>CM033424.1:123788338-125086442 GCA_019425775.1 Rafetus swinhoei
ATGGACTAGTGGTGGGGGGAGGAAGAACAGGCACGGGCTGGCATGGCCGAAGCCTGGCCCTTCCCCGTGGCTGGAGGGGAGAGCCAGGGTTGCCTACCCCCCATGAGAGGTGGGTTGGTGAGTGCAGTGAGCAGGGGGCACAGCCCCCTAGTTATCACTAAATAATGAAAAGATTAGGCCCCACATGTATAGTTGTGGTGAATATAGATTGATATGACTAAACCCAGAAGAGAATAAATCCTGATGGCCAGATTAATGAAATAGCTTAAAGGCCAAAAACTGAAATTTTAAATGTTTAGGAAAATCTGTGTGGCTGAGGATTATAATAATTAATCTATTGAAGCTGACTAAGGACAGATGGAGCAAAATGCCAAGATGTTGAATAATGGAGCTAGCAAGGTTATAACAAATGACAGAAAATCACTGATGTGGGAAGAATGAAGATGAAGAAAAAGCTTTATTTATGGTTACACTTGAGGATTTATCCAGTGTTGCTTGGGTCCTTGGGGTCCAGTGTTGCTTGGGGGCTCAAGGCAGAGAATGGGGGTTCAGGAATCAGGGCAGGGGGCTGGGAAGTGTGGAGGGGTTCAAGGCGGGGGGGATAGAGGGGTTATGGCTGGGGGTTTGGGCTACCAGGGCAGAGGCTGGTGTCAGGAGAGGGGAAAGGAAGTGCAGGAAACTGGGCAGGACTTGGGGGGTGCAGGAGTCAGAGCAGGGGCTGGATGCTGTGGGGGACTCAGGGTATGCGGTGGGAGTGCAGAAGTTAGGGCAGGAGTTTGGGAGTGGGGGAGTCTCAGGCATGCCAGAGTAAGGATGGGATACTGGGTGGGTGGGCAGGAGTTAGGGCAGGACTTGGGGGACAAAGGGGGAGGGTGTTGGTGTGTGGGCATCTCAGAGTAGGAGGTGTGGGTGCACAAGTCAGGACATGGGGTGGGGGGTACAGAAGAGAGGGCAGTGTGCTAGGAGTTTTGGGTGTCTAGTGCAGGGGATTAAGGGTGAGGACAAAAATTTAAGAATCACATCAGGGGACGAGGGTGCAGGACTGGGGTGGGAGGCAAAGGGGTTGGTTATGTAGTGGGGCTTAGATCAGGCCTGGGTGCTAGAATCAGGGCAGGGGGAAGGAGTACAGAACAGGGGGCTCAGGACAGTGGTTTGGGAGGTCTGGGAAGGTTTACCGGGGCTACCCACAATGGTGATGTTGGTGCTGCTCGGGAAGGGTGGGGTGTCCGGTGCAGCATTGCCTGGCTGTGGCATCTCCCTTGGCAAGGAACATGGCAGTAGTTCCTGGTCCAGCATCTCCTTGGGTGGGGGCACAGTTCCCAGTCCTGTATCAACTCAAGGGTGAGGTCCTGGCTGAGATTCCTGGCCTCTCCCAGGATGGAGGAACTTCCCCTCTGGTTGTGGCTGGGCCACAGTTCCTGGTCTGTCCTTGAATTCCAGGCACATCCCATTTTCCTGGCACAACCAAATCCTGGCCTCACTTTAAGTTAGGGTGAGAGGAAGCTGCATGGTCCTAGCTCTTACCATTTATGGGAAGTTCTTGAACAGATGGACTTGAAGATGGACATGGACAGATCTCTAACATACATATCTATAGGTTAGTGTGTGCACCTGAGGGGAGGGGAAAGATAGGAAATGAATGAAGATATGAATGGCATTGTAGGTCATAGCACATATTTTGGTACCCTCACTCACACTGAGTTGTATCTTATTCTATGGGGATTGTAATGGTACTACTTATGTGAATAATAGTTTGCCTATATTGTCACTTAGTTCATGGCAGACTTGATAATTAGTATAGATCCTACCTTCACGGGTGACAACTATTCAGCAATCAGCTCCTCTAGTCTCTCAAACTGCTTCTCCTCCTAACCCCTCCATTCAGGTGCTTTGGATTAAGTTAACTCATCTATGTTTGAACTTTATTTCACCCCTGCTTATTATCTGCTATTGGTCAATTTAGTCTGTGTCCTCCATCTTTGATGTTTTCCAATACAGAATCAGCATAGATCTAAACATTCATTATTTTGTAACTTGTCTAAAGCATCTCATCTAAAACTTAACTACTGTTCTCTACAAACTAATGCATGTGGATTCTGTCACTACTTTTGTTATGATAATTGGGAGAGGTGAATTTGATCATGATGTCTCTAACTCTCATGCCATCTCTCAGTTTCCCTATGTCTGTCTCTGTCCTGGGTACTGCAATCTTTATACAGGATCAAAGCAAGTAAAAATCTCTTTTGACACCACCTCCATTGGATTGTTCCAGTGATTACATCTCTGCTATAATGAATGCTTAGAATTATAGTTCAGTAATGAAGCTGCTATATTTTGATTAAACTCTTCTTTCAGCCTGCTATTTGGTTTTACTCACTAATCAATTTATGTATCCTCCTTTTCAAATCTAAACACTCTGCTCTCTTTGAAAGAATACGTTTATTTAATAAAATCTTAAGGCAAGTCATGTGCCAAGAGGTAATGTTTGGACAGTGAATAGAAGATCAATATAGCAAAAAAAGAGAAGAAAGATGGACAGTGTGACGGGGCGGCCCCACCCCGCACTCAAGCTCAAGGAGTCCACCTGGCCCAGGTGGCTGAGTGGGCCCCACTCCCGCAGCCCTGCTGGGCATGCTCCCAGAGCAGCCCAGGTACAAAAGGCTGCAGAGCTGCTCAGTTGGGGCCAACCTCCGAAGGAGAAGGAGCTGCTGCCTGACCTCCAGAGCGGCAACTGCTGCAGCCAGAGTGAGAGGCGCCGAACCAGCTAACCAAGCTGCTACCCGCCTCGGACCGAGCCCGACCACAACGCAGACTACGCCGTCCAACCCCCCTAGACACAGGCGCCGCACCTGCTGCAGCTGCACGAGATGCCAGGGCTGGGAACGCCGCTAGTACCGCCAGACTTGCACCTACAGGTGGGACCGCTGCGGGCCAGGGGAAAGGGGTAAGAAAAGGCCAGCGGGCTCGGCGAGTTTTGGGGAGAACTCCCCCCCCGAGCCAGCGGTAGGAACCTCCCACCACTGATAGGCCCCTGGGTTGGGGCCCGGTGGAGAAGCCAGGCCCGAGCCCCCCTACCCCTAACCCCCAAAGCCTGGGAGGGGACTGGACCATTTAAAGGACTAGGCCCAAAGGCCGTATTTCCCCTAAGTCAGGGACACTACACATTGGGACTAGGCCAGAAGGCCATATTTCCCCTAAACCTGGGGCATCGTATTCTGGGGCCAGGCCGGGGAGTCTTGAAGTATGCCCCAGGCCTGGGCGATGCACCCTTAAGCGGGGGTCGCCCTTCGACAGACAGTCATATAGAAAACAATTATGACAATGGAGACAAAAATATACAAAAAAAAAGAGAGAGAGAAATTTTGGAGACACTGTTTATACAATAGTCTTCATTGTCAGGGGCTCCCTGTTGATTTCTATTTGCATGAAAGCTTTGTCCTATTTGTTCTTCAGTCTCTGTAATGAGGTATCCTCCGTTGCTAATTTTTTCACTAACCTTTTTTTTAAACTGTACATACATTTTGACTAATTTATCAGCTACATTTTCTCCTCCTTTGCGTCAGGTCTTTGTTGCCAACTCAACTACCCTTCAAGGCAGTGAATAATTCTTTCTCTGTCCATATGGCTCCCATGTAAATACTTAAAAATATTAATCATGTCTGATCAGCTCTGAATCTTCTCTATGATAAATCACAGACATAAAGCATCCTTAAATGTTACCTACATCTTTTTCTCTCCAGTTATCTTATTTCATCCTCAGAAGTGCTGTACTGGCTAGAGATAGGTCTGAAAGAAGATTCTAAATCTATAGATTCCCCCAACCTTTTTGGAGATCTGGAATCTTGACAATAAATTTTACCTATATAATGGGTCAAAACAAACCCTGATACCAGGTTTCAGAGATGTTTCCATTTTAGTCTGTTTCAGCAACAACAAGGAGGAGTCCAGTGGCCCCTTAAAGACAAACAAATGTATTAGGGCATAAGCTTTCATGGACTTCAGCTCATTTCAGCAAGTGCATGAAGTGGAAACTTCAGTTCCCAAGAACTTATACATACAGGCACACTCAAAATGGGATATGTGGGTGGGGGAGTTTGTGGAATTCAGATCTATATTTTACAACTTGGATATAATTAGTGTGTCTCAGCATAAATTTGGGGAAACTACAGCCATATCTATGATTTAAACACCCCCCTCCCCAGACCCGAGAATGAGTGACCCCAGGACAATTATACAATGGATAACCATCTTCATTAACACTCTTCTGGTACACTGAGGAAAGTAGCTGATGTTATTTAAAGGGCTATCATGTTCTTTGAAACCATCCTCATTACCTTTCTCCATTATCATAAGAATATTACATATTAGAGATGGGCAAGAACAAAAAATTCAAATTCATCCCACCTCATACTCTTTGTAACAACAATAATCTGTCTGGCAAAGCTTCTAGAGCTGGAGATGCAGGCTTGTAGATGCTCTTTTTTCTGTCTCATCCTGACACTATGAAGAAAATATTGGTCCTGACAGACCATACTAAAAAGATGAAATCAGTACTGCAACACTCATGATGCATCTGACCAACAGCAGTAATGAGATCATTGTATTGTGAGTCATCTCACAATCACTTAGATAGCTTTGTGTTCTGCACCCATTCATTTCTCACCTTCAAAATTCCTTTTGCTATTTCCCACCATTCACTTTTTTATAGAGAATTTAGATTTTGCATTTCAGTGCTGCCTGTCACCCAGTTCCACATTCTCAGACTGCATCATATCCACTGATGGATTCATTATTATTCCATAAAAAATAGGGAGGATGATAGAATTTAAAGAAAAGTATTTTTAGACAGCCTTGCAGTTTCCTTATGCATGGATTAGAACAGCTATGCAGAGTCCACATGTTGACATGGTAACCCTCTCAATTGAACAGAAGAGCAGCTGTTAATTATTGGAAAAGATTACAGAGTCAAATTCCATTCTATTGCTTATGTAGCTAGTATAAAATCTTACCCTCTCCCCTCAAAGAGCCAACATAAAAGGTCACCTTAGAGCTACTTCATTTAACAGGGTCATTACTATCTAGGAGGAGCATAACCTTTGAGGAGGGCATGGGAAATCTATGCAGATGTCAAGAAACATCCACTCATCCAACCAGCATATCATCTTTTCTACTTCATATTTTAGAATGCCATTTTCCTTTCTTATTTAGGAGATAAGCCTTTGTCCAGGGTAAAAAATCCCCACTTGCAAACACACTACTAAACAGGTGATAAAAGGCTTATGCTACATCCAATTCGCAACACCTGATATGCCTGGTGCCCTGATTGTGTCCTTTTTAATGTATGTTACTTTTCCCCTTATCTTTTGAATGGAATAAATTGTGCAGGTATGACTTTCAAGAACTAAGGTTGCAGAAACACTCCTAATTTAATTTAATTAATACCCCCAATAATCAGTTTTTTTTAAAGGTATAATCTCCCCTTCTGCTTCTTTTTCAAGTTTCAGAGGCTTATACAAGTTATTCTTTGAGGTCATTGTTCAACAGACAAATTTGAAGTGGAGGTGTACCAAAATCTTTGAGAGCCAAGGGATATTCATCTCGGACTGGAATTTGGATAGGAGAAAAGTATTTCCTTCCTTCTACTAGCAGCATAAATTTTCCCCTTTCTCTTTGATATTGTAATAGTATCAATATCCACAAACACATAGTCAGTGAAATCCTAGCCAGTTATATAGAAGAGTAATGGCAAGGCGTGTTATGCCTCTTTATGTAAGAAAATATAAACTGACACGTGAGAAATACATTGGATATTGGGGTGTTGACCATAAAATGCATGGGAGTGGGAGGAAAGAGAGAGACCATGGCCCAGATCTACCCCTGCATTCAGGTCTCTAGGCTTCTGTGACTTCAGTAGGGAATTAGCTGTGTATGCAGCCAGCCTATGATTGGAAGAGACTGGAAAGTCTTTCTAGTTGACTACAAAAGACAGGACTATGCAGCACTTTAAAGACTAACAGAATGGTTTATTAGGTGATGAGCTTTCATGGGCCAGACCCACTTCCTCAGATCAAATTGTGGAAGAAAATTGGCAAGTCCTGATAGTCCTGTCATTGTTAGTCTTTAAAGTGCTGCATAGTCCTGTCTTTTGTTTCAGCAAGACCAGACTAACACGGCTACATCTCTATTACTAGTTGACTACAGGCAGGGGTAAAAATAGAATGTAGGAATGTTCTCATTAAAGGTGAATTGATTTGAGTTCTATTGCTATTCTAGCTCTGAGTGTCTTGTCATTTTAAGTGGAAACCTCCAATAGATCCTCAGGAATGTACCAGATTCCAGGGCACCAAACAGTGTTCCCTCCTATAAGAATCTTCAATGAGAAATTATTGCAGAAATTCTCTCTTAAGTCCCTCTCTCAGGTTTAAGCATGGAAAGAGGATGATTTTTTTTCTTTTGAATACATTTCTCCTTCTGTTATGTAAATGAGAATTTTTTTAAGCTCATTACAAAATTCATCTGGGACTTGCAATTGGATGTGCATCAAGTTTTAGTGCTGAGATTTTTTTTCCCCCGAATCAAATTATAAACCACAAAAAAAGTCCTATAATGAAAATGTTAAGTGACCTTCTACTAAAGCAGCATCATTGGATTCTGCTATAATTTAATTGTCATTGTGAATTAGAAATGAGTTTAATGTGGTTTTCCTAATTACACTCTGTTCTGACCATTTTATAGCTCACTATGTACAGTATAATTAAGTCCAAATACATTTAAAATGCTGCCATTTTAGCAGAATCATCTTAGTACTTAACATGTTTCTTGATTCTTCTTGTCATGGTGTGAGGAGTTATCAAGATTTACACCTTGCTGGAAAAAAATTTTATTGTTCCCTAAAAGAGATTAAAATTTTTGAGTCAAGAGGGAGGGATTTCATTTCAATACTACAAAAGATATGAAAGAAGCAGATGCAGAGAGACTGAAATTGGTCACATTGTATTTTTTCCATCCACATGTGCACCGGAAGAGATTACTAAAAATACTTTACAAATGAGATAGTTGTTATTACATGAGATGCCGTGATAACAACTAGATCTTGAAACCTTAAAATTCCATCTGTCCTATGGGAAATTTTTATTAGATATTTTTTAATTCATTGAACTCTTTCAATAAAGGCATTTTCTTTATTCAGGACACACAACTTTAAAACTTCAGGTTTGAAACTTGTTGGACATTAAATGGACATAACCTAGTTTCTGTGCCTCCAATTAAAAATAGTGATAGCTTACAACATTTTTGCAAGATAATGTCAATAATATAAAATGACAATTGTCAGATTTTTTATTTGTCACCAAAACTACAACATATTCATGAAACTCTACTGCACTCTTTGGGACTTGACAAGGATCCAGAGGTTCATCAGTATCATTCCAATTGCACAGTAAAACCTTATATTTTGCAGCCATTTTTAGATGATTCACAGCCACATTATCCTTCCAGAAGATTTATTGATTGTATTTTAATTCATCAACATCTTTACTTCCATATAAAAATATCTATACACTCTAGGGAGACTCTCTTTCCAGGTTGCAAAGTAATAATTTTGATTTAGTCTTCATATACTTATAATCAATTAATTCCCCTCTTGAGTCCTGTGCCTCATTCCTTGCTAGATTATTGAAAGAGTTTAAATGGATTTTGAACTATCCTTGACTCCTTATATATGAAAGAAATGCAGATGATACAGATTGCTGTATTTACCAGTTTGTTTAAACAACTTGTTCCCTGTGACTGGTGTGAAGGTCAGAATCTATAGATATTTCCCTTTCTGGGATTTCTCAAAACATCTTTTAGGTGTCCTGTGAGATCTTCATTAGGAAAGCTGCTATTTCACTTGATGCTACAGGTTGAACCTCGCTAGTTCAGCATTTTCAGGTCCGGCAACATCTGTGACCCAGCATGATTTTAGTTTGCTAGCTGTCTACTTATCATGGGTGTGGCCAAATTTCCCGTGATTCCATAAAGTTTGTTTACAGCCACTAGTTTTGACTCTCGGGCTGTGTCTACATTGGCATGATTTTGCGCAAAAGCACCCGCTTTTGCGCAAAAACATGCTGCCTGTCTACACTGGCAGGGAGTTCTTGCGCAATAACACTGACGTTCTAATGTGTGAAATCAGTGCTTCTTGCGCAAGAACTATGATGCTCCCGCTCAGGAATAAGCCCTCTTGAGCAACTGTTCTTGCGCAAGAGGCCAGTGTAGACAGGCAACATGAATTTCTTGCGCGCAAGAAAGCCCTATGGTTAAAATGGCCATCAGAACTTTCTTGCGCAAGAGAGTGTCTACACTGGCACGGATGCTTTTGCGCAAAAGCACATCTCTTGCGCAAAAGCACATGTCAGTGTAGACGCTCTCTTGCGCAAATACTTTAACGCAAAAACTCTTGTGTTAAAAGTATTTGCGCAAAATCTTGCCAATGTAGACGTAGCCTCAGTGTTTGTCCCCTCTGTGCTGTTATTTAGCTCTAATTTACCCCTAAATGTTCTAAGAGTCCAATAAGCAGTGGAAGTGTTCGTAATGCTGCTAGACAATATTGACCTCTAGTGATTTGGCAAATTCTCTGACTCAGCACTGCTCTGGTCCCAAGGGTGCCAGACTAGAGAGGTTCAGCGTGTAGTGGGACAAATGCAACATGAATGATTTCAAGAATGATTTAGAAATTAATTAGAGCTGTAGGGGTCAATTGCGGAAGAACTCTGTATGTGTGAAGTATAGGGGTGGTGAGGCCTGCATTCTCCCTGCCTTTTGCCATTCCCTCCCCCTTTCCCTACTACTGATAAGCCAGAAGCAAGCCTCTAGGAACATATGCCATTGTAGCAAGAACAAATTATAGATAAGGGCGGGAACATAACAATCTTGTTTACCTAAATATATTGCTCATGTAAACAAAGTCAAAGGACAAGCAGTACAGCTGAGCCATACTGTAACAAGCAATGAGTAACCCCCAGAAATTTCCAAACTGCCACAAACAAGGTAGAGACACAGTATTTAAAGCTGCACCAGAGCACAGCAATTTGGACCTCACCTATGAGCTTTGGGTACCAGAGCCTCGGAAGCTGAGACAGTCTTCCACTTCATCCGCAGCCGAAATGGGGTTCCCTGGCTAGCAGAAGGGATGTAAGAATGCCGCTTTTCCTATCATGTTGTTCTTTTAGTTAAGGGGCACAGCTGATGGCTGTCAGAAAATAAACTGCTTGTGTTTGACAGATACCTGTGTAGCATGTCTTTGTACTTTGAGAACCCAGTGTCAGACCTGAGACTTACTCTTGCCGGCAACAAGAGCCCAGGAGCAGAACAGGAAACCTAGACAGAAGATGCAGGATGCCATTGGCTTTTTATCCTCCAGTTTGGTGCTTTAACACTTCAGTATTACTCTTAACTCAGACATAGTGGGTGAGGTAATCTTTTTCTTGACCAACTTCTATTGGTGAGAGAGAAGTTTTGAAGCTTACATGGTGTTCTTCTTGTGGTCCAAAAAAAAAAAAAAAAAAAAAGAGAGAGAGAGAGAGATTATTTCAACCATCTATTCTCTTATACCCAGGGACCAACTTTAACACTGATTTTAGCTCTGGCATCCAGTGTTCAGACAGATTTGCAGATACTGCATCAGTGAAGAGTAGAGACAGCAGGTTACAGGTGAGACCAGAAAAGTCTAATGTCCTTTTAAGGCTAATTCTGCTTTGTCACAGATTAAGCGATTGATCTGCAAGGTACAAAGCACCCTGAATTTCTACAAAGATAACTCGGATGCAGCATCAAGTTTTGGGTAGTGAAAGGTTAATAGTATGGTACTGGGGGAAGGGGGCTGTGCCTTTAGGGGCTGAGATTTCCAGTGTGACTAGAAGCATCACTTTGAAGCTTTTGTTATGTACAGAACTGGGCACACAATAGAACAGATTTCTTCCAGGCACCTTAAGCACTGAGTCATCACTGGTAATAGTGCTTTTAACATGTTGTAAGTGAAGCTTTGTACTCAAGACGTTAATTTCTAACTTATAAATACACATACTGTATTCATCTGAATGAACTAATCTTCTGGGGTTTGGATTAGGTCACCTTACTGAAGATACAGCATACTGGATATAGAGTCTATGGGGTGCCACTGGGCTCCTGGGATTTCTGATTATATATTTGAAAAGCTTTCTGCTGGAGTAAAGTTAATCAGTTCTCAGAAACAAATTAGGTTTGACCAATTGATTCAGAAGGATATGGCACAATGTCACATATTACAAGAAATGCCCCAACCTTAAATCCCCTGAAAGCTAAAAAATGTGAAAATAATGAGGATTGGAAAGAGAATAAAAGCAATGGGAAGAATGGGGAGTACAAAAAACTACAAATAAAGCTTTAAGGGTTGACAGAGGATGGGCATTCATTACAAAAGAAGGCATCCCTGTCATGTTTTACCTCTGCCAACTGAATGGGACATTTGCTCATTCCTCTCCCCACTTCATACAGATACACTTAGGCCCTCAAGACGTTCGTCTTTCAATGTACTGGTTTTGAAGAACTCTCCCTCCATGATTTTACAGACTTAACTGTAGTTATTTTTCAGTCTGTTATTGCTATAGGGCAACCTTGAACAATTTAGGAAGAGTCCTTGTTGATGACCCTGCACAGCCACACATCCAGGAGGTCCTTGAAGGAGAGAACACCCTCAGATTTTCCCATTTACCACAGTCACCATGTCATTCTTAAGAGGATGGGATATGCACTCTCTGCTTTAGCTGCACTGGCCATGACACTGCCTTCTCTTTGTGTGTGTGGTCAGTCCTATTAACAATGCTTGTGGTGTCTATGACTTGCACTGAGCTGGGCTCAAACTATTGTGATTGTATTGAGCTCCTCCATTTGCATGTCAGGGACAGGGAGGGGTTCCTTGTGTCATGCTATTTCTGCACCTGCACAGGCTCTGGGAACAATCAGTTGCAAAGGTATGAGGGCTTATCCTCACACACCTATTTTATATTACTGTATAAACAATTCTGCTTTGTGCCTTTATATCTGTTAGCATCACTACTGCTTGTTGCTATGGGGAACAAGACACTGAGTATTTGTTTTCCTTGTACCAGACTCTTAAGTTTATTTTGGTTCATGTAAGTGATCTGAACATGAGAATTCCAGTTGTGCAAGGAGATTCTCTGATGGTGCAGACAATGTAGTCAACATAAGGCAGATGTGTCCCAACACAAAGGTCTAGAAAGGAATATGTATAGATGAGCTTGGCTGTCTGTCAAGACCAGGGCAGGAGCTATAGGGTGCATTGTGTAGCTAAGCTCATTGACACCTCATCCACCATTGGTTCTTCCCTGACGATATTCGAAGCTCAAAATTTAGCTGTTAAATATGAGTGGAAAGTCATACATAGCACAGTACTTCATCTTCAGACTCCCAATTTGTTATTTCCAAAAGAAATATAGTCAAACATATCAAAGCCACTTGCCCTTATATAGGATAAAATCATGGCTAGCTTGAAAAATAAGCCTTTATGAGCAAGAACTAAGCAGCCACAGTAGAAGAATGTCTTCCTTTGAGACAACAAAACATTGTTTTATCATTCACTGAGAATTAAAAAAATAGCTAACTGGAATTTTACCAAATTTTCTGTAAAAAATGTTTTTTTCTAAAAAAATTAAAAAATTCAACCCAAAGCATGTTTCTCCTCTAGAAAGTAATATTTGCCTGATAAGAAGATGACAAAAATAAAATTTAAAAAGAGCCTTATAGTTAAGACAATTTGCACATGCAAAGTCACCTTACATGCCCAAGAATTAAGACTGGATAAAACTTTGATGGTCCGCCCTCAGAGGCTGATGGATCTGGAGGGTTTCCTGAGGTCCCTGAGGGATTGTTCAGCTGTTATGGCTAGTGGCCTTAGTCAACCAAATAATGAAGGGTACTAATGATTCTTGAGGTCTGTGCAGAATCTGGTGTTGGTCATCTTCCTTTCCAAGTGTAAACTAATGGTTCTTATCAGCCTCTTGTAACTATTTAGTCTTTAAGGTGCTGTTAGACTATTTGTTGTTTTTTTAAGTCTTTCCTGTTACAGACAAACTCAGCTATCCCTCTGAAGCTTATCTACTCCCAGTCTCTTTTTTCTTCCCCCCTCCATTGTTTTTCCCTTCTCCCCCCCTCCCTCCTTCCCTTATTTATTATTGGATCTGGACTTCCTACACTCCTGTCATCTGAAGAAGTGAGTTATGCTCACAAAAGCTCATGATACCATCTACATCAGCCGTGGCCAACCCGCGGCCCACGAGCCACATGCAGCTCTCCCTTCCCCCTCTCCAGAGTTCAGGGGAGCCATCCGGCATGGCCATTAAAGATGGAGGATCAGAGATGGTGTCGGCCAGCGGGAGCCTGATGTGGCCAAAAAAACCTCTAAATGCTTCTTAAAGGGGCAGTCCCTTTTTTTTTTTTCTCGACAACTTTGCCCCAGCTCTTCGTGCTGTATCCACTGATATCTTGGCTCTTTGCCCGGAATGGGTTGGCCACCCCTGATCTATATGTTTTGTTAGTCTTCAAGGTGCTACTAGACTATTTGTTGGTTTTTAAGTTTTTCCTGTTACAGACTAACTCAGCTACCCCTCTGAAATTCGTTATAGAGAGCACATTATGCCAGTGCTCAGGCAGCTGTACTGGCTTCCAGTATGTTTCCAGGCACAATTCAAGGTCCTAGTTATGACCTATAAAGCCCTAAACTGGTTGGGACCAGGGTGTTTGAGGGACCGTCTTCTCCCATATGAACCTGCCCGGGGATTGAGGTCAGCTGGGGAGGCTCTGCTCCATGTTCCTCCATTTATGGAAATAAGGCTGACATCTATGCAGAGCATGGCTTCCTCATTCTTTGCCCCTAGGCTATGGAATTATCCCGCAAGGACACTTGCCTGGCACCAACGCTGGCACTGTTTCAGCGCCAGGCTAAAGCCGCCCTTTTAATCTGTGCTTTTATTTGTGTTTGAGTTTGTGTGTGTGTGTGTGTCCCTTCTCTCGAGGTATCTGAGCAGATTTGAAGCTCCCAACCCCACCTTGGGGTCTTGTATTTTACTTTTTTATATATATATTTATACTGTCTTGTAAAAATTTTGTAAGTTGCCTTGAATATTTTAAATAGAGATACCTTTTAAATAGGTAATTAAATATTTTTAATATTGAAAATATTTTTTTTTAAAACTCCACTAACTAAAACTACACTTACCATTTCAGAGTTTGGTTTGAGCCCTAAATGGGGCTCTAATGATCCTAAAAGATCTTTTAAACTAATGCACTTTAAATTAATGATATTAGTGGACATAACTTATGGCATATGTGTTACCTGCACTGATTGATTCACCAAGGGCAGTAGTGAGCTGGAGTTTCCTGGGATTATTTACATTGGTTTTGACTTTGCTAAATGGGTGCAATTGTGGGTTGTTGTTTTAATTCATCAACTGATAGAATGTTAGGGAAAACAGCATGGGGGGTAGGAGTGGTGAATGGCACAAATCTCTGTACATTGGACCCAGTTTGCTCTGTTCTTCTTCTAGATGACTAAATCCTCTGGAAGA
Organism: Rafetus swinhoei; assembly: GCA_019425775.1. Lineage (NCBI taxonomy): Eukaryota > Metazoa > Chordata > Testudines > Trionychidae > Rafetus > Rafetus swinhoei. The sequence continues at coordinate 123,801,943 of CM033424.1, forward strand.
ATATGACTCCAAAAATATTATCCATCTATAAATATTATGAAAGAAGGCAGATTTATCTTTTTCCAGTTTCTGTTCTTGTCCAGAATATTTACAGGTATAAACAAATCCTGATATTTCTGGTATATGTGCAAAATCTAATGGAAGTTTGTTAGACTATAATTAGGAAAGCAAAGTAAATTTCTTTTGTATTCTCTCATGAAATAATGGTAAAGAATCACAGAAGATCTGTTTTCTTCTATCACCGAAGACGGAATTTTACTAGACTAAGATAAAATGTTATGCCTAAAGCTATTCTGTCCCACCTTCCAGCATGGTGAGGCGGGCTCAGCCCAGCCTAGCTGGAACAGTTCCCACCCGTGCTGGACTGGCTGGAGCAGCCTGTGTCCCGGCAGGCCACGCTGGACCAAACATGCTGTGCTCTGGGTGGTGGGGGACTCCAGTCTGGTTGGGCCAACTGTACCATGTTGTGCAGCAGGCCAGGGGTGACACGACAGGTCCAGCCAGTTTGGAGTAGCCTACACTCATGGTGAGGTGTGGTGGGCCCGGCCCAACAGAACAACCTATAGTGTGGTAGGCCCAGCTGGGCTGGAGCATTCCTCTGCTCTGGGATCATGGTTAACCCGTTAAGCATTACAGTTAACTGGTTACATTTTTAACTGGAATTTTATGTCCCTAACCTGTACTCAGTTCTTCAAGTACATTTCTCAGTATCGCCTGCTACAGATTTAAAGGCACAGTACACATCTACTATCTTATTTCTATTTCAAAACAAATAACAAATCCAAACCAGTCTCAAACTTCTCTTCTTTTCCAGATCTTTAATTCTGACCTTGAGGAAGGTTTTATCTGGGTGAGTCATTTGTTTTATCAAATCCAAGAGATGTATGCTCAAGTAAATCTTGATCGGTCTGAACCATGTAGTATAGGTGCGGGTATAGTATTTTTCCTCATCTCATTTTTTATCTGGAGTAGGTGTCCTGGTTTAAGCTTTAAACTGCATTTTGAGGGTTTAAAGAAATAAATCTGAGACTTCTTAAAATGGTATCTTAACCTCATCTTTAAATAACGCTCCAGGTTTAGGGTATATCATAACAGTATCTTTCGAGACCTTTTTCCCCTCCAGATCAATCATACCTAGAGTGCAAGCTGGCAACAAACAACAACAACAACAAAAGGATCTTTGCTCACATAAGGTGCAGAACCATAGAAAACACCAAACAAATCTCTATTGAAATAAGGAGAGCAGCATTATCCCTCAAGCTACTTTGTCTCCCACCCCTTCACTGTATGGTTTCCACATGGAATTGACCCCCACCTTATAACCATGCTTCTTTCAATATTTTTAAAGTGGACATATCCTCACATCAGCTTTCTTGAAAGGTTGCCTTTCTCAACCATGCAACTTCAACTGAGATCAATTTGTTTTAAAACTCACAAAGAATGTTGGGTTTGGCTCAGTATGTTGGTATCAAAGACTTTCCTCTTTAGGTCATTAAACATTATGTTGCTTGTGTCCAAAATTTATCCCCATCTGCTGACAGTTCAGTCACTTTTGTGAAAGGACACAGTGGTCACAATTCATTTCCTAGTGTGCAGGTGTACACATTTAAAAATCCACTGCCATGAACATTAATATATTTTCTTAGCAAATAAACCAAGGTACAGACCAGTGGGATGCATACCAACAATAGCACCAGTAGACATGACATTAAACCTGATTTTCTTGTTATCTTGAATAGGATCCACTGGAAGTAAACATGAAATGTGTCTTTGCATATTCTGGGCTAACTCTTTTGAATCAGCTGCTGAAAGCTATTATTTTTTCCAGGCCAAATTCTTCCTTTACTGTTATTAGTGAGAATTTAAAATGATGCTAATCAACCTTTGAGAGAATATACTTATACTGTTGGAATTTTAAATAACTAAATATAATTTCCCTTGGTAATTTTTTTTGTTTAACACATCTACCTATGAATACATAATAAAAATCCACTAAAATGTCAAAGGAAAAGTTCTCAAAGACTGAACATTGTTATCTTCAGACATTATATGAATATATTCGCCATGGCTCAATGACATACAAGATCGTAATAGATCTTTTAAAAATATACTGATTTATGCACTAGAGCATAGTACACCTACTGTCCTCAGAGGAACAGTATATCATTGAGTTTACTTCACAAGAACACTGGCCTTGTTTATCAAATATTCTTATGAATTTGCTGGTGCAAAAGAGCTATACAGAGAAATTAACTCAATGTTTTTTGCTGGGGAAAAGCCAAAGTGTTTGCTTAGTTACCTGGAAAAATATATTGCTCAATACTGACAGATGCTGATTTCATAAAAGTTCAGGGCATTTTTCAAGGGGCAATCTCAACCAAACAGGATCAGGCTTAAGAAATATATTTAGCATATTCTTAACTTTGAAATATTCTTAAGGTTAAGCAAAGAGTTAATGAGCTTAAAATTAAACTTTTAAAAACCCAGGATTACAAAAAAATCAGTAACTTTTTTGGGATGCAGGAGGTAAAGGGCAGTACACTTTTGTAACTCAGAAAACTAGACAAGCTAATAAAAAAAGAATAAAAAAAGTCTGCACTAAGTTTGACCTTCTATGTCAAGTTATAACTAAAAGTTTTATGAGCAAATTATAAGCCACCAAATCCAAGATTTATAATGGAAATGTTGAGTGACTTCACACTAAAGCAGCAGCAGCTGATTCTGCTATTAAATTTCCTTAGTGATTTAGAAATAGGGCTTCATTTGGTTTTCTCTACATCTACAGTACTTCAGAGTGTAGGCTCCATTGTTTTTGTTTGTTTGTTTTCTACCACTTTAATGAAAAGTCTGGAATGAGACTGTGACACAACCTGTAGCTACCCAGACTGGGAAAGAAAGTCTGAGAATCACAATTCTTCCTCTAGTACAGGGCAAATTTGCTGTTGTGCCACACTACAAACAATTTTCTTCTACTTCTATGCTAGATCAGCTAAGGGGGCTGATACATTGTGGATGGATAGAGCCAATATTGCATCTCTTCCCTAACCCAGCTTGCACAAGTGTGAAGACAGTAAGTAGAGTACAAATCCTGCTGTCCCTCCATGTCCTGAAGAGAGGGAAGCTGCACAGTGGATTAAGAAAGTTACATAGAATTCCATATGGCCCGTGCATGTTCCTATAGGTGACTCACAATCTTACCCTTTATTTTTCTTGACTATTTACATACCTATAAATACAATTTCTTGGTATAATCTTCTAATGTGATATGTGCCATCAAGTGCCTGCAATGCCCCCTCTGCCATGTACAGTAAAACTCCAATAGTCCGGCATCCAACAGTCCGGCACTCCTGATAGTCCAGCATCAAAATGGCAAGAGCCTAGTGAGTGAGCTTCGGCAAAAAATGAGTCACAAGATAACAGCAGCAGCAGCTGAACTGAGCAAAAAGGGTAAAAAAGGCTTAAAAAAAAACTAAAACATTACAGTATACTGTATACAGTACGTACAATAAAAAGGGTTAAGAACACTTTATATACAGTATATAATGTATACAGTATATATATAACCTGCTTATAGTACCTCCTGATAGTCCGGCATATCTGATAATCCGGCACCACCTAAATCCCATAGGTTCCGGATTATTGGAAGTCTACTGTATATTGGTCAAACTGTACAGTCCCTACTACAAAGACTAAATGCTCTTAAGTCAGAGATCAAAAATGGTAACACAGATAAACTTTTAGGGGAATGTTTTAACCTACCTGGGAACCCATTAATGGATTAAAAGTAGCTATTCTTCTACAAAGGAATTCTGCAAGCCAGCTACAGAGAGTGTGGAATTGACCTTCATATGCAAATTTGATACCATCTTCCTCGAGCTTAACAAAGACACTAACTGGATGGCCCATTATGAAACCAGTCTTTCTTATATACAGCACGCACGAAAAGCTAATTATGGGACACTTCCAGCGCACACAGTTAGCCTCATTAGCACTTGTGCTAATATTTTTTTTCTTTCCTTTCCCTGCTTTTTCTGTTATGATTCTGATAATCCCCCTTTTTTCTCCACCCAAGCTCATCTGAAAAAGTGAGTTTTGCCCATAAAAATATGTGTGTCTGTACGTGTGTGTGTATGTATATATTTGTTAGTCTCTAAGGTGCCATGGGACTACTCGTTGTTTTTAAAACTGGATGAGAGACTTCTGAGTTGTTATTTTGGTTATATAGACTTTTTTTAGCAATTTAGAAAGTATCCCAATAATAAAAAATGACAGCTACATATTATTGACTAGATGAAGGTTTTTTTGCCTTTATTTTTCATTTTATTTTACCAATATCTATGCAGATGAAATGTAATGAAATGTAAAATATTCAGTGGGAGGCAGACTTTTTCTGACTCCTTTCCAGTTGCTGATCAAAAAGTTAGAGTGAATTACTGCTGGCAGCTTATTCAGAATTTTGAATAATTTAAATATTCTTCTATTCCAATCCCTAACATCTACATAAATTGGCAATGCAGTATTTTAACAAAAAAGTAGTATTAGCAAATAAAATACAGATTTAAAAATCTAACCCAAACAAGTAAACTATAATGTGTAATGAGAAACTAGTCAACAGAGATTTCAGCAATGATTTTTTAAATAATCTATTATCTGCTTTGTAATTTTCATGTAATTTGTTCCCAGTAAAACAGGGCTCCATCAGATAATGGCAATTAATTGAACCTCAATTGTTTCACAGAAATGTGTGGTGTTTGCTGAATTTCAGAGATGCCACCTGGCAGGCTGCTAGGAAGCCTGAGCTTCCTGGATCCATGACAGCCCCATTATGCAGACTACCTCAGAATCAGAGACCCAGGGACTTCCAAATTCTCAGACATGAGCCAGGATGGGGTTTCTCAGGTTTTCTCAGATCTCTGTTCCCCTGGAGTCATCTCTGGCTGTAACTAGCTATGCAGATTCCCTATGAGTAGCCCAGGAAGTTCCAGGGAACCAGCTGCACCATTTCCATTTGGAAAAAAAATGACTTGATTTTTCCAAGGCTAAACATTTTAAGGTTTTTTTTTCCACAGAACATTTTTAAGTTTAATATTTTTATCCCATTTGGGGGGGGGGGGGGGGGGGGACCTTTCAAAGTTCTGGAATTTCCAAGTTTCAAAAGCTTTATTTGAATTTCATTGTTACTTTGAAAGCAGATAGTTATGCTAAAACAGTTCCATATTCTGGTACCCTTATTCATGTTGAGTAACATCTTGATCCAGAAATAGCCATGAAATTAAAACACTCCATCATAATTAAGAGAGCACTGGCATTTTATTTGCTTGCTATCCAGCAGTTTGGAAGCTCCTCTGAAATGTCACGGAGGCCCACCTTTCTTGTGATTTAGCTAGGAAAGCCTAACCTTACCTCCACCGAGTCAAGGAGAAGGTGAACTCTCATAGGAGGAATAATAGTTTGCCTGTTGTGTCTGCCCATAAGGCAACATTTTCTTTTCCAGAGTTTCCACATGACGCATTTGATGAGCATTACACTGATATAAAAAAGTAAGAAATGTAGAACATCCAACAGGAAAAAGAGTATATTGCACTTACAATACAGTGACATTGATAATATTTGTAAAAGACTCACTTCACAACAGCATTAAGATAATTTCACTTCAAGAATTTTGGAAAACTGATATTACATCATGCTGTGATAGAGTTTTAACTTTGGTGGAAGAATGTTTGTTTATATAAGTAGGCATTTCTTTATGACTAAACATATGTATAACTGGACAATTTGTCTGTGACCCATAACAACTTAGCAGGAGTTATTGAAGTATAATTAAGAAAGTCTACTTGTATGTGAATTTCTATGAAATTACTGGATCAGTAACCATTAACCCATTTGTATGTATATTAAGGATTGAAGGTACATGCTAAGTGTATTTCTGGGATTTATCTATTTCTTGTTAGAAGTTTAATGAAGTGATCTTATTAGCTTGTAGATACTAATCCTGTACCTGCCTTATAATGCTTCAAAGATAAAAGATGTAAGACACTCCATTAACTAATATTATTTATATTGTCTTCCATTTAATTATCTATTCTATAATGCACTGCCTTAATAATTTGAATAACTAATTACTTTATCTGAATGGATGCAGCTAGTGTATCTGCGTATTCCTAGGATATAGAAGATTACCTTCTAAGCAATATACACTACCTCTTCTTCATCCAGGGAAGCACTTGCTGTGAAAACTGCTGTCAAAAGGCTTATGAGCTTGTTAGAAGACTATAAAGAAATATTTGAACCTGATCGGCCCATCCCAGATTTACTTATATTTTAACGGGATGTGTGATCCACAAAACTGCTCAAATTGAATATCAGATATTGGAAGTACTATTAGAAGCTATTAAATTATTGCTTTAGTACTAATTATATCCTTTTGGCTCAGATATGTCCAGTTATCAGTGATCCATGATTAGACTCGTAAGGATTAGATTTTATCAGTAAATACTGGTAAACATCAGTTACAACATAAACACACCAACCAACTAACAATATTTCCAGCAATAATAATTACATTTTACAGATAGCTAAAAGAAGAACAATGTCGTTGGAGTGTTCAGTTTATGGATATTTTCATGTTGTATATTTTCACCTGACATTATTCAAACATAAAGCATCAGTTACAAGGCTTTAACATTTTAAATCTCAGCATTCTAATTGTCATTAGAGATTCATAGCTTGCTCCCTTTCCCCATAATTTCACACAACTGTGGAAACTTAAATCAATACAAATAAAATTTAAAATGTTTTAAAACCCATAGCCATGGGCACTGAATGTTTAAAATCAATAACCCAAAGAAAAATATTAAAAATAAACATTAATACTATCCACCAAAATTCAAAAAAATAGAAATCAAATTCTACCAAGCCTATGTTTCATATATTAATTTGACACCCCAGCATGCTGTGAGGGGGGCACTATTTTTAATAGCTTTTTATTGAATAAGACTACAATCAAGACAACTTCTGGTTAAAAAAAGTTCTAATTTTCAGAGGTGCTAAAATCTTGAAGATCCAGTGTAATTTTAGTTAGGGGTACACAACTCTTAACCCCCCCCCCCCATCTTCTACATTTTATGAACATTTTAATTAAAAATTAGCACAGTTTGACTTTCCAAATTCCATTTTAAATTACTTGCTGCATCAGTAACCAAAAGAATTATTGCTTTCGTAACAACACAGCCAATTAAGAGTGCTGAAACTGCATCATTACTAAGACCTGTATCTTGACAAAGACCAGCAAACTAGATAGCCTGACTTAGTAACCCTCAGAGAGGCTTACCTCTTGATGTCAAACCAGCTAGTCGGACAGGGAGAACTAGAAATCACAAATATCTGCCTTAAAATTGGCCTTGTGAGCCGTGTGGACCCCAGAGAAACCAGTTAAGCAATGAAATGTCAAGAGTGTCAGGGGAACTACAGCAGTATTCTCCCTCTATGGTGCACCAAGGGCAGTAACTGAAAAGTTTCCAGTTCCCAGATGTCATTTCTCCTGAGTGGAGACTTGTATCTCTCTCTGACCTAACCAGGTCTTTTTCCAAACTGTGGTAGTCTAGCAAGCCAGACTTCCTAAACATATTTGCCTTCTCTCTAAAATCTATCAACAGCGGTAAGCACGCACAGTTACTAGTTACTACACAGTTCCTTCTAACCAAGCACATTTATTCTTAAGGTAAAAACTTCACAAATATTAAAAACAAAATAACCTACATATGTGCTAAAAGCTTATCAGACATCTCCCCTCACTCTAACCTCATTCTTAACTGGATTAACTGCTACATTCCACATCCTAATGACATAAAAAGCCAAACACCAGGTTCTTAAAAGTACTCAGAACCCATTCTATCAGCTTCATTTAGCATTGACACTCTAAGGCTGCGTCTAGACTGGCATCATTTTCCGCAAATGCTTTTAACGGAAAAGTTTTTCTGTTAAAAGCATTTGCGGAAAAGAGCGTCTAGATTGGCACGGATGCTTTTGCACAAAAGCACTTTTTGCGGAAAAGCATCCGTGCCAATCTAGACGCTGGTTTTGCACAAGAAAGCCCCGATCGCCATTTTCGCCATCGGGGCTTTTTTGCGCAAAACAGTTTTTACCTGTCTACACTGGCCCTCTTGCGCAAATAAGTCCTTAGTTTCAGTTAACGTTTGACTGCTGCGTGTAGCCGCGGGCAGTTAGTTCGGACTAAGGGGATTTAAAAATGGTGCCCGGACAGGAAGATGCAAATAAAGCCCGGGATATTTAAATCCCGGGCTTCATTTGCAACTTCGAATGCCTACATTAGCCTCCCTAGTTCGAACTAGGCGGCTAGTGTATACATACCCTAATTGACTATTCTTTTCCCATTTTTTCTTCTTCCCTTTTCCTCCCCACCCCTCTGTTTCTCTGCTATTTATTTGGAACTTGGACCCCTTAAATTCTATTCAGCGGAAGAAGTGGGCTGTGCTCATGAAAGCTCATGAAACCATTTACCTTTTTTGTTAGTTTCTAAGGTGCTGTAGGACTATTCACTGTTTTTAACTTTTTGTTTGTTTGTTTGTTTGTTTTGCTACGTGTCAGTCCTGTGGTTTTCCCTGTGGTTACAAATTCATAATTGTCTCAGATTTAGAACAAGAAATTTCAACTTTTTCTTTATGCAGCTTGGGTCTTTGATCTCCAGTCTTCTGGAACAAGTAATTATCAAAGATCCTCTCCTTAGGGAATAGCTTCAGAAGGCAGGACTTTTGAACAACCAGAAGGTATGTCTACACAGCAAAGTTATTTAGAAATAACAACCTTTATTTCAAAATAACTTTCCTAGCATCTACACAAGCCAACCGCTATTTCAAAATTAAATCAAAATAACAGAGCGCTTATTTCGAAATTGGTAAACCTCATTCCACGAGGAATAATGCAAATTTCAAAATTGCTATTTTGAAATAAGTGCTGCGTAGACTTATTTCGAAATAGGGGGCCTCCAGCTTTACCAGGGTGCCCTGGTGGCCACTCTGGACTCAACCAAGAACAATCCTCTCCCCCCACCCCAGAGCCCTTAAAGGGGTAGACTCTGGCCACAGTGCCTGTGCCAGCTCCAAGCCTGCCAGCCCAGAGCCAGCAGTCACTGCCCCTAACCCAGTGGCCCCAAAACATGAGCCAGCAAGCCACTGGCAGCCAGCCCTCCACCGCTCCCCAGGAGCAGTCTGCCAGCTCCCAGGATCCTGCCAGGGCCTGGAGAAGGTGGGTGCCTTCCTGGTCCAGGGCGGAGATCATGGACCTTATTAAGGTTTGGGGGGAGGAACGTGGCCGTCTATGGCAGGATAGCTGCCAGCCTGGCCACCAAAGGCGACATGCGAACCCAGGAGCAGGTTCGCATGAAAATCAAGGAGCTGCGGCAGGCATATGCCAAGGCCACAGGAGGCAACTCCCAACCAGGGACAGACACCTGCCCCTATTTTGATGCCCTGGACCGCATCCTGGGGGGCAGAACAGTCTCGAGACCACACCCATGCCCCTGTGCTGTGTATAGTGTGGGTGCGGCGGGGGGGAGATGTCCCCTGCCTCTGTGTAGAGTGGCCTTATGGAGGGCTGCGCACCCAGGACCCCCGAGCTGTCCCAGCAGGCCTGTCCCCGGTGTCGTCTGAGGCCAGGGAGGTATCAACATGTGAGTGCCATCACTGTCCCCTTATGTGCGGGGGCAGGGAGGGGGGCAAGGAAGCCAGGGACAGCGCTTGTGGGCCTTGATGTCCACAGACCATGCAGCAACCTGTGCATGAGTGAGCATGTGCCATGCCTTACCCTATTCGCCACATGCGTGTATGTATGAAGAGGCATGATAGTCTCCTGACTCTGGGGTGGGACACAGCAGGACTCCCTCCCTCCACAAGGCCACTCTACACAGAGGCAGGGGACATCTCCCCCCCACACACACACACACTATATACAGCACAGGGGCATGCGTGTGGTCTCGAGGTAGCTCCCACTCCCAGGGATAGAAGGACATTCTGAACATGGCCTCTGTGCAAGCACATCGGCTCTGATGGTGCAGGGCACGGTCATCCTCACCTTGCAGAGTGGGGCTGGGCTTCACTCACTGTGTCCCCAGGGATAACTGACCACTTCTCTTGTTTCTCCACAGCCGCATCAGCTGCACATGCAGGGCGCACCACCGCGCCCGGGACATCCTCCCATACCCGAGGGCTCTGCAGGACCACCTGTACAGTGGAGGAACACCAACAGGAGCGCCTGGGGGCACTGCGAGCCCTGCACCGCACCCTCCAGCACTGGGTGCAAAAAGACCTGCAGCTCTGGCAGGAGCAGCTTGCCCAAGGCCATGCCATCTGCCAGCACCTGCAGACCCTGGTGCAGAGCGGGCTGCTTCCTGCCGCTCCAGTGCCTGCTGCCTCCCCAGCTACTGCTCCTCCTCCCACTCCTTCTCCCCCTCCCGCTTCTCCCTCCACCACCTCCCCACCACCCTGGGGAAACAGAGGCTCCCACAGCCATGGTGCTGGGAGACAGTTGGTCTGGCAAGACCCCCAACCCTGAGCCCTGAGCTTCCCCTTCCCCTTCTTCCCCTTGCTTCCCCCTTCCAGCTCCTTCCTCCCAGGTTTCCACCTCCCCTCTCCCACCTCTCTCCTCTCATCTCCCACCTCCTTTCCCCAGTCTCACCACAGTTTCATTCCCCCCCGCCCCGTGTTGTTAAATAAAGAAAGTTTGTGTTATGAAAATATGTGTATTTTATTTTACATGAGGAAGGGGGGTTAGGGAGGTGTAAGTGGAAGGAGGTGAGGGAGGAATGAGGCACAAGCCCCCAGTGGGGCTGACCAGGGAGGCTCTTAGTACTCCTCAGGGTGGAAGCTCTCCCACAGGGCCTCCTGAATACTGACAGCCCCCTGATGGACCTTCCAGATGGCAGCCTGCAGAAAGAGCAGCCAGGTTCACAGCAACATGTCCATGAGAAGCACCAGAGTGCCAAGGAGCAGCTGTGGCTCCATGTTGCAGAGTGCTGTGGTATCCCCAGTGAGGGCAACCAGAGCACACAGAGACAAAATGCTTTGCTGTCCCTCATCAAGGTAGGCAAGCAAGCAGGGAAACCTGAGAACCGGCTGTCCAGGGGCGGGGTCCCTTTAAGCACAGGCCTCAGATAGCCTCAGGCAGCAGCCACACAAAGTAACTCCTGACCCGATGCCCTGCCAGAACTGGTTCCGGGCGGCCTTAAATACGATTCAGTGTCCACTCAGTGTGGACGTGCTATTTCAAAATAGCCAAATGCTATTTCAAAATGCATTTTGTGTGTAGATGCGTTATTTTGAAAATATTATATATAACTATTTCAAAATTAGATATTTCGAAATAATGCTGTAGTGTAGACGTATCCAGAGAGAGTAGGTTTGCAGTGATCTCCCTGGAGGTATTCCTAGGAAATCTACTCTGACTTCTTTCCCCAAAAGTTCATTTTTGTCTAGCACATTTTCAATAAAGTCCTTTGACTTCCCAGACATTCCTCTTAAAGAAATTACTCATAATAGCAGCCAACAATAATTCATAAACTTTGCATTTAATACAAATATGTTCTTCCTCATGGGTACTGAAGGAAATTACCATTCTGCTGCTTAAGTAATTTAGAAACTTCTCCTAGAAAACTGGACTATCAGAAATCCCAACTGTAGATGCTGAATCAGTCACATCAAAGGCCTATGTTAGACCATCCAGCCAGAAGTACTAAGCTAGAGGACTCATAGGGCTGTGCTTTGATTTCAGATCACACAGTGGGAGTTGCTGATGCCAATGAACTCACAGAGACCTCTGCCCTGAGTCTGGCAAGCTGGAGGTGCTCAGGCAATAGAGAAAACTGATCTTTCATGAAAGATCAGTCTAGCTTTCCTAGCAGTGCTAGCTAGAAGTCCCAAATAGAGTTAATAAAAAAATAAATCATCACATATTGGAATTTTTTTTCAACCAACTACAGTCTCAAGCCAGTAAACTCAAAGACCCAGGTTTTCACCTCAGCCTATCAAGGCTCCCCTAGGCCAATCCTTTGATTTCCACTTAAACTAAAAGATAGCTGTGTAGCCTCTTAGAGGCCTGTGTATTGGCTAGAGCGGAGGAAGCTAGAAGTCCTTCATGACAATGTGCTCTTTAATATCACCATAGAAAGGCAGAGGTGCAATCAAGTAACCCAAGGTAAAGTCAGCCTAGCAAGCTAGGGATGCCAAGCCAGTGACCCATAGTGGATTGTTATTTAATATCAACCCTGATAAACTATAAAAGTTATTTTATTATTTCTGTGGCATTTAGGGAAGTGATAGTCCAGTAACCTCAGGGCCATGTCACTTATCACTTTTCACCTTTGCATATAAGATAAAGGTACTTAGCCTGAACTCAGAGAGGAGTCATATCTGGCTATATGCTAGCCAGCTAGATGCTATAAACTGAGAAGCCTGCAGCTTGACAACAACTCAGTAAGCCTGAGATGCTGAGCAGGTTTTAAGATATAAGGCAACACCATTCATCTGTTCAAAACAGGTACATTTTGAGTAAATCTGGGATATCAGAACAGGGTAGTGTCTAGTAAGAGCATAAGTCTGTAGTGTGGTACAAAGCTGATTCCCTCCAGAGGCTAAGCAGCAATAAATGTTGACACCTCTTCTAATTGCTTCTCCCTGCTGAGCTTCACCTCTATCTTATCTAAGGAGGAAAATAAGGAGAACGTTAAAGAAAACAAATCCTGCAAGGAAAAGAACAGATGATCTTTGAGATGTAACTAATTAGAAAACAAGGAGTTATTGTGGAAGGCACTGGTCTTAATGGAATTCGAGGGTCTCTACACTGTGTATGCTTAAAGTGTGAAGTGTTCTCCACAAATTACTCCACAAATTAAAATAAAAGGAATGCATGTCTTGGAACTAATGTTTTGTCCCTATCCATAAAGGAGAGAGAATGTTTTATCTCAGTTTGTTTACATTTCTGTGCTTACCAGAAAGGGAAAGTTTTTACAAATTCTATTTTTGCCAAATTATCTGTTTCGTAAAAATAAAATCTGTACAGGATATCCACTGAATCCATTTATAAAGTGAGATTTTTGGCAACTATTATGTATGACATTTTTTTCACACTATCTGTTCTTATCTGTAGATAATCAGAAAGCTTTTCTACATTAATTACTTATATGGGATTTTTAAGACATTTCACAATTTTTTTTAATAGCAGCGTAGTATAGCCAAAATGGTGGCAACAACAATAAATGTGAAGGCTTCAGAACTGAATTGTGCCCCTTAAGGGATTTCATTTCCTTCAGGGACCATTGAACAATGCCAAGTTCCTGAGGAGAACATTTCCTTATTGCAGGCAGGGGGAATATTAAGGCTATATGGGCCTGGTCTACACTGGACCTGGAAGGTCGGCTTAAGGTACACAATTATAACTATGCAAAATGTGTAGCTGGAGTCTGTTTACCTTAAGCTGAGACATTGTGGCGTCCACACTGCAGGAGGCTGCTGGGAGTAAATGTTCCCTTTGGCTTCCCTTACTCCTTGCAAAAGGTGGAGTACTGGATGCCGGTGGGAGCTGCCCTTAGCTTCAATTTATGAGTCTATACTAGAGTTTATACCAGGGCTACTCAACTTTGGAAGCCCCGGGGGCCACAGTGATACTCACAGCACATGCCAAGGGCTGCAACTTAAGTGTGGTTGCATATACATTCAAATATATATGCAAATATATGCAAATAGCTTCTTTCACACTGACGAGCATGAAAACAAAGCATTTCCTGGTGCTTCCGGCACCTCCTCCCTGGGGGCTAGAAACTGTTCCAGCAATCTCATCTGCTTGCATCTTTCAATACTCACCCCAACTGGAAGACACCTCACCTAGTGAGGAGAGCTTTAAACTAGGTTCGACGGGGACAGGTGAGCAAAGCCCACAGGTAAGTGGAGAACATGGACACCTAGGAGATAGGTCGGAAATGGGAGGGAGCGTGGGCTATAATGGCAGAGAGAGAGGAAGGTCAGGGCAAAACTGGGAGGCAAGATCAAATCAGTATCTTAGATGCCTATATACAAATGCGAGAAGTATGAGCAATAAGCAGGAGGAACTGGAAGTGCTAATAAATAAATACAACTATGACATTGTTGGCATCACAGAAACTTGGTGGGATAAAACACATGATTGCAATGTTGGGATGGAAGGGTACAGCTTGCTCAGGAAGGATAGACAGGGGGAAAAGGGAAGAGGTGTTGCCTTATATACTAAAAATGTACACACTTGGATGGAGGTAGAGATGGACATAGGAGAAGGAAGTGTTCAGAGTCTCTGCGTTAGGCTAAAAGAGGTAAAAAACAAGGGTGATGCCATGCTAGGAGTCTACTACAGGCCACCTACCCAGGTAGAAGAGGTGGACGAGGCTTTTTTTAAACAACTAATAAAATCATCCAAAGCCCAAGATTTGGTGGTGATGGGGGACTTCAGCTATCCAGATATATCCTGGGAAAATAACACAGCGGGGCACAGACTATCCAATAAGTTCTTGGACTGCACTGGAGATAACTTTTTATTTCAGAAGGTTGAAAAAGCTACTGGGGGGGGGGGGGAAGCTGTTCTAGATTTGATCCTAACAAATAGGGAAGAACTGGTTGAGAATTTGAAAGTGCAAGGCAGCTTGGGTGAAAGTGATTATGAAATCATACAGTTCACAATTCTAAAGAAGGGTAGAAGGGAGACCAGCAAAATAAAGACAATGGATTTCAGGAAGGCGGATTTTGTTGAGCTCAGAGAGCTGATAGGTAAGGTCCCATGGGAATCGAGACTGAGGGGAAAAACAACTGAGGAGAGTTGGCAGTTTTTCAAAGGGACATTGTTAGGGGCCCAAAAGCAAGCTATTCCGCTGCATAGGAAAGATAGAAAATATGGCAAAAGACCACCTTGGCTTAACCATGAGATCTTGCATGATCTAAAAATAAAAAAGGAGTCTCATAAAAAATGGAAACTAGGACAAATTACAAAGGATGAACACAGGAAACAACACAGGAATGCAGGGGCAAGATTAGAAAGGAAAAGGCACAAAATGAGCTCAAACTAGCTACAGGAATAAAGGGAAACGACTTTTTACAAATACATTAGAAGCAAGAGGAAGACCAAGGACAGGGTAGGCCCACTGCTCAGTGAGGAGGGTGAAACAGTAACAGGAAACTTGGAAATGGCAGAGATGCTTAATGACTTCTTTGTTTCGGTCTTCACCAAGAAGTCTGATGAAGGAATGCCTAACATAGTGAATGCTAGTGAGAAGGGGGTAGGTTTAGAAGATAAAATAAAAAAAGAGCAAGTTAAAAATCACTTAGAAAAGTTAGATGCCTGCAAGTCACCAGGGCCTGATGAAATGCATCCTAGAATACTCAAGGAGCTAATAGAGGTGGTATCTGAGCCACTAGCTATCATCTTTGGAAAATCATGGGAGACAGGAGAGATTCCAGAAGACTGGAAAAGGGCAAATATAGTGCTCATCTATAAAAAGGGAAATAAGAACAACCCAAGAAACTACAGGCCAGTTAGTTTAACTTCTGTGCCAGGGTAGATAATGGAGCAAGTAATTAAGGAAATCATTTGCAAACACTTGGAAGGTAGTAAGGTGATAGGGAACAGCCAGCATGGATTTGTAAAGGACAGATCATGTCAAACCAATCTGATAGCTTTCTTCGATAGGATAACGAGTCTTGTGGATAAGGGAGAAGCAGTGGATGTGGTATACCTAGACTTTAGTAAGGCATTTGATACGGTCTCGCATGATATTCTTATCAATAAACTAAGCAAATACAGCTTAGATGGGGCTACTATAAGGTGGGTGCATAACTGGCTGGATAACCGTACTCAGAGAGTAGTTATTAATGGTTCTCAATCCTGCTGGAAAGGTATAACAAAGGTTGAATCCTGCGTAAACCCAAACTGCACTGCGGGCCACAAAAAAATGGGCCGTGGGCTGCATCCAGCCCACAAGCCATGTGTTGAGTAGCCCTGGTCTATACTATGAGTCTATGCTAAATTGAATGCTAGAAGATCGACCTCCAAAGCATTGATCTTGCAGTAAGTATAGATGTGTCCCACAAGTGTAGTTAAGGTTGCACAAAGATGTCCATTCTAATTGCACATTCTCTGTACATTTCCAAATTTTTCATGAGAGGTTGAAATTTGCCATGCTTAACCTTCTCTATGTGTTTCATTACGTTTTAGTAAAATGGAGGGGGGGGAGAATTTCCCATTTTTCAAAAAATGTTCTATTTAACAAGACATTCAAGAGCTAAAACAATGAGAGTTTGAAAGCTAAAGTTTAGTGTGAAAATAATCCTCCAATATTTTTGAGTGTTCTATTGAAAACAAATTTCCATGTGACCCATTCATGAGCATGTGAAAAAAAATCACAAGCTGAAAATGTACTTGACTTTTGTACATACATTTCTCACTGATTTTTTCCCCTCATCTGGTATAAATTGGTATAGCTCCATTGAAGTCAATTGACACTAGCCAATGTCATGACCCTAGACTTATAAACAGCACAAATGAATACCTCTATGGGCAACACAATTGTTGATACAGAATTCATCTTCAATGCAGAATGAATTCAAGCATTGCCCCTAATTTAAACCTCAGTGATTGCACAGAGGTCCCTAGTTTGAGTGTAGTGATATTTTTAACTTGAGTTGCCTGGCCCATCAGGTGATATAAACTTTGATTTTTAGAAAGAACAATTGAGACGCTGCTAACGATTATTCGGTGCAGCTCAAATATTATTTTGAAGTGTGGCTGCTCTCCTTCGAATGGAATTAATTTGGGATAACTCCACCGCGAAGACATAACCTTAGCTACACAGTGAAAAAACTGAGCCTGAATCATGCCTGCATATATTGATTTTTTGCAGTTCCAATGATGTGCATTGGCTAGGATGTACAAGTAATGTAGACCCAGTTAGTTCCACATAATTGGAAATTCAATATTCCCTGGACTAGTTCATTCACTAAGGGTAGATCCATTTTGCAAGCTGGAGGGAACATACTCATACTAGCATTCTAAATATCAGCTGTGGTGTCAAGAGGTATCAGATGTTCTGAGTGCAATCTGATCTTTTATGCTAGGCATGTACATGAATGGCTAACCCAGGGGCGAACAATAAAATGGCAGCAGTTCACCAGAGTTACTTCAGTGGGCTACCATCCATATATTTACCTGCACTTCCCTCAGGTATTGTTATTCACAGCTCCCGTTGGCCACGGATCACTGCGGATTGCTGTTCCTGCCCAAAGGAAGCAGCAGAAATCAATGCAGACTGGGACACCAATGGGAGCTGTGACCACTCATATCTGAGGTGGCACAAGTAAATATAGAATAGACTCAGTATTTGTCCATTCCAGAGTTAACCCCTCCTGCCTTTCACACCACTACAGATATATTATACTTTTAGCACACTAGCTTGAGCAGACCAGTTATGTCTCCTCAATCTGAAATGTATATCTCCAGCTCCTAGTACATGTGTACTGTAACTGTGGATAGATTTTGTACACTAGTTACAACTGGGATACATTTAATGGCTCCAAATGCAAGAGTTGCAGAATTCCAACACGAGAAAAAAATTACTGGAGCTGCTTTGCATCATTCAGTGACAGAAAGAATTTTCTGCATAAGGTTTTCTTATATGTCCCTTTTTATTAATTATGTCAGTGGGAAGTGCTGGGAATACAAGTAGAAACCCACATGAAGGAAATATAAATGTTGCTGCTGTGTGTGAATTACATAGTTTTTTCCTCCTCATCTGTGAAGAGGAACAGAATGGTCTATGTCGGAGGCCATTTTACTTCTGAAGGCACTGTATTAATAGCTATCTGTAAAAATCTATGCTGATTTCACCCAGAAAGGGTATCACTCAGAAAGGGTTGGATTGTCACTCAAATAAAATATCCCTCTATTGACTATTTAAGATCTTCCATTCCCATACTAGATCCCTTTAATTCTAAATTACCTTCAGTTCAAGTTGCTTTAGTATGTTTTCGAAAGATGATTTACTTCAGCTTGCTTTCAGAATGTACAATTAATTGTTTTTGTGGTTGAGAGACATCTTGATTGAACTTTGTTCTATTATTCAAACAAGGTGGAAAGTTTCTCTCATTCCCTCATTCATACCCTCATTTTCCCTTATTGTCAACTTCCCTATTTGTCTTATTATTCAGACTGCTGAAAACTGAATTGTCTCTGTATTTAAGTGATGTTTTATTCTGCAAATCAGAAACACAGTAGATTGCTTTCACACATCCTGGACCTTTCAGTGGGAGTTTGACAGTACAATGAATGCAGGATCAAGCCCTCTGGCTGTGCATTTTTAGAAACAGTGTGAAACTTTCATAAAATCCAAAACTGAAGAAACTTATTTGGTTTCAGATTTCATTAGAAACTAAAAAATGAGTCTAGGTTCATCAGGGTCCAGGACTGAGTTTCAAGTGGACCTAGCCCATTTACAGTTCCTATAATAAGTCTGATTTGGAGTTTGTGCTCTCAGAGGAATGCAAGTGCAGTCAATATGTACTGAAGTACTCAGACAATATGGAAAATGAATGGTTTCATACAACTTTTATTACATGCTTTTGGATAAATAATGCTCTCTTTTGCCAAGAAAATGGATATATTGATTGTGTTATTTTTTCCTGTGAAGAGGCAGTAGCTTCCTTCACTTATAAGCCCAATTTATAATGGAAAGAAGCTGTCATGTTATTGTGAACTAATACTCACCTTCACATTGTAAAATTGATTTTATATTCTTTTCTAAAATTCTCAAAAGACCATTTTCAAGTCAAATTTTCCCTGTAATATCAGTGGCTTCAATATCTCCTCAACCCCGCCACCAAATTTAAAGTGATTAAGACAAGCCATTTTAGATATAAGGGCCTTAGACAAATTAGAAATTCATATTTAAAAATACTCTTTTAAAAATATGTACCATACTGTTTGGAATACAATTAATTATGTCTGCATTTTATCACACAGATAGGAACACAGGACCTGATTCTCCTATCTCTGACCTTTGTACTATGGTAATCCATTTTCTGTGATGGTTTTATCTTTGATTTTCACCAGAATTAGGAGAATGAAGCCTACCCTACTTATAATAGAAAAAATAGAAAACCCTTAACCGTAACTTTATATACTCCTGAATTTGGATTATGGACAAAATAGTGGCTTCCCCATATATCTGTTACCTGTCCTTGCACCAGCCAAGGGAAAAAATTTAGGCAAAGGGTGAACTTGAGCAGCACTGAAGCTAGTTTGTTAGATTCTTAATGGTACGGCAGTACTCACACACACACACACAGCACATTCATGCTGGCTGTTTGGAGGCAGGCTGAAGGTGACGAGAGTTAGTTTTGATTTTGCAGGTGGCTGAAACTGGCCATATGACAGCCCCCTGGAGATTCAGCCATGAGGTGATGTGAGTTCCCTGGGGTCCCTTCAGATCCATGAGAGAGTCTCTACTGCTTCCGATCTGTTCCCAGGCTTGGCGTGCTGTTATATCTTTCCAAGAGAAGAGATCCCTCTGGCCGCCTGTCACATCAATTTATGCATTTTACAGGGGTTTTCCTTAGCCAAAAAAGGTAATGCATGCTGTGCTGCTTTATGATTAGCAGTTTTCACTCACACTTCCTCATGCACTAATATATATTCATAAACAGGATTTTAACAAGCACATACTTTCCAAACAGGAACTGTCTAGACTGCAGCTACTGAACAGAACAGGAAACGTTGTTTAAGCCTCAGCTGAAAGGGCAGATGAGGGGGAGGGGGAAACAGAGAGCAGTTGTGTCCAGACATCTATGTTGCAATGGTGGGGCCCGTGTCCAGCTGTCTACAATATCTGCTAATGAGCAACGTGTCAGTCCTTGTACATATTCCTTAGGATTTTGGACAACCTTGAGATAAAGACTACTCTATATTAATATTCATGAATGACTTAACACCCTAACCTAATTTTTAATAATTATAACATGCTTTAGTCTTCCTTTGGATGATCACTAGACTATTATACGTGAATCTAAACACTAGGTCCCACCTGTTTCTAAGTTTACTGGGTTAAGTTAGTGTTACATGTTCTCAGTAATAGTAGCCAGGTTCTTGGACTGGCATTTAGTATCTGTCACCTGGGCAGTAAATAAATCCACTCCCCTCCCTCCATGCATGTAATAGATTTAATGAAAGACACAGAAAGATATATGCTTCAAAAACAAACAAGGACATTTATTAGGGAAAGCTAACAATGTTTGGGAAAGGGGAATTATAAAATGTGACAAACCATGAAAAAAAATCCTATGTGGTTGCCCCAAAAGATGGATGTAAAACCCAGCTTCCTCCACAAGCCTTGGTAATTAACTATAACTAAAAGGTAAAACAAAGGGGGGGAAACCAGTAACTGTACTGTCCCTAGGAGTCTCAAAATCAACAGACAATGCTGAGTATCCATTGCTGATGCTAGGGATAGTAGGATCCTGCACCTACAATTGTGTAGCTGAACTGGCCAGCCCGCAGACAGGAGGAACTGGCCATGAAAGGTCCTGAGACAGGAACACAATGATGCTGGAACTTGGAACAGGTAGGTTGGCTCAGGTGTTTGATGCCTTTGTAGATCGATGGCATGTATCAGGAACTCTAGAGGAATCCTCCAAAGCCCATTCAAACTAGAATGGACAGCCCAGCTGACATGGTGCACTGTCCTTCAATAGCCTGAATGTTATACTTGAAAGAATTTCAGGGGATCTTTTTCAGGGGATAAGGCAAATTATCTCATTTATTGATAATGTAACATTATTCTGTAATATGCATGTAGTATACTATATTCACATATACCCATATATTCACACATACCCACACACGCCATATTGTTGTGTTTAACGTTACCAGTCTGTTGCTCATATTAAGTCACTGGCCAGGTGAGTTAAATGCAAGGGAAATGAGTGGGGCTGCTTTTGGTCCAGACCAATGCTCCAGGCTTCACAAGATGAGATCCAGATATTCATGCAAGATGCCCCATCTTTCATAGGACTTTTCTCCCATTCATGTCTATACATTTTGCTTTCTCAGTTCTTAATCAGTCACCATCAGTTTATCTGTTTATCTGGAGG
Organism: Rafetus swinhoei; assembly: GCA_019425775.1. NCBI lineage: Eukaryota > Metazoa > Chordata > Testudines > Trionychidae > Rafetus > Rafetus swinhoei. Next base: position 123,823,113 of record CM033424.1, read on the forward strand.
TTGTTTTTCTTTGTCATCTGACATCATTATGTTGGTGCCTCCTCCTAGTGTTATTTTAAGGTTGTCTTGTTTCTAACTCCAAGGCCATCTATTTTTCCTGCACTGGTCTGCCTTACAGTGGGCCTAATTGACGGTACATCACAGCCACTGAGTCTTCTGGCTTCTTCTCTCCCTTCTTTGACATTTGGACTCTGAAACTGCTGAGCCTTTAAGTTGTCATCTTTCTCCAAACTCTCACATTCCACACTCATTAACTCCCCCTCTTCAGGAATTACATCATTTTTTCGCATGAGAAAAGGGATACAATTGCCTTCATAATATATCAATCTACTTCTAATACAAAGCTTCTGTTAGTACAAACTTTTAATCACTTATCATATTTTCTTTATAACACAAACAGAAAATAGCCGGCAGAATTATAGTTATTTAACATTTATTCTCACACTACCTATTAAGCTACATTACATAAAACTTTATAAAATGCTCTTGTCTACATGGATGTCTCTTGTCTACATGTGTGGAGCAAAAGTTCAAGGCTGATTCAGTTTGAACCAGTCTCTTGGTAACAGTTGCTTTATGCATTCTATTTCAAAATATTAAACATTATAATATAACCACTAACGTGTATTGAACATAAGCACAAACATAACACCTAGAAATCATTTTACATTTCAGTCAATTTACTGAGGCTGTGTCTACACTGGCGTGATCTTGCGCAAAAGTGGCTGCTCTTGCGCAAAAGCTTGCTGCCTGTCTACACTGGCCGCGTGTTCTTGCACAAGTACACTGACATTCTAATGTATGAAATCAGGGCTTCTTGCGCCAGAACTCAGACGCTCCCGCTCAGGAATAAGACCTTTTGAGCAACTGTTCTTGTGCAAGAGGCCAGTGTAGACAGGCAACATGAATTTCTTGCGCAAGAAAGCCCTATGGTTAAAATGGCCATCAGAGCTTTCTTGCACAAGAGAGCGTCTACACTGGCATGGATGCTCTTGCGCAAAAGCACAGCTCTTGCGCAAAAGCAGATGCCAGTGTAGATGCTCTCTTCTGGAAGAGTTTTTGCACAAGAACTCTTCCACAAAAAAGTTCTTGCACAAGAAGCTGCCAGTGTAGATGTAGCCTGAAAGTTCTGTGTCTTCAGGACATGCTCCAAGGCTCAGACATCTTGTCTTAACCCTTGTCTGGGATGTGGAACTTCATGAGCCAGTTCAGACCCAAATCTCGAACCTCAGACTGATCAAGACTGTCAAGTCACTTATATGTCTACACTTCAAAGTTAATTCGGAATAACAGCTGTTATTCCGAATTAACTTCCATAGCGTCTACACAAGCAAACCGCTATTTCGAATTTAATTCGAGGCACTTAATTCGGGGCACTTAATTCGAGTTTGGTAAACCTCGTTCTATGAGGAATAACGCCAAACTCGAATTAGCTAATTCGGAATAAGCGCTGTGTAGCCTCTTAGTCCGAATTAGCTGGCCTCCAGCCCTTCCCAGTTGCCCCTGGTGGCCACTCTGGGCCAAACCAGGACAACTCTACTGCTTCTTCCCCCCAGCCCCAGAGCCCTTAAAGGGGCAGAGAACGTTTGGCCACAGGGCCTGTGCCAGCTGCAGGCCTGCCAGCCCAGAGCCTGCAGGCGCTGCCCCTGACCCAGGTGCCAATATGAGCCAGCAACCCAGTGCAAGCCAGCCCTCCACTGCTCCCCAGGACCAGTCTGGCAATTCTCAGGAGCCTGCCAGGAGACAGAAAAGGCGGGCGCCATCCTGGTCCAGTGCGGAGATAATGGACCTGATTGAGGTTTGGGGGGAGGCCTCCAACGTCCATGATCTCTGCACTAGATGCAGGAACGCGTCTGTCTACTGACAGATGACTGACAGCCTGGCCACCAAAGGCCACGTGCGCAACCAGGAGCAGGTGCACACTAAAATTAATGAGCTGCGTCAGGCCTATGCCAGGGCCACAGCGGGCAGCTCCCAACCAGGGGCAGACCCAGGCCCCTTCCCATATTTTGATGCCCTGGACCTCATCCTTTGGGAATCAGACGGTCCGTGCCCCCCAGGTGGTCATTGACCCTGGGGCAGAGGGCCCCTACCAGAGCATGGAGGAGGAGGAGGAGTCCCAGGAGCCTTGAGGGAGCGTGCCGTGCACCCCGGAACCCAGAGCCATGCCAGCAAGCCTGTCGCTTGTGTTGTCCGACGGCAGGGGAGGCCTCGACATGTGAGTGCCATCATTGTCCCCTTATGCGGGGTGGGGCAGGGAGCCCAGGGAACCCCCGCTGCCTGCCACACAGGGGCCCTAGCCTGTTACCCACATGCATGTATGTATGAAGGCACATGACATGCTCCTGACCCCGGGGAGAGACACTGCACAATTCCCTCCCTCCAGAAGCCCCCTCTATGCAAAGGCAGGGCACATCTCCCTTCCCCCCCACACACACCTACACTAGATACAGCACAGGGGCATGGGTGCAGTCCCGGGCCAGCTCACACTCCTGGGGATAGCAGGACATGATGGTGCAGAGACCTGCCATCCTCGCCTTGCAGAGGGGGGCTGGGTTTCCCCCACTGTGTCTCCAGGGATAACAAAGCATGTCTCTGGTTTCTTCACAGCCGCACCAGCTGCGAGTGCAGGGTGCACCACCCCGCCCAGGACAGCCTACCGCACCTGGGCCAGCAGGATGACCCGCCACCTGGAGGAGTACCACTGGCAGTACCTGGCACTGTATGCTAGGAAGGTCCGCTGCTAGGAGCACTGGGAGGAGGAAGACCTGCAGCTGCGGTGGGCGGGCTTGCGGGAGCTGCTTGCCCAGGGCCATGCCATACGGGATCACCTGCAGACCCTGGTGCACAGATTGGTGCCTGCTGCCACTCCAGCCCGTGTGGCCACCCCAGCTATTGCTCCTCCTCCCACTCCTGCTCCCCCTCCCGCTTCTTCCTCCCCCCCGTTCTCCCCTCCCCACCTGCCCCACCTGCCCCTCCTGCCATACCCGCTCCCCCAGGGACACCAATGCCCCTGCACGCAAAATGCTGTGAGACAGGAGGGCCAGCAAGACCCCCAACCCTGAGATTCTCCTCCCCCTTCCTCCCCTTGCCTCCCCCTTCCAGCTCCTTCCTCCCAGGTGCCCCCTCCCCTCTCCCACCTTCTCTCCTCCCCTCTCCCACCTCCTTTCCCAAGTCTCACCAGGGTTTCATCTCCCCCCCCCCCCAGTTTTGTGAAATAAACAGTGTTTGTGTTTATGAAAATACATATATTTTATTTGACATTAGGAAGGGGGGCTAGGGAGGGGTAAGTGGAAGGACGTGAGGGAGGAATGAGGCACAAGCCCCCACTAGGGTAGACCAGGGAGGCTCTTAGTGCTCCTCAGGGTGGACGCTGTCCCGCAGGGCCTCCTGGATACTGACAGCCCCCCAACGGACATTCCAGATGGCAGCCTGCAGCAGGTGCAGCCAGGCTGATCTCAATGCATCCACGAGATGCACCAGAGTGCCCAGGGGCAGCTCTGTCTCCATGTTGCAGAGTGCTATGGTGTCTCGAGTGAGGGCAACCAAAGCACTCCGAGACACAAATGCTTTGTTGTCTCGCAGTGAGGCAGGCAAGCAAGCAGGGACACCTGAGAACCGGCTGGCTGCAGGGTGTGTGTGTGTCCCTTTAAGCACAAGCCTCAGCTAGCCTCAGGCAACAGCCACACAAAGACACTCCTGACCTGATGCCCTACCCCTGACCTGGGCCACCTGATGCCCTACCCCGGACCTGGTTTCAGTCAGCCTTAAATCTGAATCAGTGTCCACTTAGACACGTTACTTCGAATTATCTTAAATCAGATTAAATAATTCGAATTAAGATAACTGGAATTAATACTGTAGTGTAGACATACCCTTACACAGTGTCCCTAAACTTCCAATGAGCGATGGGCACTTGTGCCAAAAAATTAAGGTGTACATGTTTAACAAAGGAATTTCTTACCTCCTCTCCATCACTTTACTCTTAAAAAGCATCAGAGAGTTACAAATCTTTCTGAGGTAATTCAAGTCCCTGAGATACATTTTCCCTCAATGTGACCTCACTCTTTATTTGAGTCCAAGGTTTTTAAGTGTTCCAGGTTATGAAGAGTCCTTCATGCCTCCTCTTTCCAGCCAGTTCTTCTTGCACATGAGAGTAAAGAGCTCCCCACAGAGAGAGAGGCTTTCATTACTAAATACACATTTTCTCCTTTTTGCAAAGTGTCCACACTGAGGGTGTGTCTAGACTACACTTCTCTGTCTACAGAGAGATGTAGATTAGGCACATCGAAATTGCTAATGAAGCCAGGATTTAAATATCCTGAGCCTCATTAGCATAAACATGGCCACCGCTTTTTTTCGAAACAGAGTTTTTTCGAAAAAAACCGAGCAGTCTAGATGTGGCTCTGTCGAAAATAAACCCTTTTTCGACAGATCCTGTATCCCTCAAAAAATGAGGTTTACAGGATCTGTTGAAAAAGGATTTAGTTTCGACAGATCTGCGTTTAGACTGCCGTTTTTTCGAAAAAACTCTGTTTCGAAGAAAAAAAGCAGTGGCCATGTTTATGCTAATGAGGCACGGGATATTTTAATCCCAGCTTCATTAGCAATTTCGATGTACTTGATTTGCATTCCTCTGTCGACAGAGGGATGCAGTCTAGACATAGCCTGAGAAACAGATCCCAGCAGCTGTGCTGATATAGAAAAATCTGTTTTTCCATGGATTGAGACAATCCAAGTTGATATCTCCAGATTGCCTTTGGATTGCTTCTCTGTGAGAGTCATTCCATTCCTTGTCAAATACAATACAGTAACTTTGTGATGGGTTAAGGTAGATTTGAGTTTAGCACACAGTATAAACTAGAACTCAATACAAAATGAAGGTCACACTACAAAATATAGTTCACAATGAAACATAGTTCAGACCGATGCCCCTTTTATAAAGTGATCAAATCATACTTTGTAAGCCTCTAAGTGTCCTTACTGTCAATTATTCTTTCCTTACTTGTCCATCTTCAATGTCCTATCACAAATGTTACCTATATTTCATTTTGCTTGAAGATTTCAATCAGCTGTTAACTATTCTGTCCTACACTCTTTATTACTTTTGTAAAGCATCATTAAACAATGTCGTTTTGATTCAGTAATCTCTTATGACAGCAGTGCCTAAAGAAGCATGGCTTGAGCTGTTCCAAAAATATTCATATAGGACACTCAATGCATCTCCATGCAAATATTTTGAAATTCATGTTCCCAGGAGGTCCTGCTTTCACTCGCTTTATTCTTGCATTATTTTAATACCCCCCCAAGTGCCTCTACATGGGGACACATTGTCCATCCACAGTTGAACATATGTCTCTAAGAGCTGGGCATTGTTTATTTTGCTAGGACACCAGCCCACAAAAGGGTGTCGCTATTCACATTGGCATACGACACTGCTGGCTATTTGTTTTTTGGAAGAAAAGAAGCAGGAAATATTTATTTAAGTCATTCTTCCTCCTTTATTCCCTCAGAAAAAGCTTGTGTTTTTTAAGCAATAAATTAATCTGGCTGCACAGTGGGTTCTTATTTTGCATTCAGTTATTTTGATAGCTTTCATATACTTGCATCATATTGATATTCATGTACAGTTACATGTCATTGTAGTAGCTATTTTATGATTAAGAGTATTAGAGTGCAGAATATGCCTGTACACTGTAAATATAAATTGGAAATATTTTACTTCCAATGTTTTTATTCTCCCCAAAGTATATAGAAAAATGCCATGAAAAATTTGTTAACAGATAAATTATCATAATTCATGACATAACAAAAACTAATGTAAAAATTTATATAGAGTATTTTTTTTATTTCTGCTGTCCTCAAAAAAAAAAAAAAAAGCTTTCCTCATTCAATTTTCTTTGACATTCAAGAAGAACTATTGTAGAAGTTAAGGCAAAACATTTTAAATTACGAGGTTTTCACAAAATGAAGCTATGAGTTACACACATTCTATTTCATTAAAATAGAATATCAAATCTATCTGAACTCTACAGTTTATGAAGTGTCAAGTTGCTTAAGGTTTCAAGTTGGACACCCCAAATGGGTTTAAATTTCAGCGAATACTTTGTAAAAATACTTAAAGATGTCAAATGTAATATAAAAAAACCCCAAACCCCAGAAGGCACCCTAAAATAAGTCCTTTTAGAAAATCTAGGTCTAGATTTACTAACAGTGAATTGCAGTATTAGACACCAAATAGTTAGTATTAAGGTAAGAGGGTGAAATCCTGACTTCACTGGAGTCATTGGGAAATTTGCTATTGATTTCAATGACACCACATTTTCATTCAGAATTCGTTCACAGAAAGGTGGTTACACCACTACCTCAAACAGGATAAGAACAAACTTATACATCAAAAAGATAAATTATTGTATTGTATGTTTGCTTTTTTTACATGTATGCATGCCAGCACACACAAAAACATAGCATACAAGAGCTGATATTTAGAAAAGTGTAATATTTATCAGTATTCCTTCATTCTTTTATGGCTTCATAATTCTGGAGCTAGAAATAAATGTGCTGCAATGCCATAAAATTGTTATGAAAATGATGTCACTGGGTGCCTTTCTCAAATACATGGTCTAAGGTGGAAATCTGGTTAAAAAACACCTCAAGATTTTCAGGTCTGTTTTGTAAATCAAAGATATTTGGATAAGGTTAGATTATACATGCTAATCAACGATACCAAACCAAACTTTACCCATAACAGGGACATGTCTGACTCAGTGACTCACATGACACATTGCAATAGAGGTTCTCAACTTCCACCAAAATAATCTGAGGTTTCCAGCTGCAACTCCAATACATTACACATATCTATAGATTGAATACTGAGTATACAGTGAATACAACAGTTATGTAACTCCATCCTAGGGTCCACTAACCCCCCTATTCCTCCTTTTACAGGGCATCTGACTTATCTTAGGATCAATCAATTGTCATGGATTCTTGACAGTTTGTGCTCTGCCCTAGTGATTGAGTGCAAAAATTAACAGGTTATCTCTATAGACTCTTGGACATTACGATTTCTAAGTAAAAGAAATCAGGGATCAACAGATAAAGATAAAAATTTCATTCCTTGAAAGGCTAAGAGCAAATTGAAAGAAGAAAGAACAGTCAGGGAAATCAAGGATATTGAATAAATGAATAACCAAGAAATCCAACAGTAGCAAACACTAATTACTGACAAACTAATTCAAAGCAATTAAAGTAACCCCCAAAGTCTCACTGTAGTTGTTGGAGTTGGAGAGCTGGTATCTAGCTGGGAAGCAAAGAGCTAACTCTTCTAGATAGACTATATTCCCAGAGACCTCAAATACTGGCCTTACCCTGGTTCCTGGTGCAGGAAAGCCAGTGGAACAGATTTTTGGAGCATCAACTTGGTCAACTAAATTCTGTGACTGAGACACAAAATTCTGTCTCCTTTCTGCTATAGAGAGCAACTCCTCAACAGCTTCCCTTCTGGCTATTCTAACCTGACATTCTACAAGCTAGCTCTCTCTGTCACAAACACTATCCTGGCCACTACTTAGAGTACACACAAGAGGGGGCCCCATTATATTCAAGCTCAGTAAGTCCTGGAACTGGTTGCATGGTTTCTGCTCTGATCATTACAAGATATGTCCCATGCACAAAGAAAGGAAAAGTCTTTAGAGTGGAGTGTTTAATGGGAAGCAGCAGCTGCAGATTCACCTGGCTATGATTTATCCATGATGGAGCATAAAATGAAAGTCCATTTTGAACAGATGCAAGTCTTCCTTCAGCAAAAATCAATATGGGATGATTTAGACTTCTTATATCCCTCAAAATTGCATCTTCTAATTTTATTAGTGGTCAGCCTCAAGCTCTACTTCCTTTAACTTCATCTCTGTAATGTTTCCATAAAAGCATACCTTTCTAGCACATTGCACTGATGCCACTACTGCTGTCAGCTTGTTCTCAACCAGTGCCGGACTGCAACCTGCCAAGACTGTTAAAGTATCTCCTTGTTTGTGGCAGAACCAAACTACTGCATGTTAAAAAATATGGCATAACTCTTCACCTAAAGAACGACTTAATTTTTGCTCCTCATCTAATTTTATTACTGTTCACATTCCGGCTTCATGTAAGAATTCATCACTGACACATGGAACACTCATCTTTCTTTTCTCACAAACACCCTGTCACCCAAACGGAGACTTTAAAGGTGCTAGAATGGCAATGAGGTAGGATCAATCTGATGAAACCTTCTAATTCCTGCTAGCAAACAACTACCCATGTATAGAACTATTCACTTATTTAATCTGGAGCAGAGACATGGGTAGTTTTGGTTTTATCACCATTGATCTTAAGCCCCATTCAGTACATTTATATTGCAATTAAATACCCAGGGTTGGACTGGGTCAGTGGACTTGAGTTCACAAGGCTTGCACAGAGAGATGTAAAATTGCTATGTAGGTGCTTGTGTTCAGGATGCTCCTGAGCTCTTGGATCCCATGGGAGGGAGTGTCCAAGAGCTCAAGCTCTAACAAGAGCCCAAATGTCTATTCAGCAATTTTTAGCTCAGGAACCCAAGCCCCACGAACTTGAGTCAGGTGTCCTGAACCAGCCACAGGTTTTTTATTTCAGCATAGATGCACCCAGAGTCTGCATTTTTTCCCTCACAGTTCTTATAGAATTAGCTATAATTGATCAGTACTCTCATCAAATAAGGCAGTATCATCATCCTATTTAAAACCTTCCAAAGATTAATTTAAATATCACACCTCCTACTTCGGCTTTATCATCAAATAGTCAATAAAAATACTAAAGAACATAGCGAGACAATGCAATTTTAGCATTCTCCTGATTCTACTGGAAGCCAATCTAGACCCTGAATCTATATTTAGATTCTTAAACAGTAGAACAGATTTTCAACCACTATAGCTCCTGGTTGACTTTAAAGCTGTGAGGTCTGGAGCACCTCTGAAAGAATATCATTACTGTTGTTAAGGAGACTGAATGTAGATTTAGAGCCTCCTAGACCCTAACTACTACAACAGAGTCCAGCTTAGTTATTAACAAGTGTATATTTTGTTCCAGCTAATCAGTTTTGGGGCTGACCTACAGTGCCTTAATAATTTCAAACTTTCACTGACATCAATCCACATTTTGTGAGAGTATGTACGGCAGGAATTGGCTTCTTATCTTCATTCTACATTCAATGCTTGAAACTCAGATACCTTTCATTCCAGTCTTATTGTCCAAGCTACATCTTCAGTGAACTGTAAAGTAATACTGTCTTTTGCACTATTACACATGCTGCAACAAGATTAAAGGTTTTCAGGGAAGTGGAATCATTTAGTTACAGGAACCCTGGATTAAAGTGACAGCCTCAGCAAAGTTTGAAACAAGATGACATTTTTCATGCTACACTTTCACACACACACATAGCCATTGTGAAATTGTTTCGATGCTAGCAGTATCTTCAGTTCTCCAAAACCCACACACTCTCAGGGCCAAAGTAAGTGACTTAGATGGGTTTCTATATGGGTGCATCTAGACTGGCAAGATTTTGCACAAAAGCTACCACCTGTCTTGCCGCCTGTCTACACTGGCCGTCACTATTTGCGCAAGAACACTGACTTTGTACTGTACAAAATCAGTGGTTCTTGTGCAAATACTCTGACGCTCCCGCTCAGGGATAAGCTCTCTTGCACAAGTATTCTTGCGCAAGAGGGCCAGTGTAGACAGCCAAGTTAATTTCTTGCGCAAGAAAGCCCGATGGCTAAAATGGCCATCGGAGCTTTCTTGCGTAAGAAAGCGTCTACACTGGCACGGATGCTTTTGCGCAAAAGCAAATCTTTTGTGCAAAGGCACATGCCAGTATAGATCTCTCTTGCACAAATACTTTTAACGGAAAAACTTTTCCGTTAAAAGTATTTGCGCGAAATCATGCCAGTCTAGATGCAGCCATAGGGGGGCAGATCCTGAGCTGGTGTCAAGCTGATGCTACTCCACTGAAGTTAATGTAACTGCTGATTTACATCATCTGAAGCTCTGCCAACTCAGGTGTAAGTGGGTCAGAAAATGGTTATAGATAGGTGTAAAGTAGCATACCAATTTGGCATTCAAGCAGTGAATTTGAAGATTGAGTGCAACCTTACACATTAAGAGACAGATGCCATGATATGCTCCAGCTACTTTGCACCTGTTCAGAAACACAAAGAAGCCATAGATCCAAGTTAACTGGCCAGTTAAGCAAGGTTTACAGCTTCTGTGCACAACCTGATTGCTGCAAAGTAGCTGAAGTGTACAAATGAATCTTGCCTGGACAAAGCAGAAGGGGGTATAATAGGAAAATGTCAATGTGTGTGGTGGCTATACTTTCTCTAACCTTTCTATAGCTGGCATATCCATCTTCTACCCCACAGTTTGCAAGATGTTTGGCATTCAGTCAGTGTGCACCTGCCAATTTGTGTATCTTATTGCTTGCATCCATTTCCTGACTTATTTCCATTCATATTGAACTGCTATTCAAGTCAAAGAGCTTTTTTTTCCCCCTGGGAATTACTCTATATATTAATCTTGTTCATCACAATGAAAATGAATTGCATTCTAGGAGCTCTGTTGAGAACTGCTAGGTAATCAGGCTTTATGAAATTCACAGTTGAGGTACTACAATTGAAAGAAATAATCTTATTTTTATTTATAAATGTGTTTATTGTAAGACCATTAAATATTAATTTTAATTGCCTTGTGTTTTGTAGTTCTGAATTTGTACAACATATATAATTTTGCCATCTGAGAGACTAGTAATTAAGCCAGACTGTGAACTAGGTTTCTCTACAATAAAAAAATAATGTTGCTGATGCTTATGGTTTTTCCTGTTTAACACTGTGCCCAGTCATATCCTCAGAATTCATGTCAGATTTGGGGAAGTGGATGCTGACAGAGTGGGGAATGAAAACAGATGCTCATAAACACTCTCAATGGGAAACTTTCCTAGTTAATGCAACATTCATAGTTTGAATGCATTTTATATTTTAATACAAGAGACTGTTAGACTATAAACACATATATTTAAAAAGTCTTTGACAATCCCTCCTGCCCACTCCTGGTGTGTCAGTTGGAAGCTTTCCCAGATGAAAATGACCAATGATATTAACTTCCATAGACTTTTGGTGGCCAAAAATCAAAACAAAACAAAACAAAACCAAAACCACTTGATTTTTACTGGCAGAGTATTTGCCAATATTTTCTCAATGGCAGCTCAAGTCATGGAAGAGAAGTGGTAAGCCAAGATATATGAGAAAAAAGAATAAAGTAGTTATGCATGACAAAAAATGTACATACCCATCAGTTTCATGAGTACAACTCAAAGAGGTCAATTGAAAATTTGTCCTATATTCTCAGATTTCCTACATTGCAAGAAATGTGAATTTAATTAATGCTTTAACTGTTTAGCTTTTTAGATTCATATTTGCCCTGCACCTTGCCACCTTCCTTCTTTCCCTACTTGTATTTATTGAATTTATGGAATCTCAGAACTGTGAAAAACAACACTCCTTTAGACTGATCCATTTCCATCTCATTTTCTCTTGGCTTGTCTTTTGAATCTAGCTCCATATACCACTGCAAAAAGTTAAAGAAGTCCCTTTGCAGCAGTATATACTCCACTTGGAAGTGTTTAAAATAAACAATGTTATTCTCCTTTAAAAGTTTTCTTTTGATCCTATTGCCTTATTAGTTATCACATTCTTACTAATCTCCCTTTCTTTAGGGAAGCATTTGAAATATAATTCTGACCTTCACCTACACATTATCTAATTCCCCTGTATACTTAGTTACCTTAGTGTAACTCATTGTCTTTAGTGAAGTTACTTTTGATTTACATCTGAGAACAGAATCAAATCCCATTTTTATAATGACAATATTTTCCAAAAAGCCAAGTTAATGTGCATCAATGGTTCTCGGTTAAAAGCATAAGAAACTTCATTATCTAGCCTCTAGAACAAACAATGTGTAAGGACAGTGCTGGCTTCTTCCCTTTGCCCTGCCAATGACCCACGAGGGCCAATTGCGGTGCTCAAAGAGTGTTGTAGTCCAAGACTTAGCATATGCTGCAACTGCTTGCAAAAGTGCTAGTTTTAATGGAGAAAAAAGAAGGCAGAGATTCTTGACTGCAAACATCAATACACTTTTCATGGGCCACTGAAAAGCTGTCAGATCATACTGTAATTATCTTCAACCATTTCAAGTTCATTTTCTGCTCTGGCTGTTCATGGAAACCATTTCCCTGTATATGAGTAACAACGTTTTATACTTGGCTCTTGTGGATATTCCGGCTGCATTTGACAGTATTAATCTCATCAGCATTTGCAAAAATTACACTGAAACTTGTTGGCAATACTGAAACTACATTTTCTTATCTTAATTTCATTGTTATCTTTGGAATAGATTTTCTTTCTATTCCAGGGGAGGGTTTCAATTTTTTTTAATTTGGCCCTCAATCATGGTGAATCACAAAGATTTCAGTGTTATGCCTTCTTAATGCCTTGAGGTTATGCCTTCTTATTGTACCTTGGTTAGTTCACTTAGAGTAGGTACCATTTATACACAGGTGATAATCAATTTGAGAAGCCTTTTTTGAAAATTCTCATGTTGATTTGATCAGTTCAAAAATGTATTAATTGTATTTGCACTGCAGTGATTACAGTCTGTCTAGCAAAACAGAGGGCATGTCATGGTATGTATATACCCCATGTTGAACCAGGACCAACAACCAAAAGATTAATAGAGACACTGCTGATTGGCAGCTTCACAGCAGCTGAAAGGATAAAAGGGTTGGAAAAGGGAATGGGGGTAGCTTCCAGAACAGTGTGCAGGCTAGAGAAAAGAATTCTTGTAAGCAAGCAGCTGGACAGCTGCCCAGGGACAACATCCAAGAAAAGAATGGACAGTCAAAGAAGCTGAAGTGCTGGCAGAGGCACAGGGGAAAAAAGGAAAGAGTATAGGGCACAGTCAGAATCAGCAAGCCCTGGTCCCTTTTGCCTAGTTAGAAGGTATTGAGCTGGAACCCAGTTGAGTGGGTAGATCTGGGTTCTCCTAGTAAATTGTTCTCAAACGTGAGACTAGAAGTGGTTTTCAGATTCCTGAGCACCAGTTATAGACTGACAGCCCCTCTGAGCTGTGTGAGCCACATCCTGAATGGCCAGGAGGAAGCACAGCTGGACTGACACCACATCAGAAGATAGCATATAGTGTGTACAAATTGAGTAATGTCTCCAGCAGAAGCCTCTAGAACCTACCAGAGCAGCATGCATATATAGAAAGGGCTTGTACGCCTGAATATAGTTATTTAGCGCCCAACTGTGTCCATGTGGTTTCTTCATATTCTTTATATGGAAAGAACAAAGATAACAGGATGCAACAACTATGGTATTTACAACCTTCAGAAGTCCTCCTTTCTTACTGATCATATTCCCCTGTGTATTTCACATAGTGGGCAGCACTACATCACATTCAACAAATCTACTGAAGTTCAGGAAAGGAAATGGTAGTCTGATCTATAGATTACATAATCAATATGATGAATTCATAAGAATTCCCATATATATATATATTCTTTTTGGGGCACAATAATTTTCTCAGATCTGTACAAAACAGAGTAAGACACTTGGTGCCCTATGAAAATTATAGTCAACAAATCCCTCATCTTCCGAATCCTTACTCAAATAACATTGAAATCCTATTGAATTGAGGAGGACTGTCAGGTAAGATTAATACATCAATACATCCTTCCAAGACTGGATGCTATCAAGGAGCACATACTTTAATTATCACATTAACTGATTGATGTGCTTGGTTATATTTTGGGCCCCAAGCCTGAAAGGTGATGAGTGCTTGCTGTAGATGTACTGAACACCCTCAGTTAAGGTGTGCCCGGCATGTTGCTTACTCTAGCCCTCAGTCCTCTAACCCTGGCCCTCAGATCTAATAGTAACGAATGCTGGATGCCCTGCATTGAAGTGTTACTTCTCAGGAACCAAGTCTGTGTGGAATGAATACAACATAGGGATATTTTTGTTTCCAATAATCTAAAGTTAGACACTTTTGAAAATGTTATTGCCTAAGGAAAAATTGCCCATGTATGTGAGAGGGAAATGTGTTTATGCAGTATCTAAGTCAAGAGTGTTATTATAATTAAAGCCTCAACAAGTTCCCTTGCTCCTGTGAACAGTGTTTCCATTAGTGTAGCAGTAACTACAGCTGACTTACTTTCTCTCTGCCAATGTACATTGATCATCTGTCTTGTCAAAGCATTACTGGCTGAATGTAAAACAATCACAGCACAGCCTACAGGAAATTAGGAAATTCTTTTAGTTAATAAAAGAAAATGGAAAACAAGAAAAGAGAAACAAGATGTGAATGTTGAGGGTGGGAGGAAGTCACCTGTAGTTTTCCTTTCACATACTGTGTAAAAAACAAACAAACAAACAAACAAACAAACAAGTAAATAAAAAACACCCCACACAATGGAATTCCACATGGGCCCATCTGAAAATCAGCTTGGAAGATGTGGGTGTGGCTTGCAGTCATCAATGGCCAACTGTTTAAATTAGTCTAACTTTTTAAGTGAAAGTAATTATTTCTAAAAATTGGCCAGTTCTCCACTATTTTTAAAGAAATGGGACAGCACGAAATTACGCACATCATCTATGCAGTTTACACAATGCTGAGTTTTGTGTACATTGGGCCCAGTCTTCAGCTGAGGTGAATCAGAATAGTCCATTGAAGTCATATTCAATCCTTGCTGTAGTTTAAAGGTTTCCAAAGAAATGAAGCAAGCTGTGACCTCAATGACTCTGTACAAGTATATTCAATTGAGCTTATCTTGGAATTCAGGCAGTGAGTGAGATAGCTGCCATTCTTTGGGAAATAAGATGGAAAGGAAAAAGTCAGCAAGCTGGCCCCTTGCTGGAGAGAGCCACTAAGGAGGAAAGTTCATCAGCATTTAGAATAGCACAGTCTCCTGGATTCAATGTATACTAACAAGATGGTCCTGGCAGCACCTTAAATCACTATGCAAAATATTATTCAACTGAAATAAAATGGCATAGCTGTCATTGAATTTTAAAATACTATATGACCTTGAAAAGGCTTTTGTTTTTTGGTTTTTTCTTTGCTGTATTGGAAAGAGTTTATTTCAGTGAAGTCCAGTGATGATTATTCATTTTTTATTCTTACTTTTCTGGTTAAGATTGGAATCATTGGGAAGTTCCATCAGGGTTCAGTTTAGGCATGATAAAAATCCTTTAACAATTATAGGGCACTTCATGGATATGATAACATCATCTTTTCTACCATTCAAAGAAAGAGTAATCTTAGGTTCTAATTCATACAACTTATTTTCACTTACAAACCCAGACTCAGAGCCCCCAAAAGTTTGTACTGACCGTGGACTGAGAAGTGGGTGTCTTTTCTTTGTATTAATTAAAAATAAGGTTGTTGTTTTTTTAAATCTACATGCTAGGGCTATGGTTATTTGGAACTTCCTTTCCTGTATATTCTCTTAACACGCAATGATTCTTATGGATCTGATCGTAAACTACTGAAATCAATAGGAGTGTTATAATTTATTTTGATTATGAAGAACTATATGCTGAAAATTAAATGTCTTCTGCCATATATCACTCAACTTCCATCCTTTTTCTCATATCTTGGTTTGTCTGTGTCTGACATTTTACATATGTGGCTGCAACTGTAAAACCATTTGCTTTTCAGAAATCAGACTAATTACATCATGGCAGAATCTGTGATCATGTTTGGATTCAGTTGTTCTTACAGCCCAAGTGTTGAACATCTAGAGATGTTAAAGGTATTTATGTATACCCAAACCAGAGAACAGGCTATGCACAGTGTGCACCTTTCATATGGTAACCACTGTAGTGACTTACTGGACTACTTCATATAGGATTGTTCTATGTGTGGAAGAAAGTATGGAGATATTTATAAGAAGATAGACAAATAATCATGCCAGGCAGGCATTGGTGATCAGAGCAGTGGGAACTGATATGACAGACAAGCAGATAAAGTAAGGAAAAGTAAAACTGAGAAAAATCTTACAAATGTCTGAAAAGCTTGAATATGACATGGTAGAAATGGTGAGGCATTTAAAGTGAGTAGTGACAAGGTCAAAGAAACAATCAGGAAATATCACCAGGGCTGTATTTTGTAATTCTAACACTCCTTTCCAGGAAAAAGCAGCAAGAGACATTACATCAATATCAGTGTTGTCCATCCCTACCCTGGACCACAATTTCCCTTACTCATATACTCAGGATGTTTCATTTTCTTTAGGAGATGGTGAGCAATCTGATTATTCTTCATCCATATATCAGAATGTAGCCAACCAAGGGGATAGCTACTGCAAAAAGGTGCAAAAATATCAATAATAAATCACAACTTTATGGGGTGAAGTAGAGCAAAACAAAGGGAAGGATTTCAGTTCTGGGGGCTCTGTCAGGGTGTTGGATGTACATGATGAAGTGATCTCACATCACTGTGATTGGACATGACATAAAGGAGAAAAAGGAATGAGATTTATCTGAAAGGAGTCAAAATTTCCATGAACCTTGCATAGGAACACATTCCTATGAAAAAAGGAGGAGTATACATACACAGAAGATGAACTGTGTGGGTGGAACTTCCATTGTATTCTCACCCTCCAATAAAATAAACTGCACTAAAACCTCCCTGTCTTTGGTTCCAGTTGCTTTAGTGTTTACTTACTCTGTGGGATGTATTTGTAGCACAGAAACAAAAAGAGTGCAAGCCAATTGGTTGTAGTGTTATAATCATGTTGCTCCCATGATATTTGACATTTGTCTGTCATTTTCACTACAAAATCTTTGGCATGCTGGATATTTTAAAAATATGATTATTGATTGTTCTATCAATGTCTTCCTTGAGATAAGACAATGCACAATTAAAATTGTGTTTTTCAAAACTATTGGAAGATTCAGGGACAGTTAAAGAAAAAAGAAGATTCTATAACTATAGAAGTTACTGATGTTTTCTTAACTCACATAATTTTGAAGGGTAGTATTAATGAGAGACTACAATATTTTGTTCTAATGCATAAAAAACATTAATTTTATGCTTCATTGTTTATTTGCTATTCTTCTTTTTCACAACTTACAGCAAGTTATACTATTTATTTGGGGAGTGAAGTACCTGATTCCAGTTTCAGTGTTAGACTTGTATAACAGCATTGCTTCTGATTTCCATGATTGTAAGCGAAGAGAATGATAATGTAAGAAGTTAGCCTGAGAGTAAACTGACAAGAATAATGTTCTGCTGAAGTGAGCCATTCATGTTAAGTATTTCCCCAAGCAACAGAAGCCTTACAGAAAAAAGACTTTGACCAGCAAGTAAAGCCAGTTTGTGTTAGCAAAAGAACTTGATCTCAAGATTACACAGCCTCCAAGACAGAATTTGTATCACAGAAACTTATCCCTACAATTTATTTAGAAAAAAATATTTCAGATTATTGTTTTTAATTGAGGTCATGAAAATTATATCAAGTCCTTTAAAATAAGACTTTTTAAAATTAGGAGACACAAATCAGAGTTTACTGATGTGACACAATTCACATATGAACTACTACCAGATTTAACCGGAGTTGCTCAGGGCCTTAACTCAATTGCATTTTCTTTTCTGGAAAATAAAAGGAAAATATATATGCTTTATTTAAATGATTGTAGTTTTCAAAATTACACTGTTATTTAATGAAGTATAATTTTATTTCATATTTTTAAAGGGATTGTTAAAATTTGTCCATTTAATTTTTGTCAGTAGTTTTCTTAAAATGAGAATTCTATCAAGCGTATATTTTTTCTTTGTCCTTACGAATGCTACTCATTCACCATGTTTTAACCAAAAAAAAGTGATAATCATCTTGGTTTTGAAGAACATTGCCTTCTAGTGTTCAAACCTTAAGCATTGATTTAGCTCTGCTAAAACAGAGCACTTCTCCAAATTTGTTTTATCCCTTTTCTGTAAGGTTTGTTGAGAAGCAATGCTATTCTAGGTCCATTCCATGTTTCTGCTTCTTTCAATATTTGCTCAGTTTTGTGAATTATGAAGATTATACCTGATCTGGCGATTCTGCCTTTTGTTGTTTAGTTTTATGAGAAGCAAACCCATTCCATACACATCCCATTTTCCTGATACAAACAAACAAATCCTTATGTTATTGTAAGTTATGATAAGAGGAAGCTGTACACTGAATTTGTTGGTTTGAGCTCTTACCATTTAGGAGGAATTCTTGATCAAATAGCCAAACACACAAACTCTCTAAAACATATAGTAGATGAGCTGGGAACATGACAAAACTACAGAAGAGAATATTTAAGTTGTCTTTCACCTTTATATCTTAGGCTATGTCTATACTAAATGGAGGATCAATGCTGTGAAGGTTGATCTTCTAGTGTTCAATTTAGTGGATCTAAATTTAGTGGTCCACTAAATTGAATGCTTAGGGTGCCCCTGTCGACTCCAATAGTTCTCACAGTCATGAGGAGTAAGGGAAGTTGCTCTTGTTCCTCAGTTGTTTACATTCTAAGTATAAAACAAAAAGACAAAAGACAGAGAAAGCACCGAGTAACAAATTGGCTGCGTCTACATTGGCATGATCTTGCACCAAAGCGCCGCTTTTGCACAAAAACATGCTGCCTGTCTACACTGGCGGGGAGTTCTTGTGCAAGAACACTGACATTCTAATGTGTGAAATCAATGCTTCTTGCACAAGAACTATGATGCTCCCACTCAGGAATAAGCTCTCTTGTGCAACTGTTCTTGCGCAAGAGGCCAGCATAGACAGGCAACATGAATTTCTTGTGCAAGAAAGCCCTATGGTTAAAATGGCCATCAGAGCTTTCTTGCACAAGAGAGCGTCTACACTGGCACAGATGCTCTTGCGCAAAAGCACATCTCTTATGCAAAGGCACATGCCAGTGTAGACGCTCTCTTGCACAAATACTTTAACGCAAGAACTCTTGCGTTAAAGAGTATTTGCGCAAGATCATGCCAATGTAGACGTAGCCATTGTGTTCAACGTCTCCTTTTCCCACCAATGTACCCCCAGTCAGTTTCTTCATCATTTCTCCCTCTCTGCCTTATGGAGCTTAACTTTGGCCAACTGTGTGAAATCCTCTCTACATTCTATCTCCAACTATAAAAGAACCAGTCTTGCAGACACAATGAGAGTTCTGATTGCAATGGTCTCTGTGGCATTTTTATCACTTTATATGGAAGATGTAATACCAAAAATGTACCATATTTTATTGTCATACTCCATTTATAGCACTCATAATTGACTAAATTCAAACACAAATGACTAAATTCAAACATAAATTTAAATTTAATTTAAATAGTGTCCACACTAGGTAGAGGAGATATAATCAACATAGTCATTATGTACATTTCCAAATTTAGCTATTAAAGATAGATCAAAGATAGCTCAAAAAAATCTAAGCTTAACATGTTTACGTTTGGACAATCTTGCTGAATTTGCAATCAAAATGTTGTGTTATACATTAATTCACACCTCAGCATGGACATGAAAAGAAAGTATTATGACTGATGAAAGGCAGCTGTATTCTCACTTTCACTGGGAATGGAAAGCAACAAAACTTGCAAGAACTTGAAGTTTCACTCATTCTGAAGTTTCCAATAATTTGGATTAAAAATTCTGCATAAGGAATTGAACTTTTGAGTATGAATCTCAAAGTATTTCTGGAGCTCAATCACCTAAATACCAATCTGGCGCACCTCTTCCTATTTTAGGCCTTCCTTGAACAAAGACTGTCAAAACTGGGCTTGGGTTAATATATTAGCTTTATACTTAGCAATGAAATTGGTAAGCCTACAATAACTGTCAATGTGAAACTACCATTACATTAAAACTATTTTTATGTTTATATTAAATATAATGCAGAGGCTGGGACTGGTTCCTAGGATCACTGGGACTGGCTGCCTAAAGTCTTGGAGGAAGGGCACAGCCCTGGAGACTAGGTCTGGGAGAAAGAGTGGGAAGAAAACAAGGTGGAATGAGGCAAGAAGTCAGGGTAGTAGGAGGAAACTAAATGCATGGAAGGGGACAGACAAACTGTGAGCTTGATGGAAGAGACTAAATTTTACTGAACTAGTATACTGACACTAAGATGAGAAGCCTGTGCACTGGAGACTGGGGTTTTGTAGAATTAGAATGGAACTAGGACACGAAGATGGGGAGGACGGGTGAGGGAGGGGCGGAAATTTGAAGGGTACAAGAAAACATTTAAATGTAGAGGGAAATGGGCAGAAGATTCTGTGCCTACTTAAGAACACTACTCAGAACTGCCTAAATCACATTATTCCTCTGCTGTTGGCAGATCTGTAAAAGTTTTTGCAAAGTATGCCTCTACATAAAAACATCTGTTTTCAATAAGGTACCATAGCTTGAATTTGTTTTTGGTTTTTGGTTTTTTTTTAAGGGTATAGGTAAAAAAAGGTGTTAGAAGACTGTTACTAAAGTTGCAAAGTGAAACACTCAAAAGTTAGGAAATGCCAGAATTGAACATTCCTGTGCAATTTTAATTCAACCTCCAAAAACAAAGGGCCAAATTATAGACGCACAATCTTAATTCTTAAGATTATTTCCTAACTTTTGAATGGTTGACTTTGCAATCTTCATAATGTTCTTTTTACAAAGTGTGTGTGTGTGTGTGTGTGTGTGTGTGTGTGTGTGTTGGCTAAATAACATTTCCCACTTTCTTTTAGCATTGCTTATTATATTTTAGAGGACACTTGTTGATATAGTACATAAATAGTAACACAAATTAAATTTTAAGGTTTCCTCTGTCCCCAATATAATCCATATTGATAATCCCACTATATTTTCTAGTAGACTATTATAATACATTTTTGTTTTCACAATGAGAAATGTACACAAAAGGAAATGTTTAATCTGTCCTAGCAGAAGGGTCATCTTCATGGGAAATATATTTTATAACAATTTCATATCTGTGATACTTAAGAATGATCTTTCTGGATCACAGTATGAAACAGAAATCTTCTTGGGAAATGATATTACATTTCTCTTCAAGATTTAGGTCACTTACATTTTGAAGAACTATGTTTCTGTCAGAATGTAACGGTGGCCTTAGTGAATTGAAAAGGGCACAATAATAAAACTACCTGAACTGGGGATGTGTGCAGTAGCAAATAATTTCTGAAGGACACAATGGAACATAAATTGAAGGTTGGAAGAAGAAACATTATAATAACTTTTAAAGTAAGCAAAAAAAGGGGGGCACAATGAGAAGGACAGAGGGGAGAAATCAAACCTTGAATACAAGATACTACTTGCGTGAAAACCCTTCTTGTGACATTTGCATATTTTCAAAGCAATCAACTTTTTCTGCCACTCCGTGCTAATGAAAAGACAATGAGGTTTGCTATGAATATACAATATTACTTTTTAAATCAGTTTCAAATAGCTCATGGCAGTTCAAAGGGAGTCCAGTTACCACAATGTATCCACTATTTATTTCTTTGTTTGTTTGTTTAATACAAAGTAATAACCTGGAAGAATGTCAATGAACTGATAACATGAAGATTTGACTACTTTAAAATGTAATATAAATGTATATCATTTTAAGGGTCACATTTATATTATACTGTGTGTACTGGGGATCTTTGGTAGGCTGCCATTTTTCTCTGAAAATAAATTAAACTCCCTTTCAGTTAAAAGTTGTGGAAAAAACATTGTGCTTTTTGTTCAGTTTCCTTTCCCTATCAGCATTTATTACACATAGATGAAGTTGAAAATTCACATAAGTGGTGAAAGCAGATGAAGAAAGAATATTTTCCATATGATCTAAGGTCACAATATATTTACCCCAATTTAGAATTCAAAGAAGGAAACAGCTGCAAATATTATACAGATCCGTAAAATGGTCCATCTTATAGTCTGTCCTAAGGTAGAAAAATCTCTATGCCTGTGTTGCTATTGTTGAACAAAGTTCAGCTAGTTCTATTCAACAGAAAACTTGTTTGTTTGATGACTAAGAGGCAGGCAAGGAAAAATGATCTAATGGATAGGGCACTGTTCTGGGCTCAGAGCACCTGTGATTGATTTTTTGCTTGGCCACAAATTTCCTCTGGGGTCTTGAACAAGTAACTTATTCTACCCTGTGCTTCTATTCCCAGTCTACTTCAAGAAAATCTCACAGGGTGTTGTCAAAATCAAATATATTATAAACTATGAAGTAGTTAGATACTATGTGATGAGGGCCACAAAGCAGATGGATAGGAAAAATAAAACAATTATTCCTTCCAAAGTGTGTATGGAGAGGTGAATTATGCTTCTGCCATCATAATGGACAAAGCATTAAGCATATCTAATTCCACTAAAAGGTGGATTGATATTCCTATCTCATTCATCTGGCAAAGTGGGTTTTACTCATGAAAGCTTATGCCTTAATAAATCTGTTAGCTTCTCAGGTGCCACAGGACTCCTCTTTTTTTTTTCCTTCCAGATACAGACTAACACGGCTGCCCATCTGATTCCTATCTCTGAAGAGTTTGGTTGTTAGAACAGCACTAATATCCAACAAACAAATACCTTCTTTTTCAGTCTGTTTGCTTTCATAACTTGAAGAGTATGGTAAAAGAAGTCATGTCAGTTTACATCAGCTGAGGATCTGATTCTTTGGTGTTGGATAGATGATTTGAAGAGCAGCAGCATGTTAAATCTAAGAGAATTCTTACAATTTGTAATGAAATATTATAGCTCCCACAGATGAAGAATAATTTCCCTTTAGTGTATATTCCCAGAAGACAGTATCAAAACCCACTAAGTAATTGAAAGGCCTTTTTAAAAAATTAAAAATTAAAAAGAGCGTATTGCTTTAACAAAGAGAATTGCATCCGTCCACATCCATTTCCCACCGTATCTCCCATAGGAACTCTCAGATTGTTTCAAAAATAGATACCTGAAAAAATATGTCTATACTTGCATTGAAAGCCTATCCAAAGTCCACTGAAGTCAATGCAGATTTTTGATCATGCCCCCTGTGTTTGGGAAGAATGGCTTCAGTGGTGGGGTACAAGAATTCAATATTAGAACTAATTGGGAATTTTCCAATGAAATTTTTGCCAAAGTTAAAACTTTTTGCAAGAACATATTAGGTATGAAATAACTTTGGTTAGGAATGATTTCTCAGTCCAGGATGCTGAGAGGGGTCCAAAAACCCTACCCTAGACAAAAGCCTGATGTTAGGATACTCATTAAATTAAGACTGGGTCAAATATGTGCTTTGACTTATTCATATCACCTCTGATGCTATGCCATATCTGCCTGATGCAACACCTGCATATATCTTTGCCTGATTCAGACCAACAACTTGTATGTGAGTCTCCTAAATCTCAGCATAGTGTCCTATCAACTGGTCTATTGGATATTTTGGGGTGGGTTAGTCTTTCATTTTTTTCATATAAAACTTCTAATGCTCTGAGTTTTCTCCTAATTTGGATGGTGTAATACAGTGTGACTCACCACCTGGATGCCTCCTGCTGGTCACTCAGGAATTAGCTCTTTGGTGCTAGAGCACCCACTTTGGGCAGGTGTCACGCCTGCTGTTACCTATTCTTCTCCACCTCTGTGTTAGGACCTGCACCCATCCCAGACTGTGGTGTCCTCCCTCTCAGTACTGCCCTGCACAGTGCCCCCACACGCTGGGGTCCTTCCTCTCTGGGAAGCCCCAACTCCCTATGCCCACCTTGCCTCAGTGGCCCACTGCCAGTCTTCATCTAGCCCCTTACCTCAGGGGCAAACTGCAGTCTAAAATGTCCACTCATCATTGGCAAGGGGGTGTGTATCTGCTGACTTTGCCTACCATGGCTGCCTCTTTGCAGTCCTAGTAGCCCCAGGCCTTGCTTCAGGCCCTGCAGCCTGAGAGTTTGCCCAGCCAGAGCTTCCCCAGCTCTGCCTGCCTTTCCGCAGCCCTGATCTAACTACAGCCCTGGTATTCTCAGGCCTTGTCACCAGAAACCTTCGCTTCCCTGGCAGCCAGGTCCCCCCTGCTCCCCAGCCAGAGCAAGAGTGTGTCCGTCATCACTCCTCCAGGAGCCTTTATTTATACTGCCCTCAACTGGGCCCTAATAGGCTCATACTTGCCATAGCTGCTGGCTCCACAGCTCCACTGCTCCAGCTCTGTCCCAGGGCTGGGTTTTAACCCTTGGAGGGCCTGTTCAAGGCAAACGCCCCATCACAGATGGGCAAGATTTTTTGTAATCTTGAAACAATTTTTCCATCCAATGACCATTTTTCCAGCCAAAATCTCTCGTTGTAGTTGCTGGAAGACACAGAAAGAAGGTTTTTTGGGTTTTTTTGGTTTTTCCCCAGACATGGAATGCAGACAATCATGAGAACAAATAGACAATTAATCTGGAAAGAATTCTGTCTTTTGATTGTTGGCATCATCCTGTTTAATTGAACATACCTCCAGCCACTCTTTTCTAATATTGCACCACAGCAAAAATGCTATTCATAGGCCAAAATCCTCCTTAAACTAAATGCATATGTCTTGAGAATTATTTTCATAACTCATTCATGTGAAAGCTATTGCATTTTGTTTGTACAAAGCTCTTTCAAAAAATTAAATTATTATGCGATACTTATCAGGAAATAGAAATGGTGGGGTATTCCCAGGAATTCAGGATTTTTTAAAAAGTATTTCTGTTAGTTCTAGACAGGCTTACCTTGATTCTAATGTTTCTTACCAACATATTTGGTCTTTGAGTACGTGCATGCTACAATTGGAGGTGATTGCAGCACTTGTTGGCATGCTTGAGTTTGTTACCCAGTTAGCACAGCTAAGAATAGCAGCTATGGCAGCATGGACAGCCATGTGAGTATGTATGCTGGGTGCCTGATGTGCTTGTCAAGCCTATGTTGAAGCCTGTGTCACCAGAGTTTTATGGCTTCTTTCATATGTGCCAAGTAGGTTGCAGCTCGTGAAGATATGAATACCCAAGCTACAATCACATCTCTGATTTCAGTTAAGACACAACCATCCTGCAGTCTGTAACCTGTTACCAAAAAGCATTTCCGGAGTGCCAAAGACACCGGCTACATTATTGCAACTGAAATAAATCTCTTACCAGTAGAAGGAGGCATCAGGTAAGCGGGCGGGGGGGTCATATGACCTCCCCATGTGACCTTCCTTTTGATTTTTGCCCCACCCCCAGCCCAGGTCCCCATCTTCTTCTTCTTCCCTTCCCCATCCCGAGGAGGGGTTTGCTAGGAGCGGTACAGCAGACTGATAAGTTGCCAGAAGTTCTGCTGCTTTCCCCGCTCTGCCACTGCCAGCTGAGAAAGGAGCAGAATCCCACCCTCTGCTCTTCTATGGAGCTGTCTCCCTTCTGGCTCCCTACAGCAACCTCCCTGCTGGAGGACAGGGCTGGAGAAGGGGAACAGGGAGTTCTGCTCCATTCCCAGCTGGGAGGGACAGGCAGAGAGGAAAGGAGTAGAATGATGGCAGCTCTGAATGCTCCTCTACCACACCCATAGCCTCCCTCTAGCCCTGTCCTCCTTCAGGGCTGCATACAGATGGAGCTGGAGGAGAAGCAGCTCCATGGAGAGGCTGAGGGTACTACAGTTTATTTCCAGTACACCATACTGGCTAAGAATGTCATACTGGTACAATGCACTGGCCTACTTGCACTGCTGAGGCTATACCCAAACACCTATTCATTTAGGCTCTGGACTTGTGTTTCAAAGTTGAATAGGTTTATATAGTAAAATCCTTTTTCTAAAATAGTTGCATTGAGACTTCAGTAACTCCTACTTTTAAAAAGAAATCTGTGGTAATGTAGCCATGAATAAATCGGTCATTTTGTATTTCAAATACATTTATAAATACTTTATAAAGAATTAATGAGTAAATTCTTGTTTTACAAAATGGTTAATAAAATGATTTGACCTAACAGGTTGCTAAAAACCATTTGTAAATATTTTCTACTGATGTGCTGATGTATCCACTTATACCTACAGCTGTCAAAAGTTCAGGATTTCTGCTTTGCAAGAATTTTTTTTTAAAGTTTCCAGAGAACTGGAAATTCGGGACATGGGGAGTTAGTTTTGGAAGCGCTGACAGATTGTCTTCCTGAAACAAAATGAACTCTCCAGGATCCTGACAGCTACTGACTGAAATTAAAATTCTTGGTACTCAGATATCAATGGTGATACTGAGAAAAATGTCAATTTCAGCCAGCAGCTGCCTGGGCTTGCTGGCTCCCTATAGTCATGCCTTGGGAATCAGGCAGCACAGTGAGCCAGCTGTCCCAGGAGTCCAGAAAGCCTGAAAATTAATTGAATCAGACTCATTTTCATGAAACATTTTGGGTTTGACAAATTAGCATTTTCCAACTAAACTGTTCCATTAGAAAATTTCTGACCAGCTCTGTTGTAACACATTTTACTCATGTTAACATCTATTAGCCTTTTATAATTATAAATGACCAAAAATGTTGAAGTACATGCATGTTGCTTGTTCTGTAGCCAAGAAATATATGAATTCACACTAATAGTCACTCAGAACATCCCCTCTAGTAAATGGTGAAGAATAGGTACTTAGTCCCATTAAAAAGCTATACCAAGCCAGAGGTAATGCAAAAAACCCTACTTATTTAAGAACTCTTTGTTTACAAAAGCTTAGAGTTAAAATTTGATCCTAAATTTCACCAAGAGTCTGTTTCTTGTATAGCCACTTTATTTAGTCATGAAATCATATCCAATATCAAATTTTTAATATATTTACATTCAACTTTCTAATTTGTTGTGAATTTGAGTTATCTATTACTCTCATAGTAATTAATACTGCCTACATTTTATGACTATATTGAATTTGATTAGAAACAATAAATGATTTTTTAGTTCCAAATATAAGATTTTAAATAAACCTGTGAAACTGATAAGAGATAATTAACAGCAGATAGGAAACAATAATTATGTGGGAAGAAAGCCCCATTGAAATGTATTATCTTGTTAATTCCTCTCAGCTGTAAATAATCATGCTTTCACACATAAATCTGGTAAACTGAAAATGAATATAAATGACATCAAAACATGTTTATTTGGCAAAAGAGGATTTCTTTGCTTGAAAATCCTGTACAAGGACACTGGTCTAGCAACTTCACTGGGGAATGAAATCTGTTGCGTCCCACTAGATACAGTGGAGGAGAAATACATAGCCAACTCTGTATCATCAATCATCATCACATCAAAGGGTGCTAATGTATCTATGCTTTCAGTATTCTGTATAATGCTATACTAATCTCTGACAGATACTCTTCTGTGAAATAATCCCAATTGAGCCCATTATTCAAAAATGTTGAGTCGTCTTTATAACTGTTAGTTTTCACAATACAGTCAGATCAAGGAAGGGCAAATTATGGCAATACTTTGAAAATGGAGTTACAGTTTCAGGTCTTGAAAATTAAACAGTGTGGTTTTGTTCATGGTAAATGCATTTACAGGAATAACTAGTCTCTGCAAGATGTGTATAATTAGTCACACTACCCCATTAGCATTAATGGTTGTGAGGCACTTAAGATGTTTTTCTTATATATACATAAAATACAAGTACGTTAGACTGACCATGAGCAATAAATTAGTATGGTATAATATTGGAAATCAATAAAAAAAGATTAGGCACTTTGTACCTAGAATAGTCTAGATTCATATAGGTATAACTGTAGCAGCAGCAGCTAACTGCTCATCTAGTTCATATACTCTTGTACACACACACATATGCACACACACATCTGTGAGTGTCTGAAGAGAAAGAGATTGCTTGGGCACGACAATTTTAGTTTCCCCCTTGCATCAGCTACATGGACTAAGGGCTACATATGCATTTACGTTTACACAGTTCTGGATCAAAGGCAAATGGAAGTTTAATGACAAAGGAATTAAGCAGCTTAGATGGGGGCTACTAATATTTGCCACATGAACGCACTACAGGAAAACCACAGATTTAGATGGCAGTCCAGTACCAAACATGAGACGGAAACTGAATTTCACCCTGAGGGATATCTCAATAGTGATAAAACTGATTCTGAAACAAAATTAAATATTGATCCCTGTGACTAGGAAGGACGTGTTCTTCTGCCAACTATTTGGTACTTGTAAGAACATCCTTCATAATTTAAATAGGCTCTTCATAGTATATGGAAACCAGAAAGAAACCCAAAGAAACTAGTTGATTGCCTGCTTAAAAATGAAGGGTCAAAAGATGGAGGAAAAATGCAGTTACAGTGCAGCAGCTATCAGTTCACATAGGCATTACAATGTTCAGCTGAATCCTTCATTCTTGACTCCAGCATTTCCTAGAGAGTGGCATATACACTTGAAAAGATCGAGGACTTCTTCAGACCTCAAAACTATTACTCAGTCTCAGGAGATCCTAACACCTGGAATTTCTTGTTTACTAAGGCTTCTTTTGTGCCTCTTAAAATGGCTGGAAATAGCCGATAGAGAATTCCTCTTATGTTGGCGAATTCTCTACTGGCATATATGCATGCTGCCCTCACATGCAGCATATTAGGAGAGAGAGTACATGTAGAGGTATTCTGCATAATGGTAGAATGGAGCTGCACTAGATCTGGGTCTTCAAACTGATAGTTACACCATTGGCTGAAGTTAGAGTGCTCAATGCTCAATGGTCTAATTTTTGCTGAGACAGATTTTTAATCAACCAGGGAGTCGTAACCTGTGCCCAGAGGCCCTAATTCTATATTTAAAGTCCATGCATAAGCTTTCAGATTCAGGAATCCAAGATGACATGTGGCATACCAAAAGTGAAGAGACAGGGAAGCACTCAAACATATGCCATTTTTAGGATACTTACAAATTTTTAAATATCAAATACATATAAATAGATAAAGTGCCAGTCATCACCTACTGTCACTCAATCAATATAATTGGCTGGTTTCTTCAAATTTAAAATCATTTCCTTTCAAAACACTTTTGGAACACGTGGAATGTTAGACTGTAAAAGAAATATTTTCAGACACTGAAAGTGCAAGAAATGACATTTTATAAACAGAACCATAACATTTTTATTCAAAGCATGCTGCCATTACAGATTACAATGAAACCAGTACATTTTGTGCAGAGCACGAAATTTTAAGACTGTTTGCAACACCGAATGCCATTGCTTTCAATGGAGATAATGGGCAGTTGGTTACAGTGAAATTCACTAAATTGAACCAAGGGCATTTTGATCTCTCACTGCAGCTTGGCACAGTAACAATAAACTGTGTGCCATGTAAGTTTAAGGAAGACAGTATTGAATGTCCAATGAATAGCAACAGCAGCAACACAAAAACTCCAAGTGGCAGATGATAACATTATTTATTATTAATTATTATTATTATTATTATTTTACTGTTGGAGGGAAAAGAGGTTTATTGGCCTCAGGATGTTATAGTCCAGCTGTGTGTTTTTCTTTCTGACATCTACAACCTCTAAATCATGGACATTTTGTTGCTTCTGGCACTTTCTGATTTACTGAACAAGTTTACACTAGGGCATTATTGGTGAGGCAGCACCAATGCTGCTGCACAGCTATTGCACATCTGGTGAAAACACACTATGCTGATGAGAGAGTACTGTCTCATTGGCATAATTATTGCACCTCCCTAAGAAGCAGAAGTTGTGTGTGTGAGACATTATCTCCCAGCTACGTAGTGCAGATAGGGATAGCATTTAAATCAGTGTACTTTATGTTGCTCAGGGTTACACTGACCCTGAGCAATGTCAATTACATTGACAAAAGCAGCAGTGTAGAACATGCTTCTGTCTGTCCTGTCTTAACTTAAATGAAGCTATGTCTGTTTATACAGTCTGAATATCCATTTCTAATTTACTATTAATAATTTATCTATTATTTTCCTCACTTTCCAGTTCTGTGATCCAAATCTTCAGCTAGTGTAAATCTGTAGCACTGATTCACTGACTTCAGTAGAACTGATTTATGCTAGCCATGGATCTTACTCCATATTTGCTTCAAAAAGGCCTGCCCAAGTGTATGTCCACTCCCTGTCCCTGAAGCTAAATTTTCTGTCCAGGAATGTATTTTGGTATTCTTGCAGCTCTGATAGATGTGTTTAAAGTCACACAAAATGACCAATGGTAATCAGTTACTGCAGGTAGTAGGTGGAGGGCAAAAAGCAGGTGGAGAGCAGTCACTTAATTGTACCTATTCCTGCTTCAACATTAATTTGATTCAGCAATAGAATGAGATCCTCCTGAGGCTTTACTTGTGCAAGTTAACTTAAGTCAAGCACTCTTTGACCTCCTGATCTTTTTAATTTTAAAAACAGGAAAGGCATGTGGGGGCTTTTGCTTTTTGTATTTCCCTTAGCCTTACAATTCTCATTAACAGTTTCTAAATGCAAAGAGAAAGGGATTGCAGCTTTGTTAAGTGTCATGAAGATTTACAGTCTGAAGGTTAAATACTTGTGTAAAGTGACATGAAAAGCAAAAATAAGTTATCCTGAAAATACAGCAGTAGTTCTTCCAAATGAATTGGTATTTCTATTATAAACCAAATAAATGTTTTCCTTGTTCTATTGGCAAATCTCTTTGCTTTGACATCACATGCTCCAAGATAAAAAGCTAGCTTATTCCAGTGCCTTCTCTATTTACTTTGTGTTATTTTCAGTTTCATGAGTTTGATCTGGATTTCAGCTACATGCTAATAACAATCTAGAATTTTGTACAATATAAGTGTTGATATTTGAGATTTTCCCTTCTGTTGAAAAGATTAAGATGGCAAATATTGCTAGAGAATCAGAATCTTCTGTTACATGCACATTTATGGTTAATATAACAATGGAATAATATTACGTCCCTCCCTCCTGCCCTCACTTCATCTGATTTATGAATGAGATCCCCTCAAACAATTTCAATCCAGATTACACAAGAGCCTTTTCTTTTTCAGCTCATGCCATCAAACTTTTTTGTATCATTTTGTTTCAGCAATCTCATCCAAAAGCCTGAGATCACACCTTTTTTACCCATGAGGGAACTCCTTACTCAATAGCACTGTTACAGAAAGCAAGGGCTGGCTCATGTGAGTAAAGACTTCAGGAATGAGATATGTTCTCTCTTTTTCGTCTTTTTCTAAAGTAAAATAGAAAGATAAAGTTTTGAAACTATGGTCTTAATACTGCATCTCTCCTCAAAAGTGGTTCCATTAGCTTTAAGTAGACAACTCACATGAATGCAAAATTGCAGGATAAGGCCTTATATTAACTAATTACAAATCTGGGGAATACAATATGTGAGAAATATGCTATAGCACATTAAGTTGTACATTGTAAAGAAGTAATTATGACAAAGAGTCTTTTTGTAGTTTAATCTTAATCTTTCAATGAATACTACAGTTTTAAGAAAGCTAGTAAACAAAAATCAGGCAACACTAGGTTACTTAATGTCATCAAGCCTCAGGAAAAACAAAATAGGAAACTTCAATGCTCTACTTCAATCAGCGAAATGAGAATGGAAATTGTGATTAGATAGTTTTATAGCATGAAGGGACTATGAATATAAAAATGTCTAAACCAGTTTACTGGTGATCATATAATGTGCTATTGAATTTATCTAATAGTTTGCTATGATAGCACAAGTTTGATAGCAGGCTGTCTCCCTGCCAATGGTTGCCATAAAAACAGCCCTTCGAAAGTCATCTTTTGCATTCTTGCATAAAGAAATTTGAAAGGATTTGCCATTCTTGGGGAAAGCAGAGCATATATATTCAACCACATTCTCCACTGTTGTAAATTAGTGAATCTCATTAACTTCAGTTGAGTTGTATTTATTTATGTGAGCAAGGAATTTTGTCTGAAAATGGTAAGGAAAAGAGAATTCTACAAGAAAGAAAATGTTGAAAACAAATCATTGGCTTCTAACACTGCACTTTGATGTAATGCTCTGAAAAGTTACGGTAAAAATGTCCCCTTTTACCTCAAGAGAACTGATTTCTGTCTAGTTGGCAGTAAAAAAAAAAAAAAAAAAAGCCTCTTATTTGTAAACTGAACAGACATGATATGCAAGCCACTGAAAAAAAAAATAATCTATGAGAATCCCCACAAAGCCATTTTTACCATTTCTTCACAGAGTAGAACTTCACCTCAGCATCCCTCAATCTTCACTCTATACAATTATGAAATAACTTGCAGAGCAGCAAGATCTCGTGCAGAATACACAAAGATGATGCAAGAATCCTGGTTTGGAATATTAATTGTCACAATGGACAAGACACCCACAGATATTGGGCGAGGGGAATTTCAAGCAAAAGCTAAGTGACTATGTGCAAGATTCGTTGCTAAGCAGGCCAATCTTAATCACTGGAACTCAGAAAACAATATTGGTTAAAAAAATGTAGTTTAAAGAGAAATGTGATGCTTATCAGGTCTGATTCACTGGCAAAGTCTTATTTAATCATCTACACCTGTGCAAAACGAGGGCCAAGTAGGTGTAATAGGGTACACCTATCATTTGGCAGCCTTTTATGCCTATTTCATACATGTAAAAGTGGTTATATAAGGCAGCAGTGAGTCAAGTCCTGTTTCCTTTAGCGTTAAGGGCCTGTTTCCAAAAACATCTCCTCTTGTAATTACACTAGTCTCTTGCACCATGACTGTAAATGGAACACTGACTTTCAAAGACTCAGGATACGTCTAGATTACAGAGCTTTTTCAGGATATCCGAGCTTTATCCTGTGTCCAAAAAAAAATTCGGAAAAGCAGACACATTTTTCCAGCATTCCTGTAAACCTCATTTTATGAAGAAGAAGGGATGTTCCAAAAGATGGGTTTTTTTCTGACATTTGGCCCCGTGTAGATGGGCCAAATGTCAGAAAAGCCTCTTTCGGAAGAAAAGCGGAAAAAGATATGCAAATTGCTTTTGTTTTTCCGACTTTTCTTTGTAGAGTAGACACAGCCCTAGATTGTTGCTGGAGAGAAAACAAATGAAAGTGTCACAAGAGAATCAGAAAATTTTGAAACTTTTTTTTACCTGAAAATGCCAGACTTTTTGTAAAAGGACACTGCTTTTAGCAATGCTTCCATCAGGAAGATGTCTCAGCTCCAGGATGCAATGTTTAGTCTAAACAAAAAGAGACAATAGCCTTGTGAATAGGGCACCCACCTGAGATGTAGGAGATTCAAGCTCAAGTCTCTGTTCTGTCAAATTGAGACAGAAATGAGCTCTCAGCCTAACTCTGCAACTGAAACCCCACGTGTCTTTGAGCAAGTCACTTAATCTCTCTGGCCAAGTCTACACTTGAAAGATTATTTGTGCTTGAAAGCAGATTTCCTAGTACAGGTTGAACCTCCATGGTCCAGCATGATTTTAGTTAGCCAAATGTCCACTTATCATGAGTGTGGCCATGTTTCCCGCTGTCCCATAAAGTTTGTGAGTAGCCACCAGTCCTGGCTCTCAGTGTTCTGTGCTGTAATTTAGCTCTAATTTACCCTTAAATGTCTTCTAAGAGCCCAGTAAGCAGTGGAAGTGTTGGTAATGCTGCTAGACAATACTGATCTCCTGTGGTTCTGCAAATCCTCTGGTTCAGCACCGGTCAAGTCGCGAGGGTACGGGACTAGAGATGTTCAACCTGTAATGGATTAATTTGCACGTTTCAATTAAAAGCTTAGAGATCAAGACATAGGCTACGTCTATACTACATGCTTCTTGCGCAAGAAGCCTTTTGTGCAAGAGTTTTTGCACAAAAACTTCTAGCACAAGAGCACGTCAACACCTCAAAGCACATCGCAAAAGCGATGTGCTTTTGCGCAAAAGAGCGTCCACACCACATGGATGCTCTTGCACAAGAAAGCTCTGATGGCCATTCACAGAATGGCGATCAGAGCACTTGTGCTTTTTCCCAAGAAACCCCTCTGGAGCGTCCACACTTGCCTTTTTGTGCAAGAACTCTTGCGCAAAAGGGAGTTATGCCTTATAAAAGGAAAAATCCCTCTGTTTTGCCATTTTACTCATGATTTTCTTGCACAAAAGTACATTTGAGGTGTGGATGCTCTATGGGTTTTTGCACAAAAACAACTGGTTTTGTGCAAAACCCTTGTAGTGTAGATGTAGCCCTAGGCTGCGTCTACATTGGCACCCTTTTTCGGAAAAGGGATGCTAATGAGACCAGTCGGAATTGCAAATCCGCGGGGGATTTAAATATCCCCCGCGGTATTTTGTTACATAGCTGCGCTTTTTCGGCTCGGGGCTTTGCGGAAAAAGCGCCAGTCTAAACGGGGATCTTGCGGAAAATAAACCCTTTTCCGCAAGATCTCTTATTCCTACTTTCAAGTAGGCATAAGAGATCTTGCGGAAAGGGTTTATTTCATAAGATCCCGTCTAGACTGGCGCTTTCGGCAAAGCCCAGCCAGCCAGTTATGAAATGCAAATACGCGGGGATATTTAAATCCCAGCAATTTTAACTGTGTCTCATTAGCATCCTTTTCGAAAAAATGTAGACACAGCCCTACTGTGTAAAGCCTCATTTAAAAAGTATGGCTAAACCTAGGTGAAGAATTGTTACATTACTAATGAGAAGTAACATTACCCTTTATAGTGTCTGATTGTGCCTAGCATTCTACTGCAATTCATTCTGTGATTCAAGTTTTAACACATAAGTTATATATGTTGAGTACACTTCAGTTAGTAAAAGACAAACTAGTAAAAGCAACCCATTCTACTGGCATACATATACACACAAGTAGATATAAAGTGTGAACATTATAAAACAGAGGAGCTTCAGAGAACTGAAAGCTTGAAATGTAAGATGTAAAAGATAGCTCTGGATGGCATATTTGACGTGATCTTTTTTCTTGCAGTACAACTGCTACCTCACATGCTTTTAGTTCAGATGGCATAAAGATGCATTTTTCACTGAACTTGTGTGGAACAATGATAACAGGCTGAATGATTATGTTAATCATACAATCAGTATTCCCTATGGATATTCCACTGTATAAATCCCAGGCTCTTTTTCCTGTTGAAAAGGCATTACAGTGAATAAGAATAAGAATCAATTACTCACTGTTTTAAATTGTGCATTTTAAATCTTCCAATTAATATGCCTTGAACTTTCCTTAAAAAGTATTCTTATTAAAAATTAGTCATTATGGTAACCAGGGTTTGTACTTTATTTGGCACAGACTACCTTTGAAAGCTAACTCTAATGTTATAAGGGAGCTATATATTCCCTGGTCTACACTAGGGCTTTATCATATATATAGTAGCCCAATGTCTGTGACTCTGTAACGCTGAAACGCTGGCTGTTCCCTCTGGGCAGCGCTGTTGCCTCCCGCCATGGCGCTCGGCTGACTTCTGCGCCGCTCAGTCGGGCCGCCGTGCGGGAGCAAGCGGTGCAAGCAGCTGTTTGGGGTCCGCGCTCCCCATGCAGCACAGGGGTGCTGCATGGGGAGTGTGGGAACCAAACGGCCGCTTGTGCTGAGCGGCGCAGAAGTCAGCTGAGCGCCACGGCGGGAGGCGAAGGGGGGCAGGGCGGTGACGTGCACGCCCAGGGGGCAGGGCCTGGACGAGCATGCATCCCCGACGGAGACAGAGGAGAGCAGAGAGAGAGTGAGAGGGAGGAGGGGGAGAAGAGAAAGAGAGAGACGGAGAGGCAGAAGGCGGAAGAGAGCTGAGAGAGAGAGGGGGAGACAGTAGGAGGAGGAGAGAGAGAGAGACAGAGTGAGAGACCGGAGGCTCAGGAGAGAAGACCGACGTGGAGGAGAAACCTGAAAATCCCGTCTTATGACCGGCTAATTGGCTAGTTTTGAAATAACACTCCACTTAATTTATAATCGGAGCTTCCAAACTACCAAGGCTGCTATTTTGAACTAAGGGGCCACTTATTTTGAAATCTGTTTTCTTGAGGAATAGCACTAATTTCTAAATTGTTATTTTGAAATAGCACTAGTATGGACACTTTGGTGCTGCTATTTCAAAATAACTACTCCCCAGAGTAATTCAAACTAATTACTCCCCAGTGCTAACTGGGGCTCTAAGTCAAGGTAACATTAACAGAGCTTGCTTCAGATTAATTTTGAGGTTTCTCTGTAGTGATAACCCACTATTTCAATTTTGTCAAATCGGGAGTTATTAAGTCGATTTAAGCAATTTTGAAATAGTTTCCTACTGTAGACATGCCCTGTGTGATGATAATGACAGTACACTGCTGGTCTGCAAATAGTTATAATACTTTAATCCCTTCAGTATGACACCACAGGAGAGAAAAACAATTTTTGTTTCAATATTGCTAGGCTGTCTCAAAGGGTAAATTTTCCCCCACCCACCAGGTTATTCAGAAAACAAGCTCTGCAGGCAAAATATAAATGATGCAGAACATATGTTATGGAATTCTGGAACTGGGTTTTGAGTGTATAGGACTAGAGAGGAAAAGGGAATGGAAAGAGCCTTAGGGTGTGAGGCTATCTGTAGCTAGTATCCAAAGCCTGGGTCCTACTGGGAAGATATGATCTTGATAAATCATAGTGAGTGAAATATTAAGCACTCAGCCTAGACCAAGTCTCTTGTGTCTTGTGTCTACCAGAATTCAGTGTAAATTTACTAACCTAATTATGCTTAATCTGGTTCCATTTTCTCATATAGGTAAGGCTAAAAGCAAACAGAATTTTGTAGTTTTTTTGCTGCACGAGATACAGTAGGTTTGACAAAATATGTTCTTGCTTCATTATTTGGACAATTCATACATTCTGATTCAAATTGACCATCTACAATTATATGTACTAAGGGAATGTATTTCTTCTTCCAATGAAAGAAAAAGCAAATGTTGCATTGACATCAAAAGAAAGAAGAAAAGAGAAGCTGTAGTATACCTATGGAATCCCTGGGGATGTGCTGAGCTAGTGAACAATGTAGTTTAATAAGAGCAGTAAGCACCCATGTGCACAGTATTCTCTTAAAAATAAATAGCATTTTTAAAGGAGATAATTCATAATTTCTGATAACTTTATCATAAGAGAGATTATTAGAATTCTTCACTCCTAGGTTAATGCTATTTTCAATAGTTGGGGCTGCAATCTAAATTTTGTCTGAGCAAGCAATATGCTCAATAGATCCTTTAGCATGTAATGGACAAGTCTTCATAAAGAGATTTTATTTATGCACAAAATATTTGAATGGTAGAGAGGGAGAGACTAGACATTTTAATTTCCTAATATTTTTTGGTAATATTTAAAAAGAATGCTGCTGTGGCCATGGAGGGTGGCTGGAGGTGGGGCAGCTGGAGGGTTTTGAGTCTATAGGACTAGAGAGGAAAAGGGAATGGAAAGAGCCTTAGGGTGTGAGGCTATCTGTAGCTAGTATCCAAAACCTGAGCAAGCAGTATGAAATATACTCCCCTTTCCTTTCCCCTCTTCCCCCTTCCAAGTTCTTGCCACAGTTACATTTACCCCAGTTAAACCAAAACTAGAGTTCCTTGTTTCAAAAACAAAACATCTGCTTTATTGTATCAACAGAGGAAGGGAAGGGGAAAAAGGAGAGGGAAGGGAGGGCAGGAGAAAGGACGGGTGGGGGAGGAAAGGCACAGAGGGGCAATGCACAGGCCGCTTGTGGGGAGGCCCAGAGGATAGTGTCACTGGGGTCCTTATATGAAACTCTCCCTCAGGGCCTCTCGAATGTGCACAGCCCCTTGATGGGCCTGCCAGATGGCAGCCATGCACAACTGTTCAAAGGCCCTGTCCAACTGCTCAGCCTCTGCCTCCTACCCTTGAAGGAAGGTTTCCTCTTTATTCTCACATATATTGTGCAGGACACAACAGGCTGCCACCACTTGGGGGACATTTCACTCACCAAGGTCAAGGTAGGTGAGGAGGCAGCAGAACCTCCCTTTCAGATATCCAAAGGTGCCCTCCACAACCATGTGGGCCCTGCTGAGCCTGGCATTGAAATGTTCCTTGCTTTGGTCCAGGTGCCCCATGTAGGGCTTCATAAGCCAGGAGAACAGAGGGTAGGCTGCATCCCTCATGATGCACATTGGCATGTCCACATCCCTGACCCTCATGGTGAGGTCAGGGAAAAACGTGCAGGCATGCATCTTCTTGTAGAGGCTGGAGTTGTAGAAGATGCGGGCATTATGTGCCTTCCCTGGCCACCCAAGTTTGATGTCCATGAACCAGCTGCGGTGGCCCACAAAGTCCTGCAACACGATTGTAAAGTACTCCTTGCAGTTGATATATTCAGAGACCCAGTGGTTAGGAGCCTGGATGGGGATATGGGTGCCGTCAATGCCCCCCCTCCCGTAGTTGGGAAATCCCATGGCAGCAAAGCTGGTGATCATGGGGTCCACATTGCCCAGGAGGATGAGCCGGCAGAGCAGGATTGTGTTGATATCCTCACCACCTGTAGAAGGAGACAAACAGAGAATGACAGTGTTACCAGGGTCCTTGGGAGCTCCCTGAGGCCAAACCCTACCTCTTGGACACATCAGGACCAACCCTCTACTTACCCCATGCCAAACTGGTTCCCAAAGGAGAAGTAGCTGTCTGGTGTGGCAAGCTTTTATGTAGTGATGGCAACCTGCTTCTGGAGGGGGATGGTGGGTTGCATGTGGGTGTTCTGTCGCCGGAGGGCAGGGGCAAGCCACTCACACAGCTCCATGAAGGTGTCCTTCCACATATGGAAGATCTGGAGCTACTACTGGTTGTCCCACTGCTCCATGATGATCCAGTCCCACTAGTCAGAACTGGTGTCCAGTCGCCAGAAGCGGTGGTGCACGGTGTGCAGAGGAGGGTGGGAGAGGTCATGCTGCATGAGCAGTGAATGGAGAGAGGAGAGGAGGTGTCCTGCAATGAGCTGGGGGTTCTGTTTCTGCAGAGCCATGAGGGCAGCCTGCAGTAACTGCAGCAGGAGGTGCAGTATGGGGTCTAAGAGCCATTGACAGCTTGGAGGCAGGTCCGGCTCCATGGCTGGAGTGCTGTGGTGTCTACAAGGGCACCCAGAGCAGGCAGTGA
Organism: Rafetus swinhoei; assembly: GCA_019425775.1. Classification (NCBI taxonomy): domain Eukaryota; kingdom Metazoa; phylum Chordata; order Testudines; family Trionychidae; genus Rafetus; species Rafetus swinhoei. The sequence continues at coordinate 123,862,221 of CM033424.1, forward strand.
TAAGGCTTTGTTGTCCTCTATGAGGTATGCAAAGGAGAGGAGCCTGAGACACAGCTGTACAGGGGGGTCCCTTCAAGCTAGGGCCTCAGCTAGCCTCAGGCAGTAGCTCCAGGAAGTGACTGCTGTTCTGATGCCCTGGCTAAGTGCTTCCTGGTGGCCTTAAATGTGATTCAGTATCCAATGAGTGTGGATTCTTAATTTCGAAATAACTCTGTGCTATTTCGATGGCCATTGGCTGTGCAGACATGCTATTTCGAAATAAACTGTTTCTGAGTTTATATTCCAAAATAGCTTATTCCAAAATAAGTGTGCAGTGTAGACGTACCCTTAAAGTCCCAAGCAACATTAGGTACATCTGCTAGTTTAAATATAAATGAGAAAAAACAAAATGTGGTTCCATACTAAATTCCTGTAAAATATATCAGTTCAAGTAGGGTCACATAATTATCCAATGGAGTTGAACCTGGCTTGGTTGCCAACTTATTTTGTGGCTAAGAAGAAATATTTTCCTTTTTCTTTTTTGTTTTAAGTTTTTATTCTTTTAAGTTGATCTGATCTGAATAAATTGCTCTTGGATTAACCAAGATTCATTAAAATATTGCTGTATTGGTATTCAGTAATCTCTCTAATTAGCATTTTAAGCCCTTACATTTTGAATTAAACATGCATGAAGTCAAAGCTCTCTGTAGCTCTAATTAGAATCATTATTATTTATTCAATTAAATACATTTTGTGCTAATGATGAGAAGGTATTGTTCTGGGGTTGTTTATCAAAGGAGTGATTTCACAGCAGACTGAGATTATAGACATGTATATGAAATGTCAATGTAGAAGTTTCAGAGTAAATAGTTCTTCAAAAGCCAGTAATTCTTAATCTATTTTTTGACTTGCAATAATGATTTACAACCAAATTCTATCAGTAATATCAGAATAACCCCAATTACACTTTCAATGGCATTGCACAAATATAAATGAAGGCAGAATTTGGCCTAGAGTGAAACACAATGGTTTAACTTTTATTCCTCAATACATTCGTAAATACCAGGTGAAGGCCCAGATTGTTACATGGATGTGGCTGTAGGAACAAATAATCAGCCATTTGAACAGTCTTCCTTATACAGCCAATGAAACTGTTGCATGTAAGTTACTTTTAAAGTAAGTGTGGTGACTGATTGAATTGCTTCTGAGAAAACAGGATGCTTATTAGTGTATAGATTTGTGTGTTGTTGTCACTCTACATGGTATGGTTGTAATTTATTATTTCAAAATGGATGAGAATAAAAAGTTAGATGGTAATATGGTATACATGAAAAATCCAGTGATGATTGAAACTTTTAAATAAAAAAAAATCACAGAATACTAGATCTGGACTGTACTCCCAGCTGGGTCAAGCACCATCTAGATCATACCTGACAGATGTCTGTCTAATCAGCTCTTAAAATTCTCCAATGATTGATATTCCACAATCTCCCTAGGTAATTTTTTGCAGTAGGGATAGTATTCATTCTGTTTGCTTTTTTTATGTTGCATGTGATTTCTACTGTCCTGTAGTAACCCCATGTGTATGTGTCTCAGTTGCTCTACTATTTAGATATGGGAAGTGCAGGTGTGACTCACTGAGAAAATATGCAGCCTATTACGTATGCCAGGGGTGGGCAAAAGCCCCTCAGTGAGCCAGATTCGCCTAGGTCTTTAATCCAGATCATGTGCCAGTTCTTGGCCCAGCTGCTAGCGCATTGCCTGGGAGCTGGGACATGCAAGCCTTTTCAACTGCTTCTATTCAAAGGACTCGCGCCTGCCAGGCAGCTGCCAGACAATAGGTTAGCAATGGGAGCCAGGAGCTGCGAGCCCAGTTATGTGAATTCTAAGCCTTCACCCCAGACAACTCCGGGAGGAAGGCTTTTTTATTTGCTCTGGAGGGAATGGGAGGAAGCTGGGAAGGGAGGTCAGGGGAAGAGAGGAGTATGGGGAGGAAAGGCACATAGAGGAAATGTAGGGGCCCCTTATGGAGAGGCCCAGGGAAAAGTCTCACAGCTGGCCTTGTGGAACTCTATTTCAAGGTCTCTCTGATGAGCTGCTTGTAAGCTCTGGCCACCTGTTCAGCCTCTGCCGCTACCCTGGCAGGAAATTCTCCCCATTGCTCTCACATAGATTGTGGAGCACACAGCAGGCCGCCACCACAAAAGGGGTATTGCACTTTCTGCAGTCCAGATGGGTGAGGAAACTCCTGAACCTCCCCTTTAAACGGTCAAATGCACACTCCACCACCATGCAAAACCTGCTCAGCCTGGTGTTGAAGTGTTCCTTGGTAGGGTCCAGGCTGCCCATGTAGGGCATCATGAGCTGGGGAACAAAAGGTAGAATGTGTCACTCAGGATGCAGATGGGCATGTCCACATTCCCAACTCTGATGGTACAGTCAGGGAATAAAGTGCTTGTGTGTGTCTTTCAGAACAGGCAGGAGTTCTGGAAGAGGCAGGCATCATGAGCTTTTCCCGACCATTCAACATTGATGTCCGTGAAACATCCCTCGTGATCCACGAAGGCCTGCAGCATCATGGAGAAGTACCCCTTTTTGTTTATGTAATCCGAGGCACAGTGGTTGGGGGCCAGGATGGAGAAGTGAGTGCCATCTATGGCTCCCCACCTCCCACAGTTGGGGAAGCTGATGGCAGCAAAGTCATTCATGATGGTGTCCACATTGCCCGGAGTGAATTTCAACCTGCAGATGGTTATTGGATGGTAAAAGAAAGAACAGGGAAAATCAGTTCAGGGCAAAATGTACATACTGGAGGTCTCTCCTGCATAGAGCTGGGTGCTGCAGAAGGACCTATGCAGATCTGCCATAGTTTAGGTCTTACATCTCATCTCTGTTCTGTTCTTTTTCTCCTGCTTCACTACAGTGATGGTAGGCTTGCTGTTCTATTTCCATCCATCTCCCCGCTGTTGGTTTCCATGCTGCTTGTACACATGGAAAATCCTTCCATTTTGTGCCAGGATCCCATCCTCCCATCATTCACATATGTTCTAAAAATGTTCTTTCTTCTCCTTGTGGAAGTAATGTACTACTCATCATGGGGATCTGTGGTGGAATCACATTGTAAAACATTCAGGAGCTGAAATGTGCAAATGATTATTATCAGGCATAGTGCTCACTAGAATGAGTGATGCCCTAGAATTGCTCACAGCAGCAAGCTGCACAAGTGTATGCAAGTAGTGCACATAGTAAAGTGTATTTGCAAGATTTGGGTCATTTGTTTAAAAAAAGATTAAGATGGTTGCTTAAAGACTTAGTAATGAGCTGATAGATCATGAAATAGTTTCCAATCTGGCACCAGTGTCTGTGAGGAATAATCTGACTGCAGTAAATGAAGTTGCATGAAATGAAAAAGATTAAGACCTTTCTAAAAATTGGAAATTCTTCTGAATGACTAGGGCTGCTAATTGGGAAAAAAAGGGAACAATTTAACAGGCCTAGAAAGAATCTGGACTAAAAAGATAAGTGGGGCATGTGGGTACAATAGGTCTTTTGCTCTATTTCTATTTTAAATGTTTCATTTATTGTATGTTAAAATATACAGAAGTATAATGAAGCATTACCATTATAGGTCATTAAACTAATGGTGACATTCATTAATGAGACACTTATTAGGTAGTATGATGTCAATAGGACATTTTGCCATGAGTTACAATGAAGTAATATGCTGGAGAGGCAATTTGAAGCAAGTTATTTTCAAACACTCTGTCTTCAGACTATTATTTAAGGGCCTATCTCTGCCGCTATTGAAGTGAATGACATTAATGGTAAAAATCTCAATGTGACGAGGAACTGGCCCAAGGTGGATAACTACTGTACTATAAATATAATGATTAGTGTATAATTTCATGATGCAACAGCTTTAAGACATTGTTTCACATTGGAAGCTGTTGATATTTCTGCACATTAACATTTTTTCCTGTTAATTCATGTTGACATTTCTCGTAGTGAGGAATCAACAGGGGGCACACCTATCTTAAACTATACTATTTATTTTGTAGGTGTGTGGAATCCTGGCTGCACTGAATTCAATTGAAAAACTCACGTTGATTTTAATAGGGCAAGGACTTCACCTGTTGTCTTGTTCTGGAAGGCAGGTTGGCAGCCAAAGCCAAAAGTAACACAAAACCAGTAAATTAAGAAAGGAAAGGATTATCAATTTCACTTCTACCTACCAATGAAGTTTACAAGAGGAACGGCATAGCCAGACCCAGTATACACACTCCCAACAGTTCCCAAGAGCAGAAATATGCAGCCAATGATTTAACAAGAGTGTCCTCCAAGAATTGCTGCCTTAACCACAAAGAAGAAAAAAACCTCAGTATATATGGTTTTCCACTAAAGAATAGGGGAGAACACACAACCTTGTTTATTACTCCCCTTTAAACCATTATTCAATGTCGGAAATAAAACAGATACTCATCAGGATCCAAAATATCTCAGCACAGGGGGGACATCTTGCCAAAGCAAAACATTTTGAATCTACAAAACTAATTAAAATGGAAAATTTTATGTGATTGAACATTTGAAACAAAATCTTTCAGTATTCCCAAATCCAAGTTTTTGGAACTTTGTGTTCAGTGAAAAACATTTTTTTTATTGGCCGTGCTAGGATATAAAATTTAAAATTGTCTAAATCTCCTTCTGGATAAATTTGAATTTTCAGCCATTGCTGGTGTTTAATGCCTGAAACACATATGAATGTATAGATACCATGACATAATTTGACTTTCTGTCTCTGGAGAGGAATAGAGGGGTTCCAAAGACCTTGTAGTGGAGTTCAGAATATTTATTTTGATAATGTCTAATATGTACTCCAAACTAGTGTCAGAATAAAAAAAAATCTTTTTAGGAGTATTTGAATTATCGGTAAAGTAAAAGTCATTTTGTGGACTAATCAGATTTAACAGTACTGGGAGGGTGATTATGTAATTTGGGTTGCTTATTTCTTTTAGTTTAAAAATTGACCACAAATCCAGATGGTTTAGACAATTAAAAATAAGCAGTTCTTTATTTTGCACTTAATCAAAAAAGCACTACAGTGAGCTCCATCTCTCGTAAGTGACTCAACTGCACAGTTAAATATAAGAAATCCCTCACATATTAGAGACCACAATAACCTGCCTTCAATCTGAACACTCATCTTGCACATAAAAATTTTATGCCAGGGGCCAGCACTTCCAAACAAGATGCATATATTTCAAGAAATTAAGCAGAACCTCATTTAGAGCCCTAACTACACTAGTGCTAGAATTGTTTGGTTCAAAATCATGTCTGAAAACATGTTTTTGGTAGCAAAATATGAATCCCCTTTTCCTTGTTATTACAGAGGATTCAACTGTTTCATAAAGAGAGTTACAAATATGCAATTTAGACTGTTCCTCAACTTTGCCTGCTATCAGGTGCTTTTCTGAGCTAATTAATCACACATTTCAAACTATATCCAGTGGCCAAGAGATGAGAGTTGGCATCATGCTGCCAAGAATATTTAAGCATCATATTTAATCAGGAATGGGTGAAAGGGTTGAAAAAATTATGAAAGTTTACAAGACTTATTCCATCAGCATGTTTAGCAATATGTTGTACTCTTGATTTTTTTAAGCACAAGTTGCTAGAGACTACCTAAAAAACCCCCCAGTATATCAGGTTAAAAACTAAGACTATGTCTATACAGTAGGATTATTTCAGAATAACTGATGTTATTCCGAAATAACATAGTCTGCATCTACACAGCAAGCAATTATTTTGACATAATGTTGAAATAATGTCGAGCTGGAGGTATTCTTACTCTGACTCCTGTAACCCTCATTTTACAAGCAGCAAGGGAAGATGGAGGAGAGTGTTTAGATAGTGCCAAAAGCTGACTTAAGCTACATATTTGACGTAGTTCAAGTTGCAAAGCTTATTTCAGATTTAGCCCTGCTCTGTAGACATGCCCTAAGCTATCAAAAGAGTTTCATTAAAAATGTTGAAGTTCTCATTCCAAATTGTTTGAAACTGACTCATTTCTGCCTTTGTAGGGTTTTTTTTTTTTTTTTTGATTTATCAAAAGTCTACTTTTATAAAATGAAAACATTAACTAAAAATTCATTGTACAATGAGGATTACAGGAGTTGGAGTAGGAAGTCCTCCAGCTTGACGGTATTTCGACATTATTTTGAATTAACTGCCTACTGTGTAAACACAGAGGGTATGTCTATACTGCCACCCTAGTTCGAACTAGGGTGGCTAATGTAGGCATTCGAACTTGCAAATGAAGCCCGGGATTTAAATATCCCGGGCTTCATTTGCATGTTCCTGGGCGCCGCCATTTTTAAATGCCCTGTAGTTCAAACTACCTGCCCGCGACTACACGCGGCACGGGCTAGGTAGTTCGAATTAAAGCTCCTAATTCGAACTACCATTACTCCTCCTGCAATGAGGAGTTCGAACTAGGGTGGTAGTATAGACATACCCAGACTAAGTTATTTCAAAATAATGCTAGTTATTTCAAAATAATGTTGCTGTGTAGATGTACCCTAACAGATTCATTAAGGCATAAGTTTTCATGGGGAAAACCCACTTCATGAGATGAATTGGAGTGTAAGTTACAGAAGCAAGAGTATATAAGGAAGATGTTGCTTGTACTAATGAAACTAATCAAGTCAGGGTGGAAATGGGTCATTCATTGCATTTGGTCTGGAGATGTGAATATCCAGAGAGGGGAAATTGCCTTTGTAATGCATTAAGCAGTTGAGACCCTTGTTCAATCCTAAACTGATAGTGCTGGATTTGCAAACAGATTCCAGTTCAGCTGTGTCCCCTTCTAACTAGGTTTTAAACTTCTTTTGTAAAAGGATGGCTCTAATATCCAGGGAGATCGAAGTGTTCCCCTACGTGTTTATGTGTGTTACCATTCTTGATGTCTGATTTGTGTTCACTTACCCTTTGGTGTAGAGATTGTCTGGTTTGGTCAATATACATAGCAGAGGGACATTGCTGGCACTTGATGGCATATATTATGTTAGTGGATGTGAAGTTGTATGAGCCTCTGATGTTGTGGCTTATGTGGTTAGGTCCTGTGATGGTGTCACTTGTATAGATGTGTGGACAGAGTTCGCAACATGATTTGTTGCAGGGAAAGGTTCCTGAGTAAGTGATTCTGTAGTGCATTGTGTGGCTGCTAGTAAGTATTTGACTCAGGTTGAGGGGAGCAGTCTGTAAGTGAGGACTGGCTTGTGTTCTAAGATCTGTGAGTGGGAGGGATCATTTTCCAGGGTAGGTTGTAGCTTGTCAGTGATGTGCTGGAGTGGTTTAAGCAGGGGCTGTAGGTGATAACCTGTGGTGTTGTGTTATTTACCATGTTATTTACCACCATGGTACTAGGAAACCATTATGCTCTTCTTGATACAGGAGATAAGGAATCACCCCCTACAACAGAGGAGGAGACGCCTCATACCCCCAAGGCTGGGAGATCTGCTGCTACCACTGCGAATAGAAAACGTAGGGTAGTGGTGATCAGAGACTCTCTTCTGAGGGGGATGGAGGTGCCCATCTGTCGCCCTGACATTTCATCTCGGGAGGTATGCTGTCTGCTGGGGCCCGTATCTGAGATGTTACGGAGGCATTGTTGAGGATTATCCAGCCCTCTGACTACTACCCCATGCTACTCATCCATGTGGGCACAAATGATACTGCGACGTGTGACACTGAGCGGATCAAGAGTGACTACAGGGCTTTGGGAGTACGGGTGAAGGAGTTTGGAGCACAGGTGGTATTCTCTTTGATCCTTCCTGTCAAAGGTAGGGGCCCGGGCAGAGACAGGTACATCCTGGAGGTGAATGCCTGGCTGCGAAGATGGTGTAGCCAGGAGGGCTTTGGCTTCCTTGACCACAGGATGCTATTCCAGGAAGGACTGCTAGGCAGACATGGCGTTCACCATTCGAGGAGGGGGAAGACCCTATTTGGACACAGACTGGCTAACCTAGTGAGGAGGTCTTTAAACTAGGTTCGATGGGGACAGGTGAGCAAAGCCCATGGGCAAGTGAAGAACATAGAGACCTGGGAGATGGGTCAAAAATGGGAGGGAGCATGGGCTATAATGGCAGAGAGAGAGGAGGGTCAGGGCAAAACTGGGAGGCAAGATCAAATCAGTATCTTAGATGCCTATATACAAATGTGAGAAGTATGAGTAATAAGCAGGAAGAACTGGAAGTGCTAATAAATAAATACAACTATGACATTGTTGGCATCACAGAAACTTGGTGGGATAATACACACGATTGGAATGTTGGATGGAAGGGTACAGCTTGCTCAGGAAGGATAGACAGGGAAAAAAGGGAAGAGGTGTTGCCTTATATATTAAAAATGTACACCCTTGGATGGAGGTGGAGATGGATGTAGAAGACGGAAGTGTTGAGAGTCTCTGGGTTAGGCTAAAAGGGGTAAAAAACAAGTTTACTACAGGCCACCTACCCAGGTGGAAGAGGTGAATGAGGCTTTTTTTTAAGCAACTAACAAAATCATCCAAAGCCCAAGATTTGGTGGTGATGGGGGACTTCAACTATCCAGATATATGCTGGGAAAATAACACAGCGGGACACAGACTATCCAATAAGTTCTTGGACTGCATTGGAGACAACTTTTTATTTCAGAAGGTTGAAAAAGCTACCAGGGGGGAAGCTGTTCTAGATTTGATCCTAACAAATAGGGAGGAACTGGTTGAGAATTTGAAAGTGCAAGGCAGCTTGGGTAAAAGTGATCATGAAATCATAGAGTTCACAATTCTAAGGAAGGGTAGAAGGGAGACCAGCAAAATAGAGACAATGGATTTCAAGAAGGGGGATTTTGGTAAGCTCAGAGAGCTGATAGGTAAGGTCCCATGGGAATCGAGACTGAGGGGAAAAACAACTGAGGAGAGTTGGCAGTTTTTCAAAGGGACATTGTTAGGGGCCCAAAAGCAAGCTATTCCGCTGCGTAGGAAAGATAGAAAATATAGCAAAAGACCGCCTTGGCTTAACCACGAGATCTTGCATGATCTAAAAATAAAAAAGGAGTCCTATAAAAAATGGAAACTAGAACAAATTACAAAGGATGAACACAGGCAAACAACACAGGAATGCAGGGGCAAGATTAGAAAGGAAAAGGCACAAAATGAGCTCAAACTAGCTACAGGAATAAAGGGAAGCAAGAAGACTTTTTATAAATACATTAGAAGCAAGAGGAATACCAAGGACAGGGTAGGCCCACTGCTCAGTGAGGAGGGCGAAACAGTAACAGGAAACTTGGAAATGGCAGAGATGCTTAATGACTACTTTGTTTCAGTCTTCACCAAGAAGTCTGATGAAGGAATGCCTAACATAGTGAATGCTAGTGGGAAGGGAGTAGGTTTAGAAGATAAAATAAAAAAAGAGCAAGTTAAAAATCACTTAGAAAAGTTAGATGCCTGCAAGTCACCAGGGCCTGATGAAATGCATCCTAGAATACTCAAGGAGCTGATAGAGGAGGTATCTGAGCCTCTAGCTATCATCTTTGGAAAATCATGGGAGACAGAAGAGATTCCAGAAGACTGGAAAAGGACAAATATAGTGCCTATCTATAAAAAGGGAAATAAGAACAACCCAGTAAACTACAGGCCAGTTAGTTTAACTTCTGTGCCAGGGTAGATAATGGAGCAAGTAATTAAGGAAATCATCTGTAAACACTTGGAAGGTGGCAAGGTGATAGGGAACAGCCAGAATTGATTTGTAAAGAACATATCATGTCAAACCAATCTGATAGCATTCTTTGGTAGGATAACGAGTCTTGTGGATAAGGGAGAAGCGGTGGATGTGTTATACCTAGACTTTAGTAAGGCATTTGATACGGTCTCGCATGATATTCTTATCAATAAACTGGGCAAATACAACTTAGATGGGGCTACTATAAGGTGGGTGCATAACTGGCTGGATAACTGTACTCGGAGAGTAGTTATTAATGGTTCTCAATCCTGCTGGAAAGGTATAACAAGTGGGGTTCCGCAGGGGTCTGTTTTGGGACCGGCTCCGTTCAATATCTTCATCAACGATTTAGATATTGGCATTGAAAGTACGCTAATTAAGTTTGCAGATGATACCAAGCTGGGAGGGGTTGCAACTACTTTGGAGGATAGGGTTATAATTCAAAATGATCTGGACAAATTGGAGAAATGGTCTGAGGTAAACAGGATGAAGTTTAATAAAGACAAATGCGAAGTGCTCCACTTAGGATGGAACAATCAGTTTCACACATACAGAATGGGAAGCGACCTTCTAGGAAGGAGTAAGGCAGAAAGGGATCTAGGGGTTATAGTGGACCACAAGATAAATATGAGTCAACAGAGTGATGCTGTTGCAAAAAAAGCAAACATGATTCTGGGATGCATTAACAGGTGTGTTGTGAGCAAGACACGAGAAGTCATTCTTCCGCTCTACTCTGCACTGATTAGGCCTCAGTTGGAGTATTGTGTCCAGTTCTGGGCATTGCATTTCAAGAAAGATGTAGAGAAATTGGAGAGGGTCCAGAGAAGAGCAACAAGAATGGTGAAAGGTCTAGAGAACTTGACCTATGAAGGAAGGCTGAAAGAATTGGGTTTGTTTAGTTTGGAAAAGAGAAGATTGAGGGGGGACATGATAGCAGTTTTCAGGTATCTAAAAGGGTATCATAAGGAGGAGGGAGAAAACTTGTTCATCTTGGCCTCTGAGGATAGAACAAGAAGCAATGGGCTTAAACTGCAGCAAGGGAGGTTTAGGTTGGACGTTAGGAAAAACTTCCTAACTGTCAGGGTGGTTAAACACTGGAATAAATTGCCCAGGGAGGTTGTGGAATCTCCATCTGTAGAGATATTTAAGAGTAGGTTAGATAAATGTCTATCAGGGATGGTCTAGACAGTATTAGACTGGTCCTGCCATGAGGGCAGGGGACTGGACTCGATGACCTCTCGAGGTCCCTTCCAATCCTAATATTCTATGTTTCTATGATTCTATGTTGGGCTGGTTCTGAAGTGGGTAACTTCTGGGTACTTATCTTACACCACCTCACGCAATGGGGTCCTGGTTCACAATCAGGCCCCCTAGGACTGACAGTACTATAAACAAATATTCAGGCCACTGCCCATGTATGGGGAGTGGAAGAGAAAAGAGTAAGACTGAGCTTGTAATGGGATGATTGACAGTTAATTTACATGTTCAAACTGAGCTACAATCTTTGTTACATGAATTCCTTATGGTCTACTAAGCTGTAAACAGAGGATAAAAGGAGGCACGTCACCTTTCCATCAGGAGTTACTAAAGATTTCAACTATTCAAATGCCCTTGTTAGTTTAATTCCTACTCCGTGTGGCACTATTAGTCAATGTGCTTAAAAGGGACTAAGTTTGCAGGCTAAGATGGCACTGATGTTATTTATGACATCTTTTACTTAGCAGCTACTGGATCTTACACAGTTAATTATGGTTATAGATGTGAAAGCAGTTCTTCCAGTTCTTATGAAGATATATACATGCGTGGCTTCACCCTGCCACTGTAAATAGCATACAATGAAAATAAAACAGCCCTATATGAGGTTAAGCAACTAGTCAGGATACAAATAGCAAGAATTTGTGGAGCAGGATACTATGGAGAGAAGCTTTTTGGAGGAAAGTACAAAAAGGCTGGTATTTTATAGAAGAAACAGTCAATTAAACAACTTCAATATTCCGTATCCTCAGCTGGCCAGCAGGTGCAATCACTGCATAAGATATTGTGAAACAATTTCAGATACCCATACAAAATTGTAACATCAGACCACATGCTTGCCAATGCAGATATCCTGGGCCAAAGCTCTGGATCATTTGATCCTAGAACTAAGCAAAGTTCAGCACCCAGAGCAGTTTATCTGCCAGAACCTCCTCCTCAGATACTCACAAAAGCAGCTGCTTCCCAGATTTGGGGAATTAAGCATCTCAGGAACAGGAACATGCTACACTATAGAAGGTACACTAATTCCTACTCTTAGAGGTGTCAAAGGATTGTTCAGAAGCTAGGCAAAGTTTTCACAAACTGGAACAGGCAATAAAGATGCAGAAGTGTACTGTAGCAACTCATGTTAACAGCATACACACAGATAAGATAGATAATAAGTACTCTTTCTGAAAGGTTGCAACATAATACTTTAAGAATTCAGAGCTATCACATAGCAGAACCCAAGGGAAAAAAAGTGAGCAGGTCACTCCCTATAAAAGAGACAACTCAGTGTACCTTAATAAAGCACAGCTGCAATCTGACCACTGTGAGGCCCAAATTACATGCTTCCCAACTGAAAATATCCTGCAAGCAGCACCAGGAAAAAAACCTTGAAATGTAAAGTGACAGCCAACAATGTTAGCAGTAGTTTTTTTAAAATATACCTTAAGAATACTTTTGTTTCCCAAGAAACATCCTCAGTGAAAGGATATAGGGTCCCTCTCCCCCTATTCATATAATGAATCAATCTTTTGTTCTTATTCACAGACAAAATGATTCTCACTTTGTTGTAATACACCTTTTATTGATTGTTCACAGCTGTCTGATATTTTTCCATTGATAGCCTTAGGATGATGCAAGACTAGACAATTGAGCCTTACATTAAACCATCACTTAATCAGGAATGGGTGATAGCCTTCTCCAGCTACAATAGAGGATCACCGAGATATATTACTCTTTATAAAAATCCTGGAAATCAGGGGACCCTTTGCCAAGGACACTATGTAGTGCATGTACAGAAGGCTGGATTTCCTCAACATCAGTGATTTAAAATGTCAAAAAAACAATCTATTTTTCCATGTAGAATCTAAAATATTTTTTTTACCCTGGAGTAAAATACTGCTAACTGATGAAGAAACTATTCTTAAATGGAATACCATTGAAATCTAATACTGATAACTGCTGTGAGGATAATTTTTGTATGCAAATACCATAATTCAATATGTCTAAATTTCAGATAATTTTTTATCTACTTTTGTATCACATGTATTATTTTAATCAGCAACAGAGGGCCTTTTCCTTTCATTATAGAAGAGACTGCAATATGAAAGAAACAATATTTGAAATGATGCCAGGAAAGATTTTATATATATATAGATATATAGATAGATAGATATTATTATTATTATTATTATTATTATCAAACCTTCAGCATACTACAAAATAAACATGACTGGATTTAAAACGCAGTCCCATATCACAAGTTATATTGAGACTGCTTTGCTTTCTGGAATGTTATGTCTTTTTCAATTTAGTTAATTGGAAAAATGTATTTACTTTAAAGTGGGATTTTTTTAATGTCCTGGACCAAACACACCTCTCAAGTGGTCTGAAAAGTTATTAAAAACAGGAAGTCTCTGGAGATTAACCAGCAGAATTTTCAAAGACAAAAATATCATAGGATTTTCCTAGTTGCAAAGAGGTCTCCAGAAATTCAACTTAAGTGAAAATATTGTAATATTTGCTGGTGTTGAACAACCAGAATTTTTAGTTTCATTATCTAAATTAGAGCCTGTAGAGAATGAACTATAAAAGAAGAGACAAATTAGCAAATACTAATATCAATAACATCAGTTTGAAGTACTTAAGGCTCTGGCCCTAGAACTTTACTTATGGTGAAGCCATTTATGACCATAGATGTGAAGGAAAAACATAATATATACGTGTACAGCTGTGTGAATAATCATAGAATCATAGAATCATAGGGCTGGAAAAGACCTCAGGAGGTCATCGAGTCCAGCCCCCTCCCCAAAGCAGGACCAACCCCAACTAAATTAACCCAGCCAGGGCTTTGTCAAGCCGACACTTAAAAGCCTCTAGGGATGGAGATTCCACCACCTCCCTAGGTAAGCCATTCCAGTACTTCACCACTCTCCTAGTAAAATAGTTTTTCCTAATATCCAACCTAGACCTCCCCCACTGTAACTTGACACCGTTGCTCCTTGTTCTGCCATCCATCACTACTGAGAACAGCCTCTCTCCATCCTCTTTGGAACCTCCCTTCGGGAATTTGAAGGCTGCTATCAAATCCCCCTCACTCTTCTCTTCTGCAGACTAAACAAACCCAAATCCCTCAGCCTCTCCTCATAGGTCCTATGCTCCAGCCCCCTAATCATTTTGGTTGTCCTCCACTGAACCCTCTCCAATGCGTCCACATCTTTTCTGTAGTGGGTGTGGGTGTGTGTGTGTGTGTGTGTGTGTGTGCAAAATTGGACACAATACTACAGATGTGGCCTCACTAGTGCCAGATAAAGGGGAATAATCACTTCTCTAGATCTGATGGCAATGCTCCTCCTAATGCAACCTAATATGCCATTAGACTTCTTGGCTACAAGGGCACACTGTTGATTCATATCCAGCTTCTCATCCATTGTAATCCCCAGATGCTGAACAATGCTTGGGATTCTTCTGTGCCAAGTTCAGGACTCTGCACTTGTCCTTGTTGAACCTCATCAGATTTCTTTTGGCCCAATCCTCTAATCTTTCTAGGTCACTCTGGACCCTATCCCTGCCCTCCAAAGTATCTACCTCTCCCCCTAGCTTAGTGTCATCCACTAACTTGATGAGGGTGCAATCCATCCCCTCATCCAGATCTTTAATAAAGATGTTGAATAAAACCGGCCCTAGAACCGATCCTTGGGGCACTCCACTTGAAACCAACTGCCAACCTGACATCGAGCCATTGATCACTACCCATTGGGCCCAACAATCTAGCCAGCTTTCTGTCCACCTTACAGTCCATTTATCCAATCCATATTTCCTTAACTTGCTGGCAAGAATATTGTGGGAGACCGTATCAAAAACTTTGCTAAAGTCAAGGTATATCACATCCACTGACTTCCTCATGTCCACAAAGCCAGTTACCTCATCATAGAAGCTAATCAGATTGGTGAGGCATGACTTGCCCTTGGTGAATCCATGTTGACTATTCCTGATCACATTCCCCTCTTCCAAGTGCTTCAAAATGGATTCCTTGAGGAGCCCCTCCATGATTTTTCCAGGGACTGAGGTAAGGCTGACTGGCCTGTAGTTCCCTAGATTGGCTTTCTTCTCTTTTTTAAAGATGGGCACTACATTTGCCTTTTTCCAATCATCCGGGATCTCTCCCGATCTCCACAAGTTTTCAAAGATAATGGCCAAAGGCTCCTCAATGACATTTGCCAACTCCCTTAGTACTCTTAGATGCATTAAATCTGGACCCAGAGATTTGTGTATGTCTAGCTTTTCTAAATAGTTCTTAACCTGTTCTTTCTCCCCCGAGGGCTGCCCACCTCCTTCCCACACTGCGTTGCCTAGTGCAGGGAACCACAGACCTAGTGTAGTCTGGGAGCTAACCTTGTCTGTGATGACAGAGTCAACAAAGATTGAGTACCTCAGTGCTGAGTACATCATTTGTCACTATGTTACCTCCTTCATCCAATAAGGGCCCCCCACCCTCTCTGATCACCCTCTTATTGCTAACATGCCTGTAGAAATTATGAAAACAGAGTAATAGAAGATGTCTGGCAATTTGGTGAATAAATTTATTCAATATTTTCAATGGTAAGAACATAGAAAATTATTAGATTTGTTCAGGATTTTCCTAGTGTGTCCCCATTTTTTGTCTGGATTTGGAATACAATATAGCAATTTATTCTGTATTTCATTATGAGCAAATGTCTAACTTTTGGCTGTGCAATTAGTGAGGCTTGATGAGTTTGTACAGCATTTCAAAACTATAAAGTGCAAAATAAAGGCAAAATATTAATAATAATAACTCATGTTACCATGCAAGAAAAGAGAAAATGAAGATGTAGATTAAAAAAAGTAACATCCACCCTTTTCAAATAATCAGGTTTAAAGGTGTGCAAGATTGGCAATATGCTACATTCCATACTGTATCATGCAATATTACAAGTAAATTTCTTGAATCTGTTTGTTTTCAAGCTATACAATATGGCCAGATACAAAGTTTATAGAAGAAAATAAAAAAGACTCTGCTGTTGACTTCAGTAACTTTTGGATCTGGCCATAGGTTTGTGTAGTTGTACATTATTATGAACTTAAATCTGAATATTTTGAGGGACAGTTGTCTGACTTTATTTGACCTATACTGCCATATTCAATCCCCTTGCAAAATGAAACAAATGTTGATCCTTTGTGCAATTTAGAAAAAAATGTCTGGAGTGTCAGAAAATTCAAAAGTGTGGGGGAGATTTTCCTCCCAAATTTTAGAGTTTTTTTTGTTTAAAATATTTTTTCACTAGAAAAACTGTCCAAAAACCAAAATGTGAAAAAATGTCAACAGGCTCACTTGTTTGTTTACCTGAATTCCATTTAAAATTATTTTCTCCAAACAATTCATTGATATAATCCTTTAAACTAGTCTGAGTGAACATGCCTATCTGCATGCAAATAATCAAAGAACACGTCTGGAAAGGTGTAGTTTAAATTAGAGCACTTTAATAAATCAGTATTAGCTGCAAAAAATATATATATTAACTTGAAGTTCTATTGGAATGATATGGAAGGGATTCATCCCCACTTTACAGGATCATGCTGTGAAAGAAGAGAAAGACAGGATGTTTACTATCAGTTAGAGGATTTGAGGTCAGGAGGGACCTCTTGTCCTTTTGATCTGATTGGCTATTGAATGCCAAATTATCTATATTTAGTGTAACAGAGCTTTAAACTGATAATTAGAGGAAGCAGTTTGGAACCTATAAATCTCTAAAGTCAGACAATTGATTACGGTATCCAGAATAGCTGTAAAGCAGATATATGGACATGAATGGTTCAATGAAGTCAATAAAAATCCTTCCATTAACGTTAATTGACTTTGGATGAGACTCCATCTTTCTAAGTCATCAGTGAGTCCATGAAATTTACATTTGTAAGAAATTTTCAACAAACTCCCAAAGGTGTTTTTGGGCCATGTGATGATGTTATAGATGACTTGTAAAGTAAATAAGAATACATAAAGATCTTTCTTATCTCTGTCACATATACATACTTATTCTTTGAATTTGCTCAAATTACTGTTTAATAAAAGGTACCATTCATTTGAAAAACTTCAAAAGACACAAGCCTGTTTGGCAAGGTCAGCCAGAGATAGTTATGTATATCTTGGTATGGTCATAGATATTATATTTTAGGCAGTATTCAAGGTTTGATATCAAGCCTGTTTGTGTAAATTACCCCTTGTACTTGTGCAGAACTCTAGCAGAATCATCAAGCATCACATGGGTACATGTTTCTGGACCTTACAGATCCCATCACAGAATGGAGGCCTTGTTCTAATATTCATTTAACTATAGAGATATATACATTGTTCCCCATTAAAAAAGGAAACAGTCGCTCAAAATAGCTCAACACTGCTCTCCCAGTATTTTCTTTACTAAGAAAAAATGGCATTATGTCCGACATTATGATAAATATTGATCCCAACAATAACTATAGGGACCTTAATTATTTCTAATGCTAGACCAAGTTCAAAACTGAATATGAATATATTCAGTGCTTTTTTTGTTTTAAAAAAAAAAGGTGCCGGTACTCCAGGGGAAAAGTTGTTGAGCTCAGAAGGGAGGTGCCGGTACTGTGTCTGGAGGTGCCGGTACTGCGTAGCGGGCAGTACCATCACAAAAAAAGCACTGAATATATTAAACACTGAGGTATACTTTTTGGTTCATATTTTGATTCCTTTTAAGGAGCCTCTTATATCTTCTAATGAACAATGATAGTGATGCTGAAGAGCTTGGGCTTTTTTGTTTTGTTTTATTTTTTTAAGAATCCTCTTAGGGCAAGTTTGAAAAATGTTGTTTTTTGAAGATATATTGTAACCATATCATACTGTGTTTTCTCTAATGGTTTTTATGACAATACCTTGGTGGAGCTCCCTGTAACCCCCATATTCTTCATTTATATATCATTACGATATTACGTATAAAGCATTCCTTGTAAGGTATCAGAGGAAATGTAGATCATCAGTGTATTTGAAATTATGTGTATGTGTTGTATGGTTGTCACTAATACTTGTGATACGTTAGAGAAACAGTCAGATATTAGCTTCCCAGGGACTACAGCAAGGGGTATAACCAATACGCCATTATACAGCAAGGAATCTACAATGCAATGACACACCTGCCTGAAACCATGCCAGGAGAATTGCTTGACTTTGTCTGGAAACTCAGCCGTTCCCCAGACATGCCTGGATTTGTGCTTCCTAAACACATAGGAAGTATGTGTCAAAACCAAAACTCAGGGGTGCCATGAATGACCTTTCTCCTTCACCTACCCATACTGCAAGCAACAAGGATGCTGAAGACTTGAGATACCAAGTGAAGGGACTGGCCCAGATTTCAAAACTGTATTCTATGAATTGCAATATCCAGCGGGGTGAGAAAAAAAAAACTATTTTATCTAGAGGTTGCCCAGTCTAATAGGGGTCAGAGTTTATACATCGTGCATATATATGTAACTAACTCTGAATTTTTTCCTAACACACTGGAGCCCCAGATGTCCAGAAATTCCAGTGACCCTGGTGGCCCCAGGGCAGTGGAGCCCCGAAGGGCTAGGCAACCCCAGGACAGCAGATCTCTGCTACCCCCAGAGGCATGGAGCCCTGGCTGCCCAGAGGCCCCGACACAGCAGAGCGCCAGTGGCTCCAGAGTCCCCTCCCCGCTAAGAGCAGAGATCTGGATTTCCCAAAGGTGCAGAGCCCCAGCAGCCATGAAGCAGAGGAGCCCCAGCAGCCCTGGAGCAGCCAAGCCCCAGCGGCTCCCGCAGCCCCAGTGGAGAGTCAGAGGGGAGTCAGAGCAGCAGGCAGTGGAGGGGCTGGGGAGCCCGGTGCGGTCTGCTGATGGACCCCAGAATCCATCAGCAGAGTATCTGGAGTTGACTTCCTCTGGTCCAGAAATATCTCTTGTTCGGGACTAGCCTGGTCCTGAGAGTCAGAGACCAGGGAGGTCCAACCTGTACTGCAAAGTAAAACCCATGCCATTAAGTCTCAGAGCCCAGGCCATTTTACATGAGCTCATGGGGCTTGGGACCTGTGCTCAGTCTTTTCTTTATAATTTAGCCATACCCAGAGAAGCCACCACACAAGAATTCTAGAGGATCAGAGATTTGTTCCCAAATCCATATTCCAAGCTAGTTCTCTAACTACTGAATTATCCACCTTTAATCTGAAAGCAGTAGCACAACAGCAATAATAACCACTTACCAATCTCTGCAGATATCTCCGAGAAATGAAAGTGAGCATATGTAAGTCAGATCAGGTTTAATATTGGATATAGGGGGGAAAAAACAGCCCACAGTCCCACAGACAGAGATTTAATTTCATCACAAGCATAATCTCATAGAAATCAGTAAAACTGTTCCTTTGGATAAAATTGCACAGATGCAAGCGTTTGCAGAGTCAGAGCCATAGACATCAAAGTTAGATATGAAATGTTTATCACTAACCCAAATGCTACATGAAAGTTACCTACTATATTGTTACCTACTATAAAGTTACTCTTCATGTAAACAGTCAAATAAGTTTAGTTGCAGTAAAGGTCACTGAAGTTTACAAAGCTGGGCTGATTTATAGTTGTTCTTTCTTCTCTCTAACTCCTCTGTTTCCAAAGTTAAATTATGCAGCATGCAATTTTCCATGCAAAGTAAGATACAAGCAATAATTTATATTCATTGAAACTCAGGATGGGAGAGTTGGGTGCTTCTACACTGGCCCAGAGCACAAAATAAGATATGCAATTTGAGCTATGCAAATTGTGAATCTTATTTCAAAATAGATTTTTTCATGATTTGGTGCTGTCTACTCAGCACCAAATTTCAAAATAACCTGCTATTCTGAAATATCCCTTACTCCTCGTTGAATGAGACTTATAGGGACATTGGAATAGTGAGCCTGTTATATTTCAAAATAACAGGCTTACTGTGAAGATGCAGGATAGCTATTCTGGGATGCTTCAGTATCCCAAAATAGCATTGCAGTGTAGATGTAGCCCATGGGTCCAAGCCAATTATAGACAGAGATATGCTTCCAAAGCCCCTCCCCTAAAAACATTCTGTTTTATATAGTTTTAACACACAATAATGTCAAAAGATGCTGTTCAACCTTATTTTTACCTGGAGGAGAAAAAAAAATACAGAGCAGGAGTTTTTGTGAAGCCACATACATCCAAGTTGGCTGCTTTATCTTGCTAGTTACTGCATTCTTCTATATATTCATATTCAGCAGCAAATCATATTTTAGCAGAAACAAAGAACACTTCTCAATATTCAAGCACAATGAGCAAATTCAATTCCAGCTCACTCTCTGAGTCACATAAAAATCCTCTACAGTGCTGGCCTACTCTCTCATTTTAACTGGTTTAGAACACCTGGTGACCAATTACTAAGGAAGCTACTGAGTCTATGTACACATTTTCATCTGGTCCACTTATAAATCCTAGCGGCATCAAGCTTGTTCCTTTAGTAGCCTCACCTATTCCCCACTCAGAATGCAATGCAGCATTCCACCAGGAAATTTATTTTTTGCCTGATAACCTTAAAAGGTGTGTCTCCAATTTTACATTATTCCTATAAATACCAGTTTTCACATACACCCACACAGTGGCTGGCTGAATAGTCTACTTCTTTCTTTGGTGCATCTGGTTATGAGTATTGAGTAATATGTCCAATTACAAAGCAGAAGATACATGATGCACACAGCTCGTGGGATCATCTCTAAACATAACATTTTCTATGAGGTGTGAACTTTCATTTCACAGAAAGCAGCTTGGTACTAGCATATAATTAGAACATGCAGGATAAATACTATTACATACCTGAAATTATTTTCTCTATCATACACAGAAAAAACCTAGGGAAAAATCTGTGTTCATGCCAAAGTAAAAACAGTTATAAGAGATTTTTTTAAGGGTTCTTTAATAAGCTTGACATCTGTAGGGCAAAGCTGGTAAATCAAGGAAGCTTTATATTAAAGAAGCAAATATCTGTGGATTCCTTATGACTATCAATCCTTCTGAAGCGCAGTGAAGCAAAAAGCAATTTAAACAAAACAACATTCTATCAGTGGAATGCACATAATAAAAGCAGTAAACAAGGAGGGGAAATTAAGCAACACAGATTAATTAAATAGTATATTTATTGCATGGTTTAAAGAAGGGTGTTTGGGAACCTTTTTGGGGCTGGGGGCCACTGAAACACAGAAAAGTTAGTTGGGGATTTTGTGTGCTCCAGCCCTGCCGTAGGGCTCCCCAATGCTGGGTGGGGCCCTGAGCCTTACGGGCTGGATCCAGGCAAGCTGGGGGCCACATCCAGCCCCTGGGCCTGAGGTTCCCCACCTCTGGTTTAAAGGATTTATAGAACATCATTCCATTTCTTAATTCCAAAATATACTGAACTGTCATTATTTTGTGTTTCTGAATTACTGCCAGAAGAAACAAAGAACACAACTGCTTATTAATTAACCAACAAAAATGAAATAAACAGAGTTGGTGATCATGAAATTTCACCTAACAGAGCCCAAAATGTGATTGCATTAAATCAAATCCTGTCTTAAACTAAAGCATTGAAGAGACTTCATACAACAAAGTCTGGAATTCTGCCCTCGATGGTCTTATTTTCTTTTTGCACTTGTGGTGAAGATTTTCAAGAGTGACTAATGACATTAAAGTTTGTAAATTGGGTACCCAAAGTCATTAGTCACTCTTGAAAATCTTCACCACAAGTGCAAAAAGAAAATGAGACCATCGAGGGCAGAATTCCAGACTTTGTTGTATGAAGTCTCTTCAATGCTTTAGTTTAAGACAGGATTTGATTTAATGCATGATGCACACAGCTCATGGGATCATCTCTAAACATAACATTTTATGTTATGTTAACTGATCTGAGATTTCTTAAAGTGGCCTAATTTTTGGAAGCTGGAATTAAGCATTTCCTGAAAGTTGGACTTCTTTAAAGTTTGTAAATTGGGTACCCAAAGAAGTCCAACTTTCAGGAAATGCTTAATTCCAGCTTCCAAAAATTAGGCCACTTTAAGAAATCTCAGATCAGGCATCAAAGACCGGGTAACTTCTAAAAGTCTTGGTCTAAATTAAGATGTTGTGACAGTCAATGTTTTAACACTTCGTTATCAAATGTATCATTTCCATAAACTTTGGAATTTAATAGTGTGTTTTATATTTTAATCTGTATGAAAGTTAATCTAAAATTGGGTAGTTATACTTACATGGTAATGAAACTTTCATCCAGAGAGCTTATATATTGCAACAGATAAAGAAAAACATGACCACCGAAAAACAAGGTATATAAATATTGGTCTTTCAAAATCTGTTCTGAACACTTCAGGATTTGGGAAAATTTGAAATCTGGACCTAAGCTTTACAGCTTGGGCCCACATCTACTTTAAATTATACAAAATGCTATAGCAGAACTAATTGAAAATATGCTTACAATCACTATTATTCTTTTGCATTCTAGTAGCACACAGAGGTCATGGCCAAGCACAGAATGCCTTTTTTTCCCTAGATACTGCACAGAATATACTCAGAGTCACTGTTCTTAAGAGCTTATGCTCTCAATAAACAAGACAAAGGATGGGAGAAAATGTGTGTGTTTATCCCTACTTTATTGCTCAGAATCTGCAATATGGAGATTATGTGATAAAGTCTGTCAGAGGTGGGACTTGAACTGATTTCCAGGTCTGCACATTAACAATACCAACCTTGCTTCCTCTATAGATACCTAGGGCTTTTTTAAAGCTAGTATTTACATAATTTGGAACCATACACCCAAAATTGTTTTGAAAAATGTACTGAAAACCGGGAACCACTTAAAGATGTAAACTGTCATCCCTGGAGTACCTTATATTCTCTTTAAGGCCACACTGCTAGCACACAACCACATAAACTGCTGCATTGGCACAATGCAGTTCCACTAACAGGTGCAGAAAGTAAAGGTATAGATGAAATGACAGGGAACTAGTTTTTGTTCTGGGTTTGTTTGGTTTTTTTTGAAAGAGGCGCATTTTGTGTGTTTCTTTGTTTAAAGTAACAAAATACCAATAGTATTTTAGTGATCCAGTTATTTAACTTACGAGTCAAGGGCATGAATACAGGTTGCACTTCCCTAAACTGGGGTTCTCTGGTCCGGCACCTAGGGATGTAAAATCCCAGTTAATCAGTTAACCGGTTAAACATTAGGTTGACCTAACATTTAACCAGTTAACTGGCTAAGAGAGTTTCGAGGTGGGGCTGGAGCTGACACTGGCTCCCAGCTCCCAACCCCCTCCAGAGCAGCCCCTGCTTGCAGGGTACCCAGGCCCACTGAGAGAGAGGCTGCTCTGGACAAGAGTAGCCCTTATCTGCCATGGTGGCCCCTGCAGGGCTAGAAAAGCTCCTTGCCCATAGCAGGTGATGAGCTGTGTCAGCCCCCATCAGCTACCAGTTAACTGGAACTGGTAAACTTTACCCATTTAGGATAACCGGTTAACCTTTCACATCCCTACCAGCAACTCCATGGTCCCAGTGGAGGGCTGGTAGCTGGGAGCCCTGAGAGTTGGTAGAGCAGCTGGCTGGTCGGAAGCCCAACGTGCAGCCCAGCAGGGTTGCCAGGGGGTTTAGAAACCCAGTGCATGGCCCAGCAGGGTTGTCTAGAGGGGCTGGGAAGCCCTATGAGGCTGGGCCAGGCCTGGGGGTGCCAGTGGCAGGGGAGCCAGAAATGACCTCACCTCATCTAGCAAAATCTCTCGTCTGAGACCAGTCAGGTCCCGAGGGTGCTGAACCAGGGAAGCCCAATCTGTAGCAAGTTCACAGTTTGTAGTCAGATGACGATAGGAAACATTAAGTACGACATAGCTAAGAAACAAAATTGTTTGTACTCATAGTTCTAGTTGCAGGGCCTGATATGGTCCTGTGATTGCCACACACCCAGTGGGAGGTGGAGGAGCAAGGATTCTATGCAGCAGCATGAACCTTTATTCTGTGCTCTGTTTCATTACTCATGTAACAATTGGGAGGGGATGTGGAATATTATACCATACCGCTTGCATTTTTTACATAGTGAAGTAGGGAAAGATTTAATACAAGTTGAACCTCTGTTAACTGGGACTCCCTGGTCCAGCAACATGCATTGACTGACAGGACCACGGATGTTCCAGGATCAGAGAGTCCCGGTGGAAGACTGGCAGCTAGGCTGTCTGGTGTGCTGCATCTGGGCTGCTAGGTACAACCAGCAGGGCTGCCCTGTGTGGCCAGGAGCCTGGTGCACTGTAGCAGGGCTGCCCGGCATGTCCAGGAGCCCAGCATGCAGGGAGCTGGGCTGGAGTGGAGCTGCCCGGCATAGCAGGGAAAGGGGGTGGGAGAAGCAGTAGGGCAGCAAGGCCAGCAACCAGTCCAGGGCTGGAAGGGGCAGTAGAAGGAGGGCCAGATATGACCTACTCTGGTCCAGAAAAATCCCTCGTCCGGGAATGGTCAGGTCCTGAGGGTGCCAGACCATGGAGTTCCAACCTGGAACTCCTATCCTTTTTCTTCTCATCCTTTGCGACCAAAATTAAAATGCATTTAAACATTTGGAGACTTGATTTCAAATCAGTTGGGCTTCATTCATTTTTAATAATTGCTACTGCTGGAAACTGGCAACTAGTATTAAAGTGTTATATTGAAAAGAGATTCTTCTTGTTTTGAGAAATTGCACGGATATTCAGAACAGTCCCTCACAGCTGAAAGGGCCATGAAGTTTGCAGGGGTCCTGAAGCAGGTAGAGGGGGTCAGTTTAATTACAGGAGGTGTTGTGGTGCAGGAGACCAACTGAAATGAATACAAGCTTCTCTAGTAAATTTTGTTACCACTAAGAGAATGTACTCAGCTGACAATGATCCCCTGCTGACACCTCACAGATCCTCTCTCTTACACTGCTTATGCATTCCTCTGTCCATTGCCCTACTGCAAAGGTTCTTCTTAGGTGGCGGTTCAAATCCAGTTCCCCCTTGGATCAGTTAAGTGGTCTCATTAGCTTGAACAGGAGAAGGATTATGCAAGTTTTAGGACTTCTGTGGAATTGCACTAAAGGAAAAATTTACATTCTATCACTTCCCTATTTGTTTTGAAACAGCAATGCCAGGGTCCAAATTTTTCATCTTATTTAGAAGACATACATTGTTTCATAATGGCATGAGTAAATTACAATACTTCTGACTAGAGTAAGTTCAGAGGAGAAGAGATAGCACCAGTGCTCAAGCAATTTTCATCTTTCATTACACCACTTCAATATAGAAGGCAGAAAAACTAAAATATTTTCTTTTTAATGTGTACAGGAAATGGTGTTTTCTTTCCAGTGCTGGTTGTAATCATTCTTATTACACAACCAGATCTTTTAGCACAAATAGACTTGTGCTTCAGATAATGATTTTCCCATTTAGGAAGAGGCCTCATACCATTTCAGGAAAGAAAATTACTATGGAGTTTATTAGGGTTTTTTTTCATGCTAGAAAGGCTGCTTGAATTAACACTTCCATGCCTTTATATCTAGCCCCAGGGAGAGTTCTAGTTGTTGAGCAGACATTCATCATGTGATTCTGATGTGAATTGGCACCTCCTTCCCAACTACCAAAAGTCCTGTGTCTGTGCGGTGAGGAAGCAGTTTGACAACCCTCACAGGGCACTGCAAGCTAACTGCTATATTCAGCTCAAGCACTATCCTCCCTATGTGTTTCTTAAAGTTTAGAAGCATTTAGGTCCCCAGTGCAGCAAAACTTTTAAGCACATAATTAAGTCCATCTCTGTTTCTCAAAGATCTGGTTAGTTTTAGCAATGTGCTTAGATCCTTAAGACTGTGCCTAAATCCTTTGTTGAACAGAGATGAATTGCTGAATGTGGTTCCTAGCAAAGAAAAAGCACTTATAAGAAGGTAATGACCACAGTAACAAGGATGCAGAGCAGTGTCATAAACACCTATTTGCTGGAAGTAAATATAGGAAAGAATATATTTTAGGTTTCTAAGGAAGCTGAAGTAACAAGCACCAGGCTTGTTAGCCTATCAGAGAAAGCTGTCAGGTTGCTTTGATGTGATTTGTTCTTGACAAATCCTTGCTGACTGTTACTTATCACTTTATTATCTTCAGGAGGTTTTCTTAATTATTCACTCCATTATCTTTCCTGGCACCGAAGTTAAGTTGACTGGCATACAACTGCCTTTGGATTTACTTTTCAATAATCTAGGAATGTGTCCAGATGTTTTCTGGTAACTTCCAACTGACTTCCTTCAGGGAAACCATAAGTGAAATATATGGTACTTTTAAAATGAAAGCATGAACTACAGAAAAATGCTGATAATATTCAGTACACAAAGCCCAACACATCAGGATCCAGCTTTGTTTCTATTTTTTTTTTCAAATAAGTTCACTGTACGTTTAGGGTACGTCTACACAGCAGAGCTAAAGTCAGAATAAGCTACACAACTTCATCTACATCAATTGCATAGCTTACATTAAAATAGCTTAACTCGGTTTTTGGCGCTGTCTACACAGCAGGAAGTTGAAGGAAGAACACTGGAACCAATGGGAGCCATGAGGCTCTGTGGCCGTGGTGCTGGTAAATAAACACTCCAGCGTGGCCAGTTAGCAGCTTTCTCAAAGTGGTTTCATGGACCACTTCGAGAAACTCTGACTTAGGCGATTAAATCAAAATGTGTATAACATAGATTTTAAAGATAGAAGTAGCAGCAGCAGCCATAATATGCTCTGGAAAACTGGGCCAGGTTATGTGCTGAGCAGAATTTCCATTTGGTTCTCTATGGTAGTCATGGTGATGAGATGTCTATAGAGTCTGTTATAGCTCCCTGATTCTCTCTACCAAGCATTAGCATGGATAAAGGTACCTGGGAGCTGCCAAAATATGTGCCAGCTGGCAATGTCCCCAGTAATGATCCATCAGCTAAGGATAGCTGAGAAGTAATGTACTTGACCACCTGGCTTTCCTGGTATTGCTCACTTCCAACACTCCCTTCTGTTCCCTGTTTTAGGAGATGTGAGAAAACTGTCACTGCAGTCAGGTATACTGATTCTACACACATGGAGATCCCTCCCATAACGAGGCTTCCCATAAAGGTCATAGGGTAATAGTATAGTCCATATCCTCTACTCCACCACAGCAGTGCAAAGAGGGTGCCGATTGGCAATGAATCTCCCCATTCTGTTCAGATAGGAGGAATTAATATAAAAGAATAAGTGAAAAAAAAACCCTATATGGCTGAAATCTTAGCTTTGCTGACTCCTATTGGAATTTCACCATTTATGTCAACAGAGGTAAGATTTCACTCAATGAGTGATGTTTCTTTACCCCTTTCATAAGCATTTCAAGTCTTTTATCTGAACTTTTTTTTATCTCTGTAATTAGTGCTCCCACAATATTAGTCCATAACCTACCTGTTTATGTGTGTGGATACAGGTATATGCATCTTAAATGTTCTCATTCATCATTTAAGCTAATCTTTCTCCCCTGTATAACATCACTGCATATTTATAGTCAGTCCCTGATTTTTACATCATGTCTCCTCTCTTGCCCAGGGACCAATATTGTAACTAAACAATTTTCCTGATATTCAAAAGCATACTCTAGCATCCTTCATAGGTAGTGCTTCATAGGTATTGTATGTGTGTTATAAGGGGGTGGGCACTTTTCTACCAGCTGGGAGAGATTCACTGCTCTGTCCTCAGCAGAGAACTGCTGCTATAGCTGAAGGAGAAGTGCCCTTCCCCCCAGCCAGGCAGCTCCATGCACAACAGCCCTAAGCCCTTGGGTGGGGCTCATTAAGCAGCTGTGGGGCTGTATTGCTGCACAGTTTAGGGAGAATCGTGGGGGTGGGTCACAAGAAAATGTCAGGAGAGTCTCCATTACACCTATTAGCCTGTGATTGCCTCAAATCTTTCCATCCATGTCTTTCCTGAATTTTCTAGGTGGTATTACTTCCTGTGTGCTAGAAACACAATTTCAGCTTACTGGCAATCAGAAAATGAGCCAAATTCTAATCATCCATATGGACAAACTGAGAACTCCTAGAATAATGTTTTTGCAGGTCTTGAATCTTTTCCACCTTTTGCATTTTGTCCAAAGAGATGTGAGAACTTGAGTCATTCTGGTATAGATAGTAATTACATCCTTAAAACATTGCAAAATTACAGCCTTATAAGAAATTACAAACCTCACATAATGTATTTTGTATTTTGCATGTATTTTTCTACTATGCTATTAAGAGAGATCATTTTTCAGAAGAAAAATGAAATAGAATTTTGGCATTCTAATAACTTGAGAGTTATTTTAGATGGAGTATGTGGGCAAAAGGTATTAATATAACCGAGTCACCATCCATCATTATACAGCTGGAAAAATGGTTCAGGGTTTGGTATACAGAGACCTCAACCTTTTTAGTATAATAGAAAACCATTAACAATACTTTTAACCTTTTTATAAGAAGAAAAGAAGGAAGAACAGTTAAAGAATTAGAAATGTAAAGTATTAAATAAGGCTTTCATTTTAACCACAAACCTTTTCCCCCTTTTTTTTTGCAACTGGAGACAGTGTTAGATGGGAGGAAGGGGGAACTTAGGGTTAGATGGTATGAAATATGAAAATAATTTTCCTTTCTGGGGAAAAGAGGAGTTAATTGAAATGGGCAAGAGCTGTTTTTGTTTCTGCTGTTTTTAAAATCCAATCTCACTTCATTTCAGATGGTATTTGGGATTGAGTTATCATTGGTAGGGTATGTCTACACTGTGGGCAGAAGTCAAATTAAGATATGCAACTTCAGCTACATCAATTGTGTAGCTGAAGTCAAAATGGCTTAATTTGGCTTTTGGTGTGTTCACACAGCAGGAAGTCGAAGGAAAAACACTCTTCCTTTGACTTTCCTTACTCCTCATGAAATGAGGATTACTGCAGTCAGAGTAAGAAGCCTGTTATTTCAAAAATATTTCAAAATAATGGGCTTCCTGTGTAGACACGCACTTTGTTATTTTGAGATAACCTTAGTGTAGACATAGATGATATATATGCCTGTATAGCTATCATATATATCACCTCTCTCTGGCCCATTGTGGTCAGGACATCTGACCACAAGGGCAATGAAGACCATGTCTCCCAGGAGAAGGCAATGATGGTGAAGCTCAGTCTAGTAGTTTCCATCTGTTCTTCAATATTTTCATCAAAAAGCTTATTCTTTAAGAACCAAAGGGGCATGATAAGTGGAATAGCAATCCCCTTATCATTTTGTCCACTAATTAGACCCAGTTTTTGACACACAAGTTTTAGTTAGCTGACTTTTGGACCCACATTTTTCTATTTAACAAAGATTATGGTGCTCTATGGAAAGGATGATGACCTTTTATATCATTGTTACAATCACTGTTTCACAATTGCACTGTATTTGATACAAAGTGTGTCATATAAGGTATCAATGGAAAGGTTACAATCTATCAAGTGAGATTACTCTGGTTAAATCCATGTATTATCACTATATCTGAAGTTATGACTATTTGCCAAGTATTTGCATCTTAGGCTATGTCTACACAGCAGTTGAAAGTCGGAAAAAGATATGCAAATTGTGAACTGCAATTTGCATATCTTTTTCCGCTTTTTTTCTGAAAGACGGTCTTCTGAAATTTGTCCCATCTACATGGGGCCAAATTTCAGAAAAAACTCCTCTTTGGAACATCCCTTATTCCTCTCACCGAGAGGAATACAGGGATGCTGAAAGAACATGTCCATTTTTTTGGAAACTGTTCCAGAAAAGCAGACCTGTTCCTTGGATGTGGAAGAGCTTTTCCGGGATACCTGTGATATCCTGGAAAAGCTCTGAAACTTAGATATAGACTTAAATGTGTTTGTCTTTTGGGGATGAGACCCACAATGTAGCTTATATCCAACCTCATCAATGCATTATGAATAATCATTCAAGCATGTTAGGCCAATAAACAGACTCAACTCATAAGAGCAGATATTGGGTCAGACCAATGGTCCATCTAGCCCAATATCCTGTCTTCTGACAGTAGCCAGTGACAGGTGCTAGAGGGAATGAACACAACCTGTGATCACCAGGTGATCTCCCAACTCTCAAGATTGCTCTTCCTGACATCAAGGAGCCAATGGATACCTCTATGATTCAGCAAAACATGTAAGGGCATGTGACATGGATATGCAACTTCAGGCTTAATCTTTGTCAATAACTTTCCATACACAGGGGCTGAGGGCTACCTTTGCACACGGCAGAGGATATAAAAGACACCAGACCCGTTTCCATTTTGCTTCATTCTTGCTCTAATTATCTAGATTATGGATTTATTACTAAAAGCAATATTTTGAACAATGTACTGAAAACATTTTAATCTTGGGCAAGTTACCAGAGAGACCAGGTTTGTAAACCAGGATATTTGGGTAAGATCTGAGCTTTATATTGACCTGTGGGTGAATGTCTGATCCTTTGGGATTAAGTGGGCTCTCACATATGTTGAAATAAGTTTTCAATAACCCTCTCACAATATTAGATTTGTTTGTCTTGACAGTTCCGAGGGAATGCCTATAGGGGACTGTGTCTGTTTTTTGCTTCACTAGTGTGATACTGCAAAAGATCTTTTGTTACTGACCTAGTTGTTGCCGGCAAGAGTAATTCTCAGGTCTGACACTGGGTTCTTGAAGTACAAAACATGCTGCACAAGTATCTGTCAAACACAAGCAGTTTATTTCCTGACAGTTTTCAGCTGTTCCCCTTAATTAAAAGAACAACATGATAGGAAAAGTGGCATCTTACATCCCTTCTGCTAGCTGGGGAACCCCGTTTCAGCTGCGGACAAGTGGGAGGTCGTTTAGGCTTCTGAGGCACCGGTACCAGAGTCCATCGGTGAGGTCCAAATTGCCATACTGTGGTGCAGCTCTAAATATAGTGTCTCTACCTTGTTTTGCAGTTTGGAAATTTCCAAGGGTTACTTAATGTTTGCTAATGTATGTCTCAGCTGTTAACTATCGATTTGGTACTACTTGTCCTTTGACCTTGTTTACATGATCAGTACATCTGGGTAAACAAAATTGTTATGCATTCCTGCCCTTTTCCCTACCTTATCTATAACTTATTTTTGCTACATTAGCACCATTGCTTATCTTAAGTGGCGTATGTTCTTAAAGGCTTGCTTCTGGCTCATCAGATATAGGGGAAGGGAGGAATGCATGTCTCACCACCCCTATACTTGGCACATACAAAGTTCTTTCACAATTAACCCCTACACTAGTGAAACTAACTATAGAGTAGACCACCAGCTTTGGGTGTTGTTTGCCCTGTTTCTTGCAGTCTGCCCTGATTGTTGCATTTTCAGTGTGGTCCATTCCAGGTATCTGTCGCAAACATCATTTTAATAATATTACTAAGCCTTCTTGCTTAGACTTATTAAGTCTGTTTTTCTTCCTTACTATTTCCCAGCCACACTTTTTACAGATAGTTGTGACATCTTATGATTTTTTCCCCATATTTTCTACACCTATTGAGATCTGGGAATGAGAGTGTGCTATGGTGCCAAAGAGAGGGTACAGCTGAACCTTAATCTCAAATAATTATGGGCAATAACTAAGAAGAAAATAAGGGTAATAGTGAGGTCATAGGGCTATAATCAAGGAACCAGTGGGACAACAAGGACTGGACACTGGACAGCACCCATTGTTCACCGTATGTATCTAAGGAACCAGGGGATTCTGCACAGAAGATCTGTCTGAACACGTGATTGGATGGAAGAATATAAATAGGTCCCACAGTCACAGAACTCTTCCTCCTCAATCCTCCAGTTTCCTCCTGGATTTATAATTGCCACTTTGGCTAGCGCCAGTAGGAGGTCCTGCAATTTCATAGGGCCTTGGACAGGGTGTCCACAAATCAGGAGATTCAAGAAAAAGTGCAGCAATGAACTTAAGAGAAGGTTCTTGAGAAGCCAGAAAAGGGGCTGCAATCAGGCACACTTGAGATAAATATGTGCCAGAGTATGACTCACAATGCGAAAAAGGGCAAATGTCAGGAACAGGGGTGAACTGTGTTAAGTACATGCTTATGTTCACTGCTCTAGGAAGGAGTCACCAGTTGAAATATAAGCCTCCAGGGATGGCAGAAGGTCCTGCCACTTATTATCCAAGTGGGGCACAAGCACTGTTCCCTATAAGCTGAGCACTTGAGCGACCACCCAGTAGAAATTCAAATACCACCCAGCTGACTAGTGAAGCACCCTCAGCACCCATGTATTTCTACTGGTGGTACACATCCACACATACCTCAGTTCACA
Organism: Rafetus swinhoei; assembly: GCA_019425775.1. Classification (NCBI taxonomy): domain Eukaryota; kingdom Metazoa; phylum Chordata; order Testudines; family Trionychidae; genus Rafetus; species Rafetus swinhoei. The sequence continues at coordinate 123,894,549 of CM033424.1, forward strand.
TCATAAAAATAATTTCACACATGGAGGAAAAAATAGAGGGAACATTGAACACAAGGCTCAGAAAATGAAAAATATGAAGCAGGGGTGTTTACAGATATTTCCTTGGCATAGTTTGGAAATAAACAAACTAAATAAATAAAGTATCTAAAAGGGTGTCACAAGAAGGAGGGAGACAAATTATTCTTCTTGCTCTGAGGATAGGACAAGAAGCAACGGGCTTAAACTGCAGCAAGGGAGGTTTAGATTGGATATTAGGAAAAACTTCCTAACTGTCAGAGTGGTTAAACACTGGAATAAATTGCATAGGGAGGCTGTAGAATCTCCATCTTTGGAGATATTTAAGAGCAGGTTAGATAGACATCTATCAGGGATGTTCAAGACGGTACTGGGACCTGCCATGAAGGCAAGAGATTGGACTCGATGACCTCCTAAGGTCCCTTCCAGTTCTAGTATTGTGTGATTCTATGATTCCCTTATTCCGTGTAACGAGCTGCAGATCATGCAGCTGGTTCAGGTTGCCATGGTGGAAGGCTGGGGGACTGGCAGACCAGGGATAAAGATCAGCAGGGTTTACCCTCTTGCAGGATCTGTTCAAGGAAAGCCTGAGGGGCTGACGGTAATGCTGCCCTCACCTCCTGTAGTACACAATGCAAGATCCTCCATGCACTGGCTTAAGGCAAAGGGATCCACCCTGTTCACCCAGTCATAGCTCAGGAGATCTCAGATCCTCATGCTTTCATGCCAGATTCAACCTCTGGTGCACCTCTGGGGGTCATGATTTCTACAAAAAATTTAAAAAACAATGAATGGTCTTAGAGACGAGCAAAAAATCTAAATGTTATCATAAGCTTCCATGGGTACAACCCACTTCTTCAGATGAATGGATTTAAGAGGTCCAGAGTACAAAAAAATAACAGAAAAGAGAGGAGATGGGGAGGGAAAAGAGAAGGTAAAAAAATATGGTCAATAGGCTATGTCTAGATTACATTCCTCTTTTGAAAGAAAGATGTAAATTAGGCAGATCGAAAGTGCAAATGAAACATGGATTTAAATATCCTGTGCTTCATTTTCATATTCACATCCGATCGCTGTTTCGAAAAAGGGTATTTCAAAAGTGAAACTGCAGTCTAGATGCAGTTCTTTTAAAAAAAACCTTTTTTGAAAGTGTAGGATGAAAATTTCTGAGGCAGGCTATGATATTCTGTTAAGAACCCAATCTAAATTCAGACTCTGGGAATGGCACATAAACACAGTACATGGTTATTCCCCTTCACAACCAGTCTAGCCCATCAAAGGAAAGCCATCACCCAGGATAGGAGGCAGGACAAGACACATTCAATGGTGCTAATGTCTCTGCTTTAATCCCCAGATGGACCACATCCTGCAGAGATACCTTCTTGAAGCTGACAGACATATCACCACTTAACTGATAATTGATAATTGCTGTCTGCTTTGTTTAAATACTTGTTTTACTGGAAACACTATGTAACTTTATATTATTGCTCTTATCTTCCCTTACTATTAGCATCTATCCAGGGGATCCGGGATTTTCCCCCCTCCCATCACTTTGATCTGCCCATTGAGCATCCTATATAACTAGTTGTAACCTATTGTTTGGCAGTGTTCACTGAGCTTAGCAAGTGACACTCCACCCAGTGCTGTGTGTGTAATAAACTCTCCTGCTTGCTTCACATACGGTGTCCAGATTCTGTTCCTTCAGAAAGATCCCGTACTCCTCATTTTTTCAGGAGTACGGGATCTTTTAAAAACGTGTGTGTGTGGGTGTTTGAAAGAACGACATCTAGTCTGTGGTTTCACTTTCAAAATACCCTTTTTCAAAACAGTGATCAGACGCGAATATGCAAATGAAGCATGGGATATTTAAATCCGCACTTCATTTGCACTTTCGATCTACCTAATTTACATCCCTCTTTTGAAAGAGGGATGTAGTATAGATGAGCCCTTAGAGTGTCTATGCTAACCTAGGCTAACAAAGTGGGCTCTAAGTATGCAGTCCTTAGCTTTTTATGTCATTAGGGTGCGGAATGTAGCACACATTTTCCCCTCTGAGACTGATAAATTCTATGGTTGAACTCACAATTTGAGTAAGTTTGAAGGTGGAATATTCACAATATGCTCATCATGAATACAAGCAGGGAATGGAAGGAAGGAAGCACAAAGTAATCTGCAAGTACAGAGATGGCATTCTATAACTACCGCTATAGAAAGAAGTGACATCTGAAAACATAGAAGTAGACTCTCCATTGCACAAAATACAAAGCTTTACAGGGGAAAAAGTATTTTCTCGTGGTGTGACAAATAGTGAAAGATCCTTTGCCCCTGAATGATGATGACAGCCTAGATATCACCCTTGGGAATAAACAGGAATAAAAAAATGCAAATAGCTGAAGAGTGAATGACATATTGTCACCCACTCTGAAGCATATAATATGCAAGCACTAAAAATGCCACTCATTTTCAGATTGCTATTGCTGCAGTGTATTTACAGCATGTATGTTTGTGAGTATTTCTAATGTACTAAACCTTAAAATACTTCCTACATTAATGGAATGGTGTTTTAACTAAAATCTGAGTTTATTTATGGTACATGTAGCTACAAAAGGTAATAAGAATTATCTACAATGGCACTCTAACTGCATGAAGATAACTTTGTTCCCTTAGAAGAAACAGGGATATTGAAAACTGTAATTCCTCCTCTTTCTTTCTTTCTTTCTTTCTTTCTTTCTTTCTTTCTTTCTTTCTTTCTTTCTTTCTTTAAGGATTTTCACTACGGCTATGTCTACACTGTGGAGCTTTTCCAGGATACTGGCGGTATCCCGGGAAAGCTCTGCTGCGTTCAAAGAACGCTTCCGCTTTTTCAGAACAGTTTCCTAAAACGCGGACGGGTTCTTTTGGCATCCCTGTATTGCTCATTTTATGGGGAATAAAGGATGTTCCGAAAGAGGAGGTTTTTCTGACATTTGGCTCCATGTAGACGAAAAAAAGTGGAAAAAGATATGCAAATTGTGGTTCTCAATTTGCATATCTTTTTCCAAAAAAACCCTGCAGTGTACACATAGCCTATGTTGCAACTTCTCTTCACAGAAATGAATAGCATTTTCTAGAGATCACTTTTTTTTCTGCAGTAGCATGGAAACGTAAGGATATACTGGGTGAATCCCAGCCCAATTGAAGTAACTGCCAAAACTGATCTTGAGTTCAAGGGACCACTATTTCATTCATTGTTTTAAATTTGAGCTTTGTTACCTGAACAAATTAACAAGATTCTCTACAGTTCTGCAAAGAGACTGCGTGACATGGTTTCTTTGGAAACGGCGATCCTGGCCTTGACTGAGCCACTTGCATGTTTCCTTTGAAGAAAGTATTGAAATGAGGTATATTAATCTCACATACTCTGGCAGACACTACCCCGGTGTGGAAGCACAATGGAGGAGGCTTTTTGTGTATTCTACCTCATTCTTTTGTCTACCAAAGCAGGGCAATGAACAACTGGGTCCCTAGTGAACAATACAATTGTTAGCCATGTTGTCATAGCTGTTTGGCCCTAAGATATGAGAGAGACAACATGAATGTGGAAATATCTTTTATTGGAGAAAGATGTGTTGATTTGGGCTTCTGAGCATCACAGCTTTTACTCCAAGGAAGTAGGCAGACCTCAGGAAGAGGTTTTGTGATGCTCAAAACATGAATCCTTTCACAGAAATTGGTCCAGTAAAAGATATGTCCTCGCTCTCCTTGGCTCTCTCAATACAATCTATAGAAGTCATTTCAGGTAACAAATCAATTCACAGACTGAAGTGATACTTATTACACTCGCAGCCACAATTTAGCCAGGTATAAATATAGTGAGCTGCTAGTGAGGAAAATATTAGCTTGGAGTGAAAATGTACCATGCTCCTTGGAAAGTTCCAGTACTTTCAGTGAATGGTTTTTAAGAGCAAAAGGTTTGTGTGCACGGGAACAAGCAGAGGAAAGAAGAGGCCAGTAGTTCAAACTATATCCTGGAGATTTTTACCTATTTAAAAATTTAAATTAGCCACATAGCTCATACTTACATTGGCACTTTTTTTCCCTTAAAAATACACCATAACTAACTAAGAAGATTAAAAAATAGGGTGTTTTTTTTCCTGCGGTAAAATTCAAATTAATTGAAGCAGGGAGAATAGCATGAGTTTCCATATAAGCTTAACAATAGCAATACAGGCAAGGTTTGCCAGACAGCCCTGAAAATTCTGTGAATTTGTGAGAAAAATGTTCTGAAAGAGAAAGTTAGAGTAGTTTAGTGGAAAAATAGAAGCTACCAATATCAATGTGGTGAGTGAGGTGAAATAATTCACTTAAATTAACTTGGTTATACACAAGTCAGCTGGAAGCTAAAATTTATCCATGGTGTATGAAAGCAGGATGGTCATCTGGGTTGAATTTCTTTCTTTCTTTCTTTCTTTCTTTCTTTCTTTCTTTCTTTGCAACAAAAGCCAATTTAAAAAGTGCTCTTGTAAAACCTTGGAGTAAATGTGAAATGAATGTAGTGAAGCACCTTTTAGGATGCTAACTGGGTGCATCTACATTGTACCATTATTTCGAGATAACTAGTGTTATTTTGAAATAACAATGCGAGCATCTACACAGACATTCTGTTATTTCAAAATTATTTTGAAATAATGGAAAGCTTATTCTGAAATCTGTAAACCTCATTCTATGAGGAATAACGCCTATTCCAAAATAGGTATTTCAAAATAAGGCATATGTACACGCTCCACTGCTGCTATTTTGAAATAGCCCCTCACCAGGGCTGTTCTCAGACTACATCTAGACTGAAGGCTTCTTTCAGAAGAACCTTTTTTCAGAAGGGGTTTTCCGAAAAAACTTCTTCCGAAAGAGAGTATCCACGCTGCAAAAGTGCATTGAAAAAGCGATCTGCTTTTTCGAAAGAAAGCATGCAGACTGAATGGATGCTCTCTCGCATGTAAGCTGTGATTGCTATGGACAGAATGGCCATTTGGGCACCTGTGCTTTTTCCTCTTTCCTCTTCTTCCGAAAGAACTCCCTCTTCCCCATCTACACATGCCTTTTTCCAAAAGAGCTCTTTTCAAAAAAAGGCTTCTTCCTCATAGAATAAAGATTACCAATGCCAGAAAAATCCCTCTGTTCTTTCAATTTTCTTGTGGAACAATGCAATTTCAGTGTGGATGTTCCTCAAGTTTTGTTGGAAAAATGGCCGTTTTTCCAACAAAACTCTGCAGTGTAGACATACCGTCAATTATTCCTCCCCAGTGCCTCCTGGGGCTCTAAATCGAGATAGCACATCTACATTAGGGAAGCCTGCCTCGGACTAATTTTGAGGTTTCCCTTCAGTGTAGATGAGCTATTTCGAAATAAGCTATTTCAGAATAGCTTATTTTGAAATAGCCGTGCAGTGTAGATGTATCCTAAGTCAAAAATTCATGAACAAATGGATTTCATGGAATGGCCTGTATTCAAAGATGACTCTGTGAATTTGCTCCTGTTTTCACAGAGCAAATGCATCTTTAATATATTCTGTGTTTATGAACTGAACCTCAACATGGCCCAAAGCATCCTGGAAATTAAAGATGATAAGAGTTTCACCTCTTTGTGCAGAGTGATAATGACAAACCTTCTATGAGTCCTTGGAGCACAACTCCCATTGAAAGTTTATTGACCAAAACCTGGTGAATGAATACTGTTAAAACAACAACTAATCCTAATCCTCATTTGAAAATTTGAAAAAAAGTTCAATTTACCTTCTTCTCCCTCCCCTGTTATTTTTCATTTCAAGTATTTTTTTTCATTGTGACTCCAGACAGGACCAGTCTGATGATTACAATGCTCATTAGTGAAACCTACCTTTCTAACAAACTGCTTGCCTGTTTCCTTTTTCTGCTGCCATCCTGCCCATTGACTTCCAATTATTTAGATTCTAGTTATCTACAATCTGGATGTTTCTCCAGTGGTTTGGAAAATCAGAAATCTGCCAAACTATAAATGAGGGCAAAAGAAATGTAAGGCAAAGGTGGTAAAAGCTTCCAATGGAAACCAAGTGTGTGTGTGCAGGGGTAGCCGTGGTGTAATGAATCACCAGCAGACAGTATCTACTATGGTGCAGCAGGGATATCCAGAGGAATTGAGTGATTTGGTTGCAATGAGGAGCCTATTGATAACAGAAGATTCCCATACTGTGTTTCTATGCAGTGATGGACTATGGTGCAATAATGCCATTTAGTTATTGCTCAAGTGAAGGTGGGGCTGCTCGGAAGTATATACTCTATGAATTTATTTGGTGCAACAAAAACAGTATGAGAAGCAGCATAATATACAGCAATAATCTCTCATTCGTTGTTTTAGGTTCCACCTGGCTAGAATTGGCAGACACTGTTGTTCTTTTGTGTTTGTGTGGCATTTCTCATGATGCATCCACATATTAGTCTGTTCTCTTGTACACATTGACTTGAACTACTCGGTGCTCTACTTTTGAAAATTAGCCATTTATTTTGGATCCTAGCTGTAGGCTCCTGCTTTTTTGAAAAATCTTGGATTTTGCCCATTAGTAATGATTCAAGATTCATATATGGTAAAGTTCTTTGAATTACACAGATTTAAATTTGAATGGATATCAGAAAAATTATTCCAGATTTACGAGGGCACAACGAAGCAGAATTTTGCTCTTCGCATTCTGTGCATTGCAAAATGAATGCAGCATGGTTTTATGGTCTTCTTCCATTTATGATGTTCTTACATAATGTCATTGGCAATAACAGATACTGTTAGAGGGCTTTTCCCTTCACTCCCACCCCTTGTTCTTATCACACAGGCAGAGAGCCAACCAGAAGTCTGACATACAGACAATGTGATATTTATTGGGGTTAGGCTCTAGCAAACATGTATTCCATAACTGTGATACCACAGAGCCATTTCCCAGTGTTCCATTCCCCCTCATCAGGAGGCATAATTAAACTTTAAATGCCCTCAGGCCTACCTAGTACATATTAAGACCCTATTCTCTTTTGGAGGGCCATGGAACTAGGGGTCATCATGCCCACTCCTTTTTTATCCCCTGGAAAAGGTAAGGAGTGAGGCTATGGTCAGACACAGGCATTTCCCTGGTCTTTTAGTCTACGTCTACACTGCAGGCTTCTTGCGCAAGAGTTTTTCTTCTTCAGTGTGGATGCTCTCTTGCGCAAGAGCACGTCCACACCTCAAAGTGCATCGCAAAAGTGATGTGCTTTTGCACAAGAGAGCATCCACGCTGCATGGACATTCTTGCGCAAGAACGCTCTGATGGCCATTCGCAGAATGGCCATCAGAGCATCTGTGCTTTTTCCCATAGGGGTTTCTGGAGCATCTACACTTGCGCAATAGCTGTAGCACAAAAGGGAGTTATGCCTCATAGAAGGAGGTTTACCTACACCAGCAAAAGCCCTCCCTTCTGCCATTTTACTGCTGATTTACTTGCACAAAAGTGCATTTGAGGTGTGGACACTCCACAGGCTTTTGTGCAAAAACATCCATTTTTGTATTAAAACCTTGCAGTGTAGATGTAGCCTTAGTGTTCCCCTCTCATCTCTCTTTGTCCTTCCTGACTGGTTGCCTGACCTTGTCTTGTGATAGGAGTTTGAGGAAAACTTCAAATGTGTCCTCATATATTATAGTCCCACCATGCACAATAACACTTTTACTGCTCTTACCTGTTCCAATTGTACTAACAGGTAAAAGCAACATACACAATGTCTGTCTATGGCCTGAGTAAGAAAAAATGTATAGATAAACAAATTGGCAAGCAAACCTCAAAATACTATTTCTGGTGAAAATACAGGCTGGAGTCTTATGTTGGCACTAGCATTCCTAATAGTTATCTCAGATTTCAATCGGGGGAAAACAAAAGAAAACTAAAGCTCTCCGTGAAATTTACAACTTCTTGTACATGATCACTCAGTTTTCTCCAGACTATTTCATGGGACTGCATCTGCTTACTCCAGGCTCTACTAGAAAGAATTTGACTATGACTCTTTCTCTCTACCTGTTTTTTTTTTTTTTTTTTGACAATTTAATTTAGGAACAAGCCACTAAAAGAATATTTAAGGTAAGTAACTCAGTGGATATGCATATATCTGCTACTTCATAAGGACACTCACAGATTTTAAGGCAAGAAGTGACAACTGTGGTTGTCTAATCTGACTTCCTATATAACAAAGGCCATCGAACTTCTCCAGAACAGTCCTACAGAAGAATTTTCAAAAGATCACCTAGTCTTCACTTAGAGCATGTCTAGATTACGTTTTTCTTTTGAAAGAAAGGGTTTTTTTTTGAAAAAGCAAGCTGTCTAGAAGCAGTTCTTTTGAACAAAACCCCCTTTTTTGAAAGAACTCTTCCTTCCCAAAAAATGAGGTTTACGGCGTTCTTTAGAAAAAGGTTGTTTTTTTTTTTGAAAGAACCGCGTCTAGACTGCGTGCTTTTTCGAAAAAAACTTTTTCGAAAAAGCGATCAGAAGAAGATATGTAAATTTGCGCCAAATTTGCATATCTTCTTTTGAAAGGAAAAATGTAGTCTAGGCATGCCCTTAGTAAATTTGATGACGAATGCACCATGACCCATGTAAATTGTTCTGCTGTTACTGTCACTGTTAAATTACACTCAGTTACACATTTATGTCTGATGTCTGATGTCACAGTTTATCTAGTTTCTACTTCTAGCCTTTAGACTGTGTTATGAACTTGCCTGACAGATCGAAGAGCTCATTATCAAATATTTGTTCCCCATATAAGTCTTTATATGCTGTAATCAAATCATGCCTAACTCTTTTTACTAAGCTAAATAAATTGATCACCTTGAGATTATTGCTGTAAGGTAAGATTTTTAATTAGTATCATGGCTCTTCTCTGGACCATCTCCAGTTTATCAACATCCTTCTTAAACTGTGGACACCAGAATTGGATGGAGTATTCCATCGGTGGTCAGATACAGAGGTAATTTATCCTCTCTCTACTCTTATTCAAGATTTCCTTGTTAATGCATCCACAGATCACATTAGCCTTTATGGAAACAGTGTCACACATGCAGATCTTGTTCAGCTGATTATCTACCAAACCTTCCAAATATTCTTCAGAGTCACTGTTTCCCAGAACAAAGTCCTCCTTCCTGTAAGTATTGCTTACATCATTTTTTGTACATTTATATTTAGCAGGTATTAAAATATCTACTGTTATCTTGCACTCAGTTTACCAAGCAATCCAAATGACTCTGTATCAGCAATCTATCCTCATCATTTACTGTTGCCCCAATTTTTGACAGCTGCATATTTTATTCACAATATATTTATGTTTTAGGTCATTGTTAAAAGTATTAAATAGCATAGGGCAAAGAACCAATCCCAGCAAGACCTAACTAAAAACAGACTCATTCAGTAATGATTCTACACAGGGCCAGATTTAGGGACAAGCAGCCCAGACAATCAGCTGGGCATAGAGGACTGGATTCAGGGAAGCTGATTTTGTTGTTAGCAACAAAGGAAATAAAATTTTTGAAGTAAAATGTTGCAGGTGTTCCATATGTAGATATGTTCTAGAATGTTCTGGGCCTTTGTAGAATCTCATGAAACCTTCCAGACTTTTCAAGAACTATATTTTCCTAGCATGTTGGTAGCCAGGCTTTCCTGAATATAACATGGGTAGAGTGTTGCCACTCAGTGAGGGTATGTCTACACTACAGAGTTTTGTCAGAAAAATGGCCGTTTTTCCAAAAAAACCTGAGTTAAGTCCACACTGCAATCACATTCTTCCAAAAGTAAATTGAAAGAACAGAGGGTTTTTTCCCGGCATTGGTAATCCTCTTTCTACGAGGAAGAAGCCTTTTTTTGGAAAGAGCTCTTTTGTAAAAAGGTGTGTGTGGACGGGGAAAAGGGAGTTCTTTCGAAAGAAGAGGAAAGAGGAAAAAGCACAGGTGCTGGTGGCCACTCCGTCCATAGTAATCACAGCTTAAATGCGTGATAGTGTCCATTCAGTGTGGATGCTATCTTTCAAAAAAGCAGATCACTTTTTTGATGTGCTTTTGTGTGTAGACACTCTCCTTCAGAAGAAGTTTTTTCAGAAGATCTCTTCTGAAAAAAGGTTCTTCTGAAAGAAGCCTGCAGTCTAGACATAGCCTGAGATATAAGAATGAAGTAAAGTGAGATCCCAGCTGCAATTACCTTGATTTATTGTGTATTTCTGAAAGTGTTTAAAGATTTAAAGAGTATAAGTAGCAACTAATAAAAGACATTTAATGAGTCATCAGAAATACCTATTAAACACCTATGTATGCAACAACATACAAGAAGTACTGTTACTCCTTTGGACATGATTAACACATATTGTTTGATGACTTTCTAGATTGCAGAACATAGACTTTTGCTCTCCCTAGTACTCTCTTTTCCCCCATAGAAAATAAAACATGTTCCTGAAGAAGGCTTCAAGAATGCAATATAGGAAATGAAAAGCAATCTACTTTGCATCAAAGGTAAAATATGAAGGTAAAATATTTGAAATAGAACAACATAGATGGGGTTTAGGCAGTAACAATCATCCCAAAGCAAAAGAAATTAAGGAGTGAAGCAAAAATGGTGGAATTACTATTACTAAGGAATTAGCAGATTTACCTGAAGATAGGGAATATGAGGAAATTGATGGTGAATTGTCCATTTTTCTTGGGAATGTAAAGGAGAAGAATGACAAAGAAGAATGTGGCCCATGTGAAAAGAAGAGTAATGGGTAACGAAAAATCTGGTTTCCCTGAAAAGGGAAGAAGTAATAAAGAAGAATCAGCCTCACACAATGGCAGAAACAGCAGTGAGAAAAATTGCACACAACACATCAATACATGAGATCCTGCTTAATGGTTGGCTATCCTAAACTCTGCTGATATTGATAACACAATTTTGAATGGGCCAGGGAAAATGGATGTTATGACATTTCCACTGAATGAGCAGAAGTGACACTTCTCAAAATCACACTGTGAAAGAATGCTAAAAAATGGTGAGAAACTGAACTAATGATGACTAATTTACTTGAATATTCTTCTTTGGTTGTGAAACATTTGAAAAGAATATCAAACCATCTGTTGTGCTTTCCAGGTACAATTGCTGGTATATCTTAGCTGATGCTCTGAAGCTACATGAAAAGTCACCCAGACATTTGTTGTTTTACTCTAAATGGATGCAGGTCAAGTCCAGGCTCAAGCTGAACAAATTGCACAGAAACCCAGCACATTATTAATATACAAAGCCCGAAGTTGAGTCTGTCTTCAACAAAACTTGTGATCATCGAAGAAGCTTGGTTATGAGGGAGGAGATGACATGAACAGAGTTCAAAAAAGAGGTAGATAAATTCATGCTGGATAAGTCCATCAGTGGTTATTATCCAGGATGGGCAGGAATGGTGTCCCTAGCCTCTGTTTGACAGAAGCTGGGAATGGGCTTCAAGGGATGGATCATTTGATGATTACCTGTTCTGTTTATTCCCTCTGGGGTACCTGGCATTGGCCACTGTCAGAAGACAGGATACTGGGCTAGATGGGCTTTTGGTCTGATCCAGTGTGGCTTTTCTTATGTTCTTATGTAAATGTTAGCTATTACATTATAATTGGGTACAGATGCATGAAAATAATGCAAGTAACACTCCACTACTTTTCATGACGTTTCAACACCAGTTACACATATATGTTTAACAATAATTTTGAAGTGTACTCAGACACAAATGAATTGGCCAGGGGCTCTGGCCTGAGCTGGCACCTGGTTTGCTAGTTGTCTGGACCTGCTGATTTAAAATGTGTATCTTTACGCACTGCAATTTAACAACCTCCTAAGATATTGGGATAGAATAGAAAGAGTGTTGTCATAATCATATGAAGTGAATACATCCTGGTTTTTTATAGAAAATATATTTGAAAATATCCTTATTGGCTTTAATTGTACTAGCCATAAATTCCTCCTTACAGCCCTTTATTTTCCTTAGCAATTTTCAAAATTTCTTAGCTTCTGATTCATATTAAATACTATCAACTTCTTTTTTCTTCCTTGACTGTGGGATTGTGTTTTGGGGGACATCGAGTAAAGAATTCTTAAACTATTCTAAACTATCCTTCATATTTTTCTTCTTTACTTCCTCCAGTTTTGTGATATTGGACCTCTTAAAGCACCAAGTATGCATGTTTCTGGTGTTGACTTTATTCCGATTGCATATTATAAATATGATTAAGTTATGATTCACACTATCTAAACTGCAATTAAATTATAGTTGTGTGATTAATTCTCTTTATCTGTCAAGACAAGGTCTAATGTACATTGGATGAACCACATTTTAAGTTAGGAAATAGTCATTTATAATATTTAGAAATGTCAGGTATATTGTAGCAAATTTAATTCAAATTGAATTGCTCCATGTGATCACACAGCTCTTTTTCTACACTTTCTAGGTAAGTTCATAAGCCAGTCATCCATTTCCCCAGTATAATTTGATGGTCTGTAGCAGAAATCGACTAAAACCCTATCTTGTGCTTTATCCAGAGGATTCAAGATGTTAATTGAGAAGGATTCAAGATAACTTTCTTCTGAATAAACAGTGACTTTGAAACTGGTAATGGTAATGAGATGCAAGCCATCCACACTACAGATCACCCTTTCCCCATAGAAAGTGGACCAATGTTCCATGAAATCAAAACCCTCCACTCCTTACCTACCGTGTGGTTGACTTTCCAAATTTTCTGCCTTCTCTCGTCTTCTGATTGTGGGGAAAAATAAGTCTCAGGAAAGATCATTTGGACAGTCTTCTTCAACATTCTTCTGAGTTCCCTGAAGTCATGTGTTATCTGTGAGATATTTCCTGATGAAGTGTCTTTAGTGCTGTCATGAACTGTTATTAATGGATCCTTGCCTGTTGACTTCCAATTGTAAAGTGACGGCTTATGTCTTGGATCTGGGAATTCTGCATGCCATCCTGTTATCAGCCTATCGCTGGCGGAATCTTCTGTCAAATCTTTTGTGTAGTGAATCCCCAACAAAGATTAAATATCTTCCTTGGACTGTTGGGGAAACTTTACTTTGATATTAGTTGGGCCAAGTTCAAAATAACTCTTCCTTCCCTTGGACCAGTTAGATCTTGAGAGATATCTTTTCAGAGTTTCTCTGTTGTAGACCTGGTATCAGTTAAAAACTTAAACCTGTGTGGAATTCCTCATGGTTCTTTTCTCTCTAGTGAGTCTGCCAATGCTTATCTGTCACCAGCCCTCCAGGATGCACCGGTGACCAGATGCACTGAATGGGACACACTAAGGACATTCTGCAAGAATAGGGCAGACAGTCACCAAAACTGGTGGTCTCCTCCAGAGTTAGTAATAAAAGAACTTTGCTTAACAAGAAACCAAACACGCTTTCCTTGAAGAATTCCAGCCCTTGGCTTCTATTCAGACAACCACATTTAGTGAAGCAGGGGAAAGAAGCGGCAGAGCAGGGGTAGGGAGAGGTTGAGCCTGAGGCAGAGGGTGGTTGTCCCAGTCCTTCCCAGGGCTGGGGGGTCACATGGCCAGTGGCCCTCCAAGTCCTCCCTCACCAGTCATCTCTGGCATCTAAGATCTTCTTAGCTTCTCCGAGTCTCCATAGCATCCTTGCTCACATTTCCAATCCAATAATTGTTTCCTTTTGTACAGTCACAGCTACCAACTTACACTTCTCAAACAGAGATGTCCTTTTGGCTCCAAACATGAAAGAAAACATGGCACATGCATTGCAGCTTACCACCACTGTTCCATTGCTGGCCACTATAGAATCAAATATTCAAATGAGCCTGGAAAGAAAGCTCCTCTCACTCCCAATCTCAACTTCCTCTGAAATTCTTCTGGGAGTTGTATCTCTTTGCAGCAACCACAGTAGGACAACGAATGACTTTTTTATGCCAAGTCTTCCTATTTAGCTCAGCTTCACAACTCACCACCAAGAAACAATTAATAAGGCACTTAGCAGGGCTGATCAAAGCTTAGAGCTATGGAGCCTTTATAAAGAAGCAATGGACCCATCTCAGCTGTTTACCCAGAGGTCCACGATTACACAGCCCATGCACAGAGAACAAACAATCAAACAATCCACTGAGGAACTAAATGTGCCTCCCAAATTAGAGTCCTCGTCTTATGCCATCCAAAACTCTCCTGTTAGCAGCCTCTGTTCGATACACTGTTTAAGCTCTGCATATAAATGTGAACAAGAATCACATCCTTTTTAACAGGACATCAGTAGTCTGCACAGAGTTCTGCAGATAACTTTATTGTGCCATGTCACATAGCTGTCCATTCTAGTAACCCATAATCCTAAAATGAAAAGAACCAAAAAATGATATTCAAGGCTGAACAATTTTTTGCTCAAATTACTGTTGGGAGAGCATAACCATGTTTCCTTTACTAAGAGGATGCTATTTAGATTGTTTACTTTGCAGTGCAAATGCATTGGTATTTTGTCTGCATGCAGCCATCTGCAACATTTCAATTTCAGACTGCCTTTACTCATTTTATTTTTACAGTGGCATTTTTATCCAGAGAAATGTTGTTATGCTGTATGTTTCTCTTTTTCCACATAAGAATGAATGTGTGTTAGATCACCTATACAATTAATCTGCCATATATATATATATATATATATATATATATATATATATATATCCTCGCATTTCCATTTTCTTCAAACCAGATATGTGCTTTTCTTGCATTATTATCATTGCTTTAACAATATTTCCAGAGAACAATTTTCAGAGGAGAAGAACTTTCTAGGCCTACATACTATTTGAATACCACTGAAGCCCTATTTTGAGGGTCAAAGTCATGGACCAGAAATCCATTGTATTAGATGCTATGTAAGCACAGAATAAAAGATGGCTACATCTCCTATAATATAAGTCAAAGAGGGGCTGACAAAACTGCTGGGCCTCTGGGCAAGATCTGGGGAGTGGCCTCTTGGTCTTGGAAGAGGTTGGGCCTCAGGTGGAAGGGATGGAGCTGAAACTAACCTCCCCCACCAGTCCTTCAGTACCACCTGAAGAGTGCAATGTGTCACCCGGAGCTCTGGCAGCTATTTAAAGGGCCCAGGGCTCCAGACACCACCCCTGGGAATCCAGGGCCCTTTTGGATAGTCAGGGCCTGGGGCAGTTGCTCCTTTTGCACCGCCCCCATCAGCAGGCCAGACAATAGATTGACACACACTTTTGAGAGAATACAAGGAAATGATGAGACAATATTGATCAGCATGATAGGCAGGATATCAACACAACATCAGCCTTATTGTCAAGTTTTTTGGAGCTATCACAGCAAAAAGTGATTAAGGAGGATGAGTTAATTTTGTCAATGGGCACTAGGAGCTCCTTCCAAATATGAGAGGCACATGGGAGAAATTACAAAGGCACTTGCTTGAAAATTTAACAGTTAGATGACAGAAGCTGACACTAACCGCTCAGCAATAAATGGGAGTATGTCTACACTAGCCCCCTAGTTCGATCTAGGGAGGCTAATGAGGGCGATCGAAATTGCAAATGAAGCACGGGATTTAAATATCCCGCGCTTCATTAGCATGTTCCCGGCTGGTCACCATTTTAGAAATTGACTAGCCCGAAGTAACTGCCCGTGTCTACACATGACAGTGAAACGGGATTCCAAATTAAAGCCCTAAATTGAATTAGCTGTTATTCCTCCTGGAAAGAGGTTTAACAGCTAATTCAATTTAAGGCTTTCATTCGGAGAGATGATGGGTAGGATGAAAATTGGTTTTAAAGGGCCTTCAAGTAGTTTGCACTTGATATGATACAGAGCCAATGGAGGGATTCCAAGAGCGATGACATGGTCAAAGGAATGGGCTAGGGAAATTATCTTTGCAGAAGAATTCCAACTAGATATGTGCAGGGTAAGACTGGTTCCGGCGGTCTGTACAGAAGTGAATTTCTCCCTTAATAAATACAATAAATAAAAATATAGTAATAATATGTAGTATTAAGTCTTCGTTGCCCCTGCTTATAGGTCAATATAGCAAATATTTAGTCTAAAATCTATGTTATTGCAAATGATTCATTTATCATTTGGATTATCCATAGCATACAGGTATTTTCCTGTTCTCAAGCAATACATGTACATCAGAGTAAATGTATAGATCACTGGGTTTGAACGGGAATATTTCAAACCTAATTTTTTTTTAAATATTCTTTGAATAACAAAGCAAGTACTAAACGAAGCATTTCTGCCATCTGAAATGTGGTGTTTTGAAATTGTGCAACATGAATTGGTTAAAATTTCACATATTAATTAAAAAAGTTGTGTTTTTCCTAGTCCTATAATTAATGGAAGATTATATAGTCAGTACCTGGCTCCATTTGCCATAAAAAGGATAATAATAAAGGCATGAGGACCACATTTTCAAACTTGGATGCTCAAATTTTTGTGTATATATATATATATATATATATATATACAAGGAATGATTTTTAGGCATCTAAGAGGTGATTCTGGCATCTGTACAGTTTGATTAAATATGTAGGATAGACACAAATCCCAGCATTCATGGAGAAAACACAGATTTGTCATGATTTTTGGGAGACTTTCACATTCTCATTTTGGACATTCACAATGTATTCCAGCAAGAGAATCTGTATAATAATTCTCAACCAATGTTAACTGCATGAGCAAGGAAGATACTGACAGTCACCAATGGAGCAGCAATCACTTATGCATGCTTTTCTGTCACTGGTTGGCACACCAGAACTCTCCCAGTATTTGGTAATTTATAGATCTTCTAAAGAGTTGGCAGCAAGTGAGGTTGGCAATGGAAAGGGAAAGAACATGTGACAACAGTAGTGGCACCAGTGGGACATGTCAGAGAGTAGCATATGGAGAGACCACACCCAGAACAATTGTAGGAATAAAATATATTGTTAGGTTAAAACAAGGATCTGGGTTTTATTTTTTTAAATGAAGACATAAAATCTTACTGCTTTGTTATTCTCTCTTTTCCCCCAGTTTATTTAATTTGGGGATATTTTACAGCATTTGGTATGCAGTCATGTTCACTGTTCATTGTCATAGTCAGTTTTCCCCATTTTGTGATATTTCATTGTTTCACAATGAACAAGATTTCAACTGAAAATGGACTCATTTCAGTATGACATTTAGAGACACTGGGTCTAATTTGAACTCAAAAACCAAAAGAGAAAAGTGATCATATTTCAAACATTTCAAATTCTATTAAGGATGTTCCACACATCTCTAATGTTTTTCACTGTATATATTTTAATAGGTCACTCTTTGTGAACCATCTATTTTTGGTCCAACATCATGAGCCAACTAACTTCCTCTTTACTTCCTTCAGCTTTGTGAGATATAGAAAACTGTATTGAAACTGTAAGCTATTACTTTAAATGCTTAAGGATTTTCTGTCCTGCTTTAAGGCTAGGAGCTCTGTAGGGAAGCATGTAATCTGGTCAGTCAGCAAAGAGCCAACCTAGAACAAAGTGGAGTGAATCATGTCCCTATACATTAAAGATCATCCTGCTATCTTTCTCTCTTTTTGTCTTTTGATTCTTATCTGGTAAAGTTCTGGACCATAAGGAATAAAGTAGTCATATACTGCAATCTGTCTAAAATATATTTTCTGGGTTTTTTTATCTAACTTTTCTGTTTTGCTGCCATGATCATAAGAATCTTATTTTTATTACATTTGATTCTCACTGTCCTTGTGATTGAAAATATGAACAAAAAATTGGAATAAAATGTTGTAAATTTTACTTTTTGTAGTTATTTTTGTTTTTCCTCACAATAAAAATTAATTATACATTATTTCATCACTCTATTAAATAGTCAAACAGCTCAACAACAAAATCTCTATACAAAAGTTTATAACAGGTGGCTGATTGACAAGTTCCATTGAGTTACAATCTTATGCTTTTTTATGATAGATGTGACAGGCCGCCGACAGCCCACACGCTGGATGGCCAGGACCGCCGGGAGACGGGCGGGGCCGTGGGCAGAACACCCCCGCGCCGCTGGGCTGCTGGAGTATGGCGGCGGGACTGGAACCTGCCGCCGCGCCTGCGCCAGCAGGAGACCGCCAGCCCCTCCCATGAGCTGGCGTGGGGAGGGGCCAGCACAGGGAGAGACAGCGGGGACGTGGCTGGGGAAGTTGCCACGTCACCGGAGGGGCGGGACCTCCGGACCGCGTCAGAACCGGCGGGCCAGTTCAAAAGGGCCCGCTGGCAGAGAGGGAGGGGGCAACCTCCTCCAAAGGAGGGAGAAGAGCACCAGGGCCCAGGACAGACTGGGTGCGTGCCCGAGACCGGCAGGCGGCCAGTCCCCGTCCCAGGAGCTCCCGGGATGGCCCCCGCGGCTGGCGAACAGCCAGCCCAGAGCCGGAGGATGAGCCGGACCACCCTCGCAGCCTGCAAAGGGAACGATCCGGCCGGGACAGGATCCGAGGGAACTGTGGGAGCGATGGAGCATCCACAGAGCACCCCAAGACCCGACCAGCAGAGTTCCGGTAGGCACAGGGGGCCGACAGGAGGGCCCCGAGGGCCGGAGGAAGGGAGGAAGAAGCCCAGGGTGGGGTCTTTGTAGCACCCGTAGGCAGACGTGTTATGGGAGGAACCCCCCCCCATCTGCCGTGTAGGGGCGATGGCATCCCCCTGCACTTAGGGCCCCGGACTGGGACCCGGAGAGAGGCTGGGCCCGGGTCCCCCTCCCAATCCCCTTTACTGCCCAACCGCCTCCAGAATCTGAGCGCACGCAACTGTGCGATTGTGGCAGCCGGACGTAAGGGCCGGCCAGGTCATCACCCCTCTGAGGGGCCAAACTCAGGGCGCAAGCCCCCGCTGAGCCGGGGTGTAGACACTGGGTCCTGCGCTGCGGGGAGGGGGTGATCGCACCCAACCTACAGGACGCAGGCCGGGAATTCCAGCTGGGGACCCGATTAGAGGACGAGGGGGTTTGCTGAGCCCCCCTGCCCGACTAGTAGGGGGTGATTGCACCCCACTGCTTGTCCACACGTGATGGAGAATGGGGGTAGCGTTTCCCTAAGACAGAACCCAAATATAAGGACGGTCTCTACGTAGGGAAAGGACCCCAGATGCAGAAACGATGGATCCCAAGCAATTATTGGACTGGGTAGGAGAAACCCAAAGACAACAACAACAGCAGCAAGCCCAAATGCTGCAGCAACTTGCTACTCAATTTCAGGACTAGCAGCATCAGCTGATCCAAGAACTGGTGGCGCAGCATGAGAAGTGGCTGCAGTTACCGCACCCCTGGAGCGGCAGGGCAGCCCTGATCCTGGAGGGAGACGAGGGCGAGAGAGGCGTTGGCTCCCTCCCGCTGAGGTTGACTAAGATAGGGCCAGGCGACGATCCGGAGGCCTATCTGACCACGTTCAAGAGGGTGGCCACGCTGCCCGCTGGCCCGAGGGCCACTGGGCCACCTTGCTGGCTCCTTACCTCTCGGGACCCGCCCAGATGGCCTACCGGGGGTTGGCGGCCAAAGACGCGCTACATTACTTCAAGGTGAAAGAGGCCATCTTGGACCAACTAGGGATAACAATCGACACCTACCAGCAGTGATTCCACCAGGAACGATTCAAACCGGGAGAACGGCCCAGGGCCTTTGCGCAGTGGTTACGGGAGTGGGCCTGGCGGTGGCTGGAGCCAGAGCAACACGCGGGTATCCAGGTCACTGAGGCAGTGATCTTAGAACAATACGTCCACCTCCTTCCACGAGAGGCGCAGAAGTGGGTCCGGAGGCACCAGCCCACGACGGTGGCCGAAGCCATCACCCTCACGGAGGCCCACCTCGTCGCGGAAGGAGGTGAGGGGGGCGAACGGTGGGAGGTGATGCCCGGTCCGTCCCATGGGGAAACACCGAGTGGTAGGGGGCTGGGAGTATTGGGGAAGAGGGTGACCCCGAAACCAGCCTTCACCGGGGGGGCACAGATTGGCTCCGGTCTGGCCAGGATGACAAGGAGAGGACCTCTGGGAGGTGAAAGAAGGGACAGATGAGAAGGCGGGAGACAGCCGACGACCCAGCACCCGGAACGCTTGCTACCAGTGCGGGCAGGAAGGACACTTTAAGAGGGACTGCCCCTTAATGGATTGCACACTGAGCCAGGCTACCCCCTGCCAGGTGCGGCCAGCAGTGCCAGAGAGGCCAAGACCGACAGTGACAATGTGGCCGGAAGGGAAACCCCTGAGGGTGCTGGTGGATTCGGGTTCAGCCCTCACCCTAGTCCGGGAGGACCTCATCTCAGATGCCCCTCCAATGGGGGAAGTTGTCTGGATGAAGTGTGTGCACGGGGACGTGAAGGCCTACCCCACGGTGTGGGTGCACCTGTCAGACAGTCGGCCAGAAAGGAGCCGGCGAGTGGGGAAGGTGCCAGTGTTACCGTGCCCTATAGTTTTAGGGAGGGACTGGCCAGGATTCTCCCAGTTGCTTCAAGCAGGTGCCGTGTCCCCGGCGGGAAGGGCCAGCCCTAGGGGCCGCCGGTGACAGAGGGCTACTTCCACCTGGAGGCTCTGGAGGAACCAACAAGGAGGCAGCGGACCCAAGCCGGGATGGGACCCGAGGGCGGTAGGGAGGATGCCCGCAATTTCCTCGAGGAGCAACGGGAGGGCCCGACACTGAAATATGCATGGGAACAAGCAGAAGGCCCAGAGGGGGTAGAAGAACCCCGGAGGCGAGACATCCAAGGACCCTACTTCCAGGTATCTGAGGACCGGTTGTACCGGCTGGTGGGGGCCCGGAAAGGGAAAGAGGAAAGGAGGCAACTGGTGGTACCCCAAAGCCGCCGCAGGGAGGTCCTAGACTTAGCCCACACAAACCCCTGGTTGGGGCACTTGGGACGGGAGAAAACGTTGGCCCGAGTCCTTCGGTGCTTCTATTGGCCCGGGGTTTATCGGGCGGTGTGGGATTTCTGCGCCTCCTGCCCCAACTGTTAAAAGGTCTCCTCGGTCGGGGTGCCACAGGCCCCTCTGGTTCCCCTCCCCGTGGTAGGCGTTCCCTTTGAAAGGATAGCTCTAGACTTGGTGGGGACCCTGGAGCCATCCCGGGCTGGCCACTGTTTCATCCTGGTAGTCATTGACTATGCCACGAGGTACCCCGAAACGGTACCACTGCGCAACACCAAAGCCCCTACCCTGGCATCCGAACTGCTTAAAATGTTCGCACGAGTGGGGTTCCCAAAAGCCATTTTAACCGACCAAGGTACCAGTGTTACCTCTCGGTTGATGAAAAAACTATGCGTATTGTTGCGAATAAAAACCCTCCGAAGATCGGTGTACCACCCCCAGTCAGATGGGCTGGTGGAGAGGTTTAATCGCACTTTGAAGGATATGCTAAGATGAGTAGTACAGGAGGGCCCCCGGGACTGGGACCAGATGTTACTGGCCCTCCTGTTCGCCATCAAGGAAGTGCCCCAGGTGTCCACGGAATTCTCCCCGTTTGAACTATTGTATGGACACCAGCCGCGGGGGATATTAGATATCTTACGGGAGGATTGGGAAGCCCAAACCACCCATTGCCAGGGTACGGTGCAGTATATTTTACAGCTACGCGAGCGACTACGACGAGTAGGGGGCTATGCCAAGCTAAACCTATTGAAGGCCCAAACCAGAGAGGCGCATTACTACAACCGCACGACGAAGGCATGCCACTTCGAACCGGGAGACCGGGTGTTGTTGCTCCTACCCACCAAGGAGTCCAAACTCTTCACAAAATGGCAGGGTCCGTATGAGGTGGTCCGCAAGGTGGGGGAGGTGGACTATGAGATTCGTCTCTCAGGGAAACGGTGGAATACGCAAATCTTCCATGTCAACCTCCTCAAGAAATGGGTGGCGCGGGAAGGTCTCTTATTGGCGCCCTCGGAACCCGAAGAGCATCTAGGGCCTTCACACGAGGACTGCACGACCGATGGGACAGTATCGCTGGGGCCGGACCTCTCGGAAGAACAGCGGTGGCAGATAGGAGAACTCCTGTGGGGATTCCATCTGGTCCTGACGGTAACGCCGGGGAAAACCGAGGTAGGGGTACACCGCATACGCACCAAACCCGGACGGGTGGTACGGGAGGCCCACCGGCCTCTCCCGAGGAAAGTGTGGGGGACCGTACAACAAGAGGTGCAGGCAATGAAATGGTGGGGGGTCATTGAGGAGTCCCAGAGCGATTGGAGAAGCCCGATTGTACTGGTCCCTAAAAGTGATGGGTCCGTGCGATTTTGCATTGATTTTCGGCGGGTTGATGCCATCTCCCAATTTGACGCCTACGCTATGCCCTGGGTGGATGAGTTATTAGAGTGCCTAGGGCGGACCCGGTACATATCCACCCTGGACTTATCAAAAGGATATTGGCAGATCCTGCTGGACCCAAGGGATCGAGAAAAGACTGCCTTCGCAACCACATTTGGACTCTACCAGTTCCGCAGGATGCCCTTCGGCTTGCATGGAGCCGCCGCAATCTTCCAGCGGGTCATGGATAGGGTGTTAGAGCCCCACCGGGGGTATGCCGCTGCCTACAATGATGACATCGTTGTTTATAGCGTAACGTGGCAGGAACACCTGGAACATCTAAAAGCGGTAATGCAAGCCCTGCAAGCGGCGGGCCTCACGGCCAATCCCAAGAAGTGTCACTTCGCACAAAGAGAGGTGTCCTACCTAGGCTACACAGTAGGGGGAAGCCGGCTGAAGCCTCTGTTGGACAAAGTCGAGGCCCTACGAAATTACCCATCTCCCACAACCAAAAAACAGGTACGGCAGTTTTTGGGACTCGCGGGGTATTACCGTAAGTTTGTTCCAGACTTTGCGACGATAGCTGCCCCAATAACCGAGTTGACTAAGAATACAAACCCCACCAAGGTTCAATGGACGGCCCAAACAGACCAGGCCTTTCAGGAGCTAAAGCTCAGACTGACCCGAGCCCCGGTTTTAATGCAGCCGGATTTTGAAAAGCCTTTTCTTTTATGTACAGATGCATCCGAGTGCAGACTAGGAGCAGTCTTGGCCCAGGAACACCTCAGTGAGGAGCACCCGGTTTTGTACCTCAGCCGGAAGCTCCTGCCCCGGGAAAAGAACTACGCAACAATTGAGAAAGAGGCCCAGGCCGTAAAATGGGCCGTGGAATTGTTAAGGTATTACTTATGGGGTAATAAATTCAAATTAATCACGGATCATGCACCATTAGTCTGGCTGAATTCAATGAAAAATTCTAACCCCCATCTTATGCGGTAGTATATGTCGCTACAGCCATACCAGTTCGAGGTGGTGTACCGTGCGGGGGACAAAACACCAAAACGCGGACTTCTTTTCCAGAGTGTTCAAGCTGGACGGGGAAGGGGGTAGCCCCTCCATAAGGGGGGGGGGTGACGGGCCGCCGACGGCCCGCACGCCGGACGGCTAGGACCGCCGGGAGACGGGCGGGGCCACGGGCAGAACACTTATTTTGAAATAACACATCTACACACAAAATGCATTTCGAAATAGCATTTTGCTATTTCGAAATAGCACATCCACACTGAGCAGACACTGAATTGCATTGAAGGCCGGCCAGGGAACCAGGTCCAGCAGGGCATCAAGTCAGGAGTTTATTTGTGTGGCTGCTGCCTGAGGCTTTCTGAGGCTTGTGCTTAAGGGACCCCCACCCCGGGCAGCCGGTTCTCAGCTTTCCCTGCTTGCTTGCCTACCTCGATGAGGGACAGCAAAGCATTTGTGTCTCTGCGTGCTCTGGTTGTCCTCATTCGGGACACCACAGCACTCTGCAACATGGAGCTGGAGCTGCCCCTGGGCACTCTGGTGCTTCTCGGGAATGCGTTGATGCGAGCCTGGCTGCAGTTTCTGCAGGCTGCCATCCAGGAGGTCCATCGGGGGGCTGTCAGTATCCAGGAGGCCCTGCAGGAGAGCTTCCACCCTGAGGAGCACTAAGAGCCTCCCTGGTCTGTCCCACTGGGGGCTTGTGCTTCATTCCTCCCGCACATTGTTCCACTTACCCTCCAGCCCCCTTCCTGATGTCAAAATATAATACACGTATTTTCATGAACACAAACTCTCTTTATTTAACAAAACTGGGGGAAGGGGGAATGAAACTGGTGAGACTGGAGAAAGGAGGTGGGAGAGGGGAGGAAAGAGGGTGGGAGAAGGGAGGGGGAAACCTGGGAGGAGGGAGGTGGAAGGGGGAAGCAAGGGAAAGAAGGGGGAGAGGAAGCTCAGGACTTAGGGTTGGGGGTCTCACCGGACCAACTTGATTTTCATGCAAACCTGTTCCTGGGTTCGCGTGTGTTGCCTTTGGTGGCCAGGCTGGCAGCTATCCTGCCATAAATGGCCGTGTTCCTCCGTCTAGTGCGGAGATCATGGACGTTGGGGGCATCGCCCCCAAACCTAAGTAAGGTCCACCCTGATCTCCACCTTGAACCAGGAAGGTGCCCACCTTCTCCAGGCCCTGGCAGGCTCCTGGGAGCTGGCAGACTGCTCCTGGGGAGCGGTGGAGGGCTGGCTGCGAGTGGTTTGCTGGCTCATGTTTTGGGGCCTCTGGGTCAGGGGCAGTGACTGCTGGATCTGTGCCAGCAGACTTGGAGCTAGCACAGGCACTGTGGCCAGAGTCAACCCCTTTAAGGGCTCCAGGGAGGGAGGGAAGGGAGAGGAGTGTTCTTGTTTGAGGCTGGAGTAGCCACCAGGGCACCCTGGGAATGCTGGAGGCCCCCTATTTTGAAATAAGTGTCTACACAGCACTTATTTCGAATTAGCTATTTCGAATTTGGCATTATTCCTCATAGAATGAGGTTTACCAAATTCGAAATAAGTGCTCCAGTATTTCGAATTTATTTCGAAATAGCGGTTTGGCTGTGTAGACGCTAGTAATGTTAATTCAAAATAACGGCTGTTATTTCAAATTAATGTTGTTGTATAGACATATCCATATACTCTTATCTAAAGCAAACAGGGACAAATCCTCAGTTAATATAAATTACAGCAACTGAGGAATTACCCCTCCCAACATACAGAAAACTGCAGATGAAATCTTACCACTACTACATTTGTGGGAGTTTTGCCGCGAATTTCAAAGGGGGGAGGTTTTCACTTGTCATGTTTGTGCTTGTCAACAGACAGGCTGCCTTCAAGTGTTCTGTGGTGCCAGAGTTCACTCTTCCCCCACTGCTACCCCTCTTTAAGGAATTTTAAGTAAAATCCACATGGGATTTTACAGGTCCAGTAACAATCTTCCTGGGAATCTGCTTTCATTAACATAGCATTCCAAAATAAACACAATTTTTTACCAGACAGGCTTATTCTGAGCACAGTCCTAAACTCCCCCAGTGCCTCAGGGTCCTGTCTACCTTAGCTGAGTACTGTGAACTCATGGTACCTGGAGTAACTCCCCTATATCAGGGTCTTCCCAGAATCATAGAATCAAAGATGATTAGGGTTGGGAGAGACCTCAGGAGGTCACTGAGTCCAACCCACTGCTTAAAGCAGGACCAATCCCAAGTAAATCATCCCAGCCAGGGCTTTGTCAATACTATCTTTAAAAAGTCTAAGGATAGAGATTCCACCACCTCCCTAGGTAACCCATTCTAGTGCTTCACCACCCTCCTAATGAAATAATATTTTCCTAATATCCTATCTAGTTCTCCCTCACTGCAACTTGAGACTATTTGGAATCTACCAATGTCAGTGTTGTAAAATTAGCATAGCTCCATCCTCTTTGGAACCTCCCTTTATGCAGTTGAAGGCTGCTGTGAAATCCCTCCTCGTTCTTCTCTTCTGCAGACTAAATAAACCCAGTTCCCTCAGCCCGTTCTCATAAACCAAGCCCCTAATCATTTTAATTGCCCTCCACTGGACTCTCTCAAATGCAGTAATCCAGCTGTGAGTTCACCAGTGCAGAATAGAGGGAATAATTACTTCCCTGGATCTGTTGGCAATGCTCCTACTCATGTAGTCCAATATGCTGTTAGTCTTCTTGGAAACAAGGGCACACTGTTGACTCATATCCAGTTTCTCATCCACCATAATCCCCAGGTCCTTTCTGAGGAACTGCTGCTTAGCCAGTTGATCCCCAGCCAGTCACAGTGTTTGGGATTCTTCTTTCCTAAGTGCAGGACTCTGCACTTGTCTTTGTTGAACCTCATCAGATTATCAATCCCTGGGGCACTCCACTTGATACCAGCTGCCAACTAGACATTGAGCCATTGATCACTACCTGCTGAACCTGCTGATCTAGCCATCTTTCTATCCATCTTATAGTCCTTTCATCCAAGCCATATTTATTTAACTTGCCGGCAAGAAAACTGTGGGCACCATAAAATGCCCATCACTTTTCCCATATACACAGAACTAGTTATCTCATCATAGAAGGCAATCAGTTTGGTCAGATTTGACTTGCCCTTGGTGAATCCATGTTGAAGGGGAAGGAAGTCTGTCTCACTCTCTCTCACTTCCTGAGCATTCCCTCATCTCTCCAGCTTCCTCCAGACCAGCTTCTTTTACTAAATAACACCTGATCCTACCCCAGATGTGTCAGGCAGGGCTAACTGGACAGAAGCATTATCAACCTACCAAACAATGAAGGCAACAATAGTTCTTTGTCTATGTAGAATCTCATGATACCATCTACATGTTTTGTCAGTCTTTAAGTGCTACCTGACCATTTGTTGTATGCTAATTAATGGTTCTTATCCGCCCCTTTTGACTATCCAGTCTTTAGGTACTTAGAAACTATTTGTTTTTCCTATTACATTCCAGCTCTGCTTTCCCCTTGATATTTTTTACCCACTGCCTCTTCTTGTTCCCTCCCCCTCCCATTTTTTCCTTCTCCTCCCCCTCCCCCCTTCCTTCTCCCCTATTTATTTTGGTCCTGGACATCCAGCACTCTGGTCATGTGAGAAGTGGGCTGTGGCCACGAAAGCTCATGATACCATCTACATGTTTTGTTAGTCTTTAAAGTGCTACCAGACTATTTGTTGTTTTTTTAAGTTTATCCTGTACAGACTAACTTGGCTACCCCTTGAAGCTTCTGGACAGAGGC
The DNA here is from genome assembly GCA_019425775.1 of Rafetus swinhoei. NCBI lineage: Eukaryota > Metazoa > Chordata > Testudines > Trionychidae > Rafetus > Rafetus swinhoei. The sequence continues at coordinate 123,921,630 of CM033424.1, forward strand.
TGACAAGCACCAGTCCTCTGGCTCATAAAGGTACAGTCTTCTTCTTTACTTCCCAGTAGGAGATCTTCAGACAGTTAGGGGTCATAATCAGGATATGCTAAGGATGGACCTTGAAATTTAACTGTGAATTTTCTGTCTTTCCTGAGTGTGGCATATCTTCATAATGATATAGATAGCTTTTCAAAGGTACATCTTTTGCAGAATTCCTTCACAGTGTGGGATAATAATGAAAAAAATGAGAGGGATTTAAAATTATGTCAGTATTCTGTTTGCAGGTATGGAAAAAGGTAAATGTATTTCTTTATGGTAACCTGAAGTAAAATTATATCTAAAATAATATATTTGTTTCAGTGAAAATTAAGAGGATTAATTCTAGCTGTGCAAGCAAGATACAATATTTTAGTAAGACTGTATTAAGGGATAATGAAATATTCATCATCTTTTCAAAGAGTGCACTTGGCTGAAGAAAATGATTATTAAATAAATTACCCATCTTGTTCTTAGCTGCATATTTTACATAGTCTTACTGGTATTTTTTACCAGACAACACTGTCATTATTAGTATTTGCCTTGTGGTGGTAAAGAATATGAAAGGTTTGTTTCATAGATTTGGTAGTCAGAATTCAGTAACTATTAAACCTTATATTGTCATAAATTACTACCACATATTCATGTTTAAATTGCTCTGCTTTTTACTATCCAGAACACTATTTATGCAGAGATTAAATAATAATTGCCATCCAGCAAGTAACACACTGGATAAAATTCAAATTTTGTTTATGCTAATGTAAGACAAGGAAAAAAAGACTTTAATATAATTTCTGATTTGTACCAATTATAATTATAAAATCTGGCTCTTTGAAAGTGTAGGCATATCCAAAGATGAACTATAGTATTATATTTTACTTCCTGTTCCATCAACTCATTATGGGCAATGCTGTAGGTGCAGGTAGAATAACTATTATTGATAGGATTTTGTAAAAAGGGAAATATAGGTTGTTTTATATGGTAAATAATACTTTTTTCATTGTGAACTTTCTTAGATTGTGCAGAATTTTTTTAAGGAAATTGGTGGAAGCCCCATCAGCTGAGCTATTTAAAATCAGAGGAGCTACCACACTAACAATGGTCACCTAATAAACAACCATGAATTCAGGTGGAATTTAGCAATGCATTGAATCACACATAACTTTAAGCATGTGAGAGCCAACTGATGTTAATGGGAAAATAATCCACATAAGTGTATGCTTTATTCAGCTCAATTGTCCTTCTTTTCTTGCTTTATAAATTATGAGCTCTTCAAACCTACACAGTGCTCTCTTTCATTTGCTTGTATTGCCCCTCCTTGGTAATAGGATGATGTTGGTTACTCAGCAGATGAACTGGGTCAGCAAAGGCAGTCATCTGGAGCTTGCAATAGTCCTAGTACAATCGGCAGTGCGGGCAACCATGCAGTGATGGGTTCAGTTATAGAGATGCCCTTGAGACAGTTACTTGATGCATTGATCATACTGCTAGCCCTGCCTGCCTACCCTCTTGGGTACCCCACCACTGTGTCCTGCTGAACCAGATGCTCTGGTCTTCCCCAGCAAGGCACAGAGTTGGGTTACAGCCAACAGAAGAATAATACAGACACCTGCAACAGCTCAGCTCTGGGAAGGCTCAGTCATAGGGAACTGATACAGTACCCAGGTGTATGGCCCCAATGGGATCAAAACCCCAAATCCATTTTATTCTGTATAAAAGTTTTACACAGAGCAAGTTCATAAAGTTCACTCCCTTTATCAATGAAAGAGTGATATGCACACTTGTTGGCACCCCCTCCATAACAATTGTTTACCTTGGCTTTAATAATAAGCAAAATTGATTTTATTAAGTATAAAAAATAGGATTTAAGTGTTTTCAAGTGATAACAAAAAGATCAAAGTAAGTTACTAAGCAAAATAATACAAAGCATGCCAGCTAACCCTAATAGACTAAAAGAAGTTGCTACAAATAATAATTTCTCACCATAGTTCTTATTTCAGGTAAAGTTCTTCTCAGGCCAGACCTGATATTTTTCTGATCTGGGTCGAGGTGCGCATTTCCACCCTGTCATTCAAGTTCTTTTGTTTCTTCGTCTATTTCAGGTAACCCCTTGTGGTGGAAGCAGTCTGTGAAGCCAGATGAAGGCAATCCTTGTTTGCTTCCCTTTCCATAATAGAATTTTCTCATGGCAGGAAGTCTTTGTTCAGCTTTCCCATCCCTGTGGAAAAGTACAAAATTCAAGATCTGGTGTCGTGGTGCATAGTGGTGACAGCTGGCAAGACACCATCCAGAAGAGGGCACTCCAGAGGTTGGCTTGAACTAATTCCCAGACTGACCAGCAGAAGGTGCCTTGGTAGTCAGTCACGAACCGCTACACTGAAGTACTGTTAATGGCTTCCACTAGCCATTAATCTAGAAGACCTGGATTAATAAACAGGTTTACAATTCATATTTTTAAGTTCATATACAAGAATGAATATGCACACAAAGAGAATATACAAATTCAAGGGATTACAAGCTTTTGAATGATAAGATTACCATGCACCCTGTTTGCAAGTTATGCAGATTCATATTCAAAAACACATTGCCATGCAAAAAAAAATTGGGGGGGCAGCATTACAAATACCTCTTCTAATTCTTGACCAATGAGAGATCTTCCTCAAAATCTCAAAATTTATGTCTGTTTTCTCTAGATCCTGAAAGTGACTTGAGTGCCTGTGTGAGGACTTGTGAATAATCTATGATCCTTAGGAAAAATCAATGGCATATTTTCTGCCCTAGTATTTGCTCTGCATTTATATGCACTGTTTACTCTTTCCAGGCTACTATTAGTTCACAAGGATTTCTATGACATTTCTAGGTCTCCCAAATTAATGTTGATGCACTGTGAAGCACTGTGCCAGCCTCCAAAGGCTACCTGTGCTTTGATAATTCTTATAATGTATGTTATGATTTTTTTTTTAAATATTCCATTACATTAGATAACACTGTCTGGAGAATCTTTAAATGATATTAGTAATTATAAACATTAATTGCAGATGGGGCCAAAGCAAAACTTTGAATCCAAACACCTCTCTAATATAAGAGGCTTCTAATCTAGATTTGATCTTTGTGACTTTTCCTCTCTAATGATAGGTAAATATTTCCCTACTGCTTTTCCTCTAAGATGAAAAAGGCTAATGAAGTCGTAGGATGCATCAGGTGAATTGTTTTCTGTTGAGACAAAGAAATGCTAACTCCATAACACAAAGCTCATCTGGAATACAGCAGGTTTAAAACAAACAAAAAGGCAGTTTTTCCTTACTCAGCGCACAGTCAGCCTTTGGAACTCCTTGCCAAAGGATGCTGTAAAGACTAGGACTTTAACAGGGTTCAAATAAGAGCTAGATAGATTCATGGAGGTTAGGTCCATCAATGGCTATTAGCCAGGATGGGTAGGAATGGTGCCCCTAGCCTCTTTTTGTCTGGAAATGGATGATAGGAGAGGGATCACGTGATGATTATCTGTTGTATTCCCTCCCTCTGGGGCATCTGGTATTGGCCACTGTTAGCACACAGAATACTGGGCTAGACGGACCTTTGGTTGTACCCCGTATGGCTGTTCTTATGTTCTTATACTGTATGCAGTTCTGGTCTCCTATAGTTAATAAAGATGAATTCAAATTGGAATAGGTACAGAGAAGGGCCAGTAGGATACCATGAAGAATGAAAAACCAATTTCATGACAGGAGAGGCAAAAATATTGGCTTGGTTAGCCTAACCAAAAAAGGGCAGAGAGGTGATATAATTTATCTCCAGAAATACCTCAGAGAAATAAATACTAGGAAGAGAGAGGTGTTATTTACACTAAATATTGCAAAGGGCTGGTGATGGAACACTAAATGGGGAGTCTCTGAGGGTATGTCTACACTACAGAGGAAGATCAAAGCTGCCACTGTTGAACTTCCAGGGTTCAAATTAGTGGTCTAGTTAAGACAGCTAATTCGAAGTGAGAGGGGAACTCCGGTTGATAATGGTAACTCTACTTTCACAAGGAGTAAGGGAAGTTGAAGGAAGGCTGTTCTTCCTTCGACTTCTGCTGTGTAGATAGCACCAAAATCTGAATTAAGCTATTTCAACTTCAGCTACACAATTGACGTAGCTGAAGATGCGTAGTTTAATTCGATGTACCCTGAGTTACTAGGGAGAATTCTTAACCAGATGTCTAGCTGCTGGTTCTTGCCCAAATGCTCAAAGTGTAATTTTCTCCTGGGTCATATTGGCAGACACACTATGGGATTTTGACTTCTATTTTAAATAATGGATTGTCTGTAACTTGAAGTCTTTAAATTATGATTTGAGGACTTCAGTAGCTCAGCGAGAAGTTAAGGGTCTCTTAGAGGAAAGGATGGGGAGATTCTGTGGAATGTGATGTGCAGGAGATCAGAAAAGATAAACATTCTGGCCTTAGAGGCTGAGTTCTCAAATTATTTTAAAAACACAGTGTGAAATTGATTCCAGAAAGCACATTAGCACAAAATGTGCTTAGTCAACACCTATATTGGTATGAAAATAGCTCAATTAGGTAAGTTAAGTATTTTGGGAGTTTCTAGAAAAAAACTATGAGTAATGGGCATTTGACTAGCAGGTTAAATTACTAGTCGTGTGACTTTCACACCACAGTTGCCATGTATACTATCTCCAGTAGAATCTTTTGACGAACAAAATGCTTTATTTGAGACAAAACGCTTTCTCTTGGCATTACCTGTTTTTCAATAAGAAAACTATCTGTATCTACCAAGGTAATGAAATCAGTCAGGGATGGAAATGGTAAACTTTCTACTCTACTAAGAACTTAGAAAATAAAAAGTGGATAAATTTCAAGAACATTCAATCAGGGAAAGAGCAGACCCTTTCGGGGGAGCACTAATCCCCAGTGAGTCCTCTGTGGCTACTTCCATCACTAGTTTGGGAACCTAGCATAATACATTATTTGCTAGCTCCAATGTAAACTAAGCATTTTGCATGAATTATATCAAATTCAGGAAAATCCCAGCAAGGGTTTTAACAGCATTTTGCAGAGATTCAGTAGGGAGCTTTATCAGGTCCAAAAAAACAACTCCATCAGGCTTGATCTCTTTCAGAAAATAATGGCTGGCAGAAACAGAAAGAAGGAAAATTGCATATAATGGTTAGCTTATCCAGCTTCGCCAATAAATACTGGAAACTCCAGACGGCTAGTTATCTTCTGAATAAAAGATCAAACCATTAATCGAAATAGCTGTATTTAGCAGACATACTCTCTGCAATAAACTGATATTAGTTTGGGGCACAGTAGACGACATCAGTTCTCTGAAACTGAATTGTACCTAGAGCAAAACATTCACATGAGACTGACCATGATTCATTTATGTTACATTTGGGGTACGTCTAAATACATGGCTCCGTCGACGGAGCCATGTAGATTAGTTTACTCGGCAAAGGGAAAATGAAGCCGCAATTTAAATAATCACGGCTTCATTTAAATCAAAATGGCCACCGCGCTGTGCCGATCAGCTGAGGCATAAAGGATCTGCCGACTAAGGGTTCTGGGGTCGGCAGATCCCCGTCTAGACTGCTGCGCTGAGCCGACAATCAGCTGATCGGCAAAGTGCGGTGGCCATTTTGATTTAAATGAATCCGTGATTATTTAAATCGCGGCTTCATTTCCCCTTTGTCGTCCTGACTAATCTACATGGCTCCGTCGATGGACCCATGTAGTTTAGACACACCCTTGGTGTCACAATACAGATTAATAAGATATACAGCAAGCTAGTACATTCATGTGTTTATATTTGATCTTTCTACTGTATGTGCCTAGCATTAGTCTGGACACACTGCTGCTGCTACTATGAAATAACTACTCACCAGAATAATTCAAAGTAATTACTCCTCAGTGCTTCCTGGGGCTATAAGTCAAGGTAGAGCATCTACATTAATGGAGCCTGCCTAAGACTAATTTCGAGGCTCCCCCCGTATTGGGGACATGCTATTTCGATGTTGTTATTTCAGGAGTTATTATTTCAGATTTAGTTTTTTTGAAATAATTTGCTAGTGCCCTAGGTCACCTACTCCTCTAACAAATTTTATATTCAAAATCTAATATCAATTTTTTCTTTTTGTTCAAGAAAAATCATAATGTAGACAATTCTTATCCCTTGGGCCAGATATTCACCTTGCTTTTACAGGTTTAAATCTGAGGTAATTTTCAACCTGTGAAACTGTTCTGAAGTTATACAGTGGAGTGGGGAACCTTTTTTTAGTCAGGGGCCACTGACCCACAGAAAAGTCAGTTGGCACCACACACAAGTGAGAAGGGGGGAAAAAGCCACACCCTCATTGATGTGGCCCCTAACTGAGAAGGAGGAAGACACTCCCCACATTCCCCTTGCACAACAGAGCCTGGGGTGGCCCAGCTTAGTAGATTTTGGGTGCTCCAGCCCCACAGTGGGGCAGTGAGAGGCTGGAGCACCAGCATGGGCTCCCCACTGCTGAGGGGACCATGAGCCTCGGGGGCCAGATCCAGGCAAGCCAAGGGCCAGAACTGGGCCCCGGGCCTGAGATTCCCTTGCCTTGTTATACAAGTCTGATATCAGACTCTGAACGATGATTATGTTTAGAAGGTGAGAGAGCTGAGTGTTACATATCTGAATTATGAAGATTGATTCAGTACAGATACCTCTAGTTACCTCTAGTTACCTCTCTCCATTCAGAAAACTGACAATTTATTTCTATCCTTTGTTTCCTATCCTTTAACCATTTAGCAACCCAGGAGAGGACCATCCCTCTTCGCCCGTGACATCTTACTTTTCTTAATAACCTTTGGTGAGGGACCTTGTCTAAGGCTTTCTGGAAATCTAAACACACTATATCCACTGGATCTTCTTTGTCCAAACACTCATTGATGCTCTCAATGGATTCTAGTAGATTAGTGAGGCATGATTTCCATTCACATCAATCATGTTGACTCCTCTTCAATAGATTACGTTCATCTATGTGTCTGACAATTCTATTCGTTAATATAGTTTCAACCAGTCTGCTTGATACTAAAGTTAGACTTACCAGACTGTAATTGCCAGGATCACCACTGGAACTCCTTTTAAAAATTGGGGTCAAATTAGGTATCCTCCAGTCATTTGGTACAGAATCAGTTTTAAAAAATAGTTTGTGGATACAAGCCACTGTTAGTAGTTTTGCAATTTCACATTTGAGTGCCTTCAGAACTCCTGGGTGAATGCTAGCTGGGCCTGATGACCTAATACTGAGTATTCCAAAACCTCTAGTGACACCACAATCTGGGATAATTCCTCAGATTTTTTTACCTAAAAAGAATGGCTCAGGTTTGGGAATCTCCCTCACATCCTCAGCCATGAAGAACAATGCAAAAAAAAAAAATCATTTAGTTTCTCCACAATGGCTTTTAGAATATTGATCCTCCAGTGGCTACACAGGTTGGTTAGCAGTCTTCCAACTTTTGATGTACTTAAAAAATGCTATTACTATTTGAGGTTATCTTTTTTTGGCCTTCCTAATTGTATTTTTACACTTCCTTTGCCGGAATTCATGCTTCTTTGTATTATCCTCACTAGGATTTAACTTGTACTTTTTAAATTATTTTTTTGTCTCATTGCTTCTTTTGTTTGTTGTTTAGTTGCAGTGGCACTTTTTTGGTTAGCTTATTATGTTTTTTTTTAATTGGTGTATGCATTTAGGTTGAGTCTTTTCTGTAGTGTCTTTAAAAAGTTTTCATGCAGCTTTTAGGGGTCTTGACTAGCTGTTCCAAGAAACAGTCATTTAAGGTGTTAAGATAATGTCATCTTTTATTTTCCCAAAATTAATTTTCTTCTGTCTTCATTTATTGGTCTCTTCTTTCACCTTTATAGCTTTGTCCTCTCCCAGAGCATTTGTGTTCAGCGGTGGCAGCATGCTTTTGATGGCTCTTTCCCTCATTATACAAACTGCCAGCATTTCTTCCTCCTGTCACCTGCAATCAGGGTGATTCCATGGCTCAGTTTGAATTGAGGAGCAAGCTGAGATAGAGACTGCAGTCTTTCAGCTTATGCAGAGCTCAGAAACAGTGACAGGAGCTCTCTGAATGTTCCTCTTTCTGCTGGCTGCATGGCAAACTGTCAGTGCCAGGATCCCAGCAGAAGGCAAGAGGGACAGATTTTTCAGAAAGGTTCAACGTTCACAACTAGGGCCAGATTTTCAAAGTAGCATCAATTACAGACCTAACAAAACAAAGATGTGGGTTGTTGTTTTTTTCACAAATGTTTAGCCTCCACCATACTGAGCTCTTGGAAATCTATCTTCATGACATTGCAGTAGATGATGAAGCACAGCTATGGGAAAAGTGGGGACTATAGAAAACAGTTGCTGTTCTACTTTCTTCTCACGTGGTGAGGGTGGTGGCACCTCTGTCCAATGGATTTTGCACTTACAATTCACTACACAGCGGAATGGTAGACTCTGCACTCTCATTCTTCTTCCACCACTTTCTTTATTAGATGTGTAGGGTAGAAATGACTTGAAAGATTATGACAGGATTTCCACAATAGTCAAGATTACTTAGGAGCATTAGTTCCACTGATTTTCAATGCGATTTGTTCTCCTATGTTGCTTAGGAAATTCAGTCTTGAGCATACATCAAAGAAGTTCTCAGAAGTTCACAGGATTATACCAACGACTATAAACTAGGGCCTAGATTCAGGAAGGAATCCCTGATCAGGAAGAGTAGGTAAATATCTGAATTGAAGTCTTATTCCAAAGGGAAAAAAAGCATATTTGAAAGCCTGTGAACTATGGAAAGCAAGTATTTATTCCAATGTTATGCATTGTAAAAGCATAAAAACTTTTAAAAATTATTTTACTGCATTGAAATTAGTTTCACTCCTGCTGATTTGTTCATTTGATAGACTACTGCAATCAAAAATATTTGGCCTTATAATTGAATAGGCTTCATTTTAATAATAAGCGTGTCTCCACACAAGATCCAAAGTTACAATATATTTGCAAAAGCAAAGTAAGCATAAAGCAAACTATAAAGTGTAAAATTACCAAAAAAATTTCAGGGGCACTATATCTTTGCTGCATGGGAAAGGATTTTTTTGAGGGGGATGGGAGAAGACATTCATAAATGTAACTGCAAACATAAGGTCAGTAGTATTCCTGAATGTACATTTATCACTTACAGAATATTTTGCAATATAATATTTTGTTGACATTTTCATTTCATGTACATAGTTATTTTCTAAAATGTCCAGCTATACCCTAAATATATCTTTTATGTATGTTAATATTCATGCTGTAGCTGGTATGCACAATATTTAAAATATATGGATCAATATAACTATCTGATGCTGGGTTATAGTAAAATAATCAAATTAAGGTCTTTTTTAATAAACTTAAAAAACAACAAATAGTCTGGTAGCACTTTAAAGACTAACAAAACATGTAGATGGTATCATGAGCTTTCATCGGCATAGCCCACTTCATGTGCTTACGAAAGCTCATGATACCATCTAAATATTTTGTTAGTCTTTAAAGTGCTACCAGACTATTTGTTGTTTTTTAAGTTTATCTATTTGTTTTTTAAGTTTATCCTGTACAGACTAACTCAGCTACCCCTCTGAGTTTTTTTTAATGTAATACATTGTGATTATCGTATTCTATCTTTTGGCATTTAATAGAAATAAAATAGAATGATTTGATTTCTTTAGCAGATGAAGTAATTATTTACAATGTGATCTAATAAATCAAATGAGTAACATATGAAAACTCCCACTGGAGTCAAAGGGACAAAAACAGTAAGAGGACCAACAAAATACAATCATGGCTTAACAACAGTGCAAAAAGGTGTTTGGTGGCAAAAAGGCATACTGAGGAAAACAGAAAGGAACATAAACTCTGGCTAGTCATATGTAAAATTATAATTTGACAGGGCAAAAAAGAATGAAAATTAACTAGCAAAAGACTCAAAAGCTAACTGATTTTTTCAGTACACCAGAAGCAGAGAATCTGACACAGTCAGTGGGGCCAATGGATGATCAAAGTGCCAAAGCAGTACGTAAGAAAGACAAGGCAGTAGCAGGGAAGCTAAATGAACTTTTTGTATCCGTCCTCACTGCAGAGGATGTGAGGGAGATTCCCATACCCAAGCCATCCTTTTAGGTGACAAATCTGAGGCAGACTATCCCAGACTGAGGTGTCACTAAAGGTGGGTTTTTTTTCACAAACTGACACATTAAACAGTAATAATCACTAGGACAAGGTGGTATTCACCCAAGAGTACTGATATGAAAGCACAGAAGTGCTCACTGTAGAATGTGACCTATCACTTAAATCAACTTCTGTACTAGATGACTATCAGGAAGCAAAATGTAACACCATTTTTAAAAAAGGCTCCAGAGGCATTCCTAGCAATTAAAGGCTAGAAGCCTAACTTTGGTTCCAGAAAAAAACAACAAATGGTCTGGTAGCACTTTATAGACTAACAAAACATGTAGATGGTATCATGAGCTTTCGTGGGCACAGCCCACTTCTTCAGATGACGGGAGTTAATGCTCATGATACCATCTACATTTTTTTTTTAGTCTATAAAGTGCTACCAGACCATTTGTTGTTCTTTTCTGGAACAGACTAACTTGACTATCCCCTGAAGCTCCTTTGGTTCCATACTGGCTGAAACTATAATAAAGGACAGAACTATCAGACACACAGATGAACTCAATGTGTTGACAAAGAGTCAACATAGACAATGGCCATCCAATTCATTTAATGTACTTGGACTGTCAAAATGCCTTTGACAAGGTCCTTCACTAAAGGCTCTTAAGTAAAGTATGCAGTCACTGCATAGCAGAGAAGGACCTGTCATTGATCACTAAGTGGTTAAAAGATAGGAAACACAGGGCAGGCATAAATGATCAGTTTTCATTGGAGAGAGATAAACCGTGATGTCCTCCCAAAGGATCTGTACAGGTGCCTGTGCTTTTCAATACATTCATAAGTGATCTGGAATAGGGGTCAAACAGTAAGATGAAAATATTTGTAGATGATAAGAAGTTACTCAAGAGTATTAAGTCTGAAGCACACTGTGAAGAGTTAAAAAGCAATCTTATCGAAATAGGTGAGTGGGCAACAAAATTGCAAATGAAATACAATGTTGATAAATGCAATGTAATCCACATTGGAAAACATAATTCCAACTATACACACCAAATGATGGGTTCTAAATTACATTTTACCACTGAAGAAAGAAATCTTGAAGTCATCATGGTAATTCTCTGAAAACATCTGCTCAGTGTACAGCTGGCATTCAAAAAAGCTCTCAATGTTAGAAAGCATTAGGAAATGGATAGATAATAATACAGAAAATATCATAATATCTCTATGTAAATCTATGGTATGATCACATCTTAAATACTGGGTTCAGTTCTAGACATTCCAATCTAGACTTGAAAAAAGTACAGAGAATGACAATGAAAATCATTAGGAGTATGAAACAGCATCCACATGAGGGCAGATAAAAAAGGCTAGGACTGTTCATCTTAGAAAAAAAGATGAAACGGGATGGGGGATAAGATAGAGTTCTATAAAATTATGAATGATGTGGATAAACTGGATAGGAAGAGAGCCAAGGGCCATCCAATGAAATTAAATGGCAGCAAGTTTAAAACAAACATAAAGAATTACTTCTTCACAAAATGCACAGTCATCCAGTTAAACTCATTGCCAGGGTTTGTTTTGAAGGCCAAAGTATATGTGGGATAAAAAAAGAATTAGGCAACTTCACAGAAGAGGGGTTATTGGCTATTAGCAATCCTTTCCTTTGGATGTTCACTAAGCCTATGACTTGCAATAGCTGAGACTGGATAATAAGGGACCTATTACTCAATAATTGCCCTGGTCTGTTCATTCTCTCTGAAGTATCTGGCAACAGTCACGGTTGGAAGATGGTATGTTGGGTTAGATGGACCTAATCTGGTATGGCTACTCTTGTATTCTTAAGTGACTACTGCACGACCTGGTCCTTCACCATTCAAGTCAATGGTAGTTTCACCATGAACGACAGAGAGCAAGGTATTAAGCCCTAAATGAGTTGCAGTATCAGGGCTGAAATCAATTGTTCAGAAGCCACAAGAGATTGTTCTGACATAGCCCTTATCCTGCATTTCAGTAGAATTACACATGTGATCAAACATGCTTAATTGTATGTATTAGCATTTGCAGGGTAGGGATTTAAAAGTTGTCAGTTAATTAAAGCATTCACAAGTGGATGTACAAATACTCAGACTTTTTATCTTGACAGTTGTCATACATATTTAGAAGTGAATTTCACCTAGATTTATTTTTAATGTTTGCTGTGTTCTAAGTAATTTGTAATTTACATCTAAATGGAATAACATTTTTTCCCTTAAATGGAACTGACCCCATTACTGTTACACAAATTGCTCTTTCTGAATAAACATTGTTTCTTTATATATTTTGAAGAATGTTAAATATAGACATAATTACTGATTACAAAATCTAATTTTATGCTTCAATTAAACTAGTGCACAACATTCAGGACTGTGGGTTTTTTCTCCTTCATAAGACAGAATCTTATTAATTATTTTGTAAGTTTATACACTGGTATTTGATATATATGGTTACAAGAAATTTCCAGCAATGAGTTCAGAAAATAGTGTGAAAGCATGGCTCTTAGTTTTCAGATAAAAGCAATTTTATTTTCAGTAAGTTCTATCCTGTTTCACAACTTCTTTTTTCAATCGGATACTTCATCTGAAGTTATTGATAATTCTATTCAAAGACAATTCCATGATGAATTGTGTGGGACTGCCACAGGCTTTCTTGAAAAGCCTAATATTATGTGATCATTTGGGGGGGTCACAGTTTCAAGGAGCCCTCTACACATATCTCCAGCAGATAAATCAATACAACACTATTTGTCTCTACATTGCAAGGTTTGCAGACAAAAAACTTCTCCTTTTAAAATTGCCGGGTCAAATTCCGAAGCAAAATTGAGGGCCCTTTGAAAATTTTCTTCCTTGACATGTTAAATCAATGACAAATAATAACACTTTCTGTTTTCTCTTCACTACCTAACACAGACCTACTGCGGATAAATTTGGACTCCTTTCAGTAATGATGAACTCATTCTATATTGAGCCAGAACAGAAAGAGAGAGAGAGAGAGAGAGAGAGAGAGAGAATGAAAATATGTGTGTGAATGAGAGAGTTTTCAAGGACAGATTACAGTAGACTTCCGATAATCCGGAACCTATGGGACCCAGGTGGTGTTGGATTATCAAATATGCCGGACTATCAGGAGGTACTATAAAAGGTTATAGATATATACTGTATACATTATATACTGTATATAAAGTGTTCTTAACCCTTTTATTGTACATACTGTATACAGTATACTGTAATGTTTTAGTTTTTAAGCCTTTTTACCCTTTTTGCTCAGTTCAGCTGCCGCTGTTACCTTGTGACTCATTTTTTGCCGAAGCTCACTCACTAGGCTCTTGCCATTTTGATGCCGGACTATCAGGAGTGCCGGACTATTGGATGCCGGACTATTGGAGTTTTACTGTACTTAGATTTTTTTTAAATCAAGCCCTGAAAGTGCAATATAAACTTAAGTGTTATATAGATGAACGTGTGCTTAATAATTAAGTCTATGAAATTTTCTACTACACTGATTCTTCATTCAGGGAAACAAACAGACCCAACTGGGCTGAGGATATTATTAATGTACTAATAATACTCATTCTTAACAGGATGGGAGTTCTTACTCCAGCAAGGAGTGAGATATCATTTAGAGAAAAAGAGAAAAATCGTCACAAAGACAGCTTCTCAAGCTGGGCTGTTGTAGTTCAGTTCCCATTATGGGGTGCTTCAATGTCCAGGCCACTTCCCTGCCCCAATGACTAATAAGAGCTTGGGAAACTGGGCCAATCCATTACTCTGTTCCCAGAAAAGGGACCCTGTAGATCACAGCTGTCTACCTGCTCCTTGACTATACTGCACAGCTTCTCTAATTCCCTGGATCGCTTCTCCATGACATCTTCAGGGCCATGTTCTAGTGGTGTTCCAAAAAACTCCTCCTTGTTCTCTCTGGCTTTTGGAAGCACTGCCCAGTCTGGGGTTCTGTAGCTCTGTCAGCCAGTCACACATAAAGGATTGGGGTCAGAGTGTCTTTCTGAAAACAGTGTAGGGGGAGAAATCTTCATTCCCTTTTTGGGACCTTGGGTATTTCCTATTTTGAAGGTGAAAGGGTGCAATGCTAGATGCCATTGTATAATCCAGGGACTTGTGTCCTTCATGGTTAGCATTCACTACAAAGGAGCATGATCTGTGAGGAGTTTGAATGGGCCTCCCAGTATGTAGTAACACAGAACCTGCACTGTTCAGTGTATAGCCAAACACTCTTATTCTATGATGAAGTAGCTAGTTTCCCATGGCTGAGGATTTTTGCTCATATAGAGGATTAGATGTCCTATTCCTAGGACATTACAGCCCCCAAGGCCAAAGTGGATGCATCTGTATGCATGATAAATGGTAAGGCCATGTCAGGGCATTGGAGCATTGTCTGCTGTCCCAAAATGTCTTATTTTTTTCATGTTCCCTCAATATCACCACCCACAAAACAGTTCAAATTTGAAAAATCTGATTGAGGCCAGCACCTCTTGTACTGTAAACAGAAGATAGGGCAGAACATCTCCTCTAGTCTATCCATTTCAGGGTGCTAGATGGAAGTATTGAGAGGCTTAACCTTGAGAAGTTCATACCTCCTTTAACAACCAGGTTATGAAAATTTTCCCTTGATCAGTCAACATTTTGGTAGGCAATCCCACCCAAGGAAAAGGTTGAACTAGCTTCGTTGCTACAGTTGGTATGGTTACTGAGTTCATAGAAACCACTTCTGGATATGTGGTACAGTCCACCATGACCAGTATGTGTTAATGGCCCTTGACATTTTTCTCTAGAGGGCCAATAATATTAATCCCTAACCATTCAGAAGGCATCACTATTAAAGGTAGGGGTATTACAGGAGCTCACCCTGGAAACCTTGGTGAAAACTGCTGACAGTCTGGACATGACACAGAGAAATTTGTGGTCTCCTTATAGATCCCTGGCCAGAAGAATTGAAACAATAAGTAAGCTAATGATTTTTTCCCAGACAAAATGGCCTGCTGATGGTATTGAATTAGTGAGCCACAGGACATCTCTCTTTGCTTGCTGTGGCATTAAGAGCTGGTATCAGCCCTCTCTTGATTTTGGGTCAGAGCCAATTTGATAGAGATAATTTTTTTAGCTCAAAATAGGGAATTTTGGCAGCCAGGGCCTCCTAGGTAACCATCCCATTAATCACTGCTATCCGGCTATACAACTTTCTCAAAGTGTCATCTTCCTTTTACCCACATATGAAGTCATGGGCTAAGTCTATGTCAGGAGGATAAACTTCTTGGAGAGCTTCTCCTGGATCAGAAGCCACTCCTCCCCTCCAGATTAGGTGCTGTCTGTTGCATAAAAAAGCCTCCGCCTGAGCTCACTAGATTTATATACATGGATTTTCTGAAGCTACACCAAACTGTAAGGTCTAAGGTTTTAAACTGTAACTCATTGTGATCCTTCTCAATCTTTGTAATCTGTGTAACTCTCAAATTTACTGTAAACTGCAATTTTGTAATCTTTGTAACATGCAGCCACCTTGCTTGTAACTTTCCCTAAGCTGCATTCTCCCCTGAGAGAATGGAGAGAGAGTGTGAGTGTGAGAGTGTGTTTGAAGAAGACTGGGAACAATGGAGCACATTTCAATGAGTCATCACAGTCTGGGCATGCTCCCTGCTGGATAAAGGGAAGTCTGGGCATGCTCTCTGCTGGATAAAGGGAAGTCTGGACATGCTCCCTGATGACGAGGTGAATGAGTCACAGGAGCCATTCAGACACTATATAAAGAGAAGGAGCACATGTGAGACTCTCTCTTTTTTCCTTCCCCTGATCCTGAGAAGCTCCTCTCCAGTGTCTCTCCTGACCACTTTCCCCAGCCATGATGAGCAGACAGACCCTCCAGGATACACATTCCTTGGCTCCTTCTGCAACCCATATGTCTGTGTAAGTGTGTGAGTGCCTGAGGGCAGGAATGAATGGGTGTGAATGAGTGAGTGAATGAATGGAGGGGTGTATGCTTGCTTGTCTGTGTGTGTGTGTGTGTGTGTGTGTGTGTGAGAGAGAGAGAGAGAGAGAGAGTTCTATCTTCTTTAGTTTAAACCTTTGGTGGCTGCTTACTCCTCTTTAGTTTTACCTAGTGGAAATAAACCCATACTAGTGTAACCGTGGGTCTCCAGTGAGAATATTTTTGGGGTAACATTGTCCATCTGCTGAAGGTTTTTTCCTGGTTCTGTTTCCCTGGCTCTATGGGTTGGTAATCAGGCTCCCCATTCTTCAGTGTTGCCTTCAGGACTTCCTAATCCTTTGAGTTTGGGCATATCCTCACCCCCCTACAAGGTCAGATTTGAGCATTGGAAATATCCAGCTTTTGGGGTATTGGTTTATCTGAAATAGGAGGACCAGATTAGGCAACAAGCAAAGAGGAGAACTGTTGCCAGTCTCTTCGAATTATAACCTTCCAAGGAAGGCATTTTGTTATGCTGACTGAAATTTTTGCTTTGTGATTCCCCACCTTCACTTGTACACAAGTTGAGGGGTAGAAGTAGACATCACTTTGCACACACATCACCTTCAAGGGACAGTCATATTGGAGGGTGCTAAGGTTGAGCAGGGACTATTGAACCAGAGTTTGGGAGCAGCTTGAGTCCACCAGACCAGGCATAGTGCACCCTCCTGTGGTGACTTGGGCCATATCAACCTTATTCTACTTGATGAGCATGATCTCAGAACTACTAGCCCCCACAATCTAAGAACATTGTAATAACTGATATTTAAATGTAAGCATTCTAGTGTTTTACATATACACACGCGGAGTTACTGACCTAATAAATAAAAATAGCAAATTGAAAAAAAGCATGGTATGGATCCTTCTATAAAATTGGAAGCACTATAAATCTAGTGTGCATTAAGACTAAATAGATCAATAAAATTAAAGTATAACACTACTTAATTTTTGTATCTGTACTTGGGGTCTGTCAAGGCTGTTCCCCACTCTGGCACAACAAATGCAGAAGTGGGGGCCCACAAAAGCACCCCAAAACCTTGTCTTTTCAGGTTTTGGTACAAAATCTTCCCCCCAAAATCCTAATACCCAGATTTTGGGAAATCCGCTGCCACCACCCAAGTAATTCTAAGAAAACCAGGGAAGAGATCACTTGGGAAACCTCCTCCCTAAGGTAAAACTCTCCCATGTCCCAACCTCCATTTTACTTAGAGTTTGGAAAAGCAGAGAGGATTCAAAGACAACAATGGACTCTGCCCTCATAACTAGGCACTGAGTCAAAGGACACAGCAATCAACCAGTACCAGTTAATTAAAAAAAGAAAACAAACTTTTATTATCAAAACAAAACTACAGTTGCAAGCATAGTGAAATGGCTAGATGGAAAGATCCACCAATCGATATACTCAGGGGAAATACCTGGGTTAAAACTTAGTTACAAGAAAGACCAAACACTTAGCCAGTTCAGACATTAGTTCCAAATTCCCAAACCAGGAAAACAACAAAATCCTGACATACTATCTAAACTTTGCCCTACTTACACATAGTAGGATGTCCGTTCTTGGAGAAAGAAGTGCTGCCCATCTCCCTTAATACCTGGAAGAACTGCTCTGCTTTTCAGACAAAGGAGGGAAAGACAAAGATTCCTCTTTCTCAGTTTGAAATTCCTAGGAGGTATTAGTTAACCCTTTAGTCACCAGGTACTGGTCAGCACTACTGGTCATGACAGGGTCCAAAAATTTAAAAAGGGAGATAGATAGATAGATAGATAGATAGATAGATAGATTTAAAGCACAAAAAGGACCATTATGATTATCAAGTCTGATATAATATGTTACATAGGCCAACACACTGCACACACAGAAGAGCAAATGTTGAAGATGAAACAAGAAACAAAACAAACAAACAAAAAAACCACAATGGCTTATTACATATATCTTATTACATATTACTTATATACATTGTATAAAACTACAGAAACATGGAGAAATATACATCAAATAGTGAATGAAAAATTGGAATGGAATGCTTTTTTTTCTCTGCACTACAGAAGGAACTTTCAAAGTTGTATTAGGAAAGAATGAGTCCCTTGCATATAAAGACATGCTTTTTGCTCCATGTGTAATTAACCCATGGAATTTACTCCTACAAGATTATCATTAAGGTCAAGAACTTAGCAGGATCAAAAATGGTTAGACACGAAAAAGAAAACATATGGAAAGTAAAACACATTCCACATTATATAAGGTATGATTCATTATACGTTATAATGTGTATAAACTCTTACATTTCAAGACAGAAACGAAACACAAAGGGTGTGTCTAGACTACATGGCTCCGTCGATGGAGCCATGTAGGTGAGTGTACTCGGCAAGGGAAATGAAGCGGTGATTTAAATAATCGCCACTTCATTTATCAAAAAATAACCACGCTGTGCCGATCAGCTGATTGTCGGCACAGCGCGGTAGTCTAAACGAGGATCAGCCGACCCCAGATCGCTTTTGTCGTCAGATCCTTTATGCCTCGTGAAAGCGAGGCTTACAGTATCTGACAACAAAGGGTTCTGGGGTCGGCTGATCCCCATCTAGATTACCACGCTGTGCCGACAATCAGCTGATCGGCACTGTGGCGCTATTTTGAGTAAATGAAGCGGCGATTATTTAAATCGCCGCTTCATTTCCCTTTGCCGAGTACACTCACCTACATGGCTCTGTCGACGGAGCCATGTAGTCTAGACACACCCAAACTGACAGGGGTTAGGTAAAAACTCGCAGATAGGTCATTATTCTAGAATTCCACATTCTGAGGAATTGTTAAATTGGGGGCTGAGCCCTGTTAGAAGTAGGATACTAAAGTCCATTGCTTTTAATCTGATCTTGTATACTATTTTTCTGTTCCTGTACCTATAGAAACATAGGACAAGGTGACAAACCCAAACTGGAGGAGAAAAAATATTTTTATTCACTGATGCACAAATATTAATCACTTAATTTAATAACTAGTAAATTATTTTGTCTAATTGTCAGATATCCCTGATGATCCATAAGTTATGCACCATTAATATGATTCACAAAGTCCCATTCCATCAGATTTTAGATATTATTTTAACCATCAGGCTGAAAGGTAGCTCGTTGTCATTTGAAATAAAAAAATAGTGTACACTTTGGATATTTCCAGAAAACTCAGAAAATAACCAACGGGTTTGTTATGTTGATGAATCAATACTTTCTTATCCCATTTCATTTTTAAAAACTCATTATTTTCAATGAGGCAGACAGATGAATATTCTCTTTGCAGAAGAACTGAGTTCATGACTGTCACAAAACACTGGATCAATTACAATGCTGACTTTCACATTCTGTGGAAATGAACTCATTAGCGATAATGCTTTGCTGACTCCCAACTGATTCATGAACTCCTTAACAAAATTCAGAAAAAAGAAGAAAGGAGGCGGTGTCCTGAGTTGTGAAAGCAATGAGCAAAGAACCAAGTGTTTGTTCCTCATTCTACTTCCAATAATCTTCTTCTATTCTCTGAGGATAAGACACCCTCTCTCTGCCCACAGAAATAGCCAACAGAAAAGTTTTCTCTGCTTAGCTGTGCAAATTCTTGCATAAAAAATGATTCATCTAAATTGAAAATAGAAACTTTTGATTATTCCCTCTTTTTAAATAAAGTACTTTTTATGCTTTCATATTCACTGGTTTTCTAGTATAACCAAATAGGATTTTTTAAAGTTAAATTGAAAATAACTATGCAAGCTTTAGCCTCCTTTGTACAATTCTAAAAGCTAAGTATACTTAATAGAAATGACTTCACTGCCCAAAGCCTCATCAGAAGACAGCTTACTAGGACACAAATAATAGTCCCTTTAACCAACCAAAATTATAACAATCTACAGCCAACAACCTCACATACATTAGACCACTGCCCCTCAAAAGTCTCTGGGAATCTCTCAGCTTTATCCCATCACTGATAAATGAAACTGCCAAAATGGGGGGTGTTGAAAGGGTTAGTTAATTTACATTTTTACAGTACTTTGAAATCCTCATCTGGAAGGCAATAATGGAAGCGCAGAGTTCACAAAGTTAACATAATGTGTGAATAAACTCAAAGATTGGTTTAGAAATCTTTTGCTTTGTGTCATGCTACAATTAGGTAATATGAAACATAAGTGAAAATGTAAAATATTATTTTAAAGAATAGCTAATTAAACATTTACAAACATCAAAAAACATTTGAGTTGTTGGCAAAATTTGGATTTGTTTTAGCTAGCAACTTGGCAACATGAGAAGATTGAACCATTTTCACAACAATCAGTTTTTAAAACAACTTAGTTAAACCATTGCAAACTCTCGTGTGGATGGCTCCTATTTCAGTCTGAGAGTACCTTAGTATAATCAACTGATGTTAAACTGAAATAAGACTAATTTAAACTGAAATAAGCATCTCCACAAATGAGATTTTCACAGATTTAACTAAATTGGTCGATACTAACAATAATAATAAAACAGATGCAACTTTCCCACATCAAGGCCTAACCCCATTCTCTAATCTGAGCAAAATTTTCTTTCCCTTCTGGACTGATCCAAAATCCACTGAATTCAGTTTGTTAAGGTCGTCGGTGATTACAAATAAGGACATATGAGAGCAAACGTGTTCTTCACAATCAAAAGAGGAGCAGATGGTCAAAAGAAAAAACCTACTTGCTGTGATGTTGCCATGAGCTACATCAACAACCATAAAAGCAGAACCATTCATATTTCTGATAAGAAAAGTTTGGAGAAAGAGTAAATGTTAAGTTTGTATCATAGGCATCTCGGGTACTACAAGATGAGTCAGGAGATTAATAGAAGGATCATGACTGAACTGGGTCAAAACACCAGGAAGTTATCCAACTATTTTCTCTATCTTTTTAAAACCAGCAGTCAGGTTGCCTTTCACTTTTAAAAGTATATTATTTCTGTTAATCAGATAATTAAATCCACAGATAAACAGAATTTATGGGAGAGATAAAGAGGCAGATAAACAAGCAGATGAAAGAATTTTAATGAATCCCTCCATGCAGCTCCCTGAAAAATAGAGTAATTAATTTATCTTTTGGGAGCAGCAGGTAATGAAATTCTCTCTACCATAGTCCAGAGCCAACCAAAACCTCCCTGTGACATCTGTGAAATGACAGGAGAATACTTTTACTGACACATTCTGTTGCATAAAGCCACCACCCAACTTACTACTTGATTTACACACAACTTTTCTGGAAATGCATTAAACTGTAAGGTCCTTCCAACACATGACTTAGAGAATGACAAAACCTACTGCTGACTGCATTGCTGTGAACACCCGTTTAAGGGGGGGCAGTTGTCTTCTAAATCACTTTGTTACTGATGGTTAAGATGGAAATTGTTTTCAGTCAGATGCTGTGCTCTGGAAGCTATCTTTGTAACTATTCAACTTTGAGGTTTTGTACTTGTTTCTTTGCAACTTTCAGCTACCTTGCATTTTACATTCTGCACCTTGTTGTAAGTTTGTTGATCTGTGCAACTTTTTGTAACTCTCAGACACTTTTGCTTTATAAGTTCAGAAACCTACTGTAAGCTTGGTGATTGTTGAGCCTTGCTATTTTGTAATCTTTGTAACTCTCAGCCACTTTGCTTGTAACTTGCTCTAAGCTTCACTCCACCCTGTGATAAGAGTGTATGTGTGAATGGAGCCTGTTTGGGGTGAGGGAAACAACAAGGCTAAACACTTGGAGCCAGGAGGTGACTAATTAAAGACACAGGCTGCCCTAAGCAAAGAAAGAACCAGGGAGTGAGGGAGGTCTGGGCATGTTCCTTGGTGATGAACTTGAAGGAAGAACCCCTGCCTGCCTAATAGGAGAATCCAAGTTCAAATAAAAGGAGAGAGCACATTGCAGAAGCCCCCTTTCTGACCACTCAGGGCCCAGGCTAGATTGGCTAGAGACAAATATACTTTGGCTCCCTCTTCAACCTTTTGCCTGTGTAAGTGCCTGAGGGCATGAATGAATGTGTGTGAATGGACTAATGAAGGTGTGTGTTTGTGTTTGTTGGGTGAGAGAGATAGCTCAATCCCCTTCATTTTAACCCTACAATGGCATTCAGTGACAGTTCAAGCCCCTTGAATTTAATCCTGTAGTGGATTGTTAATTCCTCATTTAATAAATCCATATGAGTGTAACCCTGGGGTGGTCTCCAGTGAAATTTGGAGTAACACATTCAATTAAACAATTTTGTTTCCATTTAGAAAGGACATTATAGTCCAAGCAGAATCATCTTTTTTTCCCTTTTTTCTAAATAATTAAAACATGATGTATATACTTTTTAAAATTTAATAACCCTTAATATACTTATGAACTGCACAAGATAATGGACAATTATACATGTGGTCAAATATTTCTATTCAAAAAAGTTGGTGAGTGCCTACAAAGAACATGTTTGTAGAGACCATTTCTTCCATTCAACTGATTATATTATATATCCAATTTCAGCTTGATTTTGGTCCCCAAAATTTGAACCAAACAGGAGAGATCTTTCAGTTAATTAAACAAAACCAATTATTCCCCCTATGATGCAATAACACTATCATATCATCAACTTGGTTCGTCTTTTGGGGGATTGTGATGAGAGACTGTGTACAACATGGGTTGAGGATTATCTACCCGAATATGATAATCTCCAACATGTATTTGTACTTCTAGGCCTGTATAGATGTCCATTATGCACTTTTCTGACATTGAACACCAAAATAGCGTACACAACATTAATGACATTAAGGCTCACAAGATCCCTCTGAGGCTCTGTCTAGACTGCAAGCTTCTTTCAGAAGAAACTTTTCTGGAAGAGATCTCCTGGAAAAACGTATTTAGAAAGAAAGCATCTACACAGCAAAAGCACAACGAAATACCAATGTGCTATTTCGAAAGATAGCATCCACACTGATTGGACACTATCTTGCATATAAGGCCACCCGGAACCAGTTCAGGCAGGGCATTAGGTCAGCAGTTGCTTCCGGGTGCTGTTGCCTAAGGCTATCTGAGACACTTGCTTAAAGGGAACCCCCTGGACAGCCATTTCTCTGCTTCTGCTGCGTGCTTGCCTACCTCTCCAGGGGACAGCAAAGCTTTAGCAGTGTGCTCTGGTTGCCCAGATTTTGGACAACTCCTTGCCATGGAGCCAGAGCTGCCTCTGGACATGCGATGGCTCCACACTGCCATGTTGCAGTTTCTACAGCAGTTTCTGCAGGCTGCCTTCATGACCCCACACCGGCTCAACACTGAGCTTATCACTGAAACCCTCTTCCTGTGTGCAGGAGCAAGGCCTGCACCCCACAGTGGAGAGACACTTTTGAAGGCTGGACACCAGTTCCAACTGGTGAGACCAGCTGGTCATGGAGCAGTGGGATGACCAACATGTCTCCAGAACTTCTGCATATGGAAGGCCACCTTCATGGGGCTGTGTGCCTGGCTGGCCCATGCCCTCCGTTGATGGGACACCCACCTTCAGCCTGCCATCCCCTTGGAGAAGTGAGTCACCATCACCATCTGGAAGCTTGCCACCCCAGACAGCTACCGGTTGGTGGGCAACCAGTTTGGCATGGGGAAGTCCACCGTTAGGGCTCTCCTCATGGAGGTAAGGTGCTCTTGGGCTGCAGTTGTGGAAAGGGGGACCCTAGGGAAATGGGGGTGGGGGTGCAGTGGTGGATTGGGAGTGGAGGGGAAGTCCCATCCCTGGGGGGCTGTGCCATCCTTCTCTCACACAGCCCTGCTGGGGAGGAGCAGCCTCATAGGGGCTGGCTCCTGGGGTGTTTGGGGGGGGGAAGGAGGGGCGGGCACCTCACAAGGGCTCAGGCACCCCCCCTGTCAGCCGATGATCAGGGCAGTGAGTGGTGTGTGTGTGTATTATACACCCGAGACTTCAACTGCCAGGACCGGGGTCCCTTAGCAGTGGGCAACCTGGAAGAGGTTGACGGGCGCCCCAATAAGTTTACAGGGAGAGCTTATACACCCGAGACTTCAACTGCCAGGACCGGGGTCCTTAGCAGCGGGCAACCTGGAAGAGGTTGACGGGTGCCCCAACGGATCTGTCCCTTATGACCGGCTGGAGTTCTTTTAAATTGTGCTTGGTTCTGTTACAGCAACTGAAGGAGTCAGGTTAAAGCTTAAACAGTTACTATTTTATTGTTACAGGGTAAACTTAGCTGTTAAATGCTACTGCTGTGTTACAGATAACACAGCCACTACAAAAGGACAGGACAGAAATTACACTTAAAACAAAAGTCACTTACAGGTACCATGAAACCCTTTTGGTTCTCTGAGCTCTTATAAAATGCATGCAAAATAGACACATAGCAGGTATATATTCTCACCCCTGCGTTCCAGACTTGGCGTGGCCAGCGTCTTTCTCTCAATCCTCGGGAAGAAGTAGGGCGAGGTTGGGCATCCCACAGACCTCGGAGACAATCAATACCTGCCAGCAGGTATAGATGATTGGAGCTCAAATGGGGTGGGCTAC
This sequence comes from Rafetus swinhoei, assembly GCA_019425775.1. NCBI lineage: Eukaryota > Metazoa > Chordata > Testudines > Trionychidae > Rafetus > Rafetus swinhoei. The sequence goes on from CM033424.1 coordinate 123,946,380, forward strand.
TAAACCCCTCTTTATACCCTTTGGGTCACGTAGGCTTCTTCCTGGTCTCAAGTGGCCAATTAGGAAAAATGGCTTTGAATGCCAAGTTTCCCACGAAGGGTGCAAAGCATAATTCACACCTGGGAAAATGCAGACAATGGGCACTTCTAGTATGTGATGGGCGAAGATTCCTCTCCTGGGACAGTGCAGGCGTGTCAATTACTGGTACTAGCCATCAGGGCGACAGGAGGCCTCGGGTCGTCAGCTAGCCCATTTACTGTCTGGTTTCTGTTTATGGTAGAGTCAGGGACAGGCAGCACACCTGCGTTCCCAGGGCATCAAAGGCTGACTGCCTTTCTCTTGCTCTCTGGGGGGGGGGGGGGAACAAGATGGGGTTCATGTCTGGCTACACCCCCTCATTCTCTGTTTTTTTGTGTTTCTTTGTCTCCTTCTGCAGGTGGTGAGGGCCATCATCTCCATCCTGCTGTGCAGGGTCATCAACCTGGGAGACCTGGACCCCATCATCACAGGATTTTCTGCCCTGGGGTTCCCCAACTGCGGAGGAGCGATTGATGGAACCCACATCAGAATCTGTGCACCACATCATTGAGCCACCCAATATATCAACTGCAAGGGGTATTTCTCCATGGCACTGAAGGCCCTGGTCAACCATCGTGGACTGTTCATGGACATTTTCACTGTGTGGTCAGGCAGGGTGCACAACGCCCACATTTTCAGAAACTACAGACTCTACCAGAAGCTGGAAGGATGGCTCATTCTTCCCCCCGTGCGTCTTTCACGTGGGGGACGTGCAGATGCCACTATGCATTGTCGGGGACACAGCCTACCCACTAATGCCTTGGCTCATGAAGCCCTACACCAGCCACCTGGACCCCAGCAGGGACCAATTCAATGACCACTTCAGCTGGGCCCAAATCCAGGTTGAGTGTACCTTCAGGCACTTGAAGGCCCAGTTCAGGTGCCTCCTGACCCGCCTCACCGTGGGGGAGCACAACATACCCAAGGCAGTGTTGGCGTGTTGTGCTCTCCACAACATCATGGAGAGGAAGGGGGAGGCCTTCCTACCGGAGTGGGGGGCAGAGGCCATCCAGGAAGGGAGGGCCTTTGAGCAGCCATGGACAGCTACCATCCGCCAGGCCCCTCAGTTGAGGGTGTGCATGCGGGAGGCCCCAAGGGAAAGTTTCTCTCAAGGACCCCAGTAACTCTCCCCAGGGCCTCCTCACTTAGGGCCTGTGCCTTGCTCCCCTGTACCTTTCCCACCACAACCTCTTCCTTCCCCCCTTCCCTGTACTCTCAATAAACACACCTGTTTTGATTTGAACAAAAAAAAACTTGTATATTTTTTATAATAAAAGTAACTGGGGAGGAGGAGGGCTGAGAACCTGGATGGGGGAGTGAGGAGGAAGGTGGCTCAGGACTGGGAGTGGCACATGGTGCGTCTGGAAGTGCCACCTTTTGTCCGGGGATCTCAGTGAACTTGGGGTTGGGTGGGGCCTGAGACAATGGGAGGAAAATTGGGGATGGAAGCAGGGTCAGCTTTAGGGGGGGCAGGAGTGTGGGAGGCAGGAGCAGGGACAGGAGTCAGATGTACCATCATTTCCCGGATGGTGGCACACATGTTTTTGTCCTGCCGCACAAGCTAGTTCCACATGTGGTTCCACCACTCCGTGGACCTTCTGGGCCGGGGTTTGCTGCATGTCATGCAGGACACCCACGTGGTCCTCTGGACCCTTGTGCAGTTGTGGCTCCCCAGGGGTTGGATGGCTGCCTCTGATGGTGTGGTTCGCCCCTCAGCAATGGCTGGTCTGGCTGTGGAGAATAAAGAGGGAGAGGGAGAGGCGGTCAGTCATCCATGCAGACAGTGTCCCTAAGGCCGTGTCCTCTCCTTTGAGCTGCGAGCAACAGTTCTCGGGCCAGAGGATGGGGATGTCACGGGAGCAAGGCCATGTGTAGCTTGCACCATGGGCCCTGCCTCACAGAGGCCCCGAGGTGCCCAGGGAATCATGCTTCCTGCTCCACCCCACTCTGCGTCCCATGGACAAGCAGCAAAAGGAAGTGTCCGGCCATAGGGGGATCCCATGGGTGGGAGAGGGGCTTGGACAGCCTGGCCTTCTATGGGGGCTGCACGTACACCTGGGTCTGGCAGCCCTGTCTGCAGGAACAGATGGTGCCTCGCATGTGCAGGCATGCCTGTGTGCTGTGTGCAGCACTCCTCATTCTATGTGGGATTGTACCTGAGCCCTTGTGCCCAGCCAGCTTCTAGTGTTGGCGGGTGGTGGGAGGACATCCCCCAAAGGGGTCAGACGTATGTGGGGCCTCCCCTGAACGTGTGAGCAGGAGCCCGGGGGTGCTCTGGGGTTGCCCCGAGGCCACGGTGCAGACTGGCTCTGCATGTGGCTCCATGTGCACAGAGCGCAGCACAATGTCAAGGTTGAGCAGGCCGAGTGAGGATCGCACCCCTCCCCCTCTGCTCCCACCTCCCCCGCCCTGTGTGTGTGACAAACTGAGAGCACTCCCCTGATGATCCCGTCCACCCTCAGGGGATGCCTGTGAGACATCCAGGACCTGGGGTACCCGGCTCCAGGGTCAGGGTGACCATGCTGGCTGTGTCCTCCTTCTCCTGCAGCTGCTCCTCGTCCTCCTCCTCTTCCTCTTTGGCAGGGAGCTCTGGGAGGGCAATGAGGGGCATCTGTAGCCCAGAGTCCACCACCACGGGTGGGGAAAAGGCTTCACCACCCCCCAGGATTTGGCGGAGCTCCTTGTAGTAGGGGCTGTAATGCAGTTCTGCCCCGGAGCGAGAGCTGCGCTCCTGGCCCTGGCGTAGCCCTGGTGTAGGTCTTTGATCTTGCTCCACACCTGTTCTAATGTGCAGAGGTGGGGGTGTCCCCTTTCAGCCAGAGCCTCAGCCATCAGGCCAAAGATGTCAGTGTTTCATCTCTGGGAGTGGAGATCCTGCAGGGTCTCCTCCTCACTCCACAGCTTGAGGAGGGATGGTATCTCCGCCCTGGACCATGGGGGTACACGCCATTTGGCGCCCCTGGCTGGGTCCTGAGAGCCTTGGTGGTGCTCCCTGTGAGGGCCAGGAGGGTTTCGGAGGGCTTGTGGCTGAGCCATGGGTCCAAAAGTGGGTGGCAGTCAGAGCTGTGCGGTGAGGTGCATCTCCCAGGCCCAGGCTTCCTGCCACAAGGTTTGTCCCAGGTGCTTGCAGATTTAAGAGCTGCTAGGAGACAGGAACTATAGCATTCTGATTAGTTTGGACAGAGTGGCCACCATGGCACCTGTGTTATTTTCTGGAGGCCTCTTCTTTCAAAAAAACACCCTCTTCTGCATCCACACACACCTTTTTCCAAAAAAGCTTTTTCAGAAAAAGGCTTCTTCCTCGTAGAAAGACATTTACCGCTGTCAGAATCCCCCTTCCCCATTATTTTGGCTTTCTGTTGAAAGAACACAATAGCAGTAAGGACGTAAGTATTGTTTTTCCAGAAAAACGGGCATTTTCCCAGAAAAATGCTGCAGTGTAGATGCACCCTGAGGAAGGTAAAATATTTTCTTGCACTCAGTCTACAGATGGAAAACCTGAAGCATAAGGAAGTTTCTATAAATGACTTGTACACATTAATACAGTGCATCAGTAGCAAAGTTAGGTATAAAGCCTATAACTCCTTCTTTATGGTTGCCTGCTCGTATTATCAGATACCACTACTGCAATAGTAAGATGCTTATTATCATCTGCTTTAAAAACCCCTTAATTTCTGGGTTTTGTTATCAGATAGCAAAATGTGTTGCCTATCACGTCATAGTCATTGTATATGAATTTTTAAAGAGTGAAAAAATCTAAGACAAATATAAATATAATGTTAACAATTATGGCTACGTATGGCAAATGGTACATAATGAATTGCATGATGACTGGCTGAGTATTCATAGCCCATCACCCAGGAAAAATAGTTCAGCTAATTCTCTTTTTTCCAATCTGATTCATCCATTGCTGTGTTTGCATGCTGAGCCCTGATATATCTTCCCATTCTTTGAGTATTAACTGGCATATAATGTTTTTGTAAGCATGCATTTTGATACATTTTGCCTGCATGAACTCAGAGATCTAGTTCCCAGTGGAGCAAATAAAAGAGTTCTTACATTACTTGCAGGTACAGCTCAAGGGAATTTACACATATTTCCCATTACTGTCTATATCTGTACAATATATGGAAGAGACAATGATCTTGGAGGCACAGAAAATAGTTGTTAAAACATGTGCTGTGAAAGATATTGAAATCTGAGCAGAGATGCTTTTCTTACAGAATTTCATTGAAAAACATAGTTTTGTGTTTGTATAAAATAGTCCAACATTTCTGATAAATCAGCAGTTTTGCAGACAAATCAATTTATAATTTTATTCTTGTACCTACTTTAAATTTTAGGATTGCGTAACTGCACACTCCAAACTAACCACCACATTTCTAAAGTTTATAAATGAGTAACTGTTTATTAAATCAATCAAGATGAACTTTGTAGCAAAAAGTTATTTTATGTTCTTGATCTGTACCAATAATTATTTGGAGTACTTATTTTCTTATGAAAAGCAGTAATATTAATCATAACAATTGATGTTGAACCAACTTTATTTACTCTTGTGTTACCTTTAGGTCTATGACATCTGCTTAGAGTAGACACAAAATTTGACAGAAATGACAGTGGTAGCAGGAAGAAACATATTGTTCCTTTTAGGAGGGTTATAGATCTTTAATAGCTTCTATATATCTTTGCCAGCAAGAACAGTGCTAAATAAGAATTCTTTGTAAAAATGTCATTTATGAAATGAACAGCCTAGAGTCTTGACTTTATTTTGTGGCATACTGACCTAGTCTGTCAATGTTGTTTCATGTAGCACTGGTGATTTGTATCCATGAGGGCTGCTGGAACAAACTTCATTTGGTAGCCAATATTGTCATCTAACTATACACATGCAGGCAGGAGTTCTTTATTACAGTTATTCTAGTGAATTTCTAAAGATATTTATTTTTATAGATTGAATGACCTTCATATATTTTGTAACATACTTAAGAAAATCTGAGATGTTACGTACAAAATGTTTTGCTATCTCTGTGTGTGTGTGTGTGTGAGAGAGAGAGAGAGAGAGAGAGAGAGTGAGAGAGAAATAAAATGTTTTGCTATCCGTGAGTGTGTGTGTATGTGAAAGAAAGAGAGAAAGAGAGAGAGATGGACACACAGAAAGACAGAGAAAGTACTATTAAGATGCTAGTTGAGTTGTGCATAGGAAAATTTTAGCTGTTTAATGGTAATGAAATTATTCTGATAAAACTGTAAAGGAAGATTATATGAAGTTAGAATCAAAGCATCAGAACTGGAAGGAATCTCAAGAGGTCATCAAGTCCAGTCCATCTTCACCCATGGCAGGACCACGTACCCAGGGGCAGATGAGAGTTTTGCGGGGCCCAGGGCAGCACAATTTCGCAGGGGGCCCCCTTAGGAGAAAAAATAGAAAAAAGGCAGTGCCCACTCCTCCAGTAGCCCCACTCTGATCATGTGAGCGACCTCTCCTCATCCCCTCTCCTAACACCTCCCTCTACACACCTGCCCTGCCTCTCTCCTCTGGTGCTGGTCCCTCCCCTGCAGGTGTCTTCCCTTCTGCTTCACCCCAGACTCCCTGGCACCTGCATCTTCCCTTACCCCTGCACCTCCTGATGCCTCCTTCCCTCACTGCCCCTGCCCCCTTTGCCTCTTTTTCCCTGATTGCCCACCCCCTCACCACCCTCTGCCCCCATTCCTCATGCCCCTGTGCCCTCACACATGCCTTGCTCCATCCCCACCTTCCTCATGCCCACGCCTCCTTTCAAGCCTTCTCCCAGCACCTCCCCCTCCCACCTTTAGCCCCCAATGCCCTTACCCTCTCCTCTCCCAGGATCACCCTGTCCCCCCTCCCACTGACATGTCCCCTCCTGCCCTTTTCCTCATTGTCTCCACTTGGCCCCCCTGGCATTTCTCTCTCCTTCATGCTGTCCCTTGGTGCCTTCCCCTTTCTTCTCCTGACCTGCCCCCCTCCCCTCAACACAAACCCCTTCCTCTGCCATCCACCTTCTGCCTTCCAGTTTGCAGGGCGGCCGCGACCCCGGCCCAGGCTCCAGACCACGTGCCGAACCGAGTGGTGCAATGCTGGGCCACTCAGTTTTAAAGTCTCGGGCTGTGATGTCACACCACGCCGGGTGTCTCCTCTCAGCTGTTGTGCGGTGTTTCAGCATGCCGCGCATGCTCTCCCTTGGCCCCACATGGCCCGTACTGGCCGGCGCCAGGGAATTTAAAGTGCGGGGCTGTGGCGCCCCATCACAATCCCCCTCCTTCTCCAGCAGCCACCAGCCGGCCCTTCAGTGGATGGCCCACCGGGAAATTCCCGGTATCCCGCCGGGCCAGTTCACCCCTGGTGCTGGCGCGGGTCCTATTGAAGCGTGGGGCCCAGGGCAGCCTCCCTGCTCGCCCAGCCCTATATCTGCTGCTGCATGTACCATATAAACCACTGGTTCCCAACGTTTTTTATATCACAGACCAGCAAACCCATTCGCAAACTTTTGATGGAGCAGCATCATTTATTTGCAGATTTGCATATTCATTATGCAAATAGTGAATGTGCAAATATGCAAGTAAATGTTGTCGGTCTTCCAAAATATGGACCCCAACCCCACCCCCAAGAGCTGCCGCAAACAGCCGGTTTCAGCTGCAGCAGCCGCCAGCCACATGGCGGATGCTGGAGCTGAAGCTGGCTGCTGTGCACCAGCTCAGGGGGCTGGAGTGTACCCCAGCCCCAGCCCCCAGAATCACCATGAACAGCTGGCTTCAGCTCCAGCAGCCACCGGCCATGTGTCCCAGAGCAGCTGGCATGGGCAGTTCATGGCCTGACACTGGTCTGCAGACCAGCAGTTGGGAACCACTGATGTAAACCTTCCCTGGCAGGTACAGTAAAACTCCAATAGTCCAGCATCCAATAGTCCAGCACTCCTGATAGTCTGGCATCAAAATGGCAAGAGCCTAGTGAGTGAGCTTCGGCAAAAAATGAGTCACAAGGTAACAGCGGCAGCAGCTGAACTGAGCAAAAGGGTAAAAAGGCTTTAAAAACTAAAACATTACAGTATACTGTATACAGTATGTACAATAAAAAGGGTTAAGAACACTTTATATACAGTATATAATGTATACAGTATATCTATAACCTGCTTATAGTACCTCCTGATAGTCCGGCATATCTGATAATCCAGCACCATCTAAATCCCATAGGTTCTGGATTATCGGAAGCCTACTGTATTTGTATAACCTGCTCTTAATATGCCAATGATGGAGATTCCACAACCTCCCTAGGCAATTTATTTAAGTACTTAACCACTCTGACAGTTGGGAAGTTTTTTGTCTGTCCAGCCCAGTCTTTAACCGGTCTTAATCCAAACATCTCTTGCTGCAATGAAGCCTATTGTTTCTTGTCCTGCCATCAGAGGTTAAGGAGAATATTTTTTCTCCTACTCCTTGTAACAATCTTTTAGGATGGTACTTGAAAGCTGTTATGTCCCCTCCCAGTTGTCTTTTTTCAAGACAAAACAAATTCTTTCAATCTTCCCTCATAGGTCATGTTTTTGAGGCCTTTAATCATTTCTGTTGCTCTTCTCTGGAGCTTCTCCAATTTTTTCCACATCTTTCCTGAAATGTGACACCCATAAAAAGAAGCAATACTCCAGTTGCTGCCTAAACAGCTCAGAGTAGAATTACTTATCGTGTATTGCTTACAAAACTCCTTTTAATACATCCCAGAATGATGTTTGTTATTTTTTGCAACAGTGTCACACTCTTGACTCATATTTAGCTTGTGGTCCACTAAGACCCTCAATCCCTTTCTTCTGTATTCCTTGCTCATTTCCCATTTTATATCTGTGAAACTGATTGTTCTATCCTAAATAGAATACTTTGCAGAGATTACCCTCAGCTCATGATTATGGATTGCTGAAGTAAGGTTCCAGTTCTAGAGGTCACAGGTTATGTCCCTACTATGCCTATGGGAATACTGCACCAAAAAACAAAAATTCTTCAGCAAAAAATATGCATACAACATTTTCAAATTCTGCAAAATTCTATATATTTTGTTTGTCAAAATAACAATATAATCACACCAGATTCAATTATTTTTGGTCATTTATTTCAAAATATCTGTCAGCAAGTATGCCTGTGACAATACAGGCAACAAAAAAGACTCATTTTTTTTGGTAAATAGAATACATGGTAGGCATATTAATACAGATCTTTGAGTAATAATTCATTTAAACTACAATACAGAACCATATTTCCTATACCCCCAGTAGCAGTGAAAAGGCTGGTGGGAGTTAGGAGTATTGGAAAAGCTGGAGAGAATGGAAATAACTGCTGGAAATGAGCGTGCATATGAACTTGGAGGGTTATTGGGTAGAAAAAGTAAGGAATAGTTTTTTTATGGGTGGAAGATCAAGGAGGGACTGTTAGGAAGTTTCCCCTACAGAAACTCTTGCTTACTGCTAGCCGCTCCCTTTCAGTCAGGCACATGTGTCTCTCCACCCTCACTCAGACACTCATTCCCACAATCTCATGTGGTATTGCACAACATCCCTCTGTTCCCATGTGTTTCTGTGCTTCCATTCACTCACCCCCTGTACTTATTGGACCCTGTACCTTCTCCCCCATCACCTTGTGTCTCTGTGCCCCTGCTAAGCCACTCCCATCATCATGTGGCCCTGCACCTCCACTTTTATTCAGTCCCTGTCCTAGTCTGTCCTCTTGCACTTGTTCTTAATGAGCCCGTGTCTGATCCCACAGAGGCACCATGCTGTCTGTCTCCTCGTAGCCTCTGTCTCCTGACCTAGCCTCACCAGCGGTTAAAGAAATCTTTACAGGTTTTCTCTCTTCTCTAGCTTGGAACGGCTGCTGCATTCTATTGCCACAGTGCTCTCTGAAAGGCAAAAGGGGGAACTGCAGCAACTTTTCACCAGAAGCTTTTTTTTTCCACACACAAAATACAAATATACCTGGCTCATTAATTATGCACATGAAGTGCTGCAGAATTCCCCCAGAAATAAATATCCTTGCTGCAATGGTTCCCTCCAAAAAGAGTACACATTAGCTCTTACTTGCACCACTTTACTGTCCTTTATCACAGAGTGTTGTAGGCAACGGGGCAGGTTAGCAGCTGGTAAAAACCTTTATAGCACCATAAAGTTGAGAATCTGACACATATTTCTTATACACCTTTTTAAATACCACTAAAATGATTTTCAGTGTGGCAGTTTGGGGAAGGAACCCACCAGGACATAACAGATATACCAGTCTTGTTAATGTATCTGAGATACATGCATCCATCTCACTTCATTCACAAACATATTCCCTGTAACATATTTTAGCATTCCCTGATGTGGGAATGACTTTAATGGGAGTTATGATGATAAATACTTATACTCTACTGGAAAACATTTACGCTGTGTCTACATTGGCGCGATCTTGCGCAAAAGCGGCCGCTTTTGCGCAAAAACATGCTGCCTGTCTACACTGGCGGGGAGTTCTTGCGCAAGAACACTGACGTTCTAATGTGTGAAATCAGTGCTTCTTGCGCCAGAACTCTGATGCTCCCGCTCAGGAATAAGCCCTCTTGTGCAACTGTTCTTGCGCAAGAGGCCAGTGTAGACAGGCAACATGAATTTCTTGTGCAAGAAAGCCCGATGGCTAAAATGGCCATTGGAGCTTTCTTGCAAGAGAGCGTCTACACTGGCACGGATGCTCTTGCACAAAAGCACATCTCTTGTGCAAAGGCACATGCCAGTGTAGACACTCTCTTGCGCAAATACTCTAATGCAAAAACTCTTGCGTTAAAAGTATTTGCGCAAAATCTTGCCAATGTAGACGTAGCCTTAGAATTTCAAACTGCTTAGGCACTGAAGTATCTAAGGTCATGTCTACATTATGAGCTTTGAGTGTGATTTCTAACTCACATATACTTACTCAAGCTAGCTTGATGAGAGCTAATGTCAGTATAAACACTAGTGTAGCCACTGTAGCATGGGCAGCAGCGAAGGTATAGCTACACTGCAGTTTTTCCAGAAAAATAGCTGTTTTTCTGGAAATACTATACTTACATCCACACTGCTATTGTGTTATTTTGACAGAAAGTTGAAAGAACGGAGGGTTTTTTCCAACAGCGGTAAACGTCTTTCTACGAGGAAGAAGCCTTTTTCTGAAAGAGCTCTTTCCAAAAAAAGCATGTGTGGACACAGAAGAGAGTGTTTTATCGAAAGAAGAAAGCACAGGAGCACTGGTGGCCACTCCATCCACAGTAATCACATGCGAGATAGCTTCCAATCAATGTGGACGCTATCTTTCAAAAAAGCAGATCGCTTTTTCATTGCACTTTTGCTGTGTAGATGCTCTTTTTCTAAAAAAGTTTTTCCAGAAGAGCTCTTCTTCTGAAAGAAGCCTGCTGTCTAAACGTAGCCTGACATAGCTTAGGTTTGCTGAGTACTTATCCTGGGGCTCATGTGGGTTTGTACACAGAGAAAATGGTTAAACCATGCTGCTTCTGATGCTGCCCATATTACCAAGGCCATGCTACTATGTATATTTGCATTAGCTCTCATCTATGTATTGCAAGTATGTATATGCAAGCTGGAAATCACACCTGTAGCTCATAGTGTGCATACATGAATATCCTTAAAAAGTAGCCTTAGCATAAAGTTGGTATATTTTAACTAAAAAAAACCCCAACACTTGACGATTATGATAATGGTAGTAAGTCCTAATTCTTATATAGCACTTTTCATCCATAGACCAAGTTGCATCACAAATGAGATGAGGGGTTTTTATCCCCATTATACACATGGGCTGCGTCTAGATTGGCAAGATTTTTCACAAATACTTTTAACAGAAAAGTTTTTCCATTAAAAGTATTTGTGCAAGAGAGCGTCTATACTGGCATATGCCTTTGCGCAAAAGATTTGCTTTTGCACAAAAGCATCTGTGCCCAGTATAGACGCTTTCTTGTGCAAGAAAGCTCCGATGGCCATTTTAGCCATCGGGCTTTCTTGAGCAAGAAATTAACGTTCCTGTCTACACTGGCCCTCTTGCGCAAGTATTCTTGCGCAAGAGGGCTTACACCTGAGCGGGAGCACAAGAAACACAAGAAGTACATTACAAAGTCAGTGTTCTTGCGCAAATTCTCACGGCCAGTGTAGACAGGCGGCAAGTTTTTGCACAAAAGCGGCTGCTTTTGTGCAAAATCTTGCCAGTCTAGACACACCCATGAGGTTTATAGAATACCATGTACTCATATGATACACGCTTTAACAAAATTATAACAACAATAATAATGTTATGGGTTATCAAACTTATAATATTAAGGCTGCGTCTATACTGCAAGCCTCTTCTGCAAGAGGAAATGTAAATGGAAAGCTCATTTGCATAGGTCGCACTCTCATTTGCATTTCCTCTTTGGATCTCTTTTGCTCAAGAGGTTTTTGCACAAAAAAGAGCTGTGTAGATGGCTCCTTTTTGTGCAAAAACCCCCTCTTGCACAAGAGCTGTTCTTCCTCAAAAAAACGGCTCTTGCCAAACAAAGGGAGGTTTTGCATAAAAAGGAGCCGTTTATACATCTCTTTTTGGCGCAAAATCCTCTTGCACAAAAGGGATCCGAAGAGGAAATGCAAATGAGAGTGCGACCTATGCAAATGAGAGTTCCATTTGCATTTCCTCTTGAGGAAGAGGATCATAGTTTAGATGCAGTGAAGCGAGACATGTAGTTGTTGAGGCAAATCTCTGAAAAATTTAGGACCAGATCCACTCCAATTGAAATTAATGTGAGCTTCTCCATTAACTTCATGGAGAGAAGACTCAGGTTCTAAAATATTCACACCCCACAGAAAAACTGATAGTGCCATTAATAACAAATGTGGATTTTATTTCTGGAAAATGGGCAGTTATTGTTTTAAAGGCTTCACCTATAATCTATAATACCATAAAATATATTACATTATTTATTTTAAGCAAGGTTGCTTAAAAATTATACTGGTTTGTGTTTAATTTCACCAGTGCTTCAGAATTTAATTGTATGTGCACTAATATAATGCTGCAGTTGTAAAGGTTAATCATTCTTTTCTAATAATTGGGGTGTATACTTTGTGAACAGCAATCATTTACAGTAAAATTATATTTTAATTGTTTTTTATTATGTGTCACAGTTAAGGTTGTGATTTGAATGTGAATATTAACAGGTCTCAGGACTACATTTCCAATAATGTAGAATGTACTTTTCCAATGGAATGTTATTTAAGGTATGTATGGCCTGAAATGTAATTTGCATTTCTTCTGAAGGTTTCCAACAATAATACAGGTAATAGCGAGTGTGGGTAAAGTCTTGGCCCCATTGAAATAAATCAAACTTTTGTCATTGTTTTCAATGGGGCCAGCATTTCACTACTTAAACTTCAACGTTGGAGCTACACTACATGAAGTTTCCAATGTTAAAACAAAGCCATTTATAAGTTAGGGGGCCAGAAAATTGTGAAGCATCTAGTCAACTTCAAAAAGGAATCAATTTAACCCTTGTCACATCCTGATCCAGAGCCCTTTGAAAGCAATTTAGAGTCCTTTGATTAGCTTCACTAGGCTTTAGATCAGTCCTTCAAATGCCGAAACTATGGATGTATTTGTAACTTTCCAGAAACAAAATCTTCACCCTAAGAGTTGAAATTATGGTCACAATAAACATTTATTTTCAAGATTAACAAAGGGATTTAAACCTCATTTTAATTTAATTTAATAAATGCAATGGAACTGAGCAAAATCTTAACTATGAACTTGCTACCAATGCCTGCATAAAACATAGAGTACAACAAAAAGAGGTTGAGCAATCAACATTCCTACATGACTAATTGTTTCCATCAATAGGCCAACTTACAAATAGGTGAAAGCATGAGATTTGGGGGTATTTCATATATTGTGAATGTTCCTAAACTCTAAGAGTATGTCTACACTAGTCCCCTAGTTCAAACTAGGGAGGCTAATGAGAGTGACCGAAATTGCAAATGAAGCGTGGGATTTAAATATCCTGCACTTCATTAGCATGTTCCTGGCCGATCGCCATTTTGGAAATTGACTAGCCCAGAATAACTGCCCGCATCTACATGAGGCAGAGAAGCGCGATTCCGAGATAAACCCCTTAGTTTGAATGAACAATTAACATGGAATGAGGTTTAACTGTTAATTTGAACTAAGGGGTTTATCTTGGAATCGCGCTTCTCTGCCGTGTGTAGACGCGGGCAGTTATTCCGGGCTAGTCAATTTCCAAAATGGTGACTGGCTGGGAACATGCTAATGAAGCACGGGATATTTAAATCCCGCGCTTCATTTGCAATTTCGGTCACCCTCATTAGCCTTCCTAGTTCGAACTAGGGGGCTAGTGTAGACATACCCTAAGAGTTAGAGAAACAACTGCATTAAGTAACTTTCTGCTGATCCACTGTAGTAAGACTTACAGAGTAAAGGCTAAGTGGCTGTCAAATATCATTTTTTTCTTCTCGATGTATGTTTGTTATCATATGAAATCTGTAATCATGAATTCATTCTTGTGCCTAAATGGTGGTCGAATTGATTTCTTTGATTTGAATAAATAAATATATTAATAAATCCTCTGAAGAGGAGGATTTAAACATCAAGACTTAGCCTGCAGCTTATTTTTCCCGTAGTTATATATATTTGAAGTATCTGAGTATAAAATTGACAGACGCAGCTCACTATTGGAAAGAATGCTGTTGTGACAGGATATTTCAGATTGTAGAGCCCCAGTGATATGCTGGCACAGGAAAGGATTATTTATCTCCTCTTGGAATACAGGAAAGTCTGTAAATGCTCATGCCAGCTGTGCAGAATAAATTGGTTCCTCCCAGAGCACCACAAGAAGGACGTATCTTTCCAGAATGTGGGTATAAATATTACTTGATAATGTGGAAGGTAGTTCTGGAAGATGCCTGGAGACAAAGAGTACGGCTAGTCAAAGTTTTGTTGAAGATTTTTTTTTTTTTGGGACTGGAAATGGGAAGGGGTGTTATTTGTTTTTCACTAGGACTAATTTAGGCTTCCCTGTAGCGTGGACATGCTATTTCAAAATAGTTACTTTGGGATAATTTCCTATTGAACTTTGAAAGGCTATTTCTACACTGCATGCTTATTTTGAAATAACTCATGATATTTTGAAATAACATAGTGTGCGTCTACACAGCAAACCTGTTATTTTGAAATAATTTCATAGTCCAACTTCTGTAACCCTCATTTCACAAGGACCAAGGGAAGGAAAAGTGTTCTCCTTTGACTTCCTTCTGTGTAGACAGTGACAAAAGCCAAGTTAAGGTACTTCAACTTCAGCTACACAATTAATGTAGCTGAAGATGCTTATCTTAACTCAACTTTACCTTGCAGTATAGATGTACCCAAATATCTAATTGTGACAACTTAACATAATAACTTCCTCAAAGTATGTCCTGACCAACTCCAGACTGTAGTTCCCTTCAAATGTGCTATTGTGGAAACAAAATGACAACTATTCCTGACATCTGATTACAATTGTTGCTACCCACAAACAACATAAAAATGTCTTTCAAAAGCATTTTTAAGACTCTACAGGAAGAGACAAAATATTCAGCTGAGTTGCTATACATATTAACAACTCATCTCCTTTCTTCTTTTAGCTGGATTGGTATTCTGAAGCCACAAAATGAAAATTGCCTTCTTTCTCAAACATGCCTTCATTAAAAGCACTCAGTAGAAAAAGCATATTTTTCTGCTATTTGAACAAATAATGAAATAGAGCTTAGTTCTCTCCTCCTCACCCTCTTTTTGAAATAATATTTAATTAGTTCTGAAATGCATGACAGCAAAACCAAGTGAAAATGTCATTTTTCGAATGGAAGCTTCCTGGTCTAAGATAAGAGGTACCTGACAGAACACTCCTTTGCAGCCCTCCCACTGGCTCAGTTATTATCCACAGCACTGTTATTGTCTTCAGAGGGAGCTGATCCATTGCCTCCACAGTAGGTGGTATGGGGAAATAAGAAACTATAGGAAGGAAAAAGAAGAAGAACAACAACAATAAGATTAGCAGAAAACAATAATTGGAAGGATTTCCAAGGCAAGAATAATGTATTCCCATCTCAAGCCCGGCAAATTTGCCAAGCTTGCAGGTTTGTATCATGGCTCATGCTGAGATCTTAGAAGTTCAGCATAGAAAGAACAGGGAGAGTCTCTGGCTTGACTTTCTGAAATCCCTTTTTACAGCTTTATGGATATATTGATTAAAAGGAGAGAAATCTTAGTTCAGAATGGCGTGGAGTGGCTGAACTGCTTTGCTGCACAGTAGCTTCTTCTCTGATGGTCTGTGGAAACTGTTTTTCCAGCCACCTCTACCCAGGGCAGAGGCAGGCATGTACAGGAGCAGAGGGAACAGACTGGTCCTGCCTCGAATGTACAGCATCAGCCAAAAGGGTTAAGGATGTAAATAATCTATTGACTCTATTCCAAGTACAAACATGTGACAAGGGAAATGACCTGCAGCCTGTCAAGGGTTAACAGGTCCCAGTTTGTCATATGGCTATGCCAGAGATACTATAAAAAGAAAAGGAAACTGGATCAAAGGAGGACTAAAAGGAAAAGTTTCTTTTCTCCTCTCCTGGATAGGTGGTACAAGGAACACCCCTGCCTAGAAATTATTTTCTGGTATTTTTAAGTTGATTTGTTTTTGTTCTGTGAGTTTTTCATGCATGATAAATCAAGCCTTGAGAAAGGGCCTGAAAAGGACTAATGCCTGGAGCTTCATTTCCCTTCTCTAGTGGTGAAACTCTTCAGCAGCTTACACAGGCTGTTTTGATGTTTTCAAGGCTAGAGCCATTTCAGTAGATGTCAGCAATGTTAACCTCAGTGAGGTGCTAATCCAGTTGAATGAAGATGACTAGGAAGCTCACAGAATATTGTTCCAGACAATGTTAACACACTCAATCCACTTGCACCTTAAACAGAGAAATAACATTGGGAAAGTGTATGGCTGGCTGAGAGTTTTACCAGATATTTTCAGGGAAGTTCAAGGTAGAGACAGACCACAACTAATGCTATTAATAAATCAATAATGGCCTATATGAGGAATCGTCTTCCTTTGAAAATTGTTTATGCATTTGGAATTTCAAACTACGGCAAAATGTCCATAAAGGACATTTCAGGGGGTAGCCCAGTTGATCAACTAAACTTACTACCATTTCAGAATGATGTAGAAACACATAATGGTGCCATTTGGAGATTGACAGGCTCATCACAAAATCTAGAACTTATTAAGAGAGCTGCTAGTGCTGGTACACTACTGCAAACCATAAACTGAACAGTGACTGCAGCTTGATGATGATGATAGGCGATCACTTGTTGCCGGTTATAATTGTCTTCCATGGGAGTTATGGACCCTTAGCTGGCTGATAAGGCCAATCCTTGAACCACAAGTTCTATTACAATGGGGACAGATGTTTCCAGGTACAGCAGGAGGCTGTCGACCATGACTAGAAACCAGTCTCCTTTTCCTCCTGCACCACTTCTCTTCCTCCACTTGTCAGTGGGCAAATTCAAAATGTAGGGATCACCGAGTAGGACTTCTCTCCATTTTGATTGATCCTGGGCGAATTGTCTCCCAAGCGTCAATGTCAATGTTGCACTTCTTTAAGTTATCCTTTAGCAAGTGCTTATCACACTTCCATTGTCCTTCCATGATATGGTATCCTTCTTTCAGCTGAGAAAACAGGACCTGTTGTGGGAGGCGATGGTAAGTCCTTTACACTGCTAGAATTTGATAAATCAGGGAATCAATGAACAAAATCCTACATAAGGTAATAGAATAAAGAGAAGTAGACAAACAGTGATTTGTCTGCATTCATATTATAAATATTAATTCCTAATAAAGATGTATTATACTTTATGAAGGTGGAAGATATGATCATAAGAGGCTTTAGGGATAATTCTGCTTCCTTTATTCAATTCAAAGTTTCTTTGCTTTTTGAAGAAAGTGACTTTCTGTGATTCCTTACAATTGTCACATAATAACCCTTTGGTGGAGAGGGGAAGGAAGCCCATTTCCCTAAGGGTCTTCAAACATACCCACATTCAGTACAGAAAGTACAAAATGGGAATCATTTGTCTAACATACAATACTCCAAATCTCAGAGTAGGGAGAATGGCAAGGAAGCATTAAATATAATGGACCTATAAACAAATATCTCATACCTTTAGTTTCAGTTTTACAAAACAAAACATCAATTAACATTTTCAAAAAACATCTGTTTTAGCCATTTCTAGATTCCACCATTTCCTACAGCTGGGATAAACCTGCTTATTTCCATTTCTGCATGACATTCTTCTAAAAAGAAAAAAAAGTAGGCATTTTATTTATAACAAAGTGAGTCTATTAAAGTGCCAAAGGCTGAGAAATGGCAGACACTTGTACACTTATCAAAATGTTTTTACTTAGGCTGTGTTGTGTTATATTTTAAAAGCAGATTAATTGGAATGGATTATTTATAGACACCGTGTTCAGATAGCTTGACTGTAATTTGACTTGCTTCTTGAGGGTGTTTTTGGGGAAGGGTAGGTGGGAAATTGATTAACTGAAAGTACAGCTGTCTAAGTGTTAGTATGGACTTTTACATATATAAATAACTTCTGGTACAGTATTTATTTTTGATACCAATGGTATTGGCAAAAATTAAGAAAATATCTGCAATGACCCTATCCAAAATATAATTAATAATCTGCGGGGTTTTTTCTTCTTCCTCCTCTTTTTTTTCATTTTAGAACAGGAGAACATTATTTTTAGCTCGATGGTTAAGGGAATATTGTTAGTATAACCTATTACTGTCAGATGGAAAATGGCTCAGGTTTTGTTCAGATAGTTCATTTACAGAACTACCAGTATATATCTCTTTAAAGAGAAGAATAAAAAACCACTCTTATTTACTGTGGTTGTGTCTATGTGATAAGCAAGTTCTCAATGAAGGAATTTTAATTTTCTTCAGGAATTCAATTTGTCAACCACAGCTTCAGAATATGTACTGTCAGATCAATCCCTAACTCTTTCTTGCAGAAAAGAGATTTATCACTGTGAGAAGTTTGGCTAAATTGACTGCAGTGCTAATAAGAAAAGAGTTTGCATGCTCTTGGACTTTATTTCAGTCGCTGTTTCTCTCTGAAGCAATAATAGGCCTTCAGCATTGCTGGCACCTGAAAGAATTATTTATCCATCATGAGTCAGATCAGAGTGTTTAGATACTCACACGGACAGCAAAATTTCCCAAGATAGAAGCAATCATTCCTTCCTGTTCTTTCATTCTGCTTTTTTTTTATTGTTTAGATTACTTCATATTTCCAGTCGTTGTACTTGTAGCATTACAAATGTATCTGATTAAACAACACACAAATACTTTAAAGGACTTCTACTGCTCCTCTTCACACCACTATAAACCTAGAGCAGCTCACCTGAAGTCAACTAAAGGATAATTTTCCTTCTTCCAAGTGTCTAAATTAAGCCCAGGAAGGCAAGCAAATTAAGTGTTCAGGCTTAAACGTTAACCTATACAATAATTTGTTGTGTACATTTTACAGACTTAATGGATCCCTTCCCTGCTGAGCACTCACCATGCTGCTGAGCTTGCATTCAATTCCTACATCAGACATGATTTTTGGCTCCTTTGGGTGTCAACAGGCTACACACAGGCTGCGTCTAGACTGGCATGATTTTGCGGAAATACTTTTAGCGGAAAAGTTTTTCCGTTAAAAGTATTTCTGCAAAAGAGCGTCTACATTGGCAAGTGCCTTTGCGCAAAATATTTGCTTTTGCGCAAAAGCATCTGTGCCCAGTATAGACGCGGTTTTGCGCAAGAAAGCTCCGGCGGACATTTTCGCCATCTTACGCAAAAAATTCCTGTCCCTGTCTACACTGGACCTCTTGCGCAAGAACACTTGTGCAAGAGGGCTTTTTCCCGAGCGGGAGCATCAGAGTTCTTGCGCAAGAACACTGACAATCTTACATTAGATCATCAGTGTTCTTGCGCGCAAATTCTCGTGGCCAGTGTAGACAGCTGACAAGATTTTGCGCAAAAGCAGCCGCTTTTGCGCAAAATCTTGCCAGTGTAGACGCACCCACATTGTTTGGCTTCTTGGCAAAATTAACACTACTTCCATGGAATGGAATCCAACTGCTCACATTTCTAGAACCATTGTTGACTCCTCGCTAGAAATCCCAGTCACTTTGCACAACCTCCCCAGCGCTCCATCCTTATAGGTACTTTGGTTTATAGATTAACTCCAGGGCATCTGAAGCAAGGCCACACAGGAAAAGGAACTCTAAGGTAATCACACTTTACTCATAGACAGCCCACTAAATATGCAGATTTCTGAAGAAATAAACCCTTCAGATAAATCCCCGCATCAGTTTCCTCATCACTCCAATAGACCTTTGGTCTTTGGGCAATGTCTGTTCTAGGAATCCAGAATTCTGTGGCAATCCCTCTCTTTGTTCCTTCTCACCACTCAGTTATGTATTCTGTAATACAGCAATTGTTTTAAGGCCAAATCCTGAAGTCATTATTCATAAATTCCAAGGCCAGAATGGTCCATTGTGATCCTCATGTGTGACCTCCTATATACCACAGACCATCACATTTCATCAAAATAGCTGGAAAAATATCCAATCTTGATTTAAAAAATATAATGAATTGATAATCCAAATGTATCATTTCCTTATATCCAGTTTACCAAGAGATCCTGTTTGCTTTGTCTTAGTGAACTCTCTTCTATGTTATTCATCTGTTCCTCAATTTTTGTGTCATCTGCAAACTACATCAGATATGATTTTGGGTTTCTTTTCAGGTAATTGATAACAGTGTAAAAAAGTGTAGGACCAAGAACTGATCCCTGCAGGATCCCATTAGAAATATGTCCATTCTGATAATTCCCCATTTACAACTATATTTGAAGACCAATTTTGCAGTGTTAAATTCATTCAATGTGTTACATGTTAACATATTTCTTTCTAATAGTTTTAATCAAATATCATGCAATGCTGTCATATGCCCTACACAAGTTGAAATATATTACATCCACACTATCACCACTATCAACCAAACCTGAAATAAAAATACATATTAAGTTAATTTGCTGGGCTATATTGTCCATAAACCCATGTTGACTAGCATTAATTATATTACAATCCTTAATTCTTTTATATTAGATTTCCATATGAACTGCTCCATTATTTTGCCTGTGATGACTGATTGCCCTTAAAAACACTAGGATAACATTATCTTTCTTCCAGTCTTTTGAAACTTTGTCAGTATTACAAGACATCAATAATCAATGCTTAGGGTTCAGTGAACTCTTCAGTTAGATCTTTTAAAACTCTTGGATGCAAATTTGGTAGACAAGCTAGACAAGCTAATTTAAAAATATGTATTTTTAGTAAGTGCTATTTAGAATCTTCCTGATATACTAGTGGAATGGAAAAAGCAACCAAAGAGGAACAATACCATTGCTAAATTACTTATGTTTCTAATATACTTTTAAAAACTCTTCTTCTTATTGTTCTTTCCTCTCCTGGCCACAGATTTGTCCTTTTGTCCCTTTACTTCCCTTGTCAATTTTCTAAAATTCCTTTTTTCTTATATATATTTATTTTACAATCAACCTCCTTTCTTTCATTTGTTATTTTGTTTATGTAATGTTTTTATTTTATAGCTGCCTTAATGTTCCCTTACAAAACTGTTTTTTGTTTGTTTGTTTGTCTGTTTTTAAACCAATCCAATCTTTATTCTCAATTGTGGGATTGTGGGGTTTGTTGCTTTTGTTTTTTGGTTTTGTTTGAAACCTAGAAAAGCATTCTTAAATAATTCCTAGTTATCATCCACACTTTTCTGATTAAGTTCTTTTGCTCAGCTGATTTGGCATATCATTTTTAACTTTATGAAATTGGTTCTATAAACATTATTGATCTTCTTGTTATTCTGTTTGCATGCTTTAAATGTGATTAAACTATAATCACTTATGCATAAGCTACCATTGATTATTAGCTCTTTGTTAAATTCTTGCACCATGTTGAAGGTGTCATTTTTTTCAGTTAGGAAATTAACATTTATATCATTTAGAAAGTTCTAGATGTTTTAGTACTTGGCAGCATGTGATCTCCAGTATCAGTCACTCAAACTGAAGTCCCACATGATCACACAGCATTTTTTTCCTACACATTAAATAAATATATGAGGAATCAGTCATCTATAGTGTGATTTGGTAATCTTTAGCAGACACCAATTAATACCCACACTTTTGGTTTATCTGTTAAGACCCTGATCCATAAGCATTTAAGATAATTTTTTTCTGAATTCTCAATAACTAAAAAACAGGTAATGCTGTTTTTACATTAAAAAGCCATTCCCCTCCATTTTTGCCCATTTGATGCTTCTTACATAGGTTATAATAATTAATTTTAACATTCCAGTCATGTGAATTAATTGTACCAGGTTTCAGAAATGCCAACTAGATTGAATGTATGCTCAGAAATAAGAAATTCCAATTCCTCTTGTTTACTGCCCAGGCAACTAGCATTGGTATACAAGCAATTCAATTATTTATTTAATTTGTGTCCTTTGATTCCTTGATTAATTTTGATCTTGTCATCTTGATTTTGTGCTTTATGAGTACTCAGCTCTTCCTTCTTTTTACCCTCCCTTTTAGCCCTCTTGATTATTCTTGCTAATCTGTCCCTGAGATTTCTTCCCCTTCTAATGATGTGGAGGTCACTCAAATTGTACCGTCCCCTTTCCATATAGAAGATGGTCCAATACTCATAAAAATACCATTGCCTTCTACTCTATACCACTTTTCTAGCCCGAAGTACATTCACTGAATCTTCTGCGTTTCCTAAGGAAACACTCTAATTGATGACACCTAGTAACCACTGAGGAAGGAAGGATGTCTTTCCTTGCTCAGTGTTAGACCATTATTTGTTTCTAGATCTCAGTTATAGCAGAAAACTTCCATTATTTTACTCAATTATTAAAATTCATAAAAAGATATCCACAAGTTTTTAATTCTAAGAGTCTGAAGGAGACTGGTCATCATGGGTTATTAGATTCCTTTTTTAAAGTTATATAAAGGATGGGCACATATTTTGAAAAATAAGAATAAGAATAATTACTGTACTTCAACTAATATATTATTCCAGATATTCTCTCAGAGAAGAATAAAAACATACCCTTCATCTAGGTCTAGGAGCAGAACAGAGCCAATCTTTCTATGTCTACTTTTTCATAACATTTATTTTCTTTTATTAAAACTACACTGTCAGATATCAAAAAATAATTGTGCAATACAAATGTCAGCCTGCCAAAACACATACATTGTGACTGTCATGGTATCTGTAATATCAGACAGTTTTGCTTTTCTCTGCATTCGTAAAGTCCCTAGTGACATTGGAACTAGAGATCACAGTTACTATCCCAACCAATCACAAGAAACTGGTTGGTTAGTCACTGATTTTACCTATCTCTTAGCAGTTTTATAGAGTCTTTTTCCCCTACATTCATTAAGTTTTTCAGTCACTTTTGGTTTTCTTAAACAAATTAATATTCTATTGCCCTCTAGGTTATGTGAGGGGAAACAAATAGAAAGTAAAAACTGAATTCTGATGACAATCCATAGATTCCCATCCTGAGGAAAGGAATCTAATTTCACAAAGTTAATTCTAAAAAAAAACGAAATAGAGATTATGCAAAGTAGTTAAAGATTTTGGGGCCCCATTATTGCATACTTTGCATATGCATCTTCAGTTCAATTCAGTAGAGGTTGTATATACAAGTGAAAAAAGGCTCAGGTATCTTAACTCTGAATGGTAGATCCATAGTGCCTACCAATATCTTCACTTTAAGTATAATTTATAAAATGTGTATAAAGTTTTATTCCCATACACACTATTTCTCTCCCATGGCCCAGTCTATGTGAGGAATGACTAACCACATCTCCTGAATGCGATCATCTATTGAAAAGTCTGCCAGTTAAAACCCACATGGTATGCAGTTTTTTCTACCAATTTCTTCTGTGAAAGGGATGATTTGGTCTTGAATATATGTGATGGGGTTTAGCAGATATACCAAAGCTGTTGTTGAAGTGGCTTGCATTAAACAATTTCCCAAGTGGTTGTTCAAAGCAATGAGAAGAGGAAGGAAGGTACTGGGTATTGTTCCCTCACTCAACAACTATGCACATATTTGTATTAGTTTTCCTAACCCTTCCACCAGGGGTTGGTACAATCTACATTAATGTTCAAACAGGCCACATACTGTTGTCTTATAAGATTCTATGACACCTGTAATGCATGTGTTAGTGATCTACTCTGTGAAAGATGGATTGCTTCATGTTAAAATTACCGTGCAGTCAATTATGGCAAAAATTCATATTTGCTTCTGCAATGCCATATATGCTGAATTTTCATGTCTTACATATGTTGGATTTAATTACTTGTTTTTTGCAATTGATTAATGGAAAATTATCACCAGCCACCAAACCCCACCCAACAGAACATCTTCCACCAGTCACACCTACTTTAGATGCCAGAGATGGCAAGATGCAGATCAGATGACTCTATATTTTTTAATGTAATATTTCAAGGCTGCATACTATTGTGATTGGCAGCACTGTACAACTAAAAATTTAGGAAATTCCAAAATATAGGAAATTCTAATATCCTGTCTACGCATGATGCCATTACCTAATACTTCAGACAAAGAGCAAGACATTTCAATACCTAGTAATGGGATAATTATCTGTCCTTTTATGTATCCCAGGACTAAATATACCAACCTTCTCTATTATCTGTGCACTGAATTAATCCATTCAGTCCAAGAGTCCATTGAATGAAACTGCAGTGAATATGCACTTAGAAATAGTTAAGTTGTTCTGGAGGAAATATTCATTCAAAATCACTTCTTGCAAGAACAAATTGTTCCCAAGCACATCTCTCATCTGCAGCTATCTTGCTTTTCGGAAACAGGAAAGTTATCCTGCATCTCCTTAAATAAAAGAAAATTACCATGTTTGTGTAACTGGCCAAGAAATTGTTGATTTTTCCTCCAGATATCAAAAAGTCAAAAACATGATGAATGGGGAAATCTATAATTATCTCAAAATGGAAACAGAGTTTCAGAGGCAGTGACACTTTACAGGTTTAAAGATTACTGTATGTGCTATGAAAGGGAATTGTTATAAAAAATGTCAGCACAAAAAGTCTCGTTAAATAATTGTATTTTCACAGAGACAAGATGGGTGAGGAAATATCTTTTATTGGACCAACTTCTGTTGGTGACAGAGACAAGCTTTGGAGCTTTACACAGTGCTCTTCTTCAGGGCTGGAAATGTTCACAGGCAGAATAACTCTTCTATCATTCTTATTTTAAAAAGGTGCTTATTTGTGGATGCCTGTTTATTCTGAAAATAAAAATGAGTTTTATACTCAAACTACATAGTAGGAAATGTTGCTACTTTATTTAATGAACCTCACAAGACATAGAATGAACACAGACATTTTGGTTTGCTTCTATAATTCCTGTGGATAGTGCTCAGTAATTTATTCATAATTATGAAGAATGAAAAGGGGCATGAATCCATCTGCATGCTGTTTCTTTCAAGGACAAACAGTGGCAGGAAAAAGGGATTTGCATATGCAGTTTTCAGAAGTAAACAGTGGTGGTTAACATAGTTAATTAGTTTAAGCAATCCATCTTTCTTTGAGGGGGTGTAATCTAATGGTTAGAGATGAACACAAGATGTCAGGACTCTCTGAACCTATTCATTGTGCCACCTTTAATTATCTGGGTGACTAGAAAAGCCATTTAAACTCTCTCACCTGCATTTACCAATATGTAAAATGAATATTACATATATTGTATTATATTAATGTACATCATGGTAAGAGTTAATCAATCAGTGTTGGTAAGGTGGATACAGAAAAGAACAGTTATGTAACCATGATAAGGTACTTAGATGACATTCCTAAATAATCAGAACCACATTGTCATGAGACAGGAAAGATAAGCTTATGGTTTGGGCCCTAGACATTGACTTAAACACTTAGGGTATGTCTAGACTACAGGCTTTTGTCGACAGAGGCTTTGTCAACAGATACTGTCTAAAAGCCTCTGTCGACAAAGAGCATCCAGACTACAGCCAGTTCTGTCGACAAAGCAAGCCACTTTTTCGACAGAGAGTCTAGATGCTCTCTTTTGAAAAATCACAGTGTGGATGCAATAGCACCTTTTGTTGACAGAACTCTGTCGACAAAAGGCGTTATTCCTTGTAGAATGAGGTTTACCGCCATTGACAAAACTGCTGCGCTCTGTCGACTTACTGTCGACAGAACTCGGCAGAAGTGTAGACGCAGGTATAGTTTTGTCAACAGAAGTCCACTTTTGTCGACAAAACCCTGTAGTCTAGACACATCCTTAAAGTGTCTTAGAACTACAAAACAATTGGGTTAATATTGTGAGACAGAATGTGCTGGCTGGCCAAAAGTTTGAACTGCAAAATATTCTCAATTTAATGTTATTTTTTACGTGAATTTAGCCATGATTTAGCCCTACATTAGCTATACTGCTTTTCTTTTATTCCATCTCTATGAACATACAAATGTTACTTGCATGTAAGTTTCTGGAATGCAAATTTTAAATTCCCACCACAGCAGTCTGACCTGAAATGGGATATTTCACCTGCAATTATAAGATTTGACATTGAGTTTCCAAATCTTTACTCTAGCTCTGGCCCAGAGGAAAGTCAATGAACCGGACAAGGATTTAACTGCAACAAGAACAGGGCATATCCAACTTTCAGGTGCCAAAGACTCTGACTCTGATACAAATGAAGATACCAATAATTGAAATACAATCAGTATGTTATTTTAAATGGTATGGGACACTACTTACCACCACAGCACAACAATGATCTATCATATGGTGCTTTTCATCAGCTGATCTCAAAAAGTTTTACAACCATGGAAATGTGAGGCACAGAGAGGTAAAATGGCTTCTCCAGTGTCACCCAGCAAGTCAGTGGGTGATCTCAGAATAGAACCCCAGTCTCCTGATTCTCCATCTAGTTCTCTAGAGGCTCCCAAGTCACTATCACAGTGCACAGACCCACAGACAGAAGCAATTACATGCTCTAGACATGAATATGCCTTCACCCTTTGCAGCTTGGACCTGAACACATATGCAATTACTTCTGTGAACATGATTAGAGAACATTCAATTTAAACTCAGTGTGCAGCTAATAAATCTTACAGTAACCTATTTTTTCCTATAAATGATCTTTCCATCAAGGTATGGCACAGAAAGGAAAGAGTTCACAGTGTTTGCTATTGTGATGGATGATATACAAACACATTTCCCTTTCCCTTTTAATTGGATGAGGTACTTTTTAAAAAAATTCCTGTCCTATACAGTGGTGCAGTGTTGCTGTGCTGTTAATAAACAGTGATGGATGAAGTGATCCTTGTGAGTAAATCAGTTTGCAAGGCCCTTAGGGATGCTTAGAGATGAAATGTGCCACAGGAAGTTATGATATTATTGTCTGTGTGTCAGCTCATATTTTTCTTTTATTTTGCCCTGTTAAGAGTTGCTTACCATGCCCCACATAGTGGCATCTCTGCACCACCCTATGAAGCAAAAATTGGGAAATGAAGCACCAAAGTAAATTTCATTCCACAAGGAGTTCAGTCCAATGCTCTTTCAGAACATAAAGTCTATGTCTAGACTGCCCCCTCTTGCTCAAGAAAATATGCAAATGAGGCAAAGCGATGAATATCGCCATGCCTCATTTGCATACTTAATGAGCCACCATTTTGCACAAAAAACCCCTCTTGTGCAAGAGCCGTTCTTCCTGAAAAAAGCGGCAGAACGGCTCTTGCACAAAGCCTCTTGCGCAAAATGGTGGTTCATTAAATATCCAAATAAGGTGCAGCAATATTCACCGCTTCATCTCATTTGCACATTTTCTTGCACAAGAGGGAGCAGTCTAGACGTAGCCATAAGGACTGACTTTATAAACTTTCGTCTGCTTCTCTTTCTCTCAGTTCAATATGCTGCAGGTTGGGCTAATAGCTAAACAAAATGTGAGCAAGCTATATTACTTTGAATGAAGGCAGGGAATAAGTGCTAAACACCGCCCAACACACTTACTGGTGAAAGATTTGAGGTTATTATAGAAAAAAAAATTGAAGCCCCCAGCTTTCTTTTATGGAAATGGCAAACAAGTTATAACAGAGGCTTTTATTTACAAAGGAATAGAATAAAAAACTGACATATAATGTAAGAAATGTCTTAGACATCCATTCAGCTGGAATACCTTATCACAGGAAAGATAGTGTCCTTGATGAGAATACAACATAGTGAAACAATGAAGTTTCTACCATAGATACGTAAAGGGTCCACATTACTGTGGTATCTGAGTGCCTCACAATTTTTAATGTATTTAGCTCCCCACAATCCCCTTGACATCCTATTAACCCTGTTTTACAAATGGGAACTGAGACACAGCAAGACTACAAGTACAACAGTACAGAAGAAGATGGTGTTAGGGCAAAGTGTTAAACCTGATTCTCCCAAATTCTAGGACAGTCCCTTAACAACTGAGCCACTGATGGACTCAGATTCTGAACAGTTGATGCAGGTTGAGGTTGAGCTATACCTGCAGGATCCAAAAGGTGGATTTAAGCTTTTCTTCTCTTCCTCTCCTGTGGCTAATTGCTGAGCCAGCAATTTATGTAAATAAAAAGCCTTAGGGCAGTGACTGCATGCTACTATGGACTTGGCTAAATGAGAAATTTGCACCAAAATTCCTTGAATCAACCTTTAAACCAATTTATTTAAGCTACTCCAAAGAGGTTCCAAGAAAACTCTGATTTCATTGTAGGAATGATGTATTTTGTGTTGCTTACTAAAAACCTGCTCCTAATTGACTTAAGCTAAATGAAAATAAGCCACTTGTCCCAAACTAGCAATGTACACTTAGCTTTTTGCACCAATTTGACTATCTCTGTTTCAATTCATACCTTGAGTTATACTACAGGTTGGACCTCTCTGGTCTGGTATCATCGGGGCCTAGGCCCAATGAGAGTATTTGACATACCAGTGGAGGTCTGTTGCCACAGGCTGCCAGGCACATCACCTACTGCTGGCAGGCTGCCCTAGCAGATAACCCTGCCTACACCCCCCAGCCTGGCTTGGCTGCTTTCTGAGCTACTGCTGGCTTTCTGTGTGTCACAGGCTCTGGCTCCTGCGGTGGAGCTCTAGCCCTGCATAGCCAGGGGCAGCCATGGGGTTGAGGCTCCGACTCCAGGCCTGACCAGCCCCAGCCCCACATGGCTAGGGGAAGCTGTGGGGTCTGAATCCAGCCCCTACCCCCAGGTTCAGCTCCACCCCCACCCCACACATCTATGGGAAGCTGCAGGGATTCTGGCCCTGCGCTGACGCAGGGCTCCAGCCTCAGCCCCGTGCTCCCAGAGGCTGCTGCGGGGCTCTGGCCCCGGTCCTGCGCTGCTCCCAGCTTGGCTGCCAACCTTGATGCCTTGCCCGTCTGGCCGTCCTGCCCTTAGGCTTCCAGGCTCTCTAGTCCAGGAGCATGTGTGAGCCTTCCAGACCATGGATGTTGCCCGACCAGAGAGTACAGGAGTTCACAGGCATAACCTGTAGTGCAAGCCCTATGGTTATTTAGTGCCACGAAAAATGGGTCATAATCTCAGTCAAAGCCCATAGATGTTACTATAATATACATATCTTTATACAAAAATAAATAAAAAACACAGTCTACTATGTGTTCAAGATGCAAAGTGTTCAAGATGCAAAGAAAGATTTCAAGAAAAAGATTTGAGCAGGATAGTATGGATAGAATACCTTTTAAAAAACAAATACTTTGAGCCAGATGGCCATTCCTGTTGCTAAAAGGTTCTGTGTTCTTAAGGGACTCTGGAAAGTGTTGGTGCAGTCATTTTAGTTGCTTGATTAGGAGTACAGTGTTCTCTGCTACAGTCCAATGGTATATACTTTTGAGATTAAAGACATCAATATACTTACCTTCCTGATGCCTTTCCATACTGGATGATTTAATGTGCAGGTGGAATAGACAATAGCTCAGGGAGCTGGCTGTTGTATGTTATGCAGATGCTTAAAAAGTAAACAACCTACTCTTACTCTCAACTAGTCCATTATTATGATTGATGTTCAGACTGATACATTAAGCTGCATTTGAGTATGAGAATATTTTAACAATGTTCATGATATCGTGCTCTCTCTTCATATAGTGCAAATTCATTATATTGTACCATGTTCAGGATTGCATCAAACTAGCCCATTTGGATGTAAATTGCATATTGCACTGGCATGCAACCATCTTCTCACAGTTTTGTTTCATACATATATGCATTTGCATATATTGTCGCTGTTAATGATGCTGATGTGCGTGACACTTAGTGTCTTCAATTATATTAGACTGAAATTGAAAGACATCATTCAATCTGAAAATAAGACAGAGGGTCTTTACAAATGTAACTATTAATCTGAATTGCTCTTGTTTTGTCAACTCTGTTTCTTCATTGCAGTCTGAAAATACTGCATGTTTTGATTACCTTGTTTCCATTTTGTTCTTTTTTCCCCTCTTTCTCCCCTCCCCATCTGGTAGAGGAGGGGAAAATGGCTATATTTATCCATTGCAGGAGCAGAAACTGGACTTTGAGACTATGTCTCAGAATAAAATATTTTTCACAAAGCCCAATGTCATTTGTCAGATAAACAGAATTTTGCAGTCAGATTGTTTTTTATTGGGCTAAAGGCCTCTACAAAGTGACTAATGTAGTACAATATTGTAATACTATTCAAAGGAGTTACTATTTCCTTGAAATACTACATAATTCATAAAATATTGCTAAATTATTAAATGATCATTTTCATAAGTTGTTTGTG
This sequence comes from Rafetus swinhoei, assembly GCA_019425775.1. Classification (NCBI taxonomy): domain Eukaryota; kingdom Metazoa; phylum Chordata; order Testudines; family Trionychidae; genus Rafetus; species Rafetus swinhoei. The sequence goes on from CM033424.1 coordinate 123,976,466, forward strand.
AACCTGGAATTTTCTACATGAGAATGAAATGTGGGTTATACAGTACTTGGTGATCTTTTAAATCAAGTCTAGATTTCACTTATAGAAAATATTTTAAACATTGCTCCTGAAATGTGGGGGGAGTTTAGGAGGATGTGATATTTTATTTTTTTTATTTTGATTGGTTAATTTTACCAAGGGAAGAAGCCAGTAGAAATTAATAATAATATGTTGCTGATTTTGCCATATGCGCTTACATTGCCTATATTTAATGAAGATCTCTTTATTATGAAAAAAAAAAAGATTCCACAGTTTATAAGGCTATTTGTCAAACAGTTATATATGAGTTTGAAGATATAACTGTTTGACAAATATCCTTATAAACTGTGGAATCTTTTTTTATGAAGAGACCACCGTTAAATACAAGCTATGTAGACACTGTATATTATATTTTGAAAATTGCCATAAAATTCCCAAAAAGTATTTAGGCACGTGGTTAACCTTAAGAACATGAGTAGTCACACTGTTTCAATTAGTGTGTTAGTGTGTAAATGTTTTTTTGTTTGTTTTTTTCCTGAATTGGGACTATGAAATGAAGAGAAGTTCTGCCATTGACTTCAATGAATGCAGGTTTGTCTCAGAATAAAGAAATGTTGTTTCACTTTTAAAAATACCTCTAATAACAATAATGAGCAGTCCTGTGGCCCCTTAGAGACTGCCTCATTGTTTTTAAAGTTACAGACTAACATGGCTGTCCCTCTAAGACTCTAATGATAATATCTACTCTATAACAGATGTCTAATTTTTCAGACACAGAATTAAAAATAATCTTACATATTGGCTTAGAAACATTTACAAGGAAAATAGAAAACAGAAAATGCAATTAGGCTTGTTAGATGACTTCTAACAGATTTTATAGTGTATGCTTCCATGTTGCAATATGCTAATTTTCTTCAGGGATCTGAATACGCTGCAGTTAATATAGATTGCCACTGAAGTTAATTCTTGTTCTTAAACCAGTTTGGCACCATTTCACTGACATCCATGAGGTAATGACCATAGGTTAAGTGTGAGTCAGAATGAGAAACAGAACTATTCTAGATTTCCATTGGTATAACAAAGAGGTACATGGAGCCATGTGAATGTAGCTGAGTACATGTCTCTGTTCTTTTAAATTGCTCTCTTTGAACATTCAAACACACTTTTTTAGGACATGATCTAGTAAAATGGTGTGCACTGTAGCCTTGATCCAGAAAAGTATTTAAGCTTTCCTTTGAGTAGTCCTATTGTACTCCTGAGATGTTTGAAAGTAAACTATTTACATACATTGCTTGATGGTTTGGGGCCAGATGATTCTGCACCTTGCAGGTTATTCTGTCTCAGATGTTCTTATTTATATTGAATTGTTAATACAATCCTTATCATCAAAATTAGCAAAACATATTCCTACATTTAACATTCAATGAGTTCAATCATTATAAAAATAAACTCCAAATAAACTCCAAACAGAAAAATCAAATTGCACTCTTATATTTTGCTATCAATGGAATAAAGTTTTTCTTGCTTCTTAACATGTACCAGATTGCATGTCTAATTAGCTAATAAACTACAAATGAATAATTATCCAACACTAGGGATGGAGAAAAAAGAGACAGAGGTTCAAATGCTTCAGAGATGCAGATATTTTATTCCCTCTGGAAGAATTACCATCGTTGAAAGAAAAAAAAATCTCTGTATATAATAGTACAATAAGCCAGATGTTGTTTTGAATACTTCCATGGAGAATAGTTGCCAATAATCAATCAGTCAAATCTTCTCTCATGTCTGCAGGTATCCCATAATGGTGCAGACAGTCAAATCCATAGATTTTTTTTTAACGGAGGAAATTTCTAAGTGGAAATTTTCTGAGGAGCATTAACTTGGGGCCTGTATCTTCTATTTCAGGAAGGCGGATTTTGGTAAGCTCAGAGAGCTGATAGATAAGGTCCCATGGGAATTGAGACTGAGGGGAAAAACAACTGAGGAGAGTTGGCAGTTTTTCAAAGGGACACTGTTAAGGGCCCAATAGCAAGCTGTTCCGATGTGTCAGAAAGATAGAAAATACAGCAAAAGACCACCTTGGCTTAACCACGAGATCTTGCATGATCTAAAAATAAAAAAAGGAGTCATATAAAAAATGGAAAGTAGGACAAATTACAAAGGATGAATATAGGCAAACAGCACAGGAATGCAGGGGGCAAGATTAGAAAGGCAAAGGCACAGAATGAGCTCAAACTAGCTACGGGAATAAAGGGAAACAAGAAGACTTTTTATAAATACATTAGAAGCAAGAGGAAGACCAAGGAGAGGGTAGGCCCACTGGTCAGTGAGGAGAGAGAAACAGTAACAGGAAACTTGGAAATGGCAGAGATGGTTAATGACTTCTTTGTTTCGGTCTTCACCGAGAAGTCTGTAGGAATGCCTAACATAGTGAATGCTAGTGGGAAGGGGGTAGTTTTAGAAGGTAAAATGAAAAAGGAACAAGTCAAAAATCACCTAGAAAAGTTAGATGCCTGCAAGTCACCAGGGCCTGATGAAATGCATCCTAGAATACTCAAGGAGCTGATAGAGGAGATATCTGAGACTCTAGCTATCATCTTTGGAAAATCATGGGGGACAGGAGAGATTCCAGAAGACTGGAAAAGGGCAAATATAGTGCCCATTTATAAAAAGGGTAATAAGAACAACCCAGGAAACTACAGACCAGTTAGTTTAACTTCTGTGCCAGGGAAGATAATGGAGCAAGTAATTAAGGAAATCATCTGTAAACACTTGGAATGTGGCAAGGTGATAGGGAACAGCCAGCATGGATTTGTAAAGAACAAATCATGTCAAACTAATCTGATAGCTTTCTTTAATAGGATAACGAGTCTTGTGGATAAGGGAGAAGCGGTGGATGTGGTATACCTAGACTTTAGTAAGGCGTTTGATACGGTCTCGCATGATATTCTTATCAATAAACTAGGTAAATACAACTTAGATGGGGCTACTATAAGGTGGGTGCATAACTGGCTGGATAACCGTACTCAGAGAGTAGTTATTAATGGTTCACAATCCTGCTGGAAAGGCATAACAAGTGGGGTTCCGCAGGGGTCTGTTTTGGGACGGCTCTGTTCAATATCTTCATGATTTAGATATTGGTATAGAAAGTACGCTTATTAAGTTTGCAGATGATACCAAGCTGGGAGGGTTGCGACTAATCTGGAGGATAGGGTAATCATTCAAAATGACCTGGACAAATTGGAGAAATGGTCTGAGGTAAATAGGATGAAGTTTAATAAAGACAAATGGAAAGTGCTGCACTTAGGAAGGGACAATCATTTTCATACATACAGAATGGGAAGCGACTGTCTGGGAAGGAGTATGGCAGAAAGGGATCTAGGGGTTATAGTGGACCACAAGTTGAATATGAGTCAGCAGTGTGATGCTGTTGCAAAGAAAGCAAACATGATTCTGGGATGCATTAACAGGTGTGTTGTGAGCAAGACACGAGAAGTCATTCTTCTGCTCTACTCTGCGCTGGTTAGGCCTTAGTTGGAGTATTGTGTTCAGTTTTGGGCACTGCATTTTAAGAAAGATGTGGAGAAATTGGAGAGGGTCCAGAGAAGAGCAACGAGAATGATTAAAGGTCTAGAGAACATGACCTATGAGGGAAGACTGAAGGAATTGGGTTTGTTTAGTTTAGAAAAGAGAAGATGGAGGGGGGACATGATAGCTGTTTTCAGATATCTAAAAGAGTGTCATAAGGAGGAGGGAGAAAACTTGTTCATCTTGGCCTCTGAGGATAGAAGAAGCAGCAATGGGCTTAAACTGCAGCAAGGGAGGTTTAGGTTGGACGTTAGAAAAAAGTTCATAACTGTCAGGGTAGTCAGACACTGGAATAAATTGTCCAGGGAGGTTGTGGAATCTCCATCTCTGGAATATTTAAGAGTAGGTTAGATAAATGTCTATCAGGGATGGTCTAGACAGTATTTGGTGAGGGGCAGGGGACTGGACTCGATGACCTCTCGAGGTCCCTTCCAGTCCTAGTATTCTATGATTCTATGATTCTATACAATTGTGTATAGAGGGTAAAACGCTGGCCTGGGGATCAACAATCAATGGTATCACAAAAGTTGTTGGAGCCATGCTTCTTAGGAGAAGGTAAGCACATACCATAGAGCAGCCAGCTCGCTGTACTACAGCCCAAAATTTGCAACCTAAATCTCCCACGATGTCTCTCCCTATCACAAGATGGTTACTTTTTATAGAGGAGCATAGGAAAAGAAAATGTTCAAGGTGAACCTTGTGCAGATGTCAGTGAACTTCCTTTCCTCAATTTTTTCCACAGTATAGGATGGTCACACACCAAATCTTTACAAAGTCCTTGAAAACCAAAAGCATAAGCAAAAGGAAAATTACCATCTGCTAACATAATGGGAAAAATCCTGTGAGATTTATAATTGTATTTATATTTATTGGGCAGAGGGCTCTCCCCAGACACAGATAAATAAGACATATTCTGATACAGAATACAAACTAGTTCTTCTGCTAATGATAGATATCTGGTGTCAGGGAGTGGTAAGTCACTCTGGCTTATTTTGTGTTTTTATTTTTGTTCAAACAACTCCCATGCCACTATGCTTCTAATTATCCTTAAATTTTGCACTAAGATTGATTTCAGACACGATAATGAAAATAATTAGAGTGAAAATTAGAGTGAAAACGTGAAATCCAATAACTTGCCTTACCACTGGTTTATCGGATAGCTATGAAAAGCAGCTTAGAAATGGGAGAAAGAGGAATTAAGTAATGCATACTATCTAAATATATAAAATAATTCCATCCAGCTGTGGTACAAAAAAGGCTTTAACAGGAAATCTTTGGTTCCTGAAGAAAAATAATAGGGGAATTACATAAATGGAGGTTGGGGTTAGAGAAGGGAGGGGTGATCTTAGCAATGGCAAGCAACAATAGTAATATATTGGAGTGTTTTCAACATTATTTTATAAGTATATTTTAAAGTGGTCTTTTTTTTATCAGAGCTCTTGTACCTTAAGAATTCCTTTACTTCTGTTTGTAATTATATTTACCTGATCTTTTAAAGAAAAGAGACCATGCTGTTGATTCCATCTGTGAGATTATAAAATAGTGAAGCATTTGTTTGTAAGGTTTAAATAGGTAATTTCTACCTTTTTATAGAGTTTGTGAAAATGATTGTTCAAGCGATAATAAGACCCTCAGTATTTAAGGACATCAAGAAACAGACTGAAGTGTTTTCTTGGGATTATGAACTGAAATCTTCTTTTAAAAACAAACAAGCATGCAAACAAATAAACATACAAATGAACAACCCTCCACCCCTCAAAATTAAAAAAAAAAGAAAAGAGAAAAAGAGGAAATGTTTGTTATTTAAATGTTTAATTTTGCCAGCATATCCATGGCTGGAAAAAGACCCAATAATAATGAGGAACCAAAATCATAACATAATACAAACATTTCTCATTCACCCCCTGCAACCTTATCAATAGGACAAAGAGTTGTCTGGTTCAGCAGTGGAAAGAGAACACTTCACCCCTTTGTGATTTGTACCTGTTCTCTCCTCCTCCTAGAATCCAATAGGGGGCTCTGTGGCTGTTTGATTGAACAGAAGGGTGCAGAATAAGCCTGTTGGCTCTATGCAGCCAAGAGGAGTGTTTATAAACTGTGCTGCCTCCCTGAGGAACTGTAGTCTACTTTTTGGGTCTGGGGGGAAAAAATCATTATTACCAGACTGGACTGTGTTGTTCAGTTTTTCACCTTCCTTTTAGCAACCTAGGAACCCTATTGCAAAATTCATGTTGTCCCATCTTTGCAGCATCCAGTGAAAGTACTCATTCAATAGTATGTCCAGTTCCCTAATAAACCAGTACTGGAAGAAGATTAGGAAAAGGCAACTCCTAAAGAAGGTGAAGAATGTGTTTGGGGCTCCCAATGTCTGATACAGTAAGGAGACAATTCCTGCCCCGCTGTCCCTTAACTGTCACCCAAAGGAAGGGTGATGGTGTGCCACTGCCAATCCTGGAACAAAGTTAACAAACTGGAGGATTGATGGCAGTCCTGTACCAGGTGGAACAGACAACAAAGGAAGCTGCTGCCTTGCTGACTCCACTGGGAGCAGGAGAAAAGCCAACCACAAGGGAAGAAGGTAGCAGTGCTGATTTAGATTTAGAGGGAGGGACATCATGACTGGGTCAGAAAAATGACCCACTCTCTTGGAGTTGGGTCATGTTGGGTGTGGTTTGTGTCAGCTGTGGCAAGTGCAGAGCTCTACCACACCTGATCCTAAGGATGGTTAATTGTCACTGCTGCCAATACAAGGTCCATTATTAAGCTTGTGTTGGTGGTGGAAGGTAAAGTAGATTCCCTGCTGCTTTGTCAGGGTTGGCAAGCACAACTACAGCAGATAATTGGGGATATACATTATTCTGAGTAACTGTAAATAGCCTTTCTACTCAGATGCTTACTGTAAATAATTTATCTCTGGTTTCTCTCTGGAATCCAGAGCACACTGAAGTAATGGGAAGGTGGCTGTATAGGCAAATATAGGCTTTGTGCAAGACAATTTCTCTCACCTGCCACCTTTCCAGCCATAGATAACTTTCCCTTAACCAGGACCTCTTTCAAAAGTACGAAGTGTTGGCTTCCAGTTGAAAGAACCTTGAGGAGGCCTCTCATCTATGTTCAATTCTCAGAGACTTAAACAACCCCTAGGCTAAAGGACCCGTCTTTTTCATCTTACATAAGCTCTAATCTCCTGTGCCTATTAGTTGATGGATGTCATAGATGGCTGGCTTCTTCTTTTGCTTAAATCTTACAAACATCAATGTCCTTGGTTCAAGAAGCAGGATGACCTCATGCTGTTTTTCTCTTATTGTGGATTTCCTGTCCCACTGCATGCAAATATAGCTTCCATCTTTTGATTCCACTATGCTTAGTTTACATAGGAAACTGGTAGATAGCTTCCTTTTCTGTTTGGCTTTAAATCATCATTTCATTAAGAATCCATGTTTCCTCAGATATTAATTCAAACATTCGACACTGATAATAATCACCTGTGTGCCATAAGCTTTCAGAAAATACCCCATTTTTTACACATTTATTGTCTAGTAACATTGCATATAAACAATTGATACAATGGCTTAGAACTTGAGGTCCATTTTCCTTCATCTTTATAGATGTAGTCTTTGAAAAGTAAAACATTGACGAAGCTTCTGTCTCCTGTTGCATGTAGACCTCATGCTGCCTCCTCCCTCGCTTGTTTGCTTGACATCTTTGTTTACCTGGTATGTCTTACCTTCATTGTCTTTGCCTGAAAACTGGACTTGTCAGAGAAGCAAATACACATCTTTGTCTAGGGCAGACCAACATTTTAGTCACAATGACATTTTAGTCACAAGTCTAGCATGTGTCTATAATTCTTAACATACACTGCATAGATACCTCATATAAGTTTATTGATGATCAGTGAGGTACTGGTTTTTAAATTATGCCTTGCCAGGCATGTTTTGTCTAAATATTACTGCAGCACTTTGTAGGTGTGAACACAGGAGTGTTTAAAGTCACAGCACCACATATTTTGTTTCAAATAATTTTACACCTATCTAACTCTTCTTTTTTGTTTGTATAATTTGATCCTAATTTTGCATAACAAAATTCAAGACAATTTCTAAATAAATTAGTATTATTATTTAGCCCTTTAAGCATGTAATATACAAACATTACTGAACTGCAGTTTCTTATTAAGGGTAAAATTTCTCATTTTAAATCATTCAAAAGAACTCATATTTTCCTTTGATAGGTAAGGTGGCAAGGATAAATTTTTAGTCTGGTATTTGACTAATAGAACATCCTCAGCAGATTCTCCTGTTACATCCTCTTTGCTTCTCAAAGTGACCATCACCAAAGATTCAGGATCAGTACAAAAAGTAATGCTGACAAATTGAAATTGTGCCTCATAAGAATACCATATATAAGTATAATCAAATACTTGACAATAAACTAAAAAACATTCAGTTCATACTGTAGATACAGCTTTTAAATCCAATAAAATACTTTTTCCATTGCCTCTTTTACCTTTAAACTAACCTTTGCAATTGGATACAAAGATACAATAATCTTCCTACTTTAAAAACACTGAGCAGTCGAGCAGTGTTTCTCAAAGTGAGAAACACAAAGATCCTCTCTGACAAACCTGCAAACTAGCCTCTCCAGTTTGTTTATTTACCAGCTCTGCAGCCACAGAACCTTGCGGCTCCCATTGGCTCCAGTTCGCCGTTAGCAGCCAAGCGGAGCCACAGTTCTGGAGATGAGATGGAGTGGAAATTATAGAATCCAGGGTATATATAACAGCAAAAGAAGTTACCTTCATCCTATCAAAGTAATGTCTTTTGCTGTTATATATACCCTGGATTCTGTAATTTCCACTCCAACCCATCCAATGAAGTGGGTTTTACCCACAAAAGCTCCTGTTAATGTTTGTTAGTCTCTAAGGTGCCACAGGACTGTTTATTTGTAAAGTTATAGACTAACATGGCTATCCCTCTAAGACTTTCTTCCTAGATTAAGCTTGTGTTATGAAAATGTGATAAACTCTAGCTAATCTTCATTTATTCAATTCCCAACAACTAATATTCTAGACTAAGAAATAAGTTCTAATTCCTGTTTATCTATGATATCAGTTCCAAACAGCTTTCAGTTAATGACATCTTTCTGTCTCAGTAAGTTTTTTAAAGATTTTTAACATTCCAAACCAAATGCTTTACAATAAATAATACAGATATATTATATTTCCTGCATATTCTTCATCCATTAAGTTTATGTTCTCATTCTCATGGCAAATTCCTGACTAATTTGACTGATAACCATGGGCATGATTTTTCCATTTAGATATACTTGTTAGTACTTCCTCACCGGGACAACTCACTTGAGTAAGTACACACCAACCTGAATAAAGTACCTCAATCAGAATTATACATTTTGTATAAAAAATACCATATAAGCATTTGAACACTATTGAAGGTGGTTACTTGTGGAGATTGGCATGTCTTCATTTAATATCATGTTTCAATTTAGGTTAGAGATAGATTTCATTGAGACACATTTCTGTCAGCATATTGTCAGAGATAAGAACGGTTCTCTCATCTCCCATCCAAAGAACTGATAGGTACTGTACTAAATGTCATTTTACACAGAGGAGCTACCTGGATAAACATCAAAGAGAAAACTTTCTGAACACAGCATTTTCTGTGCAGTTTTAAAAAGTCATCATTTCCCCATCATCTTCTACATTCTTCCTTCTGGCAGCTGTCGGAGACAAGCAGCAGTGACTCTCCCTTATTTAGATCTAAACTGTGGCATTGAGACAAAGACCTGTATTTGGGATGGAAGGAGGGTGCCGAAGGCTACACAGTCTCCTCATGGTGATCTGCCATTGCGTCAGCCTTAAAAAAGGTGCATATAAGTTTTACTGGAGGAGTGCTGAGGTGGTTGGGGCTATAGCTACTGCTTGTTCTTAAGCTGTCACCATGACTCTTACAGGCTGGCACCAATAATAGTATGAATCTCATTGAAGGGTGCATTACCTGATCAACAACACACCCATTATTCCTGGGGCCCACAAGGGGAATGGAACGGCTCCTTCTATTACACCACAGCTCAGAGACAAGACACAAATGGCTCTTATCTATATTTTTGTTCAAACAATACTAACACTTCTTAAATTATTCTTTGGCTTTGTTCTGTGACTTTGAAAGTAGATTTATTTCAAGGGCAATTTAAAAAAAAATCTTGAAAACAGTTATTTTTTCCACTGTAAATATGTCTCATGTATTGAAATAGCTTAATAGAAGAACAAATTGAATTAATCACTGTATAATATCTAAGAACTAAATTCCAACATATGATAAACTTTGGGTTTGATTTTTTTACTGTTTTAAGTTAAGCAAAGACCTGAAATTTTCTTTCATTTATTTTAAATCCCATCAAAATATTCCCAGTTTACAAAACACATACATCTGCAGATCTCCACATTTTCAATGTATATTGAAGCAACTTCAAAATAAAAATGTCCTCCCTCATAAAACATGAGGCTCGTAATTGAAATTAGGTACTTTGCAAGCAAATGAGAACTATTTCCCAGGTGTATTTGTATTAAATTTTGAACAATGGGGTTACAACGGTATATTTGGAAGAATATCTTACATTTTTTAATACATTCAGATATTTAGCCAAAAGACATTTGTTCTTAAAGTAGCTGAGCATTTACCCCTAAACATTTCTTTGTATTCTCTAAGAAACCTATCAATACTTACTGACATTTTTAGCATAATAGCTATAATAGTTGTGGAATATTGCTTTACAGTTCTGAATGAAAAACACAGCTACATTAATCTTACAGTTTTATATTTAAATATGAAAAATCTAACTTTATTTCTGTTTTCCATTTTCTATAGCTTACTAAAAACACAGTAAAAGTGAACACCATTGAAATTACTTATGTGTATGTAACAATGAAGATATATCAAGTGTTTTATGAGACCAGGGTTTCTTTCTATTGACCCTGCAAGGAAATGTGATTCAGATATAAGACACTCATACGTTCCTTGAAAACATCCACTAAAGTGCAGTGGCAGTCAAAAAAAGCAAACAGAATGTTGGTAATCATTAACAAAGGGATAGACAATAAGATAGAAAATATCATATTGACTCTTTATAAATCTATGGCATGTACATACCTTGAATACTGCATGAAAATGAGATCGCCTCACTTCATATATATATATATATATATTAGAAGTGGAAACATTTCAGAAAAGGGCAACAAAAATGATTAGGGGTATGAAAGTGTTGCCACATGAGGAGAGGTTAGTAAGACTGAGATTTTTCAGCTCAGAAAAAAGACAACGAAAGGGGGGATATGATAAATGGCTATAAAATCATAATTGGCATGGAGAAAGTAAACAAACAAGTGTTATTTACTCCTCATAACAAAAGAATTAGGGTTTTAGGAGACAAATTTAGCACAAAAAAATTGAAATGCTTATTCACACAACATATAGTCAATCTGTGGAACTCTTTGCCAGAGGATGTTGTGAAAGCCAAGACTATAACAGAGTTTTAAAAGACCTAGATGAATCCATGGATGATAGGCCCATCAATGGCTATTAGCCAGGATGGGAAGGGATGGTATCCCTAGTTTCTGTTTGTCAGAACTGGGAATGGGTGGCAGGGGATGGATCATTCTGTTTGTTCTGTTCTGTTTGTTCACCCTGGGATACCTGGCATTAGCCCCAGTCAGAAAACAGTAAGCTGGTCTAGATGCACCTTTGCTCTGATCCACTCTCATTGTTCTTATATTCTTCTTGTATTCTTATGTACAAACATGTACTTTCATATTTGTTAAAGAGCTAGAGAACTTCTTATTGATTTATGTCCTTCATTGTAAAGTGTGTGACCGCTCCACAGTTCTAAAAGTGTTTTATATGTGAAATATTATTTAATAGGCTAAGTACACACATGCAATAGCACTAAACAAGTTAACTACAAAAATATTATCTAAAGAACAACATTTGTTTGTGAAATGTCATGATCTTAAATTATTCCCAATATGCATTATTAAAAAAGAACTCATGGACTCTGCACAACATACAAAGATATGTGCTCCTTTTATAAACCTGTAGATTTAGCCTAAATATTTTGTAGGATTTCTGTGGAGTTAAATGGCTTAGGACACATTGAAATCCTGCAATCAGAAACAGGTAAGTTAGAATCAAAGAAGTTAAATACTGAAAAGAGATTCTGGTATTAGGTCATGTTAGCCATCATTATGCCAATGTAGGAACATTGGCTGCGTCTAGACTGGCAAAGATTTTGCGCAAAAGCGGTAGCTTTTGCGCACAAACTTGCCAGCTGTCTACACTGGCCGCTTGAATTTGTGCAAGAGCACTGACTTTGTAATGTACAAAATCAGTGCTTCTTGCGCAAATACTTTCACGCTCCCGCTCGGGAAAAAGCCCTCTTGTGCAAGAATACTTGCGCAAGAGGGCCAGTGTAGACAGGGAAGAACTGTTTTGCGCAAAAAAGCCCCGATGGAGAAAATGGCGATTGGGGCTTTCTTGCGCAAAATTGCGTCTAGACTGGCCACGGATGCTTTTGCGCAAAAGCACTTTTTGCGCAAAAGCATCCGTGCCAATCTAGACACGCTTTTGCGGAAATACTTTTAACGGAAAAACTTTTCCGTTAAAAGCATTTCCGCAAAACCATGCCAGTCTAGATGCAGCCATTCTGTTTTGTCCATTTGTAAATGTTTTATCTAGTCTAGTTTCAAATATCACAGGCAATGGGGCTTTTACCACATTCTGTGGAATAATATTTGACAGTCTAATAGACATCACTGTCAGGGGGAATTATTTAGAATGGCAAAATGGAGTTCATCTAGGAGTAAAAGAATATAATAAACACAGATACACACTACATCCCATTGCTCCATTTAACATCCTAAATAATCTTCATTTCTTCTGGGTATTTTTTCACCCTTCAAATATTTGTAGATCTTTGTCACTAATATAAACCCTACATTTTAATTCCTCTAATTTTTCCTCCCAAATAATCTCTTCGTCTCTGGAATTGTTTTTGTTCCTCCTGTCTGAAATGTCCTCAATATTTTTATGGTAATGCGGTGCCAGGATTTAATGTACTGTTCCAGATTTAGTTGAGCCAAAACTATACAAAAAGAGAACAATCACTCTCTTCACCAGGCTAGAGCTCCTCTGAGGATTCAGCCCATCATCATGTTTGTGGCAATGTCACTTTCCACACTCAGGTCAAGTGTGCTTTTGAATAGCTCTTGTATTTCTTTTTATATCTTTGTTTCCCAGCTTTCTACCTTTCCGGAGGCCTTTATCTTGCAAGTTCTTGTACGGTTTGCTGCAGGCAGTAGGATTGTGTTATACCTCATTGCAAGTGTGGGCAGAGATGAGGTGTGAGTTCAAGTTCTATGGAAGGTTAAAATCCTGGCCCAATTTAAATCAATGTAGTTTTATCATTGGCTGCACCAAGGGCAGGATTTTACAGTGCTCTGCACTGTAGATACTAAAAATCTAATAGAGTGATACTAACAATACAAATGTGGGCATTGCACCATGTCCACTGTCTAAGCACCAGACTTCCTGACCTCTGAGTACACACTTGAGTGGCTAGCCTGAGCCTCTGCCAGTACTGCAACACCCACATTGCTACTGTTAGTGCATTTGTCTACATGGGCTGGAAGGCTCACCTCTAGCTGTAGTGTAGACATATCCTAAGTCTCAAGTACCCATTTAATTATTCCTAAAAGTAAAAGTTGGAGGCTGAGAGAAGGTATGATTTGGAAGGATAATGGGCATTTCTGGAGAGAACAGATTTAATTGTGGCTTCCAGCATGAAAATGAAATAATCCCTCTCCCTTCTTTCTCCCTAATCTGGCTTCTATACAGGAGTAAGATGGGCTTCACAGCAGCACTCACATTAATTTGCACTCACTTTTTCCTCTCACTGAACTGCTAAAACTTTTTTATTTTGACTCTGGACCTGCCATGTACTTGAGCAAATTAAAGCATCTGAGCATGAGTTTATGACACTGTACCTCGAAATAACTCACTGTAATCTCCATATGCACCATTTAATATTCTGAAACATGTTGTCTATAGTACACTTTGTGAGGTATCATTTAAAACAGGCGTGATTTGCTGAATACTGCTATCCTGTTGCACTGTGAAGTTATGAACAGGAAGTTAAAGTTGCTATATGTTTGTTACTGAAATATGTGGCAAGTGAAAAATGTCCACAGCTAGCTTTTCAGTGACAACAAAGGCAAATAATACTGATTTACATCAAGACAGGCCAGACATGGCTGATGGCCTGTCAAGATGAATCCACTCTCTCAATGTCTACACTACAAATTAACTTCAATAGCATCTACACAGCCAAACCGCTATTTCGAAATAAATTCGAAATAGTGGAGGACTTATTTTGAATTTGGCAAACCTCATTCTACAAGGAATAACATCAAATTCGAAATAGCTAATTCGAAATAAGTGCTGTGTAGACACTTATTTCGAATTGGGGGCCTCCAACCCTTCCCAGTTTCCCCTGGTGGCTACTCTGGGCACAATCAGGAAAACCCTTCTCCTCTCCCCCAGCCCCAGGGCCCTTAAAGGGGTAGAGTCTGGCCACTGGGCACGTGCGAGAGCCAGGCTTGCCAGCAGCCGCAGCCCCTCACCCAGTGGCTGCACTATGCCATCCCGTGGCAGCCAGCCATCCCCCACCCAGTCCCCCAGCACCCAGGGGTCATCCAAGGGCCGTAGACAGCGTGCACCCTCATGGACTAGTGCGGAGATCATGGACCCCATTGAGGTTTGGGGACAGGCCCCCAACATCCATGATCTCCACAGTAGGTGGAGGAACGCAGCCGTCTACGGCCGCATAGCAGCCACCATGGCCAGGAAAGGCCACAGGCGCACCCAGGAGCAGGTGCATCTCAAAATTAAAGAGTTGCGGCAGGCGTATGCCAGGGCCACCAGGGGCGGTGCCACAGCAGGGGCTGACACCTGCCCCTACTTCCCCACCCTTGACCGAATCCTGCGTGGGTGGGGCGGTCCGCGCCATCCCGGGAGGCAGCGAGCCGGGAGCTGAGGACCCTGACCCGCGTGCAGCAGAGGGGCCACCACCAGCTGTCCCAGCACTGGAGTCAGCAGGGTCATCCGGGGAGGCCATACCAGGTAAGTGCCAGCACTGTCCCCTATCCGGGGGGGGAGGTGGGGTGGGAGACCAGGGACCTCGCACGTGGGCCATGCCTCCCACAGATCACACAGCCACCTGTGCACGTGCGAGCACGTGCCATGCCACCCTTGGGCAGGTGGCTCCAGCTATGTGAGACCCAGGGGCCATGGCCCAATAGGCACACACGTGTGTGAAGAGACCTGACACGCTCCCAACCCCGGGGCAGGACCCAGCAGGACGCCCTCCCTTCACACACCCCCTCTACACAGAGGCAGGGGACATCTCTTGGCCGCACTATACACGGCACAGGAGCATGGGTGCAGTCTTGGGGCAGCTACCACTCCCGGGGAGAGCCAGACATCCCGACCATAGCCTCTGTGCAAGCACATCGGCTCTGACGCTGCAGGGCACGGTCATCCTCACCTCGCAGGGGGCGCTGGGCATCATCCACTGTGTCCCCAGGGAGAAATGACAACTCCCCTTCTTTCTCCACAGCCACACCAGCTGCACGGGCAGGGCGCACCACCCCGCCTGGGACATGCTCCCGCACCCGAGGGCTCCTCCGGGCCACCAACATGCGGCAGAGGTACCGGGACCAGCACCTGGGGGCCCTGCAAGCCCTGCACCGCACCATCCAGGCCTGGGCGCAGAAGGACCTGAAGCTCTGCCAGGAGCAGCTTGCCCAGGACCGTGCCATGTGCTCACACCTGCAGGCCCTGCTGCAGAGCATGCTGCCCCGTGCCCCCCAGCACCTGCTGCCCCCCCAGGTACTGTTCCTCTTCCCACTCCTGACCCGCCTCTCACCTCTTCCTCCTCAACCTCCACACCCTCCTCCTCAATCTCCACACTCCTCACCTCAACCTCCACACCCTCCTCCCCATCCCCCCAGGGACGTCAAGGCCCCCGCACCCACCATGCTGGGAGACATGTGACCCGACGAGACCCCCACCCCTGAGCGCTGAGTTTCCCCTCCTCCTTCTTCCCCTTGCTTCCCCCTTCCAGCTCCCTCCTCCCAGTATTCCCCCTCCCCTCTCTCCTCCCCTCTCCCACCTCTTTTCCCATTCTCCCCAGAGTTTCATTCCCCCTCCCCAGTTTTGTTAAATAAAGACAGTTCATGTTTATGAAAAAACGTGTCTTTTATTTGACATCAGGAAGGGGGGCTAGGGAGGGGTAAGTGGAAGGACGTGAGGGAGGAATGGGGCACGAACACCTGGTAGGGAGGACCGGGGTGGCTCTGAGGGCTCCTCGGGGTGGACGCTCCCCTGCAGGGCCCCCTGGATCCTGACAGGCCCCTGATGGACCTCCCGGATGGCAGCCTGCAGCAAGTGCATCCAGGCTGATGGCAACAACCCCACGAGACGCACCGGTGTGCCCAGGGACAGGTCTGGTTCCATGTTGCAGAGTGCCGTGGTATCCCGAGTGAGGGCAAGCAGAGCACTCTGAGACACAAATGCTTTGCTGTCCCTCAGCGAGGTAGACCAGCAAGCAGAGAAACCTGAGAACTTTCTGTCCGGGATGGGGGATAGGGTCCCTTTAAGGACAGACCTCGGATAGCCTGAGGCAGCAGCCCCACACACTAAGTCCGACCCTGATGCCCAGCCGGCACTGGTTCCGGCCAGCCTTACCTTCGATTCAGGGTCCACTCAATATGGACGCGCTATTTCAAATTAGAAAAACACTATTTCGAATTAGTTTTTGTGTCTAGATGCGTTATTTCGAATTAGCTTAATTCAAATTAACTATTTGAATTAAGTTAATTTGAAATAGCGCTGTAGTGTAGACATACCCTCAGAGACACCTCAGACAGGGACTGCCTGTCATCACCCCCCCTCCAATCTCAGCAAGGATTTTTACATAAGAATGGCCATATTGGGTCAGAACAAAGGTCTATCAAGCCCAGTATCCTGTCTTCCAACAGTGGCCAATGCCAGATGCCCAGAGAGGGACTGAACAGAACAGATAACCATCAAGTGATCCCTCTCCTGTTACCCAAGCTCAGCTTCTGACAAACATTGGCTGGAAATACCATATCTACTCATCGTGGCTAATAAGTATTCATAGAATCATAGAACCATAGAGCTGGAAGAGACCTCAGAAGGTCATCAAGTCCAGCCCCCTGCTCTAGGCAGGACCAATCCCAACTAAATCAACCCGGCCAGGGCCTTGTCAAGCCGAGACTTAAACACCTCTAGGGATGGAAACTCCACTACTTCCCGAGGTAACCCATTCCAGTGCTTCACTACCCTCCTAGTGAAATAGTTTTTCCTAATATCCAACCTGGACCTCTCCCACCACAACTTGAGACCATTGCTCCTTATTCTGCCATCTGTCACTACTGAGAACAGCCTCTCTCCATCCTCTTTGGAACCTCCCTTCAGGAAGTTGAAGGCTGCTATCAAATCCCCCCTCACTCTTTGCTTCTCCAGACTAAACAGACCCAACTCCCTCAGCCTCTCCTCATAGGTCATATGCTCCAGCCCCCTAATCATTATGGTTGCCCTCCGCTGGACCCTCTCCAATGCATCCACATCCTTTTTGTAGTGGGGTCCCCAGAACTGGACACAATACTCCAGATGTGGCCTCACCAGAGCCAAATAAAGGGGAATAATGACATCTCTGGATCTGCTGGCAATGCTCCTCCTAATGCACACTAATATGCCATTAGCCTTCTTGGCTACAAGGGCACACTGTTGACTCATATCCAGCTTCTCATCCACTGTAACCCCCAGGTGTTTTTCTGCAGAACTGCTACTTAGCTGGTTGGTTTCCAGTCTATAACAATGCTTGGGATTCTTCCGTCCCAAGTGCAGGACTCTGCACTTGTCCTTGTTAAACCTCATCAGATTTCTTGTGGCCCAATCCTCCAATTTGTCTAAGTCACTCTGGACCCTATCTCTGCCCTCAGGCGTATCTACCTCTCCCTCTAGCTTAGTATCATCCGCAAACTTGCTGAGGGTACAATCAATCCCCTCATCCAGATCATTAATAAAGATATTGAACAAAACCGGTCCTAGAACCGAACCTTGGGGCACTCCGCTAGAAACCGACCGCCATCCTGACATCGAGCCGTTGATCACTACCCGCTGGGCCCGGCCTTCTAGCCAGCTTTCTATCCATCTTATCATCCATTTATCCAATCCACATTCCCTTAACTTGCTGGCAAGAATATTGTTGGAGACCGTATCAAAAGCCTTGCTAAAGTCAAGGTATATCACATCCACTGACTTTCCCACATCCACAGAGCCAGTTACCTCATCGTAGAAGCTAATCAGATTGGTCAGGCACGACTTTCCCTTTGTGAATCCATGCTGACTATTCCTAATCACTTTCCTCTCTTCCAAGTGCCTCAAAATGGATTCCTTAAGGATCCCTTCCATGATTTTTCCAGGAATCGAGGTAAGACTGACCGGCCTATAGTTCCCTGGATCGTCCTTCTTCCCTTTTTTGAAGATGGGCACTACATTTGCCCTTTTCCAATCATCCGGGATTTCTCCCGATCTCCACGACTTTTCAAAGATAATGGCCAAAGGCTCCTCAATGATATTTGCCAACTCCCTCAGTACCCTTGGATGCATTAAATACGGACCCATGGATTTGCGTACGTTTAGCTTTTCTAAATAGTTCCTAACCTGTTCTTTACCCACCAAGGGCTGTCCATCTTCATCCCATCTTGAGTCACTTAGCGCATTAGTCCGGGAGCCCACATTGTCCGTGAATACAGAGGCAAAGAAAGCATTGAGTACTTCAGCTTTCCCCACAACATTTGTCACTAGGTTACCTCCTTCATCCAGTAGGGGCCGCACACCCTCTCTGATCACCTTCTTATTAACATGCCTGTAGAAACCTTTCTTGTTATCCTTCACGTCCTTAGCCAGTCACAATTCCATCTGTGCTTTCGCCTTCCTGATAACCCCCGGCATTCTCGAGCTATACATTTAAACCCCTCCCTGGTCATTTGTCCAAGTTTCCACTTTTTGTAAACTTCCTTTTTGTGCTTAAGTTCACCAAGGATTTCCCCCATAAGCCAATCCGATCTCCTACCATGTTTGCCTTTCTTGCTACGCATCGGGATGGTTTCTTTCTGTGCCTTCAATAAGGCTTCTTTAAAATACTGCCAGCTGTCCTGGACTCCTTTCCCCTTCATGTTAGCATCCCAGGGGATTCTGCCAATCAGATCTCTGAGGGAGTCAAAATCTGCTTTTTTGAAGTCCAAGGTGTGTATTTTACTACTCTCTTTTCTTCCTTTGGTCAGGAGCCTGAAATCTACCATCTCATGATCACTGCTTCCCCAGTTGTCACCCACCTCTACTTCCCCTATTAGTTCCTCCGTGTTTGTGAGCAGAAGGTCAAGCTGCGCACGGCCCCTGGTCGGATCCTTCAGCACTTGTACCAAGAAGTTATCCTCAACATTCTCCAAAAACTTCCTGGATTGCCTGTGTACTGCAGTATTGGTTTCCCAATAGATGTCAGGGTGATTAAAGTCCCCCACGAGAACCAGGGCCTGCGATCTGGAAGCTTCTCTCAGTTGTATGAAGAAAGCCTCGTCTACCTCATCCACCTGATTCGGTGGCCTGTAGCAGACACCAACCACAACATCACTGTTGTTGTTTGCGCCTTTAAACTTAACCCATAGACTCTCAACAGGTTTTTCTCCCTCTTTATACTGGAGTTCAGAGCAATCATAGTGCTCTTTTACATATAGTGCAACTCCTCCTCCTTTTCTCCCCTGCCTGTTCTTCCTGAACAGTCTATACCCTTCCATGACAGTGCTCTAGTCATGCGAGTCATCCCACCAAGTCTCCGTTATCCCAATTAAATCATATTTCTCGGACTTGGCCAGGGCCTCCAGTTCTTCATGTTTGTTGCTCAGGCTTCTCGCATTAGTGTACAAACACCTCAGATAGCCAGTTGATAGCCCTATCTTCTCCATTCGAATCAGGGGTCCTCCTTTGTTGCTCGTTCCTCTTTGCATTTCTTTCCGGTATCCAACTTTCCCACTCCCCTCAGGGTTGTGCTCACCGTCCCGCGACGAACCTAGTTTAAAGCCCTCCTCACTAGGTTTGCAAGCCTGCCCGTGAAGATGCTTCTTCCTCTCTTGGTTAGGTGGATCCCATCTCCTCCTAACAATCCTTGTGCCCGGAACAGAGTCCCATGGTCAAAGAAACCAAAGCCCTCTCTGCGACACCACCTGCGTAACCATGCATTGACTTCCTCAATTCTACGATCCCTGCCCAGTCCTTTCCCCTCAAAGGACTATATTGATGGACCTATTCTCCGTGAATTTATCTAGTTCTTTTTTGAACCATGTTAAAATCCTGGTTGAAACGAGGCTTACAGGATCTGACGACAAAGGGATCTGGGGTTGGCTGATCCCTGTCTTGACTACCGCACTGTGCCAACAACCAGCTGATCGGTACAGTGCAGCAGCCATTCTGATGTAAATGAAGCGGCGATTATTTAAATTGCCGCTTCATTTCCCTTTGCCGAGTACACTCATCTACATGGCTCCGTCGATGGAGCCATGTAGTCTAGACACACCCCTGGAGTGGAAATATAAATGAAGGTCGATGATATCACCACTGGGCCTCTTTTCTTTCACCATTTCAATGCATTGAAGATCATTTGCAAGACAAATACTTTGAACTGAGGAGATTGGTCCCAATATGAGAATGAAATGTAGACTGTCTATTAAGAACTGTGAGCTGCCTGTAAAGTCTATTGAGGCGAGAAAAACTGTTTGAATCAAATCTTGTTTAGTCTGTTAAAGTTTAGACTGCAGGTTTATTTTTATTTATTTTTAACTGCTTTAGATTTCTATGCCCGGTACTAATAATCAGCTAAAATCTATCTTTCTGTAGTTAAAAAGATCTGTTTTATATTTTATGTAAAGAATCTCAGCTCAGGGTAATAAGGGCTATCACACATCTACTATCCTTTATTGAAATGGCAAACTAATTAATGACATTGCACTGTTCAAAGGAGTCTTGAGCAGTGTAAGAGGGTATATTTCTGGGCAGCAGGGCTGGGGGCTGGGCATATTTGCTGGTACCTGTCTATATAAAGTGCATTTGCTGGGTTTGTCCCTGCATATCGTTGGTTGAGTGATCTCAGCACCTGAAAGGATTTTGCTGTTTGTTACTAAACAGCATTGTAAGAGAGAGAACAGGCTGAAGAGTTATGTAGGTACAGCAATTCCACAGTTCCAGGTTGTAACTGTGGGACATGTCACAGAGCTTAATGTTAAGCATGTGTTTAAATACATCCTCATTCAGCAAAACACTTAAGCATGTGATGAAAACTTATTAAAAACACGTTTAATATCTTTGCTGATTTGGGGGAATTTGGATAATTCCCCTGAAATTTTTTTAAATAGCATTTTGCTAAGTTTTTTTCCATATGTTTCTGGTTTCTCTCAGACCCTTTGTACTACACCTCAGAATACACCAGTAGACATTTAACACGGTGAATACTGGTGAAAATGAGGTAGAATCAGAGACTAAGGGTATGTCTACACCACAGCGTTTTTCCAGAAAAACAGTTGTTTTTCTGGAAAAACTACACTTACGTCCACACTGTTATTGCATTCTTTTGACAGAAAGTTGAAAGAACAAAGGGGGTTTTCCAACGCTTTCTAAAGGAAAAAAGCATGTGTGGATGCAGAAGAGGGAGTTCTTTCAAAAGAAGAGGCCTCCAGGAAATAACACAGGTGCCCTGGTGGCCACTCCATCCATATTTAGCACAACTTAAATGTGAGAGAGCGTCCAATCAATGTGGATGCTATCTTTTGGAAAAGCACATCACTTTTTCATTGCACTTTTGCTGTGTGGACGCTCTTTCTAAATAATTTTTTTCTTCCAGAAAAGCTTCTTCCAAAAGAAGCTTGCAGTCTAGACATAGCCTAAAATATGGGAAGAACCAGTTAAAAATTACTTAGATATGACAGATGTCTTCAAGTCACCAGGGACTTATCAAATACATCCTGGAATACTAAGGGAGCTGAATGAGGACCTATCTGAGCCATTAGCAATTATCTTTGAAAAGTTATTGAAGACAGGACTAGAAAAGAGCAAATACAGTGCCAATCTATAAAAAGGGGAATAAGGACAATCCAGGGAATTACAGACAAGGAAGTTTAAGTTAAGTGCCTTGAAAGATAATACAGAAAATAATTAAAAAATCAATTTTCAAACATCTAAAAGATCATAAGATAAGTAACAGTCAGCATGGATTTGTCAAGACAAAATCATGTCAAACCAACTTAATAGCTTTCTTTCATAGGGTAACAAGCCCTGTGGATAGGGAAGAGGTAAATGTGGCATATCTTGATATTTTTGGTGTTGATACCAATCTGGAAAGGGGAGCAAGTGCTTTGGAGGTTAGCATTAAAATTCAGAATAATCTGGACAAATTGTTAGAAGTAAATAGAATGGATTTCAAGCAGGACAACTGAAATGTAGTCCACATAGGAAGGAACAATCAGTTGCATGGAGGAAATGGTAAAGGACTGACTAGGAAGTAGTACTGTGAAAAGGGATCTGCAGTCATCTTGGATGAAAATCTAGAGACTAAACAGTGTAACATGGTTGCAAATAAAAACTATCGTCATTCTTAGATGTATTAGCAAAAGTGTTGTAAGCAAGACACAAAGTAATTCTTCCGCTTTATTCTACCCTCAGTAGGTATCAAGTGGAGTATTATGTCCAATTCTGGGTGCTACATTTCAGGAAAGATGTGGATAAACTGAAGAAAGTCCAGAGAAGACAAAAAAATTATGATTCAGGTGTAGAAAAGGAAAGATTGAAACAATTGAGTTTGTTCAGTCTGGAGAAAACTCATCAGGGACATAACAATTTTCAAGTACATAAAAGGCTGTTACAAGGAGGAGGAAGGAAAATTGTTCTCTTCAGCCTTTGAGGGTAGGACAGGAAGCAGTGGACTTGCAGCAAGGGCAAGTTAGCTTGGACATCAAGAGAAGCTTCCTAGCAGACAGTATAGTTGAACACTGGAATAAATTGCCTAGAGAAGGACCTAGATCAGTGATGGGCAACCTGCAAACCATGGACCGCATGCAGCTTGCCAGGGTAATTTGCCAGTGTGCTGCCATACAGGTTGTTTATTTTGTATCTGCAGGTATATCCATCCACACCTCTCAATGGCTGCAGTTCAATCTTCCCAGACAATGGGAGTTGTGGGAAGCCACTTGTCAGCCGACGGTCAGGGCAGTGTGTGTGTGTGTGTTTCCAAGAAAAGGTTTAACGTCCGTGTCTTTACTGCTAGGACCGGGTCCGTCGCAGAGTAGCCAGCAGGCCAACAGACGCCCTGTTTATAGGAAGAGCTTATTACACCTCAGATTTTAGCTGCTAGGATGCAAAAATCCCTTCACAGCGGGCAGCCTAGGACAGACTGAGAGGTGCCCCAACGGACCTGTCACTGGGAGTGACACAGATCCAAACGCCCAAGCTCTTCCTATACCTGTCCCTTATGACCGGCTGAAGTTCTTTTAAATTGTGCTTGGTTCTCTTACAGCAACTGAAGGAGTCAGGTTAAAAACTTAAACAGTTACAGGTTTATTAAAAAGGCTTATAAATCATATGGTTACAATGGCTATTGCTCTATTTCTTAACTGCTAGCAAATATAGATCTTAAAAATGGTTACAAAGAAAATAAAGATAGAAAATAGAAATAATGGTACCAAGTGACAGCTTAATCTTTAAAGAGCTCTAAATTTATGTGTACACTTAAGACAAAGGACCACATCCAGGTACAATTTTTACCCCCTTCTGTGCCTTTCGACTCCAGCGGGTCAAGCCAGGGCCGGTCTCTCAATTCCTACGAAAGACGAATACGAGGTGGGCGTCGCCGTGGAACCTCGGGAGGTCAAATACCTAACCCGACCAGCAGATAGATGGTAGATTGACACTCAGAGTAAATGTGCTGCTGGACCCATCTTTATACCCATAAGGGCCCGTATCCTCTTTCTTATCTAAGATGCCAGATTGTGTTGGTTCGTCTTTGTGACGCCAGTTCTTACAAGCAAGTTTCAACTTAATTTACACTTGCAAGAGAGATAACTAAATTGTGAGTACTAAACATTTTTTACTGGGCGAGATTCCTCCCCGCGGACGGCTGTGTGTTCGTATCAATATGGGTTCAGTCAAGGACACTCCTCTGCAGCCTCTTGGTCAGCAACTGGCGTATCTCTGTTTACAGCCATTCAGGGCCACAGCAGCCTGCCATATCCAGGCAAGCAAAGATGGATGTTACAGGGGGGTTCCTGTCTGGCTACACCGCTTCTCATAGCTCTCACTTCTCATAGCTCCCATTGGCCAGTAACAGCAAACCATGGTCAACTGGAGCTGAGGGCAGCTGTGAATACAGATGCAAAGTAAACAACCTGTCTGATGACCCACATGCAGTTTACCTGGATGAGCCACATGAACTCTGCTGGCCAGAGGTTGCCCACCACCAATCTAGATAATGCTTAGCTTGCCTCAAATGCAGGGCACTGGACTAGAAGACCTCTCAAGGTACATTCCAGTCCTACAATTCTGTAATTCTATGATAGCGTATCCCAGTTTAGTATCATCTGCAAAATTAATTAATGTAGCTTCTCGGTCATAAGTGAAGAAATTGAACATGACCTAAGTTCACACTCATGCACTTACCCACTAATCACTTCTTCCCAACCCAGTACTTTGAAGTTTATAATTTCCCTGAGTTTACAATCCTTCACCAGTTTTCTTTTCACATACAGCATCCTTATTTAAGCCTATTTAAATTAATTTTAAGATTGTTTATGATTCTGCAATCATATGCATTATCAAATGAGAACATGTTCACCTTTACTCTAGAAGTTTACGACCTGACTTAGCAATTCATTCTCATAAACATTCTTTACTCACTCAATTGGAATTGGTGGGATTATTCATGAAAATGAGACTGGAAGGATTTGGTTTATTACTAGTTTTAGGCAAAAATGCTCAGGCTTTTTTTACAAAAATTTGCATGTTCTTAATTTTTTCCCCATGTCTATCATATTTACTGATTGTTTTAAATAGTAAATAAGAAAAGACAGTGGCTAAATATATTGTCCTCTGTTAAAACACAAAAGTTGTTTGTTTCTAGTATTATTGCAGTTACTCAAGTGATATTTTAATGTAAATAAGACAGTAGAGAAAGACTAGTCCAATGGTTAGGATGTTCACCAAGGACTGGGATTCCGCTCTGACCCAGACTTCATGTTTGACATGAGTAAATCTCTTATAATCTCTGGCTACGTCTACACTGGCGTGATCTTGCGCAAAAACTCTTTAGCGCCAGAGTTCTTGAGTTAAAGTAGTTGCGCAAGAGAACTTCTACACTGGCATGTGCTTTTGCGCAAGAGATGTGCTTTTGCGCAAGAGCATCCTTGCCAGTGTAGACACTTTCTTGTGCAAGAAAGCTCTGATGGCCATTTTATCCATAGGGCTTTCTTGTGCAATAAATTCATGTTGTCTGTCTACACTGGTCTCTTGCACAAGAACAGCTGCACAAGAGGGCTTATTCCTGAGCGGGATCATCATAGTTCTTGCGCAAGAAGCCCTGATTTTATACAGTAGAACGTCAGTTTACTTGCGCAAGAACACACAGCCAGTGTAGACAGGCAGCAAAGTTTTTGCGCAAGAGCGGCTGCTTGGCACAAGATCGCACCAGTGTAGACACAGCCTCTGTGTTTTAGGCTACATCTACACTGAACACTTATTTTGGAATAAGCTATTTCGGAAGAAAACTCCGAAATAGCTTATTTTGAAATAGTGTGTCTACATTACACGGAAGCCTCAAAATTAGTCAGAGGCAGGCTCCCCTAATGTGATGTGCTACCTCAATTTAGAACCCCAGGAAGCATTAGGTCGTAATTACTTTTAATGGCCCTGGGAGGAGCTATTTGAAATAGCAGCAGTGGAGCGTCCACACTATAGCTATTTCAAAACAGCTATTTTAGAATAGGTGTTATTCCTCATGGAATGAGGTTACAGAAGTCAGAATAAGTTGTCTGTTATTTCAAATTTATTTCAAAATAATGGAATTTCTATGTAGATGCTCACATTTTTATTTCGGCATAAGGGCCGTTATTCCAAAATAATGCTGCTGTGTAGTCGCATCCTTAGTTCCCCATCTGTTAAATATAGTAACTCCCTAATTTACACTTACAAATATCTTAAAGAGTAACAACAATGAATAGTCCTATAGTACCAGGGCGTACGTCTACACTTGCCCCCTAGTTCGAACTAGGGAGGCAAATGAAGGCGACCGAGGTTGCTAAGGAAGCGCAGGATTTAAATATCCCGCCATTTTGGAAATTGACTAGCCCGATTTAACTTGCCACGTATAGATGTGGTACTCCGAGAAAAACCCCTTAACTCGAATTAACTGGTACTCCTCATACATTTCCAAAATGGTGACCGGCCGCGACTATGCTAATCAAGCGCAGGATATTTAAATCCCACTCTTCATTAGCAACTTCAGTCACCTTCATTTGCCTCCCTAGTTGGAACTAGGGGGCAAGTGTAGACGTACCCTTAGAGACTAATAGAAATTATATATATATATATATATAATATCATAAGCTGTCATGGACAAAATCCACTTCCTCAGATAAGCATATTAAAGAGTGTGATTCTCTCAGATACAATGGGAATGAAGCTATATAAATCCCTTAGGTAGATGGACAACATACTTCCTGTCATTAAATATTGTTAAGTAGGTGTCTAGATTCAAAGCAAAAGAAAATTGACTCTTGGGTGGTGGTTATGATATCAGAAAATGTCAAAATAATTAATTTTGTAAATTGCTCTAACCAGCATAGAGCAGATGTACAGAATATAAAAACAATAGCTGAACAAGTAAATATGCACATTGCAAAAATATAATGATCCCCTACAGAGAGTAACAGTAGATAAATGTCCAGCATGGTGGGTGAAAAGAATATGGGTGGGAAGTTCTAGCCTCTTCCCAGACAATGCTAGGATTGGACTGGTAACATGAGAGAACTAACTTCTATAAAATCCTCACCAAGGCCTTCACGGGATTCGATAGAAAGACAGCAAAATAAAAATATTAAGAGAAATGAGTTTGTTCAGTAAACTCAGAGGGTTCATTGCTTTGTAGACAAGCTCTTGTCATTTGAGAGGGAAAGACTATAAACTGGTGCCCTATGACTGCCTTGCCAACCACAAATGTTCACAAATCATGAGTCAGGCTCACCAAAAAATTCTGAGATTGGCTCTAAAATAATTAGATTATGTGAAAATAATAGACTTGGAGTCCTTTTTATTTGCCTTCTGCTTTTTGAGCCTTTAGAGTGCAATGGGGTCACATTTTGAAGCTTTTTCCACAGCTACAAGGTCTAGAAACCTACTTTTTCTTTAAGAAGGAAGGCTGGAATAATCACATATCCACATGACACCAGGGGCCAGGCAGTAGGGAAAAAGTAATTATCATGAAATTCATGCCCAAATCATGAGTGTTGGCAATGTTGCTACAGTTTCTGTTGGATCAGAACCTTCATGAGACAACAGTCTATAATGACTGTTAAGAAAAATACTAACAGTAAGAAGTGGGTAGTACAATCAGATAGTAAATCTCTTAATCTGCTTCAGTTCAAAGAAACTACCCCCCATCCAGTGAAAAATAGGTATAGCTAACACTATAAAATGTCACACTGAAACTACATAAAGGATCGAATGCTGTACCTTTTAAAATTAAAGCATCTCCACTGAAATTAGTGAGTTAAAACAGTTACACATGTGCCAATCCAGAGTATTGAAACTGATTTCTTTTAAGCTACTCTGTATTTATATAAGTATAGCTGAGGTCAGAAATTTGCCCAGGGCATTTGTATTAGCGTAAATGAAGGTAGTATTTGGCCCAGTGTGCCTACATATAACTATTTTGAACCAGATTCTATTCTCAAATGCATGGAATTTACTGCAGCTTTATTGAAGTTCTGTCATTGCGCCTATAGTAATTGAAAATATACCTCTCTTTGGAACAATTCTTGCTTAGTGCTTTAATGTTTTAAATTATCATCTAACATGGATTTTCCATTTAGCTGCTTTTTTAAGATTTATTGCACACAAGGACCCTTTTAAGTTAACAATTTAAACTGTGTTTCTCTCTCAGATGGTTAACATATACAACTCGTCCCACAAGTTTTTCAGTCTTATGCAAAGAAGTCTTTATATTCCCATTTGTTATTAAATCTGGCTACTGATAATTTTTTTCCATCTGCTTTGCTATTTAGGATTAATTTAGACATTCATTTTCCAAACCATGTTGGCATGTCTACACAGCAACATTATTTTGAAATAACAAAGCGAAAGTCCACATAGCTAGCCCATTATTTCAAAATAATTTTGAAATAACTGGTGTCTTATTCTGAATTCAAAAGAGTGTGTCTACACACCAAATGGCCATCAAAATTGCATGGAGCTATTTCAAAATAAAGCATCCACAGTCATTGGACACTGAATCGCATTTAAGGCCACTTGGAAGCACTTCAGGCAGGGCATCAGGACAGCACTCACTTCCTGGAGTTTCTATTCCAAAATAGCTTATTCTGAAATAAGCGTGCAGTGTAGACGTACCATTTGATTCAAAGATTCGTATCCAGTTAACCCTTAAAAATATTGAGCAGGTCTTCCGAATGTGAATTGTCCCATTTAATTAAATGGAGATACTTATTTAAAAAAAAAAAGACGTGTCGATAATATAAAATTCTGCAAAGGAAAATGTATCCCTCACCTTCTTTTGATTACTAATCCCAGACAGTGGCTTTAAAACCTCCCAATTAAACTCAACAGAAAACTCCTTTTACTTCAGTGGACTCTATATTCTGATTATATATCTTTCTTCTATTATTCCTTGCTCCCATTATTAATATCTGTCACAGTCTCTGGTTTACATGATCTCCTGAATCGTCTTTCCTCTGACCTTTCTATTAAGCCTTTGGTCATTTGTCCATAACATGGGGTGAGTTTAGATAGATAATTGGCTTTGCTGACATAAGAATCAGTGCTCTATCCTAGCTAATTTATCATTCAGTATGGAGGAGCTGATTTTTTTTTTTTTGAAAGACAATTTAGGTCATTGTGGCACATTTCTTTCTTTTCAGAAAGACTGCCTTTTTGAGCAGAACTCAGTTCATCTTCTGTAAGTGGAGTGCTTATTGCACTAATGATCTCCTATTGTTATAATAATAGAAAAGCTATTAATTTAATCAAATTTAATTGGCCTAGTGCCTCTGATGATGTTTGTTCGTCAGTAGCCCAATGCCCATGAAGGCTTTAGAGATAATAATATCGAACAGTAATAATCAGGTAAAGGCTATGTCCGCAGTACTGCCTGTCAGAAACCATATGTTGCTAAGGGGTGTGAGCAATATACATTAAACCACCATAAGCATTAGTGTGTACAGCACTATGTCAATGGGAGAGTTTCTCCTGCTGAGATATCCCTGTGAGTGACATAAGATTTTTATATTTATTCAACAAAAGGCCTGTTTATCCTCAAGTTGCTCAACAGATTGCCTTTCAAATGATTCAGACAGTGCTAGGGAGAAAAAATTACGATCACTTTAATTGACAGGTCCAAGGTTAAATTAAGGTTTGTTACATAGTAAAGAGGATTTAGTGCCTTTTCAACAATAGCCAATTTCTTTTTAAATTTGGGGGATCTAATTTATTAGAATTATATCCTCATTTGTATTTGTGGGGAGGAATATTGGTAATTTCAAAAAAATGCTATCATTGAAATTGTACCAAGCCCCCGCTCTTACAATTTCATATACCTCAACAGTCATGCTGAAGTCAATATACATTAGGAGCCTAAAATAGCAATTCCAAATGCTGACTTCTTTTTTGGCTTGAAAATGACATTGTCAGATAATTTAAATCCAAACTTTGATCTGCTTGAAACTAGGTCTTGGGTAATCTGTGCCCCAGAGTCTATTTTTTAAATCATGAATACTTCCTGTTCTGTTTTCACTCCTCCCCACTCCTGCTAATGACTAATTCTGCCTACTTACTTCACCATCTACCCAAAATTCAACAGCAACACTTTTCTGCTACTGAGCCAAATCATGAAACATTTACTTAAGTATGGTTTACATGAATAATCCTACAGAAATTAATGTAAGAAATGCTCACAAGGGAAAGGAGTATAGGCAAATATACAGTAATAATTTCTGAGTAACTGGTAAGAGTTCTCTTTAGGCCAACTTCTGGTTGCATTAAAGTCAATGGCAAAACAGTATCGACATCAAGGAGTTTTAAGCCCAATTTAAAAAACAAAACATTTGTTCTCAATAATAACAATAATGATGATCATATAGAATCTTATATAACTCTTTTCCATAGTAGATCTCAAAGAATTTTCTGTTGACATCATCATTTAACTAGTTTTCTATTTGTCAGAGAGTTTAGAATGGTGTCAGAGAAATATACGGGTGAATTTCTAACTTTAAAAATTCCAAGAAGATTCTCTTCCTCCACTGTGTGTGTGTGTGTGTGTGTGTATGCTCAGGTATATCATTTTAAGCAACTTTACCAAGACAATATCAAAGTATTTCAATTTAGGAGTTTCTTGGGCATGCTCACCTTTCACTTAAGCACAGCTATCTGTTTTAACAATCAATGGATAATCCTCACTCGACAAATATATAAGATATTTTGATTTATGATTTAAATCTTCCTATATTGTGAATTAATTTGGCATCTCTAACATTTACAGAGGTAGTGCATTATTAATTCCTAAATTAAAGTGGAAGTGTACAGGTATACATACTGATACCACATTATATCATCCTGACTGATATTTTCATAATCAATTCCTAATGACTTAATTATGATTGTCAAATTATTTCCGTATTACTGCCTTCCCATTAATAATTAAGCAATGACTTCAATGATCTAAAAATATTAAAGATGGTCTGTGATACCTAGAAAAGTGCTAACTGACAAAAATCTCAACTGCATGGTTAAAGCATCAAAACAACATTATGTTTAAAACACCACCATGTATTAGATAAATTAATCTAAGCATACAAATGGATTAGACATTCATTCAGTGATTGCGGTGATGCTGATAACCATTGGATAAGAGCATGATAATTTCATCTGGAATATATTGCCAAAAGTATTTAACACTGAGAATGTAAGCTCTTTGGGGCACTTTTTAAACATATGTAAAATATCATTTAAGTACAGTGGGATCTAATGAATGTCTGGTCACATAGATACAATTGTAATACAAATATTAAGTAAACCTGTGCTTGAATCTTTTATTTGCTCCCTTTCAGTTTATGCTCCAGTGAACATATTTACTGCCAGGAACGTTTGCTAAACAGGTGACTTTAAGAGATTACCACGGGAACTAGGGGTGCGCTGGTGGGGGTGGGGGAGGGGAGGGATGTACAGCACTCCCGGGCTCCAACCTAGCACCTGGGATCCTGGTTGCCACCCCATGTGCCGGGGGCTCTGCTGCCAGAACTGTGAGCTGGAGGCTTTGCTGACAGCCTCACAACTGAGGTCCTAGCTGCTGGCACCATATGCTGGGTAGGGAGGCAGGGTAAGGTAATGAGGCTGAATTTCAGCACCCCCACTCTTAAAAAATGTTCCGGTACTACTGAGAAAGTGAAACCAGGGAACTGGCGTCAGAAACTTTGTCCTAATAATTGTATTGTCCAGACAGCACACAAAAACATCATATAGGTGTCACAACAAAGCAGAAAAGATTCTGAATTGCGAGTATCAGGTGGGAGGTTTCCAAAAAAACACTTTTGAAGCACAAGTGTCATTGAAAGCCAATGGGATTTCTGCTTTTGAAAATGTCCCTGACAAATACTCAAATTGAATTCCCTATCTATCCATATTTTTTATAATATTCATTAAAGTGGTTTCTGAGTGCCTCTCAGCACACACTTTGTGAACAACTCTTGAAGTGAAATGTTAATATAAAAGCATTCATCAAATAATTTTGAGAAAAAATTCCTGTAAAAAATTATTTGCTCACATACAAAATAAATAAATACATTGAATACGAATAAGAATCAGAATCAGAATAAGAATAAGATGAATTCATTAGCATTATTAGTGCAATAATGATTAACAAAAATGTAGTTTTATCTGAATTAAACCCTTGATAACATTTGTACACCCATAATTAATCTCAGGTGAAAATGGTAGAGTTACCTGCCCAATTAACTGAATTTCACTGCAAATCAGGTAATTGGATAATTAGACTCCTAAATCTAGTAATTTGACACCTGTAATTAATTATTATTAATTATATATTAATTACAGGAACAAAACTGCACCTGTAAAATGGAAACTGTCTTACAGACCTACACATATATTCTCCAAACAATTTGAGATTTTCTGCATATATTTTTATAAAATCATTTTATGTCACCACTGAGTTTAAATTCATGAAATGCCTTGTTAAAGTATGCTTTGTTTCAGATGTGTTTAAAAGCTTGCACTCTTCCAGCTCCTCACAAAGCTCAGTCATTCCTGCACTGCATTATGCATGCTTATGTCAGTCATGTTTTAGATTGATAGTACATTATGGTTTTAAGAATTTGTGATCACTCTGAAATAGATAGAGAGATGGTTTATTAACCAATATTCATGAGATTTTAATTGTAGCAATTTCCCTCTTCCTTTCACTGATGTAAAGTCACAGTAGCTTCTAATTGAACTTCTTTTTCTAAGGGAGCGAGCTTTTGTTATTGTATAACTCTCATTCTTCCTCCCCACCCCCCCAATCACTGCTTAAAATATCTTTCAATGATTTACATAGTTTTTGAATGCCTCTGCTGAGAAATCATTTATGGAGAATTTCAAAACTAGATTAGCTGCCTTTTATGAAGTGAAAGGAATAACTGAAGCTGTCCCTAAGCAAAGATTAGTGTTTCAAGCAGGGGCAACTGGTGTCAGCAGGGCTGGGGGAGGGGGGGGTGGACAGGAAGAGCCACCCAGAGGAGTAAGGAGGGGACATGTGGGAGTACGCCATTTAGCAATTAAAATGTTGGCAGGGACACAGGGGGAGAGGTGCACCTCCTGAGGGCTACCAAAAGACCCATGCTTTCAAGAACAGTTCAGAAGGAAGAATTGCCTACAAAAATATTGTACAGCAATCAATCTGTGAGTAGCACAGTGATGGGCACATTAGAAATACTATGAGCAGCTAAGTCAACACATACCAATGTTCTGTTATTACCTGTTGAATGCCTAGTGAGGCAAACTGGATTGGATATGGATACCTGTGGGAATGCATAAAGACATTCAGTAGGATAGCAGCGAACAGTAACATGAATATGGACTAGGGCGGAGAAAGGGCAGAAATAATCAGAGAGAGACTGGCACAGAGAGTGAGCTGCTTATACCACCACGGATAACAGGAAATCAAGGAAAAAGGGTCAGAGAAGCAACCCAAGTCATTATGTGGGAATAGAGGAAGATGGCATTTGCAGATGTGGTACCAAAGAAGCCATATGTCTGAGCTGATGAGGGAGGAGCAGACAGCACCAAAGGATTCAGTGCTGTATCCTTATATCAAAAAGAACTAACAAAGCATCAAAGTGACATCTTACTGGAATAGAGGGGTTAAAGATATGCTTTTCATCTCCACAAAATTCCTTTAAAGATGCTGTGCTAGTGACAAGCTAATTATAAAAACTCTCAAAAACCTTTCAAGCTTAGAGAGGGAGATAAAATAATTTTACCGTAGGCAATAAATAAAGCAAGAAAAAGCCCAGTAAGGCAAAAGTAAGTGAACAGAAGACACCACAAAATACATTTTTCAAAGCAAGTATATAGGCTTAGTATATTTGCTGGAATTCACATACAAAACTGTATAAAGGACATGATATACCCCTTTACAATTGTGAGTACTTTGGTTTATTAACATGAGAGTAGATTAAACAGACGTGATATGTGGTTGCAGATGTTCATGTCCCATTGGACGAATAATCAGTAAAAGAGTCTGAGAACTTTCTTTAAAACAACAAAATAAACCTTTTTACATATACCCACCGGTCCAAGACCAGAGGAGGTCACCAACAACAGGCAGCACAAAATAGACCCTAGTTAGGCAGCAAACTATCTCAGTTGCTTTCAATAGCTTCCTAAAAGTAAACATAATCACAGAACTAAGAGCAGCCCAGCATTGCTTTAGAGGGAAAGAAAGTTAGTCTGACCATAACAGAAAATTCTAAAGTTCAGATTTACACCAAAGAATGCAATAATTACCGCACTGTTAGTGGGGATACAAGACACAAAATATGCTCTCTCTGACTTTTCTCATCTTCTCCCTGAGAGTCTCACTTACTGTATCCTTTTTTGGTTGTATTTTATTTATTCCACTAAAGATTAAAGAGTTTCCAACTGTTCATTGAAGATTGAGAGAAATATGCTGTATTTTTATCCAAAACTTCTAATGAGAATCTAGCTTATGAAATCATAGCAAGGTATTTTTTCTGTGACTTTACTATATGAAAATACAATGGAGACAGTTGAACAGGTGGCTGAGTTTTTAGAAACAGAGAGGGCCTAAAGTTTAAATATAGTAGTCTCATACCTAAATAAATGGACTGATTTTTGAAAGTGTCTAGAACCTGGTAACTCTTATTGATATTACTGGGAGCTACTGAATACTAAATACATTAGAATAACAGCTTACTTATTTATATGTCTAAATACAGGTTTAGGAATCTGTGACATTACCAAAAGTACTATATGGAATGATGGACAGCTGTGTCCCCTCAGTTCTTCAACCTGAGGTGCCTTTTGCCCAGCATTGCTGTTATAGCAGCTACACTTGGTCTGCTCTCACACAGATCCCAGAACAAAAATCACATCCAGATATGCTCAAATGAGTGCTACAGACTGCTATTCAGAAATTATATTACAGGGAAATACCAGCAAACACCCAGTCATAGGCTTTCCTCAGAAATGTGTGTTTTGTATTGCCCAGCTAGATGATACAAGCTTTCATAAAGTCCATTATTTATGTATTAAGTTTCCCAAACAATTCAGTCCAATCACGTTTATTCAGATAATCTCTCTCTCTCTCTATATATATATATATGAAAGTTTTTTCCTGCCGTGTGACAGTGGCCGGGGGGGGGGGGCAGTGAATGTAGTGAGCATCGGGAACAGCCCCCTAATACAATAAAACAAGTTTATAAACAATAGAAACACAGTTTTTAACTACTACAAATAATGAGGAATACAAGTCAGAATTGATTACAAGGAAACAAAAAAGTAAATCTAAATTAACATCTAATTTAAAAGCTAAATGACTATAAAACAAAAGTCTCTCTCTTTCAGTCAGGATCTCTCTCCCCTAGTCTAGTGCTGTTTCCTTTGTTCTTCAGATGTTGATGATGCCCTGAGTAGAGAGTAAGGGAGAGAGGATTTGAGGCACTTATCCTCTTTTCTTATAGTCCTTTGTTCAAGAACCATCTCCAACTGATGTTCAGGAGCTTCAGAGGGGTAGCCGAGTTAGTCTGAACTGGAAAAAATTAAAAAACAATGAATAGTCTAGCAGCACTTTAAAGACTAACTAAACATGTAGATGATATCATGAGCTTTTGTGGGTACAACCTACTTCTTCAGATGACTGGAGTATTAGAAGTCCAGATCCAAGAATAAATAAGGGAAGGTGGGGGGCAGGGCAGAAGGAGGGGGGAAAGAAAAAAAGAGAAAAAAAAGAGTAAATTGGATTGCTCAAGTAGCAAGAGACTGATAAGAACAATTTGCACTTCTATAAGCACCCATTGGTTGGTTGGTTGGTTAGTTAAGTCATTAGGATGTGGAAGGTAGTGTGTGAGCCAGCTGATATCTTTATTCATTCTTCCCTGATAAGAATTAAACTTGTAAATGACGTTAAGTTCCAACCCTTCCCTATGTATTTGTGGAATTGGCCTAAAACAACACTGTGACTTTGAGATCCATTAATGAGTCCCCGGGCAGGTTAAAGTGTTCTCCAACAGGTTTCTGTGTGCTGCCTTTTCGGCTATCTGATTTGTGTCCATTTATTCTTTGCCATAGAGACTGTCCAATTTGTCCAGTATATATGGCAGTGGGACATTGCAGGCATTTGATGGCATAGATCACATTAGTGAATGTGCAGTTAAATGAGCCCCTGATATAGTGGCTGATGTGGCCAGTGATGAAATTGCTTGTGTAGATGTGTGGACAGAGTTGGCACCGGAGTTGATTGCAGGGGTGGGTTCCTGGATGATTATGATGGAGGTGTGTTGTGGGGTTACTGGAAAGAATTTGTTTAGGTTAGGGGGTTGTCTATAGGCGAGGATTGGCCTTCCCCCCAAGGCCTGTGAGAGTGAGGGCTCATTTTCCAGGATAGGTTGGTTGTAGATTGTTGATAATGAATTGGAGGGGTGTAAGTTGTGGGCTATAGGCGATGATAAGTGGAATTCTGTTTTCTCTTCTTGGCCTGTCTTGAAGTAGTTCATGTCTGGGTACTCTTCTGGCCCTGTCGATCTGTTTTTTTCCCCCACTTCTCTGGGTGGGTATTTCAGTTTTAAGAATGCTCTATATAAATCCTATAGGTGTTTGTCTCTGTGGGATTGGAGCAAATCCAGCTGTAACTTAGTGTCTGACTGTAAACAATTGAGAAATGTTTCTGGGATGGAAGCTAGAGGCATGAAGGTATGTGTAGCGGTCGGTAGGTTTCCAGTATAAGGTGGTGGAAATGTGTCTGTCATGTAATTATACTGTAGTGTCAAGGAAGTATCTCCCTCGTGTGGACGGATCTAGGCTGAAGTTGATGGTGAGGTGGAAGTTGTTGAAATCCCTGTGAAATTCTTCAGGTCTCTTTCCTGTGGGACCATATGATGAAGATGTCATCAATGTAGCATAAGTAGAATAAGGGTATTAGGGGGCCAGAGCTGAGGAAACATTGTTCATGGTCAGCCATAAAGATGTTGGCATGTTGTGTGGCCATGCGGGTGCCCATGTCTGTGCCGCTGACTTCAAGATACAAACTGTCTCTGAATCAGAAGTAGTTGTGGGTGAGGACAAAGTTACAGAGCTCTGTAACCAGGTGTGCAATGGTGTCATAAGGGATGGTGTTCCTGTTGGCCTGTAATCCATCTTCATGTGGAATGTTGGTGTAAGGAGCTTCTACGTCCATGGTGACCAGGATGGTGTTTTCAGGATGGTGTTTTGCAGTTCCTTCAGGAAGTCAGTGGTGTCTCGAAGATAGCTAGGAGTGCTGGTAGCATAGGGTCTGAGGAGAGAGTCAATATAGCCAGATAATCTTGTTGAAAGAGTGCCAATACTTGAGATGATGGGTCGTCCGGGATTTCTAGGTTTGTGTATCTTGGGTAGCAGATAGAAAACTCCTGGTCAGGTATTAGGGGGGGTGTTTGTGTAAATTTGGTCCTGTGCAGTATCAGGGAGCTTCATGAGCAGTTGTTTTAGGGGGTTTTGGTATTCTTTAGTGGGATCAGAGGAAGAATCCTGTAGAATCTGGTGTTGGTGAGTTGTCTGGTTGCCTCCTGTTCATAATCTGTTCTCTTCATGATGACTATAGCACCCCCTTTGTCAGAAAACCTCTGTTGTCAGGAACCTTAAATAGCTTCCTTGTAAAAATGTAAATATTTTGCCCTCACCTTCTCTCTTAGGGAGAGTGGCCATTTAGTCAGGTGATGGTTCTTTTGATCCCATTGACAGCTGGCTGTGTTACCCACACAAAATACTCTCCTCTCTAGGGGCACCCACCTTTATCCATTCCTGGGGCTCTGGTGTAACCCTCTAAATATAGGCACCCACCCTTATCTGTTTCTAGGGCTCAGGTGTAACCTTTCCAAATATAGGTACCCACCCTCATCCTTTCCTAGGGCTCAGGGGTAACCTTACACTTTGTGGGTTTGTGGGGTCTTTTACCAGCGAAAGAGCCTTACACAGTAATATCCTACTTCATCTCTAGTTATTAACAGTCATCAAAAACAGATACACCCACGAGGCATGCACTGCTCACCCCTTCCAATGAGACAGACAAACTTGATGGCCAATCAGGATCAGGTCAAGCTGGGGGACTTCAGTTTCAGCACAGTGTCTTCAGCACAGGGTTGAGGTCTGGCAGCTCTGATCTTGGAGCTGTGTCCTGGAGTGGGTTCTCAAAAATTTTGGCCCCAGTTTATATAAAGAAACTTAATTCCTGCTTAGATCTACCATAACCAATTATTTTAATATAATTTCACTAACCAATCTTAACATACAGTAACAGAATTATCTAACCAATCATACCCCACCACCTTAGTTGATTTACATCTAGCAAAATTAATTATACAGCAGACACAAACAATTACAAACCAGACAGAGATCACACAAGCAAACAATAATAATAGAATGTGGATTCCACAACCCCAACTATTAATAAACAATTTCTTGCCAGATGAAATCCTGGTAAACTAAGTTTTCTTTACCCATCTTGAGTTGTATTTCTTTATCTGGTGACAGTGGGTGCCATTAGGACAGGGTCTCCTTCTTAACAGCCTGTTGTGACACTATTTTAATGCAATTTAGATGGAATGTGAGCATGTGACTTCAAGCTTTACAGCTAATGGCTGCTGCTCTTCAATCTGTCTGTAGAGGAAGTTTTTAGGTCTTCCAATAAGGCTACAGGCCTTTCAACATGTCTATAGAAAAAACATATTGTTACATCTGAGGTGTTGGCTAACCTTTGTTTCTAGGAAATTGTTTCTGACCACTTACTACTAGATCATGTTGGAACATGTCTTGGTAATTACAGATGGGAATCTTATGTCTTTGCATAGAATGACGCCACACGTATTTAGCCAGGACAATAATGATCAGCAAATCATGAGTTTTCAAATTATATCTTACAGAGTATGCGTTATACAAAATTTAGCATAGTATTGAAAAAGGGGAAGAACTCATGGGTATAAGCTCTCAGAGGGTATGTCTAGACTACATTCCTCTGGCGCCAGAGGGGATGTAGTCTAGACATAGCCATAGTGTCTAACTGTAAAAACAAGTAGTCCTGTGGCACCTTAGAGTCTAACAAAAATATATAGAATCATGAGCTTTGGTGGGTAAAATCAGATGAATTAGAGTGTAAATAACAGAAACCAAGTTTATATATGTCTTACAATTGACAGGTATGTCTTCTGCTGGTTCATTCATTCATTCATCTCTCTCTATATATATATTTCTATCTCTATCCATCTATTTTATATCTAAATCTATGCATCACTATATTTATCTCTATACCTATCTCCAGGGCTCACCAAGCGGCAGCAAGCCTCGCTCGCCAGCTGCGGTTCTCGGAGCTGCGCATGTGCAGATTGCGCGGCGCCGGTTGTGCCGGCTTGTAATCTACTTGCCACGGACGAGTAGATTACATGATTTGTGAAGCCCTGCCTATCTCTATCTCTATCTCTATGTCTATATCTTGGTTTCTGTTATTTCCACTCAATTCATCTGATTTTACCTATGAAAGCTCATGTTTCTATGTATTTTTGTCAGTCTCTAAGGGCATGTCTACTCTAGGAAATTATTTCAAAATTATAACTCCCAAAATAACAATTTCAAAATAAGCTTGTTGCCCGAGGAAAGCAGCAGTACAGATTTTGAAATAACCAGTCCCTTGTTTCAAAATAACAGACTTGATAGTGTGGATGCTCTGCTTATTATTTTGGAATAAGGAGGATTATTTCAAAATAACCACCTAGTGTAGACCAGGGCTAAGCTGCCTATGAGCACTACTCATTGTCCTCAAAATTACAGACTAACATGGCTACCACTCTGAGATTGCCTAACTGTACACACTCAAATTTTGACTCAAAATTTTCAATACATGTCAGACAGGATTACTGGCATAGTAGACTAACAAAGTCTACATTTCTCCTGGACAATACTTAAAACAAAAAATAGAGCTGAAATAATAACTAAAAAATAATCTATCTCCTTAATATAGTCTTGTTTACTGCTTGCAAGTTATCTGTGAGCAAATAGCAATTTCCTCACATTGATTTGTTTTATAAATTGCTTTCATAAATTTAGTTTATATTTTTAATGCTCTGTGCATCAATCACACATCAGTATTTCATTCTTCATATTCAAATTTTGAGCTGTTCCATTGGAGTTTGATTTGTCAGATAAGAAACTTGTGAATATTTCTGTTCCCTAATTGAAATGGCATGTAAAGTACATGTACCAAAAATACTTATGCATGCAACTTTCATATTTGGTTTAGGTATATACTCATGCATGTGACTTTCCACAAACATTTGTTCTATGCACAAGGATGCAAGTATGACTGAAATTTATTCATTTTAAAATTCAAGTGTACAGTTGAAATTTAGGGGAGTCTGCTTGGCATTTTTCTACCCAATTCTGCCTCAAAATATGGCTTATTGGCTGAAAATATTCTTATTGGATGCCTGCTGGATATGTGGGCTAGCTATCTTTAAAATGGTTGTGTTCCAGCTAGTAAGGCCTCTTTTAGGGTAGCTGATCTGCAAAGTTGTTTGATCTTTGGCTTCACTGTGATCCAGAGTGGGAACATAGGAACACAACCTAAACCAATGTTTGCTGTCTTTGGCAAAGCTAGACAATGGCTCCTCAATGTGTTCCAGGCTTTGGGTCCTTCCTCCCGCCAAAATTAAGCACAATTGCCAACCCCAGGAGACATAGGCTATGTCTAGACTGCAGAGTTATATCGGAAAAAGATACACAAATTGTGAACCGCAATGTGTGTATCTTTTTCCGCTTTTTTCAGAAGAGGCTTTTCCGAAATTTGGCCTGTCTACACAGGGCCAAATTTCAGAAAAACCTCCTGTTTCAGAACATCCCTTATTCCTCATACAGTGAGGAATGCAGGAATACCGAAAGAACGTTTCCACTTTTTCGGAAACTGTTCTGAAAAAAACGGACACATTCCTCGGACACGGCATAGCTTTTCCGGGATACCTCCAGTATCCCGGAAAAGCTCTGCAGTGTAGACATATTCATAAGGATGTTCTAAAAGGAATTTACTGTAGCCTGCACATACCCTCTCTAATTTCATTGTGCTTCTGATGCTAGTTGAGAAGGGTTATTTTTTAAACATCTATATAATATAATAATGTAATAATAATGGCTTACCTTCCATAAAAATGCATACAGTTGCTTCCTTCTAAGCCATTTCTCAACTGAGGCATCCAAAAGTGATGTTTTAATCCTAACTGGAGCTATACCAAAGTGTTTGTATCCAGATATATTAACTCTTCTCCACTGGTGTGTCCGACAGTCAGACACATTTCAGGTCATTTTTCAAAAATGCTCAGAATATTATTCTGACCTGGCTTACACTAGCATAAATGTGTCGCATGGAAACCAGAAGTAAGATGGGACACATAGCATTTTAGAGAGAGCCCCTCAATCAAGTATATGCATAGTAATCCACAAAAAGGTCACTACACATCATAATCATTTATGAAGTTATGTATCTATGCTGTAAATTATGTTTTAAATTAAGGCACATAATAAGCAGATGGCCTGCCTCAGAAAGATTCCCTGCAATCGGGAGATAACAAATACTTATCTGGCTACGTCTAGACTGGCATGATTTTCCGCAAATGCTTTTAATGGAAACGTTTTTCCGTTAAAAGCATTTGCGGAAAAGAGCATCTAGATCGGCATGGACGCTTTTGTGCATTTCAGCCATCGGGGCTTTTTTGCGCAAAATAAATCTGGGTTGTCTACACTGGCCCTCTTGCGCAAAAGCATTTGCGCAAGAGGGCTTTTGCCCGAACGGGAGCGTCATTGTATTTGCGCAAGAAGCACTGATTTTGTACATTACAAAGTCAGTGTTCTTGCGCAAATTCAAGCGGCCAGTGTAGACAGCTGGCAAGTTTTTCCGCAAAAGCGCCTGCTTTTGCGGAAAAACTTAACAGTCTAGACACAGCCATCTATGTTTCATCACTCTAGTTCTCAAAATACTTGTTTGAACTTAAAAAACAACAAATAGTCTAGCAGCACCTTAAAGACTAACAAAACATGTAGATGGTATCATGAGCTTTCATAAGCACAATCTACTTCTTCATGCTTGTTTGCTTATTCAGCCAGTTGCTAACCAAAAGGCTGTGGAATTTACCAGATAGGAAATTTACAGGACAAAATAAATATCAGGAGGACCCAGTTTGTAAGTAAAATCAATGAATTTGTGATGAATATCTGGGAGTCTGAGTTACTGCTACAACTTTGCTTAATGACGCATAATGGCAGCATGATTTGGAATGGATGGAAGATCACAGCCAAGGCAAACTATAGAATTTTGGAACTCTTTAGCTATGTCTACACGGCAGAGCTATTTCAGGATACCAGAAGTATCTCGAAATAGCTATTCCACATCTATTGAAGCAGCACCTTATTTCAAAGTAGATTTCAAAATAACAGGTGGCTTATTCCGACATCCCTGTAACCCTCATTCCACGAGTGTTAAAGGACGTTTCAAAATAGCACTTTATTTTGAAATTAACTTGAAATAAGCTATGCAATTTGCGCAGGTAAAGGTGCTGTGTAGACACACTCAAATTTGTGTGAATTTTGCTCTATAAACAAGTCTTGGCTCTACTATGCACTAATGTTACTTTTATGTAACCATTTGTTACCAATATTTTTATTTGCCACCGTTTGAATCTTTGTACTTCATCACATAAACTTTTCATATTTCAATGCTGTATGTTAAGAAGAGTGGTGATCTTAGGCAGAACTGGTGCACTGGGATGTGCTGCTTCTTTGGAAGCAGTACATCTGTGAATACTGAGAGTCTCCAGTGGAACAGGGCAGGGTTGGACACTCCAGTGAGATGCTTAGAGGGCTTGGGTGTTGGACTTGCCTATCAATAACCAACAGAGGAATAGTGGTGCCTGTGCAAGCTGAGATGGGTGTGATTGTTGTCTGGGTCTAATGCTACCTGGGAACCGAACACTGGCCGTCACGGACAAGGCTTCCTCACATTAAGGGGAGGTGGTAGTGAGGTACCTTACAAACATGCATACCCCAAGGAAGATTTTACACCATTTTACACACATGGAATTCAAATGAATTCAGTAGAGTTACTGTAGCCAGAAGTAGCCAGGAGTAACTCTATTGAAGTCAATTGAATTCCATATGTGTAAAATGGTGAGAGATCCGAATTAGGCCTCTCTTATTGATATCCATGCAGCCTGAGTTCATGCTTACTTGTGAGGTAAGATTTCAAGGAAACTACTAGCTGATAATCTAGTGATCTTTGCTTTCTAATAACTACTTTAATTTCCCTTCTCTGATGAATTTTCAGCCAGTAGTTAAGAGTGTGCTGTAGTTCTGAGTTGTGAGAGTCAGATTATAAGAGGGATTGTGTGTGTGTGTGTGTGTGTAATTCTAGGGGACAATTTGATTGTTTCCATTTATTTTTCACAGTAATTTGGTATTCTTCATTATACAGTTCCCCCTGCTCTTTTTTCAGTACCCCATGATTGCATTAGCTTGTACCTGTAAATCTTGTATGATTCTTTTTTGTTGTTTTGATTTGATCATGGCCTTCAGGTGATAAACAGGTTTATGATTTAAGGTTTTTTACCATTTTTTTTGAAGAGCAGCTGTGCTTTCCTGATAAAATGTTTTGCATGGTCATCTTTTCCCTACACCAAAAAAGGAAAAAAAATACCACTGACTGCCCAACAAAACTACTATTTTTACGTCAATTCTCCACTGAGACACCATGAAGACAATCAAATTTGTAGAGTGCTGGACACTGATTTAACAAAATATTTAAGCATGTGTCTAAATTTGGGCATGTAAGTACTCCTACTGGCTTCACTAGTGCTACTAGTATACCTAAATTTAGGCACATGCTTAAGTATCTTACTGAGGGTATGTCTAGACTGCATCCCTCTGTCAGCAGAGGGATGCAGATTAGGCAGGTTGACATTGCAAATGAGGCAGGGATTTAAATATCCCGTGCCTAATTTGCATAAAAATGGCCACCGCCTTTTGCTGACTCAGCACTTTGTCCGCAAAAAGCGGCAGTCTAGAGGGGGATCTGTCAAGAAAGAAAGCCTTTTTCGACAGATTCTGTAAACCTCCTTGCAGGAGGCATAAGGCATCTGTTGAAAAAGGCTTTCTTTCTTGACAGATCCCCCTCTAGACTGCCGCTTTTTGCCAACAAAATGCTTAGCCGGCAAAACGTGGCGGCCATTTTATGCAAATTAGGCACGGGATATTTAAATCCCTGCCTCATTTGCAATGCCGACCTGCCTAATCTGCATCCCTCTGCCGACAGAGGGATGCAGTCCAGACATACCCTGAGTGAGGATCTGTGGACATACTGCCCATTGTTAATATTTGAACACCTCACAGTTATTAATGAATTCTGTGACAGAATGACATTGATATAAGTCTCAAAGTAGATCACAGCGCCCATTCTCAAAGCAAGCAGAAAAAATCCGTT
The DNA here is from genome assembly GCA_019425775.1 of Rafetus swinhoei. Taxonomy (NCBI): domain Eukaryota; kingdom Metazoa; phylum Chordata; order Testudines; family Trionychidae; genus Rafetus; species Rafetus swinhoei. The sequence continues at coordinate 124,020,770 of CM033424.1, forward strand.
TTCTATTCTCGGCTACTTGGGCCATCTGTATTGCTGGTAAAGGCTGAGAATCATACTAAGAGTATATTTGCTAATTGTTAAATAGCTAAATGATGCCCATGTACTGAAACAGATGGACATTTTCTAAATTGTTTTCCAATATGGCTCATGCATATTTTCCATCATATTTTATACTTCATGTTTTCATATATAATTAAGTAAATGTAATTTATGACTTGATCTTGCATGTGCTTACTCATGTGAATAGTCCCCATTGGGCTTCAGTGGCACTGCTTGTCTGAATAAGGATTTGTGTTATCAGCCCTCTCATTTTTTAGGGCTGGGCAAATCAGTTTGGATTAAAATCCCATTTACCTAATCATATGAAAAAACAGATAATTTTGGTAGAGGTTGTTATATTTTTAAATATTTCTTATTTTTTCACTTCCAGTTTCTAGGATGGACCGGAAGCGTTGAAGTCTGCCTCATAAGCTTCACAAGTCAGTTTTGCTAACTGCAGAAATTTGTACAAGCATCAGATAAGCATCCAAAAGATATCATGCCTTTTCCAAAGAACCTGAATTCAAAACACTTGATCAGTTTCATAGCTCTCAGATATACTGGTGGGAATCGGTAGAGTTTTCATCAAACTAGTAAGGGTATTAAAATACCATAAACATTTTGCTCTAAGCATGAACGCTGATTTAATGCTGTGATTCATTTTAGCCTATGTGACTTACTGAAGAAAGAACTCAAAATAAAATCTTGAATCCAAATGCTCCTGAAGTTTACAGAAATATAGAAGAAGGTTCTGATCCTAATACTGAAAGTCTGTTTCTCTTCCTGCATACACCAATTTTTCACTGTAGCTTACACTGCAACGAGAGGAGAATCATATCTTTAAGGACTGGGTTGATCCATACAAATGACATATACAACATAAAAATAATCAGTAACCTATACTTTCTAAGAAAGTCATCACTGAATCCTAAATGATTAAAGTGGGGGGTTGGTTTTGGTTTTTTTGTTTTTCATTTTTAGATTCAGCAACTGGTATTTTCAAATACAATAGATCACTTTTTCAAAGTAATTTAAACCACTGTGGATGAGTTTATACACAGTGCCTGAAACTTTTTACTTATGAATTTCAAGTTAATTTTTAATTAATATCTTGCATTACCTTGGCATTTAAGCAATTACATAATAAATTATTTAGTTGTTGATGTTATGCTTTAGACAGATGTTACATCAAAAAAGTTAATGATTAAACAGATTTTAATAGATTTACACTTATAGGCTTTACTCACTTTAAAAATATTTTAGCTTGATTTTGTTGTTCATGAAAGTGAAGGGCTAAGACCCATTCTTCAACGGGGCCCTTACCCGCCTTGTACTTTGATTACACACTTCTGTATGAACCACAAACTATGTTCCATAAACAAAAATTTAGATTAAAATGAATAGAGGCTCATTAAGTGTGACTCCCTCCCAGTGTTTAAAGTAAGGAAATGCCAATCTATAGGACATCTCTTTCCTTGCCACTGTGTTTACCCTCCTCCACACATGCTTTCACAAGAAAATTCCTTCTGCCTCTAACCAATAAACATGCACAGTAATCATTCATCTCCCTTAAAATATAGGACAAAACTTAAATAGCTATCTTTCTTTGGGCATTATACCTGCTGGAATTGCCAACACATGACATTGGTCTGGCCATATTTCTCCCCCAACAGAGTCAAATGGATGATTACCTGGGGAAGCAAATGGTTGGTGACTTCAATTTTACATTAGCTGGGAGGACCATTAGTCTGAAGGATTTCTCAGCCGAGCTGGTTTTATTCACCATCTTCCTGATTCTCTGCAATGTTGGAGCCATGCCAAGTAGCCAAAGCAGTGACCAGGATCCATCTCAACAATATCCGGGTTGCTTTGGAGAGAGAATGGGACTGATTATTATTCTGTGTGACTTCATTGACGTGTGTGGTAGCACTGATGATTTTCTACTGGTGGGAATGAAGAAGAATAAAGCATAGGCTGTTTGCTTATTCACAACCACACTGCAGCTGTCTCTGGGATGAAAGGCAACACACATGGGCATTATCTAATGAAAATGACACTGCTACATTCTAATACTATGGAAACTTTCACTGCCTCCAGTAATTAGGATCTCTGCTCTTGATTCTCAGGCAGCTTTGCCTTCTCCATGACACCGAAGGGGTAAGATGAGGATGCAAGGATGATTTATATAACTTTTGTCTCTGCAATTCTGGGTACATCCTCCGGCAGAAATTACAACTGTTCTAACCTATGCTCAGCTTTCTATTGCTTTGAGGGGGCATTGACAACTGGAAATAACTGACCACAAAGGCATTCTAGATATGATCATTTCCCCCGGTCTTATCCTCCATTCTAGGGGCTGAGAAGTTGATATAGCACCATTGCTCAGGTTGTATATGACTATAGAAGTTTGCCTCTCCCAGAGAAATTTCTACATTTTCAATTAAGTCAGATTTATAGACACAGTGTGTATTTGTAGTGGAATGAATGGCTACAACAGACACTAGAATTAGACCCTCCATTTTATGTGTAATCTTAGAGGTTAAGCAGTATTTGCTATAGTCATCAAAAGGCCAATAAATCATACGGGGGCAAGTGTGTCTCCCAACAAGTACCATCTGTCCCACCTCCTGCAGCACATTTCTATATCAAAGTAATTGTATACGAAAGATCCTTCATCACAATAACTTTGAAATGATACTGAAACAGAGAAAGCTATTATAGATGAATATCAAGCACAACCTTACCAGCAGATATTAAATCTTGCTATCTAAATCATTCTAGACACCCCAGGCTTTGTTTATTTAATATTTTCCTTTGATCTTCAGAGTTTGTTTTGATGTTCACCTTAACTCCTTTGCACATGTACAACTATGAAAGTAATTTTGTAAGTACCTTCGACTTAAAGTATGCAGGCCATATGAAAGGATAAGTCCTGGCGTACACTAGGAATTTAGAAGTATCAGAGGAATAGCCATATTAGTCTGTCACTTCAAAACAACGAGTAGTCCTGTAGCACCCTAGTCCTAGTCGACATTAGGGAATTAGTTTGAAATAACTCCCTTATTTCGAAATAATTAGTGGAGCGTCCACACTACCAAGCCTGTTACAGTAAAACCTCTGTTATCTGGCACGCTCAGGGATTAAGGCATTCCGGTTATCTAAAAATTCCCGTTATCTGAGGGTCCCATCAACCTAGGAAAAACCAATGGACAATAATAGTAAAACTTGAGTTTTTAACATTGGTAGTTTTGTAGTGTGAGGCAGTTGGTCTCACCTTTCTATTTTGAGTTAAAGATTAGTACTTCTTAAATAAAAAATTGCTAAGCCAATCATGGTAAACCAAGCCAGGCCTTCGCGCCTGAAGATGTGGCAGTACTGTGGCTGGGGGCAATGCTTGTTAACAAAGTTTTCTGGTTAACAGATTGCCGGATAACAAAGGTTTCACTGTATTTTGAAATAACAGGCTGGTTATTTCAAAATCTGTACTCCTGCTTTCCTGGGGGAATAAGCTTATTTCAAAATAGTTATTTTGGGAGTTATTTCAAATTTAGTTATTTCAAAATAATTTACTAGCATAGACATGCCCCTCCCTCCCTCTCCTTCTCCCTCTCCTTCTATATAGACACACACACACACACACACACACACTTCCTCAGATGAGCAGAATGGAGAGAAAATGAGAGATACCCTCACAATTCATAACAGAAAAAGAAGGGAAAAGGGAGAAAAAAAAAAGAAAAAGTACCTGCCAATTGTAGTGCCAGTGCTAATGAGGCTGATTGAGTGGCCTTGAAGTATCCCATATTTAGCTTTTGATGTCAATTGGGTGTGAAATGTAAAGAAAGCAGGTTTTATAATGGGCCATTCAGTTCAGGTCTTTGTTCAAGCCAAGAGAGACAGTGTCAAATTTGCATATGAAAGTCAATTCTTCATTCTCTCTCTGTAGTTGGCTTTTGAAATTCCTTTGTAGAAAAATGGCTACTTTTAAATCCATTAATGGTAGGTTTAAACGTTCCCTACAAGTTTATGTGTATTACTATTTTTGATAACTGACTTGGGGCTCATTATTATTTGTCACGGAGGCTGTCCAGTTTGGCCAATGTACATGGCAGAGAGGCATTGCTGGAACTTGATGACACATATCTCATTGGAGGACATCCAGGATGTACTTGTTCAAGACAGGCCCAACTAGGAAATAACAGAACACCACTAGCCATCACCTACAGTCCCTAGCTTAAACCTTTGCAGTGCCTTATTGATAATCTACAACCTATCCTGGAAAAGGAACCTCATTCTCTCAGGCCTTGGGAGATAGACCAGTGCTTGCCTACAGACAACCCCCTAACCAGAAGCAAATTCTTTCCAGCAACCACACTTCACACCTCAGACATACTCACCAAGGAATGAACCCCTGGAATAAACCCCGTTGACAACTCTGTCCACACATCTATACAAGTGACATCATCACAGAACCTAACCACATAAGTCACAACATCAGGGGCTCATACAACTGCACATCCTCTAATGTTATCCATGCCATCAAGTGCCAGCAATGCCATCTGCCATATATATTGGCCAAACTGGACAGTCTCCATGACAAAGGATTAATGGACACAAGTCAGATATCAGAAGTGGAAATACAGAAATGGGTCTCATTCTGGTATAGCTGCATTTTGGAGTAGGGAAAAGCAATTCACAAACTTCCATACAAGTGGCTTTATCCATGTAAAATTTTTGGAGCCACTGCTGATCATCCCATAGCTGCATAACAATGTGGTCCCAGCAGTCTGTACTTGTCTCACCACACCAGAACTAGCATTCATCTATATCAGGAGGATTGGCTGCGACCAACATCTGCCAATTGCTCAACTCAAGTGCTTCACACAAGTGTCTGTTCATGGCCTTCTCACATTCCAGCAAGTCCTGTATATGCTCTTGACATACTGCAGCAAAAGGCACAAGATGTTTGCTATGATTATCATTGCACTTTGCAGCTGAATGGGGTCCATGCTTGCCCTGATATGGCATATGCACATATAACCAGAAAAAAAAGGGCACAAAAAGATGGTTTCCCATTGCTTTCAAGTGGGGAGAGGAAAGAAATAAGTGCAGAATGTGATGCTGACAACATGTATCCAGAACCCCACGCTGCACTTTTTTGGTGCTGGGAGTCCTGTCCCCAAGGAGCCCTTGTGATGGCCGGGGAGCCCCAGCCCTTGGGAGCAATGGCTGGACTGGTGGTAGCAGGCCCAGCAGGGAGGCCAGGCTAGGAGGTGCCCCAGCCAGGCCAGATGCACAACTCAGAGGGGAGCCCGAGAGTGAGGCTAGTAGCGAGCAGGGGAGCATTGACCTCCCTTAATTCAGTAAACTCTCTGGTTCGGGACTGCTCAGCTTCTGAGAGTTCTGGACCAGGGAGGTCCAACCAAGGGATGTGAACAACTAGTTGATTTGCTTATCGTATAGTTGACACACTAGTCAACTAGTCGCTTCCCACCCCCTTGCTGCCTCTATCAAATGAGGCAACCGGGAAGGGGGGAAGAGGAGGTGCTTCAAAACAGCAGTGCCATGTAGAGCCCGGAGCCAGACTCTGGGCTCCATGTGGCACTGCGTCTTTGAAATGCCACGTGGATCCTGATGCTGGGCTTGCCACAACATTTCAAAGAGGCAGAGCCGCATGGAGCCTGGGGTCAGCTGGGGACTAAGAGGTATCCTGAAATAGCATTCAGAGTCTTTTGAACATGCCCGTTATTTTGAAATATAATGGGCTCACTATTCCGATGTCCCTGTAAACCTCATTCCACAAGGAGTAAGGGGCATTTCATAATAGCAATTTATTTCAAATAACTACTATGTAGACAGTGCCAAATTTTGAAATAAGCTATTTTGAAATTAACTTGAAATAAACTATGCACTTTGCATAGCTCAAATTGCATAGCTTATTTCGAACTCTGGGTGCAGTGTAGATGCACCTTAAGGGTGCCTGCCTCAGACTAATTTTGAAGCTTCCCTGTAGTGTGGACATGCTATTTGGAAGTAGTTATTTGGGGAGTTTTTTGAAATAAGTTATTTCAAAATACTTTCATACTGTAGACATGCCCTAAGTGACCTACAGAGCAGAGCATCTCCACTGCACTATAATGAAAAATCTTCTTCTCCTGATGGCAGCATGTTAATTAAAATAGCTGATAGGTAGATCTACCCAAACCCTGACATACTCCCTTTCAACTGTTAAGGTATAAGGACCCCAACCCCTCCAAAAAAAGGAAAAAGAATAACTGCAGCACACAGAAAATGAAGGACTTAACCATAAATTCTCCAAGGTCCCACCACCAATGGTTTTGTTGGGTTTTGGCTCCCCATGGCCACTGGGATCCTATCTACATTCACACATCAGTGCTATTGGCTAATGGAAAGGACATCAGCACTTGATTACTCTTGTGATGTTCCAGGCAATGACAGATTGGAGAGCCAACAAAAGCAGTACTTGGACTCTGCCTTCCCTGCATGCAATAGATTGCACTTAAGTACGTTAGCATAAATCACAGAAAGTATGGCTCTTTCATCCACAAATGGAAAATCAGAGAATCACCAAGCTGTGATTCTGCTGAGGTACAAACTACATGACAGGTTGTAGACAATTGTACCATTTATGCCTACAGAGGTGAAATAAGGGGGATCCCTCTAAATATCCCAGAAGAACTAGAATGGCTTTTGAACATCAAACTTCAATTATAATCTTATTTTGTTGCATTTTTAATGCCATATAAAAGAGAAGAAGCTATTCATTGGATAAGTGCAGGTAGAATTTGGCCCTGTAAAGAAGACCTTCGTTATAAAATGAATTGCAATTTCTACAGTGTGATGCCGGGAGGTAATACTACTCCTGTTATATCTGAGTTCAATATAATAATTACTTCAAAATAATTACTACTGTGCTTCTTAACTTTGACATGGAGTGAAAACTTGTCAAGGGTTGCATATGAAAAGAAATATAAGAAATGACTTGGGAAACTGTAAAATCAAACAGTTTTGTATGAAAATAATCAGTATTATATACAATTAATCTTAATTTCTGATGGCACATTACCATAAATATAGCAAATTGACTGTAAATATAACAATACACATTCCAAAACACACCCACTATCTTCAGAATGAGGTCCTTCTTTTCACTTTAACATTTCCCCATGTATTGAGGCAAAGAAGTAACTGTTCATACAGTGTGTACTGTATATTTGATTAAGCATGTACCTCTTCAGTTACCAGAAAAAAAATCCATTCTAAAGCTCTTTATTAAACAATGTGATTTTTAAATAATTTCTATTTGGAATCATATCTAAAAAAGACACAGAATGAGGCAGGAAAATGTACTTGCCAGATGGAAAGTTTTTCTGACGAGCATCAAGAATGGAGTCTGGTAGAACATTCTCCTGTCTCCTTGTACCACTCCTACTACACTGTGCTTTTGATTTTGCTACAAGATCCTGAACACTGAAAATAGATATGTTGTTGCAATAGGTAATGACGAAATTGCCACACAAACTGATGATCTAAAATTTTCTTAGTAAAGCTTTTCATAGCTTTTTTTTGTTCAATATGAAACTTGCATGCCATTGGGAATCAAACTGCCTGGCAGAAAGAACATGGAAATGCTAGCAGAGGCTGTGGAAGATTTAACATGAAAGTGAAGTGAAGATTTAGAGAATTAGTCAACAGGAAACCATCAAACAGTCAATTTTTTAAGAAAAGGTATGATATAATCCTGCTATCTTTATTATCTAGCTCCAAGCATCATTCTCAGTGGGTTGAAACTTTGTTTACTTTTTGATTCCATCTACCTTTCCTACCTACAGTTAGATGCTGGCAGGAAACCTTGAGAGTATTTAAACCTTCAGATATGAGTCTAGAAATGAACAGCAGCGTGTGGTATTGCAATGGATACTAATAAAACTTGTTTGGGAAATAATGACTGTCTCAGAGGAAAATAGTGGAGGAACTAGAAGTAAGGAGCTGAAGTACGTTTCTTATGGTTTTTATTTTTTATTCTGGAATTATGATACCTCTTAAGAATAATACCAGAATATACACTTTAGTTTTTTTAAACTGCAAAGAAAGTTTTTTTCCTACCAGTACAGTTGGCCAAAGTTGTCCATGTGTAGAGTGGCACGCAAAATTGAGAACAAAAAGGAAATATTCTACTAGGATTCAATCCGAACACAGTATCTTCTGAACCCAAATACCATTTGCTCTGAAAGTGGTTATTTTAATATCAGTTCAGACAGATTGACCCCACACAGATATAAGGGGGGTATTGCACTGTTAACGTCTATGGAACTATGCTGATTTTCTGCCACTGAATATCTTATCCAATATGTCAAATGCAAGAGGACAGGCAGCCATGTCCAAGTACATCCAGACTTGTTAGATTCTGAGTCAGTTAAGAAATACTGATTTCATGCTGTCTGGAGTGGCTCATGAACAAGAATACTAGCCTCAGGGTGGACTGTTAAGAAGCAGCACACAAATCCAAACAATTTCTAAGTTCTATAGCTAGATTTTAGCAACCAGGTAATATGTGTAAACTCCTCAGGCACTGAAGAGCCTTAAAGTGGAATCACAGACAGTCCCCTTGGGCATTCTGATCTATCTTGCTATCTAGGTAAACTTGACTTTGTGACAGATAGGCACATTACACGACAGATCACAAATAATTCATGTTGTCCTCAGTCCCAAATTCACTTACCCCAAATCCATTTGCACCCCAAATCTCATACCAAAGACAGGGCTGGTAGCTCATTCTATAATAAATCAATTAAAGGTTTATTCACTTGGAAGAAGAAATAAGAGTTATTTACAAGGTTACAGCAAATTCACACACACATATTACAGTCTTGAATTTTAAATGATAATTTTTTATAACAAGCAAATGACATTTTTATTACAAGCACATTTTGTGTGTCTGTAACGGGTCCACCTGCTGGTGAGCTCCCTGCTGCAGCCAAGTAACTCTGTGGTCTAGCTCAGGGAGGGGAACCTCATGTGAAGGTTGCCCTGAGCCAGGAGCTGTGTCTCCTTCTTCGGATGGGGTATCATCCCTTTGCTGAGACAACTCTTGCTCTGGCTCAGTTTCTCCCACCAAATGTGTTTGGAGCCATGCTTTACCCTCTTTCCACTGCTGTCAGTGGGATTTCCCCACCTTCTCAGGGGAAGCAGGCCCTTCCCATAAGTCCAAGTTTACTATGGGGAATAGCTCCTCCACTGCCTGGGGTACTGGTTCCTCTGGCGGAGAGGGCTCGGCTGGTGGAAGGAGCAACAAAGGAAACTGTTGCCAATCCCTACCAATTATTCCCTTCCACGGAAGGTGTTTGGCTATGCCGACCCATATCTTTGCCTCGTAGTCCTTCACTTTCAAGAGGACCCATGCTATGAGGTAAGGGTGCACATCTCCATGCTCAAAGGTCACTTTCACTGGGCGGTCATATTGGAGGGTGCCAGCACTGACTCCCAAATCAGAGTTTGGGAGCATCCAGAGTCGACCAGCCCAGGCATTGTGCACCCTTCCACAGTGACTTGCAACATGTAGGCCTTGTGCATTCGATCTGGTTCCGCACCCAACCCACTACATGTTTCAGCAAGTCCACAATATAGAAAGTCACACTCCATAATGGGGCAGAAGCAGCTGAAATGTCCAGGCTTCCCACACCGGAAGCATACCAAGGGTCCCTTTGGGTCATCTGGATTATGATTCAGCAAGGATGGGGGCGGAAGGTTGCCGTGGGATTGTGGGTAACCTCTCGGAGAGCTTCACTTCTCGGCAGTTTGGGTCTCTTAGACCCCAGGCTTGGGCCTTCAGCTGTGAGGTTGTGCCCACTCTCAGGGCCAGGCTGGCTAGACATACTAGGCCCAGTCGCTAGAAAAAAGTCTTTGATAGTCCGAACGGCGGCAGCCAGGGAGTCTGGATTATGCTATCGCACCCAGGTCTGAACTGGCATAGGCAAGATCTCCAAGTATTGTTCTAAGACTATGGAGTCCATTATCTCATAAACAGTGTGGCCAACAGGAGGCCCAGTCCTTGAGGAGTTGGGCCACCGCTCGGGACCGGGCATCAGCAGGAAAAGGTTCAGTATGAAACCGGTGATGATATGTCTCAGGGCATACCCCCAGGCGATCCAGTATGGCTGCTTTCATGGTTCCATAGATGGCCACAGCCCTGTCATTCAATGCTCAATAAGCTGCCTGGGCTTCCCTTGAGAGGAACGGAGCTAGGCGAGCAGCCCAGGTGGTTGGGTCCCACCCAGTGGTCATGGCTACACGCTCAAAGGTTACTAGGTACACTTTGGGATCATCATGTGGCCCAAGCTTAGCTAGTGGTATCCCAAATCCCGAGTTTACTGGATTAGCCGGACCTCGGATTGCCAGTCGTTGGAGTACTGCCTCCTGAAACTGGTGTTCTTGTTGTTGCCTCTGCTGTTGGATTTGGAGCGTCACCAGGAGTATATTCTGTTGCTGTTGGGCAGCTTGCTGAGCCTCTTGCTAGGCTTCCTGCAGTGTCCTCTGTGCCTATATGGTGCTGCCCCCTGCTGCTGGGCCAGCAGCCTCCCCAGCTCATCCATTAGATACAGGGGCGGCTCAAGACCCCAATTCTGGTACCACTGTAATGGGTCCACCCGCTGGTGAACGCCCCCGCTGCAGCCAAGTGACTCTGTGCAGGGTCATTGCCTGTTTGTCTGGTCACCCTCAAAGTCCTGGAACCAGGGCCTGACTAGCCCTGTCCACAGTGCTAGTAAGTCTCTGCTTGTAGCTGGTCTTTGGCACCTAGGTCTGGGTCTTACCCAGATCTAGGCTCAGCTCACACTGGGAAGCTAACCGTAGTGCTGATCTCCCAGTCAGGGTATAAACCTGGCTGGGTTGAGCTCCTGAAGGGAACTGCCAAACTCCAGTCCTGCAGGTTCTTTTATACTTCTCTGCTGGGTCCTGATTGGCTGCCACAGAGACAGCCACTCTATAGTGTCTGGAGGACCTCTTCTCCGCTCCTCCTGCTGGGATGGGTTGCGGCAAGGCTGCTAGCCTCCTGTAGGGGGTGTTGGGGCCTAGTCCAGCCCATCATAATGTCTTTAGGGCTCACCCAAACAAGACAGTTGGGGACTCCTAGCCCTGGTCTACACTAGGAAGTTATTTCAAAATAGCGCTCCTTATTTCAAAATAACAAGTGGAGCATCCATAATACCGAGCCTGCTATTTCGAAATAAGGGGCTGGTTATTTCAAAATAATAACTTCTGCTTTGCACGAGGAATAATGCTTATTTTAAAATAGTTATTTCAAAATAGCGGTGGTATGGATGCCCCACAGCTGCTTTTTCAAAATAACTACTCCGCAGAGTCATTCAGGCTGCATCTAGACTGGCAAGTTTTTGCGCAAAAGCAGTCGCTTTGCGCAAAAACTTGCCAGCTGTCTACACTGGCCACTTGAATTTGCACAAGAGCACTGACTTTGTAATGTACAAAATCAGTGCTTCTTGCGCAAATACAATGACGCTCCCGCTCGGGCAAGAGGGCCAGTGTAGACAACCCAGAATTGTTTTGCGCAAAAAAGCCCCAATGGCTAAAATGGCGATCGGGGCTTTCTAGGTAAAATCGCGTCTAGACTGGCCACGGATGTTTTTGCGCAAAAGCGCTTTTGCGCAAAAGCATCCGTGCCAATCTAGACGCGCTTTTGAGGAAATACTTTTAACGGAAAAACTTTTCCGTTAAAAGTATTTGCGCAAAATCATGCCAGTCTAGACGCAGCCTCAGAGTAATTACTCTTCAGTGCTTCCTGGGGCTCTAAGTCAAGGTAGCACATCCACATTAAGGGAGCCTGCCTCGGACTAGTTTTGAGCCTTCCCTGTAGTGTCTACATGCTATTCGGAAATAGTTATTTCAGAAGTTATTATTTCAAAATAATTTCCTTGTGTAGAAATGCCCATAGAATTTAAGGCCAGAAGAAACCATCGTAATCATCTACGTAGACCTCCTGCACATTGTAGGCCACAGAACTTCATTCACCCACTCTTGAAATAGATCCCTACATGCCATTTGAGCTACTGAAATACTCAAATCATGGTTTACAGACTTCAGGTTACAGATAATTCACTGCTTACCATATGTGGCAGACCGAAGATGGTGGGCCACAGGAATTTGGTAGAGGGCAGGTACATGGATAGTTGTGTGTGTGTGTGTGTGTGTGTGTGTGGTGGGGGGGAAGGTTATGTTCCTTGAATAGGCTGCTAGGGACTGCTGATTAGCCATCAGGTTTCAGGGCGCCTGAAATTCATTAGGAGCCAGCCTGCAGCTCAGCCTAATGGAACACTTACTGCCAGCTAAGGCCTGTTGGTCCATCATAATAGGCTTCGTCAGGCAAGACAGGGGAAGAAGAAGAGGGACAGACTGGCGAAGAGGAAACACAGAGTGGAGGCAAAAATTACAGGCTGCATGCAGGAGGGTTTTTTCTCCAAGACTCCAGGGAGGAGGTATTGAGGGAACAGTTAGGAAAGGGGTCCAGGGAGGGGCTGCTATTCAGTGGAGCCACATAGGGCCTGAGACTGGAACCCAAAGTAAGTGGGTGGGATTGAGTTCCCCCAGACCTCCCCCTGGCTAGTGGGCTGCCAACAGGGGAAAATGACCTTTGTTTGCACCATAAAGGAATTTTCCCCTCCAAACTAGCGACTAGCTTATGATGAAAATGGCCCATGAAGCTGAGTTCTCTTGCCTCTGAGAAAAACAAGAGGCAGTGGTAAGTCACTGTGAGCATCTGAGGCATACAAAAACCTGCAAGGAAGTGCAGGACCCAAGCGGAACAGCCTGCACTCCACCACACCTACTTTAAACCTGCAAGTTACCCTTGCATCATTCTGCAGAGAAACCCTGGAGTTTTTCAGCTATCTGCCAGTCCTAACCCTGTATATGGAGATCAGTTAGACCCTGGGCCAGCAGGCAAGACCTGCCAGGAAGATACCTGGAAAGAATGCTGTGCAGAAACTCTGAATCCTCCTCATCTAGTGTCCTATCTCCAACCACTGGACATTTTTGTTACTGGCAGTCATTGATGAACCACATGCCATTGTAAGCATTCCCATCATACCATCTTCTCCATAGCTCATCAAGATCAGTCTCAGTGTCAGGATTTTGCCCCGCACTGTTCCCTTTGGAAGGCTGTTCTAGTACTTCTCTCCTGTGATGGTTAGAAAGCTTTATCTATTTTTAAACTTAAACTTGTGATTGCCAGTTTAATATCCATTTGTTCTTGTCTCCGCACTGTCACTTAAATAACTCCTCTCTCTACTTGCTTATGCTTAGAAATCCTCACCCCTCAGAGTTCATGCAGCACAGGAATACTAAATTCTCCTTTATAGGCATTTTTATTCCCTTTCCCTAGCATTAAAGCTGCAATGGGAGAATGGTTTCATCATGTATTCTTTTCAGGGCTATGGGGCAAGAAATCAACAAAGTCTTTGTTCCAAAGTGGCCCATTTGTAACACCCATTTGTGGCCCATTCTGTGGGAATCCAGTATTGTCCATTCAATGAGTATGTTATTGGTTCCCCCTCCCACCTGTCTCCTTCCCTGGCTACGTCTAGACTGGCATGATTTTCCGGAAATACTTTTAACGGAAAAGGTTTTCCGTTAAAAGTATTTCCAGAAAAGCGCGTCTAGATTGGTCCCGGAGTTATCATTATAACGATGCGCTTTTGCGGAAAAGCGCGTTTAGATTGGCGGTGCGCTTTTTCGCAAAAGCAGAAGCCCGGAACCATTTTGAAGAGGGCAAAAGGCCACCAGACCTTTCCGGGGGCCGGGCCGGAGCTCCGCTCAGACACGTGCTTAAAGGGGTCTCGCCGACAGCCGCTTGTCTCCTGCTCCCATGCGCTGGGACCTTTGGCAGGGACTGACACCCTTAGCAGGTTTGGTGGTTGCCCTCTGACTTTGGGGACACCACCCTTTGGCCCCAACTGCTTTTTCCTGCGTTTTCTTTCTTCTGTCCTGCCCTGTCTGCCATGGAGCCGTGGTGGCCATGTGCCTGCTCGGGCCCCTGTTGGACATGTGCAAGTGCCTGCAGCTCGTGCTGCAGGCCGGTGCCCTGCTGTTCCAGGACCAGGAGGCAGAGATCGCATTCGACTCCCTCACCAGGGAGGCCCTGGCAGCCCTGTGGCATCAGCACCCCACCGTGGAGAGGCCAGTCTGGAGACTGGACACCAGCACCGACTGGTGGGAGCGGCTGGTCCTCGGACTATGGGACGACCAGCAATGGCTCCGGAACTTCCGCATGCGAAAGCGGACGTTCCTGCAGCGGTGTGCCTGGCTCACCCCCGTGCTACAGAGAGCCATCACCCAGCTGCGTGCACCCATCCCCGTCAACAAGAGGGTCGCCATCGCGCTGTGGAAGCTGGCCACACCGGACAGCTACCGCTCGGTGGCACAGCAATTTGGGGTGGGAAGATCAACTGTCGGTGTGATCATTGTGGAGGTAAGTCCCAGGGGGAGTGGGGTGGGGGGAGGGTGCTGCACTCCATGCCCAGGGGCAGCCAAGACTCCAGGCTGGGTCACCCAGGGGTTTGGGCCGTCCCTCCCTTGCACAGGCCTGCTGGTGGGGGGTGGGGCGTGGGCTGAGGGGGGCTCTGGTGTGTGTGTGTGTGTGTGTGTGTGTGTGTGTGTGTGTGTGTGTGCATGCGTGAGGACAGAGGGAATCAAGGGGGGGGGCCCAAGGGAGCGCACACTCACCCCTACCGTATGTGATGTGTTCCCTTGTGTTTCTCTGCACCCTTCTGCAGGTCGTCCATGCCATCAACGACGTCCTGCTCCCAAGAGTCATCCACCTGTGCGACGTGGATGCTACCATGGCCAGCTTCGCTGCCCTCGGGTTCCCCAACTGCGGGGGAGCCCTGGACGCAACCCACATCCCCGTCCGGGCCCCGGAGCATCGAGCAGCCCATTTCATGAACAGGAAGGGTACTGCTCGATTGTTCTGCAGGCCCTCGTGGGCCACTTCCTGGACATCTACGGGGCTGGTCCGGCCGGGCACACGACGCCCGCATCCTCCGCAACTCCGGACTCTTTCGCAGGCTGGAGGCGGGCACCTACTTCGGCGGGACTTGACTGTCGGGATGTGCCTATGCCCATCTGCGCCATCGGGACGCGCCTACCCCCTGCTGCCCTGGCTAATGCGGCCCTACACGGGCAGCTGGAGCAGAACCGGGCCCGGTTCAACGACCGCCTCAACCGGGCCCGAACCGTGGAGCTCGCCGGACGCTTGAAAGCCCGCTTCGTTGTTTGCTCACCCGCCTCGAGATGGGTGAGCGGAATGCAACGGAGGTACTGGCCGCGTGCTGCGTGCTCCACAACATTGTGGAGCGCAGTGGGGAGGCCTTCCTCCCTGCATGGATGGCAGCCGAGGCACAGACGTTCGAACAGCCCCACACAGCTGCCGTCCGCCAGGCGCGCCAGGATGGGGTGCGCATCAGAGAGGCCCTGGTGGACATGTTCGCACAAGCCCCGTAGTAGGGTCACCTGGGTCTCCCCATACGACTCCCTCCCATCCCCTACCCTTCCCCACCCTCTCCCCTTACCTCCCCCCAATTGTAAAGCGTCGGTTCCAAGCACATTGGCCGTCATCGTGACTGTTCGTCGGGTGCGTCGGACGTAGTTAGGGTTTTTCTTTTAGTTTAGGCTAGGGTTTAGGCCACCATCGCCTGTCCGAGCTGTCCCGAAGAACAGGAAAGAGGATTCGTGGTTCGTGCGGAAGGCTCGAATCAGTGTACCCGATTCCAGTCATCTTCGAGGGATCTCCTGGCTGTTCCTCTCCTGAGGCCCGGAAGGACCAAAGGATTGAGGTTGCCAGCTTCGCCGTCATCTTCCATCAAGGGATCTCCTGGCTGTTCCTCTCCCGAGGCCCGGAAGGACCAAAGGATTGAGGTTGCCAGCAACACTACCAATCGTCCCCCTGCGTCTAGACTATGTTACATAATCTTTAGTGTGCGTCTTTTAACCTTTCTTGCTTGTTTGTTATCTATGTTAATATAGTTTGTGGTTTAAATTTTACTTAAAAGTCTCAGTATTTATTTATGCGCCACAAACCAATGACCACTTAAAGGGACCACCGTGATAGAATACAGAATTTGGTGTCCGTGATTTTGTAACCCTTTAAATTTAGGTGGCTAATTGGCATCTCAAATCATTTCTTACAGTTACCTCGAGTAACACAATAACCAACACAATAATCAACTGAACAATAGACTTTTTATTTACAAGGGGGAAGGGGAGGAGACCTTCAACTGGGACGGGGAAGGGGAGGAGCTACTGGTACAGGTGGCCCCTGCGAGTGCTCCTGCGGGGGCGGACCTGCACATGCGGGGCACGCCGCATTGGGGCAGGCTACACGGGGAGGTGGGCAGGAGCTGGGGGCATAGGAGCAGGGGCGGCAGGAGCAGGGGCAGGAGCTGGGGGCATAGGAGCAGGGGCAGCAGGAGCAGGGGCAGGAGCTGGGATAGGAGCAGGGGCCATTGCAGGGGCAGGAGGGGGCATGGGCAGTGCTACGGGAGGGATGGCGGGGCATGGGTGCGGCCATGCCATAGTGGATGGCGTGCATGATGTGTGTTGTGAGGATGGCCATGGAGTCGGCCATCCACGTGCATTGTGCCTGGAAGGCACCCCAGGCCTCTTGCCACCACTGCAGGTCCCCCTGGACGCGCTCCCTAATGGAGCCCTGGATTGCCTCCACCGCTAGGACGTGGCGGCGAAGCAGCTGGTCCCGGTGGTGGAGCCTGCGCCTCTGTGGTTGGCCAGCTGGGGGTGCCGCTGCTGCTGGACTGGAGGGTCCCCGGCTTGTGCTCGGTCCCGCTGCAGGGAAGAGAAGAAAGGATGGGTCAGTCAGGCAGGCCGTCCACTGTCCCCACACCTCATGCCCTCCACCCCTGAGCCCAGGTGACCCCACAGTTGTGTGGCTTGGGCCCACTCGGTTTCCCCCCCTGCCCCCTGTGTTGTATTTTTGTAAGGAGGACCGCCCCTGGAGTAGGGTCCTCCTCCAGGTATTGTAACCACCGGTCTGTGTCCTGGCCCCATGGGGGGCGGGAGGGCGCTTGTGTTGCGTTCACCTGTGGAAATCCCTGCCGGTGGAGACTGTGAAAGCTTTGGGCTAATCACTGGTGTTTGACAGGGAGCGAGATGCATCCCCACACAGTGCCTGGGAGCACATCTAGCAGAGGTGGTCTGGGCTCTCAGATCCCATCGCATGGGATATCTCCTGGACGGAACCAGAAGAGTGACTGGGGGAGGGTGTCCCATCCTTGCAGCAAAACTCAGGGCGGCCCTTCTCCCTCCCACTATCCCTCCCACAACCCCGGTAGCCCAGGGACATGTGTGGCCACAGTGGGGACTTCCCTCGGGGAGCCAGCCAAGGCACCGGGAGCAGGAGAGGGGCTCGGTGGGGGCCACGGTCACAGAACTGTGACACTGCGGTTTACCCAAGAGCAGCTGGCTGTGCCTCACAGCCAGGCATGGGACAGTGTGCCGTTCTCTGTGCTGCACCCTTGGCGGAGGTGCGGGCTCTGGGCTGAGTCCCTGAGGCCCTGGCCGGTTCCAGCCGGCATCCACCCTTCCCCCTGGTCCCGCCGCATGTGTGTGAGCAGCACGGTCCCAGGCGTGCCCTGCAGCTGCCTGTCGCGGCCACATGCCGCTTGGTCACCAGGCTGCACGTGGTTGCACGTGCTGCTTGCTGCCTCATGCTACACAGCGTGCAGCTCACATGGCCTGAGTGACATGCTCTCCCCCTCTCCCCTCCAGGCGCCTGGCTCCCCCCCCCACCCTCCACCCTTGTGAGTGCAAACTGCAAAGACTCACCGGTGGATCCTTCCCCGGCCTCGGAGGAGCTGCTGGAGGGGGCCTGCTGGGTGGCAACGCTGGCCTCCTCTCCCGAAGTGCTGCTGTCCTCTCCCTCCCCCGCCTCGGTGGTTCGGATGACGGGGGGGCGCTGGCAGGTGTCCACCGGCACGTCCGGGCTTTGCGGGGCTGGCTGGCCCAGGATGGCATGCAGCCGGTCATAATGGAGGCAGGTGTCTGGTCCTGCCCCCCTGCCCTCGCTGGCCCTCACATACCCGAGCTGGAGCTCCTTCACCTTTGCCCGGACTTGCTCAATGTTCCGGGCAGGGTGTCCCTGGTGGGCCAGAGCCTCGGCCATGCAGCCAAATGTATCCGCATTGCGGCGCCGGGACCGGGGTATCATGGAGACCCTCCTCCTCCTGCCATAGGTCAAGGAGGGTCTCCAGCTCCCTGGGGGTCCAGGAGGGAGCCCGTTTTTTGCGGCCCCTGGGGGCCTCCTGCGCTGGGGGTGCAGGTGGCTCACCACCCGGAGCTGCCATGGCTGGGCTCTGATGGCTGCTGGTCACAGCAGGGGCAAGGTGGCAGACCTCAGTCGCAGGCCTGAGGCACGCTCCTGCCACGTGCACTCAGCAGCCTGCGACTGCTTTAAGAGCTCGGGTTACCAGGAAGTCCGGGGCTCCTACGGGGTCTCCAGGCGTCCAAACCGCTTTTTTCCATTTATTCTGCTTTTTCGGAAAAGCGTTAGCTAGCTAGCCCTGTCTACACTGGCCCTTTTCTGCAACAGTTTTTCGGAAAAAGGACTTTTGCCCGAACGGGAGCGGCAAAGCTTTTCCGGAAAAGCGGCTGATTTCTCACATTAGATAGTCATTGCTTTTGTGGAAAATCAAGCGGCCAGTGTAGACAGCTGGCAAGTTTTTCCGCAAAAGCGGCTGATTTTGCGGAAAAACTTGCCAGTCTAGACACAGCCCCTCTTTTTGGTAAGTTACATAGTTTCAGAACCCAGCACACATTTTACTGTTATAAAAGTATTATATTATAATATGAGATCTGGAGCTTAGAAATGAGATTAATGCATGCAACAATTTGCAAACGTTTTATAAAGTCCAACCAATATACACACTGATATAAGACCAATACCTATCTTAACAATAATACACAGAAGAGAGCCAGACAGGTTTCCAGCTAGGCATCTGTCAGTGTTCAGTGAGGCCTAAAAACATTGGTACATGTTGGCACCTGGTCTGCTAATGTCACAGAGAGTTTTACAGTTCAGTTCTGCCCCTTTTGCATTCATCTTATGAACTGAATAAGGCAGGGATTCTGTAGAAAAAGTATGTTACCTTTTCTGATGTCTGATTTGTGTCCATTTGTCCTTTGGTGCAGAGACTGTCCGGTTTGGCCAATAGATATGGCTGAGGGGCATTGTGTGGCCATGTAGCTACAGTGTATCTTTATGCAATGTAATGGACCTCAGTGTACCTTACCAGCCATCCTATCTGCTTGCAGAAAGGAACAGCCTAGAGCTGTTGGTAAAGATGCATTAAGCAGGCTGTTTGTATTTGTTATTAATGTTAAAGCAAGAATAGACTGCAAAGGGTCTCTATTTGTCATAATTGTCACTCTTTTACCTTTAGGATTGTTTTTTCTTTAATTTAAGAGTGTAAGAATGTTTTTTGTACTACATCTGTTTTTACAGACGCAACCATGTAATTTTTGTTTGTGTGAGAGCACAATAAGGAATGTATGTTAAAAAATAAGTCTGAAGACCTTCAATGGATCAGATGATCTAGGGAGAAGCCAAAAACAAACATAAAGGCACCAGGACATTGCTGTATACCCCTATCGAGATGTGGATGAAGGGCAAATTAACAACCCTAAAAAAATAAGGCAAGCACCTATCAATTAATACAAAATACCTGTAATATTTTTTTAAAAAGCTTAAGAACAAGCACTTATCAAATGGCAATTAATTATAGCATAATAATGTAAAACTTATTAATCCCAATTAAAAGAACTGCTAGAAAAAGGGGCTGCTTTGCCACAATTGTTGGGTTCCAGCCTGCCACTGTTCTGGAGCATCAGTCCAAACTGATAGAGCCTTGCTCCTCCCTATCTCTAATCAATATGGCTGGCCACCAGAGAGATCTGGAACGTGCAATGATGAATATAATATCTATTGGTGGGACTGTGTGCGTGTGTTTATCTATGTAAGCATATGCTAGCTGCTCTACTTTTGCATTCCTAATGTGGAGTATTGCCTATTCCCCTAAAAAGATCCCATGTGCTTCTTATAAGCATAACAATTGCTGGCACTTGATGGCATATATCACATTAATGGATGTGCAGGGGAAAAGCCCCTGATGGTGTGACTTATATGGTTAGGTCCTGTGGTGGTGTCACTTGTACAGATGTGTGGACAGAGTTGGCAACGGGGTTTATTGCAGAAGTAGTTTCCCAAGTAAGTGTTTCTGTGATATGGTGTGTGGCTACTAGTGAATATTTGCTTCTGGTTGGGGAGGGCTGTGTGTACGCAAGGACTGGCGTGTCACCCAAGGTCTGTGAAAATAAGGGATTGTTTTCCTAGATAGGTTGTAGATTGTCAGTGATGTGCTGGAGTGGTTTCAGCTGGGGGCTGTAGGTGATAACCAGTGGTGTAGTGTTATTTTCCTTGTTGAGCCTGTCTTGAAGTAGGTGACTTCTGAGTTTTCATCTCATGCTGTCAATCTGTTTCTTCACTTCTCCAGGTGGGTATTTAAATGTTAAGAATTATTGATAAAGATGTTGCAGGTACTTGTCTTTGTCTCAGGGATTGGAGCAGATCAAGTTGTATCTGAGGGCTTGGCTGTAGACAATGGATCATGTGATATGTCCCGGGTGAAAGCTAGAGGCATGTAGGTAAGAATAGTGGTCAGTAGGTTTCCAGTTCAGTGTGGTGTTTATGTGACCATTGTTTATTTGTACAGTAGTGTCCTCATGTGTGTGGAATTGCCCAGACTGAGGTTGATAGTGGGGTGGAAATTATTGAATTCCCTCTGGAATTCTTCAAGGGTCTCCTTCCCTTGGGTCCATATAATAAAAATGTCATCAATGTAGAGTAAGTAAAGGAGGGATGTTAGGGGATGGGAGCTGAGGAAATATTCTAGATCAACCATAAAAATGTTGGCATATTGTGGAGCCATGTGGGTACCCATAGGAGTGCCACTGACTTCAAGGTATAAATTGTCCCCAAATCAGAAATGGTTGTGGGTGAGTACAAAGTCATGTATCTCAGGCACCAGGTGTGCCGTGGCATCATCGGGGATACTATTCCTGACAGCTTGTAGTCCATCCTCATGTGGAATATTGGTGTAGAAAGCTCGATGGTGGCCAGGATGGTGTTTTCAGAAAGATTACTGATGCTCTGTGGTTTCTTCAGGAAGTCAGTGGTATCTTGGAGACAGCTAGGAGCACTGGTAGCATTGGGTCTGAGGTGAGAGTCCAGACAGAGAGATAATCCTGCTATAAGTATGCCAGTGTGTGAGATGATAGGGTGTCCAGGATTTACAAGTTTCTGGATCTTGGGTAGTAGATAGAATACTCCAAGTCAAGGCGCTAGAGGTGTGTCTGTGTAGATTTGATCCTGTGCTATAGTAAGGAGTTTCTTGAGCAGATGGTGTAGTTTTTTTTAGGGTGCTCCTATCTCCGGTGGTGACCCTAGAGTGGGAGATAGGCTATACCAGCTGGGGGGCTGTTTCTTTAATTCACTTCACACACCTAAAGGCTGAATACTATCAATGGAGTACAGAGCAGCTAAAATAAACTTCCAAATCAGGATTGCTGGTTGTTACTCCAGCCTATGAGTTGGAATTGTGACCACAATTCTTACACACCTGTTCACAGGGTACATAAAGTTAGCTATGTTGCTTCACTATAGTTTTCTGCTAAGCATTATGCATATCTGACAACAAAGCCTTTATGTAGCATTTAGGGAACATATAGGCTCCCCTGTTCAGCTGCTGCATCAGTGAAAACTCCAGTTTTTTTAATAACCTTCCAGATTATGAGTGAAATTCCAATTGATGGGTGATGCAGTAGAAAACACACATTCTCAGATCTCACAAAGTTGATAAGCAGTATTAATTCAAACTGAATATGTATTTTGAATACTATCCATGAAATAAAAAGCAATGCATATAATGTTGTTTGTGTAAACTGTAGCTCTACCCATAGCCACAGATATATCTACTGTAAAATGCAAAGGATTTTGAATTGGAAATTATGTTCTACATTTGTTTAACTTTTGAATTTTAAAGAACAAACATCAAATGAGTAACATAACACCGTTTATATTTCTAAATCAAACAACAAATACCACATGTGGTACAGTTGCTAATTTTAATAATGAAATTCATCTAACATTTACAAATATTCTCCCCATCTCACTTTTTTGAGAAATAATCCTTTTTAAGATAAAGGATTTTTTTTTATTCCTGCATCTATTAAAGTGGATATCTAATTCTAATAAGATCATTTATTTTTTCAGATACTCACACAAATGAAATTCTTTTTGTTTATACATGTAAGATCTGGTTATTAAGGGCTAGATTCTGCCATTCTTACTCACTGAGTAATTCATTGGAGTACAACTGATATGCTTGTTTTCAGTGACATTACTCATGGAATAAAACTACCGTTTACCATATTTGAACTTTCAGAAAAGAGGACACTCCTGAGAGGGAGTGTATCTGTATCAGGATCTACCAACTCACATTGTAGTAGTGCGTTATATATATTAGCGTGTTTTATATATATATATATATATATATAGTGCTTTTTTTGTGATGATACTGCCCGGTACGCAGTACCGGCACCTCCAGATGCAGTACCGGCACCTCCAGTCAGAGCTCAACAACTTTTCCCCTGGAATACTGGCATCTTTTTTTTCTTTTTACAAAAAAAGCACTGTATATATATATGTACACACACACACACACACACACACACATTCCCTCTCAGGCGTGTCCTCTTTTTTTGATAGTTCAAATATGGTAACCCTAATAAAACAATGAAAAGTGGCAGAATCAGTACTTTAAGGGTGAATTTAATTTCCCTCATATAGAATACTTAGGGATATACAAATCCAAAGTCCTGGGACAGTTGAATTGATTAAGTCTACAGCCCCATCCAAGGACTATGGTGTATATGGTTTTTAGGCTACTGGATTAATATAAAAGCAGATCAGGAAGCTCCTCTGCTGGCTGCTTAACATCTTCACCATCTCTCAGGCTATGTCTAGACTGCAGGCTTCTTTTGGAAGAAGCTTTTCCAGAAGAGATCTTCCGAAAAAACTTCTTCCGAAAGAGAGCATCCACACTGCCAAAGCGCATTGAAAAAGCAATCTGCTTTTTCAAAAGATAGTGTCCATTCAGTGTGGACACTATCTTGCATTTAAGCTGTGATTATTATGGATGGAATGGCCACCAGGACACCTGTGCTTTTTCCTCTTTCCTCTTCCTTCGAAAGAACTCTCTCTTCCCCATCCACACATGCCTTTTTCTGAAAGAGCTCTTTCGGAAAAAGGCTTCTTCCTCTTAGAAAGAGGTTTACCAATGTCAGAAAAAACCCTCTGTTCTTTCAATTTTTTTTTTTTTGAAAGAACATGATTGCAGTGTGGATGTAAGTGAAATTTTTTTTCAGAAAAACGTAAGTTTTTCTGAAAAAAACTCTGCAGTGTAGACATAGCCTCAGGGGGTAGCACTTATGGTTTCTCTAGTGCACATGAGTTGCCAGTCAGCCCATTAAAAGTAACTGCATGTGAAGCCTCCTCAAGTTCCTCAAAACTGTTGTAATTGATTGTGTGTGCTACATAACCACAGGTGCATTTCATTTTTATTGAGCTAATCAAACTAGGTAAAAGTTATTTGTACTTTGAATAGGTCAGTGACAAGTCTAAAACAATTGATACATAAAAAACTCTTTGGAAATAATAAAAATAATATATATCATAAGTTCATGCAATGGTAAAATATAATATAATCAAAATCACATGGGGAAAAATCCACAAAGAAACTTCCCCATAGCTGTCAAATCAAAAGATATTAATTCATGGTGATGCAAGAAAGATATGGCATAATTTCATGAAGAATTTCCCATGCTTCCCTCCAAAAAATTTCTAAACTCCATCAGATTAAATACCCACGATTTGTGCTCCAAGAAATAAGACTTTTAATTAATCTTACTTAAAATCATATTAGTAGATTTAAAAAAAATCTTCTTTTAACTCTGTTTCCGGAAGCTTTGGGAGAAAAAATGAATTAGACTTCATCAAAAATATATAAAAATCCAACCATATTTTTTATCGTCATAAACAATTCAACGCTTCATGAGATAACACATTGTCAGATATATAACTATTTTTTCACCACCTTGTTTTTTCACCACCTTGTTTTAAGGATTTTTTAGGATCTAATCCAAACCTGTTCCACAGACTTCAATGAGTTAAGGTAAATAATAGTTCTTTTGAATCTCTATTTATGAAGTTCCATTTGTCTAGTAAGATGTAGGAAAATGTAAATCCTATGTGCTAAACTTATTGTTTGACACACGTTAATGTTTTTCACACATTTACTGTAATCAGCAAGTGATCAGAACTAGATCTTAGAGGAAAACAGTTTTCCTATCCATGGAAAAATCCCTGAGTTTTTGATTTTTTTTTCTCGCCATCATGAGTCGGTGAGAAAAGTGAAATTTTCAATTTGTTTTAAAAGTGGCAATGCAAATTAAAAATAGTTGAGTTAAATAAAATGTGTTGCTTCAACATTTTCAATTTTTCCCACTTTCACCCTTTTTAAAAAGGTATATGCAGCTTAAATTTTTAAACAAAAGTAAAAAAACTCATTTGAAACCAAAACGCGGGTGTTTTTATTCTAAACATCTTTCAAAATGAAAAAACAAAAACAAAAACAAAAACAAACAAACAAAAGAGATTGTTGAAAGCTGACCTTTTCCAGTGAGATGTTTTGGTTCCATGAAATTAGCATTTTTCAGGGGGAAAAGTTTAATCATTTTTTCCCCAGCCAGCTCTTATGAGATCCTCACCTGCTGAACTCAATGTCAGTCCCCTGAACTCAAGTGAGCTACACCCTTTCAGACCATCTCAGAATTTGGCAAAGTTCTACAGACATCTCCCATTGCCCCCTCATACAACAGAATGTGAAACAAGAAATTAGATACCTTTATGGATTCTATAAAGGTTTACATTTTCACCTACTTATTTTTTCAATAGGAATTGCAAGGAGAGAATAGGAACTTTTCCTTTTATCTGAATTTGCACTTAAGTGATTTTGGCTTCTGGCTCAATATAATTTTGTCCCAAGCTCATTACTGACAAGATGTTATTCAGTCTGGTTTTAATTTGAAGCAGATAGTTCTTAAATATTAATACTGCTACTACAAATAAATCAAGACTTTTCAATTTGATGCAAAGTTGTCTGGTTGGTTGGTTGGTTGTTTTTTTTTTTTTTTGAATGACAGGAGAAAGTTTTCTTTCTCTCTTTCAATCTTTCTGGTAAGCAACCCCTCTTTCTCAGAAACAAATAACTTCCAAGAAGTAACACTAGAGTTGTGTTAATGGGGGAGCCTCATTCAGATAACATGTGAAACATCAAGAACGCGTTATTTCAGAATCTTTTTTATCTATTGCACAGCTTTCACCAAAAACAAAAACCTTTTTTAAAAATCAATGGAAAGTGAACATTCACTAGCTTCACCTGGTAGGCAACATGTATTATTTTTTGCTAGCTTATACTACAAGAACTGACAAAGCAAATGAATGAAAGAATAATTAACTCTGTCAAAGAGAGTATAGATCTATGACATGCATGTAATATATCATTAATTCTGCTCTCTTTTATTTTCATTAATATTTCAAAAATGAATAAGCAGAATAAAACATGCCAGGCTGTTAGCTATTCTGGGGTGAGTCTCTTATTATTTCCTGTTGGAGGCTTCTTCTTTATGCATATAATTCAATATTCATTTGGCCAAATTCAGATATTATCCCTACTGTCTGGTGGTTAGGGCACTCCTATGGGGTGAAGGAGACCCAGTTTATGTCCTTACTCAGGAGCAGAAACTTGACCTTATGTCTCCACGTCAAAGGTGAATGCACTGAGTTATTGGCTGTTTTGGGGCCTGCATTCCCCCAAAATGATATTTTGAGAAGCCTTCCCTATGAACATTTACTAGAAACGAACTGTTTTCTCATTTTACTGAGAAAAGCTTTGCTTTCAATAAATCTGCATTTTCTGATGCAAACAACAACAACAAATAAATAAATAAATAAATAAAAATTCCCAAGCCGCTCCAGCAACAATGTCTAGTCTTTCAATTCTGAGGAAACTACAAAAGCTTGCAGGATTTAAGGATCTGTTCAATTTTTTTTCTAAACAAATTTTAAGCTTTCCTCATTTCTCACTAACATCTGTGAACTTCTCAACCACAGAAGCTGCCTGCTTCTCTTCAGGACTTAATAGAAAGTCTTTGGCGGCACACAAATCAATGAAGAAGAGATAATGATTACTGCTGTCATACAACTCATTTTTAAATGTGAAATCTGGACTGCCTTTTGTTTGGGGCACTGCATGCCAGAAACCCAATTTTTCATGAGATCAAGGACACATTGATAGATAGTGCTCCATATGGTATTAAATTAAGTGCTTCTTAAAGGCACCTTTAAAGGAAACTATTACCGAACTAATGATGTGCAAGTGATTGAACTTGTTCACTTCCCATTTCTGTGATGTCATTCAGATGAACAATTCTTTTTACAAGGAGACAATGGCATATGGTTGTCAGCTAATAGAAGCAGACTTTGGCCTGGTATGTATCTGTCCTTCCAGTTTTAGCAAAGTTTCCTATACGCAATTTTTATTAATAGCTAATGATTTTTTAAAAGATTAAAGAGTTAGATATTTCTATCAGAATAAACATTCTGACACAACAGAGTCTTAGGCAAATACTTTTGTTTTAATTTATCTAGGAACTGCAATTCTTCATATTGTAACAATCACTATCTCTCATTTTATATATGGTATTAGTAAAACTATTTTATTGTGAGAAACAGCTAGAAACAGACAGGGAAGAAAAGGAGTTTGGGTGTTTTCTATTTGAAACAGGAAAAATACTTTGAGGTTGAGGGTCCTGACTCGGAAGAGAGATTGCTGGAACATTTTTAATTAAATGCAATTTCCCAAAATATTCTGTTTTGTCGAGGCCAAAACATTAGCCAGAGACCTAACTTCTGAAAACATTCCCATTGGAGAGAGAAACATGTGACTAGATCTTTCAGCAGCTCTTGGGGAGATCAGTAAGAGGGTGAAAGAGTACCAAGTGATGTCTGGTGATAAATTTTGTGGGTATTGAAAACTAGGTCTGGCATAGCCACGTTTCTGCTTATCTTAGGAATCTAAGAGCACATCTACACAGCAGCGTAATTTCAGAATAATAGACATTATTCTGAAATAAAGTATTTCTCATCTACACAGCAAGCCCATTATTTTGAAATAAATTCAAAATAACAGGCTTCTTACTCGGACTCCTGTAACCCTCATTGATGAGGAGTAAGGGAAGTTGAAGGAAGAATGCTTTATTTTAAAATAACTGCTCAAGTCAGCTTAAGTTGCGTAGCTCAAGTCGAATAGCTTATTTTGAGTTTAGCCCTGCTGTGTAGATGTACCCTAAGTCACCTCCTACCCATACATGATAAAGATTAAATTTTGCCCTGTTGATGTCAATGGGAGTTTTACCCCAGGATTTAACCCCAATATTATTTCAGCGTTACTAACGTTTGTCATTTTGCTGCATGTCTCATGTTATTTGGTGACTCTCTTTAATCTCCAGATCCTTGAGTCATGGTGTTATATGGTAATCTCATTTTTTCCTTAAAAAATGTCAAGGTCGTCTGGTTATGGACACAATATTGAAAACATACACACTAAATTCTCAAACAAGTTGCAAATATACCAGACTGACTAAACTAAAGGAGCCAAGAGACCCAGAGAGGTACATAGACAAGACTTTCTGGGACACAGTGGAGCTATCTACACCTCTGTCCCCTGAATCTGTTTGTCTCTCTGTTGTTGAGGAGGATGAAAGACTCAGAGAAGTAGATCATCAGGTTTGAGTGGGAAATGATCTCATACTGAGGATCTTCCTTTGAGATGATGTCCTTGTACCCTCTTGCACTGAGGATACCTCTCTGGGGCTACAGTGACACTCTCTGGGACAGGCATAAAGATCTTGCAGAAAAAGGGGTTTTGTGCAAAATGGCCATGGCCATACTGCCTGTTTTTGTGCAAAAACCCGTAGGGCAAAAACGGAACAAAAGAGAGTATGCAAATGAAGCATGGGAAAATGCTAATCTGTGCTTCGTTTGCATAGGCTATTGCAGCAAAACTCATAGGGTCTGTCTAGACGACACGGTTTTGTCGACCAAAGTGGAGTTTTGTTGACAAAACTATACCTGCATCTACACTACCGCCGAGTTCTGTCGACAGTAAGTAGACAGAATGCGGCAGTTTTGTCGACGGCGGTAAACCTTATTCTATGAGGAATAATGCCTTCTGTCAACAGAGTTCTGTCAACAAAAGGCGCTATTGCATCCACACTGTGCTTTTTCAAAAGAGAGCATCTAGACTCTCTGTCAAAAAAGCGTCTTGCTTTGTTGACAGAACTGGCTGTAGTCTAGATGCGCTTTGTCGACAGAGGCTTTGTCGACAGTATCTGTCGACAAAGCCTCTGTTGACAAAAGCCTGTAGTCTAGATGTACCCACAGTGTAACCATAGCCTGGGGGAAGAGACCACAGTTATTAGGGAAAGGTAAGTACTACTAATGGGGATTTGATTATTAGAAATATAGATAGCTGGGTTTGTGATAATTGGTAGAACTACATGATGGATTGCTTACTAGTTGTGAAAGTTGCACACCTCTTGGTACATCTACACAAGTTTATGTGCAGTGCTTGGAAGGAGCCAGTGGTACTAGTACTTGAAGGTATGAATGAGATAGGGAAAGGCAATAGAAAGTTCCTGCTATAAAAAGCATCACAGAAAGTTGGTGGAAAGATGATATTCAATATGACACTGTAATAAATAAATAGCAATGACCGAGTATGTCACACTTTTAGGAGAGTGGCACAATATATGCAAGAAATAATTGAGTCAAGAATAGTAAAAATCTTAAACAGTACTAAAGGATCATTCAAGGAAGGCAATGCTTTTGCAGAGAAGCTAAATTAATTTCCTACATTAGTCTTCACTGTGGAACACCAGAGGGAAATTCCCACATGTGAGCCAAGTTTCCAGCTGACAAATCTGAAGTTTTCTGGAAAAAAAAAAATTAACAGTAATAAGTCACCTAAATATATGGTACTCACCCAAGCAAATGAACTCAAATGAAAATTGGAGAAATATGTGGTAAGTAGTCACTTAAATCAGCCTCAGTATCAGATGACTGACAGATTACAAAGGAGATGCCATTTATTTATTTTTTTAAAAAGGCTCTTGACAATTATAGGCTAGTAAATCTAACTTCAGTGCCAGACTTACTGACTGAAACTAAAGTAAAGAACAGAATTATCAGACACATGGGTGAACACAATATGTTGGAAAAGAGTCAACACAGCTTTTGTACAGTGAAATCACATTTAATCAATCTATTAGAATTCTTTGAGGACCTTAAACATATGGACAAGAATGATCCAGTGAATACAGTGTACTTGAAGTTTCAAGAAAGACTTTCACAAGTTCTCTCATCAAATGTTCTCAACAAAATCAGTGCGAATTTGCAGATTTTCTTCCGATCCCATTTTCAGAGGAGTTTTTTTGGGAAAAAAAGCAGTCTAGATGTGGTTCTTTTGAAAAAAAAAAAAAAAAAAAAAACCTTTAGAAAGAACCCTTCTTACTAAAAAAATGAGGTGTACAGGGTTCTTTCGAAAAAGGTTTTTTTCCCAAAAGAACCGTGTCTAGACTGCTTTTTTTTTCTTCCAAAAAATCTCTTCCGAAAATGGGATCGGAAGAAGATATGGAAATTCATACCAATTTTGCATATCTTCTTTCGAAAGCAGCGGGCAGTCTAGACGTGCCCTTTGAAGGAAGATCCTCTCATGGATGAGTAACTGGTTAAATAATAGGAAACAAAGGGTAGGAATAATTAATCAGTTTTTATAGTGAAGAGATGAAGACGGTGGGGTCTTCCAAAGATCTGCACTGGGATCAGTGCTGTCCAACATATTCTCTGATGAACCAGAGAAACTGTGTAAGATGGCGCAGTTTGTAACAAATACAAAAATGCTCAAGAGAGTTAGTCCAAAGCTGGCTGCAAATAGTTACAAAGTAATGTCATATAATTCTCTGACTGGGCAAGAAAATGACAGATGAAATTCAAAGTAATGTACACTGGAAACGAATGACAAATGCAACTACAAAATAAGCAGCTCTAAGTTAGCTGTTACTACTCAAAAAAGACCTTGGAATCACTGTGGGTAGTTCTCTAAAAAAAGGAATCTGTTGGACATGCACAATGACATTCCAAACAAAAGGATACACCTGACAGAATATTAAGAACCATTAGAAAGGAGATAGATAATACAAAATACATCATATTGTGGCTATGTACATTCATGGTATGCCTGCACTTTAAATACTGCATGCAGCTCTGATCCCTCCAGCTCAAAAAAAGGTATTTTAGGACTGGGAAAAGTAGAAAGAAGGGGTATGTCTAGACTACATTGGTTTTTTTAAAAAAAACTGTCCTTTTTTCGACAAAAATTAATCGTCCACACTGCAATCGCGTTCTTTTGAAATTAAATCAAAAGAACACAGTGTTTTTTTTGACACTGGTAAACCTCAAATTATGAGGAGGAATGACTCTTCTTTTGAAAAATGTGCCTGTTCTGCATCCACACATGCCTTTTTCTAAAGAGCTCTTTCGAAAAAGGCAATCAAAAAAAGCACAGCTGCCCTGGTGAATAGCAATCAGGGCTTTTTTTCAAGAGTGCATCCATGCAGTCTGTACGCTCTCTTTCCAAAAAGCAGATCACATTTTTTATTCAGTTATGAGGTGTGAATGCTCTCTTTCGAAGGAAGCTTGCAATCTAAACGTAACCAAATACACCAAATACAACCAGGATGCAGGACAGCTTCCATATGAGGAGAGATTAGAAAGACAGGGGTTGCTCTTAAAAGAGTGTTAGCTAGAGGGGGGATATGTTAGACGTCTATAAAATCATTAATGGTGTGAAGAAAGTGAATAGGAAAGTGTTACTTAACCCTTTCATAATACAGAAGCATAAAGGGTTACCCAATCAAATTAATAGGCAGCAGATTTAAAACAAACATAAAAAAATACAAGGAACATGTGGAAAACATTGTGTAACAATATGGTTTTTCTATAGCCATATTGGAAGGCATAAAGCCTTAAGTAGGATATTACAGTGTAAGGCTCTTTCACTGTTAAAAGACCCCACAAACCCACAAAGTGTAAGTGTTACACCTAAGCCTGCAGAAGGGTAAAGATGGGTGCCTATATTGGAATGGTTACACCTGAGCCCTAACGATGGGTGAGGGTGGGTGCCTATATTGTGATGGTTAAGCCTAAGCCCTAGGAATGGGTGAGGGTCATTGTTCCCTGGAAGGTGTGTGCCTTCATGGGCATTCTCCAAGAATTTCAGTCCCTCCCACCCTCTCAGCAGAGCCACGCAACTGTAGCCCTAGTGGCTCCCGGGGCGGGGTCTCATGGCAGGTGGCTGTTCTGCCCCAGGAACAGACAGACAGCTACCACATGGCCCATGTGGTGGCTGCCAGAGCTGGACCCTGGGCTGTGGTACTAAAAATAGCACCATGGCCCAGGACAGCTGCCGACTACATGGGCCAGCTCCTGGGAGAATCTGGGGCTGCAATTGCTGGGGCTGGGACTGCGAGCATGGTGCTATTTTTAGTACCACAGTCCCAGCCCTAATCGCCATGCAGCCCTGTCCCCAGCTGCTCCCAGCTAAAATAAATAAATAAAAATAGTACCACAGCCCTGACTGTAGCCCCAGCACACAGGGCAGCCACCCAGCAGATGCCCAGCAGGTGCAGATGTCAGGATGACAGAAGGGAAGGAAAGGTGCGGGGGAATAACTAAGGAGAAAGTGGGGGTGAGGAGAGAAAGGGGCTTGTGCTGAGGGAAGAGGAGGGGGCCAGGGCAGGAAAAGAAAGGGGAAGGCACCAAGGGACAGGGTGGAGGAGAGACAAATGCCAGGGGGCCAAGAGGAGACATTGAGGGGAAAGGGCAGGAGGATGGGGGAAAGGTGTCAGTAAGTGTGGAAGAGGGGAGGGCATATGGTAATGCTGGGAGAGGAGAGGGGAGGGACAATGGGGGCAAGAGGCAGCAAGAGGAGAGGGGTTGAAAGGAGGGGTGAGCATGAGGGGTGGGTGGAGCAAGTCATGTGTGAGGGCATAGAGGGGCATGAGGAGAACTGGGGTGAAGGTTGGTGAGTGGGTGGGCACCAGGGAGGAAGAGGGCATGGGGGCAAGTGTTGGGAGGTCAGGGGCACTGATAGAAGGGTGAGGTACCAGGAGGGTGCAGGGGGTAAGAGAAAGTGTAGGTGCCAGGGGGACTGTGGGAGTGGAGCAGAAGGGCAGACATGGAGAGTGGAGAGGAAGGTGTCAGAGGAGAGAGGCAGGGCAGGTGGGTAGAGGGAGATGTTAGGAGAGGGAATGGGAGGGGGCTATAGGAGGAATGGGTACAGTCTGGCACTCTTGGGACCTGACCAGTGCTTAACCAGAGTTTTACGGACCACAGAAGGTCAGTATTGTCTAGCAGCATTAGCAACACTTCCACTGCTTACTGGGCTCTTAAAAGATATTTAGAGGTAAATTAGAGCTAAACAACAGCACAGAACACTGGAAACCAGGACTGGTGGTTGTAAACAAACCTTGTGGGACCATGGGAAATTTGGTCACACCCATGATAAAGTGGACATCAGGCTAACTAACATCATGGCAGACCATGGATATTGCCAAATGACAGAGTGCCAGACTAAAGAGGTTCACTCTATGTATATGTAATTGAATTGTTAAATGATGACATGATGGGTAATCTCCCAACCAACTATCTTGAGCTGCCTGGCATGAGCCTTCTACCCCACAGCCCTGACTCCTGAACCCATACCCCCTGCCCTGAGTCTCCCCACATGTCCTACCCCCATACCGTAGAAGTTATAGTGGACCACAAGCTTAATATGAGTCAGCAGTGTGATGCTGTTGCAAAAAAAGCAAACATGATTCTGGGATGCATTAACAGGTGTGTTGTGAGCAAGACACGAGAAGTCATTCTTCCGCTCTACTCTGCACTGGTTAGGCCTCAGTTGGAGTATTGTGTCCAGTTCTGGGCACCGCATTTCAAGAAAGATATGGAGAAATTGGAGATGGTCCAGAGAAGAGCAACAAGAATGATTAAAGGTCTAGAGAACATGACCTATGAAGGAAGGCTGAAAGAATTGGGTTTGTTTAGTTTAGAAAAGAGAAGATTGAGGGGGGACATGATAGCCATTTTCAGGTATCTAAAAGGGTGTCATAAGGAGGAGGGAGAAAACTTGTTCATCTTGGCCTCTGAGGATAGAACGAGAAGCAATGGGCTTAAACTGCAGCAAGGAGGTTTAGGTTGGACATTAGGAAAAAGTTCCTAACTGTCAGGTTAGTCAAACACTGGAATAAATTGCCCAGGGAGGTTGTGGAATCCCCATCTCTGGAGATATGTAAGAGTAGGTTAGATAACTGTCTATCAGGGATAGTCTAGACAGTATTTGGTCCTGCCATGAGGGCAGGGGACTGGACTCAATGACCTCTCGAGGTCCCTTCCAGTCCTAGTATTCTATGATTCTATGATACCCTGACTCTTGCGCTCCCCACTACCTGTCCTAAACCCCCCAATCCTTGCCCTGACTCCTGCATCCCCACACTGCCAACACCCTGCCCTGAAGGACTCAAACAATGCTACGTATGTCTTCTAGTAGCTATCGATATAGTACCCAAAATGCATAAGAAACATTTTATTTGCATTAATCAACAGAGTGAGGTTTTTTGTTGCACAGGGCAGCTTAAAACAACCTTGTCTCCTTCTAAATTCTGAACTGGTGTGGGGACTGAAATGATCTCAAGTGTCATTTAAGTAGCCTTGGGATCTATGTAAATTATGGCAACCTAAACTGAGCCTTTGATCAAATATAATATACTCCTTGACTCATGTCCGGGGAGCAGCAAATGAGGAAGAGGGAGGATCCATATCTTCAATTTCTCCTTGATACTGCCCATCCTTATGCCCATTTAGAGCGTGATGGCCCTATTCTCCTCTCCCCATATCTAGGGCTTGTTTTTATGCACAGTGCTGTAGTGAAGCAGATTCACTGATGCAGCTGTAGCACTTTAGTGAAGATGCTAATATGTCAATAGGAGAGTTGCTCCTCCCAGAGAGGTGGTAAATATGTTGACAGGAGAAGCTCTCCCATTGATATAGCACTGTGTACACTGAGGGGCAGATTGGCATAATTACATCACCTGGGAGGGTGCATTTTTCACACCCCGGAGCATTGTAGTTATGCCAATCTATGTTTGTAGTTTAGAGTTAGGCTTAAGATCATTTAGGTCCTGTGTGATGGGATGAGGGATGGGTAGTATGGGCTTAATTCTTGGCACAGAACCAAGGCACAGGCTAGCCCTGCTTTTCTCCAGAGATTAGGTGTGATTTCTAGAGGAATATATTTGAAGATGAATTCACAAGTACTGGAGACTCGTCCGAACTGAAATACTGGTTCTATGGTTATTTTGAAGTTTTCCAGCCCTACCCAATTTCTTATTTACAGGATTCTCAATTCTGGCTCTCAAAAATTATGTAGAAAATACTGCAGTTTGTATTATACTTTACAACACTTGTCAAATTAAAATGTATCACTTTCTCTCTCTTGTTTAAAGCCAAGTGTGTAGTTTCTCTTGCCTTATGAAAGAAAAGCAATGCTCTGACAATATGTTTTACTGAGCCACCAATCTTTCACTTTACTTTGTATTTGATTTAAAAAAATCCTCTCCAGTTTCTTTCCCCCCACCCCCTCTCCCTGCTTTTTTCATGACACTAGAACTGTAACATTTAGAGGAGTGTCTCTTTTCCAGATTTCCTTCTCACTTGGCTGCACTTCTAGCTGAAAATTTAAATTGCCTTTTCTTCTATATTCCAGGATTGTCACCTATTGTAAGAATTACAGCACTAGAAAATGGAAACAATGATATTTACTGAGTTATGGCTTGGGGTTAACTCCAATTTGAGTACCACACAACTGTTTTATTTATTTACCCAAACTTTTAAAGCTTATAGTAATAAATAGTTATAGAGAAGGAGGGGAGAAACAAATCTGCACATCATTTTGATCTTGATGAAAATGAAGACGCTGACACATTAAGGACTAAGTCCTGTTCCTCTTGCAGCCACAGACAAAACCAGTTGAGTCTGGTAAAGCAGGAATGGGTCCATATCTAATATATAATTTGAAGAGTGAGTTTGTGGATATGGTTTGTGCAAACTAAAGTCATACTTTGTGATTACCTACAGATACCAAATTTTGCATAAAGAATCCTGTCACTTAAATTAGTAGAATGCACTAATTTTTGCCCTGGAATATGCTGGGTGAAAGGTTTAAATCAGTGTTTCTCAAATGGCAAACTACAGACAATGAGAACCGCAAGGCTCCATGGCCGGTAAGTAAACAAACTAGAACACCCAGTAGCAGCTTTCTCAGAATGGGTCCATGGACCACTTTGAGAAACTCTGGTTTAAATAATTATTTTTGTTTTTCATCGGAAAAAAGTCATGACTATTATGATTATAGTTCATAAAAGTATTGCTAACAAAATTAAAAGTAACCTATTCAACTGTCATTTTAATGCAAAGAAAATGTTTAGTGATACAAATCACAAAATAATTCAAATTAGTTATTTAAAGAGTAATGGAAGCTTTATGAGTTTCTGATTCAAATTTACTCTGTATGGTAATTATTCAGTAAAATGAATAATGTTTGAAATTAAAATCCTACAAATTTAAAACTGTTCTTTTATTTCCCTTTTGCAAGCACATTAATAAAAAAAATCTATGACATATGGGGAAGCTCAAGAAATTCAATATAAGTATAAGCTATGCAAAATGACTTTTCCTAGTCAATGAGAGGCCTCACCTGCCAGTTCTCTATAAACAACAAATAGGGTATTAGCTGGTGTCTTTCACAGATCAGCAAATCACACAGGAGAAGAGGATTATGGGATCCTTATGCAACTCTCTATAATATGTAAGGGCTCATCTAGACTATGCTGAAGTTTTGAAAGAGGATATGCAAATTCTGTGGGGAATTTGCATATCTTCTGATCTCACTTTCGAAAGTGAGTGGAGCTTTCGAAAGTGAAAGTAGTCAGGACGTGTTTTTTTCAGTAACCCCCCCTTTTTTCGAAAAGCCGCGTAAACCTCATTTTTTGAGGAAGAATAGCTTTTCGAAAAAGGGGGAAGGGGTTGCCGAACCCCCCTCCCCCGCGTCCTGACTACTTTCACTTTCAAAAGTGGAGCTTTCGAAAGTGAGATCGGAAGAAGATATCGGAATTTGCATATCCTCTTTTTGAAACTTCAGCGTAGTCTAGACATAGCCTAGGGGAATAATCTGCATGATGAAGGTGGACTTCAATTTGAATGACATGCTGAAGGTCTAACTGTGGCAGAACTAAAACATCCTTAAAGCTTCTAAATATTATAGAGGATTAAAGCAGTCCTGCCCCTAGAACAGTTCGGGATGGCTGTCTGATGCTCTGCGCTTTGGAGGCCCCTGCAGTGGCTGCCTCAACAGTCCTATGGACAGGTCGCAGGGCAGCCCAGGAGACTGCAGGTGTAGGAGCTTGTGTAGGATGGCAGCAGGGGTTGCTCCCCCTCTTGCATTTATATTGGCGGTAGGAGTGAGAGTGACATGGCAGTCTAGTCTGATACTCCACACCCTGCTGTCCTCTCCCAGCCTGCTGCACCTCACTTCACTGTGGCAGCAGGAAGCAGAGCGCTCCAGCCCCAGTGTGCTACACTTTCTGCCACTGTGGAGAAGAAGGGGGTGGTAGGACGGAGCAGAACAGGCTGCCAGGCTGCTCTGGCTCCTGCAGCTGCAGTGAGTAGTGGGAGGGACCCCTGCTGCCGCCCCACATCAGGCCTTCTCGATAATTCTCTGGTTCGAGTTGCTTGGAGGAGTGGGCTTCAACAAGGGGGTGGAGTGGAAGGGGTGGAGAAGGAGCAGGTAAAGGGGGGGTTGCAGGAAGGGGTGGAGCAGGTAGGCTGTGGGCTGGGCTAGCTGCATGGGGTTGCCCTGGACTCCATACCCCACCCCTTCCTAGTGACAGCCCTGTCTGTGACAATCCTATAACTAAAGATGAATTTCATTCAATACAGCCTAACTTTGGGGGAGGGGAGGACAGAATTAAGGCCCTGCCACCAGGCAGCCACTTTTTTACTGGTGTGCTGCACCGGGGTGCACTGGTTTACTTTCACCTTTGCTTTGCTGTTTCAGCTGCAGACGGCCTTCTCCTGTTTCCCAGCAGCAGATGGCCACATTGCCTTAGACCATTGGTTCCCAAACTTTTAACTAGTGCAGATCCCCAATCACCCCCCATCAAAGCCAATTCTAGCCACTATGTACACTTCATTAAATGTAAAAGGAAATGTAAATAATTAATATTTAAAAGGATGCATACTCATTTCCAACATCACAACAATTTGACTGCATCTCTCATCACAACACATTACCATAATGATTGGACCTACATAGCAACAAATAAACTTTTGGCTTACCTAGTGAGATCCCTGGTGTTGTTTCATTGACTTCAAAGGCTGGATGTCAGGTTGGATCGATGAGAGTCTGAGTCATAGGTCTGATTCAGCATAAAGCCTACTCCGGTATTTGATCTGTATTGCCATGAGAGCCGAGAAAGCTGCTTTGCCCATATATGTTGTGGCAAAGGGCATCAGAAACCATGTGGCTCTCTCAGGCAGCTCCGGATACTCAGTGGTTACATGAAGCCAGTACTCAATGAAGAACTTTTGTGAGAAGACCAGCTTTAAAGCATTGTCACAAGACATTTCGATTAGGCTGTCTTGTTCTTTTGATGTTAAACTAGCAAGGGTGTTACTGTTAACGCATTCAAAGGGATTTCTAATCCAGTCTTTTTTAGTCTCTGGAACTGGAAAGTACTTGTGCAGCTGCATTTTCAGGCTTTGCAGATGCTCCTTGATTGTATGTTTAACTTAACTGAGGAGCTGCATTTCCGATGTAATTAAAAAGTCAGGAAGATTGCTAAATGAGTCGTAGTTTGACTGATCGATTCGACTGGACCACAGATCTAATTTCTTTATCATTGCTTCAATTTTGTCTTGTACTTGAAAACTTGTCACTGCTTTTCCTGCAGACTCAGGTTGAGACCATTAAGATGGTCTAAAACATCAGCTAAGTAAGCCAATTTAGCCAACCAGTTAAAATCATGAAAGCGATGGGCAAGCTCAAACTTTCTGTCCATCAGAAAAATTCTCACTTCATCTCGCAGCTCAAAAATATGTGTCAGGACTTTCCCTCTGGAGATATAGCGGACCTCCATGTGCAGCAGCAGTTGACAGTGATCACTGCCCATCTCATCATATAAAAGTGCAAACAATCTTGAATTGAGAGGATGGGCCTTGATATAGTTAACAACTTTCACAGATTCATACAATCTATTAACTCCACATTGTTGACCAGTCATTGCATGAGCCACATCTGTTCTAACCCCAATGCAGTTTTTCCAGTCAATATTATTCCCAACAATAAAACAGTTCAGCATATCAAAAATTTTCTCTGCGGTTGTGTGTGTGGGTAGTGGTTTGCAAAAAAGTAAGTCCTCGTTTACCTCCCCACTGTGTTCATACCTGCAAAGACAAGAAGTTGTGCCAGTTTTATGATGTCAGTTGTTTCATCTATTTGTAGTGCATAGAAGCAACTATGGCATACTTTATTCATCAACTGTTCCCTCACATACTCGGCCATTTCTTCAATTATGCACTGAACTATATTATTTGACAGTGGGATCAGACTTATTTGTTTGCATGCCCTCTCCACAAGCAATGTATTTACAATCATCTTGGCTGCTGGTAATATTAGCTCCTTGCTGATTGTGTATGGCTTTCCCATCTTGGCTCTTAGTTGGGCTACCCGGTAGGAGGACTCCGTTGCCCTTGTATTGTCACTACCCATTACTGTCATCATCATAATCTTTTTGCTTTCCTTGAACTTGGTAAGCTTGTTTTGAAAAAAATCAAGAGGCTTGGACTCATATTTGCCATGCTTCTGTGTTAGATGATGGCGAAGGCTGGCTGGTTTTAGGCTTTCATTTGCTAACACCTTGTAGCACAGGATTCACATTCATCATGGTTTATCCTCATTGCCAGACCAAGTAAATCCAAACTTAAAGTAATCAACAGAGTATTTTCTCATTTTCATTTACTTACGTCTGTTTGATTAGACATTCCACTTGTGGATGCTTCACTCTGCTCATTAGTCTCCTTTCTCTTCAGTGAGCCTGATTTTAGCCACAGATCCAGGTTGAATGTATAGCTAACATTTGTATGCTTCTAACCATTGTGATCATTTCATCTCACAAAGGCATCACAACATAGATTTTCGGACAACAATTAATAGCATTATTGGAAGCTATTCAATTTACAAATAATAATTGATTGTAGCTTTGTAATTTATTTAAAATTTATTTTCTATGATCATTTTTATTTATCTTTTTTTTTCATGGACCCCCTGCAATACCCTCATAGACTCCCAGGTGTCTGCGGACCCCAGATTGGGAACCACTGCCTTAGACAATACAAACCGCAGGTCTTTTCGCAAGTCAGATGATGATCCATGACCCTTCTCTGGCATCCATCATCCTTGGGTCCCAAGGGGCTTCAAAAGTCAATATGTGACCTCTATTGGATCTCACCTTGACAGAGGCAGGAACTTATCACAGAATTAAAAAATAACTTCAGTATAAGTAATCATAATTTGATCATTTTACAATGTACAAAGAGAATAAAATACCAACAAAGATTTTAAAAGGCCAATTAAAAAAATGAAAACAATTATGAACCACAACTGCTGGGAGGAAAAATTAAATCGGAAACACGTGAATGATAATTAGGCATTGTTTAAGAACATTTTAGTAGATGCCCCAAAGCCACAATCCTTTAACTAAGAAGAAGGTTGCACTGTTTGAAAGAAAACAACCTGGTTTAGAGGGGATGTGAAGGCAGCTATAAAAATAAAAACATAATTAATAACAAATGGAAGAAAAGGGGAAGTTGATAATCATGAGTATGAAATTGAAGCTATGACTTTTTAGAAAAACTGATATTGCAAAGAAATGGATACAAGAAGAAATCTCTGTCCAACAAATGTAAGGACAATATGGAGAAAAAAATCCTAACATTAGGTATTAGTCCATTAATAGTTGGAAATGTAAGAATTATAAATAGTAATGTAGAAAAGGCAGACATTTTCAGTTCTGTAAAAATTAGACCAGTATTTCCCAATTTTATTTGCTCACGGAACCCTTTTAAACTCAAAATAATTTTGTGGAACCCCTAATTACAGTCTTAGATATGGAGCTTGAAAAGTAGACCACAAATAAGTAAGGATAATAAACAAATGCTAAACAAGGTCATGAGATCAACATTTAGTTGAATTGCACATAGATTAATCTATCATAGTCAATTTATATTCGTCATGGTTAAATTTTTAAATTCAAGAAATCATGTGACTATACTGAAGTAAAGTATTTGCGAGAGCACTGCCTGCTCACTCCCATACAAGCAACTGGTTTAACAGTTGAAGCTTCGACTTTGTCACACGCGGTGCTAGTATATTCGTATTCAGTCACCCATGTGATCCACACTCCCTGAGAGTGAGTATGGGAATTTACGGTGGTATATCACGCAATCACACCACTGACTGACTGTGTGCGCAACACTGAGTAGTGACATCATCATCCCCACTCTCTGGCTAAGCTGGCATTATACAGGAACACTTAAATACTAATTTAAAAAAAAAAATCATACAATGTTATTGTAATGGAATTTTTGCTGAACCCTTATTTTCACTTTGCAGAACCCCAGGGAACCACTGAGTTAGACATTTTACAATCAGCAGGGCCCTATTACTGGCATCAAATAATTTTTAAAGGAGCTGACTGAGGAACTAGCTGAATCATCAGTGTTGACTTTCACTATGTCTTGGAGCAGTGGGAAAGATCCAGATGGATGAAAGCTAATATTATGCCAATACTTAGACAGTAGAAAGGTTACTATATGCCTGTAAGTTTGACATCAATCCCTGGCAAGATAATGGAGCACAGTTTGAATCTCTCTAGTCCAGCACTCTCTGGTCCTGCAACATCAATGATCTGGTATGATTTTAGTTAGCCTGATGGTCACTTATCATGGGTGTGGCCAAGTTTTCCTTAGTCCCATAAAGTTTGTTTACAGTCACCAGTTCTGGCTCTCAGTGTTCTGTGCTGTTATTTAGCTCTAATTTACTTCTAAATGTTTTCTGTGTCCAGCAAGCAGGGGAAGTATTGATAATGCTGCTAGACAATATTGACCTCCTGTGGATAGGCTATATTGATCCATCAACGTGAAATAATTATGTACTTATCAAGCAGGCATCCATCCCAAAGAAACCTACTATTCAATATTACTAACCTGTATGTAGTTGATTTGGTCCCACTTGTTCTCCATTAAACTAATGGTGAATTATTGATTTACTTCCAAAATTGCAGAATCCCTGGCATATTATTCCCATCATCCATGAATATATGCATAGGTTAGCAATAGTTCATAATTCCATATGGTAGCAGAGTTGTAGTAATCTTCCAATTTCCCAAAAGCCTCTCTGGAGAGCTCTGTGTTTACTTCAGTCAACCTGTGCTGTTTGAATCCAAATAGTCAAGAAAAAAAGACTTTTTCCTTCTGTTCATACTTATAGCTTCTTCTCTCACAGAAAATAGGCAACAGGATCTCAACCTAAATGGGCTCTTTCTTTTGTTGACAGTGCATTTCGAGTCTGATCATCACACACAGTGACCTCTTGCCTTCAAAGCAGTAGCACTTAGCAATTAAAGATTTTCCTCCACATTACATGGGGCTTCTTCCTTGTTTGTTCGGTTATTTCATTATAGGAGTATATACAATGTAAATGTTTGCCACTCAATTATAACAATGCAGACAGGTAAAAACAATGCACACACCAGCTCTTTAGTTTTCATGAGGTTTAAACATAAAATACTTTCTTATAGATTTAACAATCATTTTAATAGATACTAATACCCAAGTGAAATGGTCCAGCTTCCAGCTATGTATTTACATGTTTCAGTGAAGTCAGGAGCTCTGGCATAAACTGGAATCCTGGTCAGCCAGCATCAAAACTGTCTGGAGTGTGATTTAGGCAAAATATAAAGGTTAAGTTGGTGCTAATGTACTAAACCATCCCAATTCAGAACACTTAAATTAGTGTTGACCTAATTTGTGACATGATCAGTCTCGAATGCTAGGAAACCTATGTTTCAGTATAATTAAATCCCTTTAACAACTTCAAGATATCTCCGTTAGAAAAAGTAATTTTAATTTCAATTTTGTGAAAATACTTTTCACTCATTGACACTCCCAATGCACAAATAAATTAAACAATCTGCAAACTATTTTGAATGATATCCACTAATTTTAAAAATGTATCATTGGCAGGGGATGAAAATATATCTCTTTTCCCTTTAATGAAACAGTCTTTAAAAAGTTCATTCATGTTAAATTTCCCCAATTTGTACTTTTACCATGGTCCCTCTGTAAATTCATCTTTTTTCTATTCAACAAAAGTTTGAAAAGGGTTTTAAGATCTTCTCACAGAAGGCAATAGCTAGAAATGTGTTACCATTATACATCCAGATTGCTACAAAACTGATTCCAACACATGCTAAATTAAAAGGATATACTGAAATTTCAAAAACTATTTCCCACAGTCATATAAACACTGATTTCTCAGTATGTTACTATTGCTGTATGTTCTGGAATGGTACTGAGTTTCCGCTGGAATTCAAAGCATTTGCAGTATAATTGCCATTCCGCTGTTCACTGTGAAATATTGTGGCAATCTGTTATAGATTGTAAATGTGCTTCTTGCCTTTCCCCTGATCTGCTGAACTCTCTTTATGATGCTCATATCTTCACCAAATTGAAGAAAAAATAGAAATAAGGAGGAAAGTTTTAGCTAAAAGTCTTGAATATAAAATGAACCAGTTTAATTTTAATTTGAAAAAGGAAAAAAAAAGAGAAAGACCCTTACAAGATTTTCCATACCTGATCTTTTCTTGGGTAATATTTTTCAAGTACAGTAGGTCTTCATGTCCTGCACTCTTGAGAATTCTTGGCAAGGCTTTAGCGCTTTAATGATCATAGTGGGTGTTCTGAAGTAAAATCTATTTGGAAAGAGGGAATCATTTATTTGAAAAAGCTTTAAAATACACTGTTTTATACTTAGACAAAACATCTTTTGAGTTCTCTACTGTCATGATCAGATTCTTCTCACCAGCTAAGT
The DNA here is from genome assembly GCA_019425775.1 of Rafetus swinhoei. Taxonomy (NCBI): domain Eukaryota; kingdom Metazoa; phylum Chordata; order Testudines; family Trionychidae; genus Rafetus; species Rafetus swinhoei. The sequence goes on from CM033424.1 coordinate 124,064,350, forward strand.
GAAATGACCAAGACAAGCTGTAATAATATAAAAGCCTTGTTGAGAGCTCTGGTACTGAATCAGATGAATAAACCAGACAAGGAACTGACTTCACCCTTGATGGGTGAGATCCATGTTATTCTCCTATATACAGAGAAACTTCTTTAATAATTATAGTATGTTAATAAGCAGATTATAATGAATATACTCGACAAATTTTGCCTCTCACTATCATGAAATAGTAATATCAGATCTGGCCTGAGCAGAACAAAAATAAATGATGGATATAATATATTGATTAAAGGGACTGAAAAGATTACACTTATTTTTTCTCCTTTTTCCTTCCAACCTCTATCAGTTTTGTCTGGTTTGATTCTCAGACAGATATCCCTCATATAGCACCTACAGTCTGTTAGACACTGGGTAAATTATTCCTCCATACTGGCTGGGTTTGAAGAGACAAAATATAAATCTGGGCATTGTCAGCATACTGAAGATACAGGAACACATACTCATTCAACCTCTTAATGACCTCTTAGTGGGATGCCAAGAAAGAGAGAATATTACACTATAAATATGCACATGAGTGTTCTTGCAGGGATGAGCTACAGCTTACTGATTAAAGTATTATGGATATTCCACTTTGGATTCCAACTTTTTCTTGCTTTTCAGTGCTACTTTCAGCTCTAAACTTCCCTAGTATGTCAGAGTCCCCAGATACATCCTTGTTTTGATTTTGAGCTCCAAAGTAAAAGCATGTGAGCAGTTAGATGATAGATAAGCCCTTCATCCTTTTGTTGCTGTGGAAATGCCATGATAACTTTTTCACAGTTTCTGTAGCACCAATGTTGAATCATTCGACATCACAGCCATTACATTAGAGTAAGGCTGACTTTTGCATTTATAAATAATTCAATATTCTGTTACTTGTTTAACTGAGATTCTTACTACTGTCCTTTAGTAGTATAAAAGTAGAGCTTATTTTACCTATATTATACAACTTGATTCTTTTATCAGCAAGAGCAGTTCACTTAATGAAGTCATGAACATCTCTGAAAGCCCCTTCTTGTATATGGCAAAAGTGTTAAGTATTATTGAAGTATAAACATAGGATAAAATAAGCATCACTGCTTTATTTTCAAGGATTTTGCTGAAAAAAAATCCCAACACATTTCAGCTATTTCCATATCGTTATGTTCTATATTCTATCTTTGTTATAGATTTATACACACAAAGAGCAGTATGATTTCAAGGTAGAGAAGAGCAATCTTGCAGTATCACAAATCTTGTGAGCTGAAACCATTTACGACAGAACCTTTGATAGGCAACAAATAATGTGGAATTTATAGATGACATTTTTACAGTGTCCCTTTTTTGGCTCATACCTATACTTAAGAGGTGTTGCCTGTTGTCTATACATCTCTTTCTGGCTTATTTATATGCTTACCTAAGAACTGAAATAATTACTTGCCCCATTTAAAAAAAAATGCATTTCAGATTATATTTACAAGTCTATTAACATCTTAGGAGTTTGGTCCATCTTACTCAGTTTTGCTGAGTCTGATCTTACTTACATATTAATAAATAAGGAGTAAATCCACTGTACTTCATAGAATTATAATGGTTTGACCCCAATACTAATAAGATTCGTCTCTTTACCTTTATTATCTATCAACAACTTTAATGAATTCACAAGAATTTTCAGAAAAGAAGTACTGTTTCTATCTTAGAGTTGAATTAATTATGAACTTATGCTTCAAAAGATAAAGTTTACATCAGCATTTAATAATGCTTCAGGTGAATTGGACTGCAGTGAACCCATTGTAAGTGAAAAAGGAATATAATTTTCTCATCAGAATTAATAACCACTATTCTCTATATTTTACAAAATAGTAGTCATTCAAGTGAAAGCATTATATTGCTCTGTAATTTTGGCAATATACTCAGCCTGATAATCATTCTAATGTGGAACCTTAGTTCCAAAAGTTAGAATGAAGAGAAAAAAAAAAGTGTACATAACATACAGCCCTTGTGAAAGATACATCATCCTGTTACAACTTCAGTAATTACTTTTACTAAACATGGAATGCACTCCCTGACCTGATAAGGACACTCACTATCCTATCCTTCTTAACATCTCTTCTAAAGACTCATCTGAACCATGATCTCTATAAGAAATTAGCAATCAGTAGGTTGAGGGCTCATAAGAGTACAGTTGATGAATATATATATTTCATAATAGCAAAAACAAGGGCCAGATCTTCAGCTAGTGTCAATCAATGCAGTGTTACTGACTATAATAAAAACTATACAATGTTTACAAAGCAGTACATAATACATTCATGAAATTTTCATATTTCAGTTTTGCCCCTCATTGTGACCTTTCATTTAGTAAGACAGAGATGAATCTTCCTGTACATTTTTGCAGCCAGTTATGGAGTACAGACTCATTCACCCACCCAGTGGCCTCTTAATGGGATCACATATTTTGGCAGTTCTTCACTGAAAACACAGCTGGATATCTCAGATGGCTTCCACAAGGCCTAACCATTCAGATCTCAAGTTTAGGAATCTGTTTGAATGAGAAAATAGTATTTTATCTAATTGTCTCTTCATGCTCTGCCATCCTTCTGTATCCACCTGTTGTTTCTTGTCATTCTTAAATTGTAAGTTCTTTGGAGGCAGGGGCCAACTTTTTGTACTATGTTTGTACAGAGCTTAGTACAATGGGCCCCATGACTAGGACTCCTAGTTGCTACATCAATATAAATAAACAAACACAATTAATTATTTTAAAGAAGCATACATTTTGCCTTCAGGTAAATCAGCTTTCACCACTTCACTTTCCCCCTAAATTATCATCCAATCTTTTTTATATATATTAAAGAATCTGGTGTTCACAAAAAGTGTTAAGAGACCAAACATCAAAAGTTCTCTGTTTATCTTCACAGACATTACAATAGATGAGAACCATTCAAGCAGAATTGTTCCTCTGATTCAATTGCAGCATCCAATTTTAGGGAAGAAATTTCCCATGCATAATGTTTTTAAAGGGACAAACATGCACAACAATTAAAGGAAAGCTATTGAAAATGCTTATAAAGATTTCCTCCAGTAAGTCAATGCAACAGGATAATGTGCTGGTTCTGGCTTTTCTGCCTGTCACCTGATATAATGGAATGCAATAAATATATTAAGGATAAAAACCAGGCCCTATTCGGGTCAATGGCAAAACTTCAGTTGACTTTAGTAGAGACAGGATTTCATCATAGATTTTTGCAGAGATAAGGCTGGGGCTCAGCTTCAGGGCTGGGGCAAGAATAAAGAGATGAAAGCATCCAGGGTGAGATTAGGCATCAGTGCTGTCCTAATTCTGCTGCCACTGAAGTTCACGTTAAGACTTCTTTTGAAATCAATAGGAGCAGAGATGGGTCAATACTAAATGCTTTTGAAAATCCCACACCAAATTATCAATCTCAAGAGACTGGAATAACAATGCTTTCCCTGCCAATTATGGGGATGTGTTAATAAAGAAGTTGGTTCCTCATTGCTGAGCTTCTCTAGAAGAAATTCCTGCTGTTTCTGAAATGTAACCTCCCCACACACACCTAATATAGCAATTTCTATTTTTTAATTGGCTGAAAGATTCAGAAATTCCTTTTTTTAAATTCTTCAGCCAGCCCTAGTTCCAAAATTAATCATAGAATCATAGAGCTGGAAGAGACCTCAGGAGGTCATCAAGTCCAGCCCCCTGCCCAAGGCAGGACCAATCCCAACTAAATCAACCAAGCCAGGGCTTTGTCAAGCCGACACTTAAAAACCTCTAGGGATGGAGATTCCAGCCTTTCAGATACAGAAAACACTAATCATTCAGCATGTCCTCAGCGCAAACACAGAGACTCTGGTCACTGAGCTGAGAGTATAGTTCAGAGGTGAAAAGTAACTTTCTAAAAATGAAATTGTGGGATTTCTTGATTTCCAGTTCAAAATATATCAATGTGTAAATGGAGGGTTTGTATGTTTCTTTAGCTCTATCTGGGATCTGAAAATCAAGTGAGATTATTTCCTTCTCATACATCAATGCCAATAGTAGAAATTTTTAGCCCTTTTTATACATTTATTTGTGATTGTGCAACCTCATGAAAACAGATAAAAATGAAGACAGAATTTGGGCCTTCAATTAGAATTTAGGTAGCAATTCTGTTGATGATGTAAAAAGAAGATATAGAATCCAACTCATGCTTACTCTTTTGTGAAAAAAGAGTAGACATATAGTATAAAAGTAAGCGGATATGTTTTTCCCTGTTAGAACGGGTGCAAAGAAAGTCTGGTAAGGAAGAAGATGCTACATTAAACTAGTTACTTTCCCGAGCAGAGCCTCACTTTAATTATGTCCAAAAAGCTGTTCTTATCTTTGAAAAATTATTTTCATTGGGGTGAAATCTGGCTTTTTTACAAACTTAATACAAGTGACAAATCAGATTTTTTTCTACAATATAAAATCAGTTCCCCAGGAGGTACAAAGACATATGCAGTACATTAAAGTAATTTAGAATAATTCTTCCAAACCAAGAAGCAAATTTGGACTGTTGTTAGTACTCTGGTGTATGTCAGAGATGCATTTGCAATTCTTGTCAAGAGATTTGCTACTGAGTAGCTAAGAGCAATTATTTCATAACAATCTCATCAGAAGAACAGATTAGAGGCATGCTTAACTTTTGGTAATAAAAAAATCAATAAATCAGAATCTAGAAAAAGAAAGCATTGATATGGATACAGAACAAAATGAATGGAATTAAATAATTTTGTCTGTTATTAATTAAGATAATACAGTAATAAGATAATATTATCAGTAAAACTCCAATTGTCCGGCATCCAGTGGTCTGGCACTCCTGATAGTCCTGCACCAATTGGAACCCGGAAGTGCTCCGGGCCAGCCGGACAATTGGAGCTGCTCTGCCCCCAGCTTCCCCAAGTCCACCACTGGTCAGTTTCAGCAGCGGCTGACTTGGGGAAGCCGGGGGCAGAGCAGCTGGGGTGCTGCCGGGTTGGTCCCACAGCGCCGCCCTCTCCCACGCTGCGCAGTTCCCCGCCGACCCCCCCTCACCCTACCCCAGACCCCTCATAGCCCCCCTTCCAGTACTCCGGCATATCTGATAATCCGGCACCCCCCTGGGTCCTAAAGGTGCTGGATTATCGGAAGTTTACTGTAATGCAATCTAAGACCACTCAATCAAGAATTTAGAAGTCATAAGCAAAGTTTAATTTACCTTTCTTCTCCTTTTGGAATCTGCATTATAATAGACAGTATAATTCCAATACACAGTTTTCTTCTTGTTGTGGGTCATCTAATTATAATTAAGACACTCCTGGAAATAGAGGAATTAAAATCAGAGCTCTCTCCAGCAGAATTTTGAACATACCTGGAAAAAGTAAACTACAATAAAGAACAACAACAAAGGACTTCAGGTCATGAAATGAGATACTATTTTTAAATGTACAATCATATTTCACAGATGTGGAAGCAAAGAAAATACAATAGTGCATTAAAGTTCAAGCAAAGCATAATATAACAACTGAGTTCACAAAGGATATGTCTACATAACAAAGTTATTTCTGAATAATAGCTGTTATTCCAAAATAGCAATGTTAGTGTCTACACAGCAATAGTGTTATTTCAAAATTATTTTGAAATAATGGGCAGCTTATTCCAAAATCTGTAAAACTCATTCTACAAAGAACAACGCATCTTCCAAAAATAGTTATTTCAAAATAGTGGCTGTGTACACAGGGCAGCTGCAGTTATTTCAGAATAAGGGGCCTCCAGCCCTACCCATGGTGCCCTGCTGGCTGCTCTGTCCACACTCAGCCAAATTCTATATTCCCCCTTCCCCTGCCCCAGAGCCCTTAAAGCTTCAGCCTCAGCAAAAAAGGTTTGTGGCTAGCAGGAGGCCCTGACCAGAGCCCAGAGCCACCCTACAACTGCTGCTGCCTCACTTTTCCCCTAAATTGAGCAAGTCTGTTGCTCCCACCCAACCCTCAGACAGCTTCCAGGAGCCTGCCAGGGGCCAAAAGAGGCATGTACCTTCCTGGTCTGGTGCAGAGATCCTGGACCTTATTGAGGTATGGGATGATGAGACCAACCTCCAGGATCTCCACACCAGAGGCAGGAATGAAGATGTCTATAACTGGATGGTCAAGAGCCTGGCCAACGAGGGGCACACAGGAACAGGTGTGGATGAAAGTAAAAGAGTTCTGCCAGGCATATGCCAGTCTCCCACACTTGCCCTTATTTCAAAGACCATGACTGCACCCAGAGGAGTGGGGCAGTCCCTTCACACCCTCCCTCACCTGGTTGTGGACTCGAGGCTTGAGATGCCCATCATCATCATGGAAGAGAGAGAGATGTAGAGGAAGAGGAGGAACTGGACGAGGCCAGAACCAGCAACCTTCTGACCCCCACTAACCAGGAGCAACCTCTGACTCACCCCCATCCCCTAGCAGGGCTTTGTGAAGGTGGAACTGAAAAAAACTCCCAGGGAGGGGGCTTGCACCCCCCATCCCTAAGGAACCCCATTCCTGCAGTCTACCCCTCCCCCCCGGAACAATAGCCCAAGAATGCCATACCTGCATGAGCACAGTCCTGACGGTCGATCTCCCCACGATGAACTGGTTCCCGACAGATCGGTAGCTATCTGGTGTGGTGAGCTTCCAGAGGGTGATGGCGACACACTTCTGGAGGGGGGGTGGCAGGTCTCATGTGAGTGTCCCATTGCCTGAGGGCAGGGGCGAGCCACTCACAGAGATCCAGAAGCGTGTATCCTGAAATTCTGGAGTTATTGCTGGTCTCCCCACTGCTCCATGACAATTTGGTCCCACTAGTCTGCACTGGTGTCCAGACACCAGAGGCGACGGGGCACGGTGTCCAGGGGAGGGTGGGGGGGATCCAGCTGCATGAGCCATGCCCACAGAGATCCAAGGAGGGTCTCCCAGAGGAGCTGGGGGTTGGGTTCCTGCAGGTTCTAGGAGGCAGCCTGCAGAAACTGCTGCATGAGTTACAGCCCAAGCTGCAATAGTCAAAGATTGCCCAGAGGCAGCTCTGGCATTATGTCTGGAAGCTGAGGTGTCCACAAGGGGAACTGCAGCAGGCAAAAGAAAAGGCTTTGCTGTCCCTTGAGGAGGTAGGCAAAGAGAAAAAGTCTGAGACACTGCTGTACAGGGGGGTTCCTTTAGGCAAGCGCCTCAGATCATCTCAAGCAGCAGCCACACAAAGTAACTGCTGACCTGAAGCCCTGGCTGAAGTGGTTCCAGTTGGACTTAATTGCAAGTTAGTGGCCAACCAGTGTGGACGCATTTGCTATTTTGATGTGTATTTTGTGTGTAGACACACTATTTTGAAGTAAGCTATTTCGGAAGATATCTTCCGGAAAAGCTTATTTCGAAGTTAATGTGCAGTGTAGACATAGCCAAAGAGTATGTTTTCATTATGTTAGACTAAACAATCCATACTCAAATGAATAAACACACTGCAGTCAGTAGAGATACTGAGTAGGTATTCAGCCACAGCTATGGAGGCTGCTATATAAAAGCCACAGAGAAGAAAAAATAATGCTGTAAAAAATTTACCAGCATAAATATCGCCATATCTGTGGTGTAGACATGGCCTTAGACTCTAAAAAAAGACAATGTGACAGTGATTTTATATATAATTCTTTTGAACACTCCAACATTGCATTAGAAACATTGGATTTTCAAACATTGGGTTGCAACAACTAGCTGGTCACAAGACACTTTGTTTACTTGAGCGTCTGTGGGCATGGCCACTCCCAGCTCCTAGTGGCCACAGTACACTGTTCCTGGCCAATGGGAACTATGGGAAGCAGTGGCCCATCCTACACCATTTCCCACAGCTCCCATTGGCCAGGAACAGTGAGTCTCTAAACTGGCCATGTAGAAAACTGTCCTTCATGGTCTCTAATTCGCGCTGCCCCTTGCTGTGCTCTCATTATCATAATGGTGTCTGGCTGCTCAAACTCTCTTTGCTGAGGTCCAGCCGAGTCAGGAGACACCTAAACCTTCCATGACATTCCGAGCTTCGTCCTTGTACTCTTCCTGGAGGAGCAACATGAATATGTTCTCCAAGTAGTGTGCTGTTAGGTGCACTCTAACACACATCACCATCACAATGGTTTGCTGCAAACCAGGCTCCATTCTCATGCTGCTATAGCATCTGCATGGGCGACCAGGGAACAAAAACGTGCGAGCACACTGCCTCCCCTTTATCTCACACAAGGTGGGGGGGAAGGGACTAGATAAGTGCATTAGGGGATGCTGGCCACAGGAGCCCATAACCATGGGAGATGGGTGAAAGCTCAGCTGGGGAAGGCAAACTCCAGTCCTGCCCCTTCCACCCCTTTTTGCCCGTCCCTACAGCTAAGCCCCGCCCATTCCCAGCCCAGTCCTTCCTGGCCACATGGAGGGCTGGGGCTGCCATGCCACGGCCCAGCCCTCCCTGGTATCTGGTGAAGCCAGGCTGCTGTGCCACAGCCCTAGCCCAATCCAGCTGTCACACTGTGGCCCTAGACTTCTCCGGTGGCCGCCCCAGCCTTCAGCGGTTGGGGGTGGAGGCAGTTTTGTGAAGACTGTGCCTTCCCTTGCCTGTCTTACAGTGACCCATGCCCATAACCACCCACTGCACAGTTTTGGTTATGGTGGGCACCATGAGCATAGCCCAGAATGCAAAGCTACATATGGTGTGTGGATGGTAGACTCCCTAATGGGGATGCGCTATTTCAAACTACATTCAATTCTTCCCTGTAGTGAGGACACGGACCTTCTACTTCGCAAAACCAGGTGGTAAGAGATCGATCATACTAGATTCAACCTTACCTCGTAATGTAGCCATGCCCTACGAGTCTAATAAAACTGGTTGTATGCTCAGAGAAACTTAAAGTAAACCAGCAAAGTATGAATCTATGAAGAAATCATTCAAAGACAACTCTCCCTGGAAACAAAAAATGCGTCCTGCTTTTAGTAGAGGTTTAGCTCAATGGATTAGATTCAAAGAGAAGTGTTCTTCCTTAACCTTCCTGTGATGTATTGAAGTTATTCTTGTGTTAACCTTCTAAATTGATGTAATTACTCCTTGCTGTAATTGGCAGCCAGATAAATTAAACCATTGATCTATTGATTGCATTTCAGTTGTAACTTTAATTTGATCATTGTATTGTGTTATATATGATTAGTTTAGGGAAATGAGAAGTAAATTAGTGAAATACTTGTTTAGCTTCATATTTGTGATCTTATCGTATTAATAAATCTATAAAAGCACACTTGATTGGTTCCTGTCTCATAAGTTCAATGCGGGAGAAAAAACTATTTAGAAGTAAATATAAAATGACTCTTGGATCCATATTTTAAATCTTTGATTAAAATCATATTACTGACACACACAAAAAATAAAACCCACTAGTATACAGTCCTTTGGGAAAAAATGGATTTTCACAGACTTGATGCTGAATAATAATAATAATAATAATAATAACAATAATAATAAATTCATAATAAATAATAAAGCAGACAGGAAGCTCAGAGCTAGGAATCAAACTGTTTTCTCACCCTATAATTTTTGGAGACTTTTAAAAAAAGTTTTATCTTGAATTGGGATGAAAAGTCAAAATTTCAAATATTGTCATGAACCAAAACTCTCATCAGATGGATCTGATCATTCTAAGCATTTTGATAATCTCAAAATATTACATTTCAGTTTTGAACTTTTACTATAAATTAACAAATTTCAAAATGAAAAGTAATTTCAAACCAAAAAACCCCAGAACGTTGTATTTTGAAAATGATAGAAATGGACGTTTCAATAGTTTTGAATATTTTTCACCTGTACCTGGAGCCCAATAGCAGGGAAAGTCCAACAAAATGGGGGATCTCCAACTTGCTTCAGCCGTCATTCGCTTTCAAAATCAGTGTAAAATAAGTGTTAATGGGATAGGAGCTGAGGCTAAAATATGAAAAGAAAAAGTTAAGAATTACTTATGGCTGGTCTACACTACAAAATTTGATTGATATAAAGCAGTTTTTGCTGGCCTAATTATGTCAGTGTCTACATTACAGACTTGTCCCACTGATGTAAGTGCCCTACTGCACTGACAAAATAACTCTACCTCCATGATAGGCATATGGCTTATGTTAGTATACTTAGGGTGATGCAGTGTCTGGGTAGAAGCCCAGGCAGCTAGGTTGGGAGTTGGGGCAACATGCCCAGGAGCCTGGGAGCTGGGGTGAGAAGCCAAGATCATTTCCATGCCCCTCCTGGCTAGGAACATTGGGCACGCTTGTCAGTTTTATGGCTCGGGGCTGTGAATTTGACAAGACTGCTTGGCTCCTACTGGGGAGGAGGTTTGAGATGCTGGGGCACCTGAAGCCTGATTTGAAGGCCAGAAGCCCTGGGCAGTTTCCCCCCTGCTGATGGGGAATAGAGAGGCTGGAGGAGGAATGTTTGGGATGGCATCCTGCCAGGAACCTGAGATTCAATGTGGCTCCCTTTAGGGAGTTGTCAATGGACCTGAGAGACTGTCTTAGATCCCTCTTAGACCAGTGGGAGCACTGGTAAGGACATGAAAAACTGACCTCAGAGGGTAATGTAGATATGTCTGTATATAAGTCAACCTATGTCAGTTGTGTTTTTAGTGTAAATACATCCTAGATTAATTAAATGTCTCCCTATCAGCAGGGCCTGATGCAATACAGCCTAGAACTGGCTAGGAGAGATGAAACTAGCTGAAGAGATCTCTGAGCTATTAGGAAGTATCTTTGGGTATGTCTACACATCAAAGTTAATTAGAAATAACAGCCGTTATTTCGAATTAACTTTACTAGCATCTACACAGCCAAACCGCTATTTCAAAATAAATTTGAAATACTGGAGCACTTATTTCGAATTTGGTAAACCTCATTCTATGAGGAATAATGCCAAATTCGAAATAGCTAATTTGAAATAAGTGTTGTGTAGACACTTATTTCGAAATAGGGGGCCTCCAGCACTCCCAGGGTGCCCTGGTGGCCACTCCAGCCTCAAACAAGAACACTCCTCTCCCTTCTCTCCCTCCCCACAGCCCTTAAAGGGGTTGACTCTGGCCACAGTGCCTGTGCCAGCTCCAAGCCTGCCGGCCCAGAGACAGCAGTCACTGCCCCGACCCAGTGGCCCCAAAACATGAGCCAGCAAGCCACTGGCAGACAGCCCTCCACCGCTCCCCAGGAGCAGTCTGCCAGCTCCCAGGAGCCTGCCAGGGCCTGGAGAAGGCGGGCGCCTTCCTGGTCCAGGGTGGAGATCAGGGTGGACCTTACTTAGGTTTGGGGGGATGCCCCCAACATCCATGATCTCCGCACTAGATGGAGGAAAGGGGCCATCTATGGCAGGATAGCTGCCAGCCTGGCCACCAAAGGCCAAATGAGAACCCAGGAGTAGGTCCGCATGAAAATCAAGTTGGTCCGGCAAGACCCCCGACCCTGAGCCCTGAGCTTCCCCTCTTCCTTCTTCCCCTTGCTTCCCCCTTCCACCTCCCTCCTCCCAGGTTTCCCCCTCCCCTCTTCCACCCTCTTTCCTCCCCTCTCCCACCTCCTTTCTCCAGTCTCACCAGTTTCATCCCCCCACCCCAGTTTTGTTAAATAAAGAGAGTTTGTGTTCATGAAAATACATGTATTTTATCTGACATCAGGAAGGGGGGGCTGGGAGAGTAAGTGGAATGATGTGGGGGAGGAATGAGGCACTAGCCCCCAGTGAGGCAGACCAGAGAGGCTCTTAGTGTTCCTCAGGGTGGAAGCTCTCCTGCAGGGCCTCCTGGACACTGACAGCCCCCCGATGGACCTCCTGGATGGCAGCCTGCAGAAAGTGCAGCCAGGCTTGCATCAACGCGTTCACAAGAAGCACCAGAGTGCCCGGGGCAGCTCCAGCTCCATGTTGCAGAGTGCTGTGGTGTCCCGAGTGAGGGCAACCAAAGCACACAGAGACACAAATGCTTTGCTGTCCCTCATCGAGGTAGGCAAGCAAGCAGGGAAAGCGGAGAACCGGCTGCCCGGGGTGGGGGTCCCTTTAAGCACAAGCCTCAGATAGACTCAGGCAGCAGCCACACAAATAAACTCCTGACCTGATGCCCTGCTGGACCTGGTTCCGGCCGGCCTTCAATGCAATTCAGTGTCCACTCAGTGTGGACGCACTATTTTGAAATAGCAAAATGCTATTTCAAAATGCATTTTGTGTGTAGATATGTTATTTCGAAATAAGCTATTTCGAATTAACTATTTCGAAATAATAATAGAGATGCAGCTGTGTTAGTCTGATCTAACTGAAACAAAAGACAGAACTTTGTAGCACTTTAAAGACTAACAAGATGGTTTATTAGGTGATGAGCTTTCGTGGGCCAGATCTGAGGAAGTGGGTATTTTGAAATAACACTGTAGTGTAGACATACCCTTTGAGAATTGAAGAAGGACAGGAGTGATCTCAGAGGACTGGAAATTTTCAAATCTATCACCTAGCTGTTAAAAGGGGAATAAGGATAACCCAGGAATTATATACCAGTCATTTTTACTTTGGTACCCTGAAAGATAATAGAGGAAATAAGCAATCAATTTGAAAGAATCCTAGAAGAAAATAAGGTAATGAGTAATTGCTAACATGGATTTAGTAAGAACAATAATGTCAAAACAACATAATATCCTTCTGCAGCAGAATAACAATTTTTGTGGATGAGGGGAAGCACTTAGGATGTGTCTAGACTACATGGCTCCATCGACGGAGCCATGTAAAGTAGTTTACCCGACATTTAAATAATCCCCCCTTCATTAAAATAAAAATGGCCACCGCGCTGTGCTGACAATCAGCTGATCTGGCACAGCACGGCAGTCTAGACGCGGATCGGTCGACAAGGGAGCCTTTGTCGACCGCTCCTATAAACCTCATTTCACGAGGCATAAGGGAGCGGTCGACAAAGGCTTCCCTTGTCGACCGATCCGCTTCTAGACTGCTGCGCTGTGCTGGATCAGCTGATCGTCGGCACAGCGCGGCGGCCATTTTATTTTAATGAAGCGGGGAATTTTTAATTCCCCACTTCATTGACTATGTCGGATAAACTACTTTACATGGCTCCGTCAATGGAGCCATGTAGTCTAGACACACTCTTTGTGTCTGTCAGTGACTACCTCAGAGCAGACTGTCTGAAAACAAGGGCGGATGCTCCAAACTGGTAATATGTTCTATTGTTATCTTTCACCAAGCCAGTAACAAATGTGAATTCCTGGATCAATGTGCCAGTCATACCACAGTCCCCTTAGACTCTCCAATATATCTTGACAACCAGACAAACTAGATTTTGTGATAAATGTCACATAAAACCTAAAGGTTAAAGCAGGTAAAATATAACAACTGGTAAATCACAGTTTGCAATTACAAAAGGGTCAGTGATATAATAAATGACCACTTTTACAGAAGTCTTTCAGGGTTACCCAGGATAATTCTTGGGATCTCTGTCTTCTCATTCAGTTGTTCTGCACTAGAAGAATCCACACAGTGCAAAGGTGAAGGATTTTTATTTATATCTTTTACTTACAGAAGAAAAAGTAAAAGTCTCTCTACACACCTAGACATTTTTTAATGTGAGGAATGCACTTAGACTTTTGATGTCCATTTATATACATAATGGCTACTTGCTTTACAGTTAGCATTTTCTGTTAAAATCCTTCAGTCTTTCATTAGAATTTCTCAAAAATTCTTTGATAGGTAGTTTCAAGCGTATTTACCATATAAATATTTGCTATTACATTATGACAGGAAAAGATAAGCAATAAACAAACAAACAATTAAATAGATGAATAAATTCATGTAGCATTTCACTAGCTTGAATTAAGTTTAAATATCTGAATAAACCCTTATACATTTAATCCAGGGGTGGGCAATAATTTTTGGCAGGAGGCCACTTCAAGATTTTGAAAAGTGGTCAAGGGCCTCACTTGTCTGTGGAGGAGGTGCAAGATCTAGGATGGAGGTTGGGCACAGAAGGGTGCACGGGGTAAGGGACTGGGGTGCAGGAGATGGTGTGAGGTCTGAGAGGGCATTTAGGCAAAGGAGGGTGTTGTGACCTGGGTCAGGGGATAGGGGTGTAGGGTCAGGGAGGAGATGTGGGGGCAGGACAGGGTTCTGGCCTGGGAGAGGGGCATTAGGAGGGGGTGCAAAGTCTGGGAGAAAGCTATGACCTGGGAGAAGGGGAAAAGGGGATGCAGACTGCAGAGGGTTTAGGAGGTGACTTGGGGCAGGGGAATGGGGTGCAAGGGTCTGGGAGGGTGTTTGGGGGCAGGAGAGGATTCTGGCCTGGGTAAGGGGTATAGGAGGGGGTACTGGGTCTGGGAGGGAGTTGTGACCCGGGGCAGAGGGTTTCAGAGGGTTTGGATGGTGACTGGGGAGGGAGTTGGTGTATAGAAGGGGCTGGGGTGCCAGAGGCAGGCTGTAGCTAGGAGGCGCTCACTTAACCCAGCAGCCCTGCAGCACCCCCAAGGCAGGCTGGGCTCCCTGCCTGCTGCAGTCCCAAATCACTTAAAACTGTAGCTGCAAACCCCGCATGGCTCTCAGCTCCAGGAGGGGGAAGAGATTTGCGCTGCTCCCATCCTCCAGGCCAATTTCTCAGATCTTATTGGCTGGCTGTTTCTAGCCAATAGGAGCTGAGAGATTACTGGGGTCAGTTCCTATTGGCTGGTTGTTTCTGGCCAATCAAAGCTGAGGATTGGGCTGGTGGTGGGGAGATCACACAAAGCCTCCCCTTCCCTGCAGAGGGGAGAGACGTGCGGACTGAACTTTAAGTTATGTGCATGAGGGTCCCGACAGGGGGGTCCACAGGCCGGATCTGACCCCTGGGCCATATTTTGCCCAGCCCTGATTTAACCATTGCTTTGATATACACAAGTGAATTGACCTGAATACACTCGAGCATGACCTGGACAGCCAATGTCTGAGCAACAAAAACGATTAAAGGTCTAGAAAACATGACTTATAAAGAAAGACAGAAAAAAATGGGTTTGTTTAGTTTGTACCTTCAAAGACTGAGAACAGTCTTCAAGTACTTACAAGATAGTTATAAATAGGAAAGTGATAAATTGTTCTCTTTAACCACAGGACAGAACAAGTAGTAATGGGTTTAAATTGCAGCATAGCAGATTTAGGTTAGGCATTAGGTAAAACTTCTGAACTGCAAGGTTAATAAAGTATTGGAGACTCCTAAGAACAGATTAAACCAGTTTTGGGCAACCTAAGCTAGTGAAAGGTCCGGATGAGTAGCCTTCCTTTATCTCAGTGGTCTGCAAGATTGTTGTAACCAAAATGCTCTCCTGGGACAGGGTAGTTTTACTAATGGCGCTGACACACATATAATTTGTGAGGTTTACTTATTGAACTGTAGCAGTGCTTTCATTAGATGCTGAGGAAGCACATGGCTCTTACAGTCAATGTTCTATGCAATCAGCATGAACCTGACTACACATGACTTTGCTTTGTGTGTGCATCACTTCAGTAATACAGGTAGAAAAAAAACCCAATGTGGATGAAAACCATCAGAATCTGGCAACCATGCACAGGCCGCACATTGAACCATGCATAGGCCTGGGTTGTCCCCCCCGCCGCCGTGTTAGACAAATACTTGTTAGAAATGTTCTACACAGTACTTAGACCTGTCTCAGTACAGGGGATTGGACTAAATGACCTATCAAGGTCCTACATTTCTATGTTTCACCCTTCCTGCAGCACAACTAACTCACCTTGTAATTGGAATGCATTAATATGCTTGGATCTGTAGTTTGAAGTTCTGTAGGCAGTTCATCATATAACTGTGGGTAAAATTTTGTGGTCCAGTTGCAGCCAAATGTGAAGTATTATGCATTTTTGTTGGCACACCTCTCTGAAAATATGACTATACGGTGAATTTTTCCAACCCTTTTTGCGGGGTTGACAAATTGGGTAACTAAAAGCAGCTTGAAGGTCCTTGGAGCATATAAAGCATTTTTAGAAGAAGATGTAGGTGACCTCAAATGGCCCTAATCCTATTAGGCAGAGGGAGAAGGGACAGGACCAAATTAATTATCAATCCTTTAGGATTTTAAAAGGTATTCAGGGGAGCCTCGGTCACAAAAATGGGTGCTGCTCTTTATTTTTCCTGAATCACCTTCAGCTCAACAAGCACAAGTTAGCACACTGCCCTCACAGCCATTTAAATCTTACTCACGCTCTCTACTGCACACAGATTACAGAGAACAGCAAATATACATGGAATTCTAACTGCACATGCAGATGAAGCAGAGAAAGCAAACACATATTGTGGAACTCTGAAGAATAGGTTCACAGGAGAAGGACAGAAACATCCCCAGGAAGGAGATAAAATGGCACTCTTTGCAGTTTAAAATTCTACTCTACTCAAGAAAAGTTGGCAAAATGTGGGCCTTACTTACTTAGGCCCTGATTCTGATGCTGTAGCTCATGTTTCTGACTTCAAAGGGGGTATCATGGAAGAATAATGAACTCTGGGATCTGGCTTTAAGTTTCTTCAGAGCTGACAGAACTGTTCAACTCTTGAGATTGGTTTGAAAAAGACACTGAAAAAGGAAAAGCATACAATGTGCAGAACACATCTTCAAGTGGTATCATTTCAAAGGTGTCTTCTTGTTCTAAGTCCCTGTGGAATCAGATCTAGTTTCACCAATATGCTGGGGATTCTCAGCTCCGTGACATAATTGTTTTCTTACTCTCCTAATTTCTGACGGACAGACTGATTTGGATGAAAGACAGCTGACATAAGCTGAATCTGAGTAAGATAAGTGAGATGCACGTTGTCAGCCGACGGTCAGGGCAGTGTGTGTGTGTGTGTTTCCAAGAAAAGGTTTAACGTCCGTGTCTTTACTGCTAGGACCGGGGTCCCGACGCAGAGAGTAGCCAGCAGGCCAACAGACGCCCCTGTTTATAGGAAGAGCTTATTACACCTCAGATTTTAGCTGCTAGGATGCAAAAATCCCTTCAGAGCGGGCAGCCTAGGACAGACTGAGAGGTGCCCCAACAGACCTGTCACCTGGGAGTGACACAGATCCAAACGCCCAAGCTCTTCCTATACCTGTCCCTTATGACCGGCTGAAGTTCTTTTAAATTGTGCTTGGTTCTGTTACAGCAACTGAAGGAGTCAGGTTAAAGACTTAAACAGTTACAGGTTTATTAAACAAGCTTATAAATCATATGGTTACAATGGCTATTGCTCTATTTCTTAACTGCTAGCAAATATAGATCTTAAAAATGGTTACAAAGAAAATAAAGATAGAAAATAGAAATAATGGTACCAAGTGACAGCTTAATCTTTAAAGAGCTCTAAATCTATGTGTACACTTAAGACAAAGGACCACATCCAGGTACAATTTTTACCCCCTTCTGTGCCTCTCGACTCCAGCGGTCAAGCCAGGGCCAGTCCCTCAATTCCTAGGAAAGACGAATACGAGGTGGGCGTCGTGGAACCTCGGGAGGTCAAACACCTAACCCGACCAGCAGATAGATGGTAGATTGACACTCAGAGTAAATGTGCTGCTGGACCCATCTTTATACCCATAGGGCCCGTATCCTCTTTCTTATCTAAGATGCCAGATTGTGTTGGTTCGTCTTTGTGACGCCTAGTTCTTACAAGCAAGTTTCAACTTAATTTACACTTGCAAGAGAGATAACTAAATTGTGAGTACTAGACATTTTTTTACTGGGCGAGATTCCTCCCCCCGCGGACGGCTGTGTGTTCGTATCAATATGGGTTCAGTCAAGGACACTCCTCTGCAGCCTCTTGGTCAGCAACTGGCGTATCTCTGTTTACAGCCATTCAGGGCCACAGCAGCCTGCCATATCCAGGCAAGCAAAGATGGATGTTACAGGGGGGTTCCTGTCTGGCTACACACGTTGACAGAAGGGAGTTCTTAGAAGAAGTGGTGAAGACAATAGACCTGATTCTTCTCTCAGGCTAATTTTTAAGGATTGTAAATACATTGACTTCTATGAATTTATTTTCTGATTTACATAAGTGTAAGAGGACAATTGTGGCCATTATCCGTCACTCTGGTATAAGTGATTGGGTTGCCTTTTAACCTTAGTTAACAATTTCAGCTTATAACAGGACTCATCTGTCCTGTTCCAGGCTTTTATTGCAACAGTACTAGAGAAAGCATCTTCCTTATTTAGAAAGTGAGGGAAATTCTTCCATTGCACTTACTTGCAAACCTTGCCATGGTCATTCATGCATGTGACACCTCAAGTGTGGACTAGTGCAACATTTATTCTTTCTGGCTGCTAGTTTTTATTTGGGGGGTGAGTTTGCTGTTGCATACTGCGATTGACAATATGATCCACATTCTTCTTAAAGTATTTACACCTTGATCCCCGAGTGGAGCGGGGCACCTAAAGATCTTTAAGTAATTTGAGATAAGTGTGTTTATATAACACAACAATGGCTGCCTAATGTGAGTGTTGCGGTGTGTAAGGGTTAAATAAAGGGTCTTGGTAAATGTAACCATGGTAATGGGGCATGCCCCAGGCAGACCCTGCTTCTATTCATTTGCAGACTTGTTTTGATTCCTCCTTCCCTGCTTGATTGGGAGAGAGAGAATGCAGCTATACACAAGTTGTAACTTTTTAATGAATAGCCTATTTGTTAACAATGCTATCTTCCTTACTCCCTTATCTGCTGTGAATTATATATTTGGGGTCACATAACCTATACTCCTTGTAAGCTGCTGATGGCAGGAGTTTTATGATGTGAAACCTGCCAACATTAGCTAAAACGCTGTGAACAGTTAACAGGGGTGGGTATAATTGTATTCACTACATGGTTATGATTATGCATTATATAGGTTAAACTTAAAAAAACAACAAATGATCTGGTAGCACTTTATAGACTAACAAAACATGTAGATGGTATCATGAGCTTTCATGGGCACAGCCCACTTCTTCAGATGACCTGAGTTTTGAGTTTAGGATGTACAGACCCAAAATAAATAGGGTAGAAGGGGAGGGGGGCGGGGAGGAGGGAAGGGGTGGGAAACAAGGAGCAGAGGGTATGGAAATATCAAAGGGAAAAAACAGGAAGGCAGAACTGGGAATCATTAAGCACCTGAAGATTGGGTAATTAAAACGAAGTAGATAAGAATCAAAGGCAATAGATAGGAAGGGTACTAACACAGGAATCTACACAAAGAGCTGTTTGCACCTTCATTGAATGTTAGGTTGATAATGTCCCAACCATCCCTCATCACGATTGAGGCCATAAGCATGAGAATTGAACTTGTGGATGAATTGTAATTCCAGCGCCTCTCTGTGTATTTAGCTAGTAGAATTGGTTTGTGACAAGACAGCCACTTGAAGATCTTTTAAAGAGTGATTAGGTAGATTAATGTGTTCCCCAGCAGGTTTCTGTATGTTCCCTTTACATAGGTGTTCACATTACTAAATTAGGGCCTAAAGAGTGCCATAATTGATAAGTGTATTTACATACTAACTAAGATGAAAAGGTGTACTTGTGTAAATTTGTTGCTCATTCGCATCCCAAGGAGGAGGGATCCCAGAGAGAACGAGTGCCCTGTTACCCCATATACCTCTGGGTCAGCCTGTTCTTTTTCTAAGAGAGAGGAGAGCTTAAGTGGAACTTGAGTAATGCATGGGACTGATGCTGGCCTTTTGGACATGGATGAACTACCTTAAAACCTAATTACAGTAAAACTCCAATAATCCGGCATCCAATTGTACGGCACTTCCGATAGTCTGGCATCAAAATGGCAAGAGCCTAGTGAGAACTTCGGCCAAAAACAAGTCACAAGGCAGCAGCAGCAGCAGCTGAACCGAGTGAAACTGGATGGGACCAAGTCAGTCTGCCACTGGCATTGTGTGATGCTGGACAGTGCTTGTGCTACAATTAAAAACACTTTATATACAGTATATATATATAACCATCTTATAGTACCTCCTGATAGTCCGGCATATCCGATAATCCAGCACCACCTAGGTCCCAAAGGTTCCGGATTATCGGAAGTCTACTGTATTAAAATCTTCTGGCAAGAGAGTTACAGATGACATGTATTCTTAGCAAAAGTAAATGGGTAAAAAGTAAGGTGAACAAATGAGAAATAACAATAGCATAATAAAATTCCTGTCAGATTTTATGAGAGAAACTTATTTCAGAGGGTATTACTATTACTGAGCTAAAACTGCAGGAAAACTTAAACTACAAGTTTGCAGTTTACAAATCATAAGACTAGGAGACTTACTTTCAAAGGTAACAAAATAAATGGCATACATTAAGGCTAGAATATGAAAACATAGCAACGAAAGCTTTAGACAAATAATTTGTGTGTGTTTCATTGGAGGGGGAAAACAGTGTTTGAGTTGAACTGTTATTACCCACACATCTCATCATTGTGAAAAACAATTTCTGTTCAGTAATAAATGATAGCAGGCTGAAATATTGCATTTTAAATGGATATTGCTGAATCCTCTTGGAAAGCAAAATTTGAAATTATGTGAATTCACAAAGACAGTCTGATGCTGAGACCACATTTCAATCAGGCAGCAGAAACACAGCATAAGATCTATGGCTAAAATTATCCAAAATAACTGGTGCTATTTGGGGCCTCAATTCATAGGTGCCCAATTTAAGATATCTTAAAAGGGCCTGATATTCAAAAAGTACAAAGCACACAACCTCAGAAAATCATTCTCTTTTTAAAGTGCCTCATATGGGACACCCAATAATTGAGGTATCCAAGATCACAAGTCACTTAGAAAAATTTGGGCAGACATGTCCAGTCATACTAATTTTTTTTTTCAATTGCAGATATTGAGTTCCTGAAGCAATACAAAATAGTTGTTGCAAGAAATTCAGAGGGTGAAATATGCTAGATAAAGCACTAGCAGTTAGATTGTGTTAGAGAGGTATAGCTTAAAACCAATGGCATGGTAAGGAGAGCAGCCTGTTCTCTCCTTTGCATTGTATAAGGTGGCTTGTATAAGGGGCTCTGCCGAAAGCAGATGGGACCAAATGACCAAAAAGCCTCTCCTGAAAAAAAAAAAGCAGAAAAAGCTATGCAAAATGTGGAGTGCATTTTGTGTAGCTTTTTCCACAAAACCCCCTCACTCTAGACCTAGCTGAACAATGAGAAACAACATCTTTTGCACTAGGATCTACTCCTGCACAACAGATGAACGGGGAAAAGGGCTTCATTCATGAAGTGTTCTCTGTAAGGAGTTTGATTTGCTCTAGCCATTTAGCAGGCTTGACTCATCTTACCTTATGGCAGGGGGTTCTCAAACTGTGTGATACCACGATCCCCTAAAATGCTAAATGAATTTGTGTGACCCCCCACCCTCACTGTCCTGGGTCGCTTCCTCCCCCCTTCTCACCAGACTCCTTGCCCTACTGGGGTTCCTTCAAGGCATTTGCAACCCTCAATGCCCTTCCTTCCTGCAGGCTCCTTCCCCCCATCTCTTTCTCCTCTGTGCCTCTTTTTCCACTCCACATCCCTTTGGTTCCTTCTCTCTCTCCTCTCCTCTGTCCTCCACTCCTCTCCCGTGTCTCCTCTGCCTCCTCCTCTGACCCCCACATGCCCTCCGGGTCCTTGGCCCTGACCCAATCCCCCAGCCTGCTGCCTGAGGGACCCCGCTGTCTCCCAGCTGGGGAAGCGTTCGGTCGCCCGGCAACCGTGTCCCGGCCGGCCCCTCACGCGTCCGCTCCTGCGCCAGCCTCATTCTCCCACCACCTTGTCTCCTCCTGCAGCTGAGCCGTTCTCCTGGAGTCCCGCGGCCCTGACCACACTGCGTGGCTTGCCAACGGCTGCCTTCCACCGCCCTGCCGCTCTTTATGGCCGGGGGGGAGAGGGGTCACAAGTGAAAAACCAAATCCAGCTGTGACCCCCCTCTAAGTTGCTCGTGACCCCCCCCTGGAGGTTGCGACCCACAGTTTGAGAAACGCCGCCTTATGGGGTACTTGCGTAATCAAGACACTAGCCTCATACAGGAGCTTCTCTTGGAACATTTTTACTACCTGAATCGACGTTTGACTGTCAACACTGTGTGCTGTTTTCCCCAAAGCTCATATAAAAGTGTGCATTGATAAAACATTTCAACTTTTGTAAAGTATGTTTCTGGGGTGTCCTTAATTTGAAGAGTTTTTAGCTGTCTTCAGCCCTGTGGAGAGGGCCAACTTGAGTAGAAACACCATTCAAGCATTCAAAATATAGCATAAAATTTGTATAAGACTTCTTTTGGCTTTCTGCACAGTGGTGAATTTCACTCTGTGGACAAAGCAAACTTCAGCCTAAAGCAGGTTCTGGTAATTATCATCAGCAGAAAACAGAGCTTCACTTTCCATTTATTATTTGGTTCATGCAACTACATCATGAGCTTTTTCTTCAGATGAATGGGAATACATTTCTCTGTTTGCTGAAGAAAAGGCAATTGATTAATATTACTAGTAACTGGAACTTTCTTAATTTCAAAAAGAGAAAAAAATAAACTTTGGACTGAGAATAATGTAAAACAAATTAGCTACTTTAGTTCTCAGAGGAAGACTTTCTTAGAATTTCCAATACTCTTGGAGTGCATTCCAGAACACGTGAAGCTTTATAATTATTATAATTAGGATGATAATTGCCTACATCCAAAAAGCTGAACTAATGTTCTAATTCAGCTTTTATTAGAAAAGCACCCTTTGAGGAAAAAATATTTTGATATTGGAAACAGGACCATTAGTTTTATAACATAATGATAAAATGCCAGTCTATTCAACTGAAATTAAAAAATGCCTGAAATAATACAAAGAAGATATATTGCTGAATTTGTGAGATCGTATGGTAGCATGATATTTTTTTCTGCTATAGCTCACATTTGTATGAATATTCATTATATACCAATATTCCAAGTTTTATACAGAAACTAGGCTCAAAATAAGTGTTACAAGTTGAAATTTGGTTTATAAGTCTTCCACCTAGTGTATATACTTTATAAAACTATTAGAATATAGGAAAATAATAATGCACAAACAAGGTTATTATGGAACTGGTTTTTATCAGAACTCTCATCTTTAAAATCCAGTGAGAACCTGGCTTGATTGTTCATGAAATGCAGTGAATTACACGTTTGCTCCTGCTAATTAAACTGAATTTCTAATTTCATTTCATATGCAAGGGTTTCAACACCATTTACACTCCTATAGTTTAATGCCAATGTCATAACACAGAAATCAACAGGGGAAAATGTAGTGAAAAATAGTAGACTTCTAGATTAGATTGAGAACCCTAGTGTTCTAAGCATTTATAGTGTGGCAATTTTACTATCAAATCAGCCATTGCATTTGTGTCTCCTTACAAAAAGAAAAATATATTAGACGTACAGTTTATTTTTGGGAGCTGCTTTATTTAATAAGATCCAATGTAACATGGCCTTATGAAGCCTTTTGAAAATCACTTGGTATTTGTGAAAGATTGAATTTGTTGCCTTCCAATAAAATGCACTACAGTCATTATTCTTTAATTGCAAGACATTGGGGACAATGTTTTATCAGTATCAAATGCCTCAATGGGCCCTGATTATTATTCACAGCAACATTCTCTCATGTTGCATACATTTAATTGTCTTTCTGATTGTACCACTGCTAACAGTGTTCTGGAAGCTGCTTGCTTTGATTATGTGAAGGAAGAAAAACTCAGTGCACAAAACTAACAGATGGCAAGTTTTATTTTGTCTCATAAACCTTATGCACACAGGTGGCGACCATTGGGACTGCTTATCTGGGTAAAGGCTACCTGTGTGAATATTGGTTGCAGAAATTGATCTATGATGGGATGCCCAGATTTTGCGATGGGATGCTGGGAAGGGCACCCTGAAAGTCTATCACAGCCACCCCAGTTATACTCACTGAGCCACATAAAAGTCTTCGATGCCAGGGTTCAGAGTCCTCTCAGAGAAGCATTATCATCTGTCAGATAACTAGGTGAAGCTGAACCGATTTAATCTCAATATCTGAAAAGAAAGGCATGTTACTCCCAAAGGGGAGAAGAACAAAAGGTTGCACTGAGCAGAAACTAAAGCTTTGAGGAAACATAGGAGCTGTCGTGTATATTTTGTGCTTTCTGAATACAGAAATTTGATGTTTCTAAAACTGCATGAAGATTTTTTTTTGTGTCTAGTTGGCATGTGAATTTGGATGCAATCCCTGCAGTAAACTTGGAGACAATATGTATTAAAACCTGAGCCTATTATGAGTCCTCTCTCCTGTGGTTCCTCCCCAAATTTAATTATTTGCATATATGAACTAATCACAGCATAGCTTTTGTTAAAAGTGGTCTTAATAAAAATCACATTTTTCATACATATTGTTATGGTAGCACAGCCTCACTGTGAAAATGATCATTGACATCACCAGAGTGTCTATCAAATAAGCATTTGTGGCAACTGCACAATGAAAAAATGAAACATGCTTGCTAATGGAAATGACACTAGAGTTTATCATAGAGTCAGTCAAAATATTTATCAGAAAAGAATAGATTTGAATAATTGAACCATTTTCTTCTTTTCACTATCCACAAACAAGACATGATGTTTATAGATGCCTTTGTTTCTCTGCAGTGTGTAATAAATAGACATTACAAAATTTAAGTTTATGGTCTTCACCAATTTTTAAAGAGTATTTCCTATTCGTTATTTGATATTTGTTCCCAATATTTGGTTGCTGCATTGTTAATTTATTGGGTAGGACCAGTTATTTTTTATAATGTCAAAGTCAGCTAGAGTAGTGGGTGAGCACAGTTTAATATTAAATCAGAACAACAATTAATAATAACAGTAACCCATATAACATGATTTTGTTTTCACTTCCTCAAATTCTCCATGTTTATATGGGGTTGTTCCATTAACTGCTCAAAGAATCCATTGTGTGACTCTCAGAAAATCTTTTCAAAATGACTGCTGAAGCACTTCCAGTATGAATGCTCTTGAGAATGTATTATTGTTTGTTATGGGCTCCATACTACCTAACCCTTATTCAGGTGTTCAGTGTTATGGAAGATTTCCCTTTCTTTGCTGTTTGCATAAACATGAATCAAATTTCAACTCTTAAGAGTAGGTGATCCCCCATTTTTCTGCTTTGTAGTTTGTAGGAGACTAGGCAGAGTGGGACAGGAGAAATATTCTGTGGGCTGCTGAGCAGGACTATTTGTAATGCATACCTATGCACTAACAAGCTCCAACAGGCTTGCTGTTTCTCAGATAAAATGCCTCCAGTGCTTGCCTGGGAAAGATGCTCTGCACTACAACTTCTTATGGCATAGGTTCCCAAACTGGGGGGCGTGCCTCCCTGGGGGGGCATGAGGAAATTCCAGGGGGGCTATCCCCTATCAATCCCCCCCCAGAAAGAGTGCGGTCCATCTAGTAAAAACATTCAGAAAATAGCGGACATGTGCAATGTTAAATGTCCATGTATTTTCTGTTTTTCCTGGGTCGGGCATGCACCAGAACACGCGCAGCTCGGGCGAGCTGGGGCAGCGGGAGGATGGAGCATCCTGGGCAGACTTCAAAATGGCCACCTTAAAAGGGCAATGCCTGCTCTGCTCTTAAAAGGGCAACCTTTTTTAAGGAGGGGGGTCAACTTTTCCCCTGGAGTACCGACACCTTTTTTTTACACTGGTCCCAGGAATTAAAGGGGCCGCGACTGTTTTTTGGCCCCAGTCAGTACCTTTTTTTTTCCTCAACAAGTTTTGCTGCTATTTTTTTGGGGAGGGGGAAGGTGTGAGCAGGGCCGGCTTTAACAAGCGCAGGGCCCGATTCCGGAGTGGGGCCTCGCATGCGCTGCGCACCTGGGGCAGCACTGCACATGTGCCGCGCACCCAGGACGGCACTGTGCATGCGTCGAGCACCAAGGGGGGCACTGCACATGCGTCACGCACCCGGGGCGGCATTGCGCATGCGTCGCGCACCCGGAGCGGGGCCCCCTTAGGCGCGGGACCCCATTCCGGGGAATCGGCCGAATCGGCCTAAAGCCAGCCCTGGGTGTGAGGGTTTTTTCAAAAATCAAAAAGGGGGCATGATGCCGAAAATTTTGGGAACCACTGTCTTATGGGATAGACCACAAGTAATGTGCGCAGCCTGACCTTGAACAGTATTGTGAAGGTTTAGTCCTACCCATGCTGTATGAAATTGACTTATGGATAACTTAAAAATGCTTTGGACAAAATACCTCATATAATCTATTAATTTTAATGTCATGATCTGCTAGATCTGTATATCTTATTTGGGTGCATGCATCATTCTTATATGAAAAGTTAGATATATGAGGTATAAAATGATTTATGGTTTTAAATGAGCAAAAGTAAGCCTTCACTGGTGATCCCAGAAGCCTTAATGACTAGGTGATCAACTTAGCGACTTCAGAACAGCCTCGTTTGTCCTCTAACTCTAATCAGTGGTTGGTATGAGGAAAACATGTGAGTACACCACGTAGTAATGTCTGACCAGGTAATTTTCCATAGAAGGTGAGAAAGAGACTAACAAGTTCCTGCCCAAAGTGGAATCTATAAAACACAGGGAAGCTAGCTATCCCTTTGTCTTTAGCTGGTATGAGACACCCAAAAGGAGCCAGAGATTCCAGGGAGAAAAAGATCTTCCTTGCCTTGGAGGTTTAGCTGAAATAAGAATAGTTTTAGGGTAAGTTTGCAATAAGCTTTAATGTGTTAGAACTAGCTATGCCATTTACTTTGCTGTCTGTTTTCACTTGCAACCACTTAAATCCTATTGTCTATACTTCATAAAAACACTTTTACTTACTATCAAGCCTAGTGTAAATAATTGTTTCCTAGGGAGCAATCAGTGTGTACATCTACCTTTCATTGTCAAAGGGGGCTTGCCTGAAAGGTTTCTTTGGGGTTCTGATCCTAGTTGGGGATTGGTCACCTGGATGCTGTGCCTGAAACTTCATTCTCCACAGACCTAAAGCGATTCAGTGTCTGCATTGCTCTTCAGTGGGCACTGTGCCTTGGCTAAGGGAGACCAGGAAATCTGACCCAGCAGGACAGGGTGGTGAGAATACAATTAAATATGAATATTACTTGCTACCTCAATTAACCATATTTCCAATATGAAAACAGCATTTATTTTTCATATCCCCCTTCCTCTGGCCATTTACAATTCTCACCTTTGGCTCAAATTACTGCAGGTACCTTTTGTTGGCTCTCTTTTTTGCTTTTATGAGACAACAATCAATGCATTATATTGACACTGATGGAGTTATTGTATCAATTGTCCTAAAGGCAAAGTTCACGTTATCCCACTTCCTTCCAGAGTTCTTACGTTCATTTTTGTATGAATTTTTCCTACTGCCTATTGCTGGCTTCCCTCTCCCTCAACCTCATGTGCATGAGGCAATCCCCTTTTCTACTGGCCAGTCTACCAGGTGATGTTATCCATCTGCCACTCATTGTCCAGTTCCCTTCCTCAGTCCATCCTTGATGCTGCATTTATTTTTCCTAATGCTATTCTCTCCCTTTCCTTCTTTGCATATAGACTACACTCACACTTCGAAGTGTCTGTTCCTCCACTGGTGTTTCCTGGCACCAATTGTAGTCAACACAGTTATTCCAACTTACACTAGCTGAGCATATTGCCTTCCATATACTGGTACTTACATTTGTATTTGGAATGAAGAAAACTTTTAGAAGATTATTCGGTGTTTATCTGAATGATCAATTTGACAATTTCATCCTATCACTAGAAATCACAATTGATTGGCTATTGTTAATATTTACTCCTTCTCCGAAATTTGTTGTATTCTTACATTCCTTCTCATGCATTGTGACATTTTTGTTTAACACGAGATCCTTATTAATTAATTCTTACCTTCCTTCTCGTACATTTTGATTTTTTTGTGTACCACAACTTCCTTATTAATTCTCTACTGCAAGCAGGACACTTTGAAACTAATTTTCAAGAAATTTTGCTGAAACTACCTACTTTGGATGCTTTAGAAGGTCTTTATGCATGCATATGTGTGACTAACACACACTCATATATGCATGGGTGCACACACATGTGCAAAATTAGAAACATAGTAAGCTAAAGTGGCACTCCTTAAATCAACAGTAAACTCTCTGAACTGCAGGCATATTTTTTATCTTGAAAATTCAAGATCTTTTTTCCTCAGCCTTTTTAATTAATAAAGTGCTATATTTACAGAATTTTATCAGTAAACTAATCCAAATAAATTATTCCTAAATAATCCTACCTTCTCAGCATTATGACACATTTTTACAACCATAATATGCTATCTACAGCACAAGTGGGTTTCCTAATAAAAAGAAAACAGACTCAAATTATCAACAAATCAGGCTTCCTATTCCAAGCCAACTCCTGTAGTTTCCATTGAAAAACAAACAAAACAATTATGTTGCTAAGGATTAGAGAGAGGCAAAAATAAATATATTTTATCAAGGAAAACAGCATACCAAACTAGGTAGAAATGACAGGAGAACTCAGAGAAGATTCTTATCTGTAATTTGATCAACACTGAGAAAGTATACAATATCTAAGAGCGTGAGCAGAATCTGTGCTTTTAGTAAAACAAAAACCAAAACAAAAACAAAAAAAAAAAAAAGGAAAAGGAAAAGGAAAAGAAAAAGAAAAAAAGAGCTGCTCAACCTCATCTCTCCTGAATTATATTTTGACAGGTTTTGAAAGGGGAATGAAAGAAATTGCCCCTCTGCTTTTTACAGACCCAGTCTGATACAAAAGAACCACACATGCACAGCTGTTCAAATAACCATATGCATGACCAATGTACAACATGCAAGGTCTAACTACATAAATACATTGCTGGCAGAGCTCTAGTTTTTGTTCTGAAATATAGACGAGAGTGGTGACTACTAGAAGGCACACAAGCTATTTAAAGAGATACTACCCAATTCCTATATTCTAGAAGAGGGGGAAAGTGAGTAAATAGCAGTAGCTGGGAAGCAAGCAGGCAGGGATAGTTGCTGAGCAGTAGGGAAGGGTTGATCTAGAGGAAGCTAAGTAATAGAGAATGGAGGGTAGTGGGAAAGGTGAAACAAGTGGCAGGAGGAAGACAAGTTGAGGAGCAAAAGTAGCAAAGAACCCCAGGGCAGGTGGGAATACATGCAGTGTGGAAAAAGCACAAGTCTGTTTTAATGATCCTTCATGGTCACTATCTTAGTGCAGCATAACAGCTTGTGACTCATTTAAATGGTGCTCTCTACAGGCACAAAATTCCATCCTGAAGCAGCTCACAACACGAAATTTATTAATCTCTTTCCACGCTCCAGTCTGGCCATATATTTCTATTTTTGTTACTTAGTTTTTATTCGCTTGCAAGTCGTTACTTCTCATTGGTAATTGCTGCATTTCCATGACAGCCTTAAAAAGTCAATTCTGAGTGCCTGACTCACCTTCCCCCACAAGGTGTCACAGTTTTCTGAATTCTCCCCAAGATGTAGAGAAACCAAGAGTTCAAAGTAAACATATTTCCCAAACCGTATCTTTTTTCTTTATTAAAAAGTGTTCTCAAACACCTCAAAATAGTCCTGGCCTTATTTTGTGGTGATAATACTAATTCCCATTACCTTCAGGACATTGTAGAGTGTGGGGGTTGGGCTCAATATGAACATATTCATATTATCAGAAAGTAATTACCATCCCAACATGTTTTTTAAAAAACCAAACAAACCTCTTTTTCAGTAAGTTATTTAGGTGACAGCCTTGCACTCCTTACTCAGAAAATTGTTTACAAAGGCGCATTTTGCTGAGTAAAGAAGAGCAGTATTGGTCCCTAATGTTATGGAAGAATATTTTGCTAAATATGTCTTACAATTTTTTGAAAACTGTTCTTAGACATTTAGCTCGGAGACTCATTCAGATTGAATATAGAGATCCATTTAAAAATCATCCTTCTTGGTTGGCTGATTTATGTAATAATAGGAGCAAAATACTAATCTATTTTCTTTTGAAGTGAAATACAAGGGACAGCATTCAGGTGTCAAATGTATACAGTAATGAAGTTTTAAAACATCTCTTTTGCCTTAAGCATTCCATGTCAAATTCCATGAAGTCCATGATTCATCACAACATGTCACCTTACCCATAGTGAAGCATGGCATCAGGACTTTTCACACTGGAAAATGCAGTACTAGTCCTTACTCATGTGAATAACCCTATTGATTTCAGACTACTTGTAAGAACTATTATCAGAATCAAGTATTGGCAATAAGTGCATTTCAGTGGACCACTATACTTGTTTTCAGACGGAAAGATTTCCATAGTGCTAGACAAAGACATCATTGCTTCACAGTCCAGTGTTTAAAGATAGTCTAGCCTGCTAGTAAAAATCAAGCAGAGTGGGGAAGACGCACATCTTGCAAAGGCACAGCAATACATTTACTGATGAGACACAGTCGCTTACCCAGTTACTCAGTCACTGTATAGATTTGACTTTGCTTTCCACATATCAGCAGTTTAAAGCATAAGTAATCAGTCCAGCTGCAGCTCCTGAGATGATTAAGATTAACAAGTTGACTAGTCCAGATATTACAACATGAGCACTGAAGCTTTATCCCTTCTCCAAGAAGGAGACAGAGGGTGTTTGTGTGCAGAATGCCAATTGTTGCTGGCAATCTGGCACAGTTAAAGCCAAATTACATGCAATTAAATCTTGTCTGGTACAAGGCTGATCATGAAGGAATGTGTAGTTGCAATCAAATGCAAATCATAGGAAGCTAATTCTCATTCAGCTGATCCAACATAAACATATTTTTTTTTCTTTTCGCATCAGATGAAAGTCATGTTCAATAGGCGAGGTGAAATCCTAGCTCCAATGAAGCCTACAGGAGTTTTGCCACTTTAATGAGACCAAAATGTCACCTGAGGACTTTACAACAGCTCTGACCGTACCTAAAGCTTTCTTGCCAAAGTCCCCACGCACACCCATACACAAATACTGACAGCGGCTACGTCTACACTGCAGGCTTTCTGTGCAAGAACACTTGTTCTTGCTCAAAAACTTGCTGGGTGTCTACACTGCACACGCGTTCTTGCGCAAGTAAATTTACACTACAGCGTCGGAAAACAGGGCTTCTTCCGGAAGAGTTATTCTTCTCCCCATGAGGAATAAGCCCTCTTGTGCAAGAGCTCTTCCATAAGAAGGCAGTGTAGACAGGCAACATGATTTTTTTGCGCAAGAAACCCCTATGGCTAAAATGGCCATCAGAGCTTTCTTGCGCAAGAGAGCGTCCACACTGCCATGGATGCTCTTGCACAAAAGTACATCTCTTGTGCAAAAGCACATGGCAGTGTGGACGTGCTCTTGCACAAGACCTTTTGCACAAGAACTCATGCGCAAAACAGTTCTTGCGCAAGAAGCCTGCAGTGTAGACATAGCCACAATGTTTAAGTTGTTCTGATCACTTGTAAAACCAACTGAGTTAGATTCTATAAGGATTTTTTTATTAAATTAACATTTAGTAATGACATTTAAAGCTAAAATGACAATGTTCTATAATATTTGATTAAACCACATCTAAATTTGACACACATAGTAACATTGAGGGACAGTCCCACAAAAGACTATTAGGGTGCGTCTAGACTACAGCCAGTTCTGTCGACAAAGCAAGCCGCTTTGTCGACATGACAGTGTAGAAACAAAGGACAGTGTAGATGCAATAACGCCTTCTGTCGACAGAACTCTGTCGAAAAAAGGCATTATTCCTCATAGAATGAGGTTTACCGCCGTTGACAAAACTGCTGAGACAAAACTCAGCGGCAGTGTAGACGCAGATATAGTTTTGTCGACAAAAGTCCACTTTTGTCAACAAAACCCTGTAGTCTAGACACACCCTTAGAGACAGAGTTAAAACATCTGTTAATTTAAATGGATCAAGAGAAATCTATGTTGTGATCTCTGGTACAATTATTTTTAATAAAAAATAAAATAAGCACATATCCAGTAAAAATAGTTCACAGCCTACCTGAGGGACTAATTGTTACTTTCATGCAAGAATAAACACTGAAATATCTATGCCTACATTGCAAAAAAAACCCCATCTCACTGAGTCTCAGAGCTTCGGTCAACCGACTGGGCTTGCAAGGCTCAGGATCTGGAGCTAAAAACAGCACTGTAGATGTTTGGGTTTGATTGGCGCTGAGGTTCCACATTCCAGGGGGTGAGAGACTGAAGTCAATTGACGTGGGCTCTCAGACTCAGTGCTCTGGGCATTTTCTTTGCAGTGTGAAGACATACCTGTAGCATAAATCATTAAAATACAAATTGGTGCTCAACTGCCAAAAAGATCAGGGAATGAGAACATACAGAAACTCCCCAGGAGGATGAATCTCTGATAGTGTAAACTACCACAGCTCTACAGACTTCCGCCCAGGGCTCCAGCATACTGGTATTTATCAATGTATAGAAAAATACATTGCTAGTGCCTGTACTACACTTGTTGGGTGGAGAGATGTCAGACCCTAGAACTGTCATTTTGCACCTTTCATCAGCAATCAATGTACATGAAACATTTTTTTAAAAATAAAACGCAAAAAGTTTCCCAATTTAACTAAAAAAAATGGAGACTTCACAGACTAGTGTTATTTATTGATTTCTTCTTTACCAGCAAAATAACTGACTAAACAGCAATTTATTACTGTTTCAGAGCATCCACTCATTTATCATGCCTCCACTTTTCCTACCTTGTCTCTTTCCTGAGCAACAGAGTTCTAGGTTTTAATCTCTGTAACAGCTGCAATATTCCTCATTATTTTTAAATTGTTCTTAGGGCAAAGGTGCTTAAGTATGAGATTATATTGTTTGATAAATATCTCCTGTGCTTTGGACTCCTAAAGGTTTATAAGTTTATATATATAATTCGATTGTTTAATTATTTAAAGGATTAGAGCAATCTATACTTTTTATATCTGCTGCATTCCATATTCAACTGGCAATATTTTAATTATTTTAGACAATTAATATATTTTAGTGTATGCCTTACAATGAAATCGACGATTTCCCCGTCATAACAAGAATTATATTTTAAATGTCATAAAGCTCTTCAAACCTCTTGAACCCTCTTAAATGTTAATAGTAATGAAACTTTCCTTTCTGCAGATTATATGGGAAATGCAACCAGTTTACATAAATCAACTTAATTACTAAGTAGGTATCCCGTAGACACACATTTTGTATGCTGGGATGCTATTATGTTAGATATCCTGATCTTTTGATTGTTGCCTCATGGATTTAGTAATACATAAATACTAGGCCAGCTGAAACTGTGCTGTGACTAGACTGTCCCCTCATTCAGTAATGCTTAGCACTAATATGCAGAAGTGGGAAATATCAGTGTCGTTTTATTAATTTTGTGCATGTTTCTATCTATTTGTTTATGATGGCTTCCTTGCCATGAAGCTAAAGCAAAAGGAGATGTTTTAACAAAACCAAGCAGAGACAGTGTAAAAGAATGGCTTAGGTAAGGAGCATCCCACCAAGCTCTCAAATGCAATAGCCATGTTTATAGTAGTAAAAAGGTGACACCTCAGCGCCAATCTCAATAACATTGCTGATTTGCAAAGACTGAGAATAGAGAGATAAAAAGGTCTATTAAAAGATCTACCCTGCAGGAAGGGAGAGGGGAAGTTGTCAGTTGCTAGAAGTTGACAGAGTCAGGGGGTCTATAAATTGGTTCAGAAGTCACTGGGGGTGGGTGGTGGGAAGGGAAGCAAAGACTAACTCATGTCTTCCTAAGGGCAGGAGCAAAGATGGGAATGCCAGACAAAGGTAAGACAGCATGAGCATGTGTCTGTTGTTTTAAAGCATTTTTAAATAAATTCTGTGTTGTTCTGAAGAATGAGTAGTTCTGTGGCACCATGGGGTGCATCTGCACTGCACCATTATTTTGAGATAACTAGCATTATTTCAAAATAACAATGTGAGCCTCTACACAGCCATTTCATTATTTCGAAATAATTTTGAAATAACGGACGGCTTATTCTGAAATCTGTAAACCTCATTCTATGAGAAATAATGCCTATTCTGAAATAGCTATTTCAAAATAAGGCGTGTGTAGATGCTCCACTGCTGCTATTTTGAAATAGCCCCTCCGCAGTGCCATTCTAAGTTATTCCTCCCCAGTGTCTCCTGGGGCTCTAAATCAAGATAGCATGTCCACATTAGGGAAGCCTGCCTTGGACTAATTTTGAGGGTCCCTGCAGTGAAGATGTGCTATTTCAAAATGAGCTATTTCGGAATAACTATTCCAGAATAGCTTATTTTGAAATAAGCATGCAGTGTAGATGTACCCTTAGAGACTTACAAATATATAAAATATATCTATAGTATCATGAGCTTTCATATGCAAAATCTACTTCTGCAGATGAGATGAACTTGAGTGGAGAGAAAAAAAAGGGGACCCTCAGAATGAGAAGGAAGAGGGAGAAAAAAAGTAGGTGCTAAGCCCATGGGGCCTATTGCGTATCACAGCTAGCTACCCTGGGGTGTAAGCCATGAGACCCAGTGTGATTTGCATTATCTTCTTCCGAAAAAAAACGGCAGTGTAGCCGTAGCTTCAGAAATTTAAAAAAGGGAACTTTACAATGGACAGAAAATCACCATGCCTCCGAATAAAGATAATAAACTGTCTCAGTATAACACTAAACACTCTGGAATCTGTTCACTGAGGAGATACCTTGGAATCAGGTTCACAAGGGAAAAAAATGAATTCTGGTTCCTGTGAAACCAATATACTTTGTAACAGACTGGAATTTCAGGGAAAACTTATTTAATTACATATGAAAATTAACTATTCATAAATGTAGATCCAGGTTCATGTTTTATAATTTTATTTTGTAATATAGCCATTTTTCCATCCCTTCCTCTTTTTCTAATGTAATCTCTTTCTAATGGAATATTCTTTCTTAAATAAACTTTCTTTTGTTTCATTACAAATACTGGGTGGCTATATAGGAGTGGTGGATTAAGCTAAAATTAGCTACTCTACTGAGGGCAGGGGATCTGGGATTTCTTTGAAGAGCCAGTGTCAGGGGCTAGATATCACAAGGAACAAATCAAAGGGTATGTCTACACTAGCTCGTTAATTCGAGCTAGGTAGGCAAATCAGGCAACCGGAGTTGCAAATGAAGCCCAGGATTTAAATATACTGGGCTTTATTTGCATGTTCCCATCTGGCCGCCATTTTTAAATCCCCCTTAGTTCGAGCGACTGCCCATGGTTACAGTTTAAAGTTAATCCGAACTAAGTCCTTAGTTCGGATTAACTGTTACTCCTCGTGGAATGAGGTGTAACAGTTAATCCGAACTAAGGACTTAGTTCGGATTAACTTTAAACTGCTGCATGTAGCCGCGGGCAGTTCGTTCGAACTAAGGAGATTTAAAAATGGCGGCCGGACGGGAAAATGCAAATAAAGCCCGGGATATTTAAATCCCGGGCTTCATTTGCAACTCAGGTTGCCTGATTTGCCTACCTACCTCGAATTAACGAGCTAATGTAGGCATACCCAAAAGGACTTGAGAACTGGGGTGCACCAATGATTAACCTGGAAGGTGAAGACAGGGTATGCATAGTCCAGAGGAAAATGCTAGAGTGGTTAACAGACTTGTGTTGCCAGGGAGTTACCACCCAGTCACCACTGGGAAGGATCTCTCTTGATGGAAGCAGGGGAGTAACAAAGAGATTTGGTCCTGGGTACCATAAGAGCTATCACAGGTAGTATAACTTGAGATAATGGAATTCAATTAAGGAAACATTTTGAATGACTATCAGAAAATACGCTGGGAGTGAGATGTACTGGACTGAGGAATAATCTGAAGGAATTTGAGGAAATTCATGGTTTGTGACTTGAAGACAAGATGAGGCTAAAACGTACAATAAAATAAAAATTATAAAATAACAAACTTGACAATGAGATGAGATGGATCCCTACGTATTTTTTCAACTCAAGGTGTAATGGGCCAGATTCAAATGTATATGTAAAGGAGATGTAAGACAGGCAAAGGGTATTCATATTCTGTATTATAAAGGACATCAGTCTTCTGGAATCACGGATCTGGAATGTTGTGGCAGGCTGATTAGCCCTGCCACCCTGCACCTCGGAAAGAGCTGGAAATTAATTAACTTCATCTTTTAAAACGGGGCAGTAGACCAGAAACTGCATCACCTCTAGAAAGTTGAGGTGCCGTGGTGTGATATCAATGGGCAGCCTCTACAGTAAGGGTGGGCAATAGCTTTAGATGGGGGGCCACTTCAAGAATTTGGTAAGTGGTCAAAGGCCACACTCTTCCAACATATTAATGGAGAAGGTGAAGAATCTGGGATGGAAGTTGGGGGTACAAGGGAACTCAAGGTAGGGAACTGGAGTGCAGGAAGGTGTGTGTGGTCTGGGAGAGAGTTTGAGTGAGGGAGGGGGGTGTGACCTGGGGCAGGGGATTGGGATGAAGGGTTTGGGTGGAGGTATGGGTGCAAGAGAGCATTCTGAAATGGAGGAACGATGTAGGGGATGCAAGGTCTGGGAGGAGGCTGTATCCTGAGATAGAGTATTGGGGTCTGAGAAGGGATGGAGGGTCCCAGGATGGGGTATGGTTTCAGGAGAGGATTCTGACCTGGAGGAGGGTCATAGGAGGGGATGCAGCAGGTTGTGACCTGGCGCAGAGGTACAGGAAGAGGTGCAGGGATTTGGGCTTTGATCTCTGGCAAGGGATTAGGGTGCAGGGTCTGGAAAGGTGTATGGGTGAAGGCTCTGGGGTGCAGAGGGTTTGGGTTGTGACCTGGAGTGAAGGTGGGAGAGGGGGGCAAAGGGTTAAAGGGTTGTGGTGCATGAGCACGTGGAGTGCAGGTGCAGGCTCTGGCTTGGAAGTGCTTAGATTAGGTGCATCCCAGGCAGTAGCCCAGCGGGACCCTCAGGAAGGCTCCCTGCCTGCTGTGCCCCCACACTCTGCACAAAGCGCCTGGCTGCAAGGGCCATGTGCTCTCTGCACATTATGCACTTGTGTGTGTGAGGGGGGTTTCCTTGTGCTTCCTGCACTACAAGTATGCCCCAGGAAGCTCTGATTGGCTAGTTTCCAGGCAATGGGATCTGTGAGATTGTGCTGAGGATGGGAGCAGCGTATGAAGTCCCCCTTCCCCTCCCCCCCGACTCCCTGTCTGGTGTGCTCTACATGCATGCTGCATGTGGTCTCTGCACACCGCACACTCCGCAGAGAGGGGCTTCACAAACTGTCCCCACTCTCAGCACAATCTCATAGCTCCCATTGGTCAGGTATTAGCTAATGGCAGAGGCAGTGCATGGAGGGCCCCCCCAAAGGGCACACAGAAAGCACATGGCCCCCACATTCAGGCCTTCTGAGCAGCATGCAAGGGCGAAGCAGACAGGGAATCTTCCTGAGGCATCCACTGAGCGTCAGGACAGTGGTGGACTGCATGCAGACCATGGGCCATAATTTGC
Organism: Rafetus swinhoei; assembly: GCA_019425775.1. Taxonomy (NCBI): domain Eukaryota; kingdom Metazoa; phylum Chordata; order Testudines; family Trionychidae; genus Rafetus; species Rafetus swinhoei. The sequence goes on from CM033424.1 coordinate 124,101,889, forward strand.
CTGCCCCTGTTGTATAGAGAAATACTTACTCTAGAACATCTAAACAAAAAAAAGAAGAGATTGGAGCCTTTCATTCCTGAGATTCTGAACTAAGATCCAGGAAATCCTATTTCTGGAGTTACTGGTGCAAGAGACAGCATTGGGGTGGGAACTGCATTGCTTTCAGACTATGAGGGTAGAGTCTTCTTCACTGCCTTCAAGATAATACTTTTCAGAGTGGTAATAAATATTTCAATAGGGCACCTTACACAGGGGTCTGCTATTGCAATGGGTTGGGCACAGTTTCAGAAACTAAGCCTCTTTGACATCAGGTCAGATACTTTATTTTAAGAAAGCCGCTAGTTTTACTGCACTTTATTTAAATTTAACATCTTTTCCATTAAGATGCATTCAATTCTGTGAGGCAGAAAAGAAAGGTTAGTTAAAAGGCACAAAGTATAAATATATGATAGGGTAAAGGTGAACAGAGCTGGGTTATGGTTTTGGCAGCTTATTTAAGCAAGCTATCATTTATGTATTTATTGTTCTTGTATACAATTTACTTTTTATATATCTTCAAGGTGATTTCATTGTCGCATTTCTTCTACTTTACATTTTGCTAGAGCAGATTTGCATGATGTAATAGAATATTCCTTTCTCCAATGTTTCTTTTCCTTTCTAAAATGTTCTCTCTTTTCCTTTATGTGCTGACTTTTCAAATCTTTCCACATTTATAGTTCCTCTGTATGATTTCTATGGGTTTTTTTGTCTGTGTCATATTGTATTATTTTTTTTACATTTTTTCTCATCACAAAGGAAACCTGTAGTGGACCAGGGAATGAACGCAGGTCTCTTGAGTTAGTGCCCTATCTTCTGGCTCTCTCTCACTAGGAAAAAAAAGCTAGTTTGACAGTCAATGGGATTTCATACTTTCATGGATTCTGCACCTCATGATGCTCCAAATATCCATCCAGAACGCTCTCCCAGACATCCTATATTTGAGCCCATCTTGCTGGTACTGGGAAGACACAGTGAAGATTACATTTCCTGTCTGTCTAGAATATTCTACTCTATTTTCTCTTTGTAAGTTGTGATTTGTTAATATGATTACCTATAGTAGTATTACAGTAGCACTTAGAGACTGTAGCTACTTTTCAGGATCCCAATGGGCTAAGCACTGTAGCTATACATAGTAAGAGCAGATACCTGCCCCAAAAGCTTACAATCAAAATAGATAATACAAAGGATAGGAGAAAGAATTATTAATATCCCCACTTTGAAGGAGAATTGAAGCATATAAAGACAAAGTGGCTTACCCAAGACCTCTTACAGGAAGTCTGTCAAAGATGGCTACACGGATCCAGTTCTCCTGAGTCCCAATCCAGTGCTTTAACCCCAGCTCTCAGGCAGTGAAGTGACTCATGGTCACAATACTGAGCCAAGAATGGAGGCCAAGATTTCTGAGTCAGTTATCCAGAGTAAGAACGTAAGAATGACCATACTGGGTATGACCAATGGTCCATCTATCCCAGTATCCTTTCTTTTCACAATGTCCAGTTCGAGATACTTCAGAGGGAATGAATAGACATGAGCAGTTATCAGGTGACCCATTCCCTGTCATTCAGACCCAGTTTCTAGCAGTAAGAGGTTAGATACCCTTAAAGGATGGAGCTGTGTCCCTGACCAGCTTGGCTAATAGCCATTAATGGATTGATCCTCCATTGAACTTATCTAGTGTTTTTTGTTAAGCCAAATATACTTTTGGCCTTCACAACATGCTCTGGAATGAGTTCCATGGGTTCCCTGTCCAGTGGTCTAACTGGTTTTACCGGTCACACTACTGAAGCAACTGGTAAGAGAGAGGGTCATTTGGCCTTACATTTCATCATAATGCCTTGTCTTTCTGGTCAGTTTGCTGCTTTTATGGTATTGTTGTGATATATTGAGTAGGTAGTAGTGGCCAGCTTTAATTTTCTTATGTAATTTCTACCTTCTGTCCTGATGAATCTCAAAGAGACAAGGAAGCAGTACAGAGCATGGCGACAAAATGTTTACCACAGACTTGACAATTTGAGGAAAGTCTCAGGTAGGAATGACAAAGGGTGCTGTGCAACAGTGGGAACGAATTGTCGCTTAGACGTAAGGAGACAGCTAGGTAGTTCACAGAAATGTTGTTTCACATACAGTTCTACAACACCCTTGGAAAAGTCATGTAGAATTGAAGGCTTGCTACTTTGCAAGTTACTGGGTGGCAAGCCAGGGCCTGACTCCATAGCATAGCAGCTTCCCATGCACTAACATCCTGAGTAGACACTGTTACTGCATATTGGAAGTCCCAGAGTGTTGCTTGTCTTAGCAGTGTGCATGCCTAGCATCACCAGTCATATTGTTTTTTAAAGAGCCAGTCTTGTATTTAAGCCCTCCTGCTAGTGTCCAGACTTTTTCTTAAAAACATGCAAATTGACTCGCATATTCTGTTTCCTCCCCAGTTAGTACTAGTACTCGATCCCTGCTCACCAGCCAATCAGCAGTGAGTGTGGGTGCAAGGCTGGAGATGGGGCAAAGTCGCAGCACATGAAGCTGGTCGCTCCCCCGCTGGTCCATCAGTACGTGCCAGTTCTTGGCCAAAGGGTCCTATCCCCCATCCCATTTCTGGCAAGCACGGCTGCACACTGTGAGCTGCAGTGGCTGGTGAGTGTGGGCACTCTGCTGCCCACTCATCAGCTCTTTACATGCTCCTCTTCTTTCTGTCCTCTCCCTGCATTGCACTGTCACCCCTCTGCTCCTCCATATTCCCTCTCTGGCAGGGTTTGTCCCATTCCTGATGCTGTGTGCAGAAGCAGCCCCTGATTGGAAGGCTTTGCTTATTAATTACTTGGCTGGCAGGCTTCTTCCTTCCCTCCCTGCCTCTGTGTGGACTGGTACTCAAGGAAAGCCCAAGACACTCCATCCCAGGGCACTGGCCAGAAGCAGTTAAGCCCTGCATGGGCCAAAGTCCCCCACAATTCTGGCATGGGAAAGCTTCTCCACCCTTCAGCTAAGCTCTGGAGCGGCATGGATGAGAGGATTTCCAGTTTGATTGGGCCCCAACTCTGCAGGATCTACAGCAGCTTCTTCAACCAACCACTCCTCACCCCAGGTTCTGCGACCAAGCAGCACAGGGGTGTTCCATTCCCTAGGCATGCTTCCCTGCTGAGCCACCTCTCTGGCCAGGTTCACAGAAGACCCTGCCGTCAGGTTCCCTGGCCCTGGTGCAAAATACATCTTTATGCATTAACCCTTTCCTGCCTGTACTGTAGCCAGGGGACAAGAGTTGATTGAGGGGTTTTGCTTGTGAGGCTTCCTGATAGCTGGAGTGGCAGCTGAAGCTCTCTGTGTGACTGGTTTGTGACAGGTCTCCAGTCTAGGGCTATATGTAGCCCTAGTTTTGAGCAATTCACCCTCAGCGTTGCCCAGACCCGGCCTTTTATACCCTTATCCTGTGTTGGCTGCTCGTGGCTCCCAGACAGGGTGGAGAGAGCCCAGGCTAGAACCCCTAAGCCATGCCAGAACCCACCCCACCTCCCTACCTTCAGGACATCCCTTATATCCTGTGTTGGTGGTCCACAGCTCCCAGGGTGGGTGGAATGGAGGCTGGGGCTAGAACCCAGCACCCTCCACGCGAAGGTGATCAACAGCAGCCTGGAGATGTTATCTACCTTTTCATGTTGTGTGGGCAGGAAGGTATGGCAGCTGCTTCCAGCCACAGGGTGGATGAGGGAAGGATATAACCTTTGCAAATACACTGGCCAAGAGAGCCTTTCCCCCCATCTCCTTCTGAGCTGTGGCTGGAAGTAACTACTGTCCCTTTCATGTCACAGAGTGCCACAATGCTGTTGTTTGCCACTTTTTGGTGTGAGCCCTGGCAGAAATTGGGGCTGGAGAGCGAATGTGACCACATGTTGGCTTGGGATGACATGGCACCACTTACCAGGAGAGGTGGGTCCATCCTGGGGGACCAGTCACACATGCAGGAAAGATAGTACTGAGCAGAAGTTTTGGGTGGGTCAGTCACACACACACTCCCATGTGAGAGAGATGTACAAGATTGTGTGTGTGTGACTGACCCATTCAAACCTTCTGCCCAGTGCTATCTTCCCTCCATGCCTGACAAATTTCATGATTTGTGAAGTATTCCTTATAGCAAATCATTATTTCATTTAAGGTCTCTTGTCCAATATGCATCTAAAAGCAGCCAAAATATATGAGTCAACCACTACTAAATTGTCCTTGCTTCCCAAGTATAAAGAGGTCAGTAAATATACTTTGTCAACATCACTCTTATATTTTCTGAGGGCATTCTGGTCCTTCAGCCTCTTATGATCAACACATGCCACACTCCCAACTCTAACTTACCTCTCTCCACTGTCTGATGTTAAATTTTCTTTAGTTAGTGCAATTTTAGATTTACTTGTGGTTTTCTAGAAGTTAATTGTGTTCATCTCCGATTTAACTGTGACGGTTTCTATTCAGTTCAAAAAGTTACACCCATTCTTTATTTTCCTCAGTTTAAACATGTGATAATTGTTCTAAAGTAATTTGTTCAGTGCTGCACTTGCTTCATCTTTTTACATGGCGGCATGTGTAATCACAACCTTCTTAGTCAACACCAGAAGCTGAAGAGAACACCTTCAGTGGTAAAAAGGTGTTCTCTTTGCATTTCAACTTTTACCCCTTGAAATGAAAGACTGAATGCTGCAGTTCACTTGGCCATTCAAAAAAAATTTTTTTGTGGTCAAAGAAATGCATTTTATTCAACCCAAAGCAAAAACTCTTTTGTTTTATACTTGTGATTTTTAAAGTTATTTTTAAAACAAAATTTTGAAATACACTTCAGAATGAAAATTTGTTTCAAATGGAAAAATCAAAATGATTTGTTCAGAAAATGCAAAAAAATCAGTTGTTTTGAAGTTTTATTTTTTGCCAAAGATTTGCAACTGCTGTAAGTGTTGTCACTTTGTATCAGGCACAGAGGAGAATAAGTTACACATAGAGCTTGCTTTTCTACTGTTTTGTAAATTATTTTTGTTTGTTTGCTTGTTTGCCTCCCCTAAAAGGTTGCCAGTACAATTCTCAATCTTGATTTAGTTTCAAGGAAGTTTGCTAACTGAAATTATATTTAAACAAGAGATGCTGCAGAGCAAAAGGCTCCTTCATCTCTACAGATGGCTTCATTGGTCTAACTTCAAGCAAAGAAACTTAATTTTCCCGTTCAGATACTTCTCTGAATCCAATGAAGACATATCAGTCAAAATCCACACAATCTTTTTTTCTTCCACAAAGAGATAAAAAATACCCTCACAATGGGCCAAACAGACATCCCTTGCAGGGTTGCACAGATGGACTAGGAATGGCTGAAGCTTTGGCACTGCCTCCCCAAATCCATAATGTACTAGCCAGCTGGCATAGCTCATTTTACCACTAGAGAGAGGGAAGAACCAAGTCTGCTCTTGGGATAAGAGGACAGTGCACTGCCTGAAACTCAGGGCTCTTGATACTCCATGATCTAGCCCAACAGAAGAGACTTGAGTCAGTTTCGAGTGATGGTAGCTTAGAAAAGCCATGCTGCCCATTTCTTGAAGCAAGTCAGAACTGTGGACAATATGGTAGAGACAGAGAACTTGTTCCTTGCCTTATGCACAACCTTAGCATAAGAATTTAAAAACTCTTTAAAATGTGCTTTGTCAGCTTTTGCTACAAACATCTGCCAGCAAGACTCTAATCCTAAAAGTCATTGAGCCATCGGCTACATCAGCACAGCATAATTCACAACTTATCTCCCTAGGATGGACCATAGGTAAATATTTCATTTGAAAAAAAAGATACCAGCTCTCTCTGCATGCCAGCATTTCATTACACGGAGATAAATTACTAGGTATCATGCCGTGCTGGTGTTATAACTTTAAAGTAGTTGCAAGCCAAAGAATGGACATACTATTCCAGAAAGCTGACTGATTTCAGACAGTGTCATTTGTAAAACTATATGTAACACACTGGAATTTGGTCAAAATACATAATCAGCTAAAATGATTTCTTTGATGTTTTTTGAGGGTCCAAGAATTATGTTAAAGTGAGGAAGTTACATGAGAGTGTTACTGACTGTTAATATCAAAGCATCTAGCTCCCTCTGCCCCCTCCTCTTTTTTTCTTTTTAGCTCAAGAAGTTGTATTGAATTTTATTCCTACATTCATACACACCACACAACTAAAAAGGATAACAGAATGTATATTGTTGGCTTGTTGCAGCAGGAACTTTCCTTTTGTTGAGTTTGTACAGCACCTAGCACATGAGATCCTGGTCTGAGAGTAGGACTCTTAGGCACAACGATAATACCAACAAATAAGAAAAATAACAAAATTGTAAACCATTGGCTTGACTTTGAACTACTCCCATCACCATACCTATCTTAAGGACTGTTTGGTTCATTTTAGTAAAAAATTCCCACTGCAAAATTCAGTTTGAGATTACTGTCATCAACCTAAACCAGCCATCTAAATTAGAATCCAGATTTTTAAGCTGGGTCCATCTCTACAAAGGTTATTCAACACAACTGTGTATGAAACATGTGACAAAAATACAGGCAAACATTATATATCATTATTTTGTTAAGAAATGTCTACTATAAATTAAGAAACTATCCCAAACAGTTTTTAATTCCTTTATACACACCACCAAAATTAAAGGTGGGAGAGAGATAAAGTACATTTAAAGCTTCCTTTTGCCCTGTGATTGGTAAAATGAATACATTTGGGCTATGTCTACACTGCCCTCTCTTATGCAAGAAAATATGCAAAGGAGGCGATGTGGTGAATATCACCGCACCTCATTTGCATACTTAATGAGCCGCCATTTTGCTCAAGGGGCTTTTGTGCAAAAAGGAGTGGTCTACACGGCTCCTTTTTGTGCAAAAACCCCCTCTTGCGCAACAGCCATTCTGCTGCTTTTTTCAGGAAGAACGGCTTTTGTGCAAGAGGGGTTTTTTGTGCAAAAAGGAGCCGTGTAGATGGCTCCTTTTTGAGCAAACCCCCTTGCTCAAAATGGCGGCTCATTAAGTATGCAAATGAGGCACAGCTATATTCACTGCTTCACCTCATTTGCATATTTTCTTGCACGAGAGGGCAGTGTAGACGTAGTCTTGGATTATTTCAGAGGGATACCTTATTAGTTCGTTTTCATGTTGTATTATATATACATGTACTATATAGTAGCTTTGAAACCCCTCCTTATTTCACTAACATTTCTTGAAACCATGTGAGCTTTAATTTTCCTTTTTAGATTTTCTCCTATGCATTAGTAAGGCCACTCCTCTGCATATAGTATTTCTGACATAAAACTATGGCAGCACTGTGTATCACAAGGAGCATAAATAATGAGATTAGGCCATCTGAATATGCAAAATGTCTTCCTCCAAAATGCTGTACTTTCCTGCTTCCCCTAGTTTCTCTTGTCTTCGAAAACCAGAGGGGAATAGCCCAAGGTGGTGAAAATTATGGAGCTATGACAACTCCATTCAACTGAGTGTCTGCCCCTCTGGGTTTTGAAGACAAAGAGCTTGATTGTGATATACTAAAGCCCCATTATACTGCTCTGACAGTATACTTCACACCAGAGTGCATAAAGGGACTTTGAGGTTGATGTGACTGAAAATTCAGTCCAACATTTTAAGAAACAATTGTGAACACACATTTATAGTTAACCATTTCCTTGGCAAGGTAAATATTACTCCTCTTTATTGCTGTGATATTGCAATCAATGTAAAGGCTTATTTTGTTTATTTGCACAGTTTAAAGAATGGGGAACAGCACTGAAGTGTAGAATTCCCATTTCATTATTTATCTCTTTATTACTTGCTATTGTTACTATTGGACTTACATAAAGTATATAATTATCTCAGGCTAGGTCTAGACTACAGTCCTTTGTCAGAAAAAGCTATGCAAATTGCACTCCACAATTTGCATAGCTTTTTTCAATAGCTTTTCCAGAAGAGGCTTTTCTGCCATTTGGCCCCATCTAGACCTCATGGAACAAGGTATACAGGGCTTCCCGAAAGAGTGTGTTGCTCTTCCACAAAATAAAGTAAAAGAGCAAACGTGTTCTCTGGATGAGGTGGAGTTTTTCCGGGATACCGGAAAACTGTAGCTTGGCCCTGAGGTAAGGGGCTAAGCCTGGAGGCTACAATTGGCAACAGTGGCAGTAGATGCTCAGGGCTGTTAATTAAACCCCTGGAAGAGGGATAAAAGCTACATATTCTCTTATTGTTCTGACACTTTTTTGAGGGTGATACATCTAACATGGCAAGAAGTATCAATTCAATTCCATCTGCGCAGTTCATCATGCTTTTTTAACTCTGTATAAGAAACCACGGGATCTAAATTAACTTCAGTTGGGAAAGCAACCCAGGAGATATAGGTTTCTATGCAGCTTAAGTTTTAAATAAACCCTGTTAAAGATGGATTTGGAGGATTAGCCCTGAGCTTAGTGATGTAATAGGTTTCCTTGCACTATATCCACACCTAAATGATTTTTTCTTCTCATATTTCTTAATGTATTGTGAGCAAGCTATAAAGATATTAAACATATATGTTACTTCCATTTCAGGCTGAGAAATGGTTAGAGATTAACATTATCTTTTCAGGTAAATCAAAATCATATAATGAAACTAAATTAACATGAAGCCTCAGATTCCAAATTTGTTCTTGTTTGTGTAATTAAACATGACATTTACACAACACATGTACACACACATATTCTTCCAATAGGTTACGTCTAGACTACAGGCTGTTGTCGACAGAGGCTTTGTCGACAGATTCTGTCGACAAAGCTTCTGTCAAAAAAGAGCATCTAGACTACATCTAGTTCTTTTGACAAAGCAAGCCGCTTTGTCGACATGAGAGTGTAGATGCAAAGGACAGTGTAGATGCACTAACGCCTACTGTCAACAGAACTCTGTCGACAAAAGGCATTATTCCTCGTAGAATGAGGTTTACTGCCGTCGACAAAACTGCCGAGTTCTGTCGACGTTATGTCGACAGAACTCGTCGGTAGTGTAGACGCAGGTATAGTTTTCTCAATAAAAGGCCACTTTTGTTGACAAAACCCTGTAGTCTAGACACACCCTTAGATATGAACTCCACAGGCAAGCAATAAAAGCTTCATATTAAACATGAGAACCTTTCATTTTTTCCCATTCTTTAACACATTTCAGGCATTTAAACTTAAAAAAAATCACCGAGTTAAAAGGTAGTTTACAGTCCTGTATGACCACTTGATTTAATATTATTTGTGAAGGCAGTGTTCATTCATTAAGTACACATTTTAAATTACCTAGTTACAAACAATTAATTTTCCATATCATATCTGTAGGCTTCTGTGGAAGTGAGACTGGGGCCAGGATGGGTTAAAGCAGGCAGGAGGAAGACTGCACAGAGCAAATCAGGGAGAATCATAGAATCATTCAGCTGAACGAGACTTCAGGAGGTCATCAAGTCCAGCCCCCTGTCCAAGGCAGGACCAATCCCAACTAAATTAACCCAGCCAGGGCCCTGTCAAGCCGAGACTTAAAAACATCCAGGGATGGAGATTTCACCACCTCCCTAGGTAACCCATTCCAGTACTTCACCACCCTCCTAGTGAAATAGTTTTTCCTAATATCCAACCTAGACCTCCCCCACTGTAACTTGAGACCACTGCTCCTTGTTCTGCCATCTGTCACTACTGTGAACAGCCTCTCTCCATCCTCTTTGGAACATCCCTTCAGGAAGTTGAAGGCTACTATCAAATCCCCCCTCACTCTTCTCTTCTGCAGACTAAACAAACCCAAATCCCTCAGTCTCTCCTCATAGGTCATGTGCTCCAGCCCCCTAATCATGTTGGTCGCCTTCTGCAGGACCCTCTCCAATGCATCCACATCCTTTCTATAGTGGGGGGCCGAGAACTGGACACAATAATCCAGGTGTGGCCTCACCAGAGCCGAATAAAGGGGAATAATCACTTCTCTAGATCTGATGGCAATGCTCCTCCTAATACAACCTAATATGCCATTAGCCTTCTTGGCTACAAGGGCACACTGTTGACTCATATCCAGCTTCTCATCCACTGTAATCCCCAGGTCCTTTTCTGCAGAACTGCTATTTAGCCGTTTGGTCCCCAGCCTGTAACAATGCTTGGGATTCTTCCGTCCCAAGTGCACTTGTCCTCGTTGAACCTCATCAGATTTCTTTTGGCCCAATCCTCTAATCTGTCTAGGTCACGCTGGACCCTGTCCCTGCCTTCCAGTGTATCTACCTCTCCCCCTAGTTTAGTGTCAACTGCAAACTTGCTAAGGGTGCAATCCATCCCCTCATCTAGGTCATTAATAAAAATGTTGAATAAAACTGGCCCTAGAACCGAACCTTGGGACACTTCACTAGAAACCAACCACCAACCTGACATCGAGCCATTGATCACTACCCGTTGGGCCCGATAGTCTAGCCAGCTTTCTATCCATCTTATAGTCCATTTCTCCAATCCATACTTCCTTAACTTGCTGGCAAGAATAGTGTGGGAGACTGTGTCAAAAGCTTTGCTGAAGTCAAGGTATATCACATCCAATGACTTTCCCATATCCACAGAGCCAGTTACCTCATCATAGAAGCTAATCAGATTGGTCAGGCACAACTTGCCCTTCGTTAATCCATGTTGACTATTCCTAATCACTTTCCCCTCTTCCAAATGCTTCAAAATGGATTCCTTGAGGATCCCCTCCATGATTTTTCTGGGGACTGAGGTAAGGGTGACTGGTCTATAGTTCCCTGGATTGTACTCCTTCCCTTTTTTAAAGATGGGCACTACATTTGCCTTTTTCCAATCATCCGGGATTTCTCCCTATCTCCATGAGTTTTCAAAGATAATGGCCAAAGGCTCCGCAATGACATTTGCCAACTCCCTCAGTACCCTCGGATGCATTAAATCTGGATCTATGGATTTGTGTATGTCTAGCTTTTCTAAAAAGTTCCTAACTTGTTCTTTCCCCACCAAGGGCTGTCCACCTCCTTCCCCTACTGCGTTGTCTAGTGCATTTGTCTGGGAGCTGACCTTGTCCGTGAAGACAGAGGCAAAGAAAGCATTGAGAACTTCAGCTTTTCCCACATCATCTGTCACTAGGTTACCTCCCTCATGCAGTAAGGGCCCCACACCCTCTCTGATCACCCTCTTATTGCTTACATGCCTATAGAAACCTTTGTTACCTTCACATCCCTTGCTAGCTGCAATTCCAATTGTGCTTTTGCCTTCCTGATAACTCCTCTGCATTCTCAAGCAATATATTGATACTCCTCCCTAATCATCTGTCCAAGTTTCCACTTCTTGTAAGCTTCCTTTTTGTGTTTAAGCTCACCAAGGATTTCCCCGGTAAGCCAATCTGGTTGCCTACCATATTTGCTTTTCTTGCTGCGCATCGTGATGGTTTCTTCCTGTGCCTTCAATAAGGCTTCTTTAAAATACTGCCAGCTCTCCTGGACTCCTTTCCCCTTCATCCTAGGGAAACCTACCCATCAGTTCTCTGAGGGAGTCAAAGTCTGCTCTTCTAACGTCCAGGGTGTGTATTTTGCTACTCTCCTTTCTTCCTTTGGTCAGGATCCTGAAATCTACCATCTCATGATCACTGCTTCCCAGGTTGTCACCCACTTCTACTTCCCCTACTAGTTCCTCCGTGTTTGTGAGCAGCAGGTCAAGCTGCGCATGGCCCCTGGTCGGTTCCTTCAGCACTTGTACCAAGAAGCTATCCCCAACATTCTCCAAAAACTTCCTGGATTGTCTGTGTACTGCTTTTAAACAGCCAATTAGAGGCCTGAATGGGTCAAGATGCAAGTAATGTTCCCTTCAGTCTGGAGACTGTGCTGGGACAATGGCACGTTAGTGATGGCACTAACATTCCAGTAGACCCAGGGAAGCAGGAAGATTTTTCTTTCTTCCTTTTATATCTTTTAATACATGAATTAGGAATCTGAATGAAAGGAATCTGACATTCAAACCTGTTTTGATAAGTATGTTTGATAGGGGTGTTTACAGTTGAAACACTTATTAATATATGTTAAACACACATAGGACAGGCACTAGAGTTCAACTGGCAGTAGGAAAGGTGGATGATGTCACATGTAAAGGGCTCAAGTAAAATCAGAAAGAAATTTGGAGTAGTATTTAAAAGAACATGCAATCAAGTGAAATGGCAGGTATGTTTCTTTGCACACATAAAAGGAAAAGTTGCTGTATCCCTACCTCACAAGCTATTAGAATATTGGTTCTTGAGCAAGTTATCTAGCTGCAGAGAAGATGGAGGCATGGATGAACATTTGTGGGGAGGGGTTGGGGCAGAAAGTTCTCTGATGACAAAAACAAAACATCTTAGACTTGTAAAATCCAGATAAACTTTGTAAGAGAATTCTCTCCAGTGCAGATTTGGAACCATTTGGGAGAGAAAGTTGGGTACTAAAGTCAAAGATAGCATAACTGAAAGTAAGTTTATTTGGAAGGAGTTGAACCACCAGAATGTATCCAAACTTCCTTTAGAGTCAAAACAGATTTGGTTTCTTGTGACTTAATTTATTTTGTAGTCCAAAGGACAGAGAAACACTCTATTTCTTTTATCTTCTGCCTGACTGTGCAATCACAATAAAAAGCATTGTTTATGACCTGGAAATCCTTTTCGTCTCAAGTGTATACCACTGTGAGGTAGGCCAACCCATAGAGAGCCATAACTGTCCCCAGGAAAAACAAATTATAGTGAAGATTCTTAAAAATGACAATCATGTCACAAGAAAAGAATCCAACATAGAATAATAATAGCTTCTTCAGTTGTACTATCCAGGGCAACAATGGTAACAGTTTCCAAATGCCCATATTTCATAGCATAAATTGATAAGAGGCCAGGGTTGGAAAGAAAGTCTTTCCCCTCCTAAACCTTCTTCACTTAAAACTGTGGATAATGGAGTTCTCTTTAATCCTGTATACACATGTAACAGCAATGTTAAGAAATACCTCTTCAACTAACAATGTCCAAGGTAAAATTCTCAAACGTTCAAAATGAGCCATTCTCACAAGACAACCCTACCAGAGGAAAGAATGACCTACCAGAGGAAAGAATACAAACTACACTGACTGTGTTTAGAATATGCTGTAAGATTCATAGTGTTACTCAGGGTATGTCTAGACTCCAGAGCTTTTCCCTGAATCCTGGAAAAGCTCTGCTTTGTCCCAGGAACATGTCTGCTGTTCTGAAAAAAAATTAAGAAAAGCAGACGCGTTTTGTCAGCATCCCTGTAAACTTCTTTTTACGAGGAAGAAGGGATGTTGCGAAAGAAGGTTTTTTCCAACATTTGGCTCCATGTAGCTGGCCAAATGTTGGAAAAGCCTCTTTCAGAAAAAAGCGGAAAAAGATACACAAATTGCAGTTCGCATGGATTATCAGTTTTAAACAGCAGTTTAGACTAAGGAAAAATAACAAAATAGAACAGAAGGAACAGTATCAATGAGACAGTGTAAGCTATAAAAATTCCTATAAAATGGCTTATGAACTCTGTTTATAAGAAGATTTCACTAAAATTTTAAAGTCACAGCACACATAAAAAAGACATCATAATTTCCTATTGCATACAGAATAAAATCTACAGGTTGAACCTCCCTAATCTGGCACTCTGTGGTCCAGCAACATTTGTGGTCCAGAATGATTTTAGTTAGCCAGATGTCCACTTGTAATGAGTGTGGCTACATTTTCAGTGGTCTCAAAGTTTGATTACTAACACTCGTCCTGACTCTTAGGGTACATCTACACAGCAGGGCTTAACTTGAAATAAGCTATGCAAATTGAGCTATATCAATTGGGAAGCTTATTTCAAAATAGCTTATTTTGAAATTGCGAGCATCTATACAGCACTTATTTCGAAACAGAGCACTGTTCCTCAGACTTCCCTTACTCCTCATACAATGAGGGTTACAGGAGTCGGAGTAAGAAGTCCTCCAGCTTGACAGTATTTTGACATTATTTTGAAATAACTGCCTGCTGTGTGGATGTGGACTATGTTGTTTTGAAATAACGCTAGTTATTTCGAAATAATGTTGCTGTGTAGGCATACCCTTCATGTTCTGTGCTGTTATTTAGCTTTAATATAACTCTAAATGTCCTCCAAGGGGAGGTCTACACTATGGAGAATATTAACACTGCTGCTGCAGTTGATGTTCCGGGGTTCAATTTAATGGGTCTACTAAAGGCATTCTAAATCAAACTCAGAGGGCACCACTACTCCTGCTCCTTACAAGGAGTAAGAGAAGCCAATGGGAGCCAACTTCCTGCTGTGTAGATGGCACAAAAATGCAATTTAAGATACATCGACTTTAGCTATGCAATTAATGTAGCTAAAGTTACGTATCTTAGGTTGACCTTCTGCTCCAGTGTAGACCAGGCCCAAGAGTCCAGAAAGTAGTGGGAGTGTTTTTTGCTTATTCCATAAACTATCATCAGGAAGATTTCCAATACATTTAAATGGGGAGGGGAGGTAGCAGGAATCACACTGATGAAGAAACTTTGGAAACTCTATTTTCAATGTTGCAGAATGGACCTATCTAAATTACATTTCATCCCAGTGCATGTAGTCAATGCACGTTAAGCAACTCTTAGCTCAAGGCATTGTTACATGTAGGAGGCAGAAACACACACTATGGTGGTTTGATTTCTCGAGCATGCTAAGATGTTGTGCACAAATTGGTCTGTATGGACACTGCTGGTGCACACAAACTTTCCTAGTGTGTTCTATAGTAGTGCAGCACTACATTAAAATGAACTCAGAAACCTTTAGTGTGCACCAGCAGGGTTTATACAGTACAATTAATGTGAAACATGTTAGTGTTCTGTAGACATCACACACATTAGACAACCATGTAGACCAGGAATGGGCAAAAAAGTGGCCTGCAGCTCATTTGTTTTTCCAGGGGGTACTCTCTGGCACTATATTTACCTGCTCATCCACAAGTATGGCTACTTGCAGCTCCTGTTATCCCTGGATCACCATTCCTAGCCAATAGGAGCTGCCAGAAGCTGTGTGGACTGGGACATTGTTTCCAGCAGCTGCCATTGGCTGGGTACAGTGATCTGTGGCCAATTGGAGATGCGAGTGGCCAAACCTGCAGATGTGCAGGTAAATGTAGCATCAACAGCCTGCCAGGGGCTAATTCCAGAGAACTGCCTCTGGGCCACAGGCTACTTATTGCTCACCCTTGTTTCAATAAATGTCTGAATGAATTTTTTTAAGTGACAGCTTACAAGCCAACATCCAATAAAGTCTTCTCTCAAGAAGAGAGAAGAAAAAAAGATAAAACATTTTGAGCTTTCCTTACTTGTGTCTATATGCTCAAATTTATGTTACAGCTTGATGTGATTATCAAAGCCTCTCGGAAGCTACTACAGCCTTCTGCTCCCCCCATCCCCTTTGAAATATAACTGGGTTTAAACATGACAGGCCTCTTTCAGAGCATGTACATTTCCTTGGTAACTGATGTAAAGATGATCAGGGAAAAAATACTTGAAATTTCTGTTTGTTTGTTTCAGGGAGAGTGGATTGGATAAGTAATATGTATGAGTCACTGGTTTACCCTAATGATAGTTTTGAAACCCATATATCCATGCTGAGACAAGCTATAGAATCAAAACCTCTTTGATAGAGAAATGCTGCTAGCTAGAGATAACTGACTGAAATGTTTTGGAGCACATGGCAAACTGCATTAAGCTTAAGGACCTTTTTGTTGCCTGGTAACTTTGTTTTAAAAAGGCCTTTTCAAGCTAATATCTAATTGTCAGCGAAAAACTGGATTGTAGTGTGAAGGGGACAATTTTCCTTTAGTTCCATTCTGTGTGTAATCTATTAAAGGATTACTTCATTTAAAATGGTAGAAGTATGAATGTTCTCATTTTGTCTACAGGCTTTTTGCTTTTAGGCACCAGAAACAATCAGTTTCACATGAATTAAGGCCAAATGCAATGAAATAATACTGCCCAGTGCTTAAACAAATGAATTTGTCATCTGCAAGGACCACACTAGACTAAGAGGGGAGAGGAGGTATTTTTTTGTAGTTAGGAGGGACACGATGCAGGATTTCTGCATTCTGTTTCTGGCTTTGACACGGGCTTGGCATGAGCGTGAATATTTTTGTAAATCACTTCTTATTTATGCAGAAGAAGGGGGTGATGCCCTTTTTAGGCTAAACTCATTGCACAAACCAGGGACTCCTTGTATCCCTTCATTTCCCCCACAAACTCCCTATGTGCCATCCTCCCATCCCTCTTTATTTCTGGGCCTCCTGTCAAAATCTTTTTTTTCTCTGCCCTGTCAGAAGTTCTGTATGTTATTATCTCTGTATGTCCCACCCTTCTTTCTAGGTTCCTATGCCAGGAGCTCTGTGGGTCTTCTAATTTCTCACTTCCCTCCATGATTGGGCTGCTCTATGCCCCTCATTTTTCTACTGCACCCCAAAGAATTGTCCTGAATTCTCATCCCCATACCAAGGCTCGTGTGTGCCCCTCTAGAACCCTCTTTACCAAAAAACAGAGACTGCATACAACCCCATTTTCTCCTTCTTCCCCATAGTAATCAGCTTTTAGTTTCTTGGTGAGGTAACTCCTGGATCAGCATCCAAAGGTAATCAAATACCTGTCAGGTGTGTTCATTGGCAGATAATCTCTCCCTTGACAAACCAGCCCTTGTTATCCAACCAGACGGAGCCAGACAATTAACTAACAAAGAGCTTCCAAAATTAATGATGCCGTATTGTCAGACCTGTGTCACTACCCTGTAGAATTTCAGTCAAACATGGAAGTGAAAGAACAACATGAGACAAAAGCTGTGCTTCAAAATGGAGTTTGCCACATGATAAAATATGTAACCCCTTTTCAGTGGGTGCACCTGACTACCATACTGAGTCTCTAGGGGCCTCACCTCTGACTGACAACAGCAATGTCTACAAAGGCTCTGGGCAGGGCTGACCCACAACTTCTTGGCACCTGAGGCAGGGAGCTCTAATGATTCCCCCATGACCCCTTTTCTCCTGCCTGCCTGTTATGTCTCTTGTGCTCTCCTTCCTCCAGCACAGAACTCCACCATCTCTGTGCATCTAGAGCAGAGAGAATACATATGTACCAGCAGCAGACACAATTTTCTACACTCTGGGTCCTAGTGGCGTTCCCGCACAGTCTGGCACCTGAGGCAGCTGCCTCAGTTCACCTCATGGTAAGGCCAGCCCTGGCTCTGGGTTTAATTTCCAGATTGCCTGGGATCCAGGGTGTAGAGAGAGCCAGATAGCAGCACTACCAGAGTCAGTTGTAAGTCAGAACACTGAGACAGAGCATTCTGGTTTACAAGGTTGGTGGTGTTAGGGCTGGAGTGGAGCCAGGAGAGAAGCAGCACAGCTGGGAAGAACTTTTCTACCATCCATATTCCTACCCAAGGGAAGACAAGCATTAGGCTGACACCACAAATTTTTCCATCAACCTTGGGGAGGTGATTAACTACAGCAGGGATGTGCAATCATTTTTAGGGGGAGGGTGCGCCAAGATTTTTCTAAGTGGTCAAGGGCTGCATTTCTATGGAGGGGGTGTGGGGTCCGGGATGATGGGTGGTGCAGAAGGGAGCTTGGGGTAGAGGACTGGGGTTCAGGAGAGGGTATGGGGTCTGAGAGGGAGTTTGGGTGAAGGAGGGGGTTATGATCTGGAGGAGGGGCTTGGGTTGCAGAGTCCAGGAAGGGGATATGGGTGCAGGAGAGGATTCTGGCTTGGAGTGGGGTAGAAGGGAGTGCAGGAGGGAGAGAGTTATGACTTGGAGGAGGAGGAGAGAGGGAATACAGAGGGCTAGGGTGGTGGCCTGGGGCAGGTAGTTGGGGAGAAGAAAGGGTGGGGTGCCAGAAGCAGGCTCTGGCTGTGAGGTGCTTACCTAGGCATATCCCAGCCAGCAGCTCTGCAGGAACCTGAGACAGGTCCCATGCCTGTTGCTGGGCAGGCTGCTCCACATGGCTCTGCTCCAGCACTGGGAGGAGGGGGGAAGGAAGCTTCACTCTGCCCCTGCCTCCAGAAAAATTTCTCAGCTCCTATTGGTTGGAAACTGGCCAATGGGAGCTGAGGGATTTTGCTGGGGGTGAGGACAGCTCACAAATTCTCCCATCCCTCCCCAGCTTGCAGAGCAATCAGCAGCCAGCTGTTTAAAACAGTGTGAGCTGCTCTGTAGTAAGGGTACCAGTGAGGTGGCCACGGGCCAGATCCAGCAGCTTGGCAGGCCGGATCCAGCTGTAGCAGCTTAAATGTAGACGTAGCCTGAGCCTGAGACTAGCCTGAGAACAGCCTAGTTGCCTAGGCAGGTATCAGAAAGGAATAGAGTGGCTTGTACTGAGCATGAACAATGAGAGGGGCAGAATTTATGGACTGTTGTCTTTTATTATCCTAATTTCTTTTCCCACTGTTTCCTATCCTGAGCTCCCAAGACCTAGTAAAGCCCCAATGACTGTTTTATAACTCTGGGAATTATAACTATTTTATTTGATGTGCTTTCACTGGCCCTTCTTTATATGTAATTGGACCTTATATATTTCCCCAAGGAATAGGCCCTCTGTTCCTTTCACTAGAAAAGGATTCCTGGGGTGGAAGATCAGGCACTAGGACCCAGATCCCCTGAAGGGAAAAGGGAGACTGTTACTGCCACACCTAAGAGCTGGGTTATAGTTGTTTACAGAGGGTATGTAATCTCACATGAAATTCTTAAATTGTACTGAAAGACTATCCAATTATGACACCTAATCCAGCACACCAAATAGCCTCGGAGTAAGGTGTTCACATGTGATGTAGGACACGTGGGTTCAAGTCTCTGGCTCTAGATCAGGGCTTCAAACATGGGTCTCCCACATCCTGTTTAAGTGCCCTAACCACTGAGATTAATTATATGGGGGAAACAGCACCCCTTGCCTTTTGTAAATGGTTCTTAAATCCTTTTGTAATCTAGCATGAAAAATCAAAACATCCCAAATATCAAAACCGTTCATTTCCAAAATTTTCCTTTTCTACCAAATTTCACCCAGACCTGACTTTCTCGGGTGTTTCTGAAAATCCTAGGGGGCACCAATTAGAATCTTTAGGTTCCTAAACTTATACTGCACACCAGCTGATAAAATAATTCATTCTCAAAAATGTCAAGTAGTCCTGTGGCACCTAGGAAGACTAACAAAAATATATAGTATCGTGAGCTTTTGTGAGCAAAGCCCACTTATTTTTTTAACTCTAAGGTCATGTCTACACTAGGAAATTATTTCAAAATAATATCTCCCAAAATAACTATTTTGAAATAACCTTATTCATCAAGGAAAGCAGGAGTACAGATTTCAAAATAACTGGCTCCTTATTTTGAAACAACAGGCTTATAGTGTGGGAGCTCTGCTTATTATTTCAAAATAAAGGGGAGTTTGAATTAACTCCCAAATGTAGACCAGGACTAAAGGTGCCACAGGACTATGCATTGTTTTTAAAGTTACAGACTAACACAGCCACCCCTCCAAGATTTCTCCAAAATGTGTTTACAATGGCTTTTTTATGAATGATACACATGGTACAGTCTTCATTAAACAGAATTTGTGCCTTTCCTATGATATAAATAGTGTCATATGGGCTATATTTATTGAAGATGTTAAAACAGATTTTTTTAAATGATATTGAAGATTCAGGTATGAGGAGGCTTTCAAGTTCACATCCCATCCAAATACTTTGGAAATTCATTATTTGCTTTCCTTTTAAAAATAAAGTGTTATAGCTTTATATTTGTTAAATAACTCAGTTTATATGCATTTTACTTCTTGACAAAATTTCAGAGAAAGTTTGCTTTTCAAGATTCCAGTGAATTGTCAACTATAATATTCTTGCAGCCCTGGATCAAGGCATTGTTTGAAATTGCATACTCTGTGCAACTGACATGAAGTTTTAGATAGATCTGAAACACGCAACAGTAATAAATTTGATGAATAGTTTAGTGGCAGAATTACTTGACAATTCAGTAATACTGCCATAATATTTAAACATGATAGTTTTCTAGTTTTTGCAAAATGCTGTTACAGAAAACCTCTTTTTTATCATTCATGCTGTACACGTGAAAAAGTGATTGTTCTAAAATAGATCATCTATCAACGATCAAAATATAAAGCCAGCTTTAATCTACATCTATTTTAAAGAGTTTGTGTGTCTGTCTGTCCATGAGACTGTCCATCTGCCTGTAAGGCCATTTGTTCAAGAACTCCTCCTAAACGGTAAGAGCTAGGACCACCAAATTTGGTATGCGGCTTCCTCTTTTCTTAATTAAAAATCCTAAGTTTCAGGAAAATTGGATGTGCCTAAATCCAATTGTTTTCAATAACACAAAAAGAGAAGGGGCTGAGAGCAGGGACACCTATGCTCCACAATGAGCACTGGGGGAAGCAAGCACAGAGTGATCACAAGAGGACATGACAGCACCAGGAAGAGAGTGACTAGTTGTGTCAGAGCTTTCCATATTGCTGGCCATTGGCCACAGGTAAGTGGTCTGCTTGCCCCAAAACTCACCCCCCCCGGGCCCTCAACACTAGCACTGAATGGAGGAGGACCCCACCATCCAGCAGCCCCATTGCCCAGTGTCTCTCCCCGCCACCCCTGAGAACACCACCAGGGCCAACCAACACAGCCCTGACTTCACACCATGGAGCTACTGGGGCCACAGCCAAGCCACACAGCTCTCCCCCACACCTTCATAGTGCTTGCCACAGCTGGGCCAGTTAGCCCCCTCCTGCAGGAGCTGCCAGTGCCAGGGCCAGGCTATGCAGCCCTGCCCCCTCCTTTGAGGCCAGGCCAGGGCCAGGGCCAGGGCCAGGCCACACAACTCTGTCCCTCCAGGAGCCAGTGGCTAGGGTTGGGCATTACTGGAGGAGCCAATGGGAACAGCAGCTGTAGTGCCACCCTTGCCGCCACAGGTGGCCGCTGTGAGCCCCCCTGCCCTGAGACCATCAAACCTCCCAGCCCCCCGCTCTGAGCCCCCAACTCCCTGCCCTGACTCCTGCTCCCCTACTCCTGTCCTGGGTGTATGACCAACCCCAGTTACTCATTCCTGCAGCCCCCACTATCTGCCCTGAAGGACCCAAGTAGCACCAAATATGTCTTCTGGTTTTCTTATAAAATTCACAGTTGATATGAAGCAAATTATTCTCACTTATTAAAGATTTGAAAAAGGTACTAATTTGCTATTCAGCTTTTTACAGGATTTAGAAAGAATACAATCTAATAAATAGTACATAAATAAATTTAATTAAATTAAGCATAATTAAATTTATGCATGTGTGTTGCACATATTCTTATATGGCTCGGACTAGAGATAAGTATAGAAGCCTCATACATTTCAGTAATTTGATCTGGATTAAGCATCTAAAAGTTTGGATACTTTAAGTAGGATATATATTAACTCTCTGAACCTCTTAGCTATGCCTACAATGCACAAAGTGGTCTTTTTTTGTGAGTGCGCTTGGCATGCATATTTTTTTGCCTACATTTTTACTCCTCATTGAAATCTGACCACAAATTCCGCCTGCAAAAAACAAAATGTGGGTGTGAAATCTGACAAGTTGCATCTCCGGATACCATAGTGAACTAGCTTGTTACTTTTTGCTTATTATAAACTATCAAAGCTTTAGGGCAAAGTTACCAGAGCAATCCCACAACATTATTAACAATGATCATTGATAAATGGAAGTCTGGTGATCCATAGTGTAATTGCCACTTTTAATTTGGAAGCCACATTTTACAGACACTCTCTCTCAAAAAGCCTTAACAGCCTCTCTAACTGTGCACTGCAGATTGCAAACTACTTCCCCTCCTGCTACTGCTGTGGTCAGTAACCAGAGACAGGTAGAGGACACTGCAAAGGAATGGAGCCTCAGCTTGCCAAGGAATATAGATATTAGTTACTAATCGTTGCCAGATTTGTATTTCACAAAAATGTTCACAGGGGAAAAAATATCACAATTAAGTTTTAGAAAGCTGAACAGCATGAAATTCCAGGAGTTTTGCATGATTCAACAAAACAGTTTAAAATACATGGTTATCATTAGCATTACATTTGAGTAGGAATCAAGTTAATAGAAATATACAGCCGATGGACCCTGGTTATCTGCAAGTAGGATTCAACATTAGGAGCTAAAGATATGTGCCTCTACTGCATGAGCTAAAAGCCATCTGACGCTTAGATGTCACTCTCCCTTTCATTATGGTCTCAGTGCCTCTGGGTTACAAAAGCTTTACTATCTGAGCCTAAACCTTTATTACAGGACACTTTTCTACATGTGCTCCTCCCTACTGTTTTCCCTTTACCATCTTGAAACTTGAGCATTTTTTACTTAAGAGCGATTTTTTAAACTTTTTTTTGCTCATCAATATCCCAAGGTAGTCAACTTCCTCATTACTTCATCCTGTAGCCTCTGATTTACATATTTTATAATTTGCCACCCTCCCACAGTCTACCACCTGAGGGGATTTACACGGTCACCATAAATTACACTTGCTAAGAGATCCTGATAAAAGTAATGCTGATACAATTCATCCTCCTCCCCAACAGGGCTGGAGATAAATGTTGTGCTTATTTCTAAATCTGCAAGTAATATATTACTGAAGAAAGGGGATCTCTCAGGAACAGGCTATACATATGAGATACTATTTAATCTTTTTTGTGTTGGGCTAAATCTTCCAGTCCTTTTTCAGGTCAAACTCCGAGTGAATTTAATGATTATTTTTATTAAGAAATATATGAAAACTGAGGGTATGTCTACACTTGCACCCTAGTTCGAACTAGGGATGCAAATGTAGGCATTCGAAATAGTCAGTGAAGTGGGGATTTAAATATCCCGCGCTTCATTAGCATGATCTCGCCGGTGCGTTACTCCAATCAACAGCTGTTTCGAAAGTGAAAGTGCGTGCCGGGATGCGTTAGTTTGAACCAAATCCCTTGGTTCAAACTAACGTTACTCCTCAAAAAATGAGGCGTTATGGTGGGAGATATGACAGTACATGATTGATAGACTTTTTAACATTAGAGTCAGAAGGGACCATAATGATCATTTAGTCTGTCTTCTTGTACATTACAGGCCATAGAACTTTACCTACCCAGACCTGTAATAGACCCACTACCCTCTAACTTAGTTACTAACATCCCCAAATCATGGTTACATGACTTCAGGTGATAGAGAATCTACCTATAGTTTACACCAGCAAGAGATCCGCACCCCATGCTGAAAAGGGTTAAACTATGTGATTAATTAAATGAAATTAATTTAGAACTGGATTATAGGATGCAAAGTCCTTTCTCTCTCCTTTTGACTGCTTGATTTGTGATCTAATGATGTTGAATGAATTTTACTGTTTGGGGTGTATTTTGGTATTTATTCATTTCATATTAAAACTATTAAAAATATGGAAATATCCATACCATTCTCCATGCAATCCATGACAACCAAGTAAAATAATAGTGATGACAGATCCCCCAAAGCCCAGGATCTCTTGCAAACAGATGTTATCTGAAAAAGTTGTATGCCTTCACATTTTCAACAAGTGCTGCATATTCTCATCCTTAAACGTTCAGGCAATCTACCTTGAAATTCATAAAATTGTTGTTACGTGGTGATATTTTATTCCTGTTATATATTATTGTTTAATATAAAATTTGGATCAAGCTTTTATCATGCTTCCCTTTTCAAAAAAGGAGGATGTGGTGTTGGTTGTGAATTTGTAATCATCAATAGGCTGTACCAAGCAAGGAGATAAGAGTCTGTGTAAACAGGAAATAAAGACAAAATAAGACAATCTTGCAGTTATCCTAGTCATATTGTGCTTCATCTCTGTAATCTCTACCATAGGAATCACACTAACATATATATGAGTAATAATAGAAACATGGGTCAGAATCTAAACTGAAGTAAATCAAAATAGCCTCGCTGCAATCAACTGGAACTGTTTTTATATACACTAATTGATTCCTGAATTTTTGCTTAGCCAAATACAATAGTCAGATTCACCAAATTTCTCCTCATAGTGTCAGGGGTTTTCAAAATCGCATTTTTCTTACCTATTTCCTGTAGCTTTGAATTCTACTTTAGATTATGGGCCTCCGCTCACACCTGTTACATCTGCTAAACTCATTGACTTCAATGGGAATTATATGTATATAACAAATGTGGAATCTGTAGACTTTCAGGTCACTGTGATAATTTAGTCTAAGCTCTTATATAACCCAGGCTTCAGAGCCTCAGCAATAATATTAGTATAAAATCAGTAACTTCTGTTTTTAAAAGAAATACTGTAATTCAAAGATGACTCTAGTCCTGCAAATCATTCCACTCTGATGTACTCTTTTGCTCACTGCAGCTACGTCTACACTGCAGAGCTATTTCGGGATACCGGAAGTATCCTGAAATAGCTATTCCAAGTCTTTAAAGTAACCCATTATTTCAAAATAGATTTTGAAATAACTATTCTGGCGTCCCTTAACCCTCATTATTTTTGAAATTTGGTGATGTGCAATTTTGAAATTACCTTGTAGCTTATTTCGAGGTAAGGGTGCAGTGTAGATGCACCCTGATTGAGCATAGAACAGTTTGCAGGATTAGGGCCTATGTGATCAATAATTAGAACTGAGGCTATAGAACACATCAATGAAACTTAGTTTTCATCATCAACTCTTTAATTCTATCTTTAAAGTAGAATACCCAATATAGCAGTGTTTCTTAAACTGTGTTCTGCGGCATACCGGCAGTCGGAGGTGTGCCGGGGAGAACAGAATTCAAAATGGCCACCCTTAAAGGGGCAGGCAACCTTTTTACCCTTTTTTTTTCCTCAATAACTTTCCCCTGACTCTTTTTTCCCCTCAATAACTGTCCCCCTGGTCCTCCCCACCTCTTTTTGTTTTGGTCAACAAAAAATCCTTGGTGTTCCTCATAAAAAAAATATTGTTTGGTGTTCCTCAGTCTTAAAATGTTTAAGAAACACTGCAATACAGGAGTTCAAATGTTTATGCTGTAGGGAATAAACCAAACTCAGAGTATGTCTGACTACATTGTTTTTTCAAAAAAAAAAAAGGCCTTTTTTCGAAAAAACTTCACCTGCGTCTAGACTGCAATTGCATTCATAGAATCATAGAATCATAGAATACTAGGACTGGAAGGGCCCTCGAGAGGTCATCGAGTCCAGTCCCCTGCCCTCATGGCAGGACCAAATACTGTCTAGACCATCCCTGACAGACATTTATCTAACCTACTCTTAAATATTTCCACAGATGGGGATTCCACAACCTCCCTGGGCAATTTATTCCAGTGTCTGACTACCCTGACAGTTAGGAACTTTTTCCTAATGTCCAACCTAAACCTCCCTTGCTGCAGTTTAAGCCCATTGCTTCTTGTTCTAATTGAATTAAATTGAAAGAACACAGGGGTTTTGTCGACATTGGTAAACCTCATTTTGCAAGGACGAACGCCTTTTACAAAAGCGCTCTTTCAAAAAAGCTTCTTTCAAAAAACCAATATAGTCTAGACATACCCTCTGTTAGGAGCTAGAAGGAAATTTAGTTTGGGCCGGTTTATAACTATCTCCCTCTGAAGCACTACCAAATTGAGAGACATAAGATAGCAGTCTGATTGAGAATGGCATTTCCTATATCACTGTCACCCTAATGTCTAGGTATGAGTCTGTGGGCATATGTATCACCTCACTTTCATTCACAGTAAATGAAAGATATTGTGTAGTGAAAATGCTTTTTAATTATGACAAAAGTCACAAAACTGCACTTAGCAAAGGGGTTTTTTTGTTAACAAATTGCAAAAATAATGAAAGAAAAGTTCTGCTACATTTATGACAATTTTTTTCTATGATTTTGTCTAACTCATTCAATTATTCGTTTTGTATAATAGTGTGGTTTTAGTTTTGTATGTTTAAAAATGGTCTGAAGCATTAGATAATGATTTGGAGGGAAAAAATCTTGTAATGTATCAAGATGAACTGTTGACATTATTTTTTAATGCACTATGCTTAATTAAACTGCCAGTCAGGTCCTGAACAAAGATTTGTGGCTGGGTGAAAAGGTAACTCTTTTAAAGTTTACAGAATATGCATTCTTATTTATAATGTGGCTGGCAGCCTTAGTTCTATCTGAATGGTACTATATTTCTATGTTAATTAATGTTTTGGTAAAGCTTTCAAACATTCCAATGTGGTAAACTCATTTATACATTCAGCTCTTTTTTAAAACTAAAGAAACCTATGAGAGAGGCTCAAGAATAAACCATAATAAGTAAATCAATATGTGGTAATGGATGTATGTCTACATGGACATTTTCTAACATTTAATAGAAAATGATAAACATTATGTAAGGTAGTTTGTTCATTTGTTAAGGAACCATATTGATTTGGTACCAGGTAATGGTTTAATAGTGTGTAGATGTGAGGCATGCATAGCAGCATCATTAAGGAATGATTCTTAGTAAGCCATTATCTACAATAAAAAGATATATCAGCAGAGTTATGTTGGTCAGGGATATGAAAAAAATAAAACATACCCTTGACTGATAGCTATGCCAACAAAACTTTCTAGTGTAGACAGAGCTGTGTTACAGAAGAGGTCTTCAGTCAACACAGAGAGCGTCTACACTGTAAATACCCATGGCTGGCCTATATCAATTATTAGGACTTGTGGGTCTCAGGCTTCAGGGCTGTCCAAACATATGTTTGGTCTTGGACTAGAACCTGGGCTCTGGGACCCCTCTCAACTTGTGGGGTCCTGCATCTCAGGCTCCATTCCTAGCCTGAATTTCCATTTTACACCATGGTAGCCCCAGTCCTGCAAATCTAAGTCAGCTAACACAGGCCAGCCACAGGTGTTTAATTGCAGTGTAGACAGTCTCTTAATTTTGGGAGATAGTGTTTCTGTCACTCCTTCTGTCACTATAGAATGTACCTATGCTGGAGTTATGCCAGAATAGTCTCTGTAGTGTGGGCATACCCTTCGGACTTGTTTCCACTCTTCTGGGGATTGATGCTGCAGTAAATGATCCACTGGCCATTAATTTATCAAGTCTGCTCAGAAGCAATAAATCAATCTCCAAGTGCCCTCCTGTCAATGCCGGTACTCCACCAAGTAGCCAGCATCAACAGGAGAGCAGCCCCCATTTGACCTTACTGCATGCAAGACATTGCAGTAAGCATGTTGATTTCAGCCACGCTATTTGCATAGCTGAAGTTGACATAGATTAGGTCAACAGCATGGGCTAATGTAGAGTAGGCCTGAGAAATTCAAGTAGAACAGGTTTTAGTGGTGATATACTTGGATCATAGACTGATACTGCTTGTCAGCTGTGATGCAATTCCTTTCAAGGTTATTGTAATGCATTCAGAGATGTATCTCCTTGAGGCAAGTTTGACTCACTGCACAACACTGTCTGCTGGCCATCCCTTGGAATTAGCTCTTGTTGTCCAGAAGCATCTTTTCCTGGTCTGTCTCTCACCTGCTATTAACTGTCCCTTAATCTCCACCACATTTGGACCCCGTCCATCCCAGACCACAGTGACTCTTCTCTTGGGTACTGCTTTTGGCAGAACCCATGTCTGAGGTTCTCCCCTCCTGAGGAACCCAGTTACCCCTAAGGCCACCACTTGCCTCAGTGACTCACTGCCATTCTTCACCTACTCACTCCTTTCAGGGGCAAACTGCAGTCTGAATGGGCTACTCAGCATCATCATGGGTTCGGGGGGACCTACTGCCCTTTCCTTCCCTGGCTGCCCTAGTACCTCGTTGGGCCTTTTTCTTAGGACCTCAGTCTGGGAGTTAGTTAGGCCAGTGCTCCCCTGACCTTCCCCAGAATTTCTTGGTGCAAGGTCCTTGTAGAACAGTTTGGTGCACTCTTCCTCCAAAGCTGCCTCTTGCCTTCCTCTCATTGACTGCTGCCGTAGCCTTCTCCAAAGGCTTTGCAACTCTTTGTCCATCAGTGTGGGGCATCTGCCCGGTCACACTCCTAAATGTTAATCAGGACTTCATTGTACATTGGAATTACCCTTGTGGCCCCTCTCAGCCTGCCTCTGCTTGTGCAGCACAATAGTGACTCACCCCTGGCACTTAGGATCTAATATGCCTACACTGAGGAGAGGAGCATTTGACCAATAACGAGTGTGCATTTAAGGCATGTGTAAAATCAGGAGGGAGTGAAATCATATTTATATGCAGGACCATTAATTAAGAGAAGAAGATATGCCTAAGGCTGGTCAATTTTAAATCAATTTCTGATAAAGTTAGAAGCACTTGCAAATGTAGCTAGCAGGTTTAATTTTCTAACTCCAGTAATAATTTCTAAAACACTTTTTGTAATGATATTACTCTGTGTATAAGGGAATGCTCAGTAAACTATTAGACACATATCTACACTGAAATACAATTTATA
The DNA here is from genome assembly GCA_019425775.1 of Rafetus swinhoei. Taxonomy (NCBI): domain Eukaryota; kingdom Metazoa; phylum Chordata; order Testudines; family Trionychidae; genus Rafetus; species Rafetus swinhoei. The sequence continues at coordinate 124,130,399 of CM033424.1, forward strand.
AAGATCTAAACATCTGTGTTTAACATTTACATTCCATAATTTTTATTGGCTCTTTCTCACAGATTCTATTAGTTTTGCAAAAGCAATAAAAGTAACCAACATTCTCATCAATCAGTGTTTAAAATTGAATAGAAATGGCAAACTGTATCTCAGATGAAGAGATTTTGAGTCTAGGATTTCTCTGTTCTAATAAGATAATAATATAACTATGGATTTGTACATTAGCATTGATATACAGTACTACTTGCAGGTCCTTAATAGGCTGACTTAATATGATTCTGTTGGTATTCTAATATTGATAATTTTATAGCATTATACCCTGCATAATATATATTTCAAAGAATGTTTTATATTGTACGTTAAATAATTTCCAAGGGTACAGTTAAGAGACATCAGGGAAGCACTGCATGCTGCCAATTGCTAGTAACTCTTCAGTTGTTCATTCGATGAAATTAGCAATCTAAATCTTCCTTGTGCTGCCTTGCCATTTGGATTGTGTATTGTATGTCAGATTTCTGAGAAACCTAAACTAATGGGCTTAAATTTGAATGTGTTTCCCATTGACTTAAAGGAGAAGTTGGCCATGAGACTCCATGTTGTTAAGGTGAAGAAATAAAGGATCTGCTATCTTCGATGTGTATGCCCCCAGCTACAATAGTATTGGAATGCTTCATTATATTCAATGTATATATCCTTATTGCACTCATATGAGAAAGGGAAGTGCTATTATCCCCATTTTATAGATAGAGAACTGAAGAACAGAAATTATCCCCATTTTATAGATGGAGAACTGAAGAACAAAAGTACCTGAACTGATTTAAGTGCCTAAATCCAATTTAAAAGTGACTAAGGGGTTCCTAAGTGTCTAAGTCATTTTTGGAAATGCTATTTAGGCTCTTGAGAGCTTCTTAGTATTTCACGTTGAATGACTAAATCTCTTGTTCTGTTCTTTAAATTGTTCAAAGTAATAGAAATTCAGTTCTGATTGTTACATAAAATTGCTTATGAAAGTCAGTAAAAGATGAAGTCAAATAGATGGGTACAAACTGGATTAGTTAGGTTAAAAGAACTTCAAGACTGCTAGGAAACTTACAGGCTGGCATGACAATCAGCTAAAAGTCTAGAAAAGGGAGGACATCTTCATAGCTGAACTCACTAAAATGTATTTCAGTTGGTTAACCACATTCTATTTGATCTATAGAATGAAGCTATGAAAGACTGTCAAACAGATTTCTCCCTATAAGAAAACAAAATGCTATATAGCTAATGGGAAAAGGCACAGGGGATACTGTTAAAATGAAAGCCATACTTAATATTTGGCATTCCAATCACTTTAACTATTCTTTTTTGTGAGTATTTTTAATACAGTGAAACCTTTGTTATCCAGCACTCTGTTAACCAGAAAACTTTGTTAATCGGCATTGCCCCCAGACACAATACTGTCACATATTCAGGTGCACAGGCCTGGCTTGGTTTACCATGATTAGCTTAACAATTTTTTATTTAAGAAGTACTAATTTTAACTTAAAATAGAAATGTGAGACCAACTGCCTTACACTTCAAAACTACCAATATTAAAAACTTGAGTTTTACTATTATTGTCCATTGTTTTTTCCTAGGTTGATGGGACCTTCAGATAACTGGAATTTTTAGATAACCGGAATGCCCTAACCCCCAAGCATGCCAGATAACACAGGTTTTACTGTAAAAAGTTATATAGATTATTAATCATAGTCAATAACCTGGGAGTAAGACATGGAAAACCTGACCTGAAACCACCAAAAAGAGTTAACTTTGTAGTGTTGTAACAGTAAACAAGGGTTTCATCCCTTTCTTCAACACAATGTCTCACAGGAATTCTGTGGCAGAACAAGGAATTGGGAGGCCCTCAGGATACCTTTAGACTACAAGACTCTTTTGAAAGAGATTGTCTAGATAACCACAAGGGTTTCAAAAAAGTGATCTGCTTTTTCGAAAGAGAGCACCCAGGCAATCTGGACGCTCTCTTTAGAAGAAGCCCTGTTTGCATTCAAGAATGCCTTTTTTCAAAAGAGCTCTTTCGAAAAAAGGCATTCTTCCTGGTAAAAGTAGGTTTACCAATTTCGAAAAACCCACCACTTTCTTTCAATTTAATTTCAAAAGAATGTGATAGCAGTCTAGATGTAGGTGAGGTTGTTTAGAAAAAAGGCCACTTTTTTTTAAAAAACTCAGTCATCTAGACACACCCTCAGTCTCTAAAGATATATAGCAGCACTCAGTCCACTAGCCCCATCCTTGCATTCTTGATTACCCGACCATTATATATTATATATTGTCTAATTGAAAGTCTGCACAGAGCTAGCTAAAACTCTTCTGCAGCCTTTTTTCACCTGTTCAGGGGGCATGTGTTGGGGTAAGGGTGCAGACCAGAAAAAGGATATCTGGGGAGTCACCATAGTCAGCTCTAGTTGAGCAATCCTTTGTTCCTATTTAGGATTCACTCTGATTGTCAAAATAAAACCAGCACTGCGCAATTACTTTATTGTCTCTCTAGTTGGTTCATAATGAGGTACTGCTACATTATCCCTAATATTTTATTATCATAGTTATTTTGAGTAACTATGACATTTTCATTCTGCTGATGTACTAAGACTGTATTGATCACCGCAACTTGTTAATTTCTTTGCCACAAGAATACATTACATCTAATTTTCTTTTCTCTTCACTGGGCAGCTTGCCTCATTCTTATTTCAAAGACTGTTATTATTAAAAAGGACAAAAAATAACACTGTCTGTACTTGTGCCAAAAAATCTAATTACAATGGACTCCAAAAGATTTTAAAGTTAACTTGAGAGCCGTGCAATTCCTTCACAATGAAAACTCATTCAAAAAGTGTCCAGTTTCAAATTCCGACATGGGAAAGGAACTAACTGCATTACATGACCGACTTTTGGGCTGCTAACAAATGGCCAGATGGAAGAAGAAAAGAAGTAAATATGCACTGATTTCAGTGGAGTCACTCATGAGAATAAGGATTATTCTAATGAATTAGTGAAGTGTATTTACGTCCTAAATTAGTAGTGGAGGTACCTGTTTGAGGAATAGGGATATTGAGTATTCCTAGATTGTTGTGACATCAGAGTCATACATTAAATACAAGATCTTTATTACAAAATCAATGAACAATTAACTTTCAGATGCCATGTGTCACAACCTTCAACTCCTAGTTATTTCGGGAAGGGGTGCTTCGTGCTGTTCATTCAGATTCCTTAAATTATATTAAAAGATACAAAAAATGTAATGCTTGTGTTTGAAAAGAAATTATAAATGTGCCATCTCTTCTTATTCAGGGTTCATTGTTTTCCGTCATCTTTGTTCTTAATCTGGTCTCTTTTTTCCATATTTGCACAGTGATTGAAGAGTAGACAGTTCTGTATGTCCTTGCACATAATGGCTCTAAGGCAGACTCCATCTGCAATAACAATTAACTAAAAGGACTTCATTTTACAATGCCTACCTTCTGTAGCTATTGAGTTGTAAAGCAGTCAATGTACAGTATCTTGGTTTGGATCGTTTTGTGCTGAAAAAATTCACACAGTAGGAGAAAACAATTCCTGAATTCTAGCTTAGCTGGCAGCTTTTCAGAAATGTGATTCAGATCTACGGAGAATGGGTCTACAGAAACTGAATGAAGAAAGATTACCATAACTTCCTAAGATACATGAGTGATATTCCAGAATAAACAAAGGGGTAACTAGTAATATCTACACCATTAGCAGGAGTTGGGGAAGACTTATTCATAATGTGACTTGGCACCCTGAATGTATTAACCTGTCGTGTTCAAGACAGAGATGAGAAGAAAGGTGCATCTACACAGCACCCTTACCTTGAAATAAGCTACACAATTCGTGCTATGCACAAATTAATGTTTAAAGATGCAGAATTGCCTAGACATAGCCCAAGTTTAAGATTTTCACAATGACTTCATGAATTAAGTTCATATTTAGGTACATAAGTAAGTGACCTAAATAAAAAAAATGTAGAAACAACTTTCTTGAAATTTGTGGTGAAGGGTTTTTTTTTTTCTGTATTTTTCTATGAGAAAAAGCTTTTATAGCTGGTCTGGTAATTAAAAAATATTAAATTTCAAGGAAAATTGAACAAAATACACATTTTTGCACATATTATTTTAACTAGTTCTAGTTGATATCCCTCTGACAACCTGGCTCCTTATGCCTTCCCTAGTATGGCACTGGAAAATATTGCAGAAAACTATCCATCGGCTCTGTTGGGGCTGTTATAGCTGTTCCTATACAGCACTTCTATGTAATTTATATTAAACATTTGTAATAGTAAATTAACTTTTATAGCAAATTGATATATAGAAACAAAGTCTGTGAAGAACACCTGTGATGTTTGTTGGTACCCTAAACGAACAAACACAGCATTATCTTTTCTAGCAATACATACATTTAACAAGCCAAAAGAACTGTCTGGTGTGGCTCAAACAACTGAGTTATTTTTGGCCAGTAAGAGAAAGAATTTCTTTTTCAGTATAGTTCACTAAAATGTCAAGTTTCAGAATAATTCTAAGTGGCTAGAATTTGTTTAGAAGGAAGCACTGGCCACTGTTAAAGTCTAGTTGTCTTATTATGTTATATCACTCTGTGTAACACTGCACCAGGATGGAAGCAGAGAACTGTAAATGGAATTATAAAGAATGTCAGAATATTTAAAGAATTCAATGAACCTTTCAGTACGGTACAGGCCAAATCCTGCTCCTGCAAAAAAAAAAAAAAAAAAAAAAATCCAATGGCAGTTTTGCCATAGATTCCAATGGCTGAAGAATCTAAACCACTAGTTTGGTAAAGCCAAGGGTTCGTTAGAGCAAAACAGAAGCCTTGCAAAAGGCAGTGGTGGGGGGGAGGAGGCAGGAGTGGGATTGGCAGTGAGTGAAGTGCAGCAGGGGAAGATAGCTTTTCCCATCGCAGGGCTGTGGCAGAGGTTGAGCAGAAGAGACAGATGTGTGACCTTGGAAATATAGGATGTTTAAACAACTACTATACTGAGATGTTCTAATCTAGAAGCTATAAACCCAGGGATTATTCACAAACTTTAATATCTATGGATATCTATACCTTTGTGAACTGGGGATTGTATTCTATCCCCATGGGGCAGGGATACAAAACTTCCCCCAGGAGCTAAAAATTGGTGCACTGGGGAGGAGGGAGGATTAGCGATAAACAGCTCCAAAGGAATTTACCTACTTGTTGTAATTGCATGGACGGGAGTAGATTAAAAGAGGGCCATTACACAAAATACTGATTTATAAAGGGATTGGCTGATGTGATTTGGAGCTCCTCTTTTTGATCTGTGAGCTTAGAGCTTTTTAAGAGGAGTGTAGCAATGGCTGATAGTATCTTGTCTGCCATTATGTCCCTGAGATTTCATTTATTAGGATGTATATGTATTTTAAAATGGTTTTTTATAGAATTGCACATGGCAGGCTGTTGTGAAAGCCCTAAACTACACAGATCCAGGGTATAACATGGTAATGTATAAAAAGCTAATTGAAAGGCAGAAGGAAAGCACTTCTGGGAGGGGGACCCTACCTTGGCTGTGAAAGTTATTAAGGAGATATTCAGCAGTTTTTACTGTGCATAAATAGCCTAGACAGTTACAGTTGCTAATGACATGAAGCTAGGAGTGGTGAACATCAAGGATAGTTAGAAAAACTTGTATAAACAGCTCAATGTGTCACAAAATGTAAAAATGGCTTATGATAAATAAAATAAAATAAGTTCAGTAGTAAAGCCCAAGGAGAAATCATGTTATTAGAATATGAAAACAGGAAAATGGGCAAGAAAATAGATCTAGGGCTTAACAGTGCAGAGGAGTATCCGGAGAGGATAGAAAGAAAAGCAAGAGATTTCATAATGCTTGATTCTCAGCTGACATGGTAGTTTTACAAGCTGTACATCTTCTAGTATCTGTCAGTTATAATAAAATGTGTCCTGTTGTGATTAACTCTGTGGAGAATGTAAAGTTATTAAAGTGTTTTAAAATGACACTGTACAAAGCACATATAAATTGCTATAAAGGATCAGACTGGCGGTACATCTAGTTCAATATCCTTCCTTTGACAGTATCCAGCACCAGGTGCTTTAAAGAAAAATACAAGAAACCCCATGATAAACAATAAAAAAATTCCTATCCCAAAAGGAAGGTTACTTCCTCGCCTCCAATAACTAAAGATTGGCATATGCCCTGAAGCTCAAAGGTTTTCTCTCTTTCAAAATTCCTAAGGTTTGTTTATTTTTGTTACTGCTGATTTTTAAAAAAAATCTTTTCTGTGACTCTTGATGTATGAACCCTATGCATGCCCAGTCTCTTCTTAAAAATCACACTAATCTCTTGACGTCGATGCAATCTTATGGCAATGAGTTCAACAGGCTAAGCATGCAACATGTGAAAAATATGTTATTTTACTAGTTTTAAACTGACTGCCTTTCAAGTTCCTTTATTGTCCCCCATTTTTTGTTTTATGTGAAAGATGGAACAGAAGTGCCCAGTTTATTTTTTTCCTACAGAATTCAGTATTTGGTAAAATGTTGTGCATTTTCCTCCTCAGTTTTTCTCTACCTATTCACTCTGATGTCTGAGTTGAGGCTTAAGTGAAGAGCATGGAAACATCATTGGCAGGGGAACATCTTAACCATGGGCATCTGAGGTTCCATGTTTCTCCTCCTTACCCTCCAGTGTGTGTAGAAGTTGCTGCTTCACTCTTCTCCCTCTTCCCTTTTCCCCTGCCTCCTTCACATGGCTTCCTGGCATAGCTGAGAAGGGGGAGTGGCAGTTCATAGGCTGCAACCATATTTCTGCTCTGGGTCTTGTTCTGCCTATTAGTGCTGTCACTGTGTATGGTGGAGATGGGAGAATGGTTCCTAACTGGTGTGGGATGTGAAGTGTTGATACATTTACATTTTGTTTCCAGGCACAGTAGCCATTGCTAACATCGTATTTCAGCTCCACCTCTTGGCTAGTTGATAGATCTCATCTGATTCAAAGAACTCAGTAGATCACAAGTTTTGCAGTGTAAAAGGGATTTTTCCCATATGGTGAAATTAGCAAGAAGCTGATTATGGGTGGTGATTTTGGTTGCCTTTCCCACTCCACATCAGGATGTCTGATTTGGGGAGAGGTGACATGTTACAGTTGTCAGCTGTAGTGTGCTCCAGTGCAACCTGTTTGTTAGAAAATGTCTAAATAAGGGTCCCCTGAACTCAATGGGCTACTCAGACATTATTCCTAATCACTCACATCCCATGCTATAGATGCCTCTATGTCTGGTACAGATTGTGGCTCCATCCCAACTCCTCTACCACTAGTGTGAAGGAGGGAAGCCGGTCAAGAGTCGGTCCTCCAGTCAAAGTCTCTCTGCAGATGTGAAGGTACAGCAGTGGCATGGCCTTCACCCTCAAATGGATTGTGCCAATAGCACCAGTTGCGCTCTACACTGGAACAAACCTGCAGGGCAATTTAGGCGGTTATCCCAGTTGATGTTAGGTGTTAAAGTAGAAGCCTTTGAACTGAAATACATTATGCGGGCTTGTTTCTGTGTCCACATCAAGTAAACATTCCCACTTTTCAATCTCTTTTCATATGGAAGTCTTTCCCTGATCCAGTAATTATTGCCATTCGCCACTAAATCTCTACTTCTACTCTCTTTTTTGATTGTATTTTTTGAGGCAGAACTGAACTCAGCATTTTAGATTTAGGCATACAACCGATTTATAAAGACATTATAATATTTTTAGTATGACTCTCTATCACATTCCCTATACATCCTAACATTTGTCCTTCACCCCATTTTTTTTTAATACGGATGCTGCACAAGAAAAAGTAAATAGGCACATGTTAAAAGGAGTTAACGGGAGAGGTTAAAGTAAAGAAGCACAAGTCTATAAAGCAGATAGATATGATTAACTGTCAATGTAATTGAGACATATAAAACCTTAAATGGTACAAATAATGTGACTTTAGCATTCACAAAAGCTCAAATAGGACAAAGGTATATATTTTTAAAAAAATGAGCATAAATATTAGGAAACATTTTTATGTGTAGGGAATAATAAACATGGGATCCTTCCCAAAGTGTCTGAGACAGCAGAACAAAACAATTTTAAAAAACCCCAAACCCACAGAACATTCAAGCTGTGATTGCATATGCTTCTGGGGACAACAGAATACCGAATACTAATGAACCTTACTGGATTTAGTGATCTTTATTCTCTTAATAGGTTTTATTATTTGCTAATTTTCCCAATATGCATTTTGCTTTTAAGCATTTTGTAAGTAAACATCTAGCCCTGGCCTACACTAGGGCTTTATTTTGAAATAACTCTCCTTAGATTGAACTGATTAGTGGAGCTTCCACACTACCAACCTTGTTATTTCAAAATAACGGGCCCCATATTTTGAAATCTGTAGGTCTGCTTTTCTTGGGGAATAATGCTTATTTCAAAATAGTTATTTCAAAATAGCATTAGCTTGGACGATCCTGTGCCACTATTTTGAAATAACTACTCCCCAGAGTAATTCAAACTAACTACTCCCCCGTGCTTCCTGGGGCTCTAACAGAGCCTGCCTTGGACTAATTTCAAGGCTTCCCCATAGTGGGGATATGCAATTTTGATGTTGTAAATTCGGGAGTTAAGTCAAATTTAGTTATTTCAAAATAGTTTCCTAGTGTAGACATGGCCCTAGTGCCTGCAGCCACAGTGCTCTCAGATTTCAAAGCTAATTGTAAATAACACTAAGTGGGACTTTGTGCATTATTGTTGTAGCTATGTCAGTTCCAGAATATTAGGAGACAAAGTGGTTAAGAGTCTTTTATTGGACCAAATTCTGTTGGTGAGAGAGGCAAGCCTTTGAGCTATACAAGAGTTCAAGGTAGTTTACAGGGTTTGCCTAACTCTGCCAGTGTTTACAGAATAGTGGGGCTTCCATTGATAAAAATCACTGACTACACTGACTTAACTCCACTTCTGAGAGAGGTGTAGTACTTCAGTCTATGTGGTTAGGACAATACAGTGTCCATACACAGTGTTGGGTCCTCCCCAACCCTGGTGCTGACAGTCCGAGCTGTCAGCCAGGCACTGAGCTTACTGCTAGCATCTCCGTCTGCTCAATTTTCACCACAAAATTGTGACTTAATTGCTAAGGTGGCTATCAGTCAAACTAATTTTAAGCATAAACAAGCCCTCAGATTGTCAGAGCCAGCTTGAACAGATAGTTTAGCATCAGTTAGAGATATAGAGGTGACTGAGAAATAGAGTGACATTTTGTGGGATGGTGTTTTGCCTTTTATCACTTTTCTGTCAAAGCTCATTCAAGAACAGTGATTATTTGGTTTTACCCACATAGCCGGAGCACAGGGAGGGTGGGTCCTGCTACAGCAGGCATTCTGGGGGCAGAGTGTGGGTGGGGCCAGGCTGGCAGTTTGGAAAGGCAATGCCTTCCTCAGCCTAGCATACTGGCTGCCCATGAACACAGGCTTATATTGCAGTGTAGACATGCTCATGGATGTTATTAGGGGCATTTAGTGCATTGCAGGAGATACAGCACATGTCATGATAGGCAAGTGTAGACTCATGGATCTTGAAAGGCAAGTTGATCAATGTACCAGTGGATAAATGTCTGCAGGTTTTACAGCTCTTGTTCTGGCAGAGTCTGGTGACACTTCGTGTTGGCGTGTCTGGTCAGAGGAGAGCTTGCTTCTGATTACGATGATGTTGATAGGCTACAGGTTGTTGAAAGGGCTGAAGGGAAGCATCAGGAAATATTTCATTTAGGTTGGTATCCCTCTCAAGTGTGGGTTGTAGTTGTTTGTTGACATCCTGTAAGTGTGAAGTGACAGATGAAAACTAGGGGTGTGCAGTTGGATGGGGTTTCAGTTCTATATTGAAGCAGGTTTTCTTTGGGTATCTGGGTGGCCAAGTTGTATTAACATGTAAATGAGAGGCCTCTAAAGGCATTGGTAAAAACAAATGCAGAATCCTTACTTGAAAGGAAAGTGAAACAAATCTCTGAGTGTAGCATAAGGCGTCTATAGTGGCCTGATTTGCCATATCATATTGCATAAACGTAAATGACTGCACAATGTGCAAGGCTATGAAATATCAAGACCTACATTTTGCATTTCAGACAAAGTGCAAAACCAGGCTCTTGATCTTGTGTCTAGGGCCTAAGCCACTTTCATGAGAATAAGAGCATTCACCTAGTTCCTTGATCTAATTCTGTTTTAGGTATTTATATTCTACGTATGTTCTGCAGTTTCATCTGTGTCCTGTATTCTTCTTCAACCCCGTTGGGTAGGGCTGTGAAACAGCTGTTGTATGCCATCAAAGTCTTTAATTTCAGTGGCAGGTGAAATGATTCCTGTAAGTCTGTAAAATGCTAGTGGAGCCTCTGGGATTATGGCTACAATATAAGCATAAAATGTTATTCCTAGCGTATGCTGCCTATGACACGAAGAGGATATATGGTTCATGAGCATACAAACTATACTATAGAGAATAACATTTTATTTTATGTGTCACAGCAACAGTTTCATCAATGGGTTCCAATTAGGGTTTTGTGAAAGTTAGCAATTTTGCTGAGGGGATGGGTGAAAATTCCCTTCGGTTTCATTTCATGGAGCCTTTTAGCACTCCATGCCTTTTACTTCATGATTCTGGTTCATATGAATGCATATACTAAGTTTTCATCTGTTTTGATGTCAAAGCAATGCAAAATAGCAACACTGTTTCTACTGCCATCAGAGGTAACACGTCCACTGACTGCACTAGGTGCATGCATCTGACGAAGTGGGTCTTTGCCAATGAAAGTTTATGTTCCAACACTTCTGTTAGTCTATAAGGTGCCACAGGACTCCTCGCCGCTAGTAAGGACAAAGGCACTTGGGAATTGTGTCCACAGTTACATACTGTTTTAACCCAAATATTTTTACTCAGGGTACTGCTGTGTTGTTGATTGCTATTACATTTGTTATCTGTTTCATCTAAAAGATGAATGCCGAGCTGTGATCTACATAGCAAGAAAGGAAATACCCTACATACCTTGGTCATACTGATATCATGCTGGTATGTTTCTATATCATAAGTAAAATTTACTGATTTAGCCCAAATTCTTGAAGTAGAGAGTGTTCTTCTGGATTTACATTGGCATAATTAGGAGCAGAATTTGGCACCAAAATTCTGTTTAATATAAAATTCATCTGCACTGGCATCTGGATGAGTTATCCTTTCATTCTCCAGCCACTATGATTAAATTATTTGATTCATCCTCTATACCTCTATGCTGTCCATCTCCTGGTTTCAGCTGTAGTATTTCATCCAGTTTCGGCTATAGTATTTGTAGTTAGAGCTATTACCATTATTGAATAGTGTCGACCTAACACACTTTCTCCTCCCTGGCATCATAGTCCCTTGGGTACCTGATCTATCAGTACATTATAATAGTGGAGCATCTGCCTTAGCCATCAAAATGGCACAATTATCCTATCACATTAAAAAGAAACCTGGCTCTCTTCTTTGACTGCTCTCTAATTATCTTTGGATAATTTTATTTCAGTTTAGACTCAGGAAAGTAACATGATTTCTGTGTATCCTTAACTGCCATTTTGGATTGTTGCTTGTCACCCTTACAAATTAAAGTATTGAATATAAAATTTCAAGCTTTCAAACAGGTTTAAATTACTCTACAGCATGCACAGTGATTTATAATTATTTAAGGACTTCACATTTTATAGACACTTCAGTGTGGAATTTAAAGCACACCAGTAATTTTGAACCACTCTGTTCTGCACAAAGCAATTTAAATTTATTGGAAATGAAATCTGAAAGTGATCAAGGTTTGAGACATCATGGCACACACTGGTTAGAATTGCTAGAGAACTTTAAATTTTCATGAGCACTTCATTTAAAGGTGATCAGAGCTCTAGCCTGATATGCTACAATTTAAAATTGTTAGAGATTTTCCCATTTGGACTCTAATTTTTTTTTTTTAAATGAAGATGTTCTCAAGATAGTCTAATTTCACTTTATAGAGATCTAAAATGCAATTGAAAAGAGAAAAGAGAAGAAGAAAGATTTTGTGACTTGTACCTCATTGTCAATCTTTTCCCGTGTTTTTCAGAGAAAGCAGTTGCAGTACTGTACATCAGTACAATTCCCTGATGGATACTTTAAGCATTTTCTAGAGTTAAAAGTAAACAGTACAACAAAAGGATTCCAGTACAACTTTATGTAGGTATAATTTGAATGAAAATGGTCTTGTTATGGAGCCCTGCATTTTATGAAAGCCAATTGATCACTTTTCAATCAGAGGATGTAGTGTTTCACCTATGAGTAGTCTTTAATTTTGCAAGTAATTTTAGTAATTTTAGTAAAATTATATTCAGTGAGACAATGAGGCCCACTCAATGCCTTCTCTGAGCAGCTGTTCATATCTAGCCTAACCTTGGCTCAAAGTATGTTCCCACTCTGTTCCTCCCATTGATGTCAGTGCTTCCTTTCACATTTAACTGTGAAGGAAGTTAACTATTGGAACTCCATACTTAGGGACGTAATATATTCTCCATCACTTGAAGTCTTTAAATAGAAAATGGAAGTCTTTCTAAAGAGATGATCTACTTTTAGCCAGAATCTATGTGTTTGGTGCAGTCTATAAGAAATTCTATGGCCCTTGCCATATACAAAGTCAAACTAGATTATCATAATCATGTCTCCCACCAGCAAACATAAATTATGAATATTTTCTGTCATTCTTTTGTCCTGCTTCCTCTAGTATGCCCACTCTAACATAAAAATAAAATTAAGCAGTGGAACCATCAATATAATGCACTGAATTAATCAGGTAAATATGACACCTCTCACCTGTCCTCTTACTTTCCTATTTGCCACTCTGCATCCTCGCTTGTTTTGTCATATATACAATTAGTTTGTAAGCTCTATAGGGTAGAGAAAATGTTTTTAATTTGTTCTATAAAGTGTACAGTACACTTTGGACATTGTAATAATAAATGCAAATTACTCATGTATTTAAGGATTAAAGTTTGCAAATTTGGATCTGAAGAATATTTAGTTAAGTAATAATCTTGTAGGACACAAAATCTAAGAATCTCAAAATTAAATACCATACCATGCAGGATATTGCATTGGCTCAACTGGTACTCTAGTGTATCTATGCCAGAAAATTGTGTATCAATAGATTAGTACATGGACTGTTGAGAACACACACACACACACTTTTGAATAGGACACTGAACATAGCTGCAGTCTGCTAGTTTATGAGGGCTTCCCAAGTGCAAAGTAGGATTATTTGCCACCTGGGAAGAACAGGAAAGACTAAAACCCTTGGCCCTACCAAAAATTATCTATTACTGAAGTAGGTTCTAATATCTCAGACTCTGAATGTGATCTGCTGGCTCCCACGGTAATGTACAAAGTCACCATGTTTGCACAAGTAACAAATGCATTGCTTTGTGAAGTGCTTTTAGTTGTCATTTTAAAACAGGACCCTCTATATATTATAGAGAAAACTTGTTTTGCCTTTTGCTCATCTTATTGAAGTCAGCCTTGAAGCTTTTTTCAAGCACTTCAGGAGTGATGTGTAAACTAGCTAGAAGTACTTCTTGAATATATTTTACTGATTAAAAGGGACTATAACCCCACTAGACTTCCTAGTGTTCTGTAGGAGTCTAATTCCTGGTAACTGAATCTTCACTGTCTGGTAGGCATCTTCATAAATGAATCCAGAAATATTGTTCACAGTAATTTGCCTCCAAGTGCCAGTCATTCTAATTGAATTGTAAATGAAGCAGTCACAGTGTAAACAGATGTGAGGCTTTTTTCTCCCCATTGCTGGGAGGCTGAAGAGAAAAGAGAACCTAAATTTAACATCGTTCATACTATTGACTTTGATTTTCTTTATAAAAAGAGTAAACATTCAGTATATCTCTTCTCTCTTTCATATCTTATTTTCCAATAACCCATTACCGGCCAACAGATAATAGTATTAAAAGATACTGCAAATTGTATAATGGATGACAATGAATGGTTTAGGGGATTGTATTTGAAATAAGAAGGCTTTCCCCCTCTAGATCACATGAAGGGTCAGTTGAATAATGCAAGAAATGTCTCCTGAATTTTTTCTCAAAAATTATGGCAATTCTGTACTGTTGTTCGTTGGATTATTTGTTTGATAATATTCAGACAACTGCTGGTGAAAAATTAACAAATACTAACAGTCTCATGAAGTTTCAAACATATGATTATTTGTCCAAAATGTCATATAGATAATGTGTATTTTATTACTATATATTCATCTTTTGATAAATAATTCTTCTGTTTAAAATTTTTCACTCATTCAGTCAGGAAAGAAGCAATTTTATGTGTTAGGTGACCAGTCCCCCACTATGAACAATAAGCGAACAGTAAACATTTGTTCCTGAAAGTCATAAAAGAAGTTAGGTTTGGGTAATTTCTTCATGGTGAACAATTAAGCCATATCTAGTTACAGGTTTCCTTGAAACCTGACTCATGTTGGCTTCATGCAATTCACAGTCAACCTGTAGAACTCCTTGCCAGAGGATGCTTGAAAGCCAGGACTTCAACAAATTTCAAAATAGTGCTAGATAAATTCATGGAGGTTAGGTCCATCAATGGCTATTAGCCAGGATGGGTAGGAATGATGTCCCTAGCTTCTGCTTGTCAGATGCTGGGAATGGGAGATGGGGTGGGATCACTTTATGATTACTTGTTCTGTTTATTCCTTGTGGGGCACCTAGCATTGGCCACTATTGGAAGATAGGATACTTTGGTCTGATCTAGTATGGCTATTACATTCTTATGCTCTTAGTGCTTAAAAATATTTTCTTCACTCTTGTGTTCTTCTATCTCCTTTTGCCTCAGTGGGGGGGAGAACAGGGACACACACACACACACTTCCCTTGTATTCCCTGCCAGCCACTCAGTTTGTATCCTCCTTTTACAAGCAACTTTTTTTCTTCAATGAAATCTTCAATTACAGCCATTCCTTTTAAGACTACCTGAAGTCTACATCTCTTTTATTAGGATCATTTGGTTCACATTCTATCAACATCTCTCTCTGTCTTTGGGACTCATTTATACCATTTGCTTCAGTGTCCTTGTTTGGCAGCTTGCTCCATATGTTTGAAATAATTCCCCTTAATTCTCTGTTTAATCTTAACGGATTCAATGCTGATCCTCTAGCATCTGTGCTGCTGAAACAGCTGTGCTCCCACATTCATAAGTGTTCCAGCGTTCCTTTGGAACCTCAATGGAATATTACAACACACTGGTACGTTGAGCAGCACTGGAAGGGCATTTGTCATACACGTGTCACATGCATGTCAAGCAGCAGTGTAGTGCCTTATTTCCTCATTTTAAAAATCCAATCATGCTCTTAAGCATGCATGGCTGTATTGCCTAGTAATTTATCCCTCTGCATATCGCCCTTGCCCACGAGTTACAGACAGAGAAACTGAACCCTTGTGTTAAACATTTATCACTTAGACTTGGTATGCACTGAGAGCTGCTCCGTCTCCTAATTCTACACAGATACAGTGGAAATGCAAATATCAGACCAATCAGAAGTGTAATAAGGTAAGTGCAATTTACACCAATGAAGATTATTCTTGTTTTAAGCCTGGGTAAGCTCCACTGGGCTTCTCTTGTGTATCCTAGGAGTTTGAGCTGCTGTGCCTTCATCAGTAGTTGGCCACTGATTGCAGAATTTCCTGAATGGCAGAAAGGCTTATATGGACATCTGATAGACTATGTGACTTGTTTATAAATTTTATAGCTTGACTGAACATGTCTATAGAGTGTTTGATAGATATTTTAGACTGCTTTAAAATACTGCTGTCTTGAAAATCCAGTGGAAAAAGACCTTAGCTTCCTCATTACAATACAGTCACACTAAAAACTATCTGGACCATTTCATAACCTAATTTTAAATACCACTCTTTTAGTAGGTCACCTTAAAGCTCTATCACCATTCACTTTTTGCTTCTTTTGATTTTCATCTTAACAAGTGTCTTCTGAGAATGTGGGTGAAATTATTCTGTCTGCTGCAAGCAGTGATTGCTTTAGGAAAATGATTATGTGAAATATGTTATGCCCAATCCGTATGTCAGCTCTCAGCCCAATAAGGTTTAGAACAGTTAAAGTACTGTTTAATTAAACTCCCTGCCCCCAAAACATGGTTCATAATGAAAATGCTAACTGTGAAATACCATAACAATTGTCAGTAAAATAAAGTATGTGTATTTTTAAAATATTCAATTAAACATGACCTGCTGTTCACTAATTCACGTTTACTGGCAAATCTAATTACATTAAAAATAGTTATACTCAGCTCAGTGATTTGAATATCTCTCTCTCTTCCTCTCTCTTTCTCGCTATCTCTTTCTCAAAAAAGTGAGGGCAATTTTTTTTAAGAGCTCCTAAGTGACTTATGATCCAAAGGACCATTTTCAAGAGTGAGGAGGCACGTAATGACATGTTTTTCAAATGGTATTGCAGGACTTAAAGATGCAGAAAGGTAACTAATGGGATTTTCAAAGGTGGCTAACTTTTGTTGCTTCAGTTCCTAACTGGTTTAGGTACTTAAAGTACCTAAACCAGTTAGGAACTGAAACAACAAGAGCAACAACTTATTTACATGTCAAACATGCAAATAGTTTTGAAAGTGTGGTGCTTAGGAATCTAAGCCTTATTGAAAGCCAATAGGACTTGGGCTTCTGGTAGGAGACCTTTTTTCTTCTGAAGTGGACTTTGAGGCTGATCAGGACAGTCCTCCCTTCCTGTTCAGGTCTTCTCTTGTTAGCACTCTCAACATCAGGACAAGAAAGGCAACACTGAAAAAGTGGGGTGGAGGGTCCTGGGATCCTGAAGAGACAGACCAAAACACAAAAGGCTCTTGGAGCAATGAGATCATTGAAAGGAGGGTTTCTGCAGGCAGATGCTCATTATTTTTTGCACAGGTCTATTAGTCTCTTGTGTCCACTCCATGGCTAAGTCTACACTGCATCCTTCTTGTGCAAAAGCCTATGCAAATGAAGTGCAGATTAGCATATTTCTGCACTTCATTTGCATAATTAATTAGGGGGACATTTTTGAAAAAATGAGGAAAGGCTCTTGCTCAAGAGGGGTTTTTTGCACAAAAAGGAGCTGTGTAAATGGCTCCTTTTCGCACAAAAGCCTCTTGTGCAAAAATGGCCCCTAATTAATTATGCAAATGAAGCAATATGCTAATCCATGCTTCATTTCATAGGCTTTTTGCGCAAGAGGGATGCAGTGTACACATAGCCCATGAGTATAATGTGTGTGTTTAGAATAGGTATGTGAAGATTATCTGGTTAACCATTAGGACCACAGGACTGGTGGACTTTTGGGAATGTGCAATAGCTCCTGTAAAGGCATTGGCAAATTGGTACTAGTTTCAGAATTTTGTTAATTGGACTGTGGGGCTCCAATGTCAAGAGAGGTGGGACGTAAGGTCTGGGTCTAATACAGCAATCCATTTAATGTCTGGCACGGGAAGCTCATCATGGTTGTAACAGGGGAAAGAGTACTACTTAAAGCCTACTTCCTTTGTAAGAGAGTGTTATAAAATAGATTTATTACATATTCTTCTATGAAATCTCTTCCTTGCTATGTGGCATGTGTTGATTGTTAAAATGTTAGCAGCTCTTAAAACATCTTAAAAAAGAAAATGTAGGCAGAAAAACCTCTATGTTCAAGCCAGAGAACTTTCTGCAATTTGGAAACCTGCTCAAGAAGTTGGTAAAACAGAATGTGCCTAAGTCACAAAGTTCTAAAGGTGTTTGTAGATTATTATATCACTCTGTTGGAAAACTGGGAAAAGATGAACTTTAAACTGTGTTTGCAAAGGCCAAATTTATAAATGTATGGGGGGATGGTGCCTAAAACAGATCATGTGAGGACTTGAGGAAAAAGGGCTCTAAGTGATAAAAAAAATAGAAGAATGTCATCCTTGCCCTGGTCTTTTGTAAATAAACACTGATAAAAGTGTAGGGCCTAATTGTGTCTGGTCTTTGCATGGAAAGTAGAATCCAATAACTTACATGATAAATTCTTTGGTATAAAGACCATACCCACTAATGAATTTTTGCATCACCAACTATTTCTTGACCAATTGCTGCTATTACAATACAAATTTTGAAACAATTAATATGAATTAGTACATATAAATCATCCCTTGTATGCCACTCAAAAGGAACTGTCTTAATTGTAGTCAGCTCCTGTATTACTGTTGAGTACAATATAAGACATTTTTGCCCCATAAGTACACAAGTAATTGTCTCCCGGATCCTCTAGACCCAGCCCAGAAATAAAACATACTGATTTTGCAGGGAACTAGGCATGATGCAACTCATCTTTTTAATACTTGTGGACATGAGGGGTGGGTGAACGTAGGGCTGGAGAAGGCAAGCCCCCAGGCCTGCCTCTTCTGCCTGAGGCCTCGCACCCCACCGCCCCGGAGTCAAACCCACTCACCATTGCATGGGCTCACCACAAGCCCCCTGATCCAGTTATGTGTGGTGTATAGTCCAAATCTCCCCAGCTCCAGAACAGGGGGAGGATGGATGGTGCATGGCTCAACCCTCTCCAGCCCCGGAGCATGGGGAGGGTCGGTGGCACACAGTCCCAGCCTCTCCAGCCCCGGAGCATGGGGAGGGCAGGGGGCACATGGCCTAAGCCTCGCTGTATCCAGAGCATGGGGAGGGTGGGGAGCCGACAGCCCAGCCTCCTTAGCCCAGAACATAGGGAGGGTGCACTGCCCCAGCCTCCCTAGCCTTAATGTGGCTGAAGCCTGGGAGTCATGCTGAAGCTGGAGGCAGAGTGTGGGTGGAGACATGCCTCGAAGTTTGGGAAGGCATTGCTTTTCCCCACTTCTACACCCACTGCCCACGCTTGCAGACTTTGTCCTTTATTAAGGTTCCTTTCTTGTGATCATTTTTAAAATATTTTCTGATCTGGAGATATCACAATTGTTAGAACTGTAATTTTTAACCTAACAATACTCAAGTATTAATGTGTGCATTTGTATATGTTCTAACATTTAAATGAGAGCATAAAGGAAATGTGCCTGCTTCATAAATTCTAATACTCATTTGTCCACTGAGGTGCAGTGATGCTGAGGAATGCCTTAAATAGGGCTAATAGACAGGGACATTTATATCTCTTTGATATCTTTTAATAGTTTACTTTTACAGATTCAATTCCATTTTCAATTATACTTTGCCCAGCACAATTCTATTCTGCAAGAGAACAGCAGGGTTCTTCTAAAGCTCTGATTGTGCCTTTAGTCTGCAAATAGGTTTCCATCATACCAATACATTGCAGAAATGTTTTTTTTCTTCAAAGGAAATTATAAAGACTTGTGCTTAGAAGGGGGTATGTTTTTAGTGGTTACAGTGGAGGGCTCGTGACAAGACTGCAGAGGTCCAGTCCCAAGCTCTGTCACTAGTTTACTGAACAATTTGGGCAATTTCTTTATTTCAACTTGCCCACCTATGAAATAGTTATCATTAATATAGAGTTAGGAAGTCTCCCTTCCCAGCACTCTAAGGACACGCACAATCCATAAAATCCACACACAAGTCAGACTGCACTAATGTCCACATAACCCTCATCACAGTGCCAAAACTGAAAACTCCCTGGGTATGTCTACATGTCACGGGCAGATTCACCACCATGGCAACTCCAGCTGGTTGCTCTGGGAATTAGCTTGTTGACTCGCTGGACGCCTCCCTCTAGCTGGTGTCTCCCCATGTTCCTCTTTGACCATGGCGTCCTCTTCAGGACACTGCCCTCTGGCAGTGCCCACTCCAGTCTCTGAGCCCCCTTCCAGGGGGTGTTGTTTACCCAACTGCACACTCCAGGGTCCTCCCATCCCCAGGGGCACCCAGTTCTTCTCCCAGGGAACACCCAGTTCCCCTGTACCCACCTTGCCTCAGTGACTCACTGCCAGTCTTCTTCTAGCCCCTGCCTCTGGGGCAAACTGCAGTCTGGAATGGCCACTCATCACTGGCAAAGGGGTGCGGACCTGCTGCCTTTGCCTGCCATGGTTGCCCCATGCAGCCCCAGTAGCTTCAGGCCTTGCTGCCTGGGGGCTCGCTTGGCCCGAGCTTCCGCAGCCCTGCCGTCCTTCCCCAGCACTGCTTTACCTCCAGGAAGCCTCCTGCTTCCCAGGCAATGTGTAAGAAGATACTTTTTTAAGACAGATCACTCAGATGTGACATACTTTTAGTTTAGATGTATTTTATCATACAAGAGATAGGAGACTTTTGTCTCCATCGTTGACCATTCTGTATTTTACAGTGGAAATTTCTTTGCTTGTTGAATCAAATGTTAATGAATCAATAGCAGGGATTCAGGGGAAGAAATTAACAAGAGGTAAACAGCAGAGTTTGGTGGTGGGAACATAGCCCTGTTTATAGGTGAAAAACAAATGACTGATATTCTATCTAGGGATGCAGACATATACCCTAGCATGGAGATTAGGTCCATCAATGGCTATTAGCCAGGCTGGGTAGGAATGGTGTCCCTAGCCTCTCAGAGGCTGGGAATGGGTGATGGGAGAGGGATTACTTGAAGATTCCCATATCAGCTGTTTGTCGGCTCAGCGCGGCAGTCTAGATGGGGATCTGCCGACCCCAGAACCCTTCGTCGGCAGATCCTTTATGCCTCGTGAAACGAGGCTTACAGGATCTGCCGACGAAGGGTTCTGGGGTCGGCAGATCCCCGTCTAGACTGCCGCGCTGAGCTGACAAACAGTTGATCGGTACAGCGCGGTGGCCATTTTGATTTAAATGAAGCTGCAATTATTTAAATTGCCACTTCATTTCCCTTTGCCAAGTAAACTACTCTACATGGCTCCATCGACGGGGGCACCTAGCATTGTAGACAGACAGGATACTGGGCTAGATGGACCTTTGGTCTGGCCTAGTATGGCCGTTCTTATGTTCTTATTCTTCAACTGGGCAGACAAGCTGCCAGTGAGCTTGGTCTCATGAAAGGAATGTCTCACACATCCTGACTTAAAGAAATCATTGTGAAAGTGCCTTTGGGTAAGCAGAGCCTTATTAGACAAGAGGGCATTTTATTAGTTAAGTTCAGTCTCAGAAAGTATGTTGTAATTTTGTTTTGTATGTAATATCTCCCCCAGTATTTCTTCTTCCTGTCACTTGAATCTTTGGGCTTTGTTAAATAAATGTACACGTTTTCTCTATAAACAAATCTATGTGCTATCAGTTAACCGCTGTTGTGTCCTTCAATGCTGATAATCTGTGGTGTGCTGTTCTTTGGGAAGAGAGGATCTGGACATTCTGTGAGTATGCCATGAATTGAACTCCAGAGATACTTGTGAGTTGGAGCATGCCAGTTATGCAACAGCAGAGAGCCAACAGAGCCAGCCTGAGCTTGGGAGGGGAGTACTTGGGGCTTGTGGAGTAGGACCCAAACCTTATCAGGTACAAGACAAGACTTCATGTTAAAAACAGGTGGTAGCAAGGTGCCTCACAACCTTGGGTTTCCTCAAGAGGTATCACAGCATGGAATAACCAGAACTATTCCAACTATAATAAAATGGCACTCACTAAAATTGGAATGATGATAACAAGAGATTCGAGTGAAAATTTTAGAATTTCATTATTAGTAAGGAAGTGTTAAGTAAATAAAGCTTACAGAAAGAAAAGCCCAATACAATTAGTACTTAATTGCAGTATTAGTGATGCTTAAATTCTGTGACAGCTGTATTCAAAATAAATTCATATTGGCTATTAAATTTAAATGGCAGAAAGATCCATAAAATATAGAAATTCTGAAACTATTTATTACCAGAATTATTCTTTTTGTAGCAGTATTTGAATTTGACGAACAAGAAAGCTATTTACTCTTTGAAATGTAATTAGTGAAAGAGACCCGTCAATTCTGTCCAATGTTGCATAAGAGACCGAGAAAGTCTTAGGTGCTGAAATTCCATCTATTCCAGAATTAGAATATTGGTTTTATTTACTAACAAATAATTATTTGGCCAGCTATAACTACAGATGAATTACACTGTTTATCAAGGATATGAAAGCCAAATTATTTCTTCAGTTACACCCTATGGTCTTCATTTTATGCCCTGAGACACCTGCACAAATCCATTGCATTCAGCAAACCTTGGCCTGAGACAGCCCATATTTGATGACATTTAGGACATGCTTCAAAACCTATCTATTCCTCTCTGACTTTGGGAAATGGGAGAGAATTTAGTGTGGTAAGTTGTGGGAAGAGACCAGGGAAATTTATATTGTTTGTTTGAACTTTGTTGCTTCAGGCAAAAATGTCAACTCTAATTTTACAACTTGTTGAGAATTCTTAGTCAAAGCATTCTCTCTTTTATGTATCAAAATAAAGCAACAATTGGAATGGAACGTATTTTTGTTTACAAGTTGGAATTCAGACTAGCACATTGGGTAGGTTTAGGCAATCTATGTACAATTTATTAATTATAATTACTTCTATGAACTCTATGTGTAATTCAAACCCTTAGTCAGTGATATGCTACAAAGGAATGGTCACATATATCACAAAACCTGTCTGGACCAAACTCAAAGGCATTCAAAAGAATAGTTAACCCTAAATGGCTCTTATGAGATATTAGCCACAGTAAAACAAAAGACATGCTTATGAGAATGGAAGCTGGTTCTTCCCCATATTATCTGCAGGGAAGGAGAGTTTTAACAAAGAAAGTCCCCTTGCAGAAAACAAGAACAAAGAAAAAGTTGTGGGGATCTACTATTTAAAAGGGGTATGCTCATTGAGCTAGGAGCAATTGACCAATGACCCTGAGCAAGCTGAAGAGAGTTTGCTGCAAAAGCCAGGAGGGAAAACCTGAAGGTAGAGCAGGAGGCAGTTGAGATCCTGAATGGACCGACCAAACCCCTGATATTTCCAGACCTGAAAAGCTTGATGTAGCTCAAAATCTTATATCTTTCTCCGAAGGAAATTCATCCAATAAAAAAGAAGTTCTCTCACCCACATTTTTTCTGTAATATTCTTGGTTCAGCATGACTACACCACCCATGCAAACACAATCTAGGTGGCTATTAGAGGACCCCTAAGGAGTGATCACTAACAGGAGTCCTAATAGGGTGGAGCTCTAAGAAATGGAGTGTTTAAGCTGTTGAGGATGCTTGAGTTCAGCACCGATCATGGGACAAGGGGGAGTTCTAAACACAGAGTCTGTACCTGTAAAGTTAGTCAGATGATGGAGATTATGTCTACATCCTCCTCAGGCTCAGAGAGCATAGAAGCACTTAGGACCTAAGTATTTGGATCGAAACACAGCATCATGGTGAGCTTCCAGCAGGGAGTGCTCACTTAGCTCTGTGAGAACTGCTAATAGAATTACAAACTTACTTAAGTCAGTAGATACAACTCTGCATTCATACAGATAATAGGTCTGTTGATTACCCTGGGCCATGTTTAAATAGTTGCTTTTCAGAGTAGAGAGTCACTAAGGGTGTGTCTAAACTAAATAATCTCCGCTTCGTTTAAATCAAAATGGCCGTCGCGCTGTGCCGATCAGCTGTTTGTCGGCTCAGCGCGGCAGTCTAGACGGGGATCTGCCGACCCCAGAACCCTTCGTCGGCAGATCCTTTATGCCTCGTAAAACGAGGCGCAAAGGATCTGCCCGGCGAAGGGTTCTGAATCGGCAGATCCGTCTAGACTGCGCTGAGCCGACAAATAACTCGGCACAACTGCGCAGCCATATTGATTTAAATGAAGCGGCAATTGTTTAAATCCCTGCTTCATTTCCCTTTGCCAAGTAAACTAATCTACATGGCTCCATCGATGGAGCCATGTAGTTTAGACGTACCCCAACAGTATTATATATCCATAGAGAAAACAAAACAAACTATTTCTATTGAAGAATGGCAACAAAGAGGGATTAATCCAAACTCTCATTTGAATATACAGGATTAATTCCTGAAACAGGCAAAACTAGCTCTAAGTGGTTGCTATTATTATAGACAAATGGAAATGCACTTACAGTTTCTCAGTAACTGTTAATATGATACATTATTTGTCTTGCAGTAGCAGCTGGAGGCCTAGGGTCCATTGTGCTAACACCACACAATCCCATAACAAATTCAGGCTACGTCTAGACCGCACGCCTTTTTCGACAGAGGCTTTGTCGACAGATAGTCGATAAAGCCTCTGTCAAAAAAGAGCATCTAGATTACATTATGTGGATCCACGAAAAATCGATCCACTTTTTCTGAAAAGAGCATCCAGAATGCCAGATGCTCTGTCGGCAAAAGAAGGCACCCAGAAGTGCTTTTGGCAGAGCATGGGGGCAGCCTTTATTTCCAGGTGCTGCTGGCTGCCTTTTGCAGAGACGCGTACTTAAAGGGATCCCCCTGGACAGCCGTTGCTCTGTTCCTGCTTCTGGCTTGCCTACCTCCTAGAGGGAAAGCAAAGCTGCTGCAGTGCTTGCTCTGGTTGCCCTGCTTCCTCGGACACCACAGTAGTTTATTTTTATTTATTTTTTTTTTTTTTTGCTTTTCACCTTTTATTTGGCCCAGGAGCCTGAGCTGCCATACTGCAGCTTCTGCTGCATCTACATACTCTGTCAAGAATCTCCTGCCCCATATGGACCCAGACCGCACCAAAGAGACCCTCCTCCAGGATGCTGGAGTTCTTCCCTTGCCCCCAAACTTTTTTAGGGACAGGCAGATTTGGAGGCACGAGATGAGTTCGGACTGGTGGGACCGGCTCGACGACCACTGGCTCTGCAGCTTCTGGACGTGAAAGGCCACATTCCTGGAGCTGTGTGTCTGGCTTGCCCCTGCTCTGGAACACCAGGACACCCACCTGTGGTCCGCCATTCCCCTGCAGAAGCGGGTCGTAATCGTCCTGTGGAAGCTGGCCACCCCCGACAGCTACCGCTCCGTGGGACACCAGTTTGGCATAGGGAGGTCTACCATTGGGGCCGTCTTGATGGAGGTAAGTCACTGTCGGGGGACAGGCCCTGCTGAGTGGGGGTTAAGAAAGGGGGACTGCCAGGCAAGGGCAAGAGGGAGTGGGGGATGTAGTGGCACTCGGAGGCAGCTCCTTGGCTACCCCTGCACTGATGTGGGGGAAGGGGGCATCCTGGCAAGGCAGGGTGTGGGGGGGAAGGGTTCTCCTCCCAAGCACTTAGGTAAACTAACTCCCTGGTTTCTGTCTGTCTATTTGTCTCATGCTGCAGGTGGTGAGAGCCATCAGTGCGGAGCTGTTGAAGAGGCTTGTCCGTCTCGGGGACCCGGTCAACATCATTGGTGGGTTTGCCACCCTTGAATTCCTGAACTGCGGAGGAGCCCTCAATGGGACACACATCACAATCTGCGCACCGCCCCATCGAGCAGCCCAATTTATAAACAGGAAGGGCTACTATTCGATGATGCTGCAGGCCCTGGCCCACTACCGGGGACACTTTATGGACATTTGTGTCGGGGGGTCGGGACGGGCACATGATGCCCACATATTCAGGAACTCTTACCTGTACCATAGGTTGCAGGCAGGAACATTTTTCCCCCAGTGGCACCTTGGGCTCAGGGACATGCCGATGCTGGTGTGCATAGTGGCCGACGAGGTCTACCCCCTGATGCTATGGCTCATGAAGCCCTACACTGGCCACTTGGATTCAAGCAAGGAGCTTTTCAACATGCATCTTAGCCAGGCTCGCCTCCAGGTGGAATGCGTGTTCGGCCAGCTGAAAGGGAGGTTCCGTTGCCTCCTCACACAGTTGGAGATGGGCGAATGCAACATCCTGGAGGTGGTGGTCGCATGTTTCTACCAGGTTATGGAGGGTGCGAGGAAAGGGGAGGCCTTCCTGCCGGGGTGTGGGACAGGTCCTGATGGAGATGTGAGGCAATTTCAGCAGCCCCGGACAGCTGCCATCTGCCAGGCTCACCAAGCTGGTGTCCAAATCCGAGAGGCCCTGAGGGAGAGATTCTCAGAAGGAGCCCACTAACTCTCCCCAAGGTCTCCTCCATGGGGGGGTTTGGCCTGGCCAACCCCTACTTGTCCCTCCACTACCCTCACTCTCTTCCCATTAAGAACACATATAAGACCCACTTTTCTTCGTAAATAGAAGTTTGCTTTATTAGAAATACTATCGGTAAAGAAAATGTGTGAACTGTTTAACAAAACTTTCTCTTTTTACTGTTCACCTGTTTATCCACAAAGGATAATCTGTCTGTCAAAAATAAAGATTGTGTAACAACTGAAATGTCCTTTAACTGGGGTGGTAGGGGACTAAAAACCTGGAGGTGGGAGGGGGGCTCAAGTAGGCAGCAGCTTCCCTGATCACAGGGTCCTGCCACCTTCCTGTGTCCTGGCATCGCCAAGGCCTTGGGATTGGGTGGAGCGAGAGCCAGTCCTGGCCTGGGCAGGTGGGGGAGGCAGCTGTTGAACCTGTGAGGGCTCGGGAGCAGGAGGGAAGTGGGGGCTGAGGGGAAGGAGGAGTAGGGGCCTGGCGTGCAGGAGGAGCAGTGCCCGTGACAGGGGCAGGCAAGGCGAAGAGCTCCCTCATTGTGGCACAGATGTCAGTGCGCTGCTGGACCAGCTCATCCAGCAGCCTGCTGCACCACTCGGCCTCTGCCTGAGTCCTCTGCTGGAGGGTCCTGTTGAGGTCCTGCAGGGCCACAATGTGCTCCCTCAGCAGGTCCGTGTACACACACCAGTGCCTGCTGGTGCCACGGGTCCGGGATGGTGGTGGGGCGGGTGTGGTGCTCCCTTTTTGGGGTAGACGGTCCGGCTGTGGAGGAAAAGAGGAGGAGACAGTCACTGTCTATGTGCACCCCTGCTGTCTCCGAGGGCATGCAGTGGCTGTCAGGGGCTCTCCTTTGGACAGGAGACTCAGGGGTGTTACACATGACACCGTGTTTGAGTTGGGAAGAGGCCTGAAAGCCTCACAGGGGCCCCACAGTGGCAATGGGGCTAGCTGGCCCCCCACACTGCCAACCCGCCTGTGTGTGGTGACCCCTCAAAGCACTCACCTGATGTTCCCTCCCCGATGTCCACGGACACCTGGGAGGCCTCTGGGCTCTGAGTCCCTGCTGCCTCCTCTTGGTGCATCTCTCCCGCCTCTCCTGCCTGGTTTTCCTCCCTCAGGAGGGGTCGGTCCATGATGTGGTGGGGTAACCCGGACTCCACCACACGCAGTGGAGTCTGGGCTTCCCCATTGCCCAGGATCTGCTCCAACTCCTCGTAGTAAGAGCGGGTCTCGGGAGCTGCCCCAGAGCAGGAGTTCTGGTCCCGGGCCCTGGCATATCCCTGCCGCAACTCCTTTACCTTGGCCCTCACTTGTGCCATGGTACAGGGTTGATGCCCTTTGGTGGCCAGTCCCTGGGCCAGGTGCTCATAAATGTCCACATTCTTGCGGCGTGTTTGCAGGGCCTGCAGGGCTTCTTCCTAGGACCAGAGCTCCAGCAGGTTTTTGATTTCTGGCCCTGACCAGGTTGGTGCCCGCCTTTTGGTGCGCCTGGGTGGGTCCTCGTCTGTCCCGAGACGGGCCGGAGGGGCCTTGAGGCTGGGACATGGCTGTCACGGGTGCTCTGGCTAGCTGCCAGGACAGTAAGGCCTCTCTGGGTGCCTGTGCCTTTAAGAGACTGCAGCCAGTAACCAGAGAGGTGCTGTATCTGTAAAGGCTAGACTGTCCACCAGGGCTTCTTCCTGGAGGCCTTTTTTGTCGACAGAACTGGCTCCCTGCATCCACACACACCTTTTGTCGACAGATCTCTGTCGACAAAGGCGTTCTTCCTCGTAAGAGGAGGTTTACCGCTGTCGACAAAACTGCCGCATTCTGTCGACTTACTGTTGACAGAATGCAGCTGTAGTGTAGATGCAGGTATAGTTTTGTCGACAAAGGCCACTTGTCGACAAAACCCTGTAGTCTAGACACACCCACAGTCCACTGTCTCTAAGAGTTTATAATCTAAACTATTAAAATGCAAGACTACAGATGGCTACAAGAACCAGAGTGTCTGATCCTTCAAGAGCTAATAAGCTCGGGTTGAAATTACTGATCATCTTGCAGGATCTGGTCAAAATATCGGTCCTGATCCTAAAGCTATTGTTTGGGTTGGATTCCTATTTAAATCAGTAAGAGTTCTAATCATGTAGAAGCTGCAGGAGTGCGACTATTAACATTATCTTATTTTAAAATAGGTTAGAATCTTGTTCGCTGTCTTCAAATATTAATTAATATTATTGAGCATGGTAAATTCAGGTATTATGTACCATACAAATGAAAGCGGTCTAAATTAAGGCACTTTAAGATTCATTCTTCTCCAAAAAGGATATGCAGCACTCATTAACAGTAATTGAAGTTAAATAAAGAGTGAAGAGAATATGCCCTTTAATCTATTTTTGCGACACTGGCTATATAGTATAATCTCTTGATTATTTTCGAATTTTTGTTCTAGTAATACTCAAATGCAGCAAAATAAATTAAACCTATTTTTTCCCTCTCTGAATCAGAACTTTTTTTGCAAACCTGTATTGTCTTTGCATTTGAAGTTCCATTACAAACTTTCCATAATCATTTTACATAGGGCTGTCATGGGCAGACTCACCAGCATAGAGCCTCCAGCTGGTTGCTCTGAGAATTAGTTTGTTGTCTCACTGGATGCCTCCCTCTAGCTGGAGTCTCCCCGTGTTCCTTTTTAACCACAGCGTCCTCTTCCGAACATTGCCCTCCAGCAGTGCCCACTCCAGTCTCTCTGTGCCCCCTTCTGGGGCGGGGATGTTGTTTCCTCCACTGCACACTCCAGGGTCCTCCCCTTCCCAGGGACCCCCCCACCCCAGTTCTCCTAGGGAATTCCCAATTCCCCTGTACCCACCTTGCCTCAGTGACCCACTGCCAGTCTTCATCTAGCCCCTGCCTCAGGGGCAAACTGCAGTCTGAAATGGCCACTCATCACTAGCAAAGGTGTATGGACCTGCTGCCCCTGCCTACCATGGCTACCTCTTTACAGCCCTAGTAGCCTCGGGCCTTGCTTCAGGCCCTGCAGCCTGGGAGCTTGCTTGGCCAGAGCCTCCCCAGCTCTGCCTTCCTTCCCCAGCACTGCTCTCTCTCCAGGAAGCCTCCTGATTCCCTGGCAATCAGGTCCCTTCTACTCTCCCTACCGAGCAACAGTCAGTTCTCTCTCCTCCCAGGAGTCCTTCTTTATATAGTCCCCAGCTGGGCCCTCATTAGCAGAAGTGCCTCAGCTGGGGCTTTGCTCTCAGCCCTTGTCCAGGGCTGGGGTTTGCCCTTAAAGGGCCAGTGCAGGGCACACTCCCTCTCACAAGGACCCTCATTAAGCAAAGCACTGTTTGACTTTAAGTATGTGCTCAAAGTCCATCTCAATTCAGAAAAAAAAATAAACACCTAATGAAACCTAAGGATATATTTCAACGCTTTACTGAACCAAATCTAGGGGTATGTCTACATTGCACAGCGAGGTATCCTGAAATAGCTACCCTGCATCTACACAAGCAGCCCAGTATTTAAAAATATTTTTCAAAATAACAGATGTGCTATTTCACCATCCTGGTAACCCACACTGCATGAGGGATAAGGGGATGGCCCCAAATATTGTGTTATTTCAAAATTTGGCACTGTGTAGGTGCACCAAATTTCAAAATAAGCTATTTTGAAATAGTTTCAAAATAAGATACACAATTTGCACCACGCAAATTGCATATCTTATTTCAAGTTTAGGGTGCTGTGTAGATGCACCCTAGGGTAGAAAGTCATGGAAGTATAATGAGGGGGGAAAGGGAAGAAATCCTGCAGATACCAAGTTGTATGGTCAAAGCAGAGGGAAGAATAGTGATCTTCAGGCATCCGGAAGCTGCCGGTCATGATCACTGAAGCAAGCATGCTATGTATGCTGCCAGCATACAGCTATAGGTGTCATGGATATGGAAACGCTTAGGCACCAAGAAACCACAAAGGTACAGTTATGTGAGATGTACCAAAATAGACATGTGGGAGACAATAATATGAAATAATTTGAGCAACATATTTTTGAAAATGTCATCTGTAACAAAAATAAATCTGCTCTGTAATTAACTATATTTAGATGAATTATGCAAAATTATAAGCAAAATGCAAAGTGGTGCATGTTTAATATCTTATGTTAAAAATTATTTAAATATACAGTTACCATATTAATTCTTAATGAGATATAAATATCTTGATCCTTGAGTGTTCTGAAAAGGTAATGCATTACAGAGGATAGAATACCGTGATTATACCATACACCACAATGCAAAATAAAGTACATGATAAGGTAGGTATCTGAGCTGGGTGAAAACTTTTTGGCGGGTGAGTAAAATCTCATTGAGATTAACAGTTGAATTCACACCATTCAATCAACATAACTGTAAGCATAATCCCCACTTAATACAAAATGAGTCCATGAACTCACCCAAGCTCTTGCTGAGTGTTATTTTGAGTAGAGATGTGAAGGTAGGTAGAACAGAAAAAAATATATAACCAGGGGAAGAGAGAGAGCTTAACTGAGCAGATAAAATCTCATGAGCTGCCCTTGGAAGAAACCTGGAAAGAGGATTTTGGGTCAAGGGTTCAAGCTGAAAAGAATGCTCTTGGTGTGACACAAGAGACAAAAGCAGTGGTCTCTGTGCTCAGAGACACGAGGCTTTGTACATTCTTTGTAAATAAGCAAAACTACAACAAAAATATCCAATTATTACCAATTTCTCCTACATAGAATAATCTGCTAGTTGGATTTTTAATTGCTTGGATCAAAAGGGCCAATTCTCTCTCTCTTCTCATTTAAAAACTCAAGTATTCATTAAAACACCACAACATACATTGTGCATCATATTCTGTATAGAGTAGGAAATACTTCATTGCTTAGGACAAATAACAGCTATGAGTGTGCCACAAGAATTAGTAAGATGATAAATGATATTTACTGTATAACACACTGGTGCAAAG
Source organism: Rafetus swinhoei (assembly GCA_019425775.1). Taxonomy (NCBI): domain Eukaryota; kingdom Metazoa; phylum Chordata; order Testudines; family Trionychidae; genus Rafetus; species Rafetus swinhoei. The sequence continues at coordinate 124,161,480 of CM033424.1, forward strand.
TGTCTCAGTGTACAATCCAGTGAGATCAAGAGGCATTTTATATTAGACCCCAGTCTTAGAAGACAACCTTGGACTCTTGTATTGAACACTTTCAGATCCCACTGAGTTCCATGGGAGTAGAGGGGTTGACAGCTGTCAAGGGACATGTCTACACTGGGAAATTATTTGAAATAATTTATTTTGAAATAATAACTCCTGATATAACTTTTGAAATAGCACGTCCACACTGATTGAAGCCTGCATCGCATGTAAAACCCATGGAAGCACTCTGGGAAGGGCACCAGGAGGGTGGACACTTCCTATAGTTGCTTGCTGAGGCTGAGACATGGGCTTAAAGGGGCTGCTCTCTACAGCTGCATCTCACATGTCACTTCTTCACTGCCTAACCTCTCATGGGACACCAAACTTATGCTGTGTGCTCTGGTTGCCCTTGCAGATGCATAGCAAAGGGATGACCAGCAGTGGCTCCAGAACTACTGCATGCAGAAGGCCATCTTCTTGAAGCTCAATGAATTGCTTGCCTCTTCCCTAAGGCGAAGGAACACTCACATGAGACCCGCCATCCTTCTCCAAAAGTACATTGCCATCGCCAGACAGCTACCACTCCATGGGGAACCAGTTTGGCATGGGGAAATCCATGGTTGAAGCTATACTCATGCAGGTAGTCAAGGCCATCAGCACCATATTGCTGCAGAGCATCATAATACTGCGGAATGTTGACCCCATCATCGATGGCTTTGCTGCCATGGGCTACCCCAACTGGGGGAGGACCATAAACAGCACCCACATCCCCATCCTAGCCTCCATGCCTCAGAATTTATTAACCTAAAGAGGTACTTCTCAATGGTGCTGCAAGCCCTGGTGGACCACAAGGGATGGTTCATGGACGTTTACATTGGCTGGTTGGGGAAGGTGCACAATGCCTGCATAGTCCGGAAATCAAGCTTGTTCCAGAGGATACACACTGGCACTTTTTTCTCTGACCGCACCATCAGGGTTGGGGGTGTGGACATGTCCATGTGCATCCTGGGTGATGCAGACTACCCCTTGCTCCCCTGACTGATGACGCCCTACACATGCAGCCTGAACCCCACTAAAGAGTATTTCAATGCCATGCTAAGCAAGTGCTGCATGGTTGTCAAGTGTGCCTTCAGCCACCTAAAGGGGAGGTTCAGAAGTCTCCTTACCTGCCTGGACCCCAGCGAATGAAACATGCTCTACATGGTGGCGGCCTGCTTTGTGTTCCACAACATATGTGATAGCAAGACGGAGAGTTTCCTGCCAGGATTGGAGGCAGAGGCTAATTGGCTGCTCAGGGCTTATGACACCAGTGCCATCAGGAGAGCACGTCAGGGGCCTGTGCTCATCTGGGAGGTTTGGATGGAAAGTTTTAGACAAGGCCACTTGTAAGACTCTCTCCTAGGCCTCTGTACAAGGGGTCCCTGTATTGCCCCTGTGTGCCTTTCCTCCCCCAGCACTACATTCCCCTGCCCTCCCTTCCCACCTTCCCACTCCTCAGCAGATCAAATAATAAAGTATTTTTGTTAGACCAAACAACTCTGATTTTTTTTTATTTGGGGGATATACAACAGGGGAGGGACTGGGGAAAGAACATGGAATGTGGGAGAGAAGGAGAGGTTGAGGGATGGGGCTGGGAGTGGAGACTGCCTTGGGTACCTCAGGAGGTTTTGGCTGCTCAAGAGGTCATACTGTCACATGTTCGGAGGGCCCAGCAGCCCCTTGGGAGGAGCTAGGAGGAGAAGCCTGTGGAGAGTGAGTGGGGACAGGGAGTTGGGGGTGGGTAGGGAGTTGGGAGGGTGGGGAGTTGGCAGGGGTAGGGAGTTGTGGGGAGGACGGTGGTGGGGAGTTGGCAGAGGGTTAGGGGACAGGGAGGTGGCTGGTGGCCCACTCCACACACACAGCCATGTGCTCCATAACAGGCCTTGTGCTGCCATGACAGCTGCTCCCACATGGCCTTCCACTACTCCCAGTCAGCCCAGCGCTCCTCACAGTTGTCAGTCCACTCCCAGCATTTGTCATCACATCCCCGGATGAAGGAATGGAGCCAGACCATCTGGTCCCACATCAAATCTTCCCTTATGGTGCATCTTGCAGAGTCGGGAAGATGGCATCAGAGGTAGTGGATGCACCACCTTTGCAGCTGGCCCAGCTGTGAAGAAAAGTAACTAGGGCAGTTATACCAGGATGAAGCCTAGCCCTAATCTCTGAGCAAACACCAAAGGTGTCAGTTCAGATGATGGTAATGTGCTTCAAGCAAGGCCATCTGTTGCCTAGACAGTGGGCATTTTCCTGCAGGGGCACAGACATTCCAGGGGAGTATAGCCATCCTCACGTCCCAGGGACAAGCAGGGATGGGAAAGTGCCAGCCAGGCCAGGAGCCTGCAGCACTGGTAGCAACCCGCAGAGAAAGAACTTCCAACCCTGCCCACTGAAGGAGGGAAGAGGGTTATTGAGGGAGGTGTGTGTGAATGGCAGAGAATGTGCTACTGGGGTCCCCTCCTGTTCCTTACCCCCGGCAGGTTCTACATCGCACGCTTGACTGGGAGTGGATGCTGCCCAAGTGCAGTCATGACCCTGTTGTGTGTGTGGCACTATTGTGTGGTTCCATGCCCCCAAACTCCTTAGTGGTGGCATGTGGGGGAAGGTGTCCCACCACAGAGTCAGGAGTAAGGCAGGCCTGTGCAGAAACCTTGTGAGAAGGAGCAAGGGGTTCCTGTGTGAGAGTGTTATGGAACTGAGTGCTCCAGACCAGTGCTCCACGTGCACCCACATGCACAGGCAGTTGTGCAAGCCCCAGGCCAAGAAGGCCAAGCAAGGAGCACCCAGCCTCTCGCAGCCCACCACCTGTATAGGGAAAGTGATGGAACTCACCTGAAGTGTCTTCCCTGGGAGACATCCTGGGAGAGGAGGACTAGCCCCACGCTGAGGATCAGCTCCTAGGTGATGGGCATGGTATCCTGGCTGGCCTGCCCCTCCTCCTTCTCCTGCACCGCCCCACCTTTTTGGAGGCTGACACTGGGTATGTCCTGGCTGGTGTCAATAACGACCGGGGGAGAGGTGACCAGCCCCCTCCCAGGATGGCATCCAACTGCTCATAGAATCAGCAGGTGTGAAGTGACACCCAGAGCAAGAACTTTGCTTCTTGGCCTTTGTGTAGGACTGCAGGAATTCTTTGATTTTTGTGCAGACCTGGTTGAGGTTCCACATGTATCTGTTCTCCACCAGGCTGACAGCCATCCAGCTGTATATATTGGCATCCCTCCTCTTGATGCAGAGATCCTGAATGTTGGTCTCCTCCCCTCAGACCTCAATGATCTCCACACCAGTCCAGGTCGGTGCTCTCTTTCACCCCTGACCAAGGGCATCAGAGAGTGCTGTGGGAGGCTGGCAGCCAAGGGGGCCACAGAGGGAGCACTGAGGTCAGTCATGGTTCCAAAGAAGGGTGCTATGTGGGCATGGGTCTACCAGGGCTTTCCTTCTGCCTGCAGCTTCTAACTCTGTAGGAGAAGGGGAGCACTGGAGTTGTCAGGAATGTGGCCAGAGTGGCCACAAGTGCAGCTGAGAGGCCTCTGGAGGCCAGCCATTTCAAAATAGCAGCAGCTGGGCACCCACACTCATGCTATTTCAAAATAACAATAAGGGATATTCCTTTTGACAAACAGGAGTTATTATTTCAAAATAACCAACCTGTTTGAAATAATGGGCTTGGCAGTGTAGACGCTCTGCTTGTTGTTTCAAAATAAGGGGAGTTATTTTGAAATAACTCCATAGTGTAGACCAGGGCAAGAAAATAATTCGTAGTTGATCCACTGAAAAGGTATAGCTTGGGCAGAAGCACGGTAGACTGCTTCATCAGTGTGCCTCAACCTGGACCTAGACAGAATGCCTTCAGGACGGAAATAGAGGTCTTTTCTGAAGACTGCCAACAACAGTGTCAGTTATGTTCACTACTGCATATCTCCTGTGAAATGGTCTGAGATCAGTAAGCTTATAGTATTTTGGGCACTAACAGTAATCAGCTGCTGGTGCCTTTCAATCCCTTCTGATCTGAGCTGGCTTTGAAATGTTGACGTAGAGGTAAAAGGCCACATACTACACTATCAAGTCTCTGAGCCTCCAGTCTTGCCAAATTAGATCTCTCTTACCCTTAAACAATGGACTATGATTGAAGTAGGAACCATTATTAGATTCTTCAATTTACCAAGTATAGTGAGACCCAACCTTAGCATGATGACATGAATATTGAAAAGTAATTACATTGTGACATCAATCCAGCATAGACTGTGCTCTGAGAGCAAGTGGAAAGAATAGACTGGGCTGCTCCTTCTCTTTGGGGGATGGATTTCCAAACCCAAATTCTCTCCTTCCATAAATTCATTGCTCCCTTTATTCCTCAGTAAACATCATTGTTTTGCCATATTAGGTCTGCTAAACTCAGCTGTGTTATGTTTGGAATTATTCTGGTGAGGTGCAACATGGCTCATTCACAAGGTTTCCTATTCCTTTCCTAGGAGCTTTAGATGATTCTGCATAGTGTATGTCCCAAAAAGTTATATTTTTAAAGATACACTTTTAACGTGCCTTTTGCATCTAAACACAGACTGACAATTTCTTACAAGCAATTACTCAAATCTGAAGTGAAGTGGAGATTGGAATTCTAACTTTTGGCTATGTCTCGACTGGGAGAATACAAAAAAAATCAAACTAGTTTCAACAACAGTTCAGCTAAAATGGCATTAAAACTATCAACTAGAGAGCTTTTACTCGTAGCTTGATTTCCTCAGTGAATGTACTGAACTGAGAAAATCTGCTGGCGGTATCCATCATTTGAACTTGGTCTCGTGCTGCCATTTCCTCATCTATTTCAGCAGCCCTTTGACAGTGTATCTCCTGCTTGTCAATACTGCTGAATCCCCCATCTTTCTCCTTAAAAAGATGTCCATCATATACAGGGGAAACACAAACTTCGGTAGATGGAGTATGGGATATAAGTGAATTAGGAGCACAAGCATCATTGACTTTCATTGGTATTTGTGCTGTTAAATCACTTATTTGCCTTTGAAAATAACCTCAGTCTCGCTAAAAAAATGTAAGGCTATCAGGAAGGAAAGAATGTGGCTGATCCAAACATTCCCTGTCAATTACCCTGGAACTCAAAACTCAGAGAGGTTTTTATGGAGTTATACACAAAATGGAAGGATGTCATGTTGTGAATCTGTGATTTCAGCTTTCCACCATTTGGAGAGAGGTCTTAATATTGGAAAATGCAAAAAAGTCAAACATTATGCAACCTGAAGCCTTAAATCCCAGATATGCAAAGAGAGAAGTTTTGGTTGGTTGGTTTCCTGGACACTGTGTATAAGGTGCTTGGGAAGGCTAAACTCGCCCCACCCCCCCACCCCCGCTTAAAGCACAAGAAAAAAAGTTAGTTCCTCCCTTTGGAGGACCATGGCCTGCCCCTTTGGAGCACAACTGCTGGAAGTCCCTTAGAAGTAGGAGGGGGAACTTGCAACCAGACCATAACCCCACCTCTGATCCACTGTGAGTCCCCAATCCTAATTGGCCTCTTCCTCCAAGACCATGCCCCACCCCGTTCCACCTCCTCCCCCCTTCCATCACCCATCCTTATGTCAGGAAAAAGTGGGAAATCAGAATTTTCTCACTCTTAAAAGGGATAGGACCCTGGTTCCCACCCTGTTCCAGTGCCCCTTGGCTGAGTTGCTCTGGTATCAATACACACAGCAGGAAGTGGAGCGTCATAGTTGAGTCAGCCAGGAAGAGGCTTTGTGTGCAGATGCTGAAGTTTCTAGGGTGTTTCTGTCACTTGTGTAAGCCCCCCCAATGTTATACTGAAGTAATGTGTAATGAAGACATGGTATCAGCACAAAGTGGACCTGTAAAAGCATAAAGAAGGCTGTGAGCTGTTATCAGTGCTCTCTGTGCAAACTAGGACACACTCTGTCCTGAATTACCACTATGTAAATACACTAGTGTGAATATTTATTTAAAGCTTGTGTGTCCTCTGAAAATAGCTCTACTCAGGAGATTTGATAACTGTGCTTTTGATCATCAAGAGGAATTTACTGTAAAGTCTATGAACCATCCTGAGATACACTAAGCATCCTTTGCTTCCACTGATTGACTTTTCCATTAAGGGGTTTAGCTTCCCAGACAATCACCTGGACACCTATTTCCCAGAATACGTTTCCTTTGTTTTAAATCAAGGATAAATACATTTAATTCAAGTTAAATTCTAACAATGCATAAAATTAGGGGAGTTTATTTTCTTCCAAAGCTATTTGTCCCTCTCTCATATCTCTGATTATAATAATGGGATTCTCTGTAGCATCAAACACAAACAATTTTATTCCCTGTATTTACTATTCTGAAAAGTAACAAATCTTGCTCTGTAACCCCAACACAGCTTCATCGACCACCCATTTTATTCCCCTACACATGAAAAGGTTCTTGCTGCTCCTTTGGGAAATTGTATTTCCCGGATCCTTGGTGTCTGGTAAATGCTTACCAGCAAACCCCCATGATACACTGGTTGAAGATAATTAATTTAATCAATACTCCCAATTCTGAGCATGTTGCAACTCTGTTCAATTAGAACTACTGCAGCTGTAATTCATTGTCTTGCCAACTGCTTGGTGCTTCCCTTCAAGAATCAATATTAACTTTGATCTGATTTCCTTGCTCTCCAAGGTAGTGGACAGTGTTTTGTGATCACCATCCTGAGAGCCACTAACGTGCTCTTTGCACTGTTAGTTTTCAAAAACTGACAGAACTACAACAACAATGCTCCTGCCATAAAGTATGAGATATGGGTCTTCAGATTCTCTTATTGATATAAAGGCCCACTTTTAATCCATAATTTCGGAATCCCCACAAATATCTTCACATGAGACTGAGGCCTACTCTGAAAATGTAGGTGATGTAAGTGATCCTGCAAAGTTCTGAGCACCTTGAATTGGGAGCTGAGTATACCAAATTCTCATTGATTTCAGTGGGAGGGGAAGAAACAATTTCAGAGGGAGTGTAAATGATTTGCTGACGTTTAGTTTTGGATCATGAGTTTCCAAAGTATTTATCAGCCACCTACTGACTTGCTTGTGTTAAATTGAACATGAAGAAAACAGTTAAACAAGGACTCGTTTTTCTTATGATTTACTTTTCAAAATTTCAAAAATTTGCTCTTTTTCTTTCTTTAGTTAAAGCTTTATTCCTATCAATATTTGTGGGAGCAGAGAATTGCAAATGCAAATGACAGAGTTTATATTTTCAACTTCTGAGTATGCAGGTTTATAACTGTAAGTGCAAAATGGTAGATGTGTGCAAAAATCATTTGCATACACTTTTCTGCTTGAAAATTCATGTGTAATTCTGGAAAATATGGACTCTGAGAACTAGATATCTATATTCTGTTATTTACATCCACTAAAGGTTGTTTTTTTGGGGGGGCAGGCCTACTAACACAGAACTACAAGCTAGATTACGTTCAATCCTAAGGTCCAGTCAGTCCTCCTACCTAGCTTACATTCATGGTTTCAAGATACAATGTGAGTCTGCAAGAAATGATTCCTTTTACACAATGAAGAGTTCTCCATATACAGTAGTTGACAGCAGAAGAAAGGGCTTATCATGTAAGACAGTATCAGAATATTGGTAGATTAATAATGAAAATGGTGTTTCTCTGCAATAATATATGAAAACAGTGTGTTGCTCTGGTTACTGTGATCTTTACTGCATGACCGCTTTTGGTTAATTCAATAGAGAGCTGTAAGAAAATAACACTAGCAAGAAGTGAAGAGAACAGCTCAAAATAAGCCAGGTATTCCAGGTTTTTTTAAAAAATACCCAAATATTATTTTTCCATTTTATCTCATCCCTACCAACCTGCAAAATTAGTTTTGTTCAGAAAAGGAAAACCCCAGGAACTCAGAACAAGAGGACCCTGGAAGTTGAAAACATTCCCCCTCTTTCTTTCTAAAGTGAGGCAGGAGTTGTTGAGGGTAACCAGACTGAAAGACAGAAGTTAGCCTGCTTAGGTTCCCAGGAGGAAATGGTGAGCCTTTAGAAAAGATAGACCCATGTGTTGACTTATTTTAAAATCCTGTTTCTCTGTTTTGCTTCTCCTATAAATTTAATTTGAAAAAGGCTGTCTTATCACTATGTACACTGGCAAGCTCCTGAGGAGATGTACTCCAGGTGCTGAACCCAGACAAACCTTCCGGGTAAGTAGAGTGGATACACGGAGCATTGTAGCCCAGAGTCCAGACTCAAAATAGAAGATTCCATCTCAGGAGAGGTAAAGGCACAAGAAGGGCCCTACCAAATTCACAGTCCATTTTGGTTGATTTTACAGTCATAAGATTTTTTTAAATGGTAAATTTCATGTAAATCTGGAGTTTCACAATGTTGAAGGGGTCTTGACCCTAATAGGAGCTGTTTGGGGATTGCAAGGTAACTGTAGGGGGCGGGGTGCGATATTGCTACCTTTACTTCTGCATAGCTGCTGGCAGCAGTATTGCCTTCAGAGTTGGGCAGCTGGAGAGTGGCAGCTGCTGGCCAAGAATCGAGCACTGAAAGCAGAACTACCACCACCAACAGTGCAGAAGTGAAGATGGCATGGTATTGTATTGCCACCCTTACTTCCATGCTGCTGCCTGTGGAGCTTGGCCCTTTGTCAGAAGCCACCATGCCCATTACCCAGCTCTGATAGCAGCAATACAGAAGTAAGGGTGCCATGGGCATAGTGTTACCACCCTTACTTCTCTACCGCTGATGGTGGGGCGCTGCCCTTTAGAGCTGCACTCCAATTGGCCAGCTCTGAGGCAGCACAGAAGTAAGGGAGGCAGTACTGTGATCCTCCTAAAATAACCTCATGATCTCCCTACATCTCGCCTTTGGGCCAGCACCCCAATTTGAGAAATGCTGTTCTCCTTGAAATCTGTATAATACATGGCAAAAGGACACAAAAGGCCAGATTTCACAAGAGGACAGAAGATTTCACAGTCCATGCATTTTGCATGTTTGTGAATTTGGTAGGGCTGTAGGCATAAGTCTTGACACTAATGCTATGTTTACATTGCTGGGGGTTGCTTTGAAAAAAGGGTACGCAAATTGCGAACTGCAATTTGCATACCTTTTTCCGATTCTTTTTTCGGAAGAGGCTTTTCCAACATTTGACCTGTCTGAGGAATACAGGGCTTCCGAAAGAGCATGTCTGCTCTTCCAAAACCATTTTCAGAAGAGCAGACATGTTCCATGAATGCGGTGGAGTTTTTCTGGGATACCTCTGGTATCCCAGATAAAACTCTGTAGTATAGACATAGCCTCAGAGGCTACGTCTACGCAGCACCTTTATTTCATAATAACTAAAGAACATGTCTACACAGCAAGCAATTATTTCAAAATAATGGCGAGCTAGAGGACATTTTACTATGACTCCTGTGACCCTCATTTTACAAGGAGTAAAGGAAGTCGAAGGAAGAGTTCTTCCTTCAACTTCCTGCAGCGTGGACAATGTCAAAAGCTGAATTAAGCTATTTTGACTTAAGCTACGCAATTGGCCTAGCCAAAGTTGTGTATCTTAATTCAAGTTTTGCGCTGGTGTGTAGACGTACCAAGAGAGAGAGGCTTGAAGGGGGACAGCAGTGCAGTTAGCCCTATACCATGAACAGCCTTATTTAGACATTTGAGGGACAAGTCTAGATTCCAAACATAGGACTACTAAGTGGAATAGAAGGCACAGGAAGTTGTTCTCCCTGCCCTTTCCTATCCATTTGAAAATTCTCAATGTATCTTTACTCTCCTCAGTCAAAAAATGCACATTAGAAACATTCACCTGAAAGAAAAAATAATGGCAGATTTTTTTTCACATCCATGTTTTCTGTGGAATACTCTCATTACTAACCCACCCCCACATTTTCTGACCACAATAGTGTTGACAGAGTGTTCCTTTTTCCAAGGGAAGGTGATCTTTCTTAGTTTCCCAGCTAACTCTAGGCCCTGGTTTGATGAAATCATATTTCAGGTCTGAAAGGGACATCTCATCTCCACATATGTAGTATTTGGTTGCTTGATATTACCACCATCATTTAGCACCTTCTCACCTATTCATCCTAATTCAGACACCCCCCCTTCTTCAATCAGTGTGCTCCTAATGCACCCCTTCATCCTAGTAACATTTGTATTTTCTAAGGAAAGATCTTATTTTGCCCTCTCCCTTTGTACTGAAAAAAACTTAGCTTGGGATAATTGTATTGAATTTTCTCTATTAAAATATAACACAATTGTGCAATATCATGGGGTTTGACTTTTATGCCAGAATACCTGGCTAATACTAATATGAATGAAGGCACAATTTGGACCCCAATTTAGAAATTAGGGCTCAATCCTATAAGTAATCATCACTCTGCCCCCAATAAATAAACACATATTTAAGTTTAAGCTTTGAGTTGGCCTTAGTGGAATGCCAAGCACATTGAACATTCAACATCTGGTTAAATGTTTTGCTGGATGGGGACCAAAATGAACACCTTGAAGAACAAGCCTCTTGAGAGCACATTTTCTTTGTGTTTTGTGGGTTGACCTTATCAGTCAAGCTCTTGGCTGCAGGTAAGCCACTTCCACATTCAAAAAACAGAAACAGATGGAATTATTTATATTAGTTTTTCCAAAGTTGAATGTTTGATGTTGTTACTCAATATTGTTGGGGGTATGTGGGTGAATATGTTTTTATCTCTTCCCTCATTTGTTAATACCAATTTGACAGCCATGGCCCATCTAAACCAGCCTTACTAAATCAAAGGAAGCAGTTTCCCTAGCAACAGGATCCATGTCAAATCTCTCAGAACACCTGTTCTCTCCACTCTCTTTTCATGCAGCCAAGCAGTGTGCCTTTGGAAAACAGGACACTGACTTTACTGTCTAAATCTACGTATGCCGGGGAATTATAGCAAGAAGACATAGCTAAATCTGAAGACCCTCATTACGCAAAGGCCAACAAGCACTGCAAGTATTTGACCCATTTCTAGATATTAGTGATTAACATCTTGACCACTAAGCCTATACTTTCAAAGTATATCTCAGTAAAATCTTTGGCAGTCAATGACATTGTTTAAACTTGAAAAATCTAGCTAGGTACAGCAAACATTTTCTGAGTGTGAAATGACAACACGTTACTGACGCTGCAGCTCCATTGTCACCCTTAGGCTTTCTAGTCAGCCAGAATTCATAATTCATGATGGACAGAAATATACAAGGGCAATGCACCTGAGTGCTTCACAAAATTACTGTCAACTTTTAATTTATACATTTTTTAAATTATAGATTTTCTTGATTGGTTCAGCTCACTCTAATAAATACTGCATAGAATATTTTAAGGCCATAGGGGAGGTTAAAACCCTTTAGTAAATTCAGATTTGTGTGTTATGTCTAACAAAAGTTTCCCTGTATCATTACTGCAAGTCTCTCTGGTATTATTTTTTTCAGTACTACTGTACCTCAAGCTCTGTTATACTTCTCCTGTTTATAATATTGTAAAGTGTCCCCGATGATATGCTTAGATGTCCAGACTAGTGTTTTTAATGTAGTACAGTCCATTGTAAAATACAAGTTGGAGAGACTTAGCCTTCCCCATATGATATAAATTTAGAGAATCTGTATACACTTATCACAAAATGTTACTAAGCATTGCCCTGATTAAGCATCTAATCTATCTATCTATCTATCTATCTATCTCTGCTGAATCAGGGCAGTGCTGAGTAATACATAGTGTATGTGTGGGCAGATTATAGTTTTCCAGATGTGTTGGATAAACCCCACAATAATTAGACTTGATGGGCTTTTGCAACACGACATACACACATTTGTTTTGCTGAATCAGCCTTTCTATTTTGCCATGTGCACTTTACTTATTATTGAGAAGGGAGAGAATGAAGTATGCTGTGCATCTCACTCTTGGAAAGGCAGGTACAATATGCTACTGTTCTCTAAACAAAAGGAAGAAAGCAGTGTTGCTCTTCTGCAGACATCAGCAGCATATTTTGCTAATGGGGATCTGGTTATCTCACAGATTAAGTGTTGTTGAAAAGATCTTGCTCAAATACAGATAATTATTTAATTGATAGCCAAATGTTGGTATGGGACGTCACCAACTTCTCAATAAACCCTGTTTAATAAGAGAAGCTTAGAGACTGAGCTATGACTTGCACACATGATATCCTTATTGATGGTGGTAAATTTGAAAATAAGCTTCCTGATAGCTGAGGGCCTGTGCATGAGCCCTTTCAAGGCAATGCAAATCTCACATTGACTTCAGTGGTACACGTCCCTTGTGAGTGGGGGATATGGATATCCTCATAGAGTCTTTACCATCTTTGCAATGGACTAGCAACAGCTATCCCAAAGTTGGTGGTCTCCATGATCTCCAAATCAATACCAGTTAGACAAACCTCCTGGTCTTGACTACAGCAATTAGAGAATATGACCTGTTCTGAGGCAAAGAAATTAGAAAATCCACATAGAAAGTCACTCAGGAATCTGTCACATGGCGGTGACATTCAGGCATTGTCAGATCTCTTAAGGATTCCTAATAATTTCCTCATGGCCTCTATCTTTGACAGAAGTAATTCCTTCTTGACCTTGAGGCCACTGCTTTCTGGCACTTATCAGAGCTTGCAATATTAGTTTGTTTTAGTGTTGAGCTGGTTATAGAGATTTCACACACCATCACCTTTCTGTCTTTCCACTCTGCTATTTCAACTCCACCAGATCATCATTAAGTTACTGTACTGAGAAACAGTCAGGGTTTGGGCTAATTGGTAACTCTCCAGCTAATAGAATGTCACTGAAAATAAAATTTAAAAAAGAACAAAACTATTCATATTATTTTTTTCCTTTCTGACCATGTCTAGTCAGGTTATAGACAGATGTCAGGGAAAAGCAAGGTGTTACAGCCTCTAACAAAACATCTCAATTACCTGTCTGTCCACCCATCTTAATTATTATTGCAATGCCTCTCACTTTATAATCTAAAGGAGAAATACAATTAAATAAGAAAAATAAGCATCTAACAAAAATGGTAATTATGTCCTTGCCTGGGAGAGAAATTGATCCATCCAATGTGGCTGCATGAGTTCCAGATATTTGAAGTTGGATGGTCATTTCCAAACTAGAGAACATAAAGAAGATCCTCCAGGTGATGTGTTTCCAAAAGTGTAAATCTAGAAAGGGGTGCACCAGTCTTCTCTAGTGAGTGAATGGACACGCATGGAAAACGATATTTATTCACAATACTTGAGCACAAAACTTCTTGAGACCAGTGCCTCAGTCAGATGGTGTCTAATGTCAAGAAGTCTATTGGTCAGAGGTTTTACTTGGACTTTTTTCCTTAAAGACAGATAGCAGCTTTAACATCAGATAAGCCAAGAACTAACAGTACACAGAGATCAAACCAGTATGTGTACAATGGTAAAGGAATTAGAGGAATTTTTGAGGTATGTTGGACAATCGTCCTGAGGCTTATCTGAATTTTACCACAACAGTTTAAAATCATTTAAACTGAGCTGCAATTTGTTGAGAGACTAACAAATTTCTCTAGTGCCAGAAGAAAGAAAAGAAAGAATGAAAGAAAGAACAAAAGAAAGAAAGTATCTGAACAGTTCTGCTGCCTTCCCCTGAGTGGTAAGTGTGTACATTCAATTTTATTCTTAAAGATCAGGGATTGCAAAGCTATCTTTAGAGAGGGGACAGAAAAAGTCAATCACAACTTTTTTTTCAACCCATCCCTAATATAATAATGTGCATAGAATTTTTGAGATAAACTCTCCTTCCATTCCATGCTGTAATTAAATCCTGAGCAACACTTTTGATGGCTGTGTATTTATTGCAGGCACATACTGATATAAAATGGAAGAAGAAGTTCCCAACTGCATTTAAGTCTAGTATGTTTAGGAAAGATTCCACAGTGCTTGGTTGTCTGAGAGTGTCTATGATTTTGTCTGCACCAGAAACTTTTATGAAAAGAATCTCCATTAGTGCTCCTGAGCTGGTGGTGTCTATGGTAGTGGTTTTATTGTAGAGGAGGCTCTGGTAGCATCTGGTGTTTTTTACTGCTACATCAATTAATCTACTATATATTTAAGAGAGTTTGTCTGTTTGTCTATCTGCCCAAGAACTCCTAAATGGTAAGAGGTAGGGCCACCAAATTTGGTATGCAACTTCCTCTTATCCTAATTTAAAGCAACATAAGGATTTGGTTGTGCCAGGAAAATGGAAAGTACCTGGAATGGGATTGCTTCTCATAAAACCATACAGAAAAGAGAGAGAATCACCAGGCAGGTGAAAGAGGTGTGTGTTGGGGGGGGGGGAAGGGGTCTGAACTGCCCCAGCGCTGAGATTTCCACCCCCTAGACACCTTTTGGGGAGGGATGCTGAAGCTTTTCTCTCCCCTCACCCACCTGATTCATACAGGGACATAGCTGTCTGTTCCCCTACATCAGGGAATGAGGGAAAAGAGCACAGTTTGCTGCATTCCTCACTCTGACAGGGGGAGGACAGGGGATATACAAGCTTGCACTTTGCTCTTGCTCCCTGACAGGGATAGGAAAGGGAAGAACAAGCAGCCCTGGTATGAATCTTGAGGGGTGGAAGCTTTGTCCCCCTTCCCGCCCACACCCCTACACACACTTTAATGAGCAGAGCCCCTCCTCACCTCCAAACCTGACTCCTGTAACCCCCAGCCCCCCTACTCTGAGCCCCTCCTTAAGGACCCGAGCAACACTGGGTAAATGTGCTAGTAGCACTTTTCATTAGTAGATCTCAAAGTCTTTGCGAGAAGGTCAATATCATCATCTCCACTGTACAGATATGGTAAATGAGAGACAGTTGAAGTGACTGAGTTGAAATGATTTGCCCAAAATCATTCTGTAGGCTAGTGGCAGATAAATAAAACAATGACATTCAAACCCAATTTTTTCTTTTGCTAATGCACCGTAGATTTAGTAGTCTCGGAACTAAAGTCTGAGCCAACATTATGACAACTGGAATAAACTGGAGATGGATCCCCAATCTTCTGCCACTTAATAGATTGTGTGACTAATTAAAAACCAGTCTCAGTCCATTCATTCTTGATGTTTCTTTCATGTGTGTACATTGTCTGTGACACGGATTTGGGTTCGGGCATGAGCTCTCACTCCCAGCCCTCAGGGGTGAGGCCCAGCGAGCCCACCGTCTTGGGGACCCGGGGCACGGCGACTATACGGGCATGAGCTCCCAACTCCCCCTTTCCGGGTTGAGCGAGGCCCAGCGAGCCCACCATCCGGGGTATCCCGTGTCCCTTCAGCCCCTCCCAGGGGGTCCGTATCCTTTACCCAAGTACCACTGGGGCATACGCCCCTCCCAAGATTCCTTAGTTTGGTATCAGGTCAATGTGTGAGTGGGAGGCAATGAGGGTGGGGGCTAGGAGGACCCGGGCCCTCCGTCTCCACTGGGTCCCAGCCCGGGGCCCTATGAGGTTCGGGAACAACACTTACCCGGCTGATGGGGTCCCACCCCGTAACACATCAGCCCACATGAGCCAAAAGCACTCTGCCCCGGGCTGCTTCCTAGCCTCCCTCGGTCTGAGGGCCTCCTGCCCCAGCACCCAGGGACCTACCGCTCTGACGGGGGTCCCAGGCTCCTCGCCGCAGCTCTCCGGGGTCCAGCACTCCTGCCTCAAACGTGGGGGATGGAGCAGCTGCCCCATGGTCCTCCTCCACCTCCTGCTCTCCGGGTGCTTTTTGAAGCCCCCGCTGGGGCCTGTTCTGCCCTCCTTCGCCCCTCTCCCGACGTCCTAATGCACAAAGCGTCGGGTCCCCGAGAGCGGTGTTATTTCGCGGCGTGCTGAGGGGGATGGGCGGTAGTCCGCCCCTTGCCGCCGGCCAGCTTCCCTTCCCGGTGCTGGTTCACCCCGCTTGGTGCAGGGGTTGGCGGGGCCAGTGTTCCAGCTGCGTGCCTGTTGCAGTGCACCTCCTCACCCTCCTGCTGGGGCTGGGGCTGGCGCCTCACTGGTTTTAGTGCGGGCCGCGGCTGGCCCGTCACAGTCTGTCATACTTCACATTTCTTGTAATATCTTTTGGATGAAAAAAGTTAAAAGTAGGGAGCATTATTAAATACTGTTTGGAGAGAATGAGGCACTCAGGGCACAGCTATACAACAGGGCTAAAGTTGAATTAAACTACGCAACTTCAGCTACATCAATTGCGCAGCTTAAGTGGAAATAGCTTAATTCGGCTTTTGGCTCTGTCTTCACAGCAGGAAGTTGAAGGAACACTCTTCCTTCAAATTCCCTTACTCCTTGTGAAATGAGGGTTACAGGAGTTGGAGTAAGAAGTCCTCCAGCTCAACATTATTTTGAAATAAAGGTTTGTAGTGTAGACACACTCTTTGTTATTTTGGAATAACGTTAGATATTCCGAAATAACACTGCTGCGTAGACATAGCCTCAGTATTTTCCACTCACAAGCAGAGTTTTTTCAATCATTTATAGGATTACCCTCACCAGCACTTGACATATGCTCAGAGAAAATACTCAGTGACAGAGAAGCCAAGCACTGAATATCAAAAAACAGACACAGCTGTGTTATAATTTACCCCCAAAAAGAAAATGTAAATGCTCTTACCTTGCAGTTTACAGTCTGTTATCGTTCAACATTTCTGCAATGACAGGTACGTGAATCACAGTAGATATTTCCTTTCATTCTGCCAATATCAAAAGCTACAACATTTTTCTTTACCCATATTTATTTTTGGCAGCTGAAAGTAATGCAAATACAAACTTATCTTATATAAACCATAATATAAATCTTTATTATAGATTCAAATCTGTATCTAATCATTATGCTTAAATACCAAATGTGGCCAAAATACTCTAGATTATTAACTTAATTTTTTAATAGTCTCACAATCAGGCTTTTTAATTTGTCTTGGAAAGGAAACACATTTTCTTGACGAGTACATGTGAGAATTTCTTATCTACGATGTAACTGTATTCTGCAGGTGTAAAGTACACCTATACCAGACCTATATAGGGGATTCTCCAGATATAAGAACAGAACAGGAAAAACATATGGAAAATTATCATGGAGTCAAAACCTTTTTAGTTATCTGAATATCATGAGGAATCTAAAATAATTAATGTCAGGATAAAACTGTTCAATGAGAAGAAAATGCCACCAATTATCTTGTAATTAAAACGTAAATCAGAATACCAATGATAACCTTTACTTTTGTGTTATAAAAAATGATCTTTTGGTTAAATATGATTTCTAGTAACTGTATTATTAACCAACATCATATATTTTTTAAAATTTTTTTATGCATGTTCACTTGTATAACTATGAACCATACTCCCTTGCATTTATGTCAGACTTATTATGGAAAGTTACTAGGAGTTAAATTGTTCCAACCTTTGTTCTTTGTATGCACATGTTAGGAGGAAGATGTATTTACTGTAAAATAATGTTACTATTAGTACTAAACAATTCATGTCACAACAGCCCAATGCTATTTGTACTCTTTGGTCTAACAACACTTGCAATGTTAGTATGCATGGTCTTTGTACGTTGAAAGATGTCTTTGTACATTGAGAAAATGTTGTGAAAATAGATAAGGAAAAGAAGATAAGATGCATTATTTTCTATGTAATATAAACAAGTGTAATATAAGCATAAGTAACATTAAGTTAACTAGCCAGTTAGCCCGTCATAAGACGGGATTTTCAGGTCTCTCCTCCACGTCAGTCTTCTCTCCTGAGCCTCCGGTCTCTCGCTCCGTCTCTCTCTCTGTCTCCTCCTCCTACTGCCTCCCCCTCTCTCTCTCAGCTCTCCTCCGCCTTCTGCCTCTCACTCTCCCTTTCTCTTCTCCTCCTCCTCCTGCCTCTCACTCTCTCTCCGCTCCGTCTCTCTCTTCTCCCCCTTCTGCCTCTTACTCTCTCTCCACTCTCCTCTGTCTCCTTCGGGCATGCAAGCTCGTTCAGGCCCCGCCCCCTGGGCGTGTATGTCATGGCCCCGCCCCCCTTCGCCTCCCGCTGTGGCTCTCGGCTGACTTCTGCACCGCTCAGCCGGGCTGCCGCGTGGGAGCAAGCGACGCAAATGGCCTCTCTCTCTCTTCTCCTCCTATTGCCTCGCCCTCTCTCTCTCTCAGCTCTCGTCCGCCTCCTGCCTCTCTCTCCTTCTCTCTCTCTTTCTCTTCTCCCCCTCCTGCCTCTCACTCTGTGTTTCTCTTCTCCTCCTCTTGCTGCGTCTCTCTCACTCTCTCTCGCGCTGTCCTCCGCCTCCTCTCCACCTCCTTTGTTCTCCTCTCTGTCTCCTCCGCGTCCTCTGTGTCTGCTCCGCTTTCCTCCTTTTGAATCTGGCGCCCTTTCCTGACCTCAGAGATGCACGCTTGTCCAGGCCCCGCCCCCTGGCTGTTCCCTCTGGGCAGCACTGTTGCCTCCCGCCCTGGTGCTCGGCTGACTTCTGTGCCGCTCAGTCGGGCCGCCATGCGGGAGCAAGCAGCGCAAGTGGCTCTTTGGGGTCCGCGCTCCCCATGCAGCACAGACCCCAAACAGCCACTTGCGCCGCTTGCTCCCGCGTGATGGCCCAGCTGAGCGGCACAGAAGTCAGCCGAGCGCCACGGTGGGAGGCAACAGTGCCGCCCAGAGGGAACAGCCAGCGTTTCAGCATTACAGAGTCACAGACATTGGGCCACTATATATATGATACTTTGGAACAGGCACAGTTAATGTAAACTGTGATTGCTGTGAGACTGGTCCCCAGAGAGAGGTAATGCATGATCCTCTCTGTGCTGATCTTTTGATTTTTCCATGTTCGGTAAAGCAATTGAACTGGGTTATCTGATGTTTCATTAATCAATAATCTAAATCAAATTCTAACACTGTGATCAATACTGTCAGTGAAAACTACTTTGAGAAGTGAAAATTAAAAATCAAAGAATACTGTGAGGGTGCATTTAATGCACAGGTCCCCAAATAAAAATAAACAAATAAATAAATAAATAAATGGGTGTGTGTCTTGTTGTTGACAAGTCATACTGTTAGTTATCTAACTGTTAGTTAGATGAATTGATGTATGTTAGTTCTTTATTTCAAGTCATGGACACAGTGGATATCCAGAGCATACATTAACTATGAAACAAACTGATATGTGATCTGGACATCAGAGATATGGACAGTATCCAAGAAAACAGAACAAATATTTCAGAAGAGTTTTCTATGAATTTTAAGGAGAAAAGAAGGGTATCGGAAGATGGACCAACACAATGATTCAATTGCAGTTTTGGCAGCCTTCATCACAAATATCTGTATTAACCGAGGAGAGCCTTTGAATCCTGAAAATACTATTTGCTAGAAATAATGACAAACAAAACTTCTGGATATAATATTTCTTATAATATCAACAACATTGAGATCTGGTTCTGAAATTTGTATGTAGAACCTATCTTTAGTATGTGTATCATTTTCTCTAATTCAAAATAATCCAGTGTGAAACTTAAGATGCTGTAATGATGTAGGGTGACCATATTTCCAGAAGGAAAAATGGGACACCATGGAGGGCTGGTGTCATTCCTTCCTCCACTCACCCCGTGTTCCCATTATGGCACTTCAGCTTACGTGGGGCTCTTGTTACATTTCAAAAGGTGAAGTGCCACAATGGGAACCAGCGCGAGAGGTGACTGCTTCAGTCTCTGCTTGCATCATTTCCCTGCTGTGTCTCTGCCTCCCCTGTTCCCCATGGAGACAGTGCTGGGGGGAACTGGCTTTTAAGCCGGCTCCCCCAGCACTGGCTTCTGTTCCCCCCCCTTTGCTGCCTCTGATAGAGGCAACAAGGGGGGGTGGGGAAAGCGATTAGTTGAGTCACTGCTCGTCTATCCAATAAGCTTATGCTTATTGGATAGTCCACTAGTCAACTAGTCATTTACATCCCTATTAGGTGCCCTACTTTTTTTTTTTTTTTTTTTTCCTTTTTACAAAAGTAGGCTTTCATCTTGTTTGTTGTTGCCCAGGATGTGGAGGAGCTAGATTAGTGGTTCCTAAACTTTCCAGACTATTATAGCCTTTTCAAGAGTCCAATTTGTTTTGTGTACCCCCAAGTTTCACCTCACTTAAAAGAACATACAAAATCAGACATAAAAATACAAAAGTGTCACAGCACACTATTACTAAAAAATTGCTTACTTTCTCACTTTTATCATATAATTCTTAAAACAAATCCATTGGAACATAAATATTGTACTTACATTTCAATGAATCATATGTAGAGTAATATGGCAGATCATAGTCTAAAAAAATGTTAGTTTGTACTGACTTTGCTAATGCTTTTTATGTAGCCTATTGTAAAACTATTCAAATATTTAGATGAATTGATGTATTCCTTGGAAGATCTCTGGCTGAGTACCACTGAGCTAGAACCAATTCCCCTCTGCTGCCTGATGTAGAAAAAAGATGTGAACAGAGGTCTTCCCCTCTCAGGGGGGGCCTTTAACCAGTAAGTTATGAGATATTCTGATCTAGGGCTCCCTCAGTCTCACTTTGGATAAATATTTAAATAGTCATTAGGTCAGCAATTGGGAATTACCCTTTAGCCTGGTAGTTAATGTACCCACCTGAAAGATGAGAAACCTCCTGTGGCCAGACCCTCTGCTCCAATGGCTATTTCAGTATTTATCTAAAGAGGAGCACTTTCAACAACAGGATTGATATTCCAGTTGTTAAATATTCTCCTGGGGTCATGTAAGAAGAAAACTATTCAAGTCTTTTCTCCCTATCAGAAAGGAGGTGAGATTAATCCCAGCTCTCCTACATTCTATCTGAGCAATCTAACCACTGGGCTATAAGTGAACTGCCACCACAAGTTTGAATGGGGTGAAGCTATAATGTGAGTATCGAGAAGCAGAAACTTAGGTGCCTAGGACAATGGGAGCAGCAGGGGGCAGGTAAGTGCCCCCCATATCCCTCATTCCCAGAACCCACATCTCTATCCCCTCATGCAACCTCCTCCCTATTCCTGCACACTCCCTCCATGCCGCAAAGACCCCCCCCATGTCCATCCTGCTCCTGCACCCACTCTCCCACCCATACCCCCCATCCTCAGCCCATTCCCGCACTCTGCCTCCCAGCCAGACTCCACACTCCCACCCCCTCCTGCATTCATTTTGTCCTGATGGGTGGTTGGCTGTTGGTCCACAGAGAGGTCTGTGTTGTGCATGGTGAGCTGTGGGCCAAAAAGTTTGAGAACACTGCTGTACAGGGTGCCTGCTGATAAAAAAAAGAACACATGGGAATCTGTGGAGCAATTGGGAAGGGTTACTGAAAGAGTTTGATGATACATGGTGTCATGCTTTAAGAATTTGCCTTCCAATATGATTGGACACAACATAATTCTCCAAACTCTCTTTTTAACTAATGTACTCTATTGTGTGATTGAGTTTTACAGAGTGACTGAGCTGCCTTGCGCAGGGATTATATATCTTGACATGTATATAGTTTATTGCTAATTGAGTTGTATTCTCTGTGCCTCATAATTAAGGCCTCAAGCATTTCTACCATTTCTGTATGAATGCCAACTCATAAAACAACACAACCAGTTACAAACATCTTAATCCAAAATGTAGGTTTTACAAATGTTCAACAGTTAATCTACATTTTTTAAAAGTACTACATTTTTTGCAAGGACAACAAGTTATTTCATGTTAATCTTATCCACCGAGAGCTCTTCTAAGTTTTAAACTCCCAAGTATAACATAGACAATGCCACAAAATCATTTTGTGATACCTACAGTATCTGAAACAGAATCTTTCCATGCTATGAGATGCTGCTAAGGCCACAAAACCATCTCCACTAACTCTGTCTATCTTGGATTCATTTTGCATGTTCTCAATGGTACTAAATCCCATAAGGCTTCCGTCTCTAAGGGTGTGTCTAGACTTCAGGGTTTTGTCGACAAAAGTGGACTTTTGTCGACAAAACTATATCTGCGTCTACACTACCGCTGAGTTCTGTCGACATAACGTCGACAGAACTCAGCAGTTTTGTCGACGCTGGTAAACCTCATTTTACGAGGCATAACGCCTTTTGTCGACAGAGTTCTGTCGACAGATGGTGTTATTGCATCTAGGGTTGTGTCTAGACTACAGGGTTTTGTCGACAAAGCAGCTTGCTTTGTTGACAGAACTGAATGTAGTCTAGACGCTCTTTGTCGACAGAAGCTTTGTCGACAGTATCTGTCGACAAAACTTCTGTCGACAAAAGCCTGTAGTCTAGACAGCCCCCTAGTTCTAACTAGGGAGGCTAATGTAGACATTCGAAGTTGCAAATGAAGCCCGGGATTTAGATATCCCGGGCTTTATTTGCATCTTCCCATCCGGGCGCCATTTTTAAATCCCCTTAGTCTGAACTAACTGCCCGCAGCTACACGCAGCAGTCAAACGTTAACTCAAACTCATTCCACGAGGTGTAACAGTTAACTCGAACTAAGGACTTAGTTCGAGTTAACGTTTGACTGCCGCGTGTAGCCGCAGGCAGTTAGTTCGGACTAAGGATTTAAAAATGGCGCCCGATGGGAAGATGCAAATAAAGCCCGGGATATTTAAATCCCGGGCTTCATTTGCAACTTCGAATGCCTTCATTAGCCTCCCTAGTTAGAACTAGGGGGCTAGTGTAGACATACCCTAAGTACTGTGTGAGAGAGAGATTCTTTTGGTCAGCCTCTCCTCACTGTGCTCCAGTTGCCTCCTGGCACATTTTCTATGAAAGATTCACTAGCTTCATTCTTAATACATGTCCCAAATATTTCCTTCTTATTTTTTGATAACCTTAGAGTTGTCAGACTTGCATCGTAGACACTATCCCGGTGCCAGCTTGCTTACTTTTCTCTTCTTTCTTTCCACATCCTACAGGGGCAGCTGAGCGTCTTAAGCATGATTAGGAAAATCATTACTGTCTGTAGGATCATATTCTCTATCCTTCCTCTCAAACATACTTGCCCTCACTGAAATCAATAGAATTGCTCCCCCTATAATTATGAGTAGATTTCCCTTTTTAACACTTGTATACAGCAAAGTGAATTACATTGGGGGGGGGGGAGGGAACCTGAGCAGTGCATTAAAACCATAACAAAATGCAATGGCTTCTAGCCCCTATCCCCTCTTCATGTAATTGTGAGCAATGTTGCAATACCAAAATGTCAGTCACATGATTCATCTCCTTGCGATTCTCAGGCTTTCATTATCAAAAGTGATGTTCACCACTGAAAACTTTTCTGATACAGCTGCTAAGCTTTCTTTCTCAAGCCATTGGGCTTGTTTTTATGGGAAGTAGCACATATTTGACCCATGCTCCTTACACAGTGATCTCAGACTCATTATTGGGCCTATCACTATTACAGCTAGTCCTATACTGGAATGAGAACTAGTCTTTGCTCTTTTTTCGGAGATTGTCTGGCCAGTCCATTTTAAGGTGATAAGAAGGCAAATGTGAAAAACTGGGACAGGGGCTCAATGGTAATAGACACTGTACAAGACAAATCCCCTGACTAACACCCAAGAGCCAAACTAACACTCTTACTAACACTCAAGAGCCAAATGACATGGTATCTGGGGTGTTAGATACGTGGTGCTATATAGGACATAATACTGAGGAGCTGTCAGACAGCTAAGCCAAAAAGGCAGGACTCAGTGGAGGGGTTAGCCCACCTGTGTTTGAGTATTATCATTTAGCGAAAAAACTATTCCTGTGCTAATGTGAAAGACAGTAATGAAACCCAACGGTTCATTAGCCTTCTATCTTAAGTTACATTCTGTTCTTAATTCTCCTCCTTAATTCCTCCTAAAATGCTACTGTGAAATTAGTTTACTGGAATTGAGAGAGGAAGTAACTAAATAACTCCTATCATCTGTTTGATATGGTACCCAGGCCAGGGTTCACTGTATTGATGTCGGCTACCTCCAGACTGCATCCCTCTGCTGACAGAGGGGATGTAGATTAGGCACTTGGAAAGTGCAAATGAGCCCGGGATTTAAATATCCCGGGCTTCATTTGCATACTCACGTTCGGGCGCTGTGCCGATCACGTGCCCTTTTGAAAGTGAAAGTAAAATCTAGCCGCGGCTCTGCCAACAGCGGGGAGCTTTTTGGCAGATCCTGTACTCCTGAGGATCCTGAGGAGTACAGGATCTGCCGAAAAAGCTCCCCGCTGTCGGCAGAGCCGCGGCTAGACTTTACTTTCACTTTGGAAAGGGCGTGTGATCGGCACAGCACCCGAACGGTGAGTATGCAAATGAAGCCCGGGATATTTAAATCCTGGGCTCATTTGCACTTTCCAAGTGCCTAATCTACATCCCTCTGTTGACAGAGGGGTGTAGTTTAGACACACCCATCTAGTGTATGCTAAAATCAAACTAAACAAAAAAAAATCAGAAAAAAATCTCTGATGCAGGGCATTGGGGAAGCTGCTAAGTCCGTAGCTGATGGGTACTTGAATATATATGCAGAAAAAAGAGTATACAGGAACTATGCAGATCAATCCTGACTTTGTAACCCTAGCAGAAGTAACTGAATAAGGGCAGTTATTTTTAATTGGAAGATGACAAAAATCCACACACAAAGCTGAGATGTAAGCATTTTATATATCAAACTTGTAAAGCAGCATGGTTGTAGTTTGCCCTCTGCACTAATTTTCAGAATGCAAGGGGCTTCATTGAAATTAAGTAGTGAGATACCAGGTCATGCATAACCCATTACCAAAATGTAAAATAACTACTAGTAGCCTGGTAATGTACAACCAGTCTGCTGCATAAAGTTCACAGGGAGTCATCTTATTTATGCTTGCTGTTTATTTTTTACAGGATCAAAGCCTCCAAAACATCAGTTACATAGAGACACATCTAACCGACCCTTTAAAAAAGGCTTGCCCAAAAGCAGGAAACATGGCATTTGCTATAAGTCAGGGGTTTGGGTTTTGTTTGTTTGTTTGTTTGTTTTTGCTAGGAAATCAGAAATTCTCTTATGCAGAAAATATGACATAGGTCTATCTCCTGCGGAAACATTTTATGCTCCCTACCACCTGAGTCACCACTTCCATTTTAAGTGCTCAGCTACAAGAGCTGGGTCAATATCAAATCCCAGTGCTTAGGAATCAAAGCCATGGGTGAGAAATTAACATTTAAGAAATATTTAAAAGGCGTTATGGATTCTTAATATTTCACAGTAAACTTGATTAGCAGATTTGAGCTCTCTGAAAGCACAGCTGCTGGGGCTATATTAAAAAAAACAACAAAACAAAATATTCTTTTAACAGATGGAGAGCTGAAGAATTGACACCTGTGGGCATTTGAAAAAAATACACCAAAGACTTCAGCATAACCCAGGGTCCTAAAATATGTCATGTTTTTGGTGTGTGCATAGGGAAAAAAGTATCTAAAAGGATTAGTAATGGGTGGGCTACAAATGGATTTGTTTTAGATAAGCATCTTTTCCAAGATTTTAAAAATATAGGTCATTAAATTTCCTCACCCTGCAACCTTGGCTGCTGCTACTGTTGGAAGATGGAGAAACAATGGCATAGTGTGATTTTGCTGCTGGACACAGATTCTTCGGATGGCAGAAGAGTGGCGCTCCCAAGGAAACAAAAGAACTAAAATTCAAAGATGTATATGCATACACACAAACAAACACAACATTAACAGCATAATATAACATTAAACTGTAAATCGAACCACTCAAAAATTGGACATGCCCATATATCCTGACTATAGCATATGCTGTGTTCAGGTGAGCCCAGAGATGCTTTTCATTCCCAGCTCTATGGAGATGGTGAGATCCTGCCCTGTGGTGTCCTCAGTAGTGGAAGGAAGATGAGCACCTGGTATATGTGGGAAGATAGGTTAGAGAGCTGAGCCAAGCTCCACCATCTTCTCCCTTACTGATAAAGCTGCTTTAGCAGCTCCAGGTCTTCCCAACACAGCGTGTGCTGCCACTGTTGCTATGGCAGCAGCATGACCACAGCACTTTAGAACGATCATGTTCGGTTATTATCTTGGCAGCCTGGGGATAAAGGCAAGCAAGAGGTGCAAAATATTAAAAAACGGTTAGTTGTAGCTTTGTGAAACATGAATGGAATTTCATTGTGACAAAGAAAAGGCATTCGACTAATATGGGGGCTTTTTCCCTGGTGAATTTAAAAAGAACTGCTGTAGACAATGGCAGTAGTAAAACTTCTTCAAATAAGTCCCAAGAAGTTAGTGCAGCGAAAAGAATTAAGTAACCTAAATACATATATCATTATCCAGTGCTTCAGGAATGCAAGTATGTATGTGTCAGACCCTCAGCTGCTATAAATTATTATAATTCCAGTGAAGTCAATGAAACTATACCATTGTAGGTTGGCCAGAGACCCTCCCAGCCTGATGAAAAAGAGTGAGCAAATAAGGGTGGAAGGAGAGCCAGCAATGGAGAGGAGATGGAGTGAGCAGGTTAAGGCCTTGAAGGACAAGGGTGTTCAGTTTTGTTTGATTAGAATGTTAGCAACCATTTACCTGGACTATTTATCTACTAGATATTTGAGAGAGTTTATTTATCTGTGTCTGTCTCTTTGTTCAAAACTCCTAAGTGTTAAGAGCAAGGACCATCACATTCATTATACAGCTTCTTCTTATCATAACTGAAAGCAAGGTCAGGGTTTAGTTGTGCCAGGAAAATGAGATGCGCCTGGAATGGGATTATTTCTCATAAAACAGAAAGGGAGGACGTCAAGGGCCTGTGATGCAGACTAGGACAGCTATGACCTCATTGGACAGCAGGGAGTAGGGACAGCTATCTACTATATATTTTTGAGAGTTTTTATGTCTGTCAGTCTGGACATGCACTCCTCCCTGGCTGTGCCTGCTGCAGCTGCAGTGACCATAGAGAGGCATTTCTCATCTGGTTCCAAGCTACTGTAGAGAGAGAGGACTGGAGTAGTCCTCTCTCTCCGGGACAGCCTGCATACTGAACCCCTCATCCCCAGCCCCACCCCAGAGCAATGATTTACATGAAGAAATACAAAAATGAACAGAGTTAAGGACACAAGCAATGCTCAGTAAATCTTCTAGTTTAAATATAAAATAACACTGGTTACTTTTTCATTTTAACAATGATTTTTATTTTTATTTTTTGCTTTAGGAAGGCTGTTGAATCTATTTAATTGGGACAATATCAAATAATGAGCTGGGAAGGACTTTTCTAAAAGATGCAGTGATTATTGAGTTTGCTGAATTACATAACTGGCCACAGAAAAACTAAACTGGTACTAATAAGTTAATTGTAAACCCCATTGGAGGGGGAAACACAGTATAAATATTAAGAACTAGTATAAATATTAAATGTCAAAGTGATACAGAAAAACTAAATCATTTCAACATTAATATTGGTCTATAGTAGTTTGGAAGCCTTTTTAGCTAAAATTTCCGGGAAAGAAATATTTTCTGTATTGTGAGTACCAAGAGATTTAAAACTATGCTGGAATCCCGTTGATGTATAGAAACACTTCATCAATGTTTTGCCCAGTTATCAAGGATTTTGAATTTTTATTATTATTTGGCCTATTGAGGTTGCAGGAGTGAGCAACATCAAGTTGCTGCTCACAGGGCTTGTTTAATAGAAGTTGGGTATTCAGTCAGTGAATCAAAAGATATTGCTTTAGATATTGCAGTGTGGTTGTTCTGTACCATGCTCATGGCAGAATTTGACTATAAAGTCAATGTTATATCCTGGCTAGTCTTTTAAGGCAAGCCAGGTTACGCCTTACCTGCGACCCAGCAGTTTGCCCCCAGCTGACCATATGGTAACTTAATGATAATTCATGACTGCCAGCTGTAGGTAATCAGTAGGGGTATGTCTACACTACAGCGTTATTTCAAAATATCTTATTTCAAAATAGTTAATTCAAAATAAGTTATTTCGAAATAACGTGTCTATATACAAAATGCATTTTGAAATAGTGTTTTGCTATTTCAAAATAGCATGTCCACACTGATTGGATGCTGAATCGCATTTAAGGGCAGCTGAAACCGGTTCCAGCAGGGCATTAGGTCAGTAGTTGCTCTGTGTGGCTGCTACCTGAGGCTATCTGAGGTTTGTGCTTAAAGGGACGCCCCTGGACAGCCTCAGCTTTCCCTGCTTGCTTGCCTACCTCGCTGAGGGACAGCAAAGCATTTTTCTCTCTGCCTGCTTTGATTGCCCTGACTCGGGACACCACAGCACTCGGCACCATGGAGCCAGAGCCGCCCCTGGGCACTCTGTTGCTTCTCTTGGACGCATTGCTGCAAGCCTGGCTGCAATTGCTGGAGACTGTCTGGCAGCATCTGCTGCAGCCCAGCTCCCAGGCCCTCTTACCGACCCCCCTGGGGGCTGGGGAGGAGCAGCAGCAGCGCTCAGACACCAGCGTGCCCCGCCGCATCTGGCGTCTGGACACCAGCAGCGACTGGTGGGACCACATTATCATGGAGCGCTGGGGAGACCAACAATGGACCCAGAACTTCAGAATGAAGAAGGACACCTTCCTTGAGCTCCGTGAGTGGATTGCCCCTGCTCTGCAGCAACAGGACACACACATGAGGCCCTCCATTCTCCTCCACAAGCGTGTGGCCATCACCTCAGGAAGCTCTCCATGCTGGATAGCTACTGATCCGTGGTGAACCAGTTCGGCGTGAGGAGATCCTCCGTCAGAGCAGTGCTCATGCAGGTATGGCAATCTCCGGCCACTGTGCCGGAGGGTGGAGGCGGCAGGAGCAGGGGATGGGCTGCCTTAGGGAAAAGGGGGGGAGGTGGTGAAAGTCCCCTTCCCGGGAGGGTTTGGTCTGTCAAGCACACTACGGACTGCCCACGGCGGCCAGGATTTCAGGGGGGGTTGCTCCTGGGCATGGGGACTCGGGGCAGTGACAGGGAAGGAGCACTGTCAGCCACCCTGGCACCCCAGTGACTCTCGGTGGTTTTGTGTGTCCCTCTGCAGGTGGTCAAGGCCATCAATAGAGTGTTGCTCCACAGAGTCATCCGCCTCACTGATGTGGATGCGGTGATCTAGGGTTTTGGCGCCCTGGGCTTCCCCAACTGCAGGGGGGAGCAATTGACGGGACACACATCCCCATCTGTGCCCCAGATCACCAGGCCTCCCTCTACATCAACCAGAAAAGATACTTCTTGGTCATTCTGCAGGCTGTGTCTGACCACCGGGGCCACTTCGTGGACATGAACGTGGGCTGGTCCGGCAAAGCACATGACGCACAGGTGTACCGCAACTCCTCCGTGTACCAGAGGCTGCACGCCGGGACTTTCTTCCCCGACCACCACATCAAGGTCGGGGACATGGACGTGCCTGTGTGCCTGGTGGGGGATGCAGCTTACCCACTACAACCCTGGCTCATGAAGCCCTACATGGGACACCTCAACCCCTCCCGACAGGCCTTTAATGCCAAGCTCAGCAGGGCCTGCGTCATGATGGAGAGGGCGTTCAGCCAGTTGAAGGCCCATTTTAGATGCCGCCTCAGCCTCCTGGACCTCTCTGAGTGGAATATTCCGCATGTGGTGGCAGCGTGTTGTGTACTGCATAATTTGTGCGAGAGGAAGGGGGAGGCTTTCCTTCCAGCCTGGATGGCAGAGGCCAACCACTTGGCTGTCCTCTACTCACAGCCCCGCATGGCTGCCAGCCGGGAGGCCCATCGGGGGGCTGTCCGTATCCAGGAGGCCCTGCGGAAGAGCTTCCACCTGGAGGAAGAGTGAAGTCTCCCTGGCGTGCCCCACTGGGGCCTTGTGCCTTATTCCACCCTCATGTCCTTCCACTTTCCCCTCCCTAACCCCCCTTCCTGATGTAAAATAAAAACACGTGTGTTGCCAAAAGCAAAATCTCTTTATTGACCATAACTGGGGTGAGGGGGGAATGCGGGTGGGAGAGGGGAGGGGTAAACCTGGCAGGAGGGAGCTGGAAGGGGGAGGCAAGGGGAGGAAAGGGGAGGAGAAGCTCAGGGTTGCGGGTCTTGCTGGTCCACCTGTCTCCCAGAACTGCAGCCTCGGCGTCCCCGGGGGGGGGGGAGCAGGTATGGAGGGTGGCGTGGGTGGGAAGGGGGGAGAGGAAGAAGCGGGAGAGGGAGCAGGAGTGGGAAGAGGAGCGAGAGCTGGGGGGGGACCACAGGGGCTGGAGCGGCAGCAGGCAGCAATCTCTGCACCAGGGTCTGCAGGTGGTCGTAGATGGCACGCCCCTGGTCAAGCAGCTCCTGCAAGCTCTCCCACCGCAGCTGCAGGTGTTCCTGCACCCAGTGCTCCTGGCAGCAGACCTGCCTTCGCAGGAGCCCCTGGTGCTGCCGCTGGTACTCCTCCTGGTTCCGGGTCAGCCTGCTGAGGGCCCGGGTGCGGGAGGATGTCCTGGGCGGGGGTGGTGTGCCCTGCACTCGCAGCTGCTGCGGCTGTGGAGAAACATGAGAAGCGGTCAGTTCTCCCTGGGGACACAGTGGGTGAAGCCCAGCCCCCTCTGCAAGGTGAGGATGGCAGGTCTCCTCACCATCATGTCCTGCTATCCCTGGAGTGTGAGCTGGCCCCTGTGCTATATATAGTGTGAGTGTGGGGGAGGAAGGGGAGATGTGCCCTGCCTCTGCATAGAGGGGGCTTGTGGAGGGAGGGCATAGTGCAGTGTCCCTCCCCGGGGTCAGGAGCATGTCATGTGCCTTCATACATACATGCATGTGGGTAACAGGCCAGGGCCACTGTGTGGCAGCCAGCTAGGCCCACATGCCCAGGGTGGTATGGCACATGCACAGGTTGCTGCGTGCTCCGTGGTCAGCAAGGCCCACAGGCGCAGTCCCTGGTCTCCCTTCCCCGCTCCCCCCACCCTGCATAAGGGGACAGTGATGACACTCACATGTCGAGGCCTCCCTGGCCACAGAGGACACCGGCAACAGGCTTGCTGGAACGGCTCTGGGCTCCTGGTACGTGGCACGCTCCCCTCCAGGCTCCTGCGGCTCCTGGTTGTCCTCCTCCTCCTCCTCGGTGTCGATGACCACCTGGGGGGCACAGACTGTCTGACCCCCCAGGATACGGTCCAGGGCATCGTAATAGGGGCAGGGGTCCAGGTCAGCCCCTGGTTGGGAGCTGCCCCCTGAGGCCCTGGCATAGGCCTGCTGCAGCTCTTTGATTTTCATGCACACCGGCTTCTGGGTGCGCATATGGCCTTTGGTGGCTAGGCTGTCAGCCACCACCTGTAGATGGCTGCATTCCTGTGTCTAGTGCGGAGATTGTGGACATTGGAGGCCTCCCTGCAAGCCTCAATGAGGTCCACGATCTCCGCACTAGACCAGGAAGGCGCCCGCCTTTTGCGGCCTCTGGCAGGCTCCTGGGAGCTGCCAGCCTGCTCCTGGGGTACGGTGGAGGGCTGGGTGCCACTGGGTTGCTGGCTCATGCTGGGCCAGGTGCACGGACTGCCAGAGTCTACCCCTTTAAGGGTTCCGGGGCTGGGAGGGGAGCAGAAGAGTTTTCCTGGTTGTGCCCAGAGTGGCCACCAGGGCACCCTGGGAGGGACTGAAGGCCCCCTATTTCGAAATAAGCGTCTATACAGCACTTATTTTGATTTAGCTATTTCGAATTTGGCATTATTCCTCAT
Source organism: Rafetus swinhoei (assembly GCA_019425775.1). Lineage (NCBI taxonomy): Eukaryota > Metazoa > Chordata > Testudines > Trionychidae > Rafetus > Rafetus swinhoei. The sequence goes on from CM033424.1 coordinate 124,193,171, forward strand.
GGAATGAGGTTTACCAAATTCAAAATAAGCGCTCCGCTATTTCGATTTAATTTCGAAATAGCGGTTTGGCTGTGTAGATGCTAGGAAAGTTATTTCAAAATAATGGCTGTTATTTCGAAATAACTTTGCTGTGTAGACATACCTAGGACATCTCAAATAGAGCTGGAAAAGCAGGATACAGGAAGAGACTGTGGAGAAAGCAGGACCAGACTGGATGGGACAGACAACAACGTAGGGTAGGAAGGTGAAACAACAGTGAGCAAGATCAGACTGCTGTGGGTGACACCCAGATGCACGGTCTGTGAAAGCACTGCAATAGAGCCTGATAAGGAGGAAGACTTACTAGATCAGCAGACAGTGAAAAAGCAGAGGCCTAACAACCAAAGGGAGCCTGGTCTGATTGCAGGCTGCAGGGAAAGAGCACAAGGGGATTTAGAAATCAGATATAGCCCAGGGAAACAGTAGCATGTCTGAAGAAGCAAACCTAGCTGCTTAGTAGAGGATCCCTAGAGTGTAATCCAGAAAGTAGACCAAGCAGTGCTTTCTAAAGGCCTTTTGTCTTATAAGAACACAGGCAGACAAAGTACATGCAAAGGGATCATGCGGAGAGTCTGATTCTACACCTCACTTTCCCCAATGCCAGGCTGTTATCTGATATGGAAGCTGGATGTCCCCTTTGGGATATCTGGCAATGGTAACCCTACTTTGTTGCTTTCACTCACACGCTATGTGTACTTTTGAGCTGGGAGGTGCAAATCCTTCCTTATAGTGAGGTACCTGTGCTATCTCTGCTCTACCTAGTGGGCTAAAAGCAGTAGTGTGAGCAATGGCTCTGGCTAGCCCTTGAACGTGTAACCAGGGGTTCAGGAGGATACATACTTGAGTGGCTAGCTCAAACCATTGCCTGCACTATCCTGTCTACACAGCGCCAAATTTCAAAACAACTTGCTATTTTGAAAGTGTTTCCAGAGAAAAGCTTGCTCTTCAACTATAAACTTTTTTCTCAGCATTCTCTTCAAAGTCCCATTGAAGTGTTCTTACATTTTGCAGTGGTAAAGAAATATTCTCAGATATTTGATTTTCAGTAGTTCACACATCTTCAATACTTATGATTTGAGGTTCATTTCCTGGTCCACTATTATTTTCTTGAGGATCCAACCCTAAGATTAGGAATTCTGTTGCTGTAAGCACTATGTTGATAGTGTGAAGCAGAATGGACTCAGGGTACCACATTACATAATTATTTAACGGTATATATTGGTGCCTGCTCATGCTTTCTTCCAGTGGTCCCATCAAATCTATTCTTGTCCTCTCTGAGGGCATGTCTATGCTGGGGAATTGTTTCAAAATAACTCCCCTTATTTCAAAATAACAAGGCAATTATCCACACTACCAAGCCCGTTATTTCAAAATAATAACTCTTGCTTCTGAAGAGGAATAGCTTATTTTGAAATAGTTATTTGGGGAGTCATTATTTTGAAATAACTTATTTCAGAATAACTCCCTAGTGTAGACCTAGCCTGTGTGTCTGCTGTCAGATCCTTGAAGTACCCTTAGATCTTGCCAACTGACATTCCATTCAGTAATGTATGCAGTAATCTCTTACTTCTTTGCATATACATGAACACTAAGGGTATGTCTACACTACAAAGGATGATCAAAGCTACCGCAGTCAATCTTCCAGGGTTCAAATTAGTGGGTCTAGTTAAGACAGCTAATTTGAAGTGAGAGGGTGCTCTGGTCCGTGCCGGTAACCCTACTTTCATGACGAAGAAGGGAAGTCGAAGGGAGAGTGTTCTTCCTTCATCTTCCTGCAGTGTAGGCAGCACCAAAAGGCGAGTTAAGCTACTTGAACTTCAGTTGCACAATTAACATCGCTGAAGTTGCATATCTTTATTTGACTTTGTCCTGTAGTGTAGACGTATCCTAAAACTAGTAAGTAATTCTCTCCCCAGGTGACCCGTACATGGAACTGAATGTACAAGCCACAGAAGCTCCCTCCAAAAGGGCCAAAGTATCAGAAATCAAGCCTAAACCTCTTGGCTCTCGAAATGGTATACCAATGCTAGAGTCAATCCTATTTCAGCTCCCCAAGCATGACTATTTGTGATGGGGCGAGGCAGCCCCGCACTGAACCTGAAGGGCCCAGCCAGGGTTACCTGGCTGCAGAGGCCTCTCCCCGACAGCCCTACCGAGCATGCCCAGGCTGTAGCTCCACTATAAAAGCCTGGGGAAGGACTCAGTCTAGGAGGTCAGCTGGAGGAGAAGGACCTGGGAAGAGGGCTCCCACACAGCTGTTGCCCGAGACTCCAGAAGAGGCCGGAGGGGATGCGGAGGCGAGCGGGTGTGACCCAGGGACTGCCTGCCGAGGAGACGCCGGCCGGGAGGTCGCAGCAAGCTGGGCGAGTACAGAGGAAGGAACCCCAGGGAACCAGGTAGGAAGTGGCCCAGGGCAGGAGCGGGAGCTTCCTCTCCTGCCCAGAGAACCTCGGCACGTTTCGGCAGGATTGCCCCGCCGAGGGAGTGACCCGCTACCCGGTTGCTCACAGGGCCCTGGGCCAGGACCCGGTGGTGTAGGGTGGGCCCGGGTCCCCCTACCTGGGGTACGTCCCTGCTACAACCCTAAACTGTGTTCTGGACTCAGGCAAAGGGCCAGCTTTAAACTGTGTTATGGACTCAGGCCGGAGGGCCTTGGCCCTGACTTAAAGGGCCAGCTTTAAACTGGGTTATGGACTCAGACAGGAGGGCCTTGGCCTTGACTTAAAGGGCCAGCTTTAGACTGTGCTTCGGACTCAGGCCAGAGGGCCTTGGACTTAAGAGGGTAGGCGGGAGGGGCCCGCCACACTATTATTTTAGTTTCTGTCTGGCACTAGGAGGGATATCCCTTCTCCTTTGCTATGAAATGTCCCGTTTGGATCAAGCTTTCCATATTAAAGGGGTCCTGAGATTACTGGTCTCTCAGGAGCCCTTCTGCAGATTGTAAAGTCCCCTCATTCCAAGTACTCCCACACTCCTGAGTCAGCCAGCTCTGTAGATCTAGTTCCTTTTCCAGACTTGGAGAGGTGGTCATCCTACTCAGACATGTTCTTCTCCTGCACCTTTTAAGACTTAGCCAAAGTACTTCCAGACATAGCTTTAGCCCACTGGGTAAGAAAGACGTCACCACTTCCAGTTGGAGCATTTCAGTGAGATTCAGCACTGTAAACTGTCTCTCTTCTATGAGGTACAGGTGCACATCTCCATGTGTACACTGAAGGAAAATTGTGGTGGTTGCATCCCATGGATCTCAATTAGTGTTTTCACTGATGAGGGTCTATCTGCACCCCAAATCTTCTGATCCCATCACTTTGGACTCATCTTGGACTAACTTCTTCACCAGTCATCATGCTGTGAAGGTAACTCTTATGCTTTTGATTTGTGCCTGTTTCTCCAGAGCACAATGTGAATGATTTAAAAGTCATAATTCATGGTGTGCTTCTTCAGAGATCTACTCGAGAAATTTCTCATCACTGGCAAAACTATGGTTATACTTGGAAATAGTGAATTTTCACCTTGTATACAAAAATCACATAAACATTGTAAAGTAGAAAAGAACCTATTTTTACATTACTTTTGTTAAATGCAATAAACACAGTATGTTACATATTCTATAATCTCTTACCACTGCCTGTAATTCAAACAAATAAGGAAAACAAAAACACTGTAAAGGTTTTTAAAATTTCTTATTAAAACTGTATGTTCGTTAGTCTATTAATTTCCTTCATTATCTATTCTCTGTTTGGCTAGTAATGATTTTTTACTTTTAAATTAAAACAGCACAGACTGTGACATAATAGAGCTCATCTTCTAATTACACTATTATCTGGTTTAGTTTTCTTTCATGTATCATGTTATATAAAACAAACATATCTGCTACTTTTCTATACAGATGTGCAAGCCAGGGGGTTGCACCTCCCTGCTCACTGAACTCGCCAGCCATGCCCTCTCTGGGGGTAGGTGTCTGGCCAGGAGGGAAGGGGCAGGAGTGGGTTGGGGGTAGATATCTGGCCAGTGGGGAGGGGACTTGGCATGGCCCGAGAGGGTGGAGGGTCAGGCTCGGATGGCAGAGGGGACCCAGCACAGCCCAGGGGGAGGGGTCAGGCTCAGATGGTAGAGGGGACCTGGCATGGCCCAGGGTGGGGGTTGGGCTTGGATGGTGAAGGGGACCCAGCAGCCCCTCCCCAGTGGCACAGCCACTCAGGGCATGAAGCAGGACCTGGAGCTGGAGCAGCCCATGCCTGGAGGCTGGCCACAGCAAGCAGCTGCAGATGGAACAGGAGGAGGTGGCGGTATGATGACGTGATTATGTCACTCTGCTGTCCTGCAGGAAATGGTTTTATTTTTTTTTTATGTTTTGTATATATACACATATTTATAATGCATTCTTTTTCTCTGCTTTTTTTTTTCTCTAATTTATTACCCTTTAGAATGCCTATTTGATAATTGAGACCTTTATACTCTAGAGACATTCTTCATCATAAGAAAGCTTCTGTACTTTATTTCATTGATTTCTTTGTTCCATCTTGTACACTTGTGATAGAAGAAAATGTTCACTAAAGGTTTGATTCAAAGCTCATAATGTCACTGAAATTGTTTCTAGTGATTTCAACAAGATTTCGATCAAGACCTAAAATTCCTTGAACTGTTTGAAACATTCCCTCTGGGAAATTCAGTCAATTAAACTAGATTTTTCTCCAGGACTAAGCCATGACTTTGAATGTACTTAATTTTTCCTAACATAAACAAAAATATTTTTTTATTTTAAAGAAGGAATTTAACTTCTAATTTTTGCTCTTGGTAACAGGTGCAGAAACATTAGCACCTATTATTATATTCAGTTATTGATAACTGTTGTAGTGATTTATTCACAAAAGTAAGGCAAGCAGGATTTGATCCATGATGAGTACAGATTGCCGATACAGAAGTCTTAGTTCTAACGCGGGCTTAATTTGAATGCCCAGCTGTAAATATAAATAAAATAGCTACCATTTGAATGAAAATAGCTACCATATTAGTCACCCTTTTGACTTCAATGCAAATATGGGCATAAGTAAATTTTGAAGGATTATGCCTTGTGGCTGTACATATGTGCAAAAAGCCTATAAGATGAAGTCAAATATATATAAGCCACCCAATTTATGCAGTGGTAATTGTCTCTCTAATCAACATTCTGCCTTGGACAAATGGGAACATGAATCCAATGGAATAAATAAAAAGTGAGATGCCTGAACCTGACTATCAGGATCCATGCGTAACTAGGTTACCAACTAACTCCTATTTCTGCTTTTAAATATGGTAAGTCAATTGTGAATACATATGAATTTAGCGCTGGAGTAAATGAGAATCAGGTGTCTTTGAAGTTTAAGGATGGGATGTGATTTTCAACAGCATGTAAGTGATTTAGAAGCAAAAATCCCAGTGACTTTCATTAGGATTTGTGATCCAAAGACACTTAGACTCACTGAAACTGTCAATTTAACTTACACATCAACAGAATGCAGTATTTATCTGGCTGTAGCTAAGGATGTCATATATCAAGCTGCAATTTTGCCATTGTTTTCTCTACCATATATCATTTTTAAGCTCAGCATATACATGCTCTCCACATGCTTGTCTTGGTATGAAGGTCATTCCAGAAAATTAGTAATGTTACATAGGAGGAGAGTGAAAACAGAAAGGAGAATAGACTTCATCCACTTTATCTTATGTAAATCTTACTGTTCTGCCTACTAGGACAGGTGTGTTGTGGTATTGGTGTACTCCTTGTACTGTGAGTATGTGGGAGAACGCCCATGCAAAGAAGTGACCTTTTTTACTGTCAGTCATGAAGGGCATTTCAAGAGTTTGCATCAGATTTAGTTGGAAGTTGGAGACAGAAGACACAAATGCATTACTGCCATTACAGAAGGAGGCTCCCTGGTGTAAAATAACCTCTAAAAGGATGTCTCCTGTTGTGAAGCTAAAGGGACTGACAAGAGTTACATAGGTGTGAGTGGATTCACAGTAAGTACTGTGAGCCAAGCAGTTGTAAATACATTTCCATACAACTGAAAAGGACGTCACCTAATTCAAATTCACAATGCCACTTCCAGGAAGAAAACTGGGCATATGGCAGAATATTTCCACTATCTCTCGAGGAATATTCATGTGTAATTTTAATGTCACTAGATGTCACCAAGTAAATATTCCCGAAAGAGATTTATCTGGCAGCAAAAAAATTTGGGGAAATATAACAAAAAACAACTCCAGTTTAGGGTTGCTGTCTGTATCCCTATGAGACACAGAAAAGTGATTAGATGGCTATTTTTAAATTTAAAATTAATCAGACTTATCACTTAATTAAATAATGATAAATATTTTGTTCTCACATGAGAAGTGACTGAAAGATTTATAACTCTCTCCTGAATGTAACTTTTGATAATAAATTAAGCTCTCCCAGTGCATTCTTACTCACACACGCCTGCAGTAATGAAACTTATAAATAAATATATCCTTTACAAAGACCTTGTCAGATAAGAGGATGATTTCTCAATGATGAAATGAAGTTTAACTGAGACTGAGAGGCTTACACTTGCATGTTTTATGGGCCACAGAATCCATGTACTGCAGCTTATTTAATGGTAATACATACCTGTTAAAGAGGCAGATCTAATGTAACTGGAAGCCTGACTTGGTCCTACATGAGTCACCATAATATTGATTAAATTATCTGATAAGAGTTTACAAATGAGGTGAATTTGTAAACCACATATCAGCTTAATAGCAAATCTTTAGCATAATTCAAACTGAAACCAGTGGGACAGTTTAGGTTTGGATGGCATTGTCCCAACAATTCTGTTACCATACAGAGGTCTCAGTATATTGTAGCCAGCCATTCCACACTGATGGTACTATACATACTAATAAACATATACAGTATGTGTGTTACATTTTTGGATTGGCATTTCTAGGTGTGAGTTAGGAAAGCTAAAATAATTAGCACTACTGCTCCTAACCCCTGCAATAAGACACTTCACCAAAGATTTAATGCCCACAAATCAGACATCAGACATCTTCAAAAGGAAAAAACAGTTGCTTTTCATTTCAATCTACCTGGACATAGTCTTAATGACCTTACTACATGCATCTTACTTCAAAGAGACTTTAACACCAGATTACAGAGGGAAACTTCAGAACTTCCATTCATGCTTAAATTGACACTTTGCGAATGGGCCTTAACAAAGATGCTAATTACCTTAACCATTACAAAGACAGCTTCCCCACTTATCACCCCTGATTAGCCATTCATTGACTCATAAATAGCTATTCCCTCCCTCCCTCTCCCTCATCCCACCTTCTGTACTAAATCTGATTTGTCAGTTTAATAATGTGTTCACTTTTTTCATTGTATTCCTTTGGTATATATGGTCATGCCAATTCTCTTCCAGAATATGATCTGAGGAAGTGGGTCTGGCCCATGAAAGCTCATCACCTATTAAACCATCTTGTTAGTCTTTAAAGTGCTACATAGTTTTTCCTTTTGTTTTATCAACTATTGGCACACTAGCAACTGAGAAAAAAGGATCACATGAGCCTTTTGTGGCTACTGGACTGTCACCTCTAGTCATCAATTTAATTTTTTCATGATAATATTATTCTAATATACAGTGACATTTCCCAGAATATACTCAATATTGCTTATTGGATATACCCGTAAATACCTAATGAAAACCATAGATACCCCTCAGAGAATTAGATAGCATCTAAAGGCTGTTAATAGCTATTTAACTATGAGTAATAAAATGTCTAATTGACATACCACTATGAAAATGACACAAGAATGTAATGGCAAATGACTGTGTGATGCAATAAAGATTGTACATTAGTGTAAAGAATTTCTGGATGTTCATCGTAATTGTACCTTACCCCCTGCCTGACTAAATATATTGTGCAAGAAAGTCCAATGAACACATTCTAAATGAAACCATAGGAATTTCTGTTTTAGAACCTGTCAAAAATGGAAAAAATCAGCCCTGGCATATAAATAGTGTTACTTAGACGCAGAACAATGTGCTGATGTGCTGCTGAAAAGAGAAGCAATTGCATAAGGAAGGATGAGGGAGATATCAAGAGTGAGCAAAGCAATTAGGAAAATAATGTTGATAGGTTGATAGAGAAGGAAAGGGAGAAAATGTGTAAAACTTTCTTCTATGTACTGCTTCATGGTACTGGATGGCTACGTCTAGACTGGCATGATTTTGCGCAAATGGTTTTAACGGAAAAGTTTTTCCGTTAAAAGTATTTGCGCAAAAGCGCGTCTAGACTGGCGCGAGTTCGCGTTAAAGCGTGCGCTTTTGCGAAAAGCGCGTCTACATTGGCGGCGCGCTTTTCCGCAAAAAGCAGAAGCCGGGAACCATTTTGCGGAGGGCACAAGGGCACCAGCCCTTTCCGGGGCGGGGCTGGCGGCCATTTCAGACACGTGCTTAAAGGGATCTCCCGGACAGCCATTTATCTGCGCTCCGTGCTAGAGGGCTCTTGCAGGGACTGACAGCCATAAGCAGGTTTGGTGGTTGCCCTCTGACCTTGGGACACTGCTGCCTTTGGCCACCTACTGCTTTTGCCAGGGGCCTTTTTCCTAGCCCTCTGTCTTGTGCCATGGAACCAGGGGTGGCCATGTGCCTGCTCTGGCCCCTGTCGGACATTTTGGAGTGCCTGCAGCTGCTGCTCCAGGTCGGTGCCCTCCTCTTCCAGGACCAGGAGGGGCCCTTTGGTTTGGACCCCCTCACCAGTGAGGCCATGGTGTCCCTGTGGCACCCCCACCCCAGGGTGCAGAGGCGAGTGTGGAGACTGGACGCCAGCACCGACTGGTGGGACCGGCTGGTCCTAGGGTAATGGGATGACCAGCAATGGCTCCGGAACTTCCGCATGCGAAAGCGGACGTTCATGGAGCTCTGCGCCTGGCTCACCCCCGAGCTCCAGAGAGCCACCACCCGGCTGCGGGCACCCATCCCCGTCAAGAAGAGGGTCGCCATCGCAGTCTGGAAGCTGGCCACCCAGGACAGCTACCGATCGGTGGCACACCAATTCGGGGTGGGCAGATCCACCGTCAGCGCCGTCGTGATGGAGGTAAGTCCCAGGGGGAGTGGGGAATGGGGTGGGGGGAGGGTGCTGCACTCCATGCCCAGGGGCAGCCAAGACGCCACGCTGGGTCACCCAGGGTTCGGCCCCCTCCCTTGCACAGGCCTGCTGGGGAGGTGTAGGCGAGGTGGCTGTGGTGTGTGTGTGCGTGAGGACAGAGGGAATCATGGGGAGGGGGCCAAGGAGCGCACACCACCCCTGCCTTACGTGATGTGTTCCCCTGTGTTTCTCTGCACCCTTCTGCAGGTCATCCGCGCCATCAACGACCTCCTGCTCCCCAGAGTGATCCGCCTGCGGGACGTGGACGCTACCGTCGCCAGCTTCGCTGCCCTCGGGTTCCCCAACTGCGGGGGAGTGCTGGATGCAACCCATATCCCCGTCCGGGCCCCGGCGCATCGAGCAGCCCATTTCATGAACAGAAAGGGGTACTGCTCCATCGTTCTGCAGGCCGTCGTGGACCACCAGGGCCGCTTCCTGGACGTCTACACGGGCTGGTCCGGCAGGGCACACGACACCGCATCCTGCGCAACTCCGGACTGTTTCGCAGGATGGAGGCGGGCACCTACTTCCGGCGGGAGTTGACTGTCGGGGATGTGCTTATGCCCATCTGCGTCGTCGGGGACGCGCCTACCCCCTGAAGCCCTGGCTAATGCGGCCCTACACGGGCGGCCGGACCAGAACCAGGCCCGGTTCAACGACCCGCCTCAACCGGGCCCAAATCCGTGGAGCTTCGCCGCCGTTTAAAGCCCGCTTCGTTGTTTGCTCACCCGGCTTGAGATGGGTGAGCGGAATGCAACGGAGGTAGTGGCCGCCTGCTGCGTGCTCCACAATATTGTGGAGCGGAGTGGGGAGGCCTTCATTCCCGCATGGCTGGCAGCAGAGGGCCAGGCCTACGAACAGCCCCACACAGCTGCCAGCCACCAGGCGCACCAGGATGGGGTGCGCATCCGGGAGGCCCTCACAGACATGTTCTCACAGGCCCCGGAGTAGGGTCGCCTCGGTTTTCCTGGACAACTCCCTCTCCTCCTTACCTCCCAATACACAACAACACACTGTTTGGGGAGAGGGGATGTTGTGCAGAATGTTCGTTATTATGTGAAATATGTTTGAGCAGTCTAGTTCAGAGCACAGTACTCTTGGTTCTGTTAAGGTTTGGTCAGGTCAAGCGGAAGGCTTGTACCTACCAATTAGGATTAGGTTTAGATTTAGGTTTAGTTAGATTAGCTATCGTCGGTTCAAAGCATTTCGGCCGTCGTCGAGTTTGTTCGTCGGGTGCGTCGGCCGTAGCTAGGGTGTTCTTTGAGTTCAGGGTTAGGTGTAGGGATAGTCTAGGCCACCATCGTCTGTTCGAGCCATCCCAAAGAACAGGAAGAAGAGTCGAGGTTCGTGCGGAAGGCTCGAGTCAGCGCACCCGATTCCAGTCATCTTCGAGGGATCTCCTGGCAGTTCCTCTCCTGAGGCCCGGAAGGACCAAAGGATGGATGGCGCCAGCCACAGCTTCGTCCGTCGAGGATCTCCTGGCAGTTCCTCTCCTGAGGCCCGGAAGGACCAAAGGATGGAGGCGCCAGCGCCACCGCACCGCCGTCCGCGCCTAGACTGTGTTTCATGTATTTTGTGTTGTGTTTACTCTTTTGTCATCTATCCCTTGCTTGATTGGGAACATAAGAACATAAGAACGGCCGTACCGGGTCAGACCAAAGGTCCATCTAGCCCAGTATCCTGTCTGCCGACAGTGGCCAGCACCAGGTGCCCCAGAGGGGGTGGACCGAAGACAATGATCAAGCGCTTTGTCTCCTGCCATCCCCCTCCAGCCTCTGTCAAACAGAGGCCAAGGACACCATTTTATCCCCTGGCTAATAGCCTTTATGGACCTAACCTCCATGAAATTATCTAGCTTCTCTTTAAACTCTGTTATAGTCCTAGCCTTCACAGCCTCCTCTGGCAAGGAGTTCCACATGCTGACTACACTCTGTGTGAAGAAGAACTTTCTTTATTAGTTTTAAACCTGCTACCCATTAATTTCATTTGGTGTCCTCTAGTTCTTCTATTTAGGGAACTAATAAATAACTTTTCTTTATCGGCCCTCCACACCACTCATGATTTTATACACCTCTATCATATCCCCCTCAGTCTCCTCTTTTCTAAACTGAAAAGTCCCAGTCGCTTTAACCTCTCCTCATATGGGACCCGTTCCAAACCCCTAATCATTTTAGTTGCCCTTTTCTGAACCCTTTCCAAGGCCAAAATATCTTTTTGAGGTGAGGAGACCACATCTGTACACAGTATTCAAGATGTGGGCGTACCATAGTTTTATACAGGGGCAGTAAGATATTCCGGGTCTTATTTTCTATCCCTTTCTTAATAATACCTAGCATCCTATTTGCCTTTTTGACCGCCGCTGCACACTATGTGGAAGTTTTCAGAGAACTGTCCACGATAACTCCAAGATCTCTTTCCTGATTTGTCGAGTTAAATTAGCCCCCATCATACTGTACGTATAGTTGGGGTTATTTTTCCCAATGTGCATTACTTTACACTTATCCACATTAAATTTCATTTGCCATTTTGTTGCCCAATCACTCAGTTTGGTGAGATCTTCTTGGAGTCCCTTACAGTCTGCTTCTGTCTTGACTATCCTAAACAGTTTGGTATCATCCGCAAACTTTACCACCTCACTTACCCCTTTCTCCAGATCATTTATGAATAAGTTGAACAGGATTGGTCCTAGGACTGACCCTTGGGGACACCACTAGTTACCCCTCTCCATTCTGAAAATTTACCATTTATTCCTACCCTTTGTTTCCTGTCTTTTAACCAGTTCTCAATCCAAGAAAGGACCTTCCTCTTATCCCATGGCCATGTAATTTACACAAGAGCCTTTGGTGAGGGACCTTGTCAAAGGCTTTCTGGAAATCTAAGTATACTATATCTACTGGATCCCCTTGTCCGCATGTTTGTTAACCCTTCAAAGAACTCTAATAGATTAGTAAGACAGGATTTCCCTTTACAGAACCCATGTTGACTTTTGTCCAACAAATTATGTTCTTCTACATGCTTCACAATTTTATTCTTTACTATTGTTTCACTAATTTGCCCGGTACGAAGTTAGACTTACCGGTCTGTAATTGCCCGGATCGCCTCTAGAGCCCTTTTTAAATATTGGTGTCACGTTGGCTACCTTCCAGTCATTAGGTACGGAAGCCGATTTAAGGGATAGGTTACAAACCACAGATAATAGTTCAGCAATTTCCCATTTGAGTTCTTTTAGAACCCTTGGATGAATGCCATCCGGTCCCGGAGATTTGTTAACATTAAGTTTTTCTATTTGTTCCAAAACCTCCTCTAATGACACTTCAATCTGGGACAGTTCCTCAGATTCATTACCCACAAAGAACCGTGCAGATATGGGAATCTCCCCAACGTCCTCCGCCGTGAAGACTGAAGCAAAGAAATCATTTAGTTTCTCCGCAATGGCTTTATCGTCCTTGATTGCGCCTTTTATAGTTCGATCGTCTAGGGGACCCACAGGTTTTTTAGCAGGCTTCCTGCTTCTAATGTACTTAAAAAACATTTTGTTATTTCTTTTTGAGTTTTTGGCTAGCAAAAACTGCGGGGGGCGGACCTGGGATTTTATGCATGTCAAATATAGTCCTGTGGTTGAATTTTATCTTCGGAGTTGGTATTCATTTATGCATCACCAACCCATAACCCTTCAAAATTTTTTCCCTTTTTTTTTAGAAAACCTGTGATAGATATGGAATTTGGAGTCCGCATTTGTCATCTTTGTGATTTTATTAGGGTGATTGGCATTCTAAATTAATTATTCACGTTACTCGCGTAACAGGAGGAGACCTTGAACTGGGAGGGGAGGAGCTACTCCTAGGGAGGGGTGGCCCCTGCGACTCCTGCGGGCGGACCTGGACATAGGGGCAGGCTGAAGGGGAGGTGGGCAGCAGGAGCAGGAGGGTGGGGGCAGGTGCACCAGGATGAGGTGCGCATCCAGGAGGCCCTCACGGACATGTTCTCACAGGCCCTGGAGTAGGGTCGCCTCGGTTTCCCTGGACAACTCCTCTCCTCCTTCCTCCCCTCCCCTCTCCCTTTACCTACCAACACACAACAACACAGTTTGGTTTCAACATAAACACGTGCTCGGTTTTTATTTACAAAGGGGGAGAGGAGAGGAGACCTTGAACTGGGAGGGGAGGAGACTTGAACTGGGAGGGGAGGAGACCTTGAACTGGGAGGAGGAGAGCTACTCCTGGGAGGGTGGCCCCTGCGACCGCTCCTGCGGGGCGGACCTGGACATGGGGGCAGGCTGAAGGGGAGGTGGGCAGCAGGAGCAGGAGGGGTGGGGGCAGGTGCACCAGGATGAGGTGCGCATCCAGGAGGCCCTCACGGACATGTTCTCACAGGCCCTGGAGTAGGGTCGGTTTCCCTGGACAACTCCTCCCCTTCCCCTCCTCCTCCCCCTCTCCCCTTACCTACCAACACACAACAACACAGTTTGGTTTCAACATAAACACGTGCTCGGTTTTTATTTACAAAGGGGGGAGAGGGAGAGGAGACCTTGAACTGGGAGGGGGAGGAGACTTGAACTGGGAGGGGGAGGAGACCTTGAACTGGGAGGGGGAGGAGAGCTACTCCTGGGAGGGGTGTCCCATGCGACCGCTCGTGCGGGGGCGGACCTGGACATGGGGGGTGGACTGCGTTGGGGCAGGCTGAACGGGGAGGTGGGCAGGAAGGGCAGGAGCAGGGGCAGGAGCGGGAGGGGCAGAAGCAGGGGCAGGCGGGGCTATTGCAGGAGGGGAAGGTACAGGAGGGGGCGGGGGCACTACTAGGGGAGGGATGGCGGGGGCATGGGGCGCAGCCATGCCTTAATGAATGACATGGGCGATCTGTGCAGACAGGCTGGCAATAGTTTGCCATGACCGCACAGTGCCCCTGGAAGGTGGCCCAGGCCCCCTGGCGCCACTGCAGGTCCGCCTCCGTGCGCCTCTGGATGGCCGCCTCCACCCGCTCCACGGCCTGCACGTGGCGCCGCAGGAGCTGGTCCCGGTGTTCGGGTGCGGGGCCTCCGTGGTTGGGCGGCTGGGGTGCTGCTGCTGCGGACCGGAGGGTCCCCGCTCCTGGTTGGTCCCGCTGCAGGGAACAGAAGAAAGGATGGGTCAGTCAGGCAGCCCGGCCACTGTCCCCACACCTCATGCCTTCCACCCCACCCCTGAGCCCAGGTGACACCACAGGGGTGGTGTGGCTTGGGCCCTCGGTTCCTCCCCTGCCCCGGGTTGTATGTTTGCATAGAGGACCGCCCCTGGAGTAGGGTCCTCCTCCATGTATTGGAACCCCCGGTCTGTGTCCTGGCCCCGTGGAGGGTGGGAGGGCGCTTGTGTTGCGTTAACCTGTGGAACTCCCTGCCGGTAGAGGCTGTGAGGCTTTGGGCTAATCAATGGTATTTGACAGGGAAAGCGAGATGAATCCCCACACAGTGCCTGGGAGCACGTCTGGCAGACATGGTCTGGGCTCTCAGATCCCCATCGCGTGGGATATCTCCTGGACGGAACCAGGAGAGCGACTGGGGAGTGTCCCATCCTTGCAGCAAAACTCAGGCGGCCCTAGGGGCGGCCCGAGTGCTTCCCACCCTTCTCCCTCCCACTATCCCTCACACACGTAGCCCAGGGACGTGTGTGGCTGCAGCGGGACTTCCTCGGGAAGCAGACGAGGCTCAGTGGGGGCCACGCCACGGGCTGTGACGCTGCGGTTTACCCAGGAGCAGCTGGCTGTGCCTCTCAGCCAGGCATGGGACAGTGTGCCATTCTCCGTGCTGCACCCTTGCGGCGGTGCAGGCTCTGGGCTGAGTCCCTGGGGCCCTGGCCGGTTCCAACCGCATCCACCCTTCCCCTGGTCCCGCCGAATGTGTATGAGCAGCACGGTCCCAGGCGTGCCCTGCAGCTGCCTGCCGCGCCACGCGCTGCTCGGTCACCAGGCTGCACGTGGTTGGACGGGCTGCTTGCTGCCTACTGCTACACAGCGCAGCACACGTGGCCTGAGTGACATGCTCTCCCCTCCCCCTCCGGGCACCTGGCTCCTCCCCGCCCCGCCCCGCCCCCACCCTTGTGAGTGCAAAGTGCAAGACTCACTGGTGGATCCTTCCCCGGCCTCGGAGGGTGCGCAGGAGACGTCAGGGCTGCTGGAGGGGGCCTGCTGGGTGGCAATGCTGGCCTCCTCCTCCGAGTCAGCGCTGTCGTCTCCTTCCCCCGCCTCGGTGGTCCTGGTGATGGGGGGGGCGCATGCTGCTGTCCACAGCCACGTCTGGGGCTTGCGGGGCTGGCTGGCCAAGGATGGTATGGAGCCGGTCGTAGTGGGGGCAGGTGTCTGGTCCTGCCCCTGGCCTCGCTGGCCCGCACGTAGCCAAGGCGCAGCTCCTTGACTTTCGCCCGGACTTGTTCGAGGGTCCGGGCGGGATGGCCTTGCTGGGCGAGCGCCTCGGCCATGCGGCCAAAGATGGTGGCGTTGCGGCGCCGTGAGTGGGTCTCGTGGAGGCCCTCCTCCTCCTCCCATAGGTCCAGCAGGCTGTCCAGCTCCCCTGAGGACCAGGATGGGGCCCGTCTTTTTCGGCCCCTGGGGGCCTCCTGCACTGGGGGTGCAGGTGGCTCCTCGGCTGGAGCTGCCATGCTAGGGCTTTGTGGTGGCTGCTGGGCACAGCAGGGCAGCGTGGCAGACCTCAGGCCCCTGAGGTCTGAGGCGGTCTGCGTGTGCTTTAAGGGCTCGGGTTACCAGAAAGTCCGGGCTCCTACGGGGTCTCCTGGCGTCCAAACCGCTTTTTTCCGCATAGCCTGCTTTTGCGCAAAAGTCTTAGCTAGCTGTCTACACTGGTCCCTTTTGCGCAACACTTTTGCGCAAAAGGGACTTTTGCCCGAACGGGAGCGTCAAAGCTTTTCCGCAAAAAGCACTGATTTCGTACATGAGAACGTCAGTGCTTTTGCGGAAAATTGAGCGGCCAGTGTAGACAGCTGGCACGGTTTTGCGCAAAAGCGGCTGATTTTGTGCAAAAAAGTGGCCAGTCTAGACACAGCCGATATGTTGAATTTGTGTTTGCAGGACTAGGGTATTAGTAAAGTCGTGTACTTAATTTAGTTTCCACATTATTCATGCATTTCAAAGTCAGAAGTCAAAAGACAAATATGGTGCAATGTCCATTGTTGATGGGGGTTCCTCTGAACATGGCAGCATTAATCTGTCATGTCAAAGTATCTTCAGAGAGAGTCACTTTTTTCCGAGCTAAAAGACAATTAGAGTATCACCAAATTTAAAAGGCCACATTCTGCTCTCGCTAATTGTCTTCTATGGTATTATTCCAGAATTACACCAGTGTGTGCATAAGAGAGTAGAAGCTGACCCTGGAACCAGGAGGCTGTAACTTGCCCCTTGTATAGTAAACTAACAAGAAGCGCCATGTTATGGTCCAAACCTGCAGAGGGGAGAGAGCAGCAGTGCAGTCTCAGCAATTGCATGAGGGATAGAAAGATGAACAAAGGGAGCAGCCCTTGGGTGTCAGTTTAGGCTGATTTCTAACAGAATTCTAATACACGCTGCTAGTCAATTGCAGCTCCATCAGTGCTGAGGCATAGGGAAGCTCTGTTCTCAGTTATACCATTATAAATTAGAAGAGAACAAAATTATTAGTATATCTGAGAACAGAATTTGGTCTTATACCCTCCCCCACCATGTTTTCAGTTCATACTTTAGAAGACAAATTCCGAAGAGAAGAGCCAGAGAGTCTTTGATTGTGGATCTGTGGAGATATAGTTTAAAGAACTACAGCTACTATTAATCTAGTTTTCTCCTTTATGAAATTGCTTCCCTCTCTTGGAGACTACCAATCAGTGAACTCCTCTTTCACAGGGCTGAGGAATCAATTAACTAAAAAAATATAGGCTTCAGAAACATTTTCTGAAAGCAGATCCCTGATCTCCCCTCTGCATCTAAACAGTAAAGCTACGTAATAGTGTTTACTGAACTCCAAGTAACTGCTTTGTAGT
The DNA here is from genome assembly GCA_019425775.1 of Rafetus swinhoei. Lineage (NCBI taxonomy): Eukaryota > Metazoa > Chordata > Testudines > Trionychidae > Rafetus > Rafetus swinhoei. The sequence goes on from CM033424.1 coordinate 124,210,363, forward strand.
GATGGGAAAATTGCCAACGTAAACCATCAAAGACACAGCAGTTCCAACAACATTTGCCTTGAGATCTTCTGAGACTGGGATCTTTGCTTCTGTATGGCAGCACTTGAAATACTGTACTATCCATTTCAATAAAATTTGGACAGAGGTAGTTTTCCCCCTTGCAGTCGCTGCATATTATTAGAGATGTGAAGATTTACAAAACTCTCCAGTTCTTTCAAGGTAAAAGCAGAGAGCTCATTTAACATCCATCTTCAGAATGACAGCTCCTGGGGAGTTATGAGACCTAGTGAGAAATACTGGCATGAAAATAAACTGATTTAGATGAAATTCAGTGACCACATTAGAAAAAAGACTCAGAATGGGTAGGTAAAACAGCCTTACTCGTAAGAAAGATAGCTAAGAGGAAAATATACAGTAAGAGGTTGTGCGTTGCTCAATGGCTGGATTGAAGAAATTTCTACCAGAATAGTTATTTGAAGGAAAGAAAGTAAGAAGGAGCAATCATTTATAAGATCATTTTGTCTACTGAGGCTAGGCTTTTTCAATTTTAGGCTCCTCCGGTAAATCCCTTTGATTCCCACAGAGAAATGTTCAAGTGTCTTGAGTGATATGGGAGTATTCTGGGAGTATTTAGGTACATATATAATGCCAGATCTGTTGTAAATAAGGCTGACACTTCACTTTTCTGTTGTGTGGGGTGTTACCTTACATATCTCACTTAGATCTAGATGGATCATGATGCAAGCTTGAATACTTTTAGCCAGATACACTACAGCTGTGTCTACACTGCACTCCTTTTCCGGAAAAAGGATGCAGATGAGACAAGTCGGAATTGCAAATGCAGCGTGGATTTAAATTTTCCCCGCTCCATTTGCATGAACATGGCTGCCGCTTTTTTCCGGCTCGGAGCTTTGACGGAAAAAAGTGCCAGTCTAGACGCAGCTCTTGCAGAAAACTCTGGTGTCATCTGCTATCCTTAGATTTCCTTGATCATTTTTGTGACAGTTATCAGGTGCTCTTTAATAACTAAAGCTATACCTCGGCCTGAAACTCACATGGTGTTTCCTGTAAGAATATTTTTGATTGTTTGCCAGTATATCACCATCTGGGATTGTCTTGGCAGAAAAAATAGCTGCCTCAATATAGTCATGAAAAAGTTTCCCCCACTTAAAGTTGAGAAAGACTTGAGAAATGGACACTGCCAGAACCATAGGCTCTAACAACTATGGCTTGGTCTCCTGGACAGCCTATGTAATTTGTATGACCAATAGCCCCCAAATCCTGCTAGTACTTGGAGAAGCCTCTCAGGGAACATCTAGACTATATCTGTTTGTTGGAAAAATCTATGCAAAATGCGCTCTGCATTTTGCGTAGCTTTTTCCGATACTTTTGTTGGAAGAGGCTTTTCCGACATTTGGCCTGTTTAGACTGGGCCAAATGTCAGAAAACAAAGCCCTCTTTCAAAAGCCTCCTTCTTCCTCATAGAAAGAGGAATACAGGGGCTTGGAAAGAGCATATTTACTCTTCCTCAATAAAAAGCGGAGGAGCAAACATGTTCCCTGGACATGGCGGAGTTTTTTCGAGATACCAGAGATATCCCATCTCCCCTCCCCGCAGTCTAGCCGTACCCTCAGAAAGCAATGGAAACTGGCAGGATTAAAAAGACATTCTCAATGGAGTTGGACCAACCAGACTGAAAGATGCTCAGACACAGGAGCCTGCTGGGCTAGCCGAAGACACTAAGGCAGCTTTGGATGCAATTACAGCATGATATAACATTAGATAAGATGGGTACATGTACAGGTTGTTTGGTTTAAATTCATTTTTATCTGATGCTTTGTTACAATTGCTAAACAAGATTACTTTGTTTTAAGAAGGCCATTGATTAATCTCAGTAGTCACAGGTTTTTCAAAGGTGGAAATGCAGGTGCCCAAAACCCAAATGGACTTTCAGTGTAATAAACTATTGGTATAAAAACAGCAGTGCATGCAAGTTCTGAATCAACTTAAGAATGGCAAGATTCCATCCGATGACAATGGCAGAATGTTGCCCAACAGCTGAAATGAGGCACCAAGAGAGATCAGAAACATAAAAAAGCAAATAGCTCCATAACTGTGTCACATTTCACCCTTGGTTTGGAGCTGGATATAGTACTGACAGCATTGGTTTTATTGCTTGGATCTATTCACTATCAGTGGACAATCAGCAGACATGTAAGTTTAATCTTGTAGATCTGTTAGCAGCTTCTGATATTTCGGACAGTATTACTTTCTCTCGTCTGACTTGCAAAGAATGGCTTTGGGCAGTTGGCTCTATGTTGTTAGCCACATTTCTCAGTGTCTATGTAAGGGCCCTATCAGAGATTGTAAGATGAAATGGATATATTGTAAGTATGCCATTAAATGTATGTCTTGTTTTAATTTGCAGCATCTGTGTTTTATTATTTGTGTCAATCATATTTGTATTAAAATAGTGCCTAGGTTTACCAGTTAAAATGGGCACCCTGTTGGGCTGGGCACTGAACAAATTTAGAAGAAATGCCAGTTTCTTCCACCAGAATAGATAAGTTAGAAAAAGCCTTGGGAGGGGGAATAAAACATGAGGGAACAGAGGGTTGGTCTGCAGCCTTCATGTTAATGCCACCATTTATTTTTGTTATAATTTTGAGAGTAGAGGCTTGTTGGGAAGAAATTAGGGGCAAAAGAAGAAAGAAAGGGAATTAAAAGAAGGGGAAAAGGGAACAGAGAAGACAATGGCAAAAGGTGGGAGGTATGCAAAACAGGGGGAGAGAGGTTAAAAAATGTGAGGAAGGGCAGAGGAGAGTGCATTTTAGATGTATTAGTTGAAGCTCAAGCTGAACAATATGGAGATGATTCTAGTGAATTATTGAAGTATAATGAGGATTTGTCAGGAATATTTTTTCCTCACTTTGGGCACATCTACACAGCAGGGCTAAAGCTGAAATAAGCTACGCAACTTGAGCTACTTCAATTGCATATCTTAAGTCGAAATAGCTTATTTCAGCTCTTGGCACTGTCTGCACAACAGGAAGTCCGAGAGAGAACACTTTTCCTCTGACTTCCCTTCCTCCTCATAAAATGAGTGTTACAGGAGTTGGAATAGGAAGTTGTCCAGCTCAACATTATTTTGACATTATGTTGAATTAACTGCTCGGAGTGTAGATGCGGACTATGTTATTTCGGAATAACGTCAGTTACTCCGAAATAACACTGCAGTGTAGACTTACCCTTCTTTATCTGGTATATTCACTTTTCACCCAATAGAATTTGGGTTCTAACTTTTGAGTCCTAGTTTGTTTGGAATCCAAGTTAGCTTTGGTGGTCAAAAGTTTTTTAATATGCATCTGGGACTGTTTCTTTCATGTCCTAATGCCATATCAATAAATGTGACTCTTAAACTGGGTAACTACATTCTCTTCTCCTTAGACCATACCATACCTCAAGATTACTTAGAAGCGTCCTCTGATCCAGAGGGCAGTTGCCTGTTTGTAAAGTGATATGGGGGAACAGAAATATTATTCCAAATGTTCACCAGGCACCCTATTTGTTTCTGAGAACAGTTGTAGGTAGGGATGTAAAATCCTGTTTAATTAGTTAACATGTTAAATGTTAAGTTTAACTGGTTTAAAAACAGGTGATTAAAAACAGGTGGCGGGGCACTCCAGCCCAAGTGGCTGAGGGGGAGAGGCTGACACTTCCAGCCCCACATGAGGCTGCCAACTCCCAGCTCATGTGGGCTGAGAGCCAGCAGCCCCACGGGGCTGGAGCAGTCCTCCACCTGCAGCGGCTCAGGCAACCTGCAGCGGCTCAGGCAGGAGGGCTGCTCCTGGGTAATAGTTAACCATTACCTGGTAAGCATCATTTATTAAAGACAATGCTTACTGGTAACCAGTTAACTGGTTACCTATTCACATCCCTAATTATAGGTCATGAGTTTGCTTTCTGTGGTTGGAATGAAGGCTAACTGAAAAACTGCCTCTGCCCTCAGTGTTAGCCATGGCAATTCAGGGCAGCTGAGGAATGTGGGACAACTGTCCTTAATTTTAAATACCTGAGGACTAGTCATCAGGCAATTTCAGTCGAGGGCTTCTGATTCTGACTTCTCTGCCTCTGATAGTCAGGCACAGTCTATATATGTCGACCTTTAAACTGCAGGGCAAAGTACCTTTCTTTCCTCATGTGTTTGTTTGCGGGCTGTCAAAGGAGAACTGTTGGATAATGGCTATTGGTCTTTTCTTTTCTTTTTAGAGAGAAAAAAGGAAATCTAAGCAGTTTTGGATAGAACTGACTAAAACATGTCCCTTTCACAACCAACAGAAGTTGTTGACATATCTGTTATTATCATCTAGATTATTCATTATTCCTAAACATAGAAATCTGTCTGTGTGATGGAACAACTGGATGTCATGATGGATAAATTTTAAATGTGAGATCCCTCATTGACAAACCTTGCCTTTCATGCTGTTTGTTTGGCAACATGGTGTAAGCAGTGTCTTTAATATGTCAATTGTGCATAGCTATTGAGTACTGTGCTTACATATCCTGCAAGTTCAAACTCTGATATGAAAGAATGCTTGGATGATAATATCACCTGGATTGGATCACCCATATCCAAAACCACAGGAAATCACAAGTCTGGCTTGTGGGTAGGAAATTTCACCTAGTTTTCCCCAGGAGATTTGCTAGAAACAAAGAGTGAAATTAATGTGCTTTTTCTGTGGCAAACCATGTACTGGAAGTGGTTCAAAGGCTGATGCCCTTGTGACCAGAAAGCTTGATTATTTTAATTTTCTGTTAGTAGGGATGCCAGTCTGTCTGTCACCTGCAGCTGTTTCAGAATGCATAACAACATCTGTCCAGTATTGCCCACAGTATTGACTGAAAAGTGTTCCTTCTGTAACTAAAAGAACAGTAGCTGGTATGTCTGTAATTGTCAGCTCAGTGACAAGTCATCCTTACACTATAAAAGTCAATAGTATATAGCTTGATACACTGCTTTTAAACCTACATACAGTAGAGTCCGGATTATCCGACCTTCGCTTATCCGACCTTCCGGTTTATCCGACATAGCCATTTGACGTGCTATTTACGCGTCCATGCATCACATACCGCCATGGCCGTAGCTCCGTTTGTTCCTTTGCGCCAGTGATTTATGTTTGTGCTGTGATTGTGTTTCATTTTTCCAATTGCATTTTCCCCTTAGTGTAATATAATTTTATTGTTTGAGGAACATGGCATGTGAAAAGAGAAAAAAAACTTGAAGCATTAAAGAGAATAGACAAAGGCGAATCCATGCAAAAAATTGCATCTGAACTCGGTGTGGGGCGAGTTACAGTTGGTGACTGGAAGAGGAAAAGAAGTGAGTTAGAAAAGTGATGCTCTGATCAACCCTCAAGTGCAGGACTGAAGGACAGAAAAACAATGAAAAAATGCGAATATGAAAAAGTAAGTGAAGCTTTGTTCTTATGGTTCACACAGCAAAGGGATAAGGGCATGCCTATCACAGGCCCGATTCTGCAAGAGAAAGCTCTGAGTTTCCAAAAGGAATTTAATGAAGGGGAACCTGATTTCACGGCTAGTGTAGGCTGGCTTGATCGCTGGAAAAAAAGATACGGGTTAAGGCAGCTCAGTATATGTGGCGAAAAATTATCGGCAAATCAGGAAGGGTTTCTGAAATTTAAAGCAAATTTTCATTGTCTCATCGAAAATGAAGGATTAGTATGTGAGCAGATATATAACTGCGATGAGACAGGCTTAAACTATAAAATGCTGCCTTCAAAAACTCTAGCTTCCTGGGCTGAAGCGTCAGCTCCTGGGTATAAACGAAGTAAAGAAAGAGTGATGATTCTAGCCTGTAGTAACGCTACTGGTAATCACAAACTAAGACTCACATTTATTGGAAAGGCAAAAAACCCACAAGCTTTCAAAAACATAGCTCCTACTGGTCTACCAGTCTCGTACAAGAATCAGAGGAATGCATGGATGGATTCAGCAATATTCCGAGGCTGGTTTTTCAATGAATTTCTTCCTTCAGTAGAACAATTTCTGAATTTGCTAAACCTACCAAGGAAAGCTATCCTTGTCATCGAGAATGCGCCATCTCATCCTCATGAGGATGAACTGATCAGTGGGGACATTAGAGTGATTTTTCTTCCTCCTAATATCACCTCGTTGTGTCAGCCTATGGACCAGGGTATGCTTGAAGTGTTAAAGAAAAATATCGTCGTAAGCTTTTAACTATGCTCATTGAGGAGATAGACGATGGAAATGGTATGCTAGATAAGCTAAGGACAGTGAACATAAAAGATGTTATTTATTGGATCGCACAATCATGGAAAGAGATTGAACTGCAAACTCTGGCAAGATCATGGAGAAAGCACACAAGAAATGGTGCAAGAAAACACACAAGAAATGGTGCAAGAAAATTGTGATAACCTGCTACCTTTGTTACAACAAATTCCAGGCTGTGAGAAGTTGAATGATGATGATATACAGGAATGGATGGAGAAAGACGAGCAACAAGAACTGACCGACCGTGACATAATAGCTCTGGTGAATCGGGATGACAATGACAATGAAGATGATGAAGATACAAATGACAGTGACAAAACGGAGAGAATTAGTCATAGAAAAGGGGTCAAGGCTCTCGAGGAGGCACTGGCTTACGTTGAACAACAAGGGGAGGCAACTGCTAGTGATGTTATGTTATTGAGATGCTGGCGCGACCTTGCCACAAGGAAGAGAAACAAAGCTTGGAAACAAACTTCAATCACTAATTTTTTTAAACAATAACTTTAGCGTTTTGCCATACTGCATACTAAATGTTCTGTACTCTATTACGTTAGTTATTCTGTTATTCTGTTAGTTGTTCTATAGAATAAAAAGTAATAAACCTGATTTCAAACCAGGTTTATCCGACATTTTCGTTAATCCGACCACCCTTCGGTCCTGTTTAGGTCGGATAATCGGGACTCTACTGTAGTTTGTTTTCATTGTACTTATGTCATGATCATCCTTAGGATGTGGAACATCTCTTTATCTCCCACTAGATACTCAATGTATTTAATCTCTACAAGTGTTTAAAGCACAGGTTTCCAACCACCAGTCCACAGACTAGTGGTGGGCCACAACCCCCTGCCTGCCATTCTGTGGCACTCTGCCATGCTATGCCCCCAGCTACTAATGAGCCCTGCCCACTGGGGAACACAGTTCCCAAGCTGCGTGCCTGCACGCACAAAAATCCTCCTCCCAACCTCCGACAGTGAGTGGTGCTGCGGGCTGCTCTGTGTGCTGTGAGGCTGCCCCTACTGGGGCAGCCTCACCATGAGCCTAGTTCCTGCTCCGTGGCAGTCACGCATCCCAGCTGGAGAGGCCACATGGCGAGTGACTGCTCCGGAGGGGTGGGGCTGCTCTGGGGCAACCAACCTGCATGTCACAGTGGGGCTGCTCCAGGGCAGCTGGGCCGTGTGGTAGAGCAGGGCTCCTCTGGGGGCGCCGAGGCTCCTCCGGGGGCTGCTCCAGGGCTGGCTGGGCCATGTGGTATAGAGGGGCTGCTCCAAGAGCCGGGGCTGCTCTGTGGGCAGCTGGCTCACATGGTGGAGTGGGGCTGCTCCAGGAGCAGCTGGGACGCATGGCGGAGCAGGGCTGTATGGCCATGCTGTGCCCTGGGGGCAGGTTTTGGGACCCCCTGGCAGAGCAACTGGGGCTGATCAAGGAACGCAACTATCCAGGTGTCTGGGATGGGGTGGAGGGACAAGGCAGGAGAAGCCCTCCGAAACAGAGTCAGCATCCCACCACTGTTAGCCTAGCCTCTCCCCAGCCTAGTTCCCCTTTGGTTTTCTTTCTCCCCCTTCTTCCTCTTGGCCACAGCCCCTCTTCTCCTGCCCTTTGCCTCTCTCCAAAAATTAGTGAAAACCAGAACTATTCTGCAAAGCATGCCATCTGTTTCACAATTCATGATTTTGATCCACACAATGACATGTATTGTGTGCGTACAGATGCAATGTAAAATAACACGTGACCACTTACAATTAATTGCCATAACAAATATGCAAATAAATTAATTATCGCAATGAGTATACACATGCTTCAGTGCCGGTCCACCAAAAGTTTTTGAATGAGTTTGCCAGTCCATGGTTAAAGAAGTTTGGGGACCACTAATTTAAAGTATCTAGAATTTTTTAGCCTCAGAAGGTGTTTTTAGTTGTTGGTCTAGTATTATGTTCTCCAACTTCACTTTCTGCCTCTTCATTTATGTGTTTTATATTCAATTGGTTTCCTTTGTTTGAAATATAAGACTGTTTTATATTGTTTTTACATATTTTATTTCATTGTACAACAGGTAGGTGCTTTATAAATAAAATTATGTATCATTTATCTAACTGCATGAGTATGTTGAGAAAAAAGGAAAGCTCTCCTGGAGATCAAATTTACAATTTTAATCATCAGGTAGGACATTAAAAATCCCCATCCGCTGTTTCATAAAAGGAAAACAAAGCAATCAGATACATTTTTTAAAATAGCACTCTCAACCTCAAATGAATGGATTGTCCATGATCAATAAAACAGAGCAGACAAAAGAACCAAGTGTTCCTTTATTATTTATTCTATTATAGAAGTACTTCCGTTTCTTAGTTATTGCATAATAAATTGACAGGGGTCTAAACTATTGCAAGGATAGCGGGTAAATTACATTTTTGTAAACACACTTCACCTCTGGATTGTGTGGAGAAGCTGAACTTGATTGAAGATCAAATATACCGGCTTCTTAGGGCACTTTTGGGAAAACTGATTAATCTCAAGAGCCAATGTCTTAGGGTACGTCTACACTTGCTCCCTAGTTCGAACTAGGGATGTAACTGTAGACGACCGAAATTGCTAATGAAGTGGGGATTTAAATATCCCGCGCTTCATTAGCATGATCTCGCCAGCGTGTTACTCCGCTCAGCAGCTGTTTCGAACGTGAAAGTGTTCTCTGGGACGCGCTAGTTCGAACCAAACCCTTTGGTTCGAACTAAAATTACTCCTCATTTTTTACACCCGGTGTGCACTTTCACTTTCGAAACAGCTGTTGAGCGGAGTAACGCGCCGGCGAGATCATGCTAACAAAGCGTGGGATATTTAAATCCCCGCTTCATTAGCAATTTTGGTTGCCTACATTTGCATCCCTACTTTGAACTAGGGAGCAAGTGTAGATGTACCCTTAGAAAGTTTCTGAAGCAAAAATAAACTAAAGCTAAAGCAATTGTACTCATGGGTACCTTTCCCTGGCCACTTCCATAGAGCCATGGACAACAATAGAAATGAAGCAACTGTAGTGCCCCCTCTCCACCTGGTTACCTTCTTTAAGGCCAATCTGCTTACAGGTTTTGATGGATAGGTCTGGGTTCTTCTGGATCCCGCCACCCACTCAACTTTATTTTTTCCGATGGATTTATTTGGCGGTGCCTCCACGCCCCTCACTCCTTCCTGGCAGGGTCACCAGGGCAGCTTGGGAGGAAAATTCTAACCCAGGGTAATCCCCACGTACTTGCAAGATAGTTGGAGACTCCCAGAAAATAACACAAACACATACATTATAATAAACACAATTATATTAAACAGGAGACAAATATAACATAACAGGGTAAAACACTATTTTTAGGGTCACCGGTGCCCAGCAACTGTAAGGTTAGTGTCCCATTGGTACGCGTACTTTGTTGGGGCCCTTGATGACTTTTAACTACAAAATTCTTCTCTGCAGTGGTTTAGCAGTGGGGCTGACTGGGTCCAGTACAGCTCAAAGGACTCACAAGTGTGAGAAGGCGGTAAATCCCTCCACAGGTTTAATATGCAGCAGGTTATAAAATCCCCAAACAAATTCCCTGACTTACTAACTAAGAGATGGTGCACTCACACCCTCCAAGAATCAACCTCAGGTTCAGAGATGACTCAGCCCCTGCAGAGGGGCTGGTCTCTTCTGGCAGGGATCCTCTTCGGGCAGGAATCAGGCTGCTTCAATCCCAGAATTTCCCCTCACCACAAAGGGTTGCAAGGATCAAGGTGCAGGCCATACAACTGCACCAAAATTCAAACTATAATCTCCTACCCCAGCATTCAGACACACACACACAGCAGGCAGCAGCCCCAAACCAGCAGACAGAGCAGAGCTGACCATGCGGTGACTGGTCTCACCCAGGGAGCCGGAGAGCCAACTCAGCCTGGCTGGGGAAGCCTCCTCGCAAACTCCACAAACTGGGAATCAACAGTGGAGACATAAAACCCAGCTGAGGGATCCTGCCCTCAGGTCCCTAGAGGCTAGTTCTCAGGGGGAAACCCTGCATGCAGGCCTGGGGCTTACTAGCTCCCACACAGCCAGCCTTCCCCTTGCCCTGGCTGGCTCCAGACTCCTCCAACAAAGGATCCTCCTTCCCCAACTGAACTCCCTGGGAGGGGCATCTCACTCCCTGTGGGTTGCCGGGTAGACTCTGTCCCTGGTAGGGAGGGGGAGCCAAGGCAAACTCAGTGTGCCTGTCCCTGAGCTGCCAGCAGACAGAGCCCCAGGAATCTAGGTAATCTCCTTGGGGGTTACACAACAATATAGGAACAAATTATTATCATTAACAGTCAGCATTCCTAACAATGCCAGCCAATAGTATCTGAAATACAGTATACATATAAAAGGAAATAACCATGATAATTGTGCAGTAATTAAAGCTGAGTGAGTGGCTACATTTCATTTCATTTCCTTTCCCATCTCCCCTTCCACCTAGGAATATTGGTTTGTAGTTGAAAACAAATTTCTATTTGACTTTGTTCATTATACATATGTATTTGCTTTCAGTAAATATCTAACTGTACCATCATTCAGGACAATATCAAATACTGAAATATTGGAATTTCCCATGGGTTGTAAATTCCAATTTTCACTCTGCTCTACCAAAAGCAACAAATTATATAATCAACAAATGGTGCTATTCATCACTGTGTGTGTTTGCTTCTATTTTGTTCCCCATTCAAGGGACTCTCTCTTTTTCTATATTTGTGCATGGATCAGCACCAATCTTCACCAGGGTCTCTGAGTGCTACCTTAATATAAATGTGCATTTTGATCACAACCACAACAACTAATGAAACAAACATGGCACAAACAAAATGTCAATACTACATATTTGCAATGAATTGTTCACAAACTATTCTACATGGGAAATATTTCATGTTAAAAATAAACTAGAGCTTTCTACTGTCACTCCAGTCATTTAAATTCAACATTTGCCTCTCTACTCTTCATTAGGAAACAGAATGAGGAAGTGGTTTTAAGGTTAATAATATTAAAAATAACATTAATATTAGTAATAATAATAATAATAATAATAATAAAAAAACTATATTTCACCCCAAACTTAATAAACGATGTTTTATATAAGTCCTTTTAAGTTAATAAGGGTATTAGAGTACACACACCAAAAAAAGCCTACTAATTGATGCCTGATAAAATATTACAGGTCTCTGCTTGTCGTCATCTCCCTACTACTATTATTTCATTTTACAAATATATATGAATAAAAGACACCTAACATGGCACTATAAAATAATAAATTTAAAAAAACAACAACCAGAGCTATTAGCTAACCCCACCAAAACTCTACCGACAGATATACAATCATAGGACAAATGATTGTTCTTTCAAAAAATATGTTTTAAAAAGAACCGAAGTCAAACACCTCATTGAAAAACAATAATAGCATCAGGAAAACAACTCTGAAACAAAAAGGAGCATTGTTGTAAAAATGTTGTTGTCTAGTATAACCTGTGTCTTATATTGTTGTCCAATATAACCTGTGAAACAAAGTGCAAAGCCAACTGTTCATTAATTCAGGTAGACTGTTACAAGAATTTAAAAGAAAGAGGCTCCTTTGCACTACAACAGTTTCAAAGTTGCCCTACTGAGGAATTACTAATTGTATAAAGGAAGACTTCCCCTTCTTCTCCTCACTTTCTCAACGATTGTACAAAGAGTAAAAATAGAACAAAAAAACAAATGAAAGAGAGTGTGTGTGGTGCAAAGACACCCAGATTACCATTGTTTCTCATCTGAACTCTTAAAGGAAAAATAACTGAGGGCTATTTTGTAGGCCTACATTTATGAACTCATATTTCAAAGTGATTAGCTAATAGATTTGCATTTTTTAAAATATAGAACAATTTAACAACCACCTGCCTAAATTTGAGTACCATCTCTTACTGTTTCAAATAATGAGGGAGCATTTTATGCCCATTTTTTGCTGGTGAAAATTAATGACACAATTTGCAAGGCAAACGAGTTTCAAGCCCATTGCATAGGTGACACTGGTATTGGTGTACAATGAAACTGGAATAGATATACAGTATAGGAAAGGGAGAAGAACAAAAGGGAAGCAAAGAGGGCACAGAGGGAGTAAAGATAACAGAATGAGGAAGGGGAAGAAATAGTAGGGTGAACTGAATAGGAAGTCAGATGAGGGAACGAGTAATGGGCAAAAGAGGGAAAATGGGTGATGATCAGAGCATTTTGGGAATTCTCTATAAAAGTGGTTTTGATGAAAATACAGTTTCAACAAACATAACTTTCTTCAATTTCTTTTTTGAATTTTTCATTTATTGGCATTTATTAATTATTAATTATTATTTTATTTTATTTTATTATCTGTGTCCAGACATTCTAGCCCTTAGTGGAGAATAGGAGCATTAGGCTTCTTCTATTACAATTCTCTATCAGGCAATACCACAACATAGGAAGACACAGTTTAGTACTGAATTAACTCAAAAGAAATGTTTTGGTTCAGTTCAACAAACTGAAATGAGAAAATTCAATCCAAGATTATCAACGTGTTTTGATTGAAAAAGTTGAAGCAAAATGTTTCAGCTCTTCCAAATCCAATATTTTTTCTCACAAAAAATCCAAATTTCAGTTAATTCTGATGATGAGTGAACAAAGTAAGTAAAACCAGACCAAAGAAAACAGATAGGAAATAACTGAACCAATAATTAGAGATTTACCTGCTCAAAAACTGCAGAAAAATACAAAAAAGTGAATTGTTTCAGAAATAACTTTGATGAAAATGTTGAATTTTCAAAAGATTTGACAAATCTATAAACCAAAAGTGTGGTAGAAATTTAAAAGATTCAAATGAGCTCTGTGAGAGACAGTGGGGGGCGGGGGGAGAGTCCATTCTCAATTGTGTCTTTATGTTACTATGGGTATGTCTACACAACAGAGTTTTGTCGGAAAAGCAGCTGTTTTTACAACAAAACTTGAGGAACGTCCACACTGCAATTGCATTCTTCTACAAGAAAATTGAAAGAACAGGGGGGTTTTTCCAGCATTGGTAATCATCCTTCTACGAGGAAGAAGCCTTTTTGCGAAAGAGCTCTTTTGCAAAAAGGCGTGGGTGGACGGGAAAGAGGGAGTTCTTGTGGAAGAAGAGGAAAGAGGAAAAAGCACATGTGCCCTGGTGGCTATAGCAATCACAGCTTACATGCGAGAGAGCATCCATTCAGTCTGGATGCTCTCTTTTGAAAAAGCAGATCGCTTTTCTGATGCACTTTTTCTGTGTGGATGCTTTCTTTCAGAAGAAGTTTTTTCAGAAGCTTCCAAAAAAAGCTTCTTCCGAAAGAAGCCTGTAGTCTAGACATAGCTTCTATATTGCACACTTACAACAACGATGAGGGAACGGAGCCTGTTCTTAATGTGTTCAGTCCTGCAAGCCCAACATGAAGAACTCAATTGAAGTAAATTCAAGTTTTGCTTGAGTAAAGACTCTACAATCAGACAGGTACTTAAAAGGAAACCATGGATGAATAGACAGCATAGGAGGGGAAAAATGGATGCCAACATTTTCTGGATTCCATATTTTCCTATTTATAGACATAAATCTTCCTTGAGGTTTTGATAAGAACAGGTCTGTTTTTCATTCCATTTTTTTCCCTTCCTTTTCATACAAACACTTGGTTTCATCATGCTTTGTAAAATATGGAGCACAGTGAACCACACCACAACCACACAATTACAATTTACCAACTACACAAATGTAAATGAAGGGCAGCCCGATAAGCAAATATGAAGAACACACTTAAACCACAGAACATCTAGCGAATTGATGCTTGGCAAGAGTGTCTTGACACTGCTATTAAAGAACTGCAGCTGAACCATGTCGGCTGATGTGGATTCATGGGGCTTTGGCCATTGGGCAATAAAATTACAATGCAGATGTCAAGTCCCCATTAGTTCATGTCAGCTCACATGGGTCATCTCTGGAGCTATGTCTACACTACAGGCTTCTTGTGCAAGAAGCTTTTTGAGGAAGAGATCTTCCGCAAAAACTTCTTGCGCAAGAGTGCGTCCATAATGCAAAAGCACATCAAAACAGTGATGCGCTTTTGCGCAAGAGAGCATTCAGACTGCATGGATGTTCTCTTAAGAGGAAACTCTGATTGCTATTTACAGAATGGCCACCAGGGCACCTGTGCTTTTTTCGATTGCCTCTTTTTTGCGCAAAAAAAACGTGTTCTCCGCTCACACACACCTTTTTGCACAGGAACTCTTGCACAAAAAGGAGTTATTCTTCATAGATGGAGGAATACCTACACCAGAAAAACCCTTCTGGTCTTTTGTTTTACTTGCGCAAAAACGCGCTTGAGGTGTGGACGCTCCACGAGTTTTTACACTAAGTCTGTAGCGTAGAACTAGCCTGAACAACTAGATGTAGCTAAGTTCTTTCTCTGGAGAGACAGCCTTGAGGGTATATCTTTCGAGAGAGGAATGCAAATGCAGCTGAGCGAAATTGCAAATTAAGCGTGGATTTGAATTTCCCGCACTTTATTTGCATAATCATGTCCGGCCTCTTTTTCAAAATACTCTATTTTGAAAAAAGAAATGCTGTCTAGACTCCTTATAAGGAGTAAGGGTAATTTCAAAAGAAGGGGTTTTTTTTCGAAATAACCGCATCTAGATAGTTTTTTTTTTTTTGAAATAGGGTATTTCAAAATAGCGCGCAGATGCGATTATGCAAATGAAGCATGGGAAATTCAAATCTGTGCTTCATTTGCAAATTCATTCCTCTGCATTTGCATTCCTCTCTCGAAAGAGGAATGCAGTGTAGACATACTCTGATTCTACACCATATCACTGAAAGCCATGGAGTAGATGACAAATCTGGACATCAAGATTTTCAAGTTGCCATGCAAAAGAAGACCATTTCCTTCCTTTTCATTGAGAAAGAGACTTTTTTGTGTTAAATACAAATGAGATCAGAAACAAAAGTGAGATTTCTGAGTTTGTGTTAACATTTTGAAGATTTACAGGTGTGGATTCTGATTTCATTTACGTTCAAGGTCACAATAATATAACACCATTTTACTGTTGTATCACCTGCTCAGGTCAGGGCATTAGGGATACGCCATGACACTCCTGCTCCCAGCCAGAGGGAGCTGTGGGTGGAGGGGGGTGCTACATTCAGGCTACAGGGGCCATGTATGAAGATCCATTATGCTCCCTTCCCTTTTCCCCCTAGGGCCGCATGCCACAGGGACAACATATCCTGCACTGTGTCCTGCCAGCATGGCAAGCCTCCATCTCCAGTGCCCCCAGCTGGCTGCTCTAATGGCAAGCATGTGATTGCTGCTTCTAGCCGGCATGGTGAGGGGCCAGCATGACAGGCTGGGAGCCCCAACGGGAGCCAGCCGGAACCCAACTGGGAGCACATGCCTCACCCTGCGGTGGATAGTCTCTAGCACTAGTCTACTGATGCCATGTACCAGGGCATGCTGACCTACTTTCAGCTTCGGAGTTATACCAGAATCAAGATTCAACCTGGAGGTGGAGAAGGTCATCTGGATTTCTGGATATTTCTCTGAATCAAAACTTTAACTTTATAAGGTGTGTCTGTATCTAACAATAACATTATTTCATTTCTTTTTTCCAGTATAAGAAACTGCAAATAATTTCCCCAAATTGTAATATTTTTTCTGTTTTAAGTAAACATTTTTTAGAAATAGTAAATAAGCAGAATTTCCCCTTTCTTGTTATGAAGATTACTAATAGGAATCATTTTAATAGGAATTCACCTCAAACTGTAATTGTGGAATTTTTAGGCAGCAGGATTAAGAAACAAAATTTTAATAATGTAGTTTTAATAAAATGGGGACAGTTGTCATAGTAAATGTTCATGAGCACTTCCGAATGCTAGTCAAACAGTTTCTTAGTTTCATTTCAACGTTACAGCTGCCAGTAATGGCAGATCTGGGTAATACATCTGAAAAACAAATCAAACTTAATTGATTTTTTTAAAAATTAGATCATATGTATTGGGTTCATCTGTCCGCTCTGAGGGAAATTACTGCAAGTTCTCAATAGTAGTTTAATAGGTTTGTGGTAAACTAGCTTTTTTCATTATTGCATTAACAGGCTATGGATTTGGTACAGACAAGTATTCGGCAGAAATTAAATAAAATAGATCAATATATAGAAACTCTTATAGTCTGGAAAGGTTACAGTCTGTTGGAATAGTTCCTTTCAATTTTTAAATGAAACCAAAATGCTGATTAACTAACTGCCCTTCTTGGTAATTATGTATTTTTCTCCTAAACAAAATCTTGGTAGCTTTATAAAAGTAATGGTTTTCATTTGTTCTCATTAAACATCATACAGTATTTTTCTTGAAAGTGTTTTATTAAAAAATCTAAAGTGTTTCAAAATTATTTCTCCCAAATTAAAACTAAATACATTTCCCATAACTACAAAACCCCTAGATTTTGATGTTTTAGCACAGAACCAAATCCTGACATCTTTACTCTGACAAAGCTCTACATGAAAACATATGACATCTTGAAGAAGATGTTTAGTGTTCGTCCTCCCCATGTGCCTTATGCTCATACTATATGTAACCATCCATCTTCTTAGACTCTTAGCAGTTATGTATCCCCCAGCAGCACTTGCCTCTGTGCGAGCAAACTCACAAATATACCCTATTTTGAGTATCAATATAAGTACATGCATCACTATAGGGGTAGGTACACGGACTGGTAGTCCAGGCCTTACATGTGTATATAGTGGTCTTTCCATTTATTTGCTTGAAAATGGTATCCAGGGCATTGCAAGGTTCTTATTATCATCCACATTGCAATATGGTAAGCATAGTACACACAGCCAGTGTACTGTTTCACTCATGCTGTTGAGCTACTTAGATTGTGAATAGGATGCAGTATTTGCTGTCAGGGGCATAATGTGTGTCTTTTCTTTCCCTCCATATTAAACAGTGTACCTTCCCTGCTCTTCTTCAGTGCTCCATTGCTGACTGATCTATTGATTGCACCTTGATTATATTATCTATATTGATTGCTCATGTATCCATAATTAACAAATTAAACATCTGAGATTTGATAGATTAAAGTCACAGAATCAGAGCCAATAGTATTGGAATTAGCCAATACAACCGTGATGTGAAGGGTCTTATCACTCACACATGAGGAAGAAACACTTGCAATGTTATTAACTCTGAGGAAAAGTATAAACATTCTAATCTAAACATGAATGTAACAGTAGTGCAATATTAATTTGCCATCCCATGTCATAGCATCTTCATCCTCATGCAATTCTTATGGAGATCTAGAGGTGAGAAGTCAGGTGATAGTCCACTATGGGAGGAGAGGGGGTGTCTCCTATCATATCTCTGGCATGACAGGTCAGTCTCACATTTGACAGCCTAGATTGTGGTTGGGCCTAATACAGACTTTGATGGCTGCAATGAACATTTGCTAGAGCGTGTTCTCCCTCCTTTCCCCATAACTGACTTGCTAACCCTAATAACTTTGGGATGTCCTTATTTTGTAGGTTAGTATATTAATTTCTCCCAAAACATTAGCATATATGTCAACTGGTTACTATGAAAATCTTGCAGTTATGAATTTGCTGATGTTCCCATATCACAAATTTGTATCTGAGCATTTTCACACATTCAAAATGGGAAGCGACTATCTAAGAAGGAGTACAACAGAAAGGGATCTAGAAGTCATAGAGGACCAAAAGCTAAATATGAATTAACAGTGAGACACTGTTGCAAAAGAAGCAAGCATGTTTCTGGGAGGCATTAACAGGAGAGTTGTGAGCAAGACATGAGAAGTCATTCTTCCGCTCTACTCTGCACTGATCAGGCCTCAGTTGGAGTATTGTGTCCATTTCTGGGCACCACATTTCAAGAAAGATGTGATGAAATTGGAGAAAGTCCAGAAAAGAACAACAAAAATGATTAAAGGTCTAAAAAACATGACCTATGATGGAAGACTGAAAGAATTTGGCTTGTTTAGTTTAGAAAAGAGAAGACTGAGAGGAGACATGACAGCTGTTTTCAAGTATCTAAAAATGTGTTACAAGGAAGAGGGAGAAAAATTGTTCTCCTTGGCCTCTGATAATAGGAGAAGCAGCAATGGGCTTAAATTGCAGAAAGGGAGGTTTAAGTTGGAAATTAGGAAAAACTTTCTAACTGTCAGGGTGGTTAAACACTGGAAATACTTGCCTAGGGAGGTTGTGGAATCTCCATCACTGGAAATATTTAAGAGCAGGTTAAATAGACATCTATCAGGGATGATCTAGATGGTGCTTGGTCCTGCAGTGAGGTCAGGGGACTGGACTCAATGACCTCTTAAGGTCCCTTCTGGTTCTAGTGTTCTATGATTCTATGATTTTATGAAAGGTCTCAGCAAAATTACTTGTAGCCAAATAAGAAAAATATTATGTTATGTTATCTTGTGACTTAGGTCACTGCTAGCTAGCTTACTTAAGCTAATGTCTTAAAGGCTTGGCCCATAGGCTCCTTGTATTCCTACTAAACACAATGAATTACAATACTAAACCTGACTTAAAATCTATAATGCATTGAATGTATTATACCATGATCTAGACGAGACAGAAGTGATCTCCTGATGTGTTTAAGAACTTTGATAAATAAGCATACATTTCACAGTCTTGCTGATATTGTCCTTACTGATCATGCTAGTGCCAATCTATTTCTAGTAGTGCAGGAACTGCATTATTTCTACATTAGATCACATTCTCTCATCCATCTGGTTATGCAACCGTAATTGGCCTTGTAACGCCAAGGGAAAAAATGTTCTACTGCTTTATTCCCGTATGTGTTCCCTGGGACTATGTGTATACATCTCTGTTTAGAAGGGCTGAGATTTGCAAAGCTGTCTAGGAGATCTGAATACCCATTTCACTAAAAAAAATTAAAGAAAACAGGGCATCTAAACTCTGGAGATGGCTTTAAAAATCTCAGCCAAAGTATGTCCAACAGACATTGACTTCTGAACATTTTAACTATGTATGAGGTGAGAGCATAATTGCTGCTAGATTAGGGGTGGGCAATAATTTTTGCAGGGGGGCACTTCAGGAATTTTGGCAGTGGTTGTGGGCTAGCCCTTTTGATCCGCTGGAAGAGATGGGGCCTCAGGCAGAAAGGGTGAAGTCTCGGGCAGAAAGGGGCTATTCCCTCTGTATGTAGCTTGCTTCTGGCAGGGGATAGAGACATCACATGCTCCCCCATTGCCAGGCCAGTTGGGACGTGGGGGCAGGAGAGAGTGTGAAGTCATTCATTGCTCAAAATGGCTGGAGGCTCCCTCTGGGCACCCTGGTGGGGAAGGAAGCAGCCAGCTGCTTTGAACAGTGAATGACGTCGCGTTTGCCCCCCATCCAGGTCTCAATTGGTCTGGGGGCCGGGGAGTGTCAGGTCAGGCCGCGGGCTGTATCAAATGGCTTAGCAGGCCAGATTCGGCCTGTGGGCCATATTTTGCCCACTCCTGTGCTAGATTGTGGTCTTTCATATTGTGTCTGTGTGGTTACACCCAAACAGCCATGTCACTCTTCTATTATGATTGTTGACTGTACACACAACTTTTCTCCTATTTGTTCCCCATCTTTATCCACTTAGGTTACAGCATCAAGTCTATCTAGAAATCTGCATAAAAAAGAACCCACAGTTGCTGTGTTAGAGCAAATTCCTTTAAAAACCCTCTCTATTGGTCCATGATAATGATGCCCAACTTAATGAGTGTCCTTGAGATTTACTTGTTCTATTAATCTAATTTCATTGTACAGTCCTGAGTAATACTCATGGTTTTGGATTTCACAGTACTTTGTGCAGATGTATCCAGTACGTTATGCACAGAACCCATTCCTGAGAGCTCCTCATGCTACTGCCCTGTTTTTGTCTTGAAGGCAACCTATAGTTTACTACTTTTAACAGAGCATTCCACAGTTTGCAGCTTTTTTTCCTTTTTGTTTGTTTTTTGTTTTGGTTTGGTTTGTTTTTTTTCCCATCTGGCTGGCCCATCGTCAGTCTGTAGGGAGCACCTCACCCTATGGAAAGCTATGGATATAGTAAATGAGTAAACAGGTTGTTGAAAAGGAATCCATTTATAGCATCACACAAGGTGCAGGTTAATTGAATTCCATCACAGTAGAAAGGATAGTAATAAAATATTATTAGGCTTAAGATATCCTAAATGGAGCAAGGATCTAAGAGAACATAGAGTAGCAGAGAGTCTCAGAAGTTTTACTAATTAACATCTATAAGGAAAACAAACTGTGGCAGAAAGGGACACCCTTAGGGATTCTTACTTTATGATTTCAGCATGTTTCTCACTTATTCTTCTCCAAACTATCATTAAGTAACATGTGACATCTTGCTGAGCCTCAAACAGTGTAAGCAACAAGAATGTATTTGAACCACATTTCTTTGATTTCTATGTTCAGTACTATGTGAAAATCAAAAATCTACAGCGCCGATAGAAGCATTAAGAAAGAAACTGCACTTTATTATAATTGCATTAATCGGTGTAAAAAAAAGTTTGCCCTTGATCAGGAAAACATTAAGTTGTGTCTACAGCATAAAGAGTAGATAGCAAATAAATTTAATTTGATAAGACATGAGAGAGACAAAGATAAAAAAGCTAGCATTGAACTAAGTATAGGAGCTGAAAACTTCTCAACTATTTATGGGTTTGTTTGATTTGTTAGAAAAAGGCAATTATGAAAAAAAATCCACCCAGTGGCAGCTGAGAAAAATAAAACATCATCCCTCACAAGCAGCGTATGCATACGAAACTGCAGCTACTGAGCATATCCTCCTTTTGTTCCATCTGTTCAGAAATAAAAGAAAAAGCTTCTGAAAGCTTCCCGTCTCCCCAAAAGCACCTAAATTGTGATTTAACATATGCCCAAACAAATCGTTGCATAAAACATGCAGCTGCATGTTCAAAATGTGTACTTGTACATGCAAATTGGTGTTTTCACATACAGATAACATTTTACAGGTGCAACTGGAGATGAAGTATGGTTGAGTGTTTAAAATACAGGACTACTAATCAGAAGATCTGTGATCTATTTTTGACTCTGAGGCACATTTGGTTTATGACCTTGGGCAAACAACTTATGCTTTCTATATCTCAGTTTCATTATTAAAGAGGAATAAGAATGCATGTGTGCCTCATAGGGATGTTGTGAGGCTGATTTTTGTTTATTTGTTTGCAAATGATCACGTGGGTAGAGTTTGGTATTTTGCTTTTCATTTACTTATTTGTGACCCTGTACCCATTTTGAAGGTTCATCCCTTTACTTCACTGCTACTTTGATCATTTACTCATTTGAAAAATTCCCCTCTCAAAGTGTTGCTCTGTTTTTAATGCTCATCAGTTTAAAAACATGTCTGAGCTCCAGAAAAAAACAGTGTGAATGTAGCAGTATGAACTGAAAAACAAGGGCTTTAAAAGCAACCAAAAAAAAAAAAAAAAAGCCCAAAACCATACACACTCACAAAGATAAAGTGGCCTTATGAAATTGACTGATTTGAGTGAAGAGTAAAGCCTATGATGTTTCACTCGATTATAAGTTTGATGCAGTTTAGAAGCTACAGTGTACTTACATATCTAACAAAGCCCAGAGAAGACAGCAACCACACTCCTTGCAATAGCACAATGTAAGAAAAATGGTCTCTTTTTATTTTTCTAACTTACGATTTTTTTGTGCAATGACAAGAATAATTTTTAATACTTTTTCCATACTTGCAATAAAATGACTTTCTGGATGGACCAAATACCTCCATGTTTTTACTTCTATCTTCAGTCAGTCAAGGCAACTGTTTAGAGCTTCATATATCACAAAGTCAGTGTGTCTAATCACGTAATTAAACCCAACCTTTGTCTTTTTGAATAGACAAGGGCATGGCCAACATATTATTGATAGATGACCAGGGAGAATCAGATGTCATTGCTTTTCTCGTAGGGATGGTCTGTATGGATATGTCTACACTGCACCCTCACCACAAAATAAGCTACGCAATTTGTGCTACGTAAATTGCGTAGCTTATTCTGCGTAATTTCAAAATAAAGTGCTATTCCAAAATGTCTCTTAACCCTCATGGAATGTGGGGTACGAGGACGCCAGAATAGCTTGCCCATTATTTTGAAATCTATTTCGAAATAACGGGCACATTCAAAAGATGTGGAATAGCTATTCGGCCTATTTCCAGTATCCTGAAATAGCACCTCAGTGTAGATGTAGCCTAAAAGAGTACTATGTATTTTGAAAGCAAAAGTCCCTTTGGGGAGAGTGCATTTATGTATGTAAATGAAGGAGGCAGGTATCTATCCTCTTGACCTTGACTCCAAGTTTTAATAAGATACATTGCATATTTTTATACAAGATTTATAATGGACATTCTGGCACACATAAGTTAATTCAAACCTATGAATGCCAACTCTGAAAAAGTGGGTTTGGAGTCCGGGGACTTTAGGGGCCCAAGCGCAGACTCCGGCCCTGCAAAGTGGAAGTCAGAAGGTAAGGTAAGGGGAGGAGGAGCGGGAGGGGGAGAAAGGGGCTTGTGCAGAGGGGGAGGGGGAAAATAGGGAAAGGGGTGGGAGAGGAAGGGGCTTGTGCAGAGGAGGAGGGGGAAGAACGGGGCAGGTACCAAGGGGCAGGGTGGAGGAGAGAGAAATGCCAGAGGGCCAAGTGCAGACAATGAGGAAAAGGGCAGGAGGGGAGGTGTCAGTGGGAGGGGGGACAGGGTGATGCTGGGAGAGGAGAGAGTAAGGGCATTTGGGGCTAGAGGGGGGAGCGGGAGGTGCTGGGAGAAGGCTTGAAAGAAGGGGTGGGCATGAGACAGGTGGGGATGGAGCAAGTCATGTGTGAGGGCACAGAGGGGAATGAGGGGAATGCGGGCAGAAAGTGGTGAGGGGGTGGGCATCAGGGAAAAAGGGGGCAGGGGCAGTGAGGGAAGGGGAGGCACCAGGAGGGTGCAGGGCTAAGGGAAGGTGCAGGTGCCAGGGGATTCTGGGGTGAAGCAGAAGGGCAGACACCTGCAGGGGAGGGACCAGCACCAGAGGAGAGAGGCAGGGCAGGTGTGTAGAGGGAGGTGTTAGAAGAGGGGATGAGGAGAGGTAGCTCACATGATCAGAGTGGGGCTACTGACGGAGTGGGCACAGGGGGCAGAGAAGGGTGGGTGGAGGGGGGCAGGTTGCAGGAGGGCTGAGGGCAGTGAGAAGGGCAGGATTCAGGACAGCAGAGGAGGGTGAGGAGTTGGGGGGCAGCATGCACCAGGGGAGCTGGAGCAAGGAGGAGACATGGCAGCAGAGAGAAAAGTTAAAGGTTTATAAAATATTTATAAATAACTTGGGTGCCACAGTGACACATCCAAACAAGCCACATGAACTCAGTACTGGTGCACAACACAATTCATTCTGCTCATGGGAGGAAACTCTTAGGCTATGTCTACACTGGCGGCTTCTTGCGCAAGAACATCTTGCTCAAGAACACGTCTTGCTCAAGAACACGTCCACACTGCCATGTGCGAGCTGTGCTTTTGCGCAAGAGCATCCATGGCAGTGTGGACACTCTCTTGCGCAAGAAAGCTCCGATGGCCATTTTAGCCATAGGGGTTTCTTGCACAAGAAATCCCTGCCGAACATCCACACTGCCCTCTTGCGCAAGAGAGCTTACATACACCTGTTAGAAAAGAGCATAGCTCTTGCGCAAGACGCCCTCTCTTACCACGCCGTACTGTAAATGCTCTTGTGTAAGAGCAGGCGGGCAGTGTGGATATTCTGTGGGTTCTTGCGCCAGAACGGCTGTACTTGCGCAAGAAGCCGCGAGTGTAGACATAGCCTTAGAGGGAACACTTCCCCCAGCCTCTCTGCCCCTGAGTTAATGTCACACACATTGGGTTAATGCAATTGTTGCATGAGGGGAGTTTGGTGGGGGCCAAACTAATCCCTGTTGGTAGGAGGATGGTGGGAAAAGTCCTTCAAGAGGGGTGACACCTTTTACTTCTGGTCATGTGTCCATCTTGCCCGAGCGTGTTACCTCCAGAGGCCTGGTTAATAGGGGTCAGGGGGCGTGGTTAATGGGGGTCAGAGGGTGTGGCTAATGGGGGTCGGGGCATGGTTAACAGGGGTCAGGGGGTGTGGCTAATGGGGCACCACCAAAAATTATACAAACCTGCTGCCCCTGCCCAGAAGTGTGCCGGGCGTGCTGCGGGAAGGGGCGTCGGCCCCAGAGGAGGAGTGCAGTGGATGCCTGCGCCGCAGGAGCTGTGAGTTGAGCACAGGGTTTCCCTACACCATGGGGAGATGGGGGGGGTTAGCTACCTGGGGATTTTTTGTGTGCGTTTTTGTTTTGTTTTGTTTTTTGTTTTGTTTGTTTTTGTTTTTTTTTTTTTTGCTCAACCAAAATTGCTGCGGGGCCCCGTCGAAATTGTTCAAATTGGGCCCTGCACTTCCTAAAGCCGGCCCTGGGCTATATATACAGTTGCAGATTAAGTTAGTGTCTAATGGGTGGTGAACATGCAGACAGAACTCCAAGCTGCTTCTCTGCAAATGTCCTCTAGGGGAACACTGATAAGGGTGCCATGGAGGCATCTTACACTCATATGGATGTGATGCCCTCAGAAGGGGGAAGTTTTGCTATGTTCCAGCATTCCAAGATGCATCCTGAAGCCTTCTTAAAAATGGTTCCGTGAGGATGTGGCTTTCCCACACAATCTTTCATCAAGGGTACAAAGTCTACTGTCTCTGGAAGAAGCAGAGTATTTGGGGAAGAATAGAGGTAGGAACTCTATTTGACTGATTTATTGAGTTCCACATCAATCAGTCTTATGGAGGAATTTGGGGTATGACTTATGGCAACCTTCCCGTGTGGAATATTGTGTAAGGAAAGTCTGCCATCAAACTCCTAGCTCACTGACCTTCTGACTGAAATAGTGGCCTCTAAGAATACCACCTCCATAGACAGGTGGATCATGGTACAAGTTGCCATAGATTTGAAAGCTGGACTTTTATCTATATCATTATCTGACCCAAATTATATTCCTTCCCAGTCTTAATAATGGAAAATACTTTGGCTTCTGGGGGATAATTTACATAAAGCATCCCTCACAAAGGATGTCAGATAAAAAGGTCCCCCTCATGGAATTTGTACTTTTTTTTTCACTTGGTCCTGATTAAATAGGGAAAATCATTCTAAAAGATATGATAATGAAAGAATAATTACATAGCTGCAAATGCAGAAGCTATATGACAGGGCATGATGATTGGAGATGTCATGCCAGAGCTATAGCTGATTGGAGTAAATGGAAGGTGTGGGACCTGAGTACCTATGAAAATAAGTCTAGTTATATAGATGGCTAAATATGGGTTTCATTACCTAAATTCAGATATTTTAACATTTTAACCTGAGTAATAATGCTCCATTTCCTTAAATAAAGCATCTAAAGTTACTGAACATTGTCCTGTAAAATGAGTTAAAAGACCTTGTGGGGTACATTTTCAAAGAAGTGCACGGAATTTTAGCTATGAAACACCTGCTAATTTAATAGCAGTTACACTGTTAAAACCTTCTCTGATAATAGGTTTATATATAAATGTATGCTGAGTTTCAGCCCAGAGTAAAATTACAAAGAAAATAAACCCTTAATATATATCAAGAAGAGGTTCATATGGAAATCTTGCCACAACTAGCTCTGTTGATAATAGAAGGAATTCATACAATATATTAAGTGGTGAAAAATTTGTATAAAAAAATGTATGAAGAAGGGTGGTTATAAAACTTTCCGTTATAAAGGAACCCTTTTCTCTTTAATTTCATGGATGACTGGAATTCTTCATCTGAAAGTATATCCAACCCTCCATGAAATTTACTTGTCTATAAAACGTCCACTCCTGTTAACATGAACAAATAGACCTTCACAATCTTTGGTTACATATAATTAAACAGAAAATAATTTAAGTTGGATCAGTTCCATGCTTTGACCTCCAAGAGTGTGGCTGCTCAGTGGAGTACCTTTTAGCAGGGAAAATGCAGATTTTGATCATTCTAATATATTCTTTTTCTTTTTTTTTATGAATGGTTTTAACCACTTCCTGGAAAGCAGCAACAAGTAGTTGCCATAGGCCTAGAATTAGTAAAATCTAATCATGCAGAAGTTGGATATTAATCTCTGTTCTATTATACTGGATAAAATTAACCTAGCACATAAGTTCAGGAGGGCAATGCATGCAATTTATAAATATTATGAAAGATTTAAATCTTCACCTAGAAATGTACTAATTAGAGCTGCTGTAAAAAATTAAAACTATGTTTGCAGTGCAAATGAAATTATTTCTATCTTTGAGTGGGTAGCAAAATTGTAGGGGGAAAGGTGTGCAGTTTTCATAAAATAAACCATTTTAATCCTGAAATATTCCCAGTTTACCTGAAAATGAGATACTTGCCTGGTTTTTAGATTATTATAAACAGAAAAGGATAAGTAAAAGACTTAAGTTCAAAGATTAATTTACCCCTCAAGGAAAATGCAATTCCTTGCAACCTCACCAGCTGCCAGGCTTACTGTGGTGCTCCATTTGGTCTTTCCAATCCATAGAAAATGTTTACTGCTCACTCAAGCTGTTCTTCAAATGTTCATGGACCCCCAGTTTTGACAGAATGGTTGTCAGGGCCAGTAATCTCTTTTTTCATTAACGTCCTGATTTTGTGCAATCCTATAGTAATAAGAAAATGGCCCAGAGATAGTTTTGTTGGATTAAAGATGAAGAAAATGCTGAGAAAAGACCTTAGTCCCAATGTCATATCCTCAATTTTGCAAACATGGATGCACCTAGTATGAATAGGTCTACTGAAATCAAGAGGGATATACCGAGGCTGAAAATTAAGCATGTGCATAATTGTTTCCAGGATCAGGGCAAAAGACTATATTTGGGGGGGCACTGAGAGTTTTCAGTGTGTGTTTGTGTGTGTGTGAGTGTGTGGTGCCCCAGCCCAATGGTACACCAGTCCTTGGTTGGGGCCTTTAGGCATTTGCCATAATAAAAATCCACAATAATTTAACATAAAAGCACATTGTATAGGTATCAATATTACTGAGTGTAGAGATGGCACATCAGCAGAGACATCCTGAATGATCACTGGAAAATGCCAGATAATTGTAAGTAGACAATCTGTCACATTCTGTGTTGGGATGGTAGCATAGAATGCACATAAATGAAGAAGAAATGTTGGATTAGGCTAGAACAAGTCATCAAGGGCACAGTCACATTCTGATAATATGTTTTAGCCAATGCCTAACATTCCTGCTCACAAAATTTTTTTCACTATGGAAATTTTAGTTCGGGATGAAGAACCCTGAAAAGAAAGTTGTTTGATTAGCTCAAGGTCATCCTCATAAAACATTAACATCCCATGCTTTATCTGTGCAAACATTCCCAGTCCTAACTAGATCAAATGGTGACATCCTACCAGTCCCTCTACTATGTATCTCTTGAGCTACAAAATAAGTATAAGCACCAAATGGAGCAGCAGCAAGTCAAAGAGTGGTGGGAAGTCCTAGAACAGAAAATAGAAAATGCAGTGCTTCATTTCTTTATCAAATATCTGTCCTCCTTTGGCCTGTTGGAAATCTAGATATATTAAAATACACCATCTCCTCCCAGTTTCCCTTTCCATGCCAATTAACAGAACCACTCCTTATGTTCTTTTGCTCATCTTACTTAGCATAGATTATGTGTCCTATTCCCCAACATATTCTAAGTATTTCAGCACAGCTATTACACACAGGATGTCAATAATAAATATGTTTAATCAATATGAACATCATCAGTGTGCATGTTTTTGCCTGTATAATCCTATTGCTCTTTTTAAATTGCATGGAATATATTGGCAAAATTGTCTGACTTGACAGAGCAAGGGCAGAGAGTTCCCGAGGTTAAGCTTACCACAAATATTCACTCAGATATGCACATTAGAGTATGTTGATTGCTATATTCTTTTTTTAACAGTAAACAATGTGTATTGTTCCATGATTAGATCTTTTTCTTTGTGGTTTTATACACGTAGTGGAGCCATTTGGCTGTAAAATTATGCTTAAACACCCTTATTCACATTAAAATCAGCTTTCTGATCACTGGCCCATGTCTGACTTGATGAACTCTACTGACTTTTTTCCCCCATTTACTTCATAATCAGGAATAAAAACCTTCACAAGAAGTGACCTTCTACATGTGAACTCCTCAATAGATACTCTCCAAATCCAGATAAAACATTGGTTTAAAGCAGTTTCCAAAGCTCAAATTCATTTATTTTTTTCTTCTTTGATCTGTATTCTATGAAATGAGGAGTAGTTTACACCTTTGGGCCTATCAAATTCGTATATGAGCAAACAAGTAAGTGACCAGAGAATTTTTTTTAGGAAGACTTTGAAATAGATGCTGTGGGCACTTTCTGGAATTGTTCTTTTACCGAAGTGGGAATGTTCATATTCCAGTTACACACACACACATTCCCAATTTTTTCTTGACACAACACAGGTAAGTGGATAATGTTTACTTTCAAAAATTTCTCTACACAGCTGTGTAAAACATAAGGGAAAACAGGAAAAGGAGTGATATTTCCAAGATACAAATTACCCAAGAGTAGCCATAGGGAAACTGCTGTCAAAACACCACAAACATCCAAATGGTTGCTCTTTACAGTGGTAATTGCTCTTCAATGAGTTGAACACTGTTTAAATGAAAATTTTTGCACCCTTGCTGAGTACTGAAGAGAGAAGAGTCATTGCTAGCAACTGTTGGGTCTCTTTTTAACCCAACATATATTCTCCTTAGCTGTGTTAACTCCTTTAATGAAGATAGACAAAAGTGACAGTTTTATGCTGATGCTGTTGAACAGCCAAAGGCATCCAGCTCAGGGATTGTAGATCTGAATCCTATTTAAGCCCATAAGAATCACAGCAAATGTACACATGATCAGTGTACATAAAAGTTAGCATCACTGCTTTATAATCCATGTCAAGATCCAGAGAAGAGCTGGTAAAAACTTAGCAGTTTCAGGCTTCATTAATTTAACATGATTACCTAACCATCTGGAAAGAGACCTTACATAGAATTCTTAGGGCACTACCATTCCTATTGTCTGTGGAAATATGCTTCAGAGTCATGCCAAGGATCAATGAGATCTGGTTCTTGAAATATTGGTCAGTCTCCAGTGAAACAAACCACATCCCTCCCATGGAAAGATTCCAGTGAAACAAACCACATCCCTCCCATGGAAAGATTTTCCTGTTTTAGTGCCTGTGTCTTCTCCAGATTTTAATGGGAAGAGGGTGTGATCAGTCCTCTCTGTCAGATGGCATTTGAGGACTAAATTGCATTGTGATGAGTCATTTAACACTTCATCCCCAGTTTACTTACCTTGCTAAGTCCAGTCCTGGGACAGCCTTCAGAGATCACGATCACCAGGCGGGAAACTGTAGTCAACTTTTCTTAAGCAGCTACTAACTGCCTGCAGATGGGATTGTAAAGACAAGATACTGTAAAGTTAAGATCAGGGAGAAGAAATGCTGTGGAGTGACAGTGAATCTGCATGAGATATCCCACAGTTGTTTCAAGCACTTGTTTTAAGATTCTGGCCACGTAATTTTTCCCTAGGCAACCAGAGAAGTAAGGATTTGCCAAACACTAAGCTTATCCAGGGATATGGTATCACAAATAGTTATGGAACATTTATATCTAAATGTTATCTGCCCTGGAACTGAAACAACCTAAATGTTGTATATTTTTGTTAGAAAATAATGATGTGTCCCTGGAATAGGCATTGCTAATATGAAGGAGAAAACAGCCCATTAGTTAGAGTGATAGCTGAGAGAGCTAGATTCAAGTTCCTGCTTCACCACAGGGTTCCTGTGTGAGTGTGGACAAATGAGTCTCTGTGCCTCAGTTACCTATCTGTAAAGTAGAGATAACAACACTCCCTATCTCAAAGAGGTGTTGTGAGGAGAAATGCATTAACAACTATGAGGGCTCAGATATTACATGAATGGTGACCATAGAAATACCTAATAGAGATTAAAGAAAATATACTTTTCCCAGAGAATCCATCAGTTTTATGCTGAGTCTAGTGAATATTGGGACAGGAGCTCAGAAAATAAGTCACGGCAGTGTATCTAGCTTGTACATGCAATAAAAATAATAATTATGTACCTTCATATCAAGCCTCAGTACTTTAATTCAGGGAGCTCCCAATG
This sequence comes from Rafetus swinhoei, assembly GCA_019425775.1. NCBI lineage: Eukaryota > Metazoa > Chordata > Testudines > Trionychidae > Rafetus > Rafetus swinhoei. Next base: position 124,240,962 of record CM033424.1, read on the forward strand.
GCCTGTGCTGGGACACGACATTGGCAACAAAGATATAAAGAATCCTGCAGACTATTCAATTACATTTGGATAAAGAAAGAACTAGTGAGTGTGTGTAAGAGCAGAAAATGGTATGAAAAGAAAGCAATTGAGAAACTAAAACAAAGGAAAAATAAGTTTGGATTAACATTTTCAACAGCAGGAGAAGAACAAGAGGTGAAAGGGGAGGAATGGAAGTTACTCATTAAACAGGTACCTCAATCTGGAATTTATTCTTATTTCCCCAGCTGAAGGTGGGATTAGGGAGTTTCCAAACATGGAAGATAGTCACATCAAGTTCCATGATACTGAAGCTACCACACTGCAAATATATGGAATCTAATTAAACATAGTTTGTCAAGCGTGACTGGACATCACCTCTGGAATTGGCCCTTTTGCTTCTGCAAAGTTATCCGGAGGCCTCATTATAGTTTGTATTCCCTCATGAGTCAGCTCTTCAGCTGCTATGAATCATTCTAACACCACTGATTTCAATGGGGCTCTGATAACTTACACCAGGGGACATAACAGGAAAAGAGAGAATTGTGCAGATGCTATTTTGGTGGTATCCTAGATTTCATTCTTTCACAGAAAATTGTGCTGCCAAACTAAAGACCATTGTTAATTATCCATGAGCATCAACAGCTTTTCCATACATGGGAATCCTAGTTTAGTCAAACTGAGGTAAGAGCACAGATAACCATCCTAATAATGAAATCCTCCCTATCATACAATGTGCAATATCCTTTTACACTCATTAGACTTGGGCTATGTCTAGACTGCAGGCTTCTTTCGGGAGAAGCTTTTCCGGAAGAGATCTTCCAAAAAATCTTCTTCTGAAAGAGAGCGTCCACACTGCGAAAGTGCATCGAAAAAGCAATCTGCTTTTTGGACAGATAGCGTCCATACTGAATGGATGCTATCTCACATGTAATCTGTGATTGCTATGGACGGAGTGGCCACAAGTGCACCTGTGCTTTTTCCTCTTTCCTCTTCAGCAAAAGAACTCTCTCTTTCCCATCCACACATGCCTTTTTCTGGAAGAGGTATTTCGGAAAAAGGCTTCTTCCTCGTAGAAAGAGGTTTACCAATGTCGGAAAACCCCCGCAGTTCTTTCAATTTCTTTTCAAAATAATGCAATTGCAGTGTGGACATAAGTGAAGTTTTTTCAGAAAAAATGCTGTTTTTCTGAAAAAAACTCCGTAGTGTAAATATACCCTTGGGCACCAGGGCTTATATTCACCACATCCCCCAACACAGGAATCCATGCAAAGACCCTCATTAACTCAAGTGAAAATGTTTTGTCAAATAATTAAAACTACATAAAACATGACAAAGTACACCTAACTCATGCTCTCCTCTGACTTAGTGAACATTCAGCAGATCAGCAGCTATATAAACACAGGTCTGTCCACCTGATTTAAAAGGAAAATTTTACAAAAATTCCTACACACAAATTACTAATAATATCAGATTTAGCATGGCCAGTGAACGAACTGAAGCTCAGGCCCAACTAACTGGGTAGGAAATAAAACTGCTCTGGTAATATATACAGGAGACCCTTGTGATTCACAGAATTGCTATTTGTGAGTTATGGAATCGCTTTTCACAATTCCTCATATTTGTGGATGTCTTCTGGCCTGGCCTAAGGAGGCTGGTGGAGATTGGGAGCTACAGTGAGTTTCCTATGGCTCCCAGCCCCCACGATAAGTTCCCAGAGGCTCCTAGACCCTGCAACTGCAGAGAGCTCATCACAGGGGGCCAGAGATGAGGCCCCCAGTATTTATGCATTTTGCCATTGGCAGTACCAGGAATGTATCCACCGCAAATGGCAAGGGTTTCTTGTATACTGCTTTCAGTCCAAATAGCTAGTATTTTCTAGGATAGAATTATCTTTTTCTAGTATTATCTATAGGATAACAGTACCCAAAACCATGACGGTGACCTTCATGAAAAAGGCAAGTTGCAATAGAGGTGGAGAGAATCTCTTCCAACAAGCCATGTATGGTCTATCCCACACAAAACTGCACCTTGTCAAGATTCTCAGGGTTTCCACATGGGTGTAGATTGCATGCAACTACTACAGAGCAGCAGCCCAAGTGGAAACATTTCCATCTTTTCTTTACCTTTGAATTAACAGTAGTTTGAGAGATTAACCAAGTAAACGTCTTTTCTTCAACTTCATGCAACACCAGTGCTCTTTATTTGCAGTTGTTTCAAACAAACACCACTTTCAAGCTGCGTACAGGTTTCACAGCCAATTTTGCCAAGAGCAGGCCTGGTAAGCAGAAGAGCAGGAGGCTCTCACCTCCTTCTGTACATACATGAATGCTTTGCTTGCCTTGCCTTGCCTTGCCTTGCCTTGCCTTGCCTTGCCTTGCCTTACTCCTCCTCCTCCCCCTCCTCTTCTTCTCTCTCTTTCAGCCTTTATATCCCATGCTAATGGGGCTGCAAGGTGCTAGTCATTACCAGGTAGGTAAAGGGTTATTCAACCAGCCCCAATCAATTTCCCTTGACTGGGGATAGAATGGCAGAGATTGAATGAAGGCTTCTCACTCAGCACCCTGTCATAATCAGTACACATAATGGATCAATATGTGAATGATGCCCTTCTAAATACATTACAATTAAAAGAATTGATTTCTTTTTCCCTCTGTGGCCCAGAACCTCTCTCCCGCATATAGGGTCTTCATAGTTCATGTCTTATGGGACATGTGAACAGACTGAGGTGTGTGGAACAAAACCTTTTTTCAACCATATGGTGTTCAATCTGAATAATTGATCCACCTCCTCTCACTGCACTGCTGTCCTATTTCAAAACTAAGGAGAAAAGAAAAGAAAAGAAAAGAAAAGAAAAGAAAAGAAAAGAAAAGAAAAGAAAAGAATGCTATTTATTGGAACAGCTGATAACAATTGGGCTGCTTTTTACTATTCATTTGGTGAAGTGGAAACAGCCTCATTCAGGCTACATCTACACTACAAGGTTTTTGCCCCAAAACAACTGTTTTTGAACAAAAATCGGCAGAGCGTCCACACCTCAAGCGCATTTTTGCACAAGAAAATCGAGAACAGAGGGCTTTTGCTGGTAGAGTTATTCCTCTCCCCATGAGGAATAACTCATTTTTGCACTACAGCTTTTGTGCAAAAAAGCAAGTGTGGATACTCCGGAGGGGCTTTTGTGCAAGAAACCCCTATCAGAAAAAGCACAGGTGCTCTGATGGCCATTCTGTGAATGGTAATCAGATCTTCCTTGAGCAAGAGTGTCCATGCAGTATGGAGGCTCTCTTGCACAAAAGCACATCACTTTTGCAATGCGCTTTGAGGTGTGGACGCGCTTTTGCACAAGAACTTTTTGTGCAAAACTCTTGCGCAAAAGGCTTCTTCTGCAAAAACCCTGGGCTATGTCTACAATCACGGCTTCTTGCATCAGAAGTATGCAAATGAGGCTAAGTGTGGAATATCGCCGAGCCTCATTTGCATACCTAATGAGCCACCATTTTTGCAGAAGAGGTTCTTGCGCCAGAAGGAGCTGTCTACACTGCCCCTTCTTGCGCAAGAAAACCCCTCTTGCGCAATGCCGTTATTCCTGAAAATAATAGGCATAACGGCATTGTGCAAGAGGGGTTTTCTTGTGCAAGAAGGGGCAGTGTAGACAGCTCCTTCTGGTGCAAGAACCTCTTCTGCAAAAATGGCGGCTTATTAGGTATGCAAATGAGGCTCAGCGATATTCCACACTTAGCCTCATTTGAATACTTCTGACGCAAGAAGCCGCGAGTGTAGACATAGCCCTGCAGTGTAGATGAAACCTCAGATAGAAACATTCACCTAGGATACTTTAGAATAGATCACAAAATTCTCCTTTTCTCTAACACATCTGGTAGAGCCAAGCTATTCTGTTCATGAATGTAATGTCCTGTGGCATCTGATTTCCGAACAGAGAGAAAACAATTTGAAGAAATATTGTTTGCAAAATAAATAAATGTATTTAAAAAAACAGAAACAAGATGTATGGAGATGGAGAGGGGAGGAAGAAGAGGTAAGAGACACTGATTGTACAAGAAGGAAAGCTGATTTATGTCCCTGGTTCAAAGTCAGTGAAAATAGAAGTAATTTATTTTTTTTCTCTATCCTTATGGAATTCTCAGTGACATAATTAGGTATATAATACTTGTATTAAATCAAGGTGTTCTACACCCCTCAAAAAACATGCTACTTGTATTTGGTGAATTAGAACTGGATAAGTTCAAAACAATCATTGCTTAACAATATTTTATTTTTGAAAGTGTGCTTCTCCCCCACAAAAAATTCTTTCTCCACTTCTATCATGGTAAGTCTCACAGTAGATCCAAGAGATCAAAAAGAGTTATTCTTTTCACTGATTATGTGTATCCATTTCACACATGTGCAGAGCAAATATATATGTTTAAAAAGGAAAAATAGATTTCTGAAACAAATTGTTGTACATTGAATATGTCTCTACAATACAAACAAACATTATATTGTTACATTGTCTATTACTTTATTGAGTGTATTCTGTGATTGCTTTTTAAAATTGAAATTGATTCTAAGGAATCCAATAAATATATTGACCTATAGGGTTTACAGTTAAGATTCTCTTATAGCAAGACAATGTTCCTAAAGGTCCTGTTAATATAGATAGAAAACCAAGCAGTTAAAATATCACCTTGTGTGCTTTGAATACAGAATCACTGTGTAAAAGCAAAATCTATGTGTTTGGGTTTCACAGGAATGAGAATAAAACTAAAAATCAAACTGTCCAGGTAAAACTAACTAAAATAGGTATAAATTTACATGCAATTACTACATCTAGGATAATATTTTCAGAATTGAGTAAAGTGTCCTTAAATAATAAATCCTGTTGAACTTAAGTGAGACTAAGGCTCCTATGTTATTAAGACACTTTGGAAAATGGAATTCAGGAGCCTAAATCATTTAGGCACTTTTGAAAATTTTACCTCCAATACATTCTTTCAGTAGAAGGTTCTGGATGAAATCCTGGTTCTGTTGATGTCAAAGGCAACACATTTATTGCTTTCATTAGGGCCTGGATTGTACTTCATTCAATAATCTGAACTGGTTTTAAGAAGTCTCTCAGAATATGCAATCTGCCTATATGCAGAGCCTTGGGTATTCTGCAGTTCCTTGACTATGTAACTGGCTTCTGATTTCATTTTGATGCAGACATTTCTTTGAACCTCATTCCCTTTTAAATCTATTTTTTTTCCTTGTAGCCCTTGTAGCTGCAGAAAACAAACAAACAAAAACCTGAAAACCCAATCCAAGAATAACTGATGCAGTGGGATCTCTCTAAGCTTGCAGACAGCCTAAAACAAGAGCTCTGAAAAGGTGACCCTCTCATTCTTATTAATAGGCTGTTAACTTGGAATTTTTTTTAAAAAACCACAACAAAAAAGCCCTTCATTATAATGGCAATTCAAACCGAAACAGCATAAAATAAATTCAATAGCAGTATAAGTGTAGGAAATACTGTATTTTTTATATTCTTTTCATATTGTATTCAGCAAAAAAACTATTTTTAAAATAAATAAAGTTGCAACACAGAATTTAGGTCCAGCTTTTGGCTGAGTACATAAACCTTTGCCTATGCATCCTCAGTTCTGGCTATTTAAGAGATTGAGAGAGTGACTATGTAGCCCTAATACAAATGGGATCAGTAATCATTCCATAGATATAATTAACTAGGAAATGTTGCTTTTGATTCTGGTATACTTTATCACTGCTACAACTGGTCCCAGTTTTGGGGCTTTTTGAGGAAATGCAGATCTTTTCTTGGTCAATTTGTTCCAGGAAAGCTAAAGTAGAGGGGAGATTGATTATGTTTTGTTTTGGCAAGTGTCCTTTCTTTCCTTTTCTTTCTGAAAGTAGTAAATAGGTGGGTGGGGGGTTAATAGATATTTTAAATGCCCCTGACTAACATGGATTTGGCACAATTTATAAATCCCAAACATAGCAAACAAAAAGGGCCAATTTCATACACAGAGATATGGTTGGTAAAAGAAAATGAGAGGAGACCAAATGGAAGCATAGCCCCATTGTAATTTGGTGCAGTCTGGAGCTTCTCTTTCTTCAGATACTTGGATATAAGGAACCAAATTCCAGAGGGGAATTGGAAGAGCACAGCTTTATTCCATCCTTATGTCTCTCTTCCGCTCATCATTCTCCCTAAAACTGGGAGATTTGGTTGGTGTAAGATCTAGATATACCAGGTTTACACAAGCTGAGAATTCTCTCCCACTGTGGGCATTCTCATCTGTCTGGTTAGGGCCAGATTCCAGGTCCATGGCACCTTCTGAGTGACACAAAGGAGCCTGCATGGTGGCTAGGCAGAGTAAATCAGGAATAAAGCATTATATCCACCTCCATACACTATGGCTTTGTCTAGACTGCAGGGTTTTTGCACAAGAAGCTTTTTGTGGAAGACATCTTCCGCAAAAACTTCTAGTGCAAAAGATCATCCACACCACAAAAGCACATCACAAAAGCAATGTGCTTTTGCACAAGAGAGTGTCCATTCTGTATGGACATTCTTGTGCAAGAAAGTTCTGATTGCCATTCACTGAATGACCATCAGAGCACCTGTGTTTTTTCTGATAGGCTCTTTTTGCGCAAGAAACTCCTGTGAAGCGTCCACACACACCTTTATGTGCAAGACTTGTGCAAAAAGGAGTTATACCTCATAGAAGGTTTACCTATACTGCAAAAAGCCCTCTGTTCTGTTGATTGACTGTAGATTTTCTTGCACAAAAACTCATTTGAGGTGTGGACACTCCGTGGGTTTTTGTGCAAAAACCCGGTAGTGTAGACATAGCCTATATGTTTTGTATACACCACCTAAAGTACTCCCAACCCATACTTTAAGAGATTTGATGTCTAATGTTCTGTTTACCATATTATGTAAATATAGGATGTCCTCTAAAAGAATCATACTTTCTTTTTTCAAAATGTATGATTTTGTACTATACCATTAAATATTGGCCCCACTGAAGACAAAGGCAAAATTCTCATTGAAGTCAATGGTAAATGTCCTTTTCAATTCACTGGTGTCAGGATTTCACCCAGTATGTCTCTGAGTTTTGAGTAAAGCATTGCAGAGTTCTGTGACCTAAGAAGCTGTCTCATTTGTTTTTCCCATACAATATGTTAGCTTTGCAAGTTACTGATGGCCTTTCAGCTACCTCCTCTGATGGTCAGCTGGTTAAGATCTATGTGAATTTGCATTGGAAAAACTTAAATAATAAAAAAGGGCTTCAGAGCCTCTGTTCTGTTTCATCTCTCCTCTCTCTGATTGCTTTTGATTGCCAACACCCATTTCAATTGTCTTGTAGCTGACTGACAGTCAACATTTTAGCCGTTTAGATGTCTGCCTTCTTCTGAAGTATCTACCATGGACCACAGATGGAGACAAGATACTGGACTAGCTGAAACATTAGTCTAGTTCAATATGGAAAATTCTAATAGCGTTAGTACATGTATTTAACACAAACTGCAGAGGGAATATATATTGGTTTTTTTAATTCTATGAGCAATATAGATATTCCACCTGCTAATATTGGGGCTGAATTTGGCTCATACCTCTCATATCCATATAAAATACAATAAACTCTTGACAGCAATAAGTTGCCACTTCAGTTTTGCACTTGTTCTTCTGTTTCCCCTCACCACAATGTCATCTCAGTGAAAACTCATCTTGTCAGTTGGTTGCGTCAGTCCTGATAGAGCTGTGATGTTATATGATTGAAATTTTAGACATTTGATTAAAATGTGGTATATGACCAGAAGGGGTTAATTAGCTCATTGGCTGAATGACCCAGGGTCAACCTTAAAAGTCTTGTTGGGAAGAGGTGTACATGATGGTTGTGTTATTACATTAGGTTAGAGTAGAACTTTGAAATGCAAGCTTGCATTGTTAGAGCAATGAAATAGTAGGTGTTTTCTCAGATGTTGTGATGTGAGCAAACAATCCTAGTCTGCTACTATAGTTTTGATTCAAGATCCGAAGGCAGTATTAACATTTATGATGAAACTTGACTGAAGTATTATTATTGTTTTGGGGACTCTGTAAAGGTTGTGGTGAATTGTGGGAGAACTGTTTAATGAATAAATTACCTGTGCTAATTGCCATAGTGTTTGAAAGAAGGTTCCATCAAAAGCCTATTGTATTCTCCCAGGCCAGGAGGCTTCAAAGATATAAAGTCCCTTTAGACAGGATCCTTTTTTTCATTTCTGATCTGCTTGGATGCTCATGGGGAAAGCTGCAAGCTCTAAAGGATGAGATCCCAGGAGTTCCCTATAATGGACATTGACTTAATAATTCTGGACTGATCTGAAAAGATCCATCTGCAACTACCAAGCTCAACAACTCTGTGTGATGGAACCCTAAGAACTGAACTCATGTGTGTATGTTTATTGATCTTTTAACCAATACTCTTTCTTTTCTAAATAAATATTAGTTTAGTTAATAAGAATTGGTTATAAGCTTGTACTTTGGGTAAGGTCTAAGTTAGATATTGACCTGGGGTGTTCCTGTTCTTTTGGGACTGGAAGAACTTTTTCTTTTACATGACGAAATAAAATTTTATGTAATTGTCATTATATTTGACCTGGGTACCTAGTTTGAGGCCTAAGGCTGGGTACTTTAAAGGAACTGCATTGTTCGGACTCCTGCATAACGGGGGGAAGCTGTACAGAAGCTGTTTTCTGCTGGCTTAGTAAATCTAAATATTGGAATATTCATCAGCTTTTGAGGGGTTGTCTGCCTCATTATTTATTTATTTATTTATTTATTTATTGCAGTTCACCCTATTTGAGTGACCTCAGCTGGCTCCAACGGGGACCACATTATAAGAGCTGATCAAATAACAGTTGTTGAATACCTACTTCAATATGTTTCATAATACAATACAAGTATTTGTTTCATTATCCAGTTATTTTAAATCAATTGCTTTCTTTTGTATTCGTTGCATTGCATTAAAAAAGTCAGAATAAACTTGTGGCCAATATTTCCCCATTAGCTGGCCAGTTCTAACATGTCACAAAGCTCTAACCCACTGATCATTGTATAACATAAAATGGAAGGTTACCCACAACCACAGATCTGGGACTCAAGCACATTAAAAACTACTAACAGTATGATACAGTATTTCAGCATCCTGGATTCACAGTACAGAAGAGAAGAATACAAAGGTCTTTCACAGCGTAAGTATGAGTGATTACAAAGGGTCATAGATAGGGGAGGGCCCAGAAAATGAAGGTGCAGCTCCTCTCCTCTTTGCTGGCAAAGACTTAAAAAACAACAACAACACAGTAACAACCATCTGTGGACTGTGGCTGCCATTTTCTTGCTTTTTAATATAATATGCACAAGCCTGTTCTTTGCTTTACTGACTGCTGAATTGGGGTGGACAAAGATAGAGTGTTTTTCTGGTTATCAATTTTAAGAAATGCCTATTCACAGTTCAAACATTGGCACAAAGCATTTATTTTTTAAAGAAACAAAAATTGTTTTATGGGTTCTTATAATCATAAAGAGAGCAAGGGCTTTTATTAATGGTATTAACCCTTTGGAGAGCAATAACTCAACCCCTCCTAAAACCTGAGACATTGTGGTCTATGGCTGTCCTTTAGGGTTATCGGATTGTCTTGATAATATCTTAGCTAATAATAATCTTGGTGTGAAGGATCCCACCATGTGTTATGCAGTTGGCTTATGAATATAAATATGCACAGCTTGAAGATGCTTTGGACACAATACCTCATGTAACCTATCAATTTTAATGTTGCAATCTGCTGGATCTGTATATCTTATTTTGGGCATATATCACTCCTATATGTAAATTTAGAAATATGAAGTATGGGATTGTTCATGGTTGTAAATGTGCAAATGAGGGCCATCAATGGTACTTGAAGACTAGGGTGATCAACTTAACAACTTGGAAACAGCCTTGTTTGTCCTCTAAGTCTAAGCATTAATTGGTCCTAGGAAGACATGTGACCACACCACTTAGAACTGGGAAGCCAGTTTGACCAGGTAATTTTCCATGGAAGGGGGGGGATGTAGAATGAAAGATTACAGCCCAGGGAAAAGTCTATTTAAACAATGAAAGTTAGGAATCCCTTTGTTTTTGGCTGGGTGAGGAACAAGGACAACTCGGCTATGTCTACATTGTAGGCTTCTTTGCAAGAACTTCTTGCGCAAGAGTTCTTGCGCAAAAAGTACTTGCGCAAGAGTGCGTTCACACTGCCATGTGCTTTTGCGCAAGAGCGTCCATGGCAGTGTGGATGCTCTCTTGCACAAGAAAGCTCTGATGGCTATTTTAGCCATAGAGATTTCTTGTGCAAGAAACCACTGTTACCCAGCCACACATGCCTTTTTGTGCAAGAGCTCTTGCACAAAAAAGGCTTATTCTTCGTAGAAAGAGGAATAACTCTTGCACAAAAAGCCCTGTGTTCTTACAATTAACTGTACTTTTTCTTGCACAAGAACGTGTTTGTAGTGTGGATGCTCCACAAGTTTTTGCGTAAAAATGGCTGATTTTGCGTAAAAACTCTGCAGTGTAGATGCAGCCCTGGAGAATAAAGTCAAAGTAAAACTCATCTTTGACTTGAAAGCTTGCCTGAAATAAGAACAGTTTTTATGGTAAATTTGAAATAAGTTTTAGAGTATTAGCACTAGCTATGCATTTTCTTCTTATTTTAATTCTGTAACTACTTTGAACTGTTTGTTTTCACTTGCAGCCACTTTAATCCTACTGTTTATACGTAATAAAAATACTTTTGTCTACTATCATGCCTGGTGTAACTAATTGTTACTAACTGAATAATCAGTGAGCACATCCCCCTTTCATTGATAAAGGGGGCTTACCTGAATGTGCTGTCATTGTGTAAAATTCTTACCCAGAGAAAGATGGATTTATTTGGGCTACATCTTCACTGTGAGTTTTTCCAGCAGAAAATATGCTAATGAGTGACTCATTAGCATAAGTTGCAACATCATTAACATATTTTCTGCCATTTCTTTTTGCGCGCATGGGGTTTTTGCGCAAAAAGAAGCAGTGTAGCTGCTTCTGTTTTGTGCAAAAACCCCATTTTATGCAAGATCTTTATGCCTCTCAGGACAGGCATAAGGATCTTGTGCAAAACAGGGGGTTGCGCAAAACGGAAGCAGCTACACTGCTTGTTTATGCGCAAAAACCCCATGCGCAAAAAGAAACGGCAGAAAATATGCTAATGATGTTGTGACATGATAATGAGTCCCTCATTAGCATATTTTCTACTGGAAAAAACTTGCAGTGAAGACATAGCCTTGGGGTTTTGATCCCATTTGGGAGGTTGGTTTCTTGGGTGCTGTGCCCTAGAACTGCATTCTCTCAGATCTGAAGTGGTTCAGTGTCTGCATTGCTCTCTGGGAGAGGGGGTGGTTACCCCAGCTCTGTGCATTGTCTAGGGGAAACCAGAAAATCTGGCCCAGCAGCACAGGGTGATGGGAAGCTCCAAAGAGCAAGAAGGTGAGTGTTAGGGTATGTTTATACTACAGCACTAATTCGAACTAACTTAATTCGAATTAGTTAATTCGAACTAAGCTAATTCGAATTAGTGCATCTAGACCTAAAAACTCATTCGAATTAGCATTTTGCTAATTCGAACTAGCATGTCCACATTGAGTGGACCCTGAACCAAAGTTAAGGCTGGCCGGAACCAGTGCCAGCAGGGCATCAGGTTAGGGCTTAGAGTGTGGAGCTGCTGCCTCAGGCTAGCCGAGGGCTGTGCTTAAAGGGACCCAACTCCCACCCCAGACAGACAGTTCTCAGGGTTCCCCGCTTGCTTGTCTACCTCGATGAGGGACAGTAAAGCAGTCCTGTCTTGGAGTGCCCTGAGTGCCCACACTCGGCACATCACAGCACTCGGCCATCAGCCCGGCTGCACTTGCCGCAGGCTGCCATCCGGGGGGGTCAATCGGGGGACTGTCAGGATCCAGGAGGCCCTGCAGGAGAGCTTCCACCCCGAGGAGCCCGCAGAGCCACCCCAGTCTTCCCCATCGGGGGCTCGTGCCCCATTCCTCCCTCACCTCCTTCCACTTACCCCTCCCTAGCCCCCCTTCTTGATGTTAAAAAATAAAGGACACGTGTGTTCAAAAATAGAAACTCTCTTTATTTAACAAAACTGGGGAGGGGGAATAAAACTGTGTGGAGACGGGGGAAAAGAGGCAGGAGAGGGCAGGAGATAGAGTGGGAGAGGGGAGGGGGAAAACTGGGAGGAGGGAGCTGGAAGGGGGAAGCAAGGGGAAGGAGCCGGAGGGGAAACTCAGGGATCAGGGGTGGGAGTCTTGCCGGGCCAACCGCTTCCCAGCACGGCGAGGATGGGGCCTCGGCGTCCCCAGGGGATGGGGTGGAGGGTGCGGAGGTTGAGGTGGGGGTGTGGACATTGAGGAGAAGGGTATGGGGGTTGAGGAGGAAGAGGTGGGAGGGGCAGGAGTGGGAGGAGGGACAGTTGTTGGGGGGGGCAGCAGGCGCAGGACCAGCACAGGGCACCATGCTCTGCAGCAGGGCCTGCAGGTTTGCATTCAGTCCTCAGCAAGCTACTCCTGGAGAAGCTGCAGGTCTGCCCGCATCCAGGCCTCCACTGTGCGGTGCAGGGCTCGCAAGGACCCCAGGTGCTGGTCCCAGTACTCCTGCTCCGTGGTGGTGGTCCAGAGCAGGCCGCGGGTGCAGGAGCATGTCCCGGGCGGGGTGGTGCGTCCTGCACGAGCAGCTGGTGCAGCTGTAGAGAAAGAAGAGAAGTGGTCAGTTCTCCCTGGGGACACAGTGGATGATGCCTAGCTCCCCCTGCCCCCCGCACCGCGACGTGAGGGTGACCGTGCCCTGCACCGTCAGAGCCGTTGTGCTTGTACAGAGGCCATGGTCAGGATGTCTGGCTCTCCCCAGGACTGGGAGCTGCCCCAAGACCGCACCCATGTCCCTGTGCTGTGTACAGTGTGGCCTCCGTGTAGAGGGGACGTGTGAAGGGAAACCATCCTGCTGGGTCCCGCCCCGGGGTCAGGAGCATGTCAGGTCTCTTCACACACGCATGTGCCTATTGGGCCATGGCCCCTGGGTGTCACGCAGCTGGAGCCACCTGCCCAAGGGTGGCATGGCACGTGCTCGCACATGCACAGGTGGCTGCATGATCTGTGGGAGGCACGGCCCACGCACGCGGTCCTGGTCTCCCTCCCTGCCTCCCCCCCAGGCAGGGAACAGTGCTGTCACTTACCCGGTATGGCCTCCCTGGACGACCCTGCCGACTCTGGTACTGGAACTCCTTGCGGTGGCCCCTCCAGTGCACCCGGGTCAGGGCCCTCCGGTGCGCCCGGGTCAGGGCCCTCTGGTCCCGGCTCGCTGCCTCCCGGGCTGGCACGGACCGCCCCGCCCCCCAAGAGTCGGTCGAGGGCGGGGAAGTAGGAGCAGGTGGCAGCCCCTGCTGCGGCGCCGCCCCTGGTGGCCCTGGTTTATGCCTGCCACAGCTGTTTAATTTTCAGGTGCACCTGCTCTTGCGTGTGCCTGTGTCCCTTTCGGGCCATGGCGGCCGCTATGCGGCCATAGACGGCCGCGTTCCTCCACCTAGTGCGGAGATCATGGAGGTTGGGGGCCTGCCCCCAAACCGCAATGAGGTCCATGACCTCCTCACTAGACCAGGAGGGCACGCACCGTCTACAGCCCATGGCTGGCCCCTGGGTGCTGGGGGACTGGGTGGGGGACGGCTGGCTGTCGCTGGCTGCCTGGCTCATCCTGCGGCCACTAGGTCGGGGCAGAGACTGCTGGCAGGGCTGGCTGTGGCAAGTGCCGTCTGGCCAGAGTCTACCCCTTTAAGGGCCCCAGGGCTGGGGGAGAGGAGAGGAGTTTTCCTGGTTTGGCCCAGAGTGGCCACCAGGGGGAACCTGGGAAGGGCTAGCCTCCAGCTAGTTTGAATTAAGTGGCTACACAGCCCTTAATTCGAACTACTTAATTCCAACTAGGCGTTAGTCCTCGTAGAATGAGGTTTACCTAGTTCGAATTAAGCGCTCCGCTAGTTTGAATTAAGTTCAAACTAGCGGTTTGTATGTATAGACGCTATGAAAGTTAATTCGAACTAGCGGCTGTTAGTTCGAATTAACTTTGTAGTATAGACATACCCTTAGTGGCATAATGAGCACACCGGGAATAGCCCCATGGCTCTTCTGTGACTGCATTCCGTCACACTAGGGTTGCTCTGTGCAGAGACTAATGTATTACCCCAGACAAGAATCTATTCTGGAAGCCCCACTTGGTTGATAAGTGTTCGGTCAGATCTTTAAAAGAAAACTATATCAAGCCCTCCAGAATTCAGAAAAAAAGGCAGATTGATAGTAAAGAGGGTGAAGGCACAAACAAAATAATGAAGCACTTCTGAAAGCTTTTTATTTCACAAAGGTTTGGTCTTCTACAGGACTGTCAGTACCACATACATAGGAGCTGTCAGGAAGCTGAGGAGGAAAGCATTCTTATAATAAAAATGAATATATTTTCTTTATTTGGCTTAACAAAGCACCGTTATTCTTTACTGTGCATTTCTTCTCCAGTTTTTGCTTTTCCCTATGGTAGCCACTTCTCATCCACAAACATAAAGGAAAATCATGACCTGAGAGAAGATGAAGTTGAGGAGGTGAAAGGAGCAAGTTCACAACAGAATGTGCAGTGGTAGCAATTAAATAGTGTATTGTGTGTGTCCAACAGAGCATGCTGAGCAAACTTTTAAAGCTTTCCATCCCTTTTTTTCTCTGAGCCAAGTTCCAGCAGAAAAAATATTCAGTGTGTGGTAGCTATTTTGGAAATATCAGACCAGCTTTCATTGGTTCAGGAGTTACATGGTCAATTTGCAGGAATGGTATCCTGAACAGTTTGAGAAAGGCTGGTATAGAAGATAAGTCTAACAAAAATGCATATTATTTTTCTCCTTTGTCCCTCGCCCTCTCAAATATTTCATAATGCAATCAGACTAGGGAACACAAGGAAGTATAAAAGGGGGCAATGAAAAGAACAAGGATCCTCTTGGAGCCTTCTATGAAAAAGCTTTTGGCAGTAGAAGTGAGAGGTGATGATGGGGAAATCTTGTTCATCCAACAACATTTTTGAGCAGCTGGAGCACCACAAACCCTAAAGCTTCAGAATCAGAGGTAAGATCTAAACGCTCATGCCCAATTGTAGTGGCAGTCCTTAAAAAATAGTCTTAAGAGCCCTGTAAATAAGAACATAGGAACAGCCAAACTGGGTCCATCTAGCCCAGTATCCTGTCTGCTGACAGTGGCCAATACCAGATGCCCCAGAGGGAGGGAACACAACAGGTAATCATCATATTATCCCTCTCCTGTCATCCATTTCCAGGCAAACAGAGGCTAGGGACACCATTCCTACCCATCCTGGCTAATAGCCATTGATGGACCTAACCTCCATGAATCTATCTAGCTCTTTTTTGAACCCTGATAAAATCCCAGTCTTCACCACATCCTCTGGCAAGGAGTTCCACAGGTTGACTGTGTGCTGAGTGAAGAAAAACTTCCTTTTGTTTGCTTTAAACCTGCTGCCTATTAATGTCATTTGGTGACCCCTAGTTCTTATATTGTGGGAATAAGTAAATAACTTTCCTTATTCACTTTTTCCATATCAGTCATGATTTTATAGACCTCTATCATGTCCCACCTTAGTCTCCTCTTTTCTAAGATGAAAAGTCCAAGTCTTTTTAATCTCTCTTCATATGGGTCTCCTTCCAAACCCCAATCATTTTTGTTGCCCTTTTCTGAACCTTTTGCAATGACAATATATATTTTTTGAGATGAGGTAAACACATCTGTACGCAGTACTCAAGATTTGGGTGTACCATGGTTTTATATAGAGACAATAAGATATTCTCTGTCTTAGTCTTTATCCATTTGCTTTTTTGACTGTCATTGTACACTGAGGCTATGTCTAGACTGCAAACCTCTTTTGAAAGAGGCTTTTTCGAAAGTATCTTTCGAAAGTATCTTTCGAAAAAGCCTCTTTCGAAAAAGAGCGTCTAGATGACAACCAGTACTTTCGAAAAAGCAAGCCGCTTTTTCGAGAGAGAGCACTCATGCGGTCTGGATGCTCTATTTCGAAAAAGCACAGTTTGCATTACATAGCGCCTTTTTTTGAAAGAGCACTTTTGAAATAAGGCGTTATTCCTTGTAAAACGAGGTTTTCCACGGTTGAAAAAACGGCCACGTTCTTTCGATTTACTTTTGAAAGAATGCGGCAGCAGTCTAGATGCAGGGGAAGTTTTTTTTTAAAAAGGCCACTTTTTTCGAAAAGACCCTGTAGTCTAGACATACCCTCAGTGAATGTTTTCAGAGAACTATCCACAATGAATCCAAGATCTCTCCCTTGAGTAGTTGTAGCCAAATTAGATCTCATCATATTGTATGTATAGTTGGGATTATTTTTTTCCAATGTGCATTATTTTACATTTATCAACATTAAATTTCATTTGCTGTTTTGTTGCCCAATCACTTAGTCTGGTGAGATCTTTTTGAAGCTCTTCACAGTCTGCTTTGGTCTTAACTATTTTGAGCAGTTTAGTATCATTTGAAAATTTTGCCATCTCACTGTTTACCCCTTTCTCTAGATCATTTATAAATATGTTGAAGAGGATGGGTCCCAGGACAGACCCTTGAAGTCCCCACTACTTACCTCTCTCCAATCAGAAAACTTACCATTTATTCCTACCCTTTGTTTCCTGTCTTTTAACCAGTTATTAATCCATTAAAATACCTTCCCTCTTATCCCATGACAACTTTACTTTACTTAAGAACCTTTGGTGATGGACCTTGTCAAAGGCTTTCTGGAAATCTAAGTATACTATATCCACTGGATCCTCCTTGTCCACAGGTTTGTTGACCCCCTCAAAGACCTCTAGTAGATTAGTAAGGCACAATTTCCCTTTACAGAAACCATGTTGACTTTCCCCCAACAAATTATGTTAATCTAAGTGCCTGACAATTTTATTCTTTACTATAGTTTCAGCTAATTTGCTCAGTACTGACGTTAGACTTACCCGTCTATAATTGCCAGGATCACCTCTAGAGCCCTTTTTAAATATTGGCATCACATTAGCTATCTTCTAGTCATTAGACTTTGAAGCTTATTTAAAGGATATGTTACAAACCACAGTTAATAGTTCCACAATTTCACATTTGAGATTTCAGAACTCTTGGGTGAATGCCATCTGGTCCTGGTAACTTGTTACTGTTAAATTTATCAATTTGTTCCAAAACCTCCTCTAATGACTCCTCAATCTGGGACAATTCCTCAGATTTGTCACCTAAAAAGAATGGCTCAGGTTTGGGAATATCCCCGATATCCTCAGCTGTGAAGACTGAGGCAAAGAATTCATTTAGCTTCTCCACAATTACTTTATCATCTTTGAGTGCTCCTTTAGCGTCTTGATTGTCCAAGGGCCACACTGGTTGTTCAGCAGGCATCCTGCTTCTTATGTACTTTAAAATATTTTGTTATTACTTTTTGAGGTTTTTGGCTAGCCCTGGAGTATCCTGTATCATGTAACCCATATAGCCAAACTGCAGAATATGCTGACATCCTTTTCCCCCAATTATGTTTCCTCTTTAAAATTAGTGTGGTTAAAGTTTTCATCTTCCAGCAATCGGGTAAATATTTTTTCTCTGAATTTAATTAGCATTCCTTTATTACACTTAATCCTCCAGCATAAAAAGGTTGTACTTCAATTGGGGTGGGACCTCCTGGTCTCTCCCCTTTTAAAAATCTTGTTTAATTGCAAATTGCTTATTCATCTGCTCTTTAGTGTATCCTGTCAGTCTTAATTTGCCTTCATTGATTGGAGCTGGCTATTCTAATAGAGAATCACTTAACTGGAGTAGCTGGGGAAAAGTTATTGTAGTGAGACAAAACAGCAGGAGAAAAAGGAAGAGACAAGGAAGTGTCATTGACTGTTCTCATTTAGAGGGAGGAGGAAAAAGCAGAAGCTAGGAAGCAGTTGGTTATTTTGGAAATCTATAAAGCATAGATGAGATAAAACAGAGATAAATTAGATAAAAATGCTATAGTACTGCATAGTGCTGCTTATTCAGCTAAGGAAAAATTACAATGGAAGACAATGACATATCTACAACTAGTGAGATCAGTTAAACACACACACATAGACACATAAACCAAAAACAACAAATAGTCTGATAGCACTTTGAAGACTAACAAAACATGTAGATGGTACATGTTAGTCTTTAAAGTGCTACCAGACTATTTGTTGTTCGCTAAGTTTATCCTGTACAGACAAACTCAGCTAGCCCCTGAAGCTTTTGACACCTAAACCAGTACATCATCAGATTTCACAAAATACATATATTGATAGCTCTAGTGAGAAAAGAACTTGGTTTACTCACAGAATAGATAGAAGCAGAAGTTGTATAAAATACCTCACAGTCATGCCTCCTGTTTTCAACTTTCACCTGAATGACTCACCTTAAGTAGTGAGAGGGTAACTTGGTCTCTATGCCCATTCATTCCTTGTGCTATGCTCTTCATTCCCACTGAGACTGTTGACAGAAGTGGGTCAATTAGTTTTAATGGATCCAGGGGTTGTACTAACAAATTCAGACTCTTTCATGAAAATGCCTGCATTTCTTGTATCAGGTCTAGTCATAAATATAAAAAAATGTCCTTTTCTGCTGTATTTTGAAGCCTCCATTTCTGGGTCTGCTTGGAGTTTGAAAATGCAAAGGCATGACAATCCAAAATATTGAGAAAAACATGTTAACCAAACTGTTTTAAAACTTAATATTTTGTGTTGGGCTTCACTTGAAACGTGGAAGATTTGGATGTTAGAATTGGTATTTTATACAATCAGAATAACCTATCCTTACTAATAACTTATAAAAAAGCATTTCAGTTTGTTAAAATCCTCAATCTTTATTGGCAAATCCCCTTTTCAAACTTCAATTCCACTGAATGTCAGAGGGGAAAGCATTTTTATGTTACCTTTCTGCCAGGTAGTGACAGGAGCAGCCAGGGCAGGATTCAATATCTAGGGGTTCTATCAATCCAACACAGAAATGGCTTGAGCCCCCACCCAGTAACCTTGGAAATTCACACAACACCCCTGGCAAGCACAACACCTCACTCGCAAGCACAGAATCTGAGTGTAGAAAAGAAACCTTTAATAAAAGGGGAGGGAAGTAATGTGGCATTAATTTGGGAAAACACCACAAAGTTCATAACCAAAACCATGAGTAAATATCCCATATCAAGGAGGTTGGGCAATGTGCTTTTCCTCTCAGGGTCTCAAGCCCAGCAATGTAAATGTCCCCTTCACATGCCCAACCCTTCTCTGCACCCCACTCACAGTTGTTGCCCTTGGTCAGGGCAAACCAGAGTTCAGAAGTGCAGCTGCAGATATCATCTCCCATCCTGAGTGGGGAAGGAGGAAGGAGGCATCTCACTCACTCCGCTGGTCACTCGATTTCCATCTGCTCACTGCTCTCTGGTGCTGCTCTGCTGGCTATTCATTACCCCTTGCTGCCACCAATCTGCTGGCTGCTCCTCACGCCTCTCCATCACCACCCTGCTGGCTGCTCATCATGGTGCTCATCACATCTTCTGCTGGCTTGTGGTGGATTTGGGTCTGGGCTAAGCCTAGTGATTTCAGCTCTTGGTCCAAAAGCACAGTCCAACCACAAGACATTCCAGCATCCACTGGAGTAAATTAAATACAAAAGAGACTCCTTATGGAGCCTTTCTTTAACTCTATCATTGAAACAGTGGGAAGAAACAGGTTGAACCAGTCTACCATCTCACACCTGGAGGGCATGCAGCCTTCTGATTCAGAGTCCTCCTTCCCCAGCTTAATCTCATAGGGTTCTGGAAGACAAGCCTCTGTCTATCCAAGTGTGTTTACACTGACTGTGTCTCTCCTTGTAACTGAGTTAAACACAGTCTGACTTTTCTGCATTCCCACAATAACTGCAAGCATTGGTGATAGTATCTCACATTTCCTCCACTTAGTGTTAACACAGTTTGTGACCCCTCAACAGCCAAATTGGTTACAATTGGCAAAACACCCATTGAATACCAAGCAGGCCTAAGCAAAGTGAGTGAACTGTATGCACATGCATACACCCAGCATCTAATTATTTAAACTGAGACTTTGTGCAAGATTAAGCACAGACTTTTTTTTTTTTGCATTCCCCCAATAATTACAGACATTGCAATTAGTATTAACACAATTTGTGACCCAACACCAGCCAAACTGATTACAATGAACAAAGCACCATTTTAACAACTGAATATCAACACATCTAAGCGAAGCAGGGGCAAACTGTATTTACATAAACACATCAAGGATTTCTTTCCCATTCCAGCTGGTTATAATGGAAACATTGATTCAGACCCTGATTACATTTATATCATTCATAAATTATCAGTGGATGTAATAAAATGGTTTTATCAGATAAAGCTAAGAGGCATGTGGTAAAACAAAAGTTAACAATGAATCATACAATAAAGTGAGAGAAAAATATGAGAATTACAAGAGCTGACTGCTTTGAATTCTGCAAATAAGCCCTGGAGTATTCCTGGGATCATCAATCATCAGTCAGAACTGTAAATGCAGCATTTTGATGAAGATTGTTTCTAACCTGAAAAAAATAAAAACAAGCAATCAAATGGAGACAATTCAAGGAGCAACACAAATGTGTAAAAAATGGCAGAGAAGCAAATTAAATTAGGAAATTTGAGCACAGTATACAGAAACTAACCTTGTTTAAAAGTTAATTACCTGCCAAGCAGTGAGCTAGTTTGAAATCAAAGAGACAGTGAGAAAGAGGGACTCCCTGTATCTTATGTAAACTGAAAGGAAATAGTATAATAACAGTAACAAAGCACTAACAGCATGATGAGAACATATGGAGAATTGAAATAGTTGTTGATATAGTGCTTGGCAAATTACAATCTCAGTGGCTTTACCAGTTTACACCAGAAAAGAATTTGGCACATGTAGTGGAATTCCAGAATTTTTGAATAATATAATCTAGTGCCCATGTATTAGCTAAAGGAGTGTTAATTGGGTCAAATCTACAACATGGTGACCAAAGAAAACTTGTTTAAACAACGAACAACTGTATCCAAATTTAGGACGAGACTGTGATATCCTTTCTCAGACTAGTAATCGTAATCCTTATATTCATTGAATTCAGTGGGACCACTGAAGTACGTGTAGATTTCCAAATTTCACTAGCGGTTCTGTTTGCTTTCAGAAATGGTAGCAAATACTGCAATAAATTTACACTTATCATTTTTGTTTGTTGCTACGACCAGATCACAGTCATCATGAGCAAGATGAACAGCATTAGATTTGAAATCCTGGACATAGTTCAGATACCTGGTAGTTGTAGATAAGAAGTGCTTTAAGCAAGAGAAGAAACACTCATTTGTTCAGGCCATAATGACAACAAAAACTTATTTTGACTCCAAACCAGATTCCTAAAGATGTCAATTGTACAGTATTGTCCTTCATTAGATGAACATATTAATGAAGATAAAGATGATTTTTGCAATTGCCTGCAATTGTGGTTGCCAGCATACTTAAATATGACTTACTTCTTGTGATGGACAGCTTTAATGCTAACTTAGGATGTGACAACCCAGGAATGGAAAGAAAAATGGGGAAGCATAGGTTGAGAAATATCAACCAAAATGAGGAGAGACTCATGAATTTGTGCATGTGTCCAGCTTAGTTCTTAGATGTACATTATTCACTAACAAAGATATACACAAAGAAATGTGGAACTCAGCAGATTGGAAAAAAATCAGATCATGATTAGCTTGAAATTCAGGTCATCTATTGACATAAGGGCACATAAGGCACTGCCAGAAGTAGAAGAGGATGAAAAACACTGGGACTTAAGCAAAACGGGCAGTGCTCAGATACAATGTGATTCCAGCTGCCGTAGTCACAACTGTATATCAACATGCGCAGATCAAGAATTGATAAACCAAAATATGTGGTCTCTCATAAAGAGAAGAAAACAGTACTGAAAGGAAAATTCCAGATGAGAACAGACTACAGGTTGAACCTGCCTAGTTCAGCATTCTCTGGTCTGGCAACATATTTGTCTATGAAGACCACAAAAGAGAAGTGAAATAATGGGTGGAAGTCCATAGCATTTAATAAACTTAGCAAAATATGGAAATCAGAGACAGACAGCAGTAAAATGAAACTGAACATTTTTAATTCAACTGTGATCTCAAAGTTTACTTTGTGACTATGAAGGATTCTTTGCATTGATTGGAAAGACTTCATCACAAAAAAAAAAAAAAAAAAATCAAGAAATCACCAACCAGCAGCTCACTTCCATCAGAATCGGACATATTTCGAGCATGTTTTCTGGATGCCAACACAAATGAAGTTGAGTGCCTACATAAAAGTTTCAAAAGGAAGCCAACTCATGTAAAGGACCAGGGGAAAACTTTGCCAAAGAGAAAACATAAGAACCACTTAGCAGGAAAGGCAGAATAGTTCATTTCAACACAAGAGATCAAATGGAAAGAGCAGCAAATGACAGAGGAATGGAAGAGGCTTATTTTTGTTCTGTGTGCCAACACTGAGGCCGGAGGAATGTTAAATAATGAGTAAGGAAGCAAAGCAAATAAATAAGCCCATAACCACTAGGGTCTCCAAAGTCCCTGAAAAACATTTAAATGCACAAGCAAAGGTTAACCAAGCTTTCCTGAAACCTCAAAAAACAAACAGGATATGGTTTAGCTTTCTGGGTTCAATTCTTATTAGTATTTGGACGGGTTCATTTTTCCAGGATCAATGAATACCAAACACTAACTGATTTTTTCTGATAGCTGGCAGGTACTTTGGATAGCAAGTGACATCATGCTGTGACATATTCAAGAAGAATGTCACTAACAGTTAGCAATAGCTTGTGCTAATGTGACGTCTTATGCAAATCACCAGATACTCCTGACAGGCAAGGACTTGAGACTGCAGGAAGACACAATAGCCCAGCAAGGGCATCAAAGAAGAGTTTCAGGAAAGTAGAATTCTTATTTTATCCCTACTGAATTATGCTGACACTTCTCTACTTGACAATCATGCTCAAGGGTGCAGTTTCCTCTATTTCTCTTTCCTCTTCATCAGAGCCAACACCATAAAAAACAGGCAGCATATATATTTTTTATTTTCAAGTCATTATTGAGCTTCTGATGCAGACATGTTGGACACTTACTAGTCTTCCTATTTTTCTTTCAATCAAAATGGTTTGCTATTGTGCCTTTAAAGTTGTCTCTAAGAACATAAGAACGGCCATACTGGGTCAGACCAAAGGTCCATCTAGCCCAGTATCCTGTCTGCCGACAGTGGCCAGCACCAGGTGCCCCAGAGAGGGTGGACCGAAGACAATGATAAAGCGATTTGTCTCCTGCCATCTCTCTCCAGCCTCTGACAAACAGAGGCCAAGGACACCATTTTATCCCCTGGCTAATAGCCTTTTATAGACCTAACCTCCATGAAATTATCTAGCTTCTCTTTAAACTCTATTATAGTCCTAGCCTTCACAGCCTCCTCTGGTAAGGAGTTCCACAGGCTGACTACACGCTGTGTGAAAAAGAACTTTCTTTTATTAGTTTTAAACCTGCTACCCATTAATTTCATTTGGTGTCCTCTAGTTCTTCTATTATGGGAACTAATAAATAACTTTTCTTTATCGGCCCTCTCCACACCACTCATGATTTTATATACCTCTATCATATCCCCCCTCAGTCTCCTCTTTTCTAAACTGAAAAGTCCCAGTCGCTTTAACCTCTCCTCATATGGGACCCGTTCCAAACCCCTAATCATTTTAGTTGCCCTTTTCTGAACCCTTTCCAAGGCCAAAATATCTTTTTTGAGGTGAGAGACCACATCTGTACACAGTATTCAAGATGTGGGCGTACCATAGCTTTATACAGGGGCAGTAAGATATTCTGGGTCTTATTTTCTATCCCTTTCTTTATAATTCCTAGCATCCTATTTGCCTTTTTGACCGCCGCTGCACACTGTGTGGAAGTTTTCAGAGAACTGTCCACGATAACTCCAAGATCTCTTTCCTGATTTGTCGTAGCCATATTAGCCCCCATCATACTGTATGTATAGTTGGGGTTATTTTTCCCGATGTGCATTACTTTACACTTATCCACATTAAATTTCATTTGCCATTTTGTTGCCCAATCACTCAGTTTGGTGAGATCTTCTTGGAGTCCCTTACAGTCTGCTTCTGTCTTGACTATCCTAAACAGTTTGGTATCATCCATAAACTTTACCACCTCACTGCTTACCCCTTTCTCCAGATCATTTATGAATAAGTTGAACAGGATTGGTCCTAGGACTGAGCCTTGGGGATACCACTAGTTACCCCTCTCCATTCTGAAAATTTACCATTTATTCCTACCCTTTGTTTCCTGTCTTTTAACCAGTTCTCAATCCAAGAAAGGACTTCTTCCTCTTATCCCATGGCCATGTAATTTACACAAGAGCCTTTGGTGAGGACCTTGTCAAAGGCTTTCTGGAAATCTAAGTATACTATATCTACTGGATCCCCCTTGTCCGCATGTTTGTTAACCCCTTCAAAGAACTCTAATAGATTAGTAAGACAGGATTTCCCTTTACAGAAACCATGTTGACTTTTGTCCAACAAATTATGTTCTTCTACATGCTTCACAATTTTATTCTTTACTATTGTTTCGACTAATTTGCCAGGTACTGAAGTTAGACTTACCAGTCTCTAATTGCCCGGATCGCCTCTAGAGCCCTTTTTAAATATTGGTGTCATGTTGGCTACCTTCTAGTCATTAGGTACGGAAGCCGATTTAAGGGATAGGTTACAAACCACAGATAATAGTTCAGCAATTTCCCATTTGAGTTCTTTTAGAACCCTTGGATGAATGCCATCCGGTCCCGGAGATTTGTTAACATTAAGTTTTTCTATTTGTTCCAAAACCTCCTCTAATGACACTTCAATCCAGGACAGTTCCTCAGATTCATCACCCACAAAGGACGATGCAGATTTGGGAATCTCCCCAACGTCCTCAGCCGTGAAGACTGAAGCAAAGAAATCATTTAGTTTCTCCGCAATGGCTTTATCGTCCTTGATTGCGCCTTTTATAGTTCGATCATCTAGGGGACCCACAGGTTTTTTTAGCAGGCTTCCTGCTTCTAATGTACTTAAAAAACATTTTGTTATTTCTTTTTGAGTTCTTGGCTAGCTGTTCCTCAAAATCTTTTTTTGCTTTTCTTATTACATTTTTACACTTGATTTGACAGAGTTTATGTTCCTTTCTATTTATCTCACTAGGATTGGACTTCCACTTCTTAAAAGATGCCTTTTTGTCCCTCACTGCTTCTTTTACATAGTGGTTAAGCCACGGTGACTCTTTTTTAGGTCTCTTGCTATGTTTTTTAATTTGGGGTATACATTTAAGTTGGGCCTCTATTATGGTGTCTTTAAAAAGTTTCCATGCAGCTTGCAGGGATTTGGCTCCAGTCACTGTGCCTTTTAATTTCTGTTTAACTAACCTCCTCATTTTTGTGTAATTCCCCCTTTTTGAAATTAAATGTCAGGGTGCTGGACTGCTGAGGTGTTCTTCCCACCACAGGAATGTTGAATATTATTATATTATGGTCACTATTCCCAAGCGGTCCTGTAATGGTTATTTCCTGGACCTGATCCTGCGCTCCACTCAGGACTAAATCGAGAATTTCCTCTCCCCTCGTGGGTTCCTGCACTAGCTGGTCCAAGAAGCAGTCATTTAAGCCATTGAGAAATTTTATCTCCTCTTCTCTTCCTGAGGTGAGAATCTGCCATCTCTCCTGAACACTTTTCTCTCAGGGTATGTCTACACTACAGAGTTATTTCAAATAGTTAATTCGAAATAAGTTATTTCGAAATAACGTGTCTACACACAAAATGCATTTCGAAATAGCGTTTTGCTATTCAAAATAGCGTGTCCACACTGAGTGGACGCTGAATCATATTTAAGGCCGGCCGGAACCAGGTCTGGCAGGGCATCAGGTCAGGAGTTACTTTCTGTGGCTGCTGCCTGAGGCTATCTGAGGCCTGTGCTTAATGGGACCTCCCCTGGACAGCCAGTTCTCAGCTTTCCCTGCTTGCTTGCCTACCTCAATGAGGGACAGAAAAGCATTTTGTCTCTGCGTGCTCTGGTTGCCCTCACTCGGGACACCACAGCACTCTGCAACATGGAGCCAGAGCTGCCCCTGGGCACTCTGGTGCTTCACGTGGACGTGTTGCTGCGAGCCTGGCTGCACTTGCTGCAGGCTGCCATCCAGGAGGTCCATCGGTGGGCTGTCAGTATCCAGGAGGCCCTGTGGGAGAGCTTCCACCCTGAGGAGCACTAAGAGCCTCCCTGGTCTGCCCCACTGGGGACTTGTGTCTCATTTCTCCCTCACGTCCTTCCACTTACCCCTCCCTAACTCCCCTTCCTGATGTCAAATAAAATACATGTATTTTCCTGAACACAAACTCTCTTTATTTAACAACACGGGGGGGAGGTGGAATGAAACTCTGGTGAGACTGGGGAAAGGAGGCGGGAGAGGGGAGAGGGGAGAAGAGAGGGTGAGAGAGGGGAGGGGGAAACCTGGGAGGAGGGAGCTGGAAGGGGGAAGCAAGGGGAAGAAGGGGGAGGGGAAGCTCAGGGCTCAGAGTTGGGGGTCTTACCGGACCAACTTGATTGTCATGCAAACCTGCTCCTGGGTTCATGTGGCCTTTGGTGGCCAGGCTGGCAGCTATCCTGCCTTAGACAGCCATGTTTCTCCATCTAGTGTGGAGATCATGGAAGTTGGGGTCATTCCCCTCAAACCTGAATAAGGTCCATGATCTCCACCCTGTACCAGGAAGGTGCCTGCCTTCTCTGGGCCCCGGCAGGCTCCTGGAAGCTGGCAGACTGCTCCTGGGGAGTGGTGGAGGGCTGTCTGCCAGTGGCTTGCTGGCTCATGTTTTGGAGCCACTGGGTCAGGGGAAGTGACTGCTGGTTCTGGGCTAGAAGACTTGGATCTGGCACAGGCCCTATGGCCACAGTCTACCCCTTTAAGGGCTCTGGGGAGTGGGGAGGGAGAGGAATGTTCTTGGTTGAGGTGTAACAAGGTGTAACAGTTAACTCGAACTAAAGACTTAGTTCGAGTTAACGTTTGACTGCCGTTTGTAGCCGCGGGCAGTTAGTTCGGACTAAGGGGATTTAAAAATGGCGCCCGGATGGGAAGATGCAAATAAAGCCCAGGATATTTAAATCCCGGGCTTCGTTTGCAACTTCGAATGCCTACATTAGCTTCCCTAGTTTGAACTAGGGGGCTAGTGTAGACATACCCTCAGAGGGGTAGCTGAGTTAGTATGTAACTGGAAAAACTTAAAAAACAACAAATAGTCTAGAAGCACCATAAAGACTAACAAAACATGTAGATGGTATCATTAGCTTCCATGGGTACAACCCACTTCTTCAGATGAAAGTCTTTAAGGTGCTGCTAAACCATTTGTTGTTTTTTAAACGTCTTCCTATTAGTCAGAACTAACTCTACAATGGCTTTCCCTCCCTGTTGATTCCTTTATTTCTGAAACAAAAATTTGAGCACTGTATACACTCAAAGAGCATCATAGATTCTATGTTTCTCCATATTAATTACCCAGACATCAATTTGAAAATTAAAGTTCCCCATTACTACTAGATCTTGTGTTTTGGACAGTTCTGTACTTTATTCTGGATACACTGCACCCACAGGTCAAAATAAGATATGTCATTTGAGGTACGTGAATTGTGTATCTTATTTCAATCTAATTTCAAAATAACTTATTTTTAAATTTGATACTGTTTACACAGTGCCAAATTATGAAATAAACTGCTATTCTGAAACATCTCTTAACCCTCAGGGCTTAAGAGGGTTATGGGAACAAGGGTTATGGGAACATCAGAATAGCAAGCCCATTATTTTGAAATCTATTTTGAAAAAACAAGCTGGTTCAAAAGATGCAGAATAGCTATTTTGAGATACCTCCAGTATCCCAAAATAGCGCCACAGTCTAGACATACCCTAACATGCCCTGACCATGATATCACTCAGAATTTCAACTGGTCTAACTCTCACCTCTTTCTAGACTTCAGAACAAGTGTATACATTCTTGCTGTATAATGCAACACTTCCTTCATTTTTGCCCTGACAGTCACTCCTGAACAAGCTAAACCTTTCTATATAAATATTTTAGTCATGAGATTTATCCCATCAAGTCTCTGTGATGCCAGTTAAGTCTTAATTTAGTTTGTTTTCTAACGATGTCCAACTTCCCTATGTATACACCATACTGCTTGTATTAGTATATAGACATATAACGTGCTAACTGGATCCCCTACTGTTATCCCTTTTGGTGCCCCTATGATTCTATTGTAATTTGCCATTTTGCCCCAAAATTCAAGACCTCTGTAAAGGTCATCTTTTTATCACAGAATCATAGAAGCATAGGTTTAGAAGAGACCTTAGGAGGATTTTGTCACTTGCCTTCTCTGTACCTTGTTTAAGATCTTCCTCATTAAGCTGGTGAGTCAAGCTTCGTCTAGACTGCAGGCTTCTTTTGGAAGAAGCTTTTCCAGAAGAGATCTTCCAAAAAAACTTCATCTGAAAGAGTGTCCACATTGCCAAAAAACTCTGTAGTATAGACATAACCTCAGATTATTCTATTTTTTTTTTAATTATGACTGTTGGTGGAAATGTGGTAATTCTGGGTGATGTCACCACCATGAAAGAATTCTTTGAGTTTGGGTCAATAGAAGAATTCCTGGAGTTCTCCACATGTTAATATGATATCAGGTTCTATAATGGGACAGAAGTTCAGTTCCTTGGATGGTAGGGAGAATTAATCTACGATTAGGAATAGTCTTGATAAATTGATCATGCTAGGCTGTTGTGTACTGTCTATGTGGTAGGTCCTAGTCCCAACCCGGATGTGGTATTCTATGGGTTGTAGAAATCTTGTAGTTGGTTTCACTTTTTGTTTTTGTGTTATATGGCTGCCATCAGGAGTTTGATTTCTTGTTTTGGGTTTCTTACCTGATTCCCAGGGGAAATTGATTTTTTTCCTACCAGTTTGAGACCATCTTCTGTTGGTGAGAGAGACAAGCTTCTGAGCTTACACAGGGCTCTTCTTCAGGTTTGTTGAAATATACTCTAACTATTTATGCTAAACAATCTCTTCCACCTTGTATTTTGCTGTGACACTGAGTATATTTCACAAACCTGAAGAAGAGCCCTGTGTAAGCTCAGAAGCTTGTCTCTCTCACCAACAGAAGATGGTCTCATAAAAGATATTACTTTACTCACCTTATCTCTCTAAAGAAGTGGAAGAACACCTTTGGACACTGACACTATTTCTAGATTGCAGGCTTCTTTCGGAAGAAGCTTTTTCAGAAGAGATCTTCTGGAAAAATTTCTTTTGAAAGAGAGCATCTACACAGCAAAAACGTCCACATTGATTGGACGCTAACTTGCATTTAAGTTCTGATTACTATGGACGGAGTGGCCACTAGGGCACCTGTGCTTTTTCCTGGTGGCCTCTTCTTTTGAAAAAAAAAAACCCTCTTCCCCATCCACACACACCTTTTTCTGAAAGAGCTCTTTCGGAAAAAGTCTTCTTCCTCGAAGAAAGAGGTTTACCAATGCTGGAAAAACCCCTCTGTTCTTTCAATTGTCAAAAGAATGCAATAGCAGTGTAGACATAAGTGAAGTTTTTTCAGAAAAATGGCCGTTTTTCTAAAAAAACTCTGCAGTGTAGACATACCCTAAGTGATCCATCCCCTGTCATCCAGGTCCAGGCTCTTGCAGTCAGAAGTTTTGACACACCCTGGACATCAATAGGCATTGATGGACCTATCTGAAGTTATCTAATTGTTTTTTTTTTTAACCAAGTTATGGTTTTGTCCTTCACAATATTGCCTGGCAAAAAAATCCACAATAACTATAGATTGTATGAAGAAATACTTCAATTTTTATTTTAACCCTGCTACCTATTGACTTCATTGGGAGGATCCCTTGTTCATATGAAGTAGTAAATAATACTTCCGTTTTGCCTTTTTACAAAGCATTCATGGTTTGATAGACCTACATCACATTCCCTTCCTGAGTCATTTATTTTTTCTAAGATGAAGAGTTCCAGTCCTTTAATTCCTCCTCATATGGAATCTATTCAATAGCTCTATATATTGAGAAATTTTTTAGCTGCAGAACATGTACCAAAGAGAAAGTCTGAGATATACTCAATAACTCACTCAAAACTGCCTTCACCAAAAAAGATGCTCCACTAGAGAGGTAGACAGCATCTTGGAACATACTGCACCCCTTCTCCCTCCTACAAAAAATAAAGAACCAGCTTCAAAAGATAAATAAATCTGCCTCCAACTACATATCCCTTATTGCAGCCTAAGTTATAAGTTATAAATTGACCTGGAATGTGGCTGGTTCTTTGGGATCAGAAGAACCATTTAATGGATTAGACTGGTTTTCATAACCAGTCATCTCTATTAGAAGTTTACAGGGTACTTGGAATATCTGAGGGAATTGCTTGCATGAGTTCTTGTCAGCCAGTGTAGTAAACAGAAGATAACTTCTCTTTTTGTCTGATTTGGAGTGCCTTATAGTGGACTAACACAAGTCTGGGGTTGTGGCAGCCAAGTCTCTAAGCAATTTGCCCTGAATTGGTACTCTCAGTATTGTCTCACTATAGCACTTCTTGTTATATGCATAACTTGTGTATTTTGGAATATATATAGTAGTTAAGCATTCCATCAGAAAATAGGCATGAAATATATTGCATTTGTGCAACACAGTTCAATTACTGATTTTAAGTTTACAACTTTAATGCTGAATTAATATAGAAAAAATGTCAAAGAGAAAAAAAAAACTTCCCATGCTTAATGTTAGTATTTACAAACTGCCCTAATTAGGCTTTACAAACGCCCTAAATTCATACCTTCTTGAAATGAAAAAATGAAAATTTCTACTTTTCCAACTAATATTGCCTGACTGGAGACAGTTTTCTGCTAACGTGAATTAAGAGAAAAACAGAATGACTGCTGTAACTATGCAACAAAAAGAGATGACGATTTAACATTTTTTTTAAACATCAAATCTCAACATTAGACAATAAAGTGTCCTAATAAAGTGTCTTAAAATAGTGCAAATTGTAAAAGTTCAGAATAACTAGTATCAGAATGTGATAGATTCTTCTCTCATATCCATGGGTATATTCTTCACGGGTAATTCATGGGTAATTCTAATTCTCTTCTGGCTACCCAAAGAAATTCATCTCAACACAAACTAATTCTTCTCCCTTTTTTAATAGCAAAATCTTTAGGGAAGAAAACACAGCTGAAGTCAGCCCTTTTCTGAAAAATGTCATCAATTTAATAACAATTTTGACCTCTTGGGCCAGATAGTGTTAGTCAAGCCATGTTACAGATGTAACTCCACATTATACGTCATGTCTGATTCAATATGACATGTTGCATTTCAGCAGTGAACATCTGAATGCAGTGATTCTTTTTTTTTCTTGAAAGTGATTGTATTGAAACAGATTTCTTAGGACAATCTGTATAAATATATTCTTTTATAAAAACAACATTGTTTTCCTCCTCAGAATTCACAGGTTTATAATGATTTTGTGATACTTTTTTCCCCCTCAGTATATTTGCTGTGCATTGGACTGTGTATGTCATAGACAAGATTCTTTTTGTTCACAATGGTCTTTGGATCAGCCCATGAACCATGGATCAAATTTACTATTGGAGTAAGCAAATACACCTCCATTGGTTTTAGATGAGATTTGCCAGTTTAACATGCTTCAGGTATTATAGAGCTGGTGTAGTATCTAGCTATAGGTATTTACTATATGAAAAACAGGTATTAGTTAATATAGTAATGCAATGAGCCTACAAGCCTCAAAGATTGTACAACAATAGTTTAGCTAAAGAAATTAAGGCATTAGCACGAGCAGCAAACCAAGAGTAACCCTAGATCATGAGATATCAAAGATAGAATACTCTAATTATTAAACTGCTAACAGTTTGATTATACCAGCTTTAGATATTGTTAAGGTAGGAACATAAGCAGATGCCCAACCACAAGAATGCTATGGTAGTGAATGAAAGTACATGCTAATGAACTTGAAATAAGAAACCTAGTAACCTATGGGTAAAGCGCTACCACAACAAACAAACAACCTACTAGTAAACGATTAGTAGGGTGAGGAACTACAAATAAGGAAAAGGGGATGAAACACATACTGCATACATGATGGATATAGTGGATTTCTATGCAACAATGTACAAACTGTATCCTGGTCTTCATACCTGGTCATCAATAGAACAGGCAATAATGGGCAGAGTGTAAGCTAATGACCCAGTGCACTGTGAATATTACCATAAACAAATAACGATGGTGTATGGACAGATAGTTTTGCTTACACTGGGGTCAATTTATTCACAGTATGATAAATAAAGCACACTGGACTCTTCTTAGCTTACAGTAAGTACTGGAAAATTCATCAAGGTAATTATGTTTTATAAATAAGTAAGCAACAAATATTAAGAAAACTGCATAAACAAGACATACTCTATTCATTTATTTGGACAAGTGTTTAGTTATTTATATTATTTCAATATATACATATTTAGGAAATGGTCATGTGTTTATTTAGAATATGCAAGTCTCGATCTCAAGGCACATGAAAGACATACCTGTTCTGCAACAAATATGACCATCAGTTTAAGGGATTCAATGTAATCCATCTAAAAAGTACCTCAACACCACCATCCATTTTGCTTCCTCAGAGAGAGTCCAAGTAAACATACTGTCCTGGTAGCACAAGCTTACAACCTACAAATTCCATTTTTCTTAGTGTCATGTTACTGGATTTTGAGGGGACCAGCCATATCACTGCTGCACCCATGGGGGGGAGAGTGTTGGCCCCAAAAGTGGTACAAAGGGAGCCATGTGTGGTGTCAAACAAAAGCTTACTTTCTACTGATTCTGAATATGCTCTTCATATATCTGTATAATGTCTGTGTGTGGAGTTATGAATATGTACTCTGTATGGAGACTGGAAGTTTCTCTGTATGTGGTTGAGCAATGGGCTCAGCCTATGGACATGATAATTAGCAAGACTCCAGGGACAATAGGTCTCTTAAGTACCAGAGAGCCACCTATGAAGGAATCTAGGTGCCTGGTCAGAGACCATGTGACTCTCTCCAGCTTGGAAGAAGCCAGGAGGGGGTATAAATATGCCATGTGGCCAACTCCATCTTGGTGCTCAGCTCAGCTTTTCATCCCAGAGGCAAGAGTGCAGGGATCGAGGAGCTGGAAAGAACTGTGGACCAATCCTGACATAGGATGTACACCAAAGACTTTTAAGCCAGCAGTTAGAACATCTCTGCTGCAAGCCTGCATCAAGAACTGGGAGATTCCATGCATGTAACGTATGATACTTTAACAACCTTACTCTCATGCTTTTCTTTCTTGTAGTAATAAACCTTTAGAGTTTAGTTTCTAAAGGATTGGCTCAGCATGATTTGTAGGTAATATCCAGAGTATATATTGTCCTGGGATCTGTGGCTGGTTTCTTGGAACCGGACAGAACTTGTTCGGGGAAGGTGAGATTGGGCTCTAAAACCCCTCACCTGTGTATGAGGCCTGGGGTCATCTGGGGCACGGATATTGCTGGGGTGTCAGAGAGGTTTTGCTTGTGAGGCTTCTGGCTGGCCGAGTAGGCAGCTAAAGCGCTCTGTGGGAGTAGTGTGTGGCCTATTTGGGAGGGTCTCCAGTCTGGGGGCTATAGAGAGCCCCGAATTTGAGCAATCCGCCCTGAGCAGATGCCCTCAGCTGTGCCCAGACCCGGCCCAGTCCGTCACACTTAGGCCAACATGGGAAGAAAGTTCAAAAACTGACAATGTCTGGCCTCCAATCTCCAGAGGTTTGTACGTGAGGAATGTTTGCTCAAGCACTGTAGTGGATTTAAGCACTATAATATGTTAGAAACCAGAACAAAATACGAAGTCTAGAATATTTCATATGGAAATCTACTGAGAGTTAAATTCTGCGATTCTTACTCATGTTGAGTATTACTTACCCATGGGAGAAGACTCAGTGATCCAGGATTCATGGGAATAAATATTCTACCCATGTAGTTATATATCCTGATTCTGTGTAATAGTTGCAGAATCAGGATATATAACTACATGGGTAGTATCCCTCTCACAGCTAAATTTGCAAGCGGTCTTAGTTTTAGTGTCTTGTAAAGTATATTGCAATAATCCACTCTGGAGGTGATATGAGTAACTGTGGTGATGGTTATATCAGAAAAGAAAAAAATGCAGCTTCTGCACAAGAAGAGAATAAACAAAACGGGATGGAAAATGTAGTGCAATATATTTTCAAAGCAATAAACAATGCAATATCCTATAAATATTTTTGCAGAAAATTAAGGTGAGGTAGAAAACTTTGATTTGTGAACATTTCAACATTTACAGATACATGAAAATTAATGAAGCTACACTATAACACAATAAGAGATGAAGAAATGGTTATTACTGCATTTAATTGCATCTATCAAGATTTCATCAACTTTAGTGGTACAAAATTAAAGAAAAAAACCCCATGGGAACGTAATTTAGCAATCAAAGGAAAGTAGAAAAGAACAAAAAACAACAAAAAAAACTAAAAATAACCCCACAGTACACTGCCATTCTTTTACTGTAGTATGGACTTTTCATGACAAAGATCACTAGGTTCTAAGAGCTAAATGTGCAGAGGCATAAACCCAGGACCTAAAAATGTTACTACACATTTTTTACATCTCAGTTTCTATATAAACAAATGTTTATTTTTTTCACATGAAAAAAGGGAATGTAAAAGCTTCATTTGCATAAGGAAATGAGGCAGATGCCAAATGTTTGTGTTCAGAAAATTAAAAAAAATTGTTGGATGTATTATAGTGATTTATTCTGGAAATATAAGAAAGGGTCTTTTGTAAGTATCTGATATGTTCTGATGATTGATTAGAAGTTAGTCAATGTAAACTATGCTCATTTAGTATAAGAGTATTTTAGATGGAAGCTCCTAATTTACGAGGTAGGAACAGGAGTCACTCCAAATTGTTTCAGCTGAGGAAATTTTCCACGTTCATGTGCATTAATTCAGTGGAAATATTTTTGTACAACATATTACTTGAAAATAAATCAGCCACTACTCCCATCCCAGAACCTCACCCAAGGTCAGAATTATTAGCAAATTATCTTTCCTTTGCTACTACTGGTTGGCAGATAATTTGGGATGGAAATGGATGAATGCTACTGAACATGTACCTGAGAGAATTTAAGCAATCATTTGCTATGAAACTTGTATTTGGTGAAAATGACAAATTGTATGCTGGGCCTTGGTACTGTTCTGTACCATGAATGCTTTTTTTAAGGTCACTAACTACACATTCATTCACACTATTCTGTTTTTCCCCAGGAAGTGTTCTGGTTCCCCAGTGACAGTAATAAGAATGGCAAGCAGTGCCACAAATGCTAGCAATCTTCTTTAATTCCAATTGGACTGATGAACCAGAAGAACCTGTGGAACCAATTTTTTCTTTTGTGATTTTTTCCTTATTCATTAGGTTTGACTGAACTCTGTTACTTACAGTCTATTAGTCTACTGCAGTGAGCTGTGAAGATGAGACTGCACTGAGTTTTTCTATAGCACAGAAATTACAGTTATGTTTTGTGAGACCTCTAGCAATGTACCGAGTCACAAAGTTCACATCAATCATTTGAATGTATTCGAACTCACAGGACTCTCCATTCCTACACTGTGTATCAGATTCATTACTGGCATAAGGAGGTGCTAAGCCACTGATTTCAACTGCTTATAAGCCAATGTAACATGCATAGTGTATATTTCTGAAAAGGGCTTGTACCAAAACTTCACCTGCAAAACACCTTTGAATGTGGATCAGAAGAGAGCTTGGAGCTATATTTAGAAAGGGTATGATATATTAGTCTCCCTGAAGTCAAAAGAAAAGCTGGCATTGACTTCAATGGGGGCAGGATTTCTTCCAGGAAGTATAGACCTTTTCTTTTTTCAAAGATACCGACAATTTTGTTTCCTCTTGTCTTTTGGCTAAAATTATGTCAAAAATACCTATCACTGCAGAAAGATGGAAATGATGCAGGAAACAGAAAGTCCCTGTCTATTCCATACACAGAATAAAGAAGGGGCTTTACATTTAATATTTGGCTCTGCCATTTACTTAGGGTATATCTACACAGCAAAGTTATTTCGAAATAACAGCCATTATTTCGAAATAACTATCCTAGTGTCTACACAGCCATTCTGTTATTTCGAAATTAAATCGAAATAGCGGAGGGGTTATTTTGAAATTGGTAAACCTCATTCCACGAGGAATAAAGCCAATTTCGAAATTGCTATTTCGAAATAAGTGCTGTGTAGACACTTATTTCAAAATAGGGGCCCTCCAGCCTTCACATGGACCCATTGTGTACGGAGACCAGTGCAAGGCAGATGGATTACCCTGGAGCTAAAAGCAAGCACTCCCAACAAAAGAAGATAGTACATTCACTGAAGCCAGACAGGACAATGCATGGAAAGAGGTATCAGCTAATATCAAATAACAATGAAAACAACCTTCAAAAAAGCATATGTTACAAATGACTGATTATGATGTGAAGTGACTGATTAAGGCCTGCAAAGCAAAATGCATAGATATGAATGGAAGGAAAGTCTTATAAAGGATGGGATGTCTTGCATAATTCTTCAGGTTCCATCCTGCCAAGATCTGGAGCATTGGTCCAGACCAACAGAGTCTAGCTCATATTGGCTATGTCTACACTATGAATTTTCTCAGCAAAAATGCAAATGAAGGACTCATTTGCATGAGTAGTGATCTCATTTGCATATTTTCTGCCGATCTGTTTTTGCGCTGGGGTTTTTGCGCAAAAACAAGCAGTGTGGACATTTTCTTTTTGCGCAAACCCCCCTTTTTCCACAAGATCCTTATGCTCCATGGATCTTGCGTAAAAAGGGGGGTTTGCGCAAAAAGAAAACAGCCACATTGCTTGTTTTTGCACAAAACCCCCTCATTTGCATATTTTTTGCCGAGAAAACTCGTAGTGTAGATGTAGCCACTCAGCCTAACTGGACACTAAGTTCATGTGAGTAACAGACTGATCATTATAATATCAACTCTGTGTGTGTGTGTGTGTGTGTGTGTGATAGATGCATATGCTGAATATATATTGCATTATCAATACATGAAGCGTTTTGCCTTATCCCCCTGAAAAAGATCCCACATGTTCTATTTAAGCACAACCCAAAGATTTAAAAAAATGTTATTGACATACTTACTGCCATCTCATTGTTCATTCTGTTGGTCTGTTTTCCTTCTCTCCTCCAGTATCTGTCAGTCTTCTTACACTGTAAGGTATTCAAACCAAGGACTATCTGGGTGTGTCTAGACTACAGTTTTTTCGAAAAAAAGTGTCCTTTTTTTGAAAAAACTTCCCCTGCTTCTAGACTGCTGCTGCATTCTTTTGAAAGTAAATCGAAAGAATGTGGCAGTTTTTTCGACCGCGGCAGTTTTTTCGACCGTGGCAGTTTTTTCGACCTCTTTTTATGAGGAAGAACGCCTTTTTTCGAAAGTGCTCTTTCAAAAAAAGGCGCTATGTAATTCAAACTGTGCTTTTTCGAAAGAGAGCATCCAGACTGCCTGGGTGCTCGCTTTCAAAAAAGCGGTTTGCTTTTTCGACAGTGCTGGTTGCAGTCTAGACACGCTTTTTCGAAAGAGGCTTTTTCTAAAGTATCTTTTGAAAAAGCCTCTTTTGAAAGAGGTTTTCAGTCTAGACGTGGCCTCTGTTACTCTGTTTGTACACTCCCTGGGAAACTGGGACTCTTGACTAATCCTGAGGCATTATAATGATAAACATGGACCATCCTTAAGTTTCACTGCTATGAAGGATTTGGATGTATCCTGAAAGATTTCACCTTAAGTGGATGCATTGCTGTGGTACAGAGGATACAGAATTGACAGAATAAAACAGGTAAGGGCCCTTCCACCTTGATCAATTGGCCTATCAGCCCTCAGAGAGAGTGTGTCAATTACAATACTCCTTTTGAATTGTTCTAGCCAATCCTTCAGACATCCATTGATCAGGCTCTCAGTGGCATCGGACACTGATTGGCATAGTGCATTGCAGCCCAGAATACCTGAGCAATCTGCAACATCAACCTCCCAGATACCTAGGCTTACAGGCATGCATGACCATGGCAAACAGGGTCTCTCCAATTTTAAAAATAAGAATTCTATGCTTGGTTGCTTTTATTTGGCTAAATATAATATGTATCTATTTTTTCTCTGTGTGATCTGGTTGCCCTCACTCAGGACACCACTGCACTCTGCAGCATGGAGCCGGAGCCGCCTCTGGGCACTCTGGTGCTTCTCCTGGACATGTTGCTGCAAGCCTGGCAGCATGTTCTGCAGGCAGTAACAGTCTCCCTGGTCTGCCCCACGGAGGCTTGTGCCTCATTCCTCCCTCACATCCTTCCACTTACCCCCCCTAACCCCCCTTCCTTCTGTACAATAAAAGACACGTGTTCATTACAACAAAGCCTCTTTATTGAACAAAACTGGGGGGGGGGGCCGGGAATAAAACTGAGGTGAGACTGGGGAAAGAAGGTGAGAGAGGGGAGGGGGAGACCTGGGAGGAGGGAGCTGGCAGGGGGAGGCAAGGGAAGGAAGTGGGAGGAGAAGCTCAGGGCTCAGGGTTGGGGGTCTCGCCAGCCCAACTGTCTCCGAGCACCGCGGGTGTGGGGGCCTCGGCATCCCTGGGGGTGTGGGGAGGGTGGGGAGGAAGAAGCAGGAGTGGGAGGAGGAGTGGTAGCTGGGGAGGCAGCAGGGGCTGGAGCAGCAGGAGGCAGCAAGCTCTACCCCAGGGTCGATGACCACCTGGGGGGCACGGACCATCCTGCCCCCCAGGATGTGGTCCATGGCATCAAAATAGGGGCAGGGGTCTGGGTCTGCCCCTGGTTGGGAGCTGCCCCCTGTGACCCTGGCATACGCCTGCCGCAGCTCCTTTATTTTCATGCGAACCTGCTCCTGGGTTCGCATGTGGCCTTTGGTGGCCAGGCTGGCAGCCATCCCCTGTAGACAGTTGCATTCCTCCATTTAGTGCGGAGATCAAGGACGTTGGAGGCATCCTACCAAACCTGAATTAAGTCCCTGATCTCTGCACTGGACCAGGCAGGCGCCCGCCTTTTCTGGCCCCTGGCAGGCTCCTGGGAGCTGGCAGACTGGTCCTGGGGAGCAGTGGAGGGCTGGCTGGCACTGGCTGCCTGGCTCATGCTGGGGCCACTGGGTCAAGTGCAGCGACTGCTGGCTCTGGGCTGGCAGGCTTGGATCTGGCACAGGCACTGTGGCCAGAGTCTACCCCTTTAACGCTCCGGGGGGGCGGGGAGGGAGAGGA
Source organism: Rafetus swinhoei (assembly GCA_019425775.1). Classification (NCBI taxonomy): domain Eukaryota; kingdom Metazoa; phylum Chordata; order Testudines; family Trionychidae; genus Rafetus; species Rafetus swinhoei. Next base: position 124,280,609 of record CM033424.1, read on the forward strand.
GTTTTCTTGGTTGTGCCCAGAGTAGCCACCAGGGCACCCTGGGAAGGGCTGGAGGCCTCCTATTTCAAAATAAGCATCTACACAGCGCTTATTTTGAAATAGTTGCTCAAAACTTCTACACAAACTGGAAAATTAAACATATTTTCTATCAGTCATTACTGTCTTTCTCTTAAAACTACATTACACCATTTCATCATTGAGGTGTAATTTCACTATTGATTTATCCTCACTCAGATGGGTTTTTCCATATGTTATATGCATAGGATTCAAACTATAAAAACAAATTTAAACAAATTCTGTTGACTTTCCACTTCCTTTTCCCATGTCTTCCTTAAAATCCTTTATTCTGTGCTGTAAGTTACATTTTCTCCAGAGAATGAACAAAACTGAATAGTGAGTTATTCAAACCCCCTCCCCAACCCCCACCTCCCCACACACATCAACTTTCTGTTAAACTGGCCAAAAGCCATGGTTAATCAGATTATTTTTCCATTAAAACCACTTGCAATGATAATCTTTCTGATTTTAGACCAAACTTGTGACCACCACAACTTATTAAAAAAAAGCAAAGAACAAATTTACTCTTGATTTAACACCACTGAATTTTTGGAGTTTATTTACCTCATGTTGATGTAATGGTTACTAGTCCATCAGATTTCAGTCAAAGATTGGGTTTCTCAGGCTAAACTCTGAATGTCTTTGCATTTGTATTCTTAACTCAGACTTTGAATGCAATTTTTGCAGTTAGACACCTGTTAGTTTCAGATGAAGCCTACAGAAATTGCATTCATATACACTGTACTGTAGTTTTTTAAGTAAGATTTATCTAATGTTTTTTAACTTTAAATATCTTTCTCATTAAGTAGCTTAGATATGCTCTGTCTTGGTTAATACAAAAAAATCAATTTGGCTTTCATCTTGAAACAGTAATGTCATTAGTGACATAAAAACAAGCTTGAATTCAGTAAGTTGGATGAAACTCATCTATATTTACTGTCAAAGGAAGGCAACTGGAGCTTCTAAATCCATGAAAATAAATTCACTGTCAACATGGTACTATTAATCTAGCCAGGAGAGAGATAACTTAGGTCCTGGGAAGTATATTTAAGGAGCAGAATGGAAAAGTTGTCAAGTATTTTGTCGATAGCTGTTGCCTTTATGATTATACTAACTTTGGCTCATGTTCCAGAGAGCAAAACTTCTGTCAGTTTGCATGTTTTATGAATGAACAACATTACAGCTATCTTACATGTAATTAATCTTTTCTCCACAATTGCAAGTATTCATGTTCTATCTCCTTTTTGGCAGATTTTGCATACATTTTTCATATACAATGTCAAATTAATGGCCTTTCCAGTAAGGAAAAGAGTACAAAATATTGTCTTTGCATTTGCAATATGTTTTATGCCCCTCTTTATGGATAATAATAGTTGAAGTCACAGCTACTGACCACTGAAGGCTGAAATGAATGTTCAAACATTAATTTTCACTATTGAGTAAAAAAAAAAATCCATTATGAAGAAACAGCTCTGAATTCTTAAAGGATGTTATGTGAATCTAACTGGAAACATAAAGAGTAGGTATCTAGGTAAAAATTGCGCGCGCACATAGTACCAATTTGAAAAATGACAGGAGAACATTAGAAATCTTCAGGTCAAGAGTGGGAAGAATACAAAGATATAATAGGAACTTAAAATAAATAAAAGTAAACACATACACTAACATTTTAAGGCTTGGTGTCATCAAATACTAACTCCTGCAGCCAAACTCAGAGATAAAGTGCGAGGATGCTTAACTTTAAAGTATTTCCTAATGCTGAATTCAGGATACCTGGTAAAATTATTCATATCGAAATGAGTTCAATGGCAATCAATCAGAACTAAACAGTACAAATGTTCAAATTAGCACCAAGTTAACCGAGACCCTGTTAAAAAGAAACAGTTGTATTTTTTTTATTTCCTGACTTAGCTTTAAATCTTGAGGGTTCACACACACTGCTACCCCCTCCACACACAGGGAGAGGTCCCACACAGACACAATCCCGTATCTCTCTCTCACATGAGGGGTGGGGAAACAGACCAACCTGACCATTCCTGCTCAGCACTATGTGCCCTCCAAGCCTGGCTGGTTCCCTGGGACTAACCCAACTTTCCTGGTACCTGATGCCACCTCTTCCCAAGGCAACACATGGTGGGGTACAGAGGATCACATGATCCTCTGCCTTTCTAATAGGGCTTACATCCAAATGTGGCCAACAGCAGCCTTTTGGTACTGTGTGGGAGGGAAGGGAAGGGACCTGCTTCCAGTCATAGGGAAGGAAGATATGTGTGTGTGTGTTGTTGGGGAGGAATGTCCTGGCCTGTGTCTTTGCAGAGGTCATCTCCCCCTACCTCCCACTGTGGAGAGAAGCAGCTCACATTCCTTCCTGCCCACACAGTGTCAAAAGGCAGCTTAAGCCTCCAGGTTGCTGCTGGCCACCAACATAACCCAGCCATCTCCTGTCCCCCTGCAACAGTGCAGGCAGGAAGAGGTTAAGTCCTAAGGATTCATTATGCACCAGGGCCCAGGAAACCTGACAGCAGAGGCTTCAGCAAACCCAGCCAGAGTATGGCTCAGCGCGGGAGGGTGCGCGGGAGGGTGCATCTCTGTGCACCCCGGAGGTAGGACCCATGTTGGGCAGTGGGTGGGTGAGTGAAGAAGGTGCTGTGGACCCTGCAGGGCTGGGGCACAAACAGTTGGAAATTACTTTTCTTGGTACTCCAGAGCTTAGCTGAGGAGTGGAGAAGATTCCTCATGCCAGTTTTGTGTGGGGCTCAGTTCCTTCTGGGCAGGGCCCCAGGCTGGAGAGCCCTGGACTATTCCAGGATGATGGTGGAGCCCAAAGGAGTGGGGGAAGGAATGGGGCTACCAGCCAGGCTGTTAGTGAGCTAAGCATTACAACCAGGGGCTTCTTCTGCACACAGCTCTGGGAATGGGGTGCTGGAGCTGAGATGTGAAGGAACAGAGGGGTGGAGGGGTGAAAGGGCAAAGCAGGGAGAGGAAGGAGGGGGAGCATATAAAGGGCCAATGGGTGGGCAGATTAGGTGACAGATAAATGGCCACCACCTGGCACCTGTCCACACACTCACCAGCCATCACAGCTCAAAGCATGGAACCAGTGCTGGCTGGAAACAGGATGGAAGATGGGATACTGCTGTCCAAGAGCTGGCATGCAGCAGGTGTTGTGCTCATGGACCAGCATGGGGGAGCAGCTGTCTTCATGCACTGCAACTTTGCTTTACCTCCAGCCTTGTATGCACTAAGGATAATGATTAATTTACTAGTCAATGAAATTTCCATTGACTGCTCAACAAGTTGATTGGCACTTCCGCATTCCTCTTTTGAGATCTACAAGAGCCCAAGCATGCATTTCAAAATTGGAACTCCGTGTGCAACCCGGGGTCAGCGGGAAGTCCTGCTGACTCCAAGCTCCATGAGGGCACTTCCTCTTTGAAATGCACAAGAGCCTAAGGGCTCTTGTGCATTTCAGAGTGGAAGCACCCACGTGGAGTCCGGACTCGGTAGGACTTCTCGCTGGCCCCAGGCTGCACGGGCATGCCAGCTTTGAAATCTACAAGAGTCCCCAGTGGGTGCTCTTGTGAATTTCAAAGTGGAAGCACCCGCATGGAGCCTGGGGTCAGTGGGGGACTCAGAGTCTCCCACTGATTCCAGGCTTCATGTGGCACTGCCGCTTTGAAATGTCACGCAGAGCCGGGGTCAGCTGGGAACTCCCCAGCTGATCCCAGGCTCTGCGCGGCATTTCCCTGGAACCCAGGATCAGCTGGGGCCCCCCGCTGAACCCAGGTTCCATGTGACATTTCTCCAGAACCAAGGCTCTGTACACTTCGAAATGTCAAACAGAGCCCGGGATCAGCTTGGGAGTGAAAATGCCGCGTGGAAATGCCCCAGCTGACTCCAGTTTCCGCAAAAATGCTGCAGGGAGCCCAGTCAGCTAGGGAGTCCCCAGCTGACCATGGGCTCTGTGCGGCGCTACCCCTTTGAAATGCCGTGTTCAGAGCAGGTCAAAACAGTGTTCTTAGGGAGCTGAAAGCCTTCCACTTGGTCCTTTTACCTGGCAAAGTGGAAACATTATGTCCTCTGGTCAGATGGCAAGGGGTTCCCCCTATGGAGGCCACTGTGCCGGATATTTTGAATTACCTCCTGGGGCTCACGCAACAGGGCCTGTTCCTTCCTCCATGCAAGTGCACTTAGCAGCCATCTCAGCTTTCCACTCAGGCTCGGGTGGCAGACAGCCCTTGGTCCCCTCCCCCAACCAATGGGGGCTGGGAGGATTTGCTCCACACTGCCGAGGCCTGCGGTGCCAGGGCACAAGGCAATGACATTGCTGAGGGTGCAAGGAACCTGCCGTGGAGGGAGCACTCACCTGCGCCTGGTGGTACACCCCCCGGGGTCCAAATTGGCCACTGTTCTGGATGCTGTCACTGCAGAGGTCAAGTCTGCAAAAGGCCCAAGACACTCTCATGGTACTCGTGGTGCTGGGAGTGAGAGCTGCACCAGGACCTGAACTGGTGCCGAAACATAGAATGAAGCCGGGACGTGGAGCTGCGTCGAGATCTGGATCGGTGCCAAGAGTCCAAACGGTGTCAGGAGTGGGAGTGGGAGCAGGAAAGCGGCTCCCTAGACTGCACCGACTCCACGTCAGACTCCAACGAATAGTCAGACTCCAACCAAGGTGGAGCTGAGGTCGGGCCCCGGGAACAGTGCCTCTCTGCATGCCAAGCCATAGGTGTCAGCTTGCCCCAGTGCCATACCAGTGGCATCAGGTGCTCTGGTTCTGTGGACTGGGCTGCCGGGATGAGAGCACTGGATGCCAAGCTCTCTCTAGACCCCTGAGAGAATGAGGCCACTGGTACCGAAGACGACCTGCTGATGCCGGCGTAGACGTGAGCCCCAGGGAGTGCAGCACCGGATGGGGCGATGGTGTGGAGGATGATGCAGGCCCACTTGGATCCAATGACGTGGATGAGGCATGGGATCAAGGCCGGTCCCGGAGCTCCTGAGGCGAGGGCGAGTCCACGGTCAATTCGATCAATTCCTGTGCCACCTCGAATGTGTCCGGTGTGGAGGGCCTTTCACTGGAACGGCCTCCTCCGCAGCACTGCTCCTTTATCCTTCAAGACTAAATATTTACAGAGCTAAAGAAAGATACACACATATGCACTGGAAAAGACTTCCTTGTCCACATTGCTATTTCTGTTTTAAAATGAGCGTGAGTCAAACAAAGTACGAGCAAAGATTCTTCAGCACCTCCTCCTTTTTTCCACCATCCACATGTTCTCATTGCACTGAGATCAGGCGAGGTGCCTGAGTACTCAGGGACATACACCACCCATGCTTGCCACAAAGAGATGTTCTGCATAGTGCACTTATGATTTGCATCAATCAGACCAAAAGAAGAATTAAAGAAAAGAAGCACAGTTAAATGTAAAATGTGCAGCATAACATGAAAAAGTAAGTGGTACATGTCACTGAGGTGTGGGAAGTCAGTCGGCCATGCACCCCTGTCCGCAGCCAGATGTGACTCTGAGCTGGCAGGTAGAATGAAAGGTTTATTGGTTCACAGGGACACAGCATAGAACAGACTTGTTATTGGCACAGGAACCAGGAGCAGTCAGTCAACCCATCTTGGGGAGAAGGGGCCCTGGGCCCTGTTTCCCCATCCTGCTCAAAGCTCCCTACAAAAAAAATCCCACACTCTCAGCAGCCTGTCCCCTGTCTGCAGACATCCTTTCCTCCCTCTTTGTCTGGCTTCCCAGGCAAAAGGTGTCACCTGGTCTCACTCCATCTCAGACTCAGCCTGATGGCCTGTATTCTCTCTCACTGAGTCCCACCTGCAATTCCCATCGCCCTCTAGAATGCAGAGCAGTGCACAGGGAAACTGAGGCACACACACTGGGCCACCCCAGGACAGTAGAAATCACCCACAACAAAACAAAGCAAGCAGAGTGAACCCAATCCCCAGTTCGTCACAATACACATATGGGCACACTATACTAATGGAGAGCAAAATAAATGCCTGTAAGCTTTCCTAACATTCCTTATATTCAACCAACTCTTCACTGAGCATAACAAAGGACTTCATAATCCTTCTCAGGATGCTGCTTTAGTCAAATGCTTCCAGGCAAATATCATTTTTCTCCCTATATACCTCTCCTAAGACTTCAGATGCCTGTTTTTTTCTTTGATGCTATGTCTACACAGCAACATTATTTTGAAATAACATAGTCTATGTCTACACAGCCAGCAGGTATTTCAAGATAATGTTGAAATACTGTTAAGTTGGAGGACTTCTTACTCCAAGTCCTGTAACTCTCATTTTATTTTAAGTCAAGTCGGGGGAAGAGTGCTCAATTTCGAAATAAGTGTTGTGTAGACAGCACTAAAACTCGAAATAAGCTATTTTGAAATAAGCTACGCAGTGGACATATCTCAATTTGCATAGCTTATTTTGTGTTAAGCCCTGCTGTGTAGATGCACCCTGAGAGTGTATCACAATGACTTTACCTCCAAAGGAACAATGAAAAATTCAAATAGTCTCCCTTTAAAAAAACAGTTAAGTCTATGGTGAGAGCAATCAGATTACAATAGAAATAGCCTGTATAGTGTATTTAGTCTGAAATTAAACCAAAGATGATCTAGAACTAAGCCATTCATATCATTACAGGCAGGGGCAGATGATCATTTTGCGGGGCCCAGGGCAGTCCAATTTTGCGGGGCCCCCCTTTGCCACAGCGCATGCGCGGGGCTTCTTGAAGCGCGGGGCCCGAGGCGGCCGCCCCGCTCGCCCTTCCCTATATCCGCCCCTGATTACAGGGCATGAGATCTAGACCTTTCCTTCATGCTCTGTATTCTTTCCTGACTCTTTTCCTCTGATAGGGAAGCAGCAGACATGACTTATTTGGTCAGTTTCATAGACCTTCTTTACACCTACACATAAATGCAGTTTGAAAGCTTATTATGTCTACTTTAAGATGAGATATGCTGTAGAGCTGTCAGGTAGTGCTCTTACCATAGAAACTGAGATAAACAATGACAACTTCAACACATTATAATGACAACCTTGCAATATTTATTTTTATTGCTATCAGTTTTCTGAGTAAGTTTTATTTCAAGACAAAGAATCACAACAACAATCTAATAAAATATTTTTATTGGTATCATTGAAAGTTAAGAGCTCTGGAGACATTTCTAGTCATCACAATCTTGTTCATCATTATAATCTTTGTCAAGAGTATGTAAGTTACCACAGTTTTCGTTGCACTGACATGTACCTAATCTTGTTCAGGGAAGATTGTACTGGCTATAGTCAGTTGACTTTCTCAGGTATTTTTTCGTTGTGACTTGGTTCTAGATGTGTTCTAGGTTTTTCAAATGCTGCACATTATATAAGAGTAATAAGCCTGGAAAAAATAAGTGACATTTCTTTCTCAGGCTTCAGTGATATATCCTATGATGCTGGACTATCTGCAGACTGTTCTTGAAATACCACTATAGCCATAGAATGGAAGGTATTCTTCCAATGAATTAGCTGTATGTTGACATCTATATTATCATCTTCTTCTTGGATGAGATTTTCCACTATCATAAAGTGGTAAAATTCCATTTGGCAAGTGCACACCATCCTGGATCTGTTCTACTTCTCATTTTGCAGGACTGGTGATGAATTACATCAGCTCATTATAATTGATGCAGAATCCATGAAGATGCAGTATATCAATTAAATTATGAGAGCCAAACTCATGGTGTAGCTGTGCAGCAAGGCTTATGTGTAGTGGGTGTGATAATTTTGGAGCTGTTAAATATTATGCACTCTGCAATTGAGAAGTGCCTTTTTTAATGTCTCATCGTATGATGAATTACTTGCCTCTATATCATCCCAGGAAACCAAAGGATAAAACTTTTGAACTAAAAGGGACACAAAAAGGAGCTGACCTCTGTAATCCACAATCATAGAATCATGGAACACTAGAACTGGAAGGGACCTTAAGAGGTCATCGAGTCCTGTCCCCTGCCCCCACAGCAGGACCAAACACCATCTAGATCAGGGTTTCCCAGCCTATGGGTCAGGACCCAAATATGGGTCGCCATTACATTTCAAAAGGGTTGCCAGGTGTCTCCCCAGGTGGCTCTTAAGGAGCCATTCACTCATTTTTTGAATTGCTCTGGGTCACCAAGTCTTCCTGAATTGTCAAAATGGGTCCCCATCTGGAAAAGGTTGGGAACTGCTGATCTAGATCATCCCTTATGGATGTCTATCCAACTTCCTCTTAAATATCTCCAGTGATGGAGATTTCACAACTTCCATAGACAATTTATCCCAGTGTTTCACCACCCTGACAGTTAGGAAGTTTTTCCTAATGTCCAACCTAAACCTCCCTTGCTGCAATTTAAGCCCACTGCTTCTTCTCCTGTCATCAGAGACCAAAGAGAAATATTTTTCTCCCTCCTACATGTATCATCCTTTTAGATACTTCAAAACTGCTATCTTGTCCCCTCTCAGTCTTCTCTTTTTTAAACTACACAAGCCCAGTTCTTTCAGTCTTCCCTCATAGCTCATGTTTTCTAGGCCTTTAATCATTTTTGTTGCTCTTCTCTGGACTTTCTCCAATATCTCCACATCTTTCTTAATATGTGGTGCCAGAACTGGACACAATACTTCAACTGAGGCATAAGCAGTGCAGAGTAGAGTGGAAGAATAACTTCTCGTGTCTTGCACCCAACAGTCCTGTTAATGCATCCCAGAATCATGTTTGTATTTTTTGCCACGGTGTCATACTGTTGACTCATATTTATCTTGTGGTCCACCATGACCCCTAGATCCCTTTCTGCAGTACTCCTTCCCAGACAATCACTTCCCATTCAGTACGTGTGAAACTGATTGTTCCTGAATAAGTGGAGTACTTTGTATTTGTCCTTATTAAACTGCATGCTATTTACATCAGACCATTTCTCTTGTTTGATCAGATCATTTTGTATTATGATCCTATCCTCCAAAGCACTTGCAACCCCTCCCCGCTTGGTATCATCTTCATACCTAATATGTGAACTTTCTATGCCATCATCTAAATAGTTGATGAAGATATGGAACAGAATCAGTCCCAAAACAGACCCCTGCGGAACACACTTGTTAAGCTCTTCCAGCATGATTGTGAACTGTTAATAACTACTCTCTGAGGGTATGTCTACACTAGCCTCCTAGTTTGAACTAGGGAGGCTAACGAGGGCGACCGGAATTGCAAATGAAGCGTGGGATTTAAATATCCCATGCTTCATTAGCATGTTCCCAGGCGGTCGCCATTTTGGAAATTGACTAGCCCGGAATAACTGCCCATGTCTACACGCGGCAGTGCAACTGGAGTTAGAAGTAAAGCCCTAACTCGAATTAGCTGTTATTCCTCCTGGAATGAGGTTTATTTGCAATTTTGGTCGCCCTCATTAGACTCCCTAGTTCGAACTAGGGGACTAGTGTAGACATACCCTGAGAATGGTTATCCAGCCAGTTATGCACCCATCTTATAGTAGCACCATCTAGGTTTTATTTCTCTACTTTATTTATAAGGTGGTCATGTGAGACCATATTGATGCTTTACTAAAGTCTAGGTTAACCACACCCACCACTTCTCCCTTATTCACAGGGCTTGTTATCCTATCAATGAAAACTATCAGATTGGTTTGACATGATTTGTTCTTTACAAATCCATTCTGGCTGTTACCTGTCATCTTATTTTCTTCCAGATGTTTGCACATGAATTCCTTAATTCTTTGTTCCTTTATCTTCCCTGGCACAGAAGTTAAACTGACTGGTCTGTAGTTTCCTGGGTTGTTCTTATTTCCCTTTTTATAGATGGACACTATATGTGCCCTTTTCTAATCTTCTGGTATCTCCAACTTCCATGACTTTTCAAAGATGATAGCTAAAGGCTCAGATACCTCCAGCAGTTCCTTGAGTATTCTGGAATGCATGTCATCAGGTCCTGGTGACTTGAAGACATCTAACTTTTTTAAGTAACTTTTAACTTGTTCTTCTTTTTTTTCATTTTAACTTCTAAACCTACCCCATTTCCACTAACATTCACTAAGCTAGGCATCCTGTCACCATAGATCTTCTTGACAAAAACCAGAACAAAGAAGTTGTTAATACATCTGCCATTTCCATGTTTCCTGTTATTGTTCCTCCTTCTTCACTGAGCAATGGGCCTACCCTGTCCTTGGTCTTCCTCTTGTTTCTCATATATTTGTAGAATATCTTCTTGTTACCCTTTCTAGCTAGATTGATGATAGAAATGTAGCTGTGTTAGCTAGATTGAGTTTGTGTTGTGCCTTCACCTTTCTATTATTGCCCCTGCATACTTGCATTGTTTGTTTATATTCATCCTTTGTTAATTTGACCTATTTTCCACTTTTTTATACAACTCCTTTTTTATTTTTAGATCATGTAAGATATCCTGGTTAAGCCAAAGTGGTAACTTACCATACTTTCTATCTTTCCTAGGAAGTGGAATAGTTTGCTTTTGGGCCCTTAATAATGTCCCTTTGAAAAACTGCCAACTCTCTTCAGTTGTTATTCCTCTGTCTTGCTTCCCATGGGACCTTACCTACCAGCTCTCTGAGTTTACTAAAATCTTCCTTCCTGAAATGCATTGTCTCTATTTTGCTGTTCTCCCTTCTACCGTTCCTTAGAATCATGAACACTAAGATTTCATGATCACTTTCACCCAAGCTGCCTTCCACTTTCCAATTTTCAACCAGTTCCTCCCTATTTGTTAAAATCAAATCTAGAACAGCTTCCCCCTGGTAGCTTTCAACCTTCTGAAATTTTCTCCAATGCAGTCGAAGAACTTATTGGGTAATCTGTGTCCTGATGTGTTAGGGTACCTCTACACTACATGCTTATTTCAAAATAAGCTATTCCAGAATAGTTATTCTGAAATAGCTTATTTTGAAATAGCATGTCTATACTACAGGGAAGCCTCAAAATTAGTCTGAGGCAGGCTCACTAATATAAATGTGCTATCTTGATTTAGAGTCCCAGGAGACACTGGGGATGAATAACTTAGAATGGCCCCAGTCAGGGGCTATTTCAAAATAGCAGCAGTGGAGCATCTATACACACTTTATTTCAAAATAGCTATTTTGGAATAGGCGCTATTCCTCGCAGAATGAGGTTTACAGATTTTGGAATAAGCCATCCATTATTTCAAAATAATGTTGAAATAATGGAATGGCTGTGTGGACGCTCACATTGTTATTTCGAAATAACGCTAATTATCTCAAAATAATGGTACAGTGTAGAAGCTCCCTGAGTTTCCCAACATATGTCTGGGTAGTTGAAGTCCCCCATAACCACTAAATCCTGTACGTTTGATAATTTTGTTAGTTGTTTTAAAAAAGCCTCATCTACCTCTTCTGCCTGGGTAGGTGGTCTGTAGTAGACCCCTAGTATGACATCACCCTTGTTTTTTACACCTTTTCATTTAACCCAGAGACTCTCAACAAGTCTGCCTCCTGTGTCCATCTCCACAATAAATTGGATTTGAATACTATTCTGATGCTTTCATTTTGGTTCTTTCAGAATCTTGCTCGTACTGCACATAAAATGAAATCACACAAACGTAGTCTTTTGCTACTCTTGCCTGTAAATTTCCTACTGGGATATTATATACAGGTTGAATCTCTCTACTGCCAACTCTCTGGTCTGGAAACATCTGTGGTCTGTCATGATTTTAGTTAACTGGGTGTCCACTTATAGGTGTGGCCAACTTTACCACTCCCATAAATTTTGCTTACAGCCACCTTGCTCTCAGAGTTCTGTGCTGTTATTTAGCTCAGATTTGCCCCAAATGTCTTCTAAGGGCCCAGTAAGCAGTGGAAGTGTTGGTAATGCTGCTAGATAGTATTGACCTCCCATGGTCTGGCAAATTCTATGGTTCAGCAGTGGTCAGGTCCTGAGTGTACAGGACTAGAAAGGTACAACCTGTAGATTCTACATCTGAGGGAAATAGGGATTTTTAGTTTTCTAGCAGTGTTTGACCAGGAGAAGAGCCTTCTTGTTGTATGCAAGATAATTTTCCAGCTCTTCAATTACCTGGTAAAATACAGTGTAATAAAATTATTGTATTGTGTCAGTGTAACTTGGATGGTCTTGCTTTGAGATTTGTTTTACTCAAATAGGACAAAAGGCATGTTGTGTGAAAAACTATATCCTCAGCAATCGAGTCTTCTTCAGATCTTCTGCTGAACACATCATACTCTCCGTTTTAAGTGCAGTTTCCGTTAGACTATTTGCGTTCTCAAATTTTGTCATTTATGAAGTTTGTTCTCTGTGTGTTTTCACAGCAAATAGTGCATTGGGACCAATTGCTGGAGGGCATGCTTGCTCTGGTAGTTATAGAATCAGGTTAACATGAGACTGTCTGATAAGATTTAGAGACTGTTTTCTTCCCTGGGTTCAGTCTAACTCTGACATGTGTGAAATTCCACTTGCCTTTGTATTTCTGAAAGGACCACCTGAGTATTGGTAGCAGATCACCTAATCTAGAAAACTCATCCAGTAGCCACAAAACACAAATTCATCATTCCTGACAGCATCACAGAATTCTGTCCGGTATTGGTGGCTTTTGACAGTTTGGCATTCTTTTGATATTTTTGACACTATAGAGGCTTGTGGAGAGTCTTTTTTCTCTATAATGTAACCTTTAAGGGGCTTGCAGACTCCATGTCTTCATATACTATGACTTCCCTCTAGGGATAAAATTTGGGAAGCATTACTACCATGACCACTTTTCATTTTGTCATACTTGTGATAAATTAGATTTATATGTTAATATCAAAATTGCCATCTTTATCAATGAGAGCTTAGACTGAAGCCCCAAATGAAGCCCTGTGTATGTGTAACACTAATATTGACATATGCAAAAATATCACTGAACTAAACAGTTATTTTCCAGAACATTTCAGATTTTAGGTATCATTGACTCACCACACCAATAAACTTATGGTATTACTTGAAAGCCTCACATCATATCTTGTCTAAAACCAATAAAGTTATGCATTTAAATGATATATGATATGAGTGTATGTAGGGTGAATACACTTAACTTTAAAAAATGGCCCTTTTGGAGAATTACTGTATGTTTATGACCATTTGGCTAGTTAGTCATCAGAAACATCTCAATCCTCAAGGCAGATATAATTTCCCTTCCTGCCTCCAAGTGTTTTATATCACCATCCCAGCTACAGTTTGTGACCCTAACAAATGTTCAATGAAGTCCAAAAATCCTATTAAAATGTTTAGATAGAAGCCCTCTTCAAATCAATATCAGAGTCTGCGATGAAATGGTTATTTAATGTTTCCCAGTTTCATTCAGGATTGTATTCAGTGCTGGTTTTGTTTGTTTGCTTGCTTGCTGTTATAAACTGCTTATAGTTCCTTCACTCTGTTCATAATTTCCTATGAAGATGCAGACAAACAGTAGTTGTTCTAAAGCTTCAGAAGGGTAACTGAGTTAGTCTGTAACTGGAAAAACTTAAAAAAAAAAATTAATAGTCTAGCAGCACCTTAAAGACTAACAAAACATGTAGATGGTATCATGAGCTTTCGTGGGCACAACCCACTTCTTCAGATGACTGGAGTATGAAAAATCTAGATCCAAGAATAAATAAGGGAAGGGGGGGGGGTGGAAAGGGGAAAAAGAAAAAAAGAAAGAGAAAAAAAAAGTGAATTAGATTATTCAAGTTACATGAGGCTGATAAGAACAATTTGCACCTCTATAAGTAGCCACGTTTGGTTGGTTGGTTAAATCATTAGGATGTGGAAGGTGGTGTGTGAGCCAGCCAATATCGTTATTCATTCCTCTTTGATAGGAATCAAACTTGTAATTGAAATTAAGTTCCAACCCTTCCCTGTGTATTTGGCTCATGGAATTGGCCTGAAACAACATGGTGACTTTGAGATCTATTAGTGAGTGTCCAAGCAGGTTAAAGTGTTCTCCAACAGGTTTCTGTGTGTTGCCTTTTTGGATATCTGATTTGTGTCCATTAATTCTTTCCCATAGAGACTGTCCAGTTTGGCCAATATACATGGCAGTAGGGCATTGCTGGTGTTTGATGGCATACATCAGATTAGTGGATGTGCAGTTAAATGATCCTCTAATGTAGTGGCTGATGTGGTTTGGTCCAGTGATGAAATCGCTTGTGTAGATGTGTGGACAGACTTGGCACTGGGGCTGATTGCAAAGGTGCGTTCCTGGATGATCATGATGGAGGTGTGTTGCGTGGTTATTGGAAAGAATTTGTTTGAGGTTAGGGGGTTGTCTGTAGGTGAGGATTGGCCTTTCTTCTAAGGCCTGTGAGAGTGAGGGGTCATTTTCTATGATAGGTTGATTGTAGATTGTTGATAATGCGTTGGAGGGGTTTAAGTTGTGGGCTATAAGTGATGACAAGTGGAATTCTGTTGTTTTCACTTCTTGGCCTGTCTTGAAGTAGTTCATGTCTGGATACTCTTTTGGCTTTGTTGATCTGTTTTTTCTCTGGGTGGGTATTTCAGTTTTAAGAATGATCTAGATCCCGTAGGTGTTTGTCTCTGTCTGTGGGATTGGAGCAAATCCATTTGTATCTTAGGGCTTGGCTCTAAACAATAGATTGAGAAATGTGTCTGGGATGAAAGCTGGAGGCATAAAGGTAAGTGTAACGTTCTGTAGGTTTCTGGTATAAGGTGATGGAAATGTGTCCATCATGTAATTGTACTGTAGTGTCAATTGTACTGTAGTGTATTGTGTGGACTGATCCAGGCTGTGGTTGATGGTGGGGTGAAAGTTGTTGAAATCCCTGTGAAATTCTTCAAGCATCTCTTTCCTGTAGGTTCATATGATGAAGATGTCATCAATGTACCATGAGTAGAGTAAGGGTGCTAGGGAGCGAGAGCTGAGGAAACATTGTTCAAGGTCAGCCATAAAGACGTTGGCATATTGTGGAGCCATGTGGGTGCCCATGGCTATGCCGCTGACTTGAAGATATAAATTGTCTCCGAATCTGAAGTAGTAGTTGTTTTAGCCCAACGTGTCCTTTTTCTCAAATAAACAACCATTTTCCCTGGTCCACTGGTCTTTGTTCTAGACTAATTACCATGATTTTTCATCTTAATCTTTGTCCTAGCTGATGTTGTCAACCTGAATCCAATTCTTTGCCTGCCTTAATGGAGAAAGAATTTACATTTTCCCTTTTAGCTTTATTCATCTCTATATTTCTCATGATTTCACAAATTAACAGAGGTCTGTCACCATAACTATTACATTTCAAGTTATTTTCTAGAAGTCAGACTATCACATTAAACATAAATGAGGACACATAAGAGGGTGGCTGTTGCAGAAGTTTTACATCAGAGTCTACAGTATGTAGATTTCCTATTGACATCTACCATTATTCTTTATTGAAATGCAAATTTAATTTTGAAATGTTTCAATAGCACATCAGATTTTTCTTCTAGAACTCCCACTTAAAGATTTTATGTCTATGTAGTGTTGTCTGATTTTGTATTGTCTGGTCTTGTAGCTCTGACAAATTGTAAAATTGTGTAAGTTCCCTGACCCTTTTGGAGAAGCATGTGGTATTTGAAAACATATAGAAGATGTAGCTAGTTTCTTTGGTTTTATTTTTACATTTTCATTATCTGTTTATTTATGAAAAGAAATAAAAATTACTCAAAAATATTTTCCTCATTCACACAATATGATTCTATTTATTTTCTAACTAGAGATTTGTCATGGGTTAACAGAGATTTGTCCAAAACAAGAGCAATAAATAAATAAATAAATAAATATAAAGATGGAGAATGTCATTAATGCAGGAATGGGATTATAACACTGCCTAATGTATTCCTGGTACAAAACATCCCACAATATTATTCTCTCAATTGTTCACACACAATGTAATAGCTATCATGAGACCTTATAATTATTATTATGGTAAACATCAACTAATGATTACAGGGAATAATCTCAGTTACACACTACCATTTATAGGCCTAACTAACAGTCAGCTGGCCAAGAGCAGAATAAATACAGCATAGTTAAAGACTGATAAGGATTTTATCTCCCTCTTCATGGAGGGCAGAGATGGGTGCTAAAATCAGATTTAGTCAGTTTAATCTCTTAGATTTAATTAGTCCATGTGTAGAAGTACATTCATGATAACAATTTCATTAGAGGCTGCCCTGAAATGTGCAGATTTGTGCTAATTAGCACAGAACCAGAAATGACATGTAATAATAGCCCCCTGAAATGTGCTTGTTAATGAAAATACTCTTTCAATGCATGCTTGGTGAAGATAGAAAGATATTATCCCTATGGGTGATCTTATGAACATGACCTTTTCCTCAGCCTCAAGTCAGGGCCAGAGAGCAGCTGTAGTCTAAGTTACACAGGAGTTGTGTGGCAAAACTTTAAGCTCTTTATTCAGACTTGGGCTCCACGGGAGCTGAGCCTTGGACACCCACAGAGACCTCATGGGTAGCATTGCTGATGAACAGAATCCTAAAGCTTCAAGGGAAATACAATAGCTCAGCAGGAGTAAAATTCCTCTAAAGTTGAAAGTGTTTCAGGGTCCTTTTATTTTTCTCAACCCCATAGTCTGTCAGTCAGTGGAGACAGGCAGACATAATCAAAGCAGGCAGATTTATGGATTTTCACCTATCTTTAATCAATAAAACCATCCATGTTAGCTAAAGTGATACTGCACAAGATAGTTTAGCCATTCTTGCCTCTTTTAGACAAAGCATGGGTGGAATTTTTACTTGCATCACTTTGGAATAACTTCATTTGAAAGTAAAGTGCAAGCAGAAATATACAGTAATATTCTAATTTTTATTGACCAGGTATTCTGATTCTATTATCTAACAATGTATATTTTAGCTTTATGGACTCAGCTCAAAAAAGCATTTAAATGTATCCTGATGGTTAATCTTGAATTTGTGTGAAGCAAAAAGCCAAAAGATGTTTGGAAAAATTTAATCAAAATGTGGGGTTTTTTTAAATGAAAAACAACATTTGTCAAGATAAAAAGAAGAAAATGTGTCAGTTTGACAAATTCCTATGGAAAATATTTTTTAAAGAAATTTGGAAAATGTATTACTGAATTCTGAAAATTAATTTCAAAATTTATTTCAGGGATGTTGTTTTATGTTTTACATGACATTACAGAAGTACTACAAAATATGCATTATTGCTTCTGGCATGTCATATTAATACCATTTAAATATTCTATATTTTATCTTCATTTTAAGGTCATTAAGCCATTACTGTTTTGACATTGATGAATATTATGCATTCTTTCTGATGTGTCATAAAATGATATAAAATGTTACAAAAAAGGTAAAATTTGTCAAATTATACAAATAAAAAAAAACCTCACAAGATATTCCTAAAGAAAAAAGTGTTTCATTTGGTGGAAATTTTGAAAGTATTTGTCTTTGTTCTGAACAAATTTTAAGCTGTCTATTTCCTGCAAAATGTATATTTCAATTTCAATTAGGTAAAGCAGAACATATTTTAGTATTAATTATATTAATATTTGCAAATCAGTAGTGAGTCCCAACTTATATATTGCTGGCCATTATATACTGTGGTAATATCACCACATCATATTGGTTAGATATCAGGAGGTTAGAATCCAAGATAGGTCAAAAGGCAAATCAGGAGTCAGCTGTGAAATGGCTGTCAGGTTCAGATTACCAGATTAGCAGCAGGAGCAAGTACTTCATAGGAAAGCCCATTTGTACAGGCCACTTCCAATATCCATGTCTGATTTAAATAGAAGCTTTGAACTAATCAGGACAACATTTCTCCCCCAGCCCCAAGTAAAGGCTTGCCATCATTCTATTAGTTTTTTCCTCTTAGGGTACCTCTACACTTCATGGCTATTTCAGGATACCAGAGGTATCCCAAAATAGCTACCCCATGTCTACACAAGCCACCCGTTAGTTCAAAATATTTTTCGAAATCATGGGCATGCTATTTTGGCATCCTGGTAAACTTCATTGCATGAGGGTTAAGAAATGGCTTGAAATAGCATGCTATTTTGAAAATTGGTGCTGTGTAGATGTGCCAAATTTCAAAATAAGCTATTTTGAAATAATTTGAAATAAGTTATGCAATTTGCATAGTGCAAATTGTGCATCTAATTTTGAGTTTAGGGTGCTGTGTAGACACCCCCTAAGTATTTACATTCACTGATAGTTGCTATCCACATAGGTTGGTCTTTGCCTAGGCCGTCCAATTTACCAATATTTAGGGTGCATGAGTTGAGATTCTGTTCAAGAGCTGCTTTTGAGGAGATTGGAAGCATTTTTGTTCATCACCTCTTCTGCACTTTGCTAATTTTAGCTTTCTATAAATAAATTGTTGTGAGTCTGTTATCACCCATTCTGATAACATGACTTGTCCATCCAAGTTGAGCTTTGATTAGCATTTCCCTGATGTTGGTTGGTTTTGCTCAAGGATGATAATGTTTGAAAGTTGGCTTCACCAGTGGATTATTAAAATGCAGTGGACACTGCACATATGACATTTTTCAAGTTGATTAGTGTGTCTGTAGTAATCCATGTTTCACATCCACATAAAAGAGATGCTAACACTGTTGCATTGTGTTTCATCAGATTTGGTGACTATTTGTATATCCAAGGTAAATTTCTTTAAAGACTTGGCTGTAGTTCAATTTCACTGTAACTAAGTAGAGCAATATCATCCGCAAAAAGAGCTTCACACAGGAATCCTGCCCTAAATGTATCATAACAAAACAATTTATAGATGAATAAAAGAATTTGAATTAAGTGTTTGTGCTGCTGTTTGGTTTATTGTGAAGACAACAAATGGGCAGAGGTAAGTTTTCTTAACTAATTCTTATGACATTGAAGAAAGAAGGCATTCAAGATTTTTTCAGTTGAACACTTCTTATAAACTAACCAAACCTTTAGAAGGAGTGGACATTAGACAGGCAAAGTAACAAAAGCTAAGATTCTTATGTTCAAAGTTAATTCAATTCATTCTCTGGGTTTACTAAGATTAGCTCATGTTTACTCTGCAGGCATATCAGTCTGAACAAATTGCTATTTTATAGAAGTTGGTAATATCTTAAATCACAATATCATTTAAATATCCTGTTCATATTTTCCCAACAACAGCTGAAATCTAATGACTTTACAGTGTTTTTTCAAACATCTAAACAATTATGCTGCTTTCCTGCAACTGTCAAAATGTTGCAAAAGCAATGCTGGAATTGAAAGTTGTTTCTTCTTGACGCTTTGTTGTGGCTTCTTTCTTCTGGGTCTTTTGCTACTGTTAATTTGCTTTGATGAGCTGTGATGAACAAGCTGAAAAAAAATTAGTGTAGTCATGAGGTGAAAATGCTAAATTGGTATCTCATTTCAGAGGGATTTATTTTTCTCTTTGCACAATATCATTGAAATTATTGTAATAATTATATTATTACATTATTTCAGAAGCATGCCAGGATCTAAATATTAGCCACATACATCTTTTCAGTTTGTGCATCACCTTTATGGGATAGCCTTAAGAGATTAAATAGTCATGAGCTGAAAATACTAGCAATGCACATGCAGCAGGTTTGTAAATCTTCAATATCACAGTTATATTGTTTTTATTTTTGTGTCAGGAAATTCTTGGATCAGTCTTAGAGTCAGAGCCTTAACATTTTATTTTAGTTACTTATGCAAAGTGCAAGTCACAACATTTAGATGAAACTTCTTCAGAAAGAGTGCTCCTGAAACATCAGACTGAACCTCCAGGGGACTCGCTCTGGACTATAGGAGCAATAGCTATGGTAGTTCAGACTTCTGTTTCCCATGTTGCCTAAAGCCCAGGGCAGAGGTAAAACAAGCCAGAGCTCAGACAAGGGTTTGGTTATATTTTGGAGTACAGGAGAGAGGGAGAAGCATCACATGCAAGAAGGACCTTTCTACTCTCCATATCCATACCTAAGGGAAGTCTCTGAGCCCGTCAGAGATTTCTGGGACATTTAACAGTGTTATCTTAGCAGATATAGAAACACAGAAGCCTGAGAAGAGAGTAACATCACATTACAAAGAAATCGTCCTAGAGTACATTTGAATCCAAAGTAGAAAGCCACAAGGATCATCTTATCCTGTTCTAGATACTTCATAAGAACATGTTTGTATTGTACTATTGTATTTTAAGATAGCCACAGATCAGTTCTGCTCACCTAAAGCCTGAGCCTAACCTCATATTTTCCTAAGCAGGTGCAAGAAGAGGGGAAGATAGTATGTTATTGCTATAAATGTTGGAAAGAGTAAAGTGTATGAACTGTTAATTTTGTCTCTTATTACTTTGATCTATTGTCCCATTGGTCCCTATCCTGAGCTCCTAACACCCAATAAAGCTTTATGTCAGGATGTTGCTTTATTACCTTGAGAACTGTGATAGATATTTTATTTCGTGCTCTGTTTGACACTCCTCTGTATGACCTACACATCTCTTTGTAACCTAATATACAATAAAACATTATAGAATATTAAAACAGCGATTTAGGAAGCTGCATTACGGAGTCTGTTAAATTGGACATGAGGTGGTGAAAACATATATAGAGAAAAGGAAGAGGTATTATCTTTGAAGATTTTCATAACTGTAAAAGAGAAATTTCCTAGGAGTTTAATAAGATTCAATATTTCATATAGTAAAATAAGGAACCAAAAGTAGCATATAAGCTATTATCCTACAAGCCCCAAGTGCATGAAAGTCATTTTGAATGTCTCTTAAAGTGCTATAAAGCAAAGGAAAATGTGTAAAACCTATTTTTTAAAATAATAATTTTAATAACCAATGTTGCATAAATATTGAGGTTTATCTTCAACACTTGACTCCATCCCTATTCAGCAAACCATTCAAGCACATGCACTGGTAAATCGTGTCCTATAACTTCAAGATGTAGATGTAATCAAAGTAAAATATAAACTTTCTAGTAAGACCAGCAAACATGTAGTTCCATGTTAGTTGCAAAAGGTGAAATAGAATTTAAGGGAAATTCGCCTGTGCTTTTATTATTAATTTTATGGAAAAATAATATTTATGACAAAATTAGTGTTAGACTTGAATGTTATCTTCACAGTTGAAGAGGAAATAAGTTTTGAGTCCCACCAAACAAACCTATTACAGGAGTAATCCCAGTGAAGTCGATAAAATTACTATGCATATAAATAAGATCTCTAAGTTTAACTCATGATTTGTGAATCTGTATTTGCACTTGAATATTAATAAATAATAATTTTATGTTTTCCATCATTGATAAGAACATTCAGAAGTAACAGATGTATCATAGTAATGATGACTGGCCACAACGTTGTTGACCTATTAAATATTGGCAATAAATAAGGAAATGCATAAAAAATATAAAATAATGAGCAGTACCATTTATACACAGTAAAGCAATACACATTACAAACAGTCACAGTTTTAGAGACAGACAAGGAAAGGTTAAGAGCTAGGTGTGCATAACTAGGATTTCATTTTCTGTATGTTTCACCTTTAATGTTACAAATTTGTCTGCTTGCCTGCCAGGAGGGACAGAACAGAAGAAATTGAAGATTTAAAGCCTTACAGAGTGACAAACAAGCTTTGTTCTCTCTGCATCATGGTAGTGTGCACAATGATTTCAAAGCTGTATGCAGGAGAGGGGAAAAACAAGACTTGGTATTCTTGACATTCCTAAGGAAACAGAAACATTTATTGAAGTTGTCTTTTTCCACATTAATAAATATATTTTAGGAATGTGTGTCTGTCTAACTAGCTGTTTAAGAGTTTGTTTGTTCAAGAACTCTGTCTAAATGGCAAGAGCTAGGACCACCAAATTTGGTATGCTGCTTCCTTTTAACATAATTTAAAGCATGGTCAGGATAATGGGATGTGACTGGAATTCAATTGTTTTTCATAAAATAGAAAGGGAGAGATCTGGAAGGAGGGAGTTATACTTCAGAATGACCACAAGGGGAGCAAGGGGCCAGAGATGGGGACACCTATAACTCCATTGGGCCAGCAGCTGTAGGGGTAGAGAAAGGACAGCTATCTACTATTTATTTCAATAAGTTTATCTGTTTATGCATCTGTTTGTCTGTCTGTCCCCCATCTAGGGGACATAAACTCCTCCTCTGGCTGTGCCCACTGGAGCTGCAGCAGCCATGGACATGTGCTTCTCACCTAGCCCCAAGCTGCTGTGGTGAGAGAGATGGGGTTGTCCTCTCTCCCGGGTCAGCCTACATATTGAACCCCCTCATCTGCAGCCCCACACCAGAAACATGATTAAAAAAAACAATGAAAAACAAAAATTATTTGAGTGAAGGACATGAGAAACACTGAGTAAATCTTCTAGTACAATATAAGAAAGCAAAAAGGGCCACAGATACATTTTGAAGATGACCTTTAAAGCAGCCAAATCTCTCCTCCTTATCTAATTTCATTTACTGTCTTCCATGAATCAGGTATTGAACTCTCTCATGCAACTTAAAACATTCTCAGTTTTAATATTTATTCTTTCTTTGCTGTTACATTCCCTTAAAATAGACATTATCCAGAAAAAGTGCATGGTTGGCTCTTTGGATGAAATCCAGGCTCCAATGACGTAAATGGCAGAAATTCCTTTGGCTGCAGTGGAGCTAAGATGTCCCACTTTGTGTGGAAATGAAGAAAATGAAAAAAGTAGAAGAAAAAAAATCAGAAGAAAACCAAGAGCTATTTAACCTTGTTGAAAGAATGTGGATGAAGCTACCAGCAGCAAGAAAAGGCAACTGATAAAAGTGCAGATAAACAGAAAATTCAAACAAAAGAACACAGTAGTTAAACTATTTCCCCTAGTTCATGACAGGCCCATGCTACTACTTTTTTAAATAGTTGTTTCATGATTAGATTCTTAAAAAAAACCATTCACAGTGAATAAGAATAAATAATTTTATCCCAAATTTGAGTATGCCTTTGTTATAGACAATCCAATAAACAGGTTTCATAGGGTGTATCTAGACTACAGGTTTTTTTCACAAAAAGTAGCCTTTTTAAAAAAAAACTTCCCTTGCATCTGGGCTGCTGCTGCGTTCTTTCGAAAGTAAATTGAAAGAACGCAGCAGTTTTTTTGACCATGGAAAACCTAATTTTACGAGGAATAATGCCTTTTTTCGAAAGTGCTCTTTCGAAAAAAGGTGCTATGTAATGCAAACTGTGCTTTTTCGAAAGAAAGCATCCAGACTTCAATCAAAATTTCCAAGTATTCAAAAGTGCTGACAGTCATGATATCAGGTACAAAATGAAGAAACACAAATTTAATTTTATTTTCTATCTGTGGTTTTCCCAGGTGTATCTAATTTACAATCTGTCCCTAAACGTAATGACTTAGAGATATTTGCATGTCTTTCAGATTGGTATAAGTAAACTATCTTGTATGGAATGAGTTGGTTCTGTTCACAACTGGTATATGTAAAGGAGATAAAACCTCAATCTACCACATAGCAAGATCATAGGAAACCTAGTGTTAAATTATTTGTAGGCAATCTGGTTCTGGTGTTTGTGACAGATGGATGCTAAGTTTGCCCTGAAGTTCTCCCAATCAGTTTAGACACAAATTCTATTATATGTTCTAGGTTGTAAACAGTAATTTGCTTCTACTCATTTCACAAGTCACAATATTATACATTTGCAAAGCAACAAAACCCTCCACACACTGAACATACATTTCTCCCTTGCATAACCACTTAAATGTTTGAAAATGAAAGTACATGTTCTGAAACATTTGCAAAATAGAACAAAAAACCCCAAACAAACAAAAAGAATAAATGTATTCATTTGTGTGAAATCAACTATAAACCATAGTGGCTTTATATCATATAGATGAGTTTGTTTCATAATGGATGTTTTGCTTGCCTTTAAAAAAATTAAAAACCTACTCCGCACATCTGTTCATACAAGTTGTACATCCAAAAACCTAGGATTTTCATTTCATTTGAATTAAGTTTACAGTTTTATTGAGTAACATGGAATCTAATTAGAACCAGCCCATAAGAGATGAATGTCAATTATATATATATAAAAAAGTTACCAAACAGAACATGAGATTACAATCAACTCAAGAGTAACGTCAACTTTTATCTCCAGATTTTATTTATTTATTTGTGTTTGAAGAAATAAAGAGCCAACACCTGGACCATTCAGAGTATGTTATTAATAATGTGATAGCTCTTAATTACATGGTGGGAAATTATGGTGTCCAATTTTAGTGGCAGCATCAAAGTTGAATAACAGATTTCTCCACGGGGAAAAATACATGTTATAAAAGTTTAAGTAAACTGGAAATCCAAGGGTGATTAAAACAATCTAAAATATATGGATTAGGGTTCAGAAATAACACTGTTATTCTTAAATAAGTGTATTTAACTATCAACATCAAATTACTGTAACCCTGGTTTATTCTAATTTCATACATTGTCTAACAGTTGCTTAAACTCTCTTTTAAATAGCTGATTCTTAAGAGCTGTATTTTATCATCTGAACAGCATACACTTTATACCACCTACATGTTTCGTTAGTCTATAAAGTGCTACCAGACTATTTGTTGTTTTGTATTTTCTGTTCTTCAACTTTATGAAATCAATAAAATTATAATTATAATGAAAATAAAACATATCTGAATCAATATCAGTTATTTAGGCTGAAAACCTCTGCCCTATAAGGGTGTATATATACAGCAGGGCTTAAGTCAAAATAAGCTATGCAAATTGAGCTACATCAATTGCGTAGCTTTTTTCAAAAGAGCTTACTTTGAAATTGGGAGCGTCTACACAACACTTATTTTGAAATAGAGAACTCTTCCTCTGACTTCCCTTACTCCTCGTACAAAAAGGGTTATAGAAGTCGGAGTAAAAAGTCCTCCAGCTTGACAGTATTTGGATATTATTTCAAAATAACTGCCTGCTGCATAGATATGGACTAGTTATTTCAAAATAATGTTGCTGTGTAGATGTACCCAATGATTGCCTCATTCTTAAATTCCATTGTGGATTAGCTGGATTTGATCTGAATTAGAGCATCATGAGCCATATAGATATAGGTCTGACTAGGAGAACACTTTATACTAAAAGCGCAATACTTCATTCACTCATGTGAGTCTGACATGAGCAGCTGTTTATCTGAGCTCAGAAACTATAGAAGAGTCTGATTCATAAGTGCTTGCTTTTATTTTATTTATTAGAGCACCACAAACTTAAGGTTCTCTCAGCACTTCATAGCAGACAAAATGTCTGCCCAGATTTAAAGATTCTTTTAATAAATACTAGTAACTCAGAGGAGTCTGCTAGTTTTATATTTCAGAGACAAAATTCCCAAAAAAACAAATAGTATTTTGTAGTTTTTCCAGATGTGGTTTTTGCCAGGTTCTCCCTTACTATATGGCTTGCAAAAACAATGGGCATTCATTTTGAAGACATTAATGTAGAATGGTACCTGTAGTATGAGTTACAAATATGATACCATTCTGCACACTAGAGATCCTATTACTCTGGGAGATTACTATGGGGACCTTGTGGCAATGTCACTGCAATGCTGTTAAATTGGAGATTACATGGATAAATTAATTTAATCCAACTCTATAACAAAATTTAAAAGTGATGGGAGTAAAAACTACATTTACCTTGTGCTGGGATACAATGCCTTAGAGAAGCATTCCCCCAGGTGATGATTGGAGGTAGCCATATTGGGAAACTGAGAATGGTTGAACCAAATATCTCAGAATAAAGTCCCAAGAATAAAGTGCATCTATGAGAAGGAAATCTAATTTCAAACAGTAGTAGACAGAACTCAGTCTCTTCAGGCAAGTCTTTCTATAAGAAAAAAACACTCAGAATTCAAATCTAAGTAGTACAAGTATATGAATAAGAGTATCCACACAGAGATTTAATGTGGTTTATCTAATTCTCGTCAAGTTCACATATTTAGTTAATTCAGACTAAGTTTCCTGGTTATATTCATCTAGACATGCTCAAAGAGTTCCCAGAAACTTCATCACTTTCTTTTCTAAGTGTATAGTGACTCTCTTAGACTTCAGCCTTGCTAACACAAACAGAATACCACACATTTAAAGAACAGACACACATTCACATATTGGCAATTTTGGATCTGGGTGAAGGAAGAGAAACAAGATATATACATAGATGACAAGCACTAGTCATGTTGCTTATTGAATTGCTGGAAGGTATTCAGATACAGGGGTGGACTGGCCCGGCAGGATACCGGGAATTTCCCGGTGGGCCGTCCTCCGAAGGGTCGGCTGAAGCTGGAGGAGAAAGAGGATTGTGACGGGGCACCGCAGCTCTGCACTTTAAATTCCCCGGCGCCAGCCACATACAGGGCACGGTGGGGCCGAGGGAGCACATGTGCAGCGTGCTCAAACACCGTGCAACAGCTGAGAGGGCAGATGCCCGGGTGTGGCGTGACGTCACGGCCCGGGACTTTAAAACCGCCCGGCCCGGAGTTACACCGTGCGACCCAGCTCCAGGCCCGGCAAGTGGTCTGGAGCCCCGGAAGCAGCTGGGGCCAGGGCTGCGGGGACTTCTGGGGCCTGATCACAGACTCCAGCGCCGCAAACTGGAAGGCAGAAGGTGGGGGAGTGGAGGGGAAGGGGTAAAAATAGGGGGAAGGGGTGAAAGAGGAAGGGGCTTGTGCTGAGGGGAGGGGGGCAGGTCAGGAGAAGAAAAGGGAAGGCACCAAGGGACAGGGTGGAGGAGAGACAAATGCCAGGGGGCCAAGTGGAGACAATGAGGACAAGAGCAGGTGGGGAGGTGTCAGTGGGAGGGGGAACAGGGTTATGCTAGCAGAGGAGAGGGTAAGGGCATTTGGCGCTAGAGGGGGGAGGGGGAGGTGCTGGGAGAAGGCTTGAAAGAAGGGGTGGGCATGAGGAAGGCGGGGATGGAGCAAGTCATGTGTGATGGCACAGAGAGGCATGAGGGGAAAGGGGGCAGAGGGTGGTGAGGGGGTGGGCATCAGGGAAAAAGAGGGCAAAGGGGCAGGGGCAGGGGCAGTGAGGGGGCACCAGGAGGGTGCAGGGGTAAGAGAAGGTGCAGGTGCCAGGGGATTCTGGGGATGAAGCAGAAGGGCAGATACCTGCAGGGGAGGGACCAGCACCAGAGAAGAGAGGCAGAGCAGGTGTGTAGAGGGAGGTGTTAGAAGAGGGGATGAGGAGGGGTAGCTCACATGATCAGAGTGGGGTTATTGGAGGAGTGGGCACAGGGGGGAGAGAAGGGCTGGTGGAGGGGGGCAGGTTGCAAGAGGGCTGAGGGCAGTGAGAAGGGCAGGAGTCAGGACAGCAGAGGAGGGTGAGGGGTTGGGGGCAGCAGGCACCAGGGGAGCTGATGGAGTAAGGGGAGGAGACATGGCAGCAGAGGGAAAAGGTAGAGGTTTATAAGATATTTATTAATAACTTGGGTGCCACAGTGGCACATCCAAACAAGCCCCATGAACTCAGTACTGGTGCACAACACAAAATTCATTCAGCTCATGGGAGGAAACTGTTAGAGGGAACACTTCCCCCAGCCTCTCAGCCCCCTCTGCCCCCGGGTTAATGTCACACACATTGGGTTAATGCAATTGCAGGATAGTTGCATGAGGGGGGTTTGGTGGGGGTTAAACTAATCCCTGTTGGTAGGAGGATGGTGGGAAAAGTCCTTTAGAGGGGTCACATGACACCTTTTACTTCGGGTCATGTGTCCATCTTGCCCCGAGAGTGTTACTTCCAGAGGCCTGGCTAATGGGAGACAGGAGGTGTGGCTAATGGGGGGTCAGAGTAAATTGAAAAAAAATTCTTTGATGTGAAAAAGTGGGCTGTTCTCAACCCATTTCCCGGGCCTATTTTGATTGCCAGTCCGCCCCTGTTCAGATATCTCAGTTATGGACATGGTCTAAGACTCTGAGAACTTTTCACTTCTCAAATTTATCTAGAGTTGAAAATAATTAATATGGCAATGCAACATATTTACCATTTTCTTTTTTGGCTCAGGTTAGTGTAACCTACATCTTCTTGCACCCTTCCCACATCCCAAACTTACATACTATGGCATTTTAAACACCACCTAAATTCTATTTGACATACTTAGGCCCTGTCTATATTAAGAACATTCCTAAATATGCAAAGGACCTTAGTCCTCTTTGGATGTATTTGCTCTTTTGACTGACTTTATGGCTTGTCTACCCTGCCATTTTCTCTACGGGGATTTGAATAGCTTTGCACACCAAAGCACTGCCCAGTAAATCCTCTATGTGGACATAGTGGACATAAATAGAAATGTTTATAGTGCACATTAACATTGTCCTATTAAAGCAGGTTTACATTAATGCCAACTAGGAACCTTTATGTGTGTGCCTGTGGTGTCCACAAAGGAGAGTTATAGTGTAGCATATTGGTACTCACTCTATTCACAGTTTAAACTGTGAGTCAGCATAGACAAAGACTTAGTTTTCAATGTCACTTAAAAACATAACACTATCTACCTATACACATTACCTCTGAATTGGGCTACATGGGTACTCGACTATAATTTCTCTTATTACTAGGTTCTGTAATAATAAGGTACAATGAAATTCTAGGTATAGTTAAATCCTAGTGAGGAAAATAAAAAAGGAGCATGAACTCTGTCAAATGAATTGTGAAAATATAATCAGGAAGTCCAAAAAGGAATTTTAAGAGCAGCTAGACAAAAGTTCAAAAAAGTAATAGCAATGTTTTAATTAGAACAGATGCAGGAATCCTGCTAAAAAAACAATGGCACCATTGTCAAATCAAGCTGCTAAAGGAGCACTCAAAGACGATGAGGTCATTACAGAGAAATGAAATTAATTGGTCTTCATGACTGTGGATGTTAGGGAGATTCCCAAATCTGCGCCATTGTTTTAGGTGACAAATCTAAGGAATTGTCCCAGTTTGAGGTGTCATTAGAGGAGGTTTTGGAAGAAATCGATAAACTAAAGAGTAACAAGTCACCAGGACCAGATGGCATTCACCCAAGAACTCAAATGTGAAACTGCAGAACTACTAACAGTTGTTTGTAACCTATTCTTTAAATCAGCTTTTGTACCTAATGAATGGAAGATAGCTAATGTGACACCAATTTTCAAAAAGGACGCTTGAGATGATCCTGGCAATTACAGACTGGTAAATTTAACTTCAGTATTGGGCAAACTGATTGAAAATATAGTAAAGAACAGAATTGTCAGACATATCAAAGAACATAATTTGTTGGCAGAAAGTCAACATGGTTTCTGTAAAAGGAAATGTTCCTCACTAATCTACTAGAATTCTTTGAGGGGGTCTACAAGCATGTAGACAAGGGGCATCCAGTGGATATAATGTACTTACATTTCTAGAAACCTTTGACAAGTTCTCTCAAAGGCTCTTAAGCAAAGTAAGTTGCCATGGGATAAGAGGGAAAGTCATTTCATGGCTTGATAACTGGTTAAAAGGCAACAAAGGGAAGAAATAAATGTCCAGTTTTTAAAATAGAGAGAGATAACTAGTGGAGTCAATCAGGGGTCTGTAGGGACCAGACCTACTCAACATGTTACTAAATGATCGGGAGAATGGGATAAAGAGTGAGGTGGTAGATTTTGCAGATGATACTAAACTGCTCAAAATAGTAAAGTCCAAAGCAGATGTGAAGATCTTCAAAAGGATCTCACTAAACTAGGTGACTGGGCAATAAAATGGCAAATGAATTTTAATTTTGAAAAGTAATGAATAAAAATACTTTTATTTTTATACTAATGGCAAAATAATGAATAAAAATATAATCCTAACTATATGTATAAAGTAATGGGGACTAAATTAGCTATTACCACTCAAGAGCGAAATCTTGGCATCATTGAAAACATCCAGTCAATGTGCAGCAGTAGTCAAAAAAGAAAACAGAATAGTAGGAATAATTTTTCAAAAAGGGACAGAGAATAAGACAGACACTATTTTATTACTTCTATATAAATCCATGGCATACCCATATCTTTAATATTGCTTGCAGATGTGGTCACCTCTTCCCACAAAAGATAACTTAGCATTGGAAAAAAGTGCAGAAAAGAGCAACAAAAATTATAAGTTGGTTAGAAGAGCTGCCATATGAGGAGACTAAGTGGAGGGGAGGATATGATAGAGGTCTATAAAATCATGGCCA
Organism: Rafetus swinhoei; assembly: GCA_019425775.1. Taxonomy (NCBI): domain Eukaryota; kingdom Metazoa; phylum Chordata; order Testudines; family Trionychidae; genus Rafetus; species Rafetus swinhoei. Next base: position 124,310,883 of record CM033424.1, read on the forward strand.
GTGTGGAAAAAGTAAGTAAGAAAAAGTTATTTATTTTCTCCCATAACACAAGAACTAGGGGTCACCAAATGAAATTAATAGGTAGCAAATTTAAAATAAACAAAAGGAAGTATTTCTTCACACAATGGACAGTCAACCTGTGGAACTCCTTGCCAGAGGATATTGTGAAGCTCAGAACTATAACAGGGTTCAAAAAGAGCTGGATAAATTCATGGAGGATAGGTCTGTCAATGGCTATTAGGGCAGGGATGTTGTTCCTAGCCTCTGTTTGTCAGAAGCTGGGAAAGGGCGATAGGAGAAGAATCACTTGAAGATTACATATTTTGACCATTCCTTCTGAGGCACCTAGCACTGGCCACTGTCAGAAGACAGGACATGGAGCTAGATGGACCTGTGATCTGACCCAGTATAGCCATTCTTATGTTCTTAAATAAATGAATAGTTGCATTTAGAACTGTATTATTTCTGTTGGTATGAAACATTATGTAAAATGAGATCAAGTAAGAAAATAAGCAAGTTATATTCTCTTTATCTTAAACGTTAAGGGCATGTCTACAGTGGGGAGTTATTTTGAAATAACTCCCCTTATTTTGAAATAACAAGGTGAGCATCCACACTACCAGGCCTGCTATTTCGAAACAATGGGCTTGTTATTTCAAAATAACAACTCCCGCTTGTGAAGAGGAATACACTTATTTTGGAATAGTTATTCCGGGAGTTACTATTTCAAAATAACTTATTTTGAAATAACCTGGTAGTGTAGACATAGCCTAAATGAAAACTGTTTGTGCGTCAGTAAAAAGTAAGAACTGAAATGTCAATGTCTCTTTCTGCCTTTATGCCACTGGATTCCCCCCTCCATCACAATCTAGCAATCTTGACAGTTTGATCCAATGATGCATAAGAAACCCAACACAGTATCAGATCAATTTAATCATTTACTGACTTGCCCTTCAGATATGGTAAACGATGTATCTGACTAAATTCCCCCAAGATGTTGCTTTGGACTAGAACCAAAAGGAGAAATCTGAATGTGTTTGAGCATTGCTTGATCAAAGAGAGACCTTCTGCTCTCTAACTCTAATTCCTTTATAACTTTCTCTTAGCCACTTGAGGCTACATGCAGTACAATTGCTAATTGCCTACTGCATCCTCCTGCTATGAGAAAAAAAGGAAAAAAAGTAAAAAAAATCCAACAACACTCTGTACACTCCACTTTTATTTTTATCCATCATCATAGCAGCTAGAATTATTTTTTCCCTGAACTCACTAGAACTGATATCTAGCCCCTATCACACGGTTTCCTATTTCCTGATACTGCTCCCTTGTGATCTGGATTTCTGTATGGGTATGTCTACACTACAAAGTTAATTTGAAATAACAGCCATTATTAAATTCGAAATAGTGGAGCACTTATTTCGAATTTGGTAAACCTCATTCTACAAGAAATAACACCAAATTCGAAATAGCTAATTCAAAATAAGTGCTGTGTAGACACTTATTTCGAATTAGGGGGCCTCCAGCCCTTCCTAGGGAGCCCTGGTGGCCACTCTGGGCACAACCAGGAAAACTCGTCTGCTCCCCCCCCAGCCCCGGAGCCCTTAAAGGGGCAGACCCTGGCAACAGTGCCTGTGCCAGTTGCAAGCCTGCCAGCACACAGCCAGCAGACAGTGCACCTGGCACAGCATGAGCCAGCAACCTGCTGCCACCCAGCCCTCCACCGCTCCCCAGGACCAGGCTGGCGGCTCCCAGGAGCCTGCCAGGGGCCGCAAAAGGCGGGCGCCTGCCTGGTCTAGTGCAGAGATTGTGGACCTCATTGAAGTTTCGGGGGAGGCCTCCAATGCCCAAGATCTCCGCACTAGGTGCAGGAATGCATCCATCTACAGCCACATGGCTGTCAGCCTGGCCACCAGAGGCCACATGCACAGCCAGGAGCAGCTGCAGAGCAAAATAAAAGAACTGCGGCAGGCCTATGCCAGGGCCTCCCAACCAGGGGCTGACCCAGAGGCCTGCCCGCAGTATGAGGCCCTGGACCGCATCCTGGGGGGTCAGATGGTCCGTGCCCCCCTGGTCATCATTGACCCCGGGGCAGAGGGCGCTGCCCCGACACAGGGGAAGAGGAGGAAGAGGAGAAGGATGGCAGCCAGGAGCCTGCACGGAGCGTGCCCTGCACCCAGGAACCCCAAGCCGTACTGGAGAGCCCGTCAGCAGCCTCATCCGAGGCCAGGGAGGCCTCCACATGTGAGTGACATCACGGTCCCCTTATGTGGGGCGGGGGGGGAGAAGGGGAAGGGGAGCCCAGGGACCATGTGCGTGGGCCTTGCCAACCATGAAGCAGGCGGCAACCTATGCATCTGCCGTGCCAGCCAGGACATGCGGCCCCAGCTGGGTGCCATGCAGGGGCCCTGGCCTGTTCCCCACACGCGTCTAGGCGTGAAGGCACATGATAGGCTCCTGACCCCGGGGAGAGACACTGCACACTGCCCTACCTCCAGATGCCCCCTCTACACAGAGGCAGGGCACATCTCCCCTCTCCCCTCCCCCCCCACACCACACTATAGGCAGCACAGGGGCTGGGGTGCAGTCCTGGGCCAGCTCACACTCCCCGGGATAGCAGACACGATGGTGTGGAGACCTGCCATCCTTGCCTTGCAGAGGGGGGCTGGGTTTCACCCACTGTGTCCCCAGGGAGAACTGACCACTTCTCTTGTTTCACCACAGCTGCAGCACCTGCGAGTGCAAGGTGCACCACCCCGCCTGGAACATCTACCCGCACCCGGGCCAGCAGGCACACCCGCAACCAGGAGGAGTACCAGATGCAGCAGCTGTGGTTACAGGGAAGGCAGGTCCACAGCCAAGATCAGTGGGTGCAAGAAGACCTGCAGCTGCGGCGGGAGAGCTTGTGGAAGCTGCGGGAGCAGGGCCGTGCCCTCCGCGAGCACTTGCAGGCCCTGGTGGACCGATTGCTGCCTCCTGCTGCTCCAGCCCCTGCGGCCGCCCCAGCTATCGCTCCTCCTCCCACCTCTGCTCCCCTCCCGCTTCTTCCGCCCCCACGTCCCTCCTGCCCCACCCTCCATACCCACTCCCCGGGAATGCTGAGGCCCCCACACCCACAGTGCTGTGAGATGGGACAGCCGGCAAGACCCCCAACCCTGAGCTTCCCTTCCCCTTCCTCCCCTTGCCTCCCCATTCCAGCTCCCTCCTCCCAGGTTTCCCCCCTCCCCTCTCCCGCCCTCATTCCCCTCCTCCCCCCACCCCAGTTATGTTAAATAAAGAGAGTTTTTTGTGGCAACACAGGTGTTTTTAATGTATATCAGGAAGGGGGGTTAGGGAGGGGAAAGAGGAAAGAGGTGGGGGAGTAATGTAAGGCACAAGGCCCCATTGGGGCTCGCCAGGGGGACTTCAGTCCTTCTCCGCCTGGAAGCTCTCCTGCAGGGCTTCCCGGATGCGGTCAGCCCCCCGAAGGGCCTCCCGGCTGGCAGCCATGCGGGGCTGTGCATACTGGCCATCCAGGCGGTCAGCCTCTGCCATCGAAGCTGTCAGGAAAGCCTCCCCTTTCCTCTCACATAAATTGTGCAGCACACAGCACGCTGCCACCACTTGAGGAATATTGTGCTGGGAGAGGTCGAGGTGGATGAGGAGGCATCTAAATCAGCCTTTCAGTCGGCCGAAGGCCCCCTCGACCACAATGTGGGCCTTGCTGAGCCTGGCATTGAAGGCCTGCCAGGAGGGGTTGAGGTGTCCCGTGTAGGGCTTCATTAGCCAGGGCTGTAGGGGGTAGGCCGCATCCCCCAGCAGGCACACTGGCATGTCCATGTCCCCAACCCTGATGTGGTGGTCGGGGAAGAAAGTCCCGGCATGCAGCCTCTGGCACACGGAGGAGTTGCGGTACACCCGCGCGTCATGTGGCTTGCTGGACCAGCCCACACTGATATCCTTGAACTGGCCCTGGTGGTCAGACATGGCCTGCAGGATCACGGAGAAGTACCTCTTCCTGTTGATGTAGAGGGAGGCCTGGTGGTCCGGGGCACGGATGGGGATGTGCATCCCGTCGATTGCCCTCCCCGCAGTTGGGGAAGCCCAGGGAGCCGAACCCCTGGATGACTGCGTCCAGGTCGGTGAGGCGGACGACTCTGCGAAGCAGCACTCTGTTGATGGCCTTGACCACCTGCAGAGTGACACACAAAACCGAGGGTCACTGGGGTGCCCGGGTGGCTGGGAGTGTTCGTTCCCCGCCACTGCCCGGTGCCCCACTCCCAGGAGCAACCCCCGCTGCAATCCTGGCCACCACGGGCAGTCTGTAGTGTGGCTGGGACAGACCGAACCCTCCCCGGGGGGGCACTTATACCACCTCCCCCCCGTTTTCCCTGGGGCAGCCCATCTCCTCCTTGCAGCCCCCCCTCCTGGCCCAGTGGCTGGTGAGTGCCGTACCTGCATGAGCACTGCTCCGACGGTGGATCTCCCCATGCCGAACTGGTTGCTGACGGATCGGTAGCTATCCGGCATGGAGAGCTTCCAGAGGGCGATGGCCACCCACTTGTGGAGGGGAATGGCGGGCCTCATGCGCATGTCCCGTTGCTGCAGAGCAGGGGCGAGCCACTCACAGAGCTCAAGGAAGGTGTCCTTCTTCATCCTGAAGTTCTGGGTTCACTGTTGGTCTCCCCAGAGCTCCAGGACGATGTGGTCCCACCGGTCGCTGCTGGTGTCCAGATGCCAGATGCGGCGGGGCACGCTGGCATCTGGGCACCACTCCTCCACAGCCCCCAGGAGGGGTAGGGGGAGGGCCAGGGGGCTGGCCTGCAGCAGAAGGTGCCAGGCAGCCTCCAGCAATTGCTGCTAGGCTTGCAGCAAGACATTCAACATGAGCACCAGAGTGCCCAGGGGCAGCTCTGGCTCCATGGTGCCGAGTGCCGTGGTGTCCCAAATGAGAGCGACCAAAGCAGACATAGAGGAAAACGCTTTTCTGTCCCTCAGTGAGGTAGGCAAGCAAGCGGGAAAGCTGAGAACTGGCTGTCCAGGGGGGTTCCTTTAAGCACGAGCCTCAGATAGCCTCAGACAGCAGCCACAGAAAACAACTACTGACCTGATGCCCTGCTGGAACCAGTTTCAGCTGCCCTTAAATGCAATCCAGCGTCCAATCAGTGTGGACGCACTATTTCGAAATAGCAAAATGCTATTTTGAATTAGATTTTGTGTCTAGATGCATTATTTCAAATTAGCTTAATTTAAATTAACTATTTTGAATTAAGTTCCTTCGAAATAGCGCTGTAGTATAGACATACCCTATGTTATTGTGTACAGCGTTAGCAGGGTACCAACACGCAGGCCTCAGGCATTTCTCTGTGAAATAATATTTAACTTTTTTGCCATGCACAGACTTTTTCCCAAAACTACCAACATGAATTTTATGTAGTCAGTAGATTGATTTAGAACTAGCAGTCTGTTTGAAATGTGTGGAATTGGGCCCCAGTCTGCTTAATATCATTAGTAACTAAACACATATATTCCCTATGAACTATCTAAACAGTGCACATCCCCATTGTACCTAACACCATTCTGCTACCGAGTTTGTGTCTCTGGCGATTTTCCTATAGCATTATTTATTTCACTGAAGCCACCTAAGTGTAACTCGTAAATAGGCTCGACCCCAGACAAATCTGAAGCTCTTTGACCTCTCTCTCTTCTTTTTCATTTATCCAAATACAAAGCCACTATCCAACAAGTAACTGTTATCACCAGCTTAGGAACTCACTCTCATTTTATCAGAGGGGTAGCCGTGTTAGTCTGAATCTGCAAAAGCGGCGAGGAGTCCTGTGGCACCTTATAGACTAACCGAAGTGTTGGAGCATAAGCTTTCATGGGCAAAAAACCCACTTCGTCAGATGCATTTTGTTTCTATTCATCCTATCTGAGGATTTTGCAGTATCACCCTTGTGTTCCCTCTTAAGTGGGAAGAAATCATCCAGCAAATAATTTTCTGTCCAGGTGCTTGTTAAGTACACATACAAGGAATACTATCTATGCACAAATAAATCTTAAATTCAATCAGGGCTCCTGGCAAAAGCATTGTAGAAATTGACAGCCATTGACACTCACTAGAACAGAAGCAATGTCACTGTACATGGGTCAGTGGTGTTTTTTGTTGAGCATGCTACATTCTCATTGAACTGTATATTACTCTGCTTGTTTTTATGAAGCTCACTGTCATGTGATCATGTTGTGCATAGCAATTTTCTCTCTCACACACAGAGACATAGTTTCAGCTAAAAATATACCCAAATGCTTTATAACTGTAGGCTGGATGTTTCAGAGGTATCCTGAGGATCACATGGTTTTCAAAAGTTCCTGATTGGTACGTATAATTCTGAAGAGCTGGCATTAACCATCTCTTGTAGACAGCAGCCAATCAGCATAACATACATCACAAAACAATAAAAGGAGCAATGACTTTGGCTTTAGTCATCAATTCAAGACAACCCACTACTCTTTTGAGAACTTACGTGGTGGTTCTAATTTATTTTCTGCTTCCCATGACTCCCTATGGTCCCTGGGAAAGGAAGGGGAGTGCTAGTTCAATATCTGGTTGATGTACCTTCTTCCACTCTTAACTCACATCCTGCACCAGAATGGAAACGGAGCCTTGACACTAGAGCTGGCTAGTTATTTAAAAAGGGGGAAAAACCCCCACAAAACTGTTCATGAGAATGTGTCAATTGGAATGAATCTCCTAATTCTGAGAGAGAGAGAGCAAAAGGTTTGAAAATTGTCAGAAAGTCCCATTGACATTTAAAATAAAAAAGTTTTAATTTAATTCTAAATGACTGTTTTACTTTGTAAGTTTAGTTAATTTAAACTCAACAGGATTTTTAAAAGTCAAAATCCTTACAAAATATTTCCAATGACTCAGGTTGGATTTTTCTGACATATTTTTGATTCATAAACATTTTTTAGTTTGATTTTAACCCATTTTCTGATGCGGAAAAATCAAAATTTTGAAAATCCTTGAGCAACAATAACAACAGCAAAACCCTGTTTCCTGCTCTGGTCAACTTTACAATAGCTCTCTACTAGCTGGATCAGCCCCTTGTGTATATAGTACTACCAGAGATGGATTTCAGTTCTATTAAGTCCCCTTAATATTTCAAAAGAGTAATAGTGGGGCCTTAGCACTACATCTGTCTCTCAGGAAGCCAATCCCCAAACCAGTCAGAGATTTAAAGAAAGATGAACAACAACAACATAAATCCCACTCAGAAGTTACTCCACCACCCATGCAGGTTTCAAAAGACTGGCAATATGTACTTTCAGTATGGAACACAACTGAACATGCAGCCAGCTGCTTCTAGATAAATTGAAGTTATTTATAAGTTATTGGGGTAGCTCAATGAAGATGTCATTAGTACAATGGTTTAATCTCAGTGTGATAAGAACCTGGATGCCTGCAGAGAGGTCCACATCTGAGAGTAAATATTGCTGTATCATCACCATTATGTGTACATTCTGGAGTAATTTAATAAGGAATTAATGAGATCCTCCCCCCAGACTGTGAGCCTGATTAATAAACAAAGTCACAAAGAAGTTCTAGAATCTTTGAGATTTATTCTACTTGTTCTTACTAACCTACTGATACTTCCTTGCTATTCTACTACAGGAAGACATGTTTGTTTACTTTATAGTGGTTTCCTGGAATGATGATCATTTTCAGAACCTAATAGCATCATCTTCAACATCGTTTTCCCTGCCACATGTTGTATATTCTCCTGGTCATCATTCTCTTTTGGTGGAATCAATTTCCTTCCTTCCTGTAGACTATATAAAGTTTCAGGGTTGGAGCTAGAATGTTTGAAGCACAATGTAAATACTCCCATTATATTTTCAAGGTGTAAGAGAGGAACACATGCTTGCACTGAATAAAAATCTAATTGGTGCTTCATCTTTGATGATATTTCAGACAAATGTTAATGTGGCTGAGTAAAAATAAGCTAATAAAAATCTCACAAGATACAAGTGATGAAATTAAGGATGTGAGGAAAATTGCTTCCAATGTATCTAAACAGACTGTGCAATTAAACTTGACATGTCTAGTAATCTGAATGTAATTTTCCAAACAAAAAGTGAAAACAATTAATTGCCAAGTCCCTTAATTAAATTATACAAATGCAGGGTCAGTATGTTGCTAGTATTACTCATCAGTTTCCCACAATTAAATCTGAAAAGGGGAAAAAATGAAGGTGAGGATTGTAGTCAATTATGTAAAACTGAAAAATGCAATACTAAAAACTTCATGTTCTCACTGTTTTTGTCATCCTTCCATTTAGGGTCACAACAGATTCTTCATATTATCAATTCTAAACAAATTGCCTAGATATACATATAAAATGCACCAATGAACTGCTTTAGACAAATCAAAGCCCATGGCAGATTTTACGTAACTGGTTTAAAAAGTAGCCTTAAACATGAAAATGTAACTACAAAGTGACACTCATGCCTAATGATCTGGGTATTAAATTACTGAAAAGAAAGTTGTTCAGCTTGCTTAATAGCAAGCTGCTCAATTGCACAAGGACAAGCTGAGAATTGTTTTCTCCCCCACCACAGTGCTGTATTCCAGCACCCTGCAGACAGTAAAGTATCTCTTGCTGTGACGAGTTATTGATCTTGTTTTCCTCTGAGAACCTTAACAAGTCAAACTGTGGCTTCCTAAAATATACAGCTAAAGCTGTATTTTGCAAAAGCTATAAGTTAGGAAGAAATTTGGTCTCTGGCTTTCAGCAGAAAAAATGAAATGCTATTAGTATTCCACATATGTAGTGTTCGTATTGCACTTCTCTTTGATCTAATGATTGAACGATGGAAGTGTAGTAAGCAGGGGGTCCTTTTCTCCTGTCACTTTTAAGGTCTCTGTTCTTTTGCTTCAAAAATATATGCAAGTTTTTTTTCATTGGGTTGGGGAAGGAGAGAATAAAAAGCCTGAATCTCAGTGAACCAGATGCAGTCCTTGTAAGTCCTACTGACTTCAGGGATGAATTTAACCCAGTGAACCACATTTTGATGGGCAAAGAAGGGGGAAGAAGCAATGCTAGAGTAAAATACTGTCTGGGAGTATGAAAAGCTCAAATTGGGTGGGATGGTAATAATCATAGAATTTTATGGAGAAGTCATCATTCTGAACCAGATTCAATCTCATGGCAGCTGGGTTGTGCCTGAGAACATAGGGAAGTTCCTCGTTAATTCTAGCAGAATAGTGAGAACTGCACCACCACCCCTTAACAACCTGTTATTTTAACTTCTTAGTGTAAGGTTTAACCATATTTGGCACTTTCATGCTCAGGTGCACAGAATGGGGCCTGGTGATGATTAAGAAGTGGGTCTGAGGGGCTTGTTGTTTCAGGGTAAATAGCCTAGTGAGTCAGAGTTTAATCTTGTCCTTGAAGCCATCATGAATCTAAGGGTACATTTAGATTGCAAGGCTATTTTGGGATACTGGAGGTATCCCAAAATAGCTACCCCATGTCCAAGTGACACGTCTGCTATTTCGAAGTAATTTTCTAAATAACGGACGCTCTATTTCGGCATCCCTGTAACCCTCATTTCATGAGGAATAAAGGACGTCTCAAAATAGTGCTTTATGTGGAAATTTGGCTCCATGTAGATGCACCAAATTTCAAAATAGCCTATTTTGAAATAAAATCAAAATGAGATATGCAATTCACGCAGCGCAAATTGCGTATCTTATTTCGATTTTAGAGTGCAGTCTAGATGTAGCCTAAGATAGCTCCTCCTGACTTCACAGGAGGACTTTCTTTTATAACTCATTCTATAGTAAGGATTATCAGAATATACACAAGAAAGAAATATTGTGAAGGCCCCATCTCTCTTCTTCCAGTAGAAGTTAGTAGTTTTGTATAATTTACAGATCTAGGGAAAGCTTTGATTCTGTTACCAATAGCTCTGTCTCACAAAATCATGTCTATAGTTCGTCTTGGCACTTTAGAATAATTACAGGCAGGAGCAGAGATTTATGTGAATAGGTCCATATTTAATCCTGGTGTGGGGTGGGAGAATTAAATTTAAAGGCATAGTATACATGATTTACAGCATTTTCTCTGACCAAAGGAGCAAGTACATTTTTGGCACATCCCTCCCAAACTGGAAGTATCAGCAGTTGGAGGCATTATGGTGGAAACTGCTTTTTAAAAAGTCTTTATCCCACCCAGTATTACAACTGCACCAGTAGTTTGGAGGCCCCTGTAATACTGATGTACAACAAGGCTCTATGGGCTAAAGACTGAGGACTAGGACAGAAATTCAATTTCCTTCCTATTATGGTTTTAAACCTCATTAATCCTCACTGTCAAGTAATCAATACACAAACATTATTCAAAGTGATTTGATTTTTAGGGTATGGGTTTAGGATTACTGTTCTCAATTACAAGCGAAGAGCTTTGCAACCTGGCAAAACAGATTTTGTCTTGAGTTGAGGGATGGCATTTTGCTTTATTTGTTGTTGCTTTTAACAATAAATTAATTATTATTTGTATTGAATTTCAAATATTCACAAGTTTAATTCCAATAAGCATCTAAGTATTTAGCAGCAAACCTTTGCATTATGAGAATCAAGCTGAAAATCAAATGAACTCAGGCTCTATTAACTATTCATGATTATCATTAATTAGTTGTTTTATTGTAGTGTTTAGAAAACCTAATTATTACCCAGGGCCCCATTGTGATGCTCAGATACTAAATAAAAAGGGATTGCCCCCTCTCCAAAGAGCTATGCATGGAATGTATGCAATAAACAGATGAAGAACTGATTGTGTCTGTGAGATGAGCAAATATCACATGGCCATCTGAGAAATAGCCCTTACTTTAGAGGCAATACAACAGAGGAGAATCTTAAGGAGCACTATTTAGTGGCTTTAAGTTAGTGACTTTATGGATTTTTATATTCATAAGAGGCAGCATGGGTAAAGTGTGAGGGTGCTTGAAAGCTGATTGGAATATGCTAAACTCTGGGAACAGTTTGCTGGGCATAGGAAAGTCATGAATCATCTAAAATGTAAAGACAAGGAGAGAAATCCTGGCTATGTTTAAGTTAATGGGGGGTTTTCCCATTGACTATAACAAAGGCAGGATTTTACCCAAGAAGTCAGCATTTAATATGAAGGCGAGCGGAGAGCCAGTGGAAAAAACTCAGAGAAAGTTGAAGTGGTGAGAATGACAAGACAAAAAGGTAATCTCAGCAGCAGTATTGAAACTATAATGTCTCTGAGAAAGACAGCTGGGTAGTCCCTGCACAATAGTGCAATGGAGAGGGGAAGTGCACAAGTCTTTCTGCACTCTCTCCACCTTGGCACAACAGTGTAGGGATTCTCATAAATTGGCTTTTAAGTTGAAAGAGCTATAGAGATTTCTCCATGTGCTTGGGAATATGATTGTATCAAGGCTGACTTAGGAGCCAATTCACAGAGATGCAAAAGTGTTTTATCTTCATTCATAAATGAACAGTGATAGGTAACCAGGAACATATGGGTAGACTCAATTCTGTTACCATCCAGGCTGTAGGCCTTGATACAAGGTCCAGAAGGGTGCAAAGATCACAAGGAAGTGGCCAAGGGAAAAGTGAGAGCTGTGAAGGGGGAGTGAGGGAGGGCAGGATAAGTCTGCTAGCAGAGTAGGACCCAGAGTAGTGGGCTGGTCTGGGTACCTCACATCCCCATTACATCACACCTTGCCACTAGGGAGCATGACCAGACCAGACTATCGGGCTCTTCCAGAGGGCAGTGTCCTGAAGAGGATGGTGTGATTCAGGGAACAACACCGGGCCAGAGACAGACAGTGGAGACGACGCGTAGAACGGAGAGTGATAACAGGAGAGACACTGGCCAGAGGAGGGCGGTCAGAGCTAATTCCCAGAGTGACCAGCAGAAGGTTCTGTGAGAATGACTAGACTCTGTCACACCACCAGTCTAAAAAAATATGCCAGAGGTGTAGAGAAGGACAACAAAAATTATTAGGGGTATGGAACAATTTCCATGTAAGAAGAGATTTAAAAGTCTGGGACTGTTCACATTAGAAAAGAGATGACCAAAGTGTGATATTATACAGGTCTATAAAATCATGAATGATGTGGAGAAAATGAATGAAGAAGTATTATTTACTATTTCACATGTCACAGGAACTTGGTGGCATCCAATGAAATTATTAAGCAGCAGGTTTAAAACATCTTTTTTAAAGTATTACTTTACAAAACACACAGGTAACCTCTGGATCTCATTTGTAAAGCCAAACCATAACCGGCTTCAAAAAAGAATTAGATAAATTCATGAAGGATCAGTTCATGGTCAACTGTCAACAGCCAAACCTTAAGATATAACCAGATCTGCTCCAATCCCACAGACACAAACACCTACAAGATTATTATCAGGCATTCTTAAAACGTAAATACTCACTGGGGAAGCAAGGAAACAGATTGACAGAACCAGACAAGTACCAAAAGTCACCTACTTCAAGACAGGCCCATAAAGGAAAATAAAAGTACACCACTGGTCATCATCTATAGACCCTCAGTTTAAACCCCTCCAGCACATCATTGCCAATCTACAGCCTATCCTGGAAAACGATCCCTCACTCTCACAGGCCTTGGGAGACAGGCAAATTCTCACCTACAGACAACCCCCCAACCTGAAACAAATACTTACCAGCAGTCACACATCACACCTCAGATACACTCACCCAGGAACCCACCCTTGCAACATACCCGTTGCCAAATCCGTCCACACATCTATACAAGCAATATCATGATAGGACCTAGCGACATAAGCCACAACATCAGGGAATCATACAACTGCACGTTCTCTGATGTAACCTGTTCCATCAAGCGCCAGCAATGCCTCTCTGCCATGTATATTGGCCAAATTGGACAGTTTCTGTGATAAAGGATAAAATGACACAAATCAGACATCAGAAATGGTAACACACAGAAACCTGTTGGGGAACATTTAACCTCCCTCTCCATTCTATAATGGATTTAAAAGTAACTATTCTTCTACCAGGGAATTTCACCACCCAGTTATAGAGAGAAACTGCTGAACTGGAGTTCATTTACATGTTTGGCACTGTCTCCTGGGCTTGAATAAAGATAATAACTGGATACACACTACAAAGGCAATTTCCCATTCCTTTGACATTAATATTTTACATCAGTAACTATGAATGGGTTACATCCAGACTACTTAATTAGCTTCATTAACAACAGACCTACAATTGACAGGCAACTGTTTTTGCTGTTATATATATATCTTGGATTCTGTGTTTCCACTCCAACTCCTCTGATGAAGTGGGTTTTACCCATGGAAGCTCACGATCCTATACCTTTACTAGGTGTCACATTAAATTTACAGACTAACAGCTACCCTTTTGAAACTACATGAAGGATAGGTCCATCAATGACTATTAGCCAAGATAATCAGAGATGCAACCCCATATGGTTGTCAATAAACCTCTGATTGTCAGACGCTAGAGTGGACGACAGGGAATGGATCATTTGATATTTATCCTGTTCTGTTTATTCCATGTGATGAATTTGGCACTGTCTGCTGTTGTAAAACAGGTTAATTGTATAGATGGATCATTGGTCTGTCTAAGTATGGCCTTTCTTATTTGGAATTCCAGGTGCTTGGCACCCTTGAGAATCAGGCCGTTAGTGTATTAGTCCTCAGAGTTCTATAAACAAGGAAGTTGTACCCAATGAAGGATTTTTATTACCTACAAACAAAATGTGAGCCATTGGATTTATCTGTATTCATGAGAAATATGCTGCTGTACTAAAAAATCCACCTTAAGAGAAAGTAAATAGTTTCAGAACCCTTTCAATTTTGTAATAAGGAATTAAATAATATCCTACTACTGTGCTCACAACCATACGCACAGGAAAGGATATTGTAGATGCATGGTAAACTTCATAGCATCTACTTTAACTGACTCCAGTTAAATGTTAAGATCTAATTAGTCTTTATTAGTCTAATTAAAATTGATTCAGAATGTATTTGTTTACACTTGTGTTAAGGATGGACTTATTTAATTTAGTAAGCCTCAGTATACTATCATCAAACATAATGATGTATAGGTTTTTCAGAACTAGGGGAGGGTGATTTGTATCCTCCACCATGAATAGACAAGGTAATGGACAGTAAGAATTGGAATTCTGAGCAGTATCTATTCACCTGTGTGGAATATGAGTGCATGGATTTCCTTTTAACTCAATACTGGAGCTGTGTGAAAGTTTTCACAAAGAAACTTGGAACCAGGCAATAGATTTCTTTTACCAAGTTTTGGCTGAGTTCCAATGAGCGTACACCAGGTTTGTTGCTCTGGTAACTACCACTCATACTTTTTAGAAGTATTAATACTCTAGTTCCTGAGCGCCACTTGCCTAAATACTGCACATATGACTGTGGTTCTCAGGTGAAACAAAAGGAAAGACAGGAGGGCTGACATTGGAACAGCTCCTTGGAAGCCAACTAACTGGTGCAAAGAGTTTGTGTGATCTTATGTGCAGGAGAACAAAATATTTCCTTTTATATGGAAATGAAAAATACTAAACCTTCAACTACTCTATCTGATCTATCCCAGGTCTGAATATCTCCCTCTGCAAAAAGCACTCTTACCAGTTATCAGAGAAAATGGAGTACATCTAGGACAATCTAGTTTACAGGGAAAATAACTGGTAATTGTGCCATGGCCCTGGTAAAGTCCAACATAGTGACACACAAGGAGGTCATACACCATCATCCACACCTTCATCTTCAACAAAGCCTCTCTTTGTCACTCAACATTATAGCCCATTTCTTAGTAAAGCTGAATGAAGAATAGAATATACTGTTTGCTAACATATACTTGTGCTATGCCTCAGCAGTGCCAGAAGAGGAAGCTTTGAGAACTATGGCCAGTTTTTGAGAGCAAACTCACCTACAATCTGCTAAAAGGAATGACCGTCAGCATAGCATCTTGGAGAAACTTGAGGAGGTTGTCTTTGCTCTTGGGCTGTCAAGCTTCTGCAGGGTGGCAAGACTGACCACATAATCTTTTATTAGCCTAATTCCGAAAGACTTTTTAAAACTCAATTATATGCAGCACCCAACAACATTCATTCACAGAATGCTGTTATAATGGCAGGTTTCTAAATGGTGTGTCAGGCCAATCATTTGGGGACATATTTTGTAATTACTTCCAAATAAAGGAAATTGGCAGAGGGTATTACTGTAATATGAGAGCAATATAAGAAACTAAATATGGTTGTTTGGTGTCACTTAACTTTCCAGCAACAAGTGTGTGGCTATACCCCAGTCTCTTTCTCTCTCTGCTGGTTGTCTGATTTTATGAGGGTTACCATTCTGGGCAGATCTACAATTGTTCTGGTACCAGATTTATGACTCGCTCTCATCCAACAGTAATGGTGTGAGAAAGAAGAGGAGATCTAGGTCTCCCTATAAATAATAGCGCAACAAGGGTGAGAATTTTGAGTCAGTGACAGATACCTGGACAGAGCAAACTGGAGTGGCTTTGTGAACAAACTGGATACAGGAACAAGGATGAAGCCTTGAAACGGACTACAGAAGCAACTGAAGAAAAAGTATTCTTAGGTGCTGATTCAAAGCTTACAGAAAACTGCTTCTTTTAGTCGACGACAGCTGAGACTTCAGGAAGAGGGAAGGAGGAAGGAAGAAAATTCCCACTTCAACTCACCACCTTGCATTTAGGTAGGAGCTGATCATAACCCCATTGGACCTTGGACAGCCTCGGACCACAGCATTTGACAATCTGATGAGTATTGTCTTGTTTGGATCTTGTAATAAGAGAAGGAAGTTTCTGGGAACACTGCTATTAAGGGATGAAAGTCACATGGACCCTAGAGAAGTGATTGTAATGCACAGAGAGTAAAGAATGGTTGCTTGGAGCCAGTGTGTCTTTTGTGCTTGTGTTAGGCCAGCTTCTCAAAGGAATTTCAGCAATCTTCTCCCTCCTCCTGAATCTCCCAAAGTCAGCCTCATGAAGAAGATAAGTGTTCTGCTCCATGGTCGCTTTGATCATGTCTACGCTAGGAAATTATTTCACAGTAACTAAATTCAACATAATAACTCCCAATATAACAAAATGGAAAGTGTGTCCCCACCATGAGGAAGCACTGAAATTAATCATAATTATTTTAAATTAATGCATCCACACTGATTGGTGCCTGCCTCAGACTTAGACTATGTCTACACTATGGGAGTATCCCAGAAAAACTCTGTCATGCCCGGGAAACGTGTCTGTTCTTCCACATTTTTTTTTTTCAGAAAAGCAAGTGCAGAGTGCAATTTGCGTACCTTTTTCCAATAGATCAGTATAGTCTAGACATGGCCTTAGAGCCCCTGGAAGCACTCTGGGGAGGGCACTAAGAGAGTGGACACTTCCTGTGGCAAGCTGCAATGCATGCTTTCAGGGGCTCTTCTCTATGGCTGCGTCTCAGACGCTACTTCTCCACTGCCTTCCTTCTCGTGGGACACAAAAGGGATGCAGTGTGCTCTGGTTGCCCTTCCGGATACCACAGCACTCAAAACATGGAGCTGCTGCAAAGCAGTGCTAGGCTCCAGAGCTGCTGCAAAGTAGTGCCAGGCTCACAGGCCTCTTGCTGTGACTCATGGCACAGTTCATCCAGACTGTCTGCAGGCTGCTCCAGGCCCTGATCACCCAGGTCCTGATTCTCCTACTGCTGTGCATGCCCCTCTATCCTCTGGACACTACGGAATGCCACTTCTGGAGGTGGGAGACCAGTTTGGAGTGGTGGGACCACATCATCCTGCAGCTATGGGAAAATCAGCAGTGCCTGCAGAACTTCTACATATGGAAGACCACCTTCCTGGAGCTCTAAAAGTAGCTCACCCCTGCCCTCACAAAACAGGAGACCTGCCATCCCCGTGCAGGAACGCATCACCATGGCCCTGTGGAAGCTTACCATGCCAGACAGCTATTGCTCCATGGGGAACCAGTTCGGTGTGGGGAAATCCACAGTCAGGGCCATACTCCTGCAGGTAGTGAAGGCCATGAACCAGGTGCAGCTATGGAGGGTCATCACTCTGTGAAACATGAACCCCATCATTGCCAGTTTGCCACCAGGGGCTTCCCCAGCTGTGTGTGTGGGGGGGGGGGACATAGACTGCATGCACATCCCCATCCTGGCCCCCAATGACCGTGCCTCAGACTACAAGAAGAAGAAGGGATATTTCTCCATGGTTCTGCAGGCCCTCATGGATGATAAGGGATGATTCACTGACATCAGTGTTGGATGGTTGGGGAAGGTGCCCGCATCTTCCAGAGGGGTATGCACCTGTTCTGCCCGCATCTTCCAGAGCGGTATGCACCTGTTCTGAAAGATGCATGCTGGCACTATTTTTCCCAACCACACCATCAAAGTCAGGAAGGTGGACATGCCCTTTGTGATCTTGGGTGAAGCAACCTACCCCTTGCTTCCCTGGCTCATGAAGCCCTACTGGGGCAGCCTGGCCCCCACCAAGTGCTAGGCTCAGCAGGAGCCACAAGGTGGTCGAATGTGCATTCATCCATTTAAAGGGGAGGTTCAGGAGTCTCCTCACCTGCTTGAACCTCAGTGGGCACAATATCCCCTTCATGGTGGTGGCCTGCTGTGTGCTCCACAACCTGTGTGAGAGCAAGGGGGTGATTTTTCTGCCAGGGTGGGGGGCAGAGGTTGAATAGCTGTCCAGGGCATTCAAGCAGCCAGATACCAATGCCATCAGGCAAGCACATCAAGAGGCTCTGCTCATCAGAGAGTCCTGAGAGAGAGTTTCATCCAAGGCCTGGTGTGAGATTCCCTGTGCCTCTCCTCAAGGGGCCCCTGCATTCCCTTTCTGTGCCTCTCCTCCACCATGCCTCCCTTCCCCTGCCCTCTCTTCCCACTTCTCCCCATCTCCTGCAGAGCAAATAAAAAAGCTTTCTTTTTTGAAACAATAGGACTGTTTATTGGGGGATCTACAACAGGGGAGGGACTGGGGAAAGAAACTGGAATGAGGGAGGGAGCTCAAGGATAGGGCTGGAAGTGGCACCTGCCTCTGGTTGGTTGGGAGGCTTCAGCTGCTCAAGAGGTCCCATCAACTTGTGTGCTGGGGCACCAGTCACCCCTTGGGAGGCTAGGAGAGGAAGCCATGGGGTGGGAGGGAGGTGGCTAATGGCCCGCTCCATGCACAAAACCATGTATTCATTCACCCAGGTGAGGGAAGAGAACATGGCCTTGTGCGGGTGCAACACCTGGTCCCTGGTGGCCTTCCTCTGCTCCCAGTCAGCCCAGTGCTCCTCCTAGTCAGTGGCCTGCTCAAGGTGCTCCTCCTTGAGCCCCCTGGACGAGGGACTGTAGGGAGGCCATCTGCTCCCACATCAGGTCCTTACAGGTTCTTTTCCACCTGTGGATCCAGAGGAGTCATGCACATGGCATGAGAGGTGGGGGGCACCAGCTGTCTCAGCTGTGAAGAAAAGTGACAAGGACAGTCATTGCAGGAGACACTGTGTATGAAGCCTAGCCCTGATCTTGGAGCCAACACTGAAGGTCTTGGTTCAGATGATGGTGGTGTGCTTCAAGCAAGGCTATATGTTGCCTAGACACTTTCCAGCAGAGGCATAGACATCCCAGGGCAGCATCGCTACCCCCACGGCCTGGGCACAAGCAGGCATGGGAAGGTGCCAGCCAGGCCAGGAGCCTGTGGGTGTGAGGGGGGGATGGGGCATCTTGGCTTCCTCATGTCCCACACATGTTGTGTCCAGTACTGGCAGCGTCCCACAGGTTGAGAACTTCTACCTGCTGGGGGGAGGGGTTGGGGGAAGTGTGTGTGAGTGGCAGATGTCGCTTGCCAGAGTGCTACTGGTTTCCCCTCCTGATTCTCACCCCCTGGTAGGTTCCTATGCATGAGATCAGTATCCTCCGCATCGCTGCACTTGATCAGGAGTGGTTGCTGCCTGAGTGAAGGCATGACCCTGTGCCGTGTGCGGCACTCCTGTGTGGTTCCATGACCCCAGCCTCCTTAGGGTCATGTGGTGGCTTGTTGTAAGAAGGTTTCCCACCACAGATGCCTGAGTAAGGCAGGCCTCTCCAGGAACCTTGTGAGAAGGACTGAGAGGTTCCTGGGTGAGAGTGTCCTGGAGCTGAGTGCTCCGGACTGGCACTCCATGTGCATCCACATGCACAAGCTGTTGTGAGAGCCCCAGGCTCAACAGGCTGAGCATGGAGCACTCAGCCCCTCTCAGCCCATCTCCTTCTCTGCGTGTAGAAAAGGCAAGTTATAGAACTCACCTGAAGTGCCTTCCTGGGTTTGTCCAAAGCCTGGGAGACATCCTGGGAGGGGGGTACTGGCTCGAGGGTGAGGAGCAGGTCCTGGTTGGTGGGCATGGCCACCTCCTCATCCAAAATCCTGCCCTCATGGAGGCTGACACTGGGTGTGTCCTGGCTGGACTCGATGACAACAGGGAAGAGGTGATTGACTCTCCTCTCAGAATGGCAACCAGCAGCCTAAAGTAGCAGCAGGTGTGCAGTGCCATTCTGGAGCATTGTCTCTGTTCCATGGCCTTGTGGTAGGCCTGCCGGAGCTCTGTGATCTTCATCTGGACCATGGTTGAGTGTCTGGTTGTGGCCTTTGGTGGCCAGGCTGGTGGTGATCTGGCCGTAGACTTCTCCAATCCTTTTCCTGGTGCAGAGATCTTGGAGGTTGGTCTCCTCCCCCCAGACCTCGATGAGGTCCAGGATCTCTGCACCAGTCCAGGCCAGAGCTCTCCTGCCTCCCTGGCCAGTGGCAACCAAGGGAGCAGCAGGAGCACTGGCAGCCATGGGAGGGTCTGCTGGAGCATTGGGTTCAGTCCTGACTCCCTTGCTTGCTACTCTGTCACACGAGCTTTCACAACTTGCCTTCTCCTGCAGTCTGGAGTTTTAAGCTCCACAGGACAAGTGGAGATGCCAGGTATGGCCAGAGTGGTCAGAAATGCAGCTGTAAGAGGCCTTTGGAAGCCAATTATTTCAAATTAGCAGCACTAATTCGACTGTCCATACTAATGCTATTTCAGAATAACTATTTCAAAATTAGCATTATTCCCTAAGGAAAGCAAGAGTACGGATTTTGAAATAACCAGCCCATTACTTCGAAATAATGGGTTTGGTAATGTGGACACACTGCTTATAAATTCAACCTAAGGGGAGTTATTTCAAAATAACTCCCTAGAGTAGACCAGGGCTCTGATAACTACAGTTCCAACAATATGCCTGTTTTATGCTGAACTGAGTCTATACCCTGGGACTTTCTGGTCAACATCTTTTTAAAGAGCCAGTTCCCTGTTGCAAATCTTTACACTAAATCAAGTGAGTAGTGATTGGTACATCTCTGAGAGGCTGTTTTGAACATCTCTGAGAGGCTGTTTCCCCTTCTCCTTTGCCAAGTCCTTCCCCAAAGATGAACACTTTATTGCAAAGAGCATCACAGCCCTGTCAAGAGTTACTTACGGTTAGATGCTATTCTGTCTTAGGGGTTGTACTCAAGTGAAATCTAAAATTCTGGCCACTTTTGAGCCCCATTATCTATCCATACAAGATACCTGATATCATAGTGAACTATTCTAATTCCATATTTAAGCGAGCCAGGTAAGGTTGGGATCAATGCAGGATTGGAATTATTTGTTCTGATAACACTCAGTTCCCTGTGATGGGTCAGTATGACAGAGGACTCTGCCTGACCAAAGTTACGTTATCCACACTGTCAAAATTTAGCCCCGGGCTGATGCTGCATGAGCATTTTTCAGGGATATTCTTAATAGAATGAGATGTGAATTTGTGTACAATAAACAGCATCTGAAACTATGATTTCTGTAGTATGATGACATGGATCAAATGATTACAAGATTACAAAATATAAGCTATCCCACATAGGGCAGCATGCAAACCAAAAATATACTGCATCATATTCTAGGTCACTGAGGCAAAAAGTAAACCAATTCTATATGAACTTCATGGCCACTAGAACTTTCTCCATGGAATTTTGTCACTCAAGATAAGGAAAAGCAACTGGAACAAATACTAAAACAAATATTGACCTCTCTCCAACAAAAAAAAAGTGTTAAACTAATGCTCTTGGTTAATAAAAGTTCCCTTGATCATGAATTACTCTAATGTTGTGGCCTTTTGCTGCAGTCTTTTTGACACAGGTCCTTTAACTGTGTGTGCTAGACAGCATTTTACTGCTGTTAGTCTAAAGTATGATTCATATCTTCCTTCTGGGAGTGAATTCTTATATACACTTTAATTATTAAATTTCTATTTAGCTTCTCCCCTTCAGTTGCCACTATTTCTAAAACATACTTTATATCATAAAATCATATTCTAAGCAAATAGCAGACCTGTGATTACTCATATTATCGCTATAACAAATCCATTGGAAATACGGTCTACTTAAGACTGGGGGCAGGTTACAGTCAGTACACACCATTTTATATGACTTTTAGACCAATACACATTAGTTACTTTTATTGTAAAGATATCACAGCAAAAATGCTTTATAATAAGGATTAAGAAAAAGGAAATAAATGTCTATAATAAAAGTGATTTCCTACAGAAATATAAAGTGGTTTGTGTTCACAGAAGTTAGTGGACCTGGACAAATACTCCAAAAAAACCCCCGAGACTATTCTCTCAAATAAAAGCTCACATTTGCCATGAACATTCATGTGAGTGATTTTCTTTGCTCCTAAAATGCTCATGAATATTCATGTGAACATGAACCCATTTAAAGGATTGCTCTAAGTATGTCACTGTGACCATCTTGGAATGCGCTTTTCAAAAATTTCCTGCCATGTGATTTAGCTTAACTATTCACAAGTTCTTGAAATATACTGGGTTTTTTTTATTATTATTATTCCAGAAGATGGAGAAAGCTTTGAGGGGAAAAGCTCTTCTAGATTTGATTTTGACAAATGGGGAGAGGAACTGGTTTGAGAATTTGAAAGTGGATGGTAGCTTAGGTGAAAGTGATCATGAAATAATACAATCCATAGTTGTAAGGAATGGTAGGAGGGACAATAGCAAAATAAAAACAAGGGATTTCAAGAAGAAAGATTTTAGCCAACTCAGAGAGTTGGTAGGTAAAATCTCATGGAAAGCAAATCGAAGAGGAAATACTATGGAAGACAGTTTCTTCAAAGATACATTACTAAGGGCAGAGGAGCAAATTAGTCCACTGAATACAAAAGACAGGAAATATGTCAAGAGACCACCCTGGATTAACCAGGTAATATTGAGTGATCTAAAAATAAAAAAGGAATCCTACAAAAACTGGAAACTAGGTGAAATTACAAAAAACAAATATAAACAAATAACATGAGTATGCAGGAGCAAAATTAGAAAGGCCAAGTCATAAAATGATATCAAACTTGCTAGAGTCATACAGGGTAACAAGAAAATATTTTACAAATATATTAGAAACAAGAGGAAGAACAAGGACAGGGTAGCTCCATTACTCAATGAAGAAGGGAAAACAATAACAGAAAATGTGGAAACTGTAGAGGTGCTTAATTACTTCTTTCTCTAGATTTTCACCAAGAAGGTAAGTGGTAATTGGATGCTTAATGTAGTGAATGCCCGTGAAAATAGGGTAGATTCAGAAGTTAATAGGGAAATAATACGTTAAAAATTTCTTAGCTATGTTGGATGTTGTCAAGTCACCGGGGGCCTAATGAAATGCATTACAGAATATTCAAAGAGCTGACTGAGAAAATGTCTGAGCCATTAGCTATTACCTTGGAAAAGTAATGGAATAAGAGAGAGATTCCAGAAGACTGGAGAAGGGCACATACAGGGCATATTTATAAGAATGGAAAGAAGGACAACTCACCAAAGAATTATAAACTAGTCTTCTTAACCTCTACACCAGGCAAGATAATGGAGCAAATAATTAAGAAATCCATTTGCAAACATCTTGAAGTTAATAAATGAAAAGTAATAGCATGGATTTCTTAAGAAAATCATGTCAAACCAAACTGATAGCTTACTTTAACAGTGTGGCAGGCCTAATGGATAGCAGGGAAGCAGTAGATGTGGTATATCTTGAATTTAGTCAGGATCCTGATATATTCTCACATGACTTTCCAATTATCAAATTAGGGAAATAAAACCTAGATAGGGCTACTATAAAGTGGGTGCATAAGCTGTTAGATATCGATTCCAAAAGAGTAGTTATCAGTGGTTCACAGTCATGATGAAAGGATATAATGAGTGGGGTTCCACAGGGATCAGTTCTAGATCTGCATCAAATATATCAGTTATTGAGATAATGGCACAGAGAGTACGCTTGTAACTTTTACAAATAATACCAAGCTGGGAGAGGTTGCAAGTGCTTTGGAGGACAGAATTATAATTCAAAATGTTCAGGACAATCAGTAGAAATAGTCTGAGGTAAATAGGATGAAAATCAACAGAGACAAATGCAAAGTACTCCACTTAGGAAGAAACAATCAGTTACACACATTCAAAATGGGAAATTATTAAAAAAAGACGGATTTAGCCTCCCCAATCAGAAATAAAATAAATTATTAAGAACAAATACTACTACTGTTTCTGTTGTAGTCTAGTCCAGCTGAATTCTGGGTCTTCGTTACTACAGCAAGTTCCCAGTGCCTGGAATAGTTTGTGAAAGTCAGTAGGATATGCAGCATTGCTGAGTATCCTGGAGGACATGTGAAAAACTTTAATTTCCTGACAAAGTTTAATACATCTTTTCTTTTAAAAAATTATTTGTCGTAAATTTACAATTGAAGAACTGTAACAAATACAGAAATTGAACATAAACACATCCCAATTGGTATTTATGGACTTTTCAACAATCTTCCTGTTCTACTGTAAAGTAAAATGTCTGATCGTATCCATGTCTTCAACAGTTTATTAAGTCTTTTGCACAGCCCAAAAATGATCAAACCATTTGTTCTTGAAGTCTTTTTAAACTGTTTTGAGTTGTCTAATGATTGCTTCAGGCTCACAGTTATTTGTTTCCTGTTGGGCTATGTCTTATATCTAATAATGCAATATGGACATGTAAGCCGGCTGGCTAAGTCCTGGGCCCTTGACCTGTGCTCAGGCCTGTAAGTAAAGGTCCAGTGGCTCCTTTCAAACCATGGGACCTGAGGGCAGGAAGCAATGCAAACGCAGTGCCCCCAGTCAATAAGGCCACGGGCCCTGGTGCAGGGTGCTGCAGCAAAGTAAACACAGTCCCACAGTTAGTAAGGCCCTGGCCCTAGTTCAGGGTAGAGCAGCAAAGCAAACACAGTTCTACAGTCAGTAAGGCCTGGCCCTGTTCCAGGGCGGGTCAGCAAACACACACAATTCCAGTGATTAAGACCCAGGCTCTGGTCCAGGGCGGGTCAGCGAACACACACAATTCCAGTGATTAAGGCCCAGGCTCTGGTCCAGGGCGGGTCAGCGAACACACACACAGTTCTCCAGGCACTAGTGCGGAGGGGGAGACGGCCACCTGGTATGTCGGGTGGCGGGGGAATGCGGGCCCTAGCTGCCACTTGGGTCAGCAGGGATCCAGTCCACAACACGCTGACACACTCTAGAATGTCATGAGATCAGCCTGAATGTAGTTGGCTTCCCCTGGGCCACTGCCTAACTCCTGCTCAGATTCTACATGGTACCACGTTGGCTGCTGGTCCTCAGGGTCGTGGTAGTCTGAACCCTTGGGCAGGGTATAGAAGGTCTCCTCTTTGGAGCAAGGGCCCAGTGGTCTGGGCCAGTCCTCAGCCTCTCTAAGGACCTCAGATCCCTGCTGGCTTGACAGCTCAGGGCAGGCCTCTGCTTCCTCCGGTGGCTGAGACCCTAGTGAGCTCCTGGGTTCGGCTTTTATGCTCCCTGTCCTGCCCCTTGGCCTCCATGAAGTTAAAGGGGCAGGACCCAGCTCATCCCACCCAAGCTCAGAGAGGGGTTCTTCCCCCTCAGGGTCAGTGAGCGGCCACCCCTCATTTTTTGAGAGTATGGGATCTTTCGAAAAAGGGGATATTTTTTTGAAAGAACTGCGTCTGGATGGCGCTTTCACTTTCGAAATACTCTTTTTTGAAAGACCGCGTGACACGATTATGCAAATGAAGCACGGGATATTTAAATCCCACGCTTCATTTGCACTTTCAATTTGCCTAATTTACATCCCTCTTTCAACAGAGAGATGTAGTTAGACGTACCCTAAGGCTACGTCTATACTACAAGTTTTCTCGGCAAAAATATGCTAATAAGGGATGCATTTGCATGGGTCGCAATCTAATTTGCATATTTTCTGCTAATCCATTTTTGCACTAGGGTTTTTGCGCAAAAACAAGCAGTGTGGACATTTTCTTTTTGCACAAAAAACCCCTTTTTCTGCAAGATCCTTATGCCCCAAAAAAGGAGGCATACCAATCTTGCGAAAAAAGGGGGTTTTGTGCAAAAAGAAAATGTTCACACTGCTTGTTTTTGCGCAAAAACGCTAGTGCAAAAATGGATTGGCAGAAAATATGCAAATTAGATCATGACTCATGCAAATGAGTCCCTCGTTAGCATATTTTTTGCTGAGAAAACTACTAGTGTAGACATAGCCTAAATGTTTAGCAGATTGCAGTTTCTTGAAAGGAAGCTGCTCTCACTTGTAACTTAAAATTCCAGGTATTTCTTTCACAGGCCAAATACCGGCCAGAACTCAACCTCCCTCCCCCCTGCACTTCCACCCCTTTATCTTTGTTTCTGAGGCTATGGGTATGTCTACACAGCAACATTATTTTGAAATAACTTAGTCCGCATCTACACAGCAGGCAGTTATTTTGAAATAGTGTCATAATCCTGTCAAGCTGCAGGATTTCTTAGTCTGACTCCTGTAACCCTCATTGTACGATGAGTAGGGGAAGTTGTAGGAAGTGTGCTCTATTTTGAAATAAGTGCTGTATAGATGCTCCCAATTTCGAAATAAACTATTTCAAAATAAGCAATACAATTGATGTAACCCATTTTGTGTAGCTTATTTTGAGTTAAGCCCTGCTGTGTAGACTCACCCTAAGTCAGATAGAGCAAAGCAATGTGGGTAAGCATACCACAGGGCAGTGTTGTGGGAAGGCAGAGCTGATCCCTGTGCTTCTTGGGATTCCCTCTGAGTTCTCCCACAGCATTCTCAGCTGCTGGGAAGAGAATCATGAGTAGCTCAGTGAGCTCTGTGTGCTGAGGAATGTCCAAGCAGCATAGAAGTTCCTCCAGCCTTTCCTCTGCAGCACAGTCTGCCTGCCGCTTTTTTTCTAGCAGAGCAGAACAGAAGCATTCCCCCAAATGAAGCAGCTCACACAGCTGTCAGATGAGTCCCAGAGCACTGAAAGGGGAGAGGTGCATGTCTGCAGGCCTGCAGAAATCACAAAATACTGAGCACAGCCATCAAGGCAGGCATTGTGGAATACTGGTGGAAGTCAGTTCTCTCGACAAAACAGACATCAGAGTCCACACTGGCGCTTTGTTGACAATAAAGGAAGGAGAAAAGAAAAAAAAATTCTCGCAGGGGTAGAAGTTTTTTTGTTGCCAAAACTAGGTGTTTTTTTCCCAACAAAGGTCAAACTGTAGTGTAAATGCTCTCACTGTTTTGTCACCACCAAAGCATGCCATTGTAAATAAGGCCTTAGATGTTCTCAGCAATCATCCTAGGCAGAGATTCAGTGAAGAATGAACTCTGATTATTTCCCTTCCATCCCTTAAATATATTTCTTTGTTTTCTAGTGATATTCCCCCTACTCCCTCAGTGGAAAAATACTGTTATTCCATCATGGAGTCCAGTACCAGAGTGACTTAAACACATGACTCTGCTGTGTCAAAGCCACTATGAGTCAGCTATGAGCTACTCATTTGTAGCACCTCAGGAAAGCTTCTTTGGAAGATTAGCATCTTCAAAGACCTATTGTTCTCTCTAATGGTCCATTGAATTTGTCCTCAGCTGGCTAGATTGACTAATTGCATTTTGTCTGGTGTGTTGCTCCCAAGGGGCAAACATTTTTTCAATACAGACATATAGTCAAGATTCTTAAATCTAGATACAAAAATGAAAAAATACACACAAACAAATAGGATAATCATTTTCAGTAAATAATACCCTTTTCAATGAAACATCACAGATCCACCTTGCATAAAACACATTTTAGTTATGCTAAAATCATATAATAATATTTCTAAGTAGAATATGGGGTGTAGTGTGACCCTGTAATGATTGTCTTTGGTTTGAGCAGCTACTAAGTGTACTCAGCACTCTGCGAACCAATATGTTTTTGAGTATGTGAGACTATATCTTGTGCTGACATACATAAGCTTTAGCAAAACACAGGAATTCTGAACTATGGTTCATTAGATGTTATTACTATCCTTGGATATGATTAAGTTCTAACATGGCTTTAACATGCCATGAAGGCAGTGAAAACGATGGTGTCTTCAAACATCTCCCATTGTAAAAAATTGTTAAACAAGTGCATTCTGTTCAAGTGATCATATTTAACCAGTGCAAACAAATCCATTTTTATTTTTATTGTATGGCATAATTGGTATTGTTATTAACAACAACATTGTGCATCTCTGTTCTTCGGGCCTCCTCACTATTTCATCAACATTGCTGTTTATCTATGATAAAAATACTGTTTCTCCATCTCTTCTTTACAATTAAAGCATTTTAAGTTACTTTCTATATGTATTTGTTCTATGGACCCCCCCCCCCCCCCCCCCCCCACTCCACATATTAGCAATATGACAAAGGAACCACCCCCCCCAGAGCTCTGATTGTTTAGAGTTGTAGTTTTCAAATTATGGGTCCCAGCCCAGTACTGGGCTGTGAAATGTTAGGCACAGGGTCTCATTGCTGCAGGGGGTCTGGTGACCAGTGAGAGTTCTGCGGCAGACTGCACAGCAGGCCCGGTTCATAGTTGGGGGGGGGGAAGGGATCCACGCACTGTTCCTGCCCTGAGCACGAGCTCCACACTCCCACAGTTCTGGGGTGCAGCATAGTCTGCGGTGCCAGGAGAGACAGGAAGTTGGCCTTAGTGTCCTCACTGCACTGCTGAGTAGGAGCTGCTCAAGGTAAGCCCCAGCCCTGCCCCCGACCCCCCCAAAGCTGGAACCCTACACCCCAAAGCTTTCATCCTCAACCTTACCCTGGAGCCCACACTCTAGTCAAATTATGTTGGGTGATGGGATCAACAATTTTCTTCAATTGGGTCATAAGAAAAAAGTTTGAAAACCCCACTGCTTTAGAGCATGGGCAGAAACGAACAGGAAAAAAACACTCTCTCTACCACTTCCCAGAGCTTTTGTTGGCTAAAAATGTGATTTTCCCTTCTGGTTCATCTCCTTGGGAAAACACATGGCCTCGTTAAATGTTGCTGTTGTGAGCAAACAGGAGGTCCAAGCGGAAACTGAACTCAAGAAAGGCCTTGGGAGAAAAACCTATTCTTGCTTACAGACAATCCCCTAACCTGTAATGTATTCTTTCTGGTAACCATGCCACATAACCACATCATAAGCCTCCAGGAACCCGGCCCCGCAACCAGAAAAGATGCCAACTCTGCCCACATATCTACACTGATGAATTCATCATTGGAGCAAACAACACTAGCCACAAAATCAAAGGGTCATTTGACTGCTCATCTAGTAATTTGATCTACACCATCAAATGCCAACAGTGCCCCTCTACTATATATATTGGTCAAACTGGACACTCTCTACGTGAAAGAATCAATGGACACAAATCGGATATACGTAAAGAAAATACTCAGAAGCCAGTGGCAGAACATTTCTGTTTACCTAATCATAATCTCACAGATCTGAAGGTGGCGGTCTTGTCACAGGCCAGTTCCTCAAGCCAAATCCACAGGGAAAGCTTGGAATTACAATACATATGCAAATTCAATTCAATTAATTATGGACTTAATCAAGATATGGGGTGGTGGCACCTTTATCAATGAAGCTGCTAACTACTTTCTGAATGGTATCCTTCCTGCCTTTTCCATCCACTAACTTTGATCTTTATCTACTTAGGTTTAGCACCCTTTCTCCTGATATGCGTAGAGGTAGGGGGGTGGGTGACAGAACATCTCTCCCCACCCCCCCTTCCCTTCTCCTATTTATTTTAAGTTTCCTTATCCTCTAATCGTAACTCCGGTCATCTGAAGAAGTGGGCTGTGCCCACGAAAGCTCATGATACCATCTACATGTTTTGTTAGTCTATAAAGTGCTACCAGACCATTTGCTTGCTGTTTTTTTTCTGTAACAGACTAACTCGGCTACCCCCCTGAAGCTCAAGAAAGAGAGGCACAGTGAGAAAACAGAGTGCGAGGTACGTATGAGCCTACCTTGCATGTAAGAATAAATCATTGCTCAAAGAGCATGAGGTGTCTTAATCATCACCTGAGGTGGGGGGCGTTGGATGGAGAATGTTAATGATAAAGTTAGTGTTCCCTTAAATACCTTGGAATTAGCTAATACTCCCTTTGATTTGTCTTTTCAATGATTTGGGGGTTTTGTCTGTGGCAATAAAACTGTTAGAATAGGTCTGTGTGATGGAGTCGTCCCACAGTAAATCCCTTTCCTCTCCAAAGGCTGTAGGAGTTTAGAGCAGTGAAATGCTGAGTTGCCACCTACTGCCCAACATTTTTCCTTCCCATCACCATGGGAACCTCTATTTTCTACCTTTCACGCATGCTCCTGGAACTGTTTTCTACATTGGAATTATGAAGGTGGGAAGTGTAGATTTCTCCATTCATTACTCATCGTTTGAATTCCTGCCTAGAGTGTTCCATCATTAGGTGATTCTGTTTTCAGTTCATCTCATAATCCAGTGATACATCGTGGGCATGTGGATGAATGAGGACATGTTTTGTTTGTTGTTTAGGAAGAAAATAGTGATATTAACTTTCAGGGGCCGTGTTTAGCACACTGTAAGTTTGAGGATTTTGCTCAAAGGAAAATTAAAATTGAAGCAGTAGTTTTACACCAGCTAACTGGGGGGAGCCTTTCATTTGGGACACCCCCATGAGAGTCAAGACAACCCATGTAGAAAGTATTATAAAAAGGCTGGCCTCTGTCTCTTATTTGATTCCTTGTCTTTGCTGCCATCGCTCTTATACAAGCATTACAGGCAGTGATTCAATCCAGTGTCTTTGTAATAATACAGCTCCCAGTTCTCCTTGTGAAGAAACTGTGGAGAGCTTGATCTCTTTCTCTCTCAATGAACTGCACCTCTGGTTCTGAGGTCAGTACGCATTTGAGATCTTTGAACTCTTTCATGTTTGATACCCATCTTTCAGCAGTTTTATTAGGTAAACTGTTTGGGCAGCATTAATGGGTATAAATTTACTAACATAATCCAATGTGTCTTGCAGTATCTCTATTAAAGCTTAACCCTGTATAGCACAACCAGGCCCTAGGGTGATTTTTTCTCTCTAGTGATTTAATTCAGAGTTTCTCTTTTGTTAAAGAATGCTTAAAGCACTCACTTCTAATAAAGACTGTGCTTTATGATGTACTGTCACAACTAAATGGTTTCTTAACTCAGTGCTTTTTGACCGGTTTGAAGAAAGAAAGAAACTGTTGATTCATCCTACAAGGGAGTCAATTAGCAAAAGGAAAAGATTATTTGAAAGGGATGGCTTTGAAATAGATGGCAGGAATGTAACAAGTTTCCATGGGGTGCCAAGAGTTTCATCAGAATATTTAAATTTCAATTTGTTTCACATAGGTCTACCTTGGCCTTCCCTATTTATATATAATAATACTGCAGAGATTCTTTGTGGAAGCTGTTCTTTCTTTGCTTATCTTTCTGTCTCCCACAGTAAGAAGAAAAATCAAACCATGTCCAGAATACACCATGGGCCAAGAATCAGAAGCAATTTAATTTTTGTTTTGTTTTGTTTTGAGATGCTATCACTGAATGAATTTATGGCACTAATAATGAATATGGGCATAAAATGTGATTTTTATTCTCTCCACAAAATTAACAGATCTAGCAGTGCAGCACTGAGCCCGTGCAATGAATTGCCTGTGATACCATTGAGCACCGGTTGACCTCAGAATACTTACTAAGGGGAGATTGATTTCAATTGAAATCAAAGTATGCCATAGACCCTTACATTTAAGTAGAAAGAAAGATGTGTTCTCATGTTCAGGACAAATGTTATGCTGTGTATTTTAATACTAGATGACTTACCTGACATTACCTGGGTCCTTCAGAGCAGGGGGCTGGTGGTGTGGGGGATGTAGAAATCAGGGCATGGCCTTGGGCAAGTTGGGGAGTGAAGGCAGGAGGCTGGGAGCATGGAGATATGTGAGAGTGAGGATTGGAAGGTGAGGACGGGCTCAGGGTGGGAGGTCCTATCTGGTGGGGTCTTTTCTTCCCAGCCACCAGGGAACTTCTGTCTCCTTAGCCGTCCTCCTTGACTGCTAGGGACCTTCTCTCCCCCTTCTCCCCCCAACCCCATTGCTGCTGCCAAGAGCTAGGGGGAGGAAAGGGTTTGGCGCAGGGAGGCTACTTACCCAGTCTGACAGCAGGCAAGATGACAGAGCCCCAGCTCTGCTGGCCACCCTCTTGGTAGTGTATCTGCCCTCAGTGGTGACTCAACATATAGCTCTCCCCTGCCCTCACTGCCCCCAGTGGCCACTCTCAGTATCACTCCACTCCTCTCTGTTCCCCTCCATTTTCCCTCCTCTGTCTGCCCCCTCCCTTAGCATGTTATGAAAAATAGCCTCATTTCTGGCACTTCCCATTGCCTTGGCACAACCAAACCATGACCTGGCTTTAAGTTAGGATAAGAGGAAGTTACATATCAATTCTCTCCTCTCTCCATCATCCCCTGCTAGTGATTGCTCTAGTGCTGTAGTGGTCTCTTCTCCAGTAGATAGGGATTGGCTCAGCCAGGGTCAACACCTGAGTCTGCTCACTTCCAGAGATGGGGAGGTAATAGAGTCCAGTAACATATGTATGTCCAATGTCCCCACAGTTCATGTCCAGGCCAGTGAGGGATGGGTGTCATTGCTTTAGAGCTTACCTTGTGTCTATCCTCCTGTGATCCAGAGGGGAAAGGGTTTTTAATTCCCCCATTCAGGGAAGGAATGTTGGTATGGAGACCAAGGCTCTCCTTCTCCACTAGGCTTTGAATCAGGGCAGTAGGAGAAGCAGAAATAGCTAACACTGATGAGGCTGCTTCCATAGCCACATAATACCAATTACCCTCCCAGTCAAAGTTGTGGTCAAAAGCCTTGCAAATGATTCACCAGAAGATGGAGTGAAGAATGTCCCTTCAAGGTTAGCTGCTGCTTGCAGTCCCCGCCCCTGAACTCAGTATTCCAGCTGGGCCTCATTTAGGAGACCCCAAGATACATGTGTACTCTCATCCTGTCTGCCCCCTCCTGAGCTGTCTTGCTCTCCTTTAAGGTACTCTTCTAGTTGAAGTAGGCCCTGCAGGTTAAATGGTGTGGAGCTACTTGAGTCCAGAGCTGCTCCTGAACCCCTTCCGTGCCAGGGTTATAGTCGGGGTTATAGACTCCGTCACAGAAAATCCCTGATGTAGAATTTATTCTCTAATGACTAGCCAAGGCATGGAAGCACACAGTTACTAAGTAAGTTTTTTCCCTCCCCCTTTTTTATAGTAAAATTAATTACATAAACCCACACGTGACTCATATTTTCAGTATGGTTGCGTCTACATTGAGTAGCTTATTTTGAGTGTATTTTGAAATAGCTTATTTCAAAATTTGGCACTGTCTACACAGTGCCAAATTTTGAAATAGAGTGTTATTCTGATACATCCCTTATTCCTCGTGGAATGAGGTTTACAGGGACATCAGAATAGCGAGACCATTATTTCGAAAGCTATTTTGAAATAATGGGCTTGTTTAAAAGAGTCAGCATAGCTATTTCGAGATACCAAAAGTATCCTGAAATAGCGCCACTCTCTAGATGCACCCATGGTGAACATTTTTTTTTCTTACAACAAGTTGTAGTTTTCTACAGTACATACTCGGAAAAAGAAAAGTAAAATCAGAGTGCAAATTTTTGGGGACTATTAATTCATTACAACTCAAAATGATTAACCATTTTTTGAAACTTCTCAGAAAATTCAGGTTAAACTCAGATTATATGATGAAAATTTCAGACAGATACACTGAGTTTTGTATTGGGGTTTAATCAGGTTCCACATGTCTTTCCTTTACCTTTCCTTTTGTTTCATTACATTTAGTTATTTTGTGCTGTTGATAATTTGATGCTTTTGCAGATTCTGAAAAATAATGCATTTTAATTCAATGGGTTTTACTATGCATTTTTTTTCTAATCATTTGCAGTTCTGGGGAGTAAGGACAGAATTTGGGGTTGGAAATTGGCTGTATTCAGGAGTAGAAGTGACAGAACCTTTGCAATGATCTCAGCAGAGGTATTTGCATATTTGGAGCACCTAGGAGCTACTCTGTTGGTGCTATTTCATCATCTTTATATAAAATAAAGAGAATGGTCTGACTAAAAACAACCCAAAGTGGAATCATCTGCTTTTGAATAGAAACAGAAGTGCTATATTCATATATAAAAAGAGAAATTCATAAGAACTACTGTCCCATCATCATTCAGAATGGAAAAAACATCTTTAAAAAAAAGAACAGTTACTTTGAAAATAAGCTTGTAATATATTACTACAGAAACACGTATGGAGTATAAAATCTGTTTGTGGCAGAAAAGGTGGGCATAATGTGAGAATTCTTGTGACATCTAAACTCAGAGATGTTGTTTAAGGCAGCTGACAGGAAGCAATAATATTCCTTTTTTTTCCCCAGAGGGAAAGGAAGTACTGTGAGAGGGAAAGAATCAGAGAAAAAGGTGATATTAGTATGGAGAAGAATCAGTAAGAACATGACGTGGTTAAGAGTATTAGGAGGATTCCTAGAAGCAGAGAAGGATAAGGGAATTGTATTAATCAGGTGGTTTTCAGCATATAGGTGTAAAGATCTTTCCACTGAGGATTAAATTCAGAGGATTAAAGCAGCTAGTAATTGTCTGAATAAGGGTCTCATTACCCACATACATAGATATAGATAGTTTTAATATGTTGGAGATTTATGGCTCATCATTGAATTAATGAGCTCTCTACATTTTGGATTCATATGCAAACTTGATGGGATCAGACTGGGTTTTAGGATGCGTCTACACAGCTATGCAAGTTGCATAGCTTATTTCGTAGTAATTTCAAAATGTCTTATTTTGAAATTTGGCACTGTCTACACAGCGCCAAATTTCTAAATAAAGTGCTATTCTGACAAATCCCTTAACCTTCATGGAATGAGGATTACAGGGATGCCGGAATAGTGTGCCTGTTATTTCAAAATATATTTCAAAATAACGGGCACATTTAAAGACATGGAATTGCTATTTCAGGATACTTCTGGTTGAAACAGTCTACCAAGGCTATCTCTGAATCTCTATATTCTTGTAACAGTGTCTGCCATCATGATCACTGAGCACCTAGCCTGTGTTACAGCTCATGGACATATTTAAAGAAAAGGTCATATGGATTTTATTTATTTATTTATTTGACCCACAGGTGGCTGGGATTCAGTGGGTTGCAATAGTTCAGACATGTTGAGCCAACCATGAGCAGCACTGACAACTTGTCTCACAGAATCAGGCAACAGACACCTCACCTAATAAGACACCTTATTTATAGCCTGTTATCTTAATTTGTTATTTTCAGTGTTGTTAAAGAATTCACGCCCTATTAGTTTTTGATGTATTAATGTCCCTGGATAGCAATTTGCCTCTAGTGCATTTAATCTATAAAATTTCTCCCTGAGTTCACTTTCTGAATTACACATTTTAAAATAATCTTTAAACAACTTTATCTTTGTGTGTGGTGTGATAGGTTGAGGGTTTGGTTTTATTTAATGCGTGTTTGACTTTGCTGATGTTGCACTATTGAGCAGCACCCTGAAAAAGCTAAGCAAAAACAACCCCCGAAAAAACCAAAAACCCAGACGAGTGCTTTAGCTATAAAGAGCCAGTCAAACAGAGTTCAGAATAAGTTACACTGAGCAAACATCCTTAAAACACAGCTGTTCAGCAGTAATATCACTAATATCATATATATAGTAGCCCAGTGTCTGTGCGTCTGTAACGCTGACGTACACGGCCACGCCCCCGGCCGTGTACATCAGCGCCCTGCCCCCCTTCCCCTCGCTCCCTGGCTCTTTGGGCCCCATGGCCCCCGGACACCCCCTCCCACCAGTGCTGCTTCCCTCCCCTTCCTTGGCCTCCTCCCCATCCTCCTCCAGCCCGACAGCCCTGATCTTCGCCCAGCTCTGCTTTCCCCCCCTTCCGGCCAGCCCCATCCCCTTCCCCTCCCTGCGTGGTGCGCTGTGGTGTGCTGCGCCGCTCCCAGCTGAGCGGCGCCCGTCGGGCCCCGGCAGGAGCACCGCTCAGCTGGGAGCGGCGCAGCATGCCACAGGGGCAGACGGGGACGGAGGGGAGCAGGGGCGGGGCAGGGCACCACACAGGAGGGGAAGGGGCGGGACTGGCTGGAAGGGGGTGGGAAGCATAGCTGGGGGCTGGGGGCTGGAGGGGAGGATGGGGAGGGAAGCAGCACAGGTGCGGGGTGTCTGGGGCTGTGGGGCTGGCTGGCAGGAAAAGAGGGTGGGAAGCAGAGCTGGGGGGGGATCGGGGCCGTGGGGCTGGACGGGAAGAGGCGGGCAGGAAGCAGACCTGGCGAGGGGGGGAGTGATGCAGCCACTGGCCACTTGCCGCCACTTGCTCCCCCGGCGGGGCCCAGCTGAGCGCCGCTCAGGTGGGCCCGGTGGGACAGGAAGGGGGGGCGGGGCAGTGATGTACATGGCCAGGGGGCGGGGCCATGTACATCACCGCCCCCCCTTCCTCCTCCCGCCGTGGCGCTGAGTGGTGCGCCCCTCAGCCGGGCCACCGCGGGAGAGGGGAAGGAGAGGCGGTGACGTAGACAGCCCCACCCCCTGGCCATGTACATCACTGCCCTGCCCCCTCCTCCCCCGTGGCAGCCCGGCTGAGCACGTAACACTCAGCTGAGCTGCCACGGAGGGAGGGGAAGGGGGCGGGGCCGTGTACGTCACCGGCCCCCTTCCCCTCCCGCTGTGGCACTCGGCTGAGAGCTGCGCCCCTCAGCCGGGCCGCCGGGGGAGCCAGCAGCGCAAGGGGCTGTTTGGGCTCCCCCGGGGTGGGAGGGGAAGGGAGGGCGGTGATGTACATGGCCCCGGCCCCGGCCGTGTATGTCACCGCCACCCCCCTCCCTCTCAGCAGCCCAGCTGAGTAGGCAGCACTCAGCCAAGCGCCACGGCGGGAGGGAAGGGGAAGAGGAGGGGGGGCGGGGAGAGATGGAGGAGAGAGAGGCAGGAGGAGGAGAAGAGAAAGGGAGAGTGAGAGGCAGGAGGGGAGAAGAGAAAGAAAGAGATGGAGAGAGGCAGGAGGCGGAGGAGAGCTAAGGGGAAGCAGAGAGAGAGAGAGAGAGAGAGAGAGAGAGAGAGAGACAGAGCGAGAGAGCTCAGGAGACAAGACCTGAAAATCCCGTCTTATGACGGGCTAATTGGCTAGTAATTATAATAGAAGGCAAAAATATCAAGAAAGTCAAACAGATCATTTACCAGGGCAGCACAATATTAGCCAATGGAGACCTTAAGAAAGAAGGACCAGAAAGGCATCGGGGTGCCATTTCAGATTTTGGGTGGGAGGGGCAACTTTAAGGGGCAATTTAGGCACTATAAACAAACTCACCTCCCAAATGGCACCGCTGGAAGGTATCCACAACATTCAACAAGCATAACAACATGCATAAATCAAAGTTGAAATAAAACAAAACAAAGCAAAAATTAAAGAGAGCTGAGAATTTTCTGTTCAAATATAATCTCAGCGCTGGGCCAGACTGTGAGAGATGGAGCAATGTCAAAATATTATAGGTAGAAAACTAAATGAAACTGAGTGCCTACAAAGTGATCCAATAAATTACAAACCATCAGTAAGTCCCCCATAGAATTAGAAGGAAACCTTGGATGTATATGAGGAATTTACTACTGATCCCAAGATTCAGCGCTCCACATTAATCTATCAAATGGAAAGCAACTGCTGTGAGAAAATGAAGGCACCCAAGAGAAACCTTAAGGAGAGCCCTTAGCATAAGGGCAGGACCGTTGATCTTGACACAACAGAGCAGATAGAAGCAGCAGCTAATTACACACAGAGATAAAACCTGGTTTGACCTTGAGTATCAACACTGGTAGAAGAACTTAATAATACAAAAAATAGTCTAGTAGCACCTAAAAGACTAACATGTAGCTGGTATCATGAGCTTTCATGGAAAAACCCCACTTCTTCAGATGACTGGAGTATAATACAGGGGTGGCCAACCTGCAGCTCACGAGACGCATGAGCCTCGTGAAGAAAAAAATTGCAGCTCCTGACGGAACTGGGACGGAACCCAGAACCGCTCAGGTCAGTCGCTCTCATGGCTGGGCCGCTGTGAGCCATATGCGTGCTCATAACCCGCGCCGTTCTGCTCACAGCCCCCAGTGCACTACGTCATATCCTGCATGTGTAGGCCGGGTCGCACACAGCGTCCCAGTGTGCACGTGCTAGCAGCCGGCTACTAAGCGCAGGCAGCGGCAGGGGCTCCGGGTGCAGCAGCGGTGCCAGCGGTGGTGGCTCTGGGACCTGGGCATAAGGTTAGTGGGGGGAGGGGAATTGGGTTAGAGCGAGGGGGAGATGCCTGGCTCTGGAGAAGGGGAAGGGAGAGAAGGGGGATCGGGTGGGGGGTGCGCATGGTGTCCCGGATTCACATGGCGGTAGCAGCAGTGGTGGCGGCACAGCTCTGGCTCCGGGACCCAAGCATAAAGTTGGGGGGGGGGCAGGGGTGCACACGGCATGCCGGCCACTCAGCGCACACGTGTCATCTGAAGGGAGACGCACATCTGTAGTGGCCGGCTCCAGGACTTGAGAATTAGATTAGAGTGGGGTGTGTGTGTGTGTGTGTGTGTGCGCGCGCGTGCTTGCCTGGCTCTAGTCTGGGGGAAGGGAGGAGGATTGAGCTGGGGGGCAGGGTGCGCATGGCATCCCAGGCAGCATGTCTCAAGGCCAGCCACTCAGCGCGTGTACCCCAGCGCCTGGAGGGAGACGTGTGTGGCTGTAGTGGCAGCTTCCGTGACCCTAGAATTAGATTGGGGAGGGGTATTGGGTTGGTGAGGGCTGTTCCTGGCTCTGGGGAAGGGGAGGAGGATTGGGTTGGAAAGGTGTGCCTGGCTCTGGGGAAGGGGAGGCGGATTGGGTTAGAGCAGGGGGTGCCTGGGGGAGGG
Organism: Rafetus swinhoei; assembly: GCA_019425775.1. Taxonomy (NCBI): domain Eukaryota; kingdom Metazoa; phylum Chordata; order Testudines; family Trionychidae; genus Rafetus; species Rafetus swinhoei. The sequence goes on from CM033424.1 coordinate 124,349,287, forward strand.
GAGGGAAAGAGCAGTGAGCCTCATGCTTCTCACGAGCTGCAGGTTGGCCACCCCTGTATTATACTCAGCGTGCTTCCTGAGACCCAGGATCCCCAGGTACTGGCCCCAGCTGTCTCTGTCCCCTCCCGCTGGCCAGACCCCCCCCACGAGTACCCTGCCCCAGTACCCTGCCCCCACCAGCACAGTTGGGGCCACATGAGTGGGGTTTGGGGGGGTTGTTTTTTTGCATCTCACTTGTGTGGTCCCGACTGACTTTTCTGTGGATCAGTGACCCCTTACTCAAAACAGGATCACCGCCCCTCTCATAAATAAAGACAACGCTGAAACATTTTGTGTTGACATGATATTTTATTTAAAAATTAAGCCTGGCCAACAAGCCCCCAATTGGGGCTAAGCCCCCATCTGGCCGCAGAATCATGACTCATGCACCCCCCAGACCCCAAACCTGAGCCTATCATACATGGGAACCCCCTGTCCTGAGCCGCTCACATCCGCAAACTCCTGCACCCCCACTTCCCCAGTCTTCTGCCACAACACTCCTGCACCATCCACACACTGCAAATCTTTGTCCTGAGCCCATCATACCCTCAGCCTCCCTGCCCTGAGCCCCTCACACACCCTAACCCAAACTCCTGCACCCTCACAGCCACAAGCCTGTGGCTTGCTCAGCACCCCAACCCTCCCCCTGACCACAACACTCTCCAGCCTGGAGCCTCCTCCCTGAGCCAGCATCCTCTTCTGTACTTCTTCCTGCACGCAAATTCCCTCCCAGAACTTGCACCTTTCACCCCTTCCCAGTGCTTTTTCTGTGCTGGTATGTCCCGGGACGGTGTACTGGCACCTATTTTTTCCTGGCACGGTGTGGGTTCTTTTTTTTTTTCTCAACAACTCTCCTGCCTTCCCTCCCCGCCAGCCCAGGTATGTGGCTCTTCACGCTCTATCCACTGCTATTTTGGCTCTTTGTCTCTAAGGCTATGTCTAGACTACATGGCTCCGTCGACGGAGCCATGTAAATTAGTTTATTCGGCAGAGTCAAAGAAGCGGGGATTTAAATAATCCCCACTTCATTAAAATAAACATGGCCGCCGCGCTGTGCCGACGATCAGCTGACTCGGCACAGTGGGGCAGTCTAGAAGCGGCGTGGTCGACAAAGGCTTCCTGATTTTCATGGCTCCGCCGATGGAGCCATGTAGTCTAGACACACCCCAACAGGTTGGCCACCCCTCGTATAATAAGTCCATGTTTTGTTAGTCTTTGAGGTGCTACTAGAATATTTGTTGTTTTTTAAGTTATTGCTATTACAGACTACCTCGGCTATTCCTCTGAAATTAATAATGCAAATCATTGAGCCACAATATATTTATTTTTGTAAGAATGAGAAATCCAGTTTTGTGCTTATTAAATACCTGGGTTTGTTATTATCCTTTCCCATATTTTCCAGGCAGTTAATAATTTGATATTTATTATTAAACAGTTTTCTCAGCATTTCTCTCCTCACCCGCACCTTTAAAAAATCTTAGAGGATTTTTGAAGAAAATAAACAGGACTTTTAGGGTACGTCTACAGAAGTAGCGCATGCCTCAAAATAAACTATGCAATTTGAGCTATGCAAACTGTGTAGCTTACTTCAAAATACCTGATTTCAAAATTTGGCGCTGTCTACACAGCACTTTTTTTTTAAATAAATTGTTATTCTACTGACTTCCTTAATCCTCGTACAACAAGGTTTACAGGAAGTCGGATTAAGAAGCCCGTTATTTCGAATTTATTTCAAAATAATGGGCTTCTTGTGTAGACAGCACATAATTTTATTTTGGAATAACTTGATTTTACCTTTGTATTATGAATGAAAGCATTCTTGTCTACAGAGAATGTTAAAAGTTTGTATAGCTGGGGAAATTTCCTGACATATTTATTATGTCACATATATAATAAGTGGTATCACATATATAATAAGTGGTACATAAAAAGTCGCTGTTCTGAATTTAGAGCACACAGAAGGGGAGTTATACCAGCATAGCTATTTAGATACTAGCTAATAGCCTGTCATAAGATGGGATTCGGGTCTCTCCTCCACGTCTCTCTCTCTCTCCTCCTCCTACTGCCTCCCCTGTCTCTCTCTCAGCTCTCCTCCGCCTCCTGCCTCTCTCTCCTTCTCTCTCTTTTTCTTCTCCTCCCCCTCCTGCCTCTCACTCAGGGGACCGCGGAGCCCAAACAGTCGCTTGAGCTGCTTGCTCCTGCGCGGCAGCCCAGCTGAGCGGTGCAGAAGTCAGCCGAGTGCCACTGTGGGAGGCGAAGGGGGGCGGGGCGGTGATGTTCACAGCCAGGGGGCGGGGCCTGGAGACGCTGTCATGCCACACGTCACCGCTCCACCTCTCTTTCCCTCCCCTTCCCACTGTGGTGCTCAGCTGACTTCTGCGCCACTCAGCCAGGCTGCTGCGGGGGAGCAAGCGGCGCAAGCAGCCATTTGGGCGCCGTGGTCCCCATGCAGCACCCACGGAGGAGGTGAAGGACGTGACTCAACAGCATCGCCCAGAGGCAACAGCCAGCATTTCAGCGTTACGGAGTCACAGACATTGGGCTACTATATATATGACTAGCCAATTAGCCTGTCATAAGACGGGATTTTCAGGTCTCTCCTCCACATTCGTCTTCTCTCCTGAGCCTCTGGTCTCTCGCTCTGTCTCTCTCTCTCTCTTTCTCTCTGTCTCCTCCTCCTACTGCCTCCCCCCCCTCAGCTCTCCTCTGCCTTCTGCTTCTCTCTCCGTCTCTCCCTTTCTCTTTTCCTCCTCCTCCTACCTCTCACTCTCTCTCCGCTCTGTCTCTCTCTTTCTCTTCTCCCCCTCCTGCTTCTCACTCTCTCTCCACTCTCCTCTGTCTCCGTCGGGGATGCATGCTCATCCAGGCCCCGCCCCCTGGGCGTGTACGTCACTGCCCCGCCACTCTTTGCCTCCCGCCGGGGTGCTCAGCAAGGGGGGTGGGGCGGTGATGTTCATGGCCAGGGGGCGGGGCCTGGAGCCGCTGTCACGCCGCACATCACTGCCCCGTCCCCCTTCGCCTCCCGCCGTAGTGCTCGGCTGAGTTCTGTGCAGCTCAGCCGGGCCGCCGCAGGGGAGCAAATGGAGAAGTGGCAGTTTGGGCTCCCCCATGGCGGCCTGGCTGAGCAGCGCAGAAGTCAGCCGAGCACCACAGCGGCAGGTGAAGGAGGGTGGGGCAGTGACGAATAGGGTTGCCAGGTGTCTGGTTTTCTACCAGACAATCCAGTTTTAGGGCCCTCTGTCTGGTAAAAAAAATCAGAAAATACCGGACATGTACAATGTCCGGTATTTTCTGGTTCTCCAGCTGGGCGCCAGACGGAAGCCTGGCGGGGGCCGGGGAGTGGCTGGGAGGCACGGCACGATCGGCGCTGGGAGCCTCTAGTTGCTTCTGGGAAACAGGGGAAGCTCTGTCCCTGCTCCTCAGCGCTGTTCCAGCGAGTGCTGGAGCTGCAGCTGTACTTGCTTCGCTGGGACCATGAGCGGAGCGGGCAGCACCCTGGGATCTGCACGTGCCCGGGTGAGTCCGGCTCCCTGCCTGCCGATTCCCTCACACCGCCACCCCGCCAGCCAGTTCCTCCTCCCGATCTCCCACGGCTAGACCCTTGGCCTCTGACCCCCAACCCCAACCAACTTTGCTTCCTGCCAGCTGCCCTCCCCGTTCTCCCCTGGTCAGCCACGCTGCCTCTGACCTCCCCAGCTCTGCTTCCCACCCCTCCCACCCAGCCCCACTCCTCTCCCGGCCAGTCCCTCCCCCTTCCTGACCCCGATCAAGTGTGTCTGTTTTTTTTTTACCCTACCTAGTAACCAGGCCCCGCCCCCTGGCCGTGTACGTCACCGCCCCGCCCCCCCTTCCTCCTGCTGTGGCATTCGGCTGACTTCTGCGCCACTCAGCCAGGCTGCCGCAGGGAAGCAAGCGGCGCAAGCAGCCATTTGGGCCCCGTGGTCCCCATTCAGCACCCCTGTTCTGCATGGGGAGCGCGGGGCCCAAACGGATGCTTCCGCCGCTTGCTCCCCCGTGGTGGCCCGGCTGAGTGGTGCAGAAGTCAGCCGAGCGCCACGGCGGGAGGCAACAGCTCCCCCTAGAGGCAACTCATAATGCTACAGTGTTACAGAGTCACAGACATTGGGCTACTATATATATGATATGGCTATACCAGAATAGCTCTCAATATATAGCGATGTATGTAGCTTTTCCCTCAGATAGACAAGATCTTAGTTTAATACATTGTTTAAAAACAAAAATACAGGGGAAATAAACCTGGGTTGCACTGGTGTTTTGTAAGTTGCAACCATTTAAGGTATGAATTGAAGGACACCATGTTCATGACTATAGTTATTCTGCCTATATGGAGAAAGATTCCATAGGAGTTAAGGGGAGCTTTCTCAGAAGTGTTTTGCGTATCTCCTTTTCAGAAATGTGGTTTGCACTCTCACCAGTGTTGGTTCCAGAATGTGAGCTGGTACAGAAAGAGAAGAAGCCAGTATCTACCATAACTTCTTTGAGTAGTCTAGAACCCCTGATAGTGTTTTGATTTCTCTAATACTTACCTTCAGGACGTATGTTCTGGTTTAGCCCTGCATACAAGTTTGCAAGGAATTAGGAACATATCCAGTATCCTTTCAAACTCAGCGCCCTTTGCACACAGACTCGGGATCCAGTACTAGTGCCCATTTTATGAAGAACTAGTGATGCAGAAAACCTTGAGAATAAATGAATATACGTTAGCACCTTTAAGACTGACAAGTATGCCAGAGGGGCATAGTAATGATTTCTGTTTTTAACTAAGTACCTTTTACAGAAAATAATGGAATAATAAAGACTTGATGGGTCTGTCCAGAGACAGAGTACACACTCCCTGTATGAAGGCATAGAGAGACATATGTTTGCCTGAGGTGTACTTTAAATCATAAAGCCAAAGACCTTGAGTTTAAATTACAGAAACAGAAAACGCTATCTCTCTTAGTATCACTGCATATTTGCCATCATATGTATGTACTCCATCATTATAAGCCACAGAAACATTTTTATTTTGAGCTTAATTTTAGAGTCTTGATTCTGACTTAATCAGTGTAAAGCCATTGAAATAAATGGAGTTACTGTGGAATAAAAATGGCATGAAAACAGATTTGGGCCACTGGTGTTTATGAATCAACAGTGTTTAAGAAAAAAATGCTTTTCATGTGTGAAATATTTACTTGAAAACTGTCTAGTTAAGATTTTTTTATTTGTTTCTACTTGTTTGATATTCAATTTAAAACATGATACACCTACAGGCTGTAGCATTTGGTGACACCTTTCGAGATCGCCTTCTGCACACCTAAGGTGTGCAGACTCCAGGGGGGAGGTGGTCTGATGTTGATGTGGCTCAGTGAGAATTGATTCTTTTCAGAAGTGTCAGTGTTTCATGAAGAAAATACAGCTTTTCCTCCCCCTTATGATATTTGTGGAGTCTTTAAAACTATGTCATTACAAATCACTCCTTGAGTCACAACTCAAACAGAGCTGTTATATAAACAGAAAAAAAATTGAGTGGGATCCATAGCTGTGGGAACCTAATGAAATCTGCTGCCATATGAACATCAGTAATTTTCAGAGCTGAACATAGAAATAGAAATAAATCTGACCAAATTTGGCGAGAAACTTTTTTGGGGCATGCAGGTCTTTAGTTGAAAATCAAAGTGAAATCCTTCTGTGGTTGGCACCACCTTTTCTTGGTTTGTGTTCACCATGAAATATATCAAAAGCATATCCTATGATCATTTGGGGGAATTTTTTATATGAATTCTGATTTTTTTTTCCTTCAGCTCCTCTTTGTCTATCCATATTCATGAACTCTACTGATGGGATCTCATATTTCTATATAATAGCGCATTTCAAAATGCTAGGTTGCAGGCAATTCACAACCTGGATGGGAGGATTCCCAGGATTTCCCTTCCTGGGCCCCTTATTGCATAATCTGGTACCCAAGCCATGAGCTGGCATGATTGAATTTGAATGTGTTTGCATAATAAGTGAGATAGGGCTACTCTTTAGAATTATAGAGTCATGAAAAGTTCGGAAACATTAATGTTACTACTTTTGCGTGGTACAGTAGCACTTAGAGACCTCAACATATTCAATGTTGTACATAGAGATGGTGAAAGACAGGCCCTGCTTCAGTGATCTTATCAGACTAAATAGACAAGAGAGACAGGGAGTGTAAGGGGAAACAGGCACAGAGAGGAGAAATGATTTGATTCCAAGTCCACTGCCCTATTCACCTACCATTCGATGCAAACCCTTATCTTGTGCAGTTCAAAACAGCCATGTTGTGAGTGAGTTATGCATCCAGTTTGCATATATTCTCTCTTCTCCATCCACTGATCATGCTTAATTTTTCAGATTTCGGACATATCTAAATAATATCACTTCATTATCTCTAAACTAATGTTAAAACTATGGTGATATTATATACCCGCATAAGCAAAATTGGAACTATTTTATAGGTGATCACTGTATTTGCATTTCTGAATCTTGAAGCAGATGCTCAGCTGGTGAAACTGGCATAGCACCAAAGAAATCAATAGAGCTTTGGCAATAAAGATCAGAGCCAGCCTTGAAATAGAGATTATTTCTCCAATCAACACTATAGACACAAAATACCTTATTCCCTTCATAGTCCTAAAGAAGCACATACCTAGAAAATGTCCAAAAAAGAAAATAAAAATATATAGGAAATTCTTCCCAACCATTCCTGTCTTCACTCTACAGCAGGGTTTCCCAACCTATGGGTCGGGACCCAGATATGGGTCTCCATTACATTTCAAAAGGGTCACCAAGTATCTCCCCAGGTGGCTCTGCCCTCTCTCCTTCCCTCCCGTTTTTGAATTGCCGTGGGTCACCAAGTTTTCCTGAATTGTCAAAATGGGTCCCCATCTGGAAAAGGTTGGGAACTGCTGCGCTACATACAAAGAATACCCGATAGTGTAAATGACCTACTGCATCTAACAATGTAAGCTAAGATTCTCAAGGGGTCACTGCTCCTTTTAAAGGCTTACATTATAGCAAAATTGGTTCACGTTGCTTCTTTTGTATCTCTGTCCATTGTAACAAGAGGCAGTAAATAGAGTATAATCTTATACAGGGCACATTTTTACCCCAGAAATAACCATTATTTTAAAAATTCTATGCAGATGGCAGTACTTTTATTTTACACTGCACCTGGTGCTCGAAATAAGCGACACAGTTTGAGCTATGCAAATTGCATAGCTTATTTCAAGTCAATTTCAAAAAAGCTGATTTTGAAATTTGGCGCTGCCTAAACAGCACTTATTTTGAAATAGAGCGCTATTCCAAAATGTCCCTTGCTCCTTGTGGAATGAGGCTTACAGGGACGTCGGAATAGCTAGCTTGTTATATTTCGAAATAATGGAAGCGCTCAAAAGACTCAGAATAGCTATTTTGGGATACCTCCGGTATACCGAAATAATGCTGCAGGGTAATCGTATCCCAACAGAAAATTTGGTCCAGTATGTAAACAGTGACATGCTGTTCCCATTGCCCCCCTTCCCACACTTTTGAAGTGGAAATTTGCAAAACCTCATATTTGGGGAAAATAGAAAATATTTGGGTTTTTTTCACCTATGTGTTTGAGCTTGCGCCCCTCCTGCATTCCCTTCTGAAGTATGATCTGTGCTTACAGCAATCTCTCTTTTTGCGGGTAGCAGGTGTCAGTTCTGAAATTCAATGAAAGCATCACTCAGAACAGAAACAAAGCATGGTCTGACATGCCCAGCAACTGCTGATGCTAACTTTGTTTAGCTAGCAACTTGCTGCAGCTGTTTTGATCTGTTTGTCAAAGCCGAGTACCATGTCTATAAAAACGTGGTCAACATGTATTTATTCTGGAAGCCAAAATAAAAAAAGAGCCCAGGGCTTGCTACAGTGTGATGCAAAAATCTAACTACACAGCTGGATATAGACTTTTTTACCTACAGTCAATTTGTATGGAAGTTGAGTGACTGTCAGTTTTGGTGTTTCCTTGCTCTGTGATTTGTGAGTTATTTGGCTTTTTAATGACTGCACAACTTTATTGTTTGTTTTTCCCCCTTAGGTCCTCTGGGTACACATAGTTTATTTTGTGGTACATAAAGGCTTGTTTTATTACTTTTGGCTCCAGTAATAACCATAATTTGATGCACCAACAGTAACCAACTAGTAATATTAATTTAGGCAGATAATGTTGCTTTAACTCCCTACACAAAATAGCATGAATCAAATCTTCAGCAATAGTGTTAAGTCCTTAGGCCATTCCTCAATTTAGTAACTATACTCATCGAGATTTTTTACAAAAATTAAATTTAAGGTATTGACTATTGATTTACTGTTAGTGTATTATATAACCACAAATAGAAATTAAAAACAAACAACAAATGGGGGCCTGATTGGATGAATGGCTTTCACTTCCATGCCACTATCAAAAATGCAATTTGGGAAAATAAGCACTGAAAATCATCCTCATCTCACAGCTATTCAGAAGGCTTGTGAAATGAGTCAGTGATTTCAGTTCAGTTCTCAGTGGATCATTTGTAACCACTATCATGTGTCTAGCACATGGATGGCAAAATTTACTACAGGAGTTGACCATGCTACTAATTAACACTGATAATCCCAGTCCTCGATCACTAATCACAAGCACTAAATAAACCTGAATATCAGACCAACCAACCAGCCAGCCATCAGAGCATGGACTATATTCACTACCCCATTTCCCCACATCCACAAACAGAGGAGAACTGGACACCACATTAAGTTTTGAGACTGTGCACCACAGATAGGGAACTCTTCTCAGCACATATCCTGCTGTTCCAGTAACCTGAAATAAGTCCATTCACATGACTACACACCTGAGGGTGGAGGACATCGCATGATTTGCATATTTCTCCTGTCAACAACCTGCCAGGCGATAAGTCTCTGCCCCCTCCCCTCCCCCCCCGACAGGAAAGCCTCCCCCTTGGTCTCACATAGGTTATGGAGTGCACAGCAGGCTGCCACCATGTAGGGGATGTTGAGCTTGCTCATGACCAGGCAGGTGAGGAGACTCCGGAACCTCCCCCTTTAGGAGGCCGAAGGCACACTCCACAACCATGCGGCACCTGCTGAGCCTGGCATTGAAGTTTTCCTTGGTGAGGTACAAGCTACTCATGTAGGGCTTCATGAGCCAGGAGAGCAAGAGACGCATCACCCAGGATGCACATGGGCATGGGCATGTCCATGTCCCCAACTCTGATGGTGCGGTCGGGGAAAAAATGCATCTTCTGGAACAGGTAGGAACATCATGCTCCTTCCCTGACCAGCTGACGTTAATGTCTGTGAAGCACTCTTGTGGTCCACCAGGGCCTTGGTCGGGGGCCAAGATGTATATGAGAGTGCCATCTATGTCCCTGTCCCTGCAGTTGTTGAAGGCCATGGCAGAAAAGTCATCCACAATGGGGTCAACATTGCCCCGAGTTACAACCCTCCACAGCAAGATGTTGTTGATGGCCCTGACTACGTGAAGGAGTATTGCCCTGACCATGGATTTCCCCATGACAAAGGGGTTCCCAACATAGCAGTAGCTGTCCAACGTAGCAAGCTTCCAGACCATGATGGTAATATGCTTTTGCACAGGGGTGGTGGGTCTTGTGCAGGTGTCCTTTCATGAGGGCAGCAGCGAGCCACTTGCGGAGCTGAAGGAAGGCGGGCGTCCACATGAGGAAGTTCTGGAGCCTCTGCTGGTCATCCCATTACTGCAGGACAATGTGGTCCCACCAGTCAAAACTGATCTTCCTCCACCAGAAGTGGCATTCCACAGTATCCAGGGGATTGAGAATAATTTGCTGAAGCAGGAGCATCAGAACCTGGGCTTAGGGGTCCTCTGGTAAGGGCTGGCCGTCATCCTGCTGGAGCAGCACGTGGGCAGTTTGGATGAACTGTGCCCTGTGGTGCAGCATGAGGTCTGTGAGTCTGACACTGCTTTGCAGCAGCTCCCGGTACGTGATGTGAGTGTTGTGGTGTCTGCAAGGGCAACCAGAGCACATGGAGTGAGTCTGGTATTTCATTAAGGGGTTGGCAGTGGAGGAGTGGCTTGTGAGATGCAGCCTTTGAGAGAAGCCCCTGAAAGCACATGTCTCAGCTACCCTCAGCAAGCAGCCACAGGAAGTGTTTGCCCTCCCCAGAGTGTTTCCAGAGATTTTAAATCTGATGCAGGCTCCAATCAGTGTGGATGCACTATTTTGAAATAATTCTGAGCTATTTTGATGCTGCCTTGTGGTGTGGATGTGCTATTTCAAAATGATTATTTTGAAATAATTTCCTAGTGCAGATATGCCCTGAGAGTAGTCCCACAGAAATGAGTGGGACCCTTTATTTATATTACTAAGACACTGTCAGTGACAAATTTTTCTGTCTGAAGTTTTTGCATCTATCCTAGTTGCAAGGGACACTTGGGATTGGAAGTCATCAAAGAAAAATGCTGCTCTATATCTTTCTCTTATCTGTCTTGTGCATTTGATAGCACTTTGTGTATAGTCATTTTCTGTGATTTACTGGTAGTCAGCTAATACCTGAAATAACTCTATAGACACCTTTTATTGACTTCCGATCAAGCTTCTAGCATGTGCAATTCCCATGTGCAGAAAAGACCCTATATAAACTGATAGACAGGAAATCCCTTGAAATTTTTGCAAGGATTCAAAAATCAACAAAGACACACTACTTAAAAATATTCCCTCAGAAACAGGATGTGTAAAAAAAGTAACTCTGTTTAAAAATCAAGTACAGTGTCCCCTTAATCTTGCAATTTCAGCCTCTAGACAATTCATTTGACTCAGAGTTTCAGACTCTGTGTCTACATATTCCCTCTTGATATCCAGAAGGCCTTTCTGTTGTAACCCCAGAGACACTGAAGGAACAAGTAACTGAGTTGTATTTAAATAGATAATCTCATCTTTCCCAGAGTCCTTCCACTGATTTAAGCTGATCCTGGAAAGTACTGAGGTCCATGGTTGCACACTTCAATTTTGTGTTGTTTTTATTGATATATGCTGGGATAGGAGGAAACATGGTAGGCCAAATTCTCTTCTGAGTGTATGGCCTTGATGATACTCAGGTAAAGGGGCTGCAAGCTTGGCCACAAATGTGCAGGAAATAATTCTTTAGGCTCAGGAAAACTCTTCTGTGGGCCACTTTCACATGACTCAGTGTTGGGGGAATGAGGCCCTCTAAGCTCTGTTTTGCAATTTCTTCCCTAGGATAAGGACCAGTAGGGATCCTATGCAGGGATTTCCCTACACCCCCCCATGGGGGTGTATGCCCCCACCCCTGAATTTCCCCAACACCCCCCCAGTTATGTGAACTATGGTGCCATACAGCCTACCTTCACCCTCGCGGTCTCACCCCTCATCGGCCCTGACACCCCCCCTTGTAAATTCGAACACCCCGCCCCCCCAATTTCAATTCCTGGGGAGGCTACTGAATTCCTATGTCAGTGCTGTAATTTAGAGCTGCCTGCCTGACAGTATTGATAAGTTACACTGGGGTTCACCTCCCCAGTCAGGGGAGCTTTAATCAGCTTCCTGACACCAACTTGTGTCTCTTCTGTGCTCAGCAGAGTTCTGGTGCAGCAGAGAAGCTTGCCCTTAAATTTCAGGTTGCCCTTTAAAATACAAGATGTATATTTTCGAAGGGGAGTTTAAGGCAACTCCTAGGACTGGACATTTGGGGTGTACTTCTACAAGGGGATGTACATCAGGGAAAGTGTTGATGGGACTCAAACAACATAACCAGGTGGAGGCTGTTTGGCTTTCTTTCTGTCTCTCAATGCTGCTTCTCAGTTCCCACTCCCTTCTTGTACCCAAATATAGTTCATATTTCTGAGCTGTTTCGGATGTGCCTTTGTTTGGGTAAGAGCCACGGCCTGTGTTTAGAGCAGGGGTGGGGAACCTTTTTTGGGACGGAGGCCACTGACCCACAGAAAAATCAGTCAGGTGGAGGGCAACGGTGGCTGGAATGCCAGCACAGGCTCCCCCGTGCTGGGGTGGAGAGGAGCCTTGAGCTCCAGGGACCCAATCCAGACAAGCCATGGACTGCATCTGGTCTCTGGGCATAAGGTTCCCCATCCCTGGTTTAGGGCCAAGACCACTTAACTGTTAATCCACCTGATTAAAATGGCTTCTTTACATTTACTTGAATATAAGGTAGCATATACACTCGACCCATAACAAGGTTAAACCCAACCAAAACCAATACTGTAGTAGTCCTACAGCACTCAGGCACTCCATAGTGTTTATAACACATTAGGCACATGCATAAGCTATTACAGGAGCAGTGGCTCAGCTCAGTGGTCCAATTCAAATCCTTCAAAGTCAATGCAATTAGTCTCTTTGCGTTTATGGAAATTGATCACACCCAAAGAAACTGCTTGATTCTGAAAGATGTTCAGCCATTGCCATTGAGATGTTCAGCCATTGAGCGTCCCTGGAATCACTCAAAAGTCCGATCTAATTTAATAAAAATAAACTTATCTAAATGTATTTAATACAAAAAAGTAAGCCCTTGAAAGTTAGGGTGACAATATTTTTTTCTAAACTGAATAGGAGACACCTGTAAAATTATTCACATTCAAGTGAGTTCAGTGGCAATAGATCAGAACAGGGCAGTACAAACATTCAAATTAAGTTGATTAGTCATCTGAAATACTGCATAGTCTGATTCTTTTGATTTACCTTCTTATCTTGAAGCCTTTAGGATTTGCCTGGGGAGAGGTGACACACACACTGGTTGAAATGGCACGCACACTCCTATATACCTCTATCACGCTGTGTGTGTGTGTGTGAGAGAGAGAGAGAGAGAGAGAGTTCTAAGCCACTGCTTGGGGGTCTGCTGTGAGTGGGGTCTGCTGTGGAACCGGAATGTTTGGGGCACAAACAGACTGGAAATTGCTTCCCCCTCCATTCCAGAGCTTAGCTGAAGGGCACAGAGGCTTCCCCAGGCCAGCGCTGTGTGACGCTTTGGTGTATGCAGGGCTTGGCTCCTCCTGAAGCACTTGCCCAGCCAGAGGCAGTGGGGGGAAGGAAGGATTCTGGCAGCCAGACTGTTGATGAGTTGAGAACCCTGGGCCAGAGGGTCTTGGGCTTTCCTGGGACACCAGCAGTGTTCCCTCTAAGCTTCACAGGGCTCCGTGCATGGAGCGGACTGACTGGCGGGGCTGATTAATCACCCATGAAGCCGTGCTGCTGTGCAGCTGAGAGAGAGAACACTGGGCATGAGCCCAGCCAGGGACAGAGGGGGCAGGAAAGAACCTGCTGACCAAGCTGTTAGTGAGATGAGCACTCCGATAAGGGGCTGGTTCTCCGCCCACACTCAGAGTGGGATATGCCCCATTTGGGGACAATATGAAGGAACAGCAGGGTTGGGGGCTGAAGGGGCATGTCAGGGAGAGGACAGCAAGAAGGGAAGCATATAAAGGGCTGACAGGTGGTCGCAGAGGCCACCTAAACCAGGGTGAGGGGGAGCCTATACAGGAAGGATGGGCTCCACCTAAACCAGGGTGGAACCAGACTGCTGGCACTAAACATTAAAAAGGCTGTAGAGCAGTTTTTAAACTGAGAGATGGGGGAAAGCCGATTGGTGTGGAGATGCACGTAAATCGGAGGGAGACTTCTCTTAGAGGAGAATCCATTGATAGAGATTCTCTAAGCTGTAGTCAGAAAGAGAGGAGGGGAGAGGGCAAACCATGGGCCAGAGCAGACAAACAACCACGTACAAAGGAATCCAATGCATCAGGGAAGGGCAGACAAATAAGCAGTGGCAAATTTCAAAGTGCTTCTACACAAATGCTAGGAGTCTGACTAATAAGATGGGTGAGTACCTAGTATTAAATGAGGAGATTGACATAATAGGCATCACTGAAACCTGGTGGAATGAGGAAAATCTGTGGGACACAATCATACCGGGATATAAAATATATCAAAGGATAGAGCAGGCCGTGGGTGGCGGAGTGGCACTGTATGTGAAAGATAATGTAGAATCAAATGAAATAAAAATATTAAATGAATCAACATGTTCAATAGAATCGCTATGGATAGTAATTCCATGCTCCAAAAATAAGAAATTAGCAGTAGGGATATATTACCGACCACCTGACCAGGACAGGGATACTGACATTGAAATGCTGAGGGAGATTAGAGAGGCTACCAAAACAAAGAACTCTATAATAATGGGGATTTTAATTACCCCATATTGACTGGATACATGTCACCTCAGGAAGAGAAGGAGATAAAATTTCTCAATGGCTTAAATGACTGCTTCTTGGAGCAGCTGGTGCAGGAACCCACAAGGGGAGAGGCAATTCTCGATTTAGTCCTGAGTGGAGCGCAGGATCAGGTCCAGGAAATAACCGTTACAGGACCACTTGGGAATAGTGACCATAATATAATAACATTCAACATTCCTGTGGTGGGAAGAACACCTCAGCAGACCAGCACCCTGGCATTTAATTTCAAAAAGGGGAATTACACAAAAATGAGGAGGTTAGTTAAACAGAAATTAAAAGGCACAGTGACTAGAGCCAAATCCCTGCAAGCTGCATGGAAACTTTTAAAGACACCATAATAGAGGCCCAACTTAAATGTATACCCCAAATTAAAAACATAGCAAGAGACCTAAAAAGAGTCACCGTGGCTTAACCACCATGTAAAAGAAGCAGTGAGGGACAAAAGGCATCTTTTAAGAAGTGGAAGTCCAATCCTAGTGAGATAAATAGAAAGGAACATAAACACTGTCAAATCAAGTGTAAAAATGTAATAAGAAAAGCAAAAAGATTTTGAGGAACAGCTATCCAAAAACTCAAAAGAAATAACAAAATGTTTTTAAGTACATTAGAAGCAGGAAGCCTGCTAAAAACCTGTGGGTCCCTAGACGATCGAACTATAAAAGGCGCAATCAAGGACGATAAAGCCATTGCGGAGAAACTAAATGATTTCTTTGCTTCAGTCTTCACGGCTGAGGACGTTGGGGAGATTCCCAAATCTGCACCGTCCTTTGTGGGTAATGAATCTGAGGAACTGTCCCGGATTGAAGTGTCATTAGAGGAGGTTTTGGAACAAATAGAAAACTTAATGTTAACAAATCTCCGGGACCGGATGGCATTCATCCAAGGGTTCTAAAAGAACTCAAATGGGAAATTGCTGAACTATTATCTGTGGTTTGTAACCTATCCCTTAAATCGGCTTCCGTACCTAATGACTGGAAGGTAGCCAACGTGACACCAATATTTAAAAAGGGCTCTAGAGGCGATCCGGCAATTACAGACCGGTAAGTCTAACTTCAGTACCGGCAAATTAGTCGAAACAATAGTAAAGAATAAAATTGTGAAGCATGTAGAAGAACATAATTTGTTGGACAAAAGTCAACATGGGTTCTGTAAAGGGAAATCCTGTCTTACTAATCTATTAGAGTTCTTTGAAGGGGTTAACAAACATGCGGACAAGGGGGATCCAGTAGATATAGTATACTTAGATTTCCAGAAAGCCTTTGACAAGGTCCTCACCAAAGGCTCTTGTGTAAATTATATGGCCATGGGATAAGAGGGAAGGTCCTTTCTTGGATTGAGAACTGGTTAAAAGACAGGAAACAAAGGGTAGGAATAAATGGTAAATTTTCAGAGGAGAGGGGTAACTAGTGGTGTCCCCAAGGGTCAGTCCTAGGACCAATCCTGTTCAACTTATTCATAAATGATCTGGAGAAAGGGGTAAGCAGTGAGGTGGTAAAGTTTATGGATGATACCAAACTGTTTAGGATAGTCAAGACAGAAGCAGACTGTAAGGGACTCCAAGAAGATCTCACCAAACTGAGTGATTGGGCAACAAAATGGCAAATGAAATTTAATGTGGAGAAGTGTAAAGTAATGCACATTGGGAAAAATAACCCCAACTATACGTACAGTATGATGGGGGCTAATTTGGCTACGATAAATCAGGAAAGAGATCTTGGAGTTATCGTGACAGTTCTCTGAAAACTTCCACACGGTGTGCAGCGGCGGTCAAAAAGGCAAATAGGATGCTAGGTATTATTAAGAAAGGGATAGAAAATAAGACCCGGAATATCTTACTGCCCCTGTATAAAACTATGGTACGCCCACATCTTGAATACTGTGTACAGATGTGGTCTCCTCACCTCAAAAAGATATTTTGGCCTTGGAAAGGGTTCAGAAAAGGGCAACTAAAATGATTAGGGGTTTGGAACGGGTCCCATATGAGGAGAGGTTAAAGCGACTGGGACTTTTCAGTTTAGAAAAGAGGAGACTGAGGGGGGATATGATAGAGGTGTATAAAATCATGAGTGGTGTGGAGAGGGCCGATAAAGAAAAGTTATTTATTAGTTCCCTAAATAGAAGAACTAGAGGACACCAAATGAAATTAATGGGTAGCAGGTTTAAAACTAATAAAAGAAAGTTCTTCTTCACACAGCGTGTAGTCAGCATGTGGAACTCCTTGCCAGAGGAGGCTGTGAAGGCTAGTACTATAACAGAGTTTAAAGAGAAGCTAGATAATTTCATGGAGGTTAGGTCCATAAAAGGCTATTAGCCAGGGGATAAAATGGTGTCCTTGGCCTCTGTTTGACAGAGGCTGGAGAGGGATGGCAGGAGATAAAGCGCTTGATCATTGTCTTCGGTCCACCCCCCCTCTGGGGCACCTGGTGCTGGCCACTGTCGGCAGACAGGATACTGGGCTAGATGGACCTTTGGTCTGACCCGGTACGGCCGTTCTTATGTTCTTATGTAACTGACCACCATCTGGTGACTGCCTGCTGTCACCAGCCACCACAGTTTGCAGCATGCAGCAATGCTGGCTGGAAATGGGATGTGGGGGGTGGGACCTGCTGGCAGAGATCTGGTGTGTGGTGGAGGCTGTGGTGATGGACTAGCAGGGAGAGCAGGCTGGCCCTGAATGCTGCAGTTTTTTCTTGACAGCAGCCTGGTACAGCCACCCCCATTATCAGCCACCAGATCTTCCCTCCCCCTTGCACACAGCAGGTGGGAAGGCAGCTGGTGAGCAGGTATGCAGCCAGCAGCAGAACCCATCAGTACAGAAAATACATGACAATTGGCCTGTTTTAAAGAAACAGTCGGGACATCTGCAGGATAGCTTAAATAGAGGACTATTCCTTTAAAAATGGGAAGCCTAATCACCCTAAAAGTACAACAGAAAACTTTGGTTGTTCTTTTAATTAAGAATACTGGTGCTTTTGTCCCTAATTTGAATACAAAACCTGACAAAAGATGTTTGCATTCAATTTCAGCTCAAGGTCTTTGGCTCTGTGACTCACAATGCACCTGAGGCAAGCATTCAAAAATGTAAATGCTATGTTCATTTGAATACAAAATAATGATCCAAAGCAGATGCTTAAAAGTGAAATTGCCATTTCTTTTTTTCACATTCCCTTTTGTTCAAGGTTTTTGGTTTTTGGGTATTTTTTTTAAAGCATGATTGGCTAAACACCATTATGGTTGCTGTAGCATTACTAATGAGGGTTGGTCCTGTTGCAATAACTTTTGCAGGTACTCTTCCTCCATGCAAATGAAGAGGTTTGCTCCTTCTTATGCAAAACCAAATTAAATGGCCTTTTTGATGAGAATGTGGTGGTTCAGTCCATGCTCCTGTTAAAAGCGTAATGACAACATCTTGCTCTTATATGGAGGGTTTTTTTCCATAGCTCTCCAAAGTACTTTGCAATCTTTTAATGTATTTATCCTCATAACATCCCAGGGACATAGCCCTCCCCTATTTTACACATAGGGAAATGAGTCATAGAGACAGGTCCAAGATCACTCACCAAATCATGCACAAATCATGCATCTCCCTCATCCCTCCTCATGGCTACTATCCTAACCACCACCAACACACCCATTTTTAAAATACCACTATCTTTATTTATATTATATACCATGTGCTGACCAATGATACTTTTAAATAATTGTTAGTTATCTTTTTTTTTAACAGAGCACATCTTGCAAAGGCTAGGACTTGTGAGGCTTAGTGTGCATCTGTGTGGGATGCAACCTTCCTCATCATCTTTGGGGTAAGCAGCTGTTGCTAAGTAGTGATATGTGCACTGGCTGGAGAATTGAAAAGGATCTCTCTTCATCTTGGACTTCTGGTCTGACTATTTGGCATGGAACTGCATTGTACAACTGAGATGAGGCTCTATTTTTTTCATGCTAAGGAAATCATAGACATGTAGGCCTAAAATAACTCAATATCAAGTCCCCCCTGCCACACTAATTCTGCCTCAGATGTAGTCTTAAAATAAATAACTCTTGGTCTCACACTTTCCAAGCATTAACATGAAAAGCAGCAACTTTGAAGGAAGGCAGCAGGACTACATTGAAAGAATATAAGCTTCTGAGAAGCCTAGACAAAGTACTGAACATGTGTGCTCCTGCTCCCAACCCTCTTGTACATCAGAACCTAAGGGCTCGTCTAGACTACATCCCTCTTTTGAAAGAGGGATGTAAATGAAGTACTTCAAAAGTGCAAATGAAGTGGGGATTTAAATATCCCACGCTTCATTTGCATAATCGCGTCCCAACGGTCTTTCAAAAAAGGGTATTTCGAAAGTGAAACCGCAGTCTAGACATGGTTCTTTTGAAAAAAACCCTCTTTTTCAAAAGATCCCGTATTCCTGAAAAAATGAGTACAGGATCTTTTGAAAAAGGGTTGTTGTTTTTTTCAAAAGAACCGCATCTAGACTGCGGTTTCACTTTCGAAATAACCTTTTTCCAAACGGCAATCGGACGTGAATATGCAAATGAAGCATGGGATATTTAAATCCGTGCTTCATTTGCACTTTCAATCTGCCTAATTTACATCCCTCTTTTCGAGAGGGATGTAATCTAGACATAGCCTAATAGACTAGTATAGAAGTCCTGCTCAGACTTCCCCTGGTAGCCAACTTCTCTGCCTGTGAAACATCAAACAACCCACTCTTTAGGGCTTCAGTACCCAGAGTACCCTCAAATCACTACCGCTACATAGTATTTATTTATTTTATGCTTAAATATGAATTGCTGTCATGTTTCATTCAAATTGTTCATAAACTTATCCAAAGCAAAGTAAATGTCTTGTGATAGTAAAAAACCAAAACTGTAGCTAACTGGTATGGCGATGAACAAACCCTGATCCTGCACTTGGATATGCCTACATCCATCCAGTGGCAGGATTAAGGCATTAGAATTTGCTGTCTGAACACATGGCTTTACACAGAGTAATTTTATGGAACCCAGAAACAAATGTACAACATAGGTAAAAAGTGCAGTTTAGGGAGTTCCTTCTGGAGTATTGTAATCTGATTGTTGGGCATATTATCACCACCACAGGGAACATTTTCATGTATTACTGATTGAGGTAAAATGTTTGTAACGTCTTGGAGCTGGACTGAACATTTTACAAAGTTTGACCCATGTTTCCTGTACTTACCAGTTTACTGCCTTTGAAGGGACTCACCCTCTCACAAGCGCACCTTAGTGGCTGAGGGCATGTCTGCAACTTCTCCACCCAAGTGGTTCTGGGATTGGAGGTGTCCCAGATGTCTTTCCAGGTTGGTCATCTAGGACCAGGCTTTTCCTTATCCCCCTTTAGTAGCTGTTGGAGGTTGGAGGGGGGACCCTAGCCTACCCACTCACCTGGGACCTGACCCAGGGACCCTGTAAGTAGCAGTTGCCTGCTAAGTATTACTGCATTCTACTGCCATCTTGCTCCCTGGGCCACAAAGCTTCTCTGTCCAGCCCTCTCTCACAGGACTTTGTGGTCAAGTTTTCCCTGTACCTTTCCAGCATTCTGCAAATTGTTGTAGTCTGTTAATGGCTAGTCTTCAGCCACTGGACCTGGGTCTCAACCAGGTCTGAAGTCCAGCTCCCACTCGGAGCTGTCCAAAATGCTGCTGTCCTCCTGGTCAATTCCTAGGTCTGACTGAGTTGAGCTCCAATGAGGAACTGCCAGGCCCTGGCCCAGCAGCTCCTTTTATCTCCACTTGCTGGGCCCTGATTGGCTGCATCAGAAGCAGCCACTCTAGACTGCCTGAAGGACCTCTTTTCTGCTCTTCTCTCTGGGGTGGGGTGCTGCAAGGCCTCCAGCCTCCAGAAGGAGCTTCGGGCCTAATCTACCCCATCACACTGCCCAACAGATTCAAAAGGATGGCATGAAAGTCTCCAGTTTGAGTGTGAGTGAGGAATTTCAGATGTCAAAGTGGTCCATGGATATTTTCACTTATATTTTTAAGTTGTTCTAAAAATAAGGAAGGCTAATGCTGGTGAAATCAAATTTCAAATGTCAAAAATAAATACCACAGAGCCAGATTACTTTTGGATGGGGGGAAGGATGGGAAGGAATAGGAAAATATATATATCTCTTTCCTTCCTTTTCCTAACCCCCCACTACTACCATGTACAGCTTGCTTAAGTGCCAGGTATAATTGTATTCCCTATGCTCTTCCAAAATTTCCTTGAGCATGGAGGCCAGGTTCCACATCACAATGAGCCATCAATTGTCCAGGAGAAGAGGGAGCAAAGTATGCTGGAGTGTGCACAAGGGAGCTTCAAGGGGTACTCTGGCTCTTTATGCTCTCTCTAGTACAGTGCAGCTCAGCCCCATCCCCAACATAGGTTTCCATCTAAGTTGCAAAAGTGAGACCACATTAAGGGTTAAACCTGATTTCTGTCCCACTTTTTCATTCTGTTTGATTTATGGAGGGAAAAAAGCCAATTCATCTATTTGTTCCAGGAAGCTCTGTGGCCTGCTGTCACTCTGCCAGTCAGATACGGAATGGTTCATCTTCAATATCCAGAACCCCGAAGAGAACAGCGTGATTGAGTACCTACTGAAGATGCAACTGATGATGTACATCAGCTCATTCCAGGAATAAACTTGAGTAAATGCAAAAATCAATTCCATTCTTTTTCACTGGTCTAACCCAAAATATTTTAGAGAGGCCAGCTTCTCCTTTATGTTACTGCAGGGATTTTAATGGGTTTGTGTTGATGCAGCATTTGGCCTAATTTATAAACAAACAAACAAAAATAGGGACTCAATCTTATTTACAGTAAGGCTGCTTTACAGAACTCTGTCATTGTTAAAGGGATTTTGAAGTGAAAGTAAATGTAATGTACATATACTTTACTTACACCCAATTTAAGGTTCTGTTCTATTAACAGATTGGTGTAAAGAGGCCTTAATATGAATGGGAATCAGACCCATTGTTCAGAATTTCTAACTGAAAAAAAATTATATTGCTTTACACTTTTTAATCTGATGTTTTTACCCAGTTTTAAAAGTAACAAAGCCTTAAGAGGATGGTTTCTGCGCATGAACAACAAAAGGCTTGCTTACTGATTTTCCAATGCCATTTATGCAGTTTTATCAATCCAGGATATGAGTAACAATCTCTTATGAATTCGAAAATAAAAAGGAAGTCTACACCACTGTTTCAAAAGCAATACTAAGAGTTATTGATTTGCAATAACTGGAGCATGTGTAATCATATGTATTGTAATTAAAAATAGAAGGTTAATGGTGTACGTTAGCATCCTCCTGGTGCATAATGATTAGAAGATGAAAGCAGGCCTTTAGCCCTTTGGAAGAAGAATGCTGGCTAGTATGTTGCAGAGACAGAAACACTGATGTTTGAACTGAAAAGCCAGTATCTATTGTACTACAACGTGTGATACAATCCTGTGTTTTATATATATTTTAAGGATTTGTATTGTTGTTTTTAATGCCCATGGTCATCTGTTAAAATCATGAGTTGCATTGAAAGGAAAATAAGAAGTGCTTCAAAAATAAGCTTAAGAAAAATTACAAAAGGTTTATCATTCACTTTTGATCTTATTTTTCAACCCTGGTAAGATTTGCCCCAGAGCAGACATTATCTTATGTGAAATATATAACTACATAAACTCTGAAATAACTGAGGATCATAATGTCTATTTTAGTGCCATGAGGAGTTTGATTTTCAGTACCATTGCATACAATGAATATGCCATCCAAACAGAATAACAGGATTCTAAAATTCACCTTTAGGCTACGTCTAGACTGCATTGCTTTTTCAGGATACTGGAAGTATCCTGAAAAAGCAACACCGCATCCAAGGAATGCGTCCGCTTTTCTGAAAAGCACTCTTTCACCATCCCTGTAAACCTCATTCTACGAGGAATAAGGGATGGCTTGAAAGAGCACTTTTTTCCAAAATTTGGCACCATGTAGATACGCCAAATTTTGGAAAAAAGCCTCTTTTGAAATTAAATAGAAAAAAGATGCACAATTTGCATAGCACAAATTGCATCTCTTTTTCTAATTTAAGAGTGCAGACTAGACATAGCCTAATTAGAGAAGCAAATGCCTGTTCTATACACCTTACTGGGAATTTCACAGTCCAAAGGCATGTTGCTGAGAGCCTCAGTCCTAGTGGAGTTATAGGTGTGCATCATAGGGTTGGGCTCGAAATTCAGGATACAAATGTGCTTTTAAAAGCATGAGCTCAGAAAACTGAGCCTTGATACAAAGAAATACATTGAAAGTAACGATCCCCAACCTTATCATGAGCCAGATTCTGACACTCTCTTGGACTATGTCTACACTGCACAGTTATTTCGGAATAACCTATTCTGGAATAGTTATTCTGAAATAGCTTATTTTGAAATAGCACGTCTACACTGCAGAGAAGCCTCAAAATTAGTCTAAGGCAGGCTTCCCTAATGTAGACGTTCTATATTGATTTAAAGCCCAAAAATGGCCCTGGTGAGGGGCTATTTTGAAATAGCAGAAGTAGAGCATCTACACACACCTTGTTTCAAAATAGCTATTTTGGAATAGGGGTATTCTTCATAGAATGAGGTTTATAGAAATCAGAATAAGATGTCCATTATTTTGAAATTATTTTGAAATAATGAAATTGCTGTGTGAACGCTCGCATAGTTATTTTGGAATAACAGCCATTATTCCGAAATAACTTTGCTGTGTAGACACACCCGTGGTGAATAGTAACTTACTCCACAAATAACTGGCACAGCGTGATTACTTGCAGACTAAGATGCTATTCAGTTGAGTAGGGCTGTCAGATCTGGATCCATCTTACTGAAATCTCAATGAGACCTCAGTTCAGCAAAGCTTTTGAATGTAAGTTTCAGTTCAGTCGTATTCAGCAAAGCATATACTTATGGCCCATGGAAATTGATGAAGCTTAAGCATATACTTAAAGTTAAGCAGGCACTTAAGTGTTTTCATTAATTGGAGCTGGTGATATTACTTTCTGATTATATAACAAACATCACAAATTTCAACATTACAGTGGCCTAATGGTCAGAGTACTGGACTAGGACTCAGGCAATGTGGATTCTATTCAATTCTATTCTAAACGGTGCCACTAACACTGCTAGGTACCCTTTGGAAAATCACTTCCTTGCTCACTGCCTCAGTTTTCTCATCAATTAAATGGGGATTATGATACTCAGCTCCTTTGTGAAGCAATTTGAGGTCTATTGAATAAAAGAGATATGTAAGATTTAGTACCACACTAAAGTGTTTCAATTTGAAGTTGGCTCTGTAAATCCAAATGATTAATCACCTGGAAAATGTGTTCCTCAATAGTCACCTCTATTTTAAACAAAATTAGAAAGGAATCATTAACCTATGGATATCATTTTACTACTTTTGTGCACTTGTCACAGCTCTAACAACAGTGTGCTATCTAACGGAACCCAACACTACCATGTTGTTTGTAACAGTTCATGTGAGAAACGTCTTTTCTTAAGGAAAGGTTCCAAAGCATCTTTGACAGTCTTTAGCCAACAAATTCAAAGACATGACATTCTATGACATAATGTTCATTTTATAGCATCTTCTTCAGATCTATTAGTCAATCATTTATATTTTAGGTATCATCTAAAAATATGTATTTCCCCCAAAGCCTGGAACTGTTACAGCTTACTTGGTCAACAATATTTTTGGTAAGTCCTCCCCAGCTAGGCATTTAGATTAGCTATATTTTACTATTAGGTGCATATATTATTCATGCACTTCAGATCATTTGCAAATATTTCATTGTATATATTTAAAGTATATAGTTATAAGAGTCATTAACAATTTTTCTTCTGTTCCCTGATTTGATTACTTTAGTAATTAGCCAACAGTTGGAATTTCGGATTCAACCTGAGTGTAGAATTAAAAATTCAAACAGCTGTAGGTTGCTTAATGAAATTAAATCTGGGCTTTTAGAAAATGTTTGAGCAATCCAGCTTCAAATTAACTTTCATGAGCATTTGTGCTAGTAATATTGTCCACTGAGGGTAAGACCACCTCTTTGCAGAGCATCAACACAAGACAAAATACACAATTAAGTAATCAAAATAGTTACATGGAGCTTTAGAGGTATATGTGCCTTGAGATGACGATCTTCACAGGTGTGAATTTCACCTTAGATTGTTTATAGAAGGTGAATAGAAAAAATACATGAATGCAACTGAATCAATATTGTTTAAAAGTAGATGCATATTTCATTGAATAAAAATCTAAAAGTAGATTAAAGTGTTTTATTGTATTTTCCCTATCCTAGTCATAAACGTTGTATATTTAAACACACAGGGCCATACTCACTCTTGATATATTGCCAATTATTTCATTGCGGATGAATTTGGTCTATTCACTTTGAACACAGTGAACTAGGAAAATAGAGGGTCCAAAACTTGTGTTTACTATACATTTATGCATCATTTATATTAACTGTTACTGTAATTATGCAGGTTACAGACATTTGCATAAAGACATCCTCAGCTCATTAAAGAAACTAAGTTCAAAGCAGTATTTCCTAGGTTTTAGTTAATTTTGTTCCCATTTTGGCAGGATGGAAGCTGGCCATGTTTCAGGGTTTCACACAGCTGTCCAATTATAACTTCCCTGGAGTGATAGGCAGTAATTAAATATAAAGGGAGGTTAATGCTGATCTTGGCAGTGCTGTCATTGATGGTAATAGATATGGGCAGCTCTATCACTCTTGAGGACAGATGTGATTTTTGGTCCCTTCAGATTTTCTATGGGTATGTGCAGTGATGCTACATTTTTCCTTTACTATTTTAAACAGTACATTTATGTCCTCAGAAGAGTTGGGTAGAGTTTAAACTCTCAAATTAGCAAACAGTAATGCTGAGGGTCTATTAAATACAAGCTGACTACAAATTGATCTAATTACATAGAAGGTATTATCAGGAAAAACACAAATGTATATTATAATGTTGCTTATTGAGATTCTCACCATGCCAGCTGTATTGTGACTGAGTCTAGGCCTTCAGTTTCATCTTTAGAAATAGTGGAGCTGAATGAAAAGTTTCACATATAAAATAGAACTCACAAATTTTGGTTCTTTGTAATACTCTGGGTTGGGAAAATCCATTTTCCAAGGAATATTTTGACTTATGGTTTGCTCAGACTTTGCAGATTTTTGTCAGCAAAACACATCTTCATTAGCTCACCTCTACATTTGTGCACATGGGCATTTTGAAGCATAATGTTTGCAAATGAAAACATGGGCATGTTAATTAGCGTCGTCCAGTTCACAAAAAAAATATCTCCAGCATGCACAATGTCTCCTGAAGTCCGCTCGAGTAGTACAACTCTACACATCCCAATGTTAAGAAATTCTATCTAGCCCTCAGACTACTGCTTTCCCTCTTTCCACCAATTAATTAACCCTTAGTCAGTGTGTATGCATCATTGTGCATATGAAAAACCAGCAGAGAGTAAATAATCTCATTTTCTCTAGTCATGTGGGGGGGGGGGACCTAAGGCTTTGTCTACACTGCAGGGTTTTTGTGCAAGAAGCTTTTTGCGCATCCACACCACAAAGGAGATGTGCTTTTGCGCAGGAGAGCGTCCACACTACAAGGACACTTTTCCACAAGAAAGTTCTGATCGCCATTCACAGAATGGCCATCGGAGCACCTGTGCTTTTTCTAATAGGCTCTTTTAGAGCAAGAAACCCCTGTGGAGCATCCACACACCCCTTTTTGTGCAAGAACTCTTGTGCAAAAAGGAGTTATGACTTGTAGAAGGAGGTATACCTATACTGCAAAAAGCCCTCTGTTCTGTCGATTGACTGTAGATATTCTTGCGCAAAAATGCACTTGAGGTGTGGACGCTCCACAGATTTTTGGGCAAAAACCCTGTAGTGTAGACATAGCCTTGAAGTATTAAATCATGAGAGGAGAAAACTGATTTAGAGAAACTGATGTGACTATGTAACAAGGGGATAGTATATATAAAGTAACTCAATGTACTAGAACACAAGCAGGAGAGGAGACACAGTCATGTTGTGGAGCTACATTTTCATTATAATTAGCAGATAATTAGTTTTATATAATTTCTCCTGCTCAAGAGCCTCTACATTTTAGAGCATCTCTCTCCTAGAACTCTAGAAGCACTAACTATCCTTTTCATTTTGAAACAAATGTTCAAATTTTCAGTGACAGCCAAAACATCATACTTTGATTGTTTGTGTTATATTTTGTAATATAACTCTGATTTCCCTTGCAATATGTCTTCTTCTTAAAAAGAGAAAGAAAATAAATAGTCTTGCTTTTACTAGAAGAGTGGCAAAATATGGAGAGGAAATGAAAGAGATTAAAGAACTGTAAAGTGATTTCTCTTCATCTTCTTGTAGAAGCTTTATTATTTTTTACTTAGAACCTATATTTTTATTGGCTTGATTCACTGCAAAACAGCATGAGAAGACAAGCCTAAGTGAGTTCACGATAGCAATACAGAAGATAATAACAACAGAAGTGGTGGATTACTTAAAATATCAACAGCAGAGAAAATGCTCATAAATAAACTATTTTTGGTTTTCATTTAATTTGAGAAAAATATACAACAAAAAGGCTCCTCTGGCATTTTTTCTTGCCTGTTTAGTTACTGTCAGCTCTGTATTCCTGACAATCCTACAGAGCTTCCCCTGAAGCTCTAGTGCTATTGTTCTGTACCTGATGGTGTAATACAATTTATATAAAATGACAGACTACATAATCAAAATTCTTCCACAATTTAGTCCACAGGGTTTTATGGAGATGTGCCTCAGGTAGAAAAACATCCATTACTTGAAGATAATTGTACCAAACACAGTATTCTATATGAAGAATTAATGTTGCATTCTCAAGTCCCAGTCATCAGAACTATTTTAAGCCCTTTTTAGTAACATTATAACTTCTATGTATTTTTGTCGCAACGTACTCACTCCTGGCAGCTTTGGGAAATAGCTGTCTTCCAAGTCCAACATTCCTCCTAAAATCTCTCCATCTGATGCTCTCTCCCACACCCTGTAGCTCATTTCTCATTACAGGAATTGACTTCCTCTTCATGACTTGGCACTCTGATCTGATCACTATGTGGTTTCCTCTTTCAGGGCATAGAGTCTCACCTGTTGTCCAGGCACTGCCACTATCAGTGGCTACCATGTTTCAAAGCAGCAGAACCTGGAGTCAGGTGGGGAGTCCCCAACTGATCCCGGGCTCAGAGCGGTGCTGCCGCTTTGAAATGCTGAGCAGAGCCCAGGATCAGCTGGGGGAATCCACAGTTGATCCCAGGTTCCGGTAAAATACCGTGCAGAGCCCAGGATCAGCTGGGAAGTCCCCATCTTACCCCGGTCTGCATGGCATTTCAAAGAGGCAGTGCCACATGGAGCCCACAGTCAGCATGGGACTTTGAGTCCCCCGCTGACTCCAGGCTCCGTGCAGGTGCTTCCGCTTTGAAATGCACAAGAGCCCCCGCTGTGGACTCTTGTACATTTCAAAGCTGGCACGCCTGTGCAGCCCAGGGCCAGCGGGAAGTCCCACTGACTCCAGGCTCCACGAGTGCGCTTCCACTTTGAAATACACAAGAGCCCCCAAATGGTCTCCAAATTATCAATTCTTTGCATGAATGTGGTGACCCACATTACCACCATACTTTTCAATGCATCTCTGGTGTTTAACTTTTTTTCTGTGTACTCCGTAATTTCTATTCCCTTCTTGTAGAAATTGCTGAAGTATTCTCTTAGGGGCAAGCATCTTGTGTTAAATAGATGTCTGATGAAACTCCAATAAACTATGAATTTGGTCTGATAGCATCATCTTACTATTACAAATTGTTCATCTCCATCCTTAGTTGTGGCCATTTTGTACAGGAGTGAATTTCCTTGCCAGAGGAGGTTGTGAAGGCCAAGACTATGTCAAGGTTCAAAAAAGGACTAGATAAGTTAATGGAGGTTAGGTCCAACAATGGCTATTAGCCAGGATGGGAGGGATGGTGTCCATAGCCTCTGTTTGTCTGAAGGAAGGAATGGGCAAAAGGAAATGGATTATTTGATGATTACTTGTTCTGTTCATTCTCTCTGGGGCACCTGGCATGGGCCATTGTCAGAGGACAGGACATTGGGCTAGATGGATCTTTGGTGTGGCCTAGTATGGCCATTGTTATGTTCTCATGCTCCTTAATAGGCTGAGTGCTCACACGTTTGCAAATGGCTATTTTCAATTAATTTTAAAACATCAATCAACTGAATATCTCAGCTGTTAGCCATTTACTTGAGATAATCTGTCATGGGCTGAGATATCTTAACACAGACAAAGTAGTGTGAGGTTTTAATGGTGTACTGAAAATGTCTTATCACCCATTTGTGTGTGTTTGGCAAGACAGGGAAGAAAATTTTAAAAACATAAAATATTAAACTTTTTGGAACAATATTTTTGTTCCCTTAAACTGTGGCAGTAGTCTCTCCATATCTTGTAAGCTACTCAATCCTGAAAAAATGACTGCATAACATGGTGCCAAAGGGTTCTTGTGCCTCAGTGACTTTCATATCAACTATGCTCAGTTTACAGGTAAAAAAAAGTTTTTCTAATCACCAGGAACCTGAGACTCAAGATATTATCTTTACTTCATGGGTAGGCCCCATTGCTCTCTCTATTATATGCATCTAACTCACTTTTAGGACCCATGACAAAAATCTTGTTACAGAGTGACTGATGTTGTAAAATAAGTAAGAAAGCAGGGAAAGTGTGAGGCTGATATTATTAAAAGGCAGTGTTAAAGTTCATAGGGTATATTTTCTGTTCATGTTCATATTTTCAAATATTTGTGTTCCTTAATTTTTACTTTAGCCTTGAATTTCCTATGGTTTTAATTGTCTCTTTTGCAACATAATCACAACATTCTTGTAAGCATTTCACTTTTTGTTGTTGTTAAATGACTGATATGTACTTTTAACTTTAATTCTGAATTAACTATTGCTAGGTTTACTCTATAAACCTAATCCCTGGTTTAGATAGTACTATGTTGACAGGAGGGTTTTACCCATGGACATAGCTACCACAACTCACAGATGTGAACTGACAATAACAATGAGGGAAGCTTTTCAATTGACACAGTAGCATCTTAATTGTAGCACTACACACAAATGAATTGGTGTAGCTGTGCCACTGAAGCTTTTTAAGCACAGGCCTGCATTACGTTTCTGCCTAGGGATTTCTTCATATTTTTGAACATCTTTAGATACCTACACAACTTTGAAAATTTGTCCTCAACAGGCAGTGCTCATAGTGCTTCCTCCTGTAGTAGGATATTTATGTAAACACTACAATGGTCAAAAGCCTTCTGGATACCTTGTTTGTGCATGCGGAATATTTTTTGTTTATTTTTTACCGTTCTACATCAAGGAAGCTATGAACTCTATTGTCTGTATGTGCCAGGAAAGAAAAGCCTTTATAACAAACTTTGAATAAATATAGACCCTGATTCGGGAAAGAACTTGACTTTAAGCACATGTGTAAGTGATTTCCTGAATAGATATTCTTTTCTGATTCTAGTCCATAGTGCAGCCTACTCAACTCTAACATTAGTTCTGGGAATAGTACAATCTCATAACAACATGACAAAATATCTCTGGGTATGTAGATATTCTCATGAAAGGCTGTGCTTCAATTAGACAAAGAAAGGTTTTGCAGCTACATAGGTTTGGTGAACAACAGGAGCTATGGGATCACACCCAAGCCAAATTTCCAAGAGCGGGAAGCGGTTAGGGTCCGTTTGTATGTCAACAATTTGTCTTCATTTATATTTGTGCTTGTGATCTCCACAGTCCCCAGGCAGCCAATTACAGGGTAGAATGAAGTGAAAATTAGTCTTGTCATGATGTTTTAGTTTCTTGTTGTGAAAATACTACAAAATCAGATTTTGACCCAATGAATGATTTCACTGGATATAGAAAAAAAAATAAAACTTAGGCTCTAAAATAAAACACTACTTCAGCAGTGGATTCTAGTTAGTTGTACAAAAACATAGCCATTTTGAAATGTATTTGGATTAATGTGAATACTGCTACACTGGGCTTTTCTCAAATTCCCGAGGAACTTGAATGCCAGTCCTGGAAGCAATGTAATATAAGACATAGGCTTTTCCCTGATCTATTTTAATAAGATGTTCTCTGAAATGTAATCAATCAGGAGAAACTTTCTGAAAGAAAGCAGCAGACCACTGGAGTATCTAAGAATTCCTTTTGTACTATCAAAGGCTGTCATAAAGCTACTGTGGACAGATGGCATAGTGCCAGCTCCTAGATACATTACATTTCCAATTGCACATATTTGCATACGTTTTACAGCTTTCCATAGATTGCAATATGGATTTGTGGTGCATCTGTGTTTGAAAAAATATGCATTATGGCATGGAGTACGCAAGCCTAGTAAAAATCCCATATGGCTTATCTCAGCATGAAACACTATACCCATTATCTGCACATTTACATTCTCATTTTAACTGTGATTATAAGATCATCTAGAGTTTTTACATTTATAATATTAAAATAATAATTTGAAGCCAAAACATGCTCATCTTACCAGAGTAATTATTATTTATTATGTTATGTTACAGGACTGTCTACAAGCCTTAATCAGGCTAAAATCCACTACCTCTAGGCAGTGTACCTCCATGACAGACAGTCCCAGCCTGAAACAATTTACAATTTAATTGTGAGATGAGACACAACACAAGCCAAGCATCTAAGGTTTTGGGCTTGATACAGGAATTACTTGGTGAAATTCCCATGTTATGCAGCAGGGTGAAACATAGCTATAATGACACCTCTTCTCATTAAAAATCTATGACTCTATGAAATAGATGGCTACCACACACAAAGCCAGTGAGCACAGGCAACTGTGAGACAATTATGACCAGATAAGGATCATAAATAGTCCCACTTACCTGATAGTGCTGCTTATTTGCATAAATAAGTCAACCACAGTTTGTCTGTTTGCTACTTTGCTACCAATTATGGCTATACTTTTGAAAACCTTTGTCGGTGACAAAGGTAAAGGTGCCTTTTCTGACAGAACAAATTGACCATAACTACATCTCCTGGCAGTGGAAATAGAGCTGTCAGGATATTTTATTTTTCCCCTTTGTCAGCCACTATACTACATATGCAGCACTATTCAAAATGCTGCTTTAATGCTGAAGTTCCCATCGTCCCTTTGTTGGTGCTCCTGCTGTGGTGTGTGTGATTTTTTAATTTTTTTAAGGTTTTTTTTTTCAAAAGCCTCCAAATCATTTCAAGCACTTACTGAGTGTGGCCATAAAACAGATGTCACTTCTCAGGCTTGCTTGAGCAGCAGATTTCCTTGCAGTTGTGAAAAATATGATTGGAGTGAGAGTATTCTGCTTACTAACCTCATCAAGAGGTTTCTTTCTGTTGTCATTTTTTTTAAAGTATCTTTAGGAGATTTGTTTTAACCCTTCCCCACCCATCCACTCTCAAACAGGGAAAAAAGCTCTAAGTCTATGCTGATAAGTAAGTAAAATGTTATAAGAACAGTCAAATAACATTGGGGGAATATTCTGTCAGAATGACCCAGGTATGTCTATTTATGATTTACTAGTTTATATTTTATCTTTTCCCTTTGTCCACTGTTTCTTTCATTTTCTGCGATTTCATCTATTCACTTTTTCTTTTGTCAGAACTGGTATAATAATGGATGGAGAAATGTAGTGGATTTTAGTTCACATTAAAAAGCTGTGTAATAGGTCTGGTTAACTGATGTCATCGAAACACCTAAGAGTGCACTGTTTGTCCAGGACTAGGTTACTCTCACTGAAGGCCTGTCCAATACCCCATGCAAATATTAAATGTCATATAAGTCCTGAGGGTAAAAGCCTCCTCTGTGCTGAGGGCAAACACAAAGCCTATCTTCCAAATGTCACCACAAAATAAAGATTTTCCTTCTACTTTTTTAAAATTTCCTTTTCCTTTTTAAAAATTTACTAAAAACTATTTTTCTCTTTAATGCATCATGGCAATTGACTTGAAGCATATTCCTCCTTTTGTAATTTATGGCAAAACTACCATTCATTATATTGGCAGCTGGAAAAAATCCTACTATACTACTACAATACTACCGCTATTCCTGTTATTAGCTTCCACCATCTTTCACTGGTACAAAATTGTGGAACATAGACCACCACCCAAAAGTGATGTCCTCATGTCAGTGCCTATTCTATGGAATCATATTCAGTCTTATTCATTCTATTAATCATAAAGAGGGAAGTTGCCCCATTGTCAAAAATGAAGTGGTGGATTTGTATCCTTACAACATGTAAGGTGACTTGATCATATTTCATATCCTCCTGCACTAAGTGTTTATAAACAACTATTTATAATCCTTTTTTAAGTAGTGTATTAGAAGTTGCTGGGCCTTTATTACCAGCTCTGTGTTGGCAAGTAATAAAACATGAGGATGATGTATTACACTAATACATCATCAATGTGACAATACTTTAATGATGGATTAGTAACATATCTCTCAGGCAAAGTTCTCAAATATGGGGCTGCCTGGAATAATCCAGTGTTTTTTCTAAATTTATTATTTAAAAGCTTTATAAATATTTTAATAATTCAACTCAAGTTATCAATTTGGGCAGGCAACACTCTCACAGATAGGCTCTGAGTTTTGTATACTTTACCACAACCTTGGGATCTCTTGATTCTACAGAATCATACCTCTGGGATGATGGAAAGCCATTCCCTTAACATGCAATGTAATGTATTGTATGAGGCAATAATTAGCTCCCCACTGAATTTCACTGACGAATTAATAGATATGATAAATATTGGTAGGTGTATTATATATTTTTTTAATATTCTGGTACCAAGGCGAATCTTTCTTCCTTTACCTTGTTTTCCATTTTGTACTGCCTCTGAGAAGTAGATTTTTTCTTCTTCAGTATCAAATATAGGTGTAGTAAGTTGAGGGTCAGTAACATAGAATCATAGAACACTATAACTGGAAGGGACCTTGAGAGGTCATCGAGTCCAGTCCCCTGCCCTCATGGCAGGACCCAATACAATTTAGATCATCCCTGATAGATGTCTATCCAACCTACTCTTAAATATCTCCAGAGATGGAGATTTCATAACCTCCCTAGGCAATTTATTCCAGTATTTCACCACCCTGACAGTTAGGAAGTATTTCCTAATGTCCAACCTAAACCTCCCTTGCTGCAGTTTGAGCCCATTGCTTCTTGTCCTATCCTCAGAGGCTAAGGAGAATAATTTTTCTCCCTCGTCCTTGTGACACCCTTTTAGATACCTGAAAACCTCATGTCCCCTCTCAGTCTTCTCCCTTCCAAACTAAAAAAGCCCAATTCTTTCACTCTTCCTTCAGAGGCCATGTTCTCTAGAACCTTAATCATTCTTGTTGCTCTTCTCTGGACCTTCTCCAATTTCTCCACATCTTTCTTGAAATGTGGTGCCCAGAACTTGACACAGTAGTCTAGTTGAGGCCTAATCAGCACAGAGTAGAGCGGAAAAATAACTTCTTGTGTCATGGAGCCAGCAGGACGGAATAAAGGCCTGTAACATAAAGTTTATCATCACCCACAGAGTAGAGGACCTGTCAGGAACCCATCAGGGTGGATCCAGGAACCCCGAAACCCTGACTTCTGCTACTTGCCTCTGACTTACAACCTGTCCTGATCCTGGTGCCTCCCTATGTTCTTACATGGTTGACCTAACTTACACAATCACACAATTATCAATCAAATCTTTCTCTTAACACCTTTCAGATGTTGAAAATGAAACCAACCCAACAACTCTGTATTTAACTTTGTATTTAACATCCAAATAACATCAAAAGCTAAGTATCAGACACTTAACAGCCCACTCTATTAGCCTCATTAAGCATGGGCTCTGTAATTGACCAGTTTTTCCCTTTCCCTTCTCCCCTCTTTTTCTTCTTTAAATTTGTCCCTCTCTACCTCTTGCTCTCCTCATCATCTGAAGAAGTGGGTTGTGCCCATGAAAGCTCATGATATTATCTATATTTTTTTGGTTAGTATCCAAGGTGCTACAGAACCACTCATTTGTAAGGGTTTTTTTAAAAGCGTGTAGTATTGTGACTTTTAAATACTGGTATCAAAAGGGGTTTTTTGCTAACTGATGGTACAGTTTGGTCCACTGATCAAATGTACTGGCCTTCCTATTTATTTCAGGATTTGGAAACGCTGAGAGATTGACATCACAGGCCAAACTTGCCTACTCTACTTACATAAGTTGTCCTATTGACTTCATTGTGCCAACTAGCAAGAGTGACATTTTGCAGGTTTGGGAGTAACTTAGGTAACAATACTAATCTAAAGAAAGGATTTAATTTTTGTAATAAAATGGGCTCAGAGACGGGATTTAGGAGTTTGAGGTTCAATTTCTAACTCTGACACATATTTCTTTTGTGACCTTTTGCGAATGAGGCATTGTGAGAATGCCACAGAAGAGCTGCTAAAAGTAGCTAAATAGTTGACAAAACAATATATAGTCTCCCTCTTTTAGAAACCAGAGGCTTAAAGATACAATCATCATCATAATCTTCATTATTATCATTGTCCTCACTAAAGCCTGATTTATACTAGACCGGGCAGGTTGGCTTAAGGTATGTAAGTCCAGCTATGCAAAATGCGTAGCTGGAATCGGCTTACCATAAGCCGAGCTTTGGCAGCTTCCACACAGTGGCTTCCCTTACTCCTCGCACAAAGAGGAGTACTAGACATTGGCAGAAGCTGTACTCAGCATTTTCTTTATGGGTCCATATTAGACCAAATAAATCAAATGCTAGAAGATTGATCTCCAGCGGGTCAATTTTTCTGCAAGTGTAGATTTGGTTTGTATTCATGTAAACTGAAACTCAAAGGGGATCATTTTTGTAGGTCACAGAGGGTTTAGCAAATCAACCTGAAGGGAACTAAGTAAAAGTGAAACTAGAAAAATATAGTCCTATATATTCCTGTTCTACTGTTCAATAAGGTAGTGACTGCAAATTAGTTCTCAAGGCAATCATTATTTAAAATTATAATGATATAAAATAATTAATAAGCTTGATAGATATAATATTTCTTTATTAATTTTTGTCTGTCAGAAGAACAGACATTTAGCTGAGTATAAATGGAAATTCAAACCACATAGACAGAAAATACTTCTTGCCTAATCATCTTAACTAAAAACTGTTGCACCTTATAATTCTATCCTCTTACTTTATCAGATGTTATTATCTATTATCCTTATTAAATTTGTATCACTGCAGCAAGCTTAAATTATTTAAGAGAAACCATGCTTCATTTAGTTTAGCATCGTTATTAAATTTAAACTCTCTTTAGCAGAACAAAAATGGTTGTAAAATTTCTCTAAGGAGAGTCACACATCATTTAAGAAATGATTCTTGAATAAGAATAATCAATTCATTCTTTCAAATGAGCTTTGTACTTAGATCTTGCATTTTACCTTGCACTGACAGATCAGCTCTTTAGAAGATTGATATTTTGCTTTTGGGTAACTAGAGAATGTGTGGACCTTTATTTATGGTTTGTTTGTTTTTTCATATGGGACTTGATCCTGTAAGATGTTCAGTGCTTCCAAGAGATGTTGAGCAATCTCCACTGCTCTTAAAGATTTGGAAATTGGTGCAACTTTGTCCTTTTTAGCTCAGCACTTTGCAGGGCCAAATCTGGGGAGAAAGAATTTAAATCTTACCTATTAGCATATTGGAGACATGATGTTTGGGTTCAGTTTGGATAAATATCCAAAAACTGAGATATATTTCTAACTTACATAGACTTGTTGGGACAATACATAGGGTATGTCTACACTTCATTCCTCTCTCTCTCAAGGAATGCAAATGCAGACACCCGAAATTTCAAATGAAGTGGGGATTTAAATAAAGATAAGGGTTAAGGGTTTTATCTAGAAATAACCCCGTTTTTTCTGTCGAAATAGCGCTATTGCAAAATAGTGCCATAACGCGATTATAAAAATGAAGCGCGGGATATTTAAATCCCCGCTTCATTTGCAATTTCGGGTGTCTGCATTTGCATTCCTCAAGAGAGAGTGGAATAAAGTGTAGACATACCCATATAGACTGGAAATCATGCAAGAGTAGGCATAGTTGTGAGATTTACAGCACTGGGGAATGGCCCTTCTTACCTTATTTTGTCATTCTGTGTCTGTTCTCAGGTAGAAATGAATAAAAGTTATTTCATTATCAGAATTTTTTTTTTAAAAAGATTCCATTTGAATTTTATTCTGAAAAAGCTGAAAGTTGAAACAGGAGAAGGAAACTCGGTTTGCCAAACCTATAGCTACCTTCTTATTAAATAATGTCTTTAGTTTAATCTAATAAACATATATGCTAGTTTCTTTTTTCTTCTTATTCACTTCTTAAACTTCATGGTTGAACATTCCAAAATCTGGACCTTTTCATCTAGTCTCTATCGCTACCGGCCACTTATCTTTTCTGATCCATTAATATCTTCTAAACATTCACTAATATCTGGCCTCCCTTTTTGACTGCTCCACTAATATGTAGCCTCCATAACAAGATCACTCTTTGGTCCATCTTGAATTATTTTAGCATTTAATAAAATAATACAGGTCAGACAAAAGAGTTGTCTACTTGTGGAAGGTGTATTTTGAAAATTGTTATCTTTAATTTTAAGAACAGGAAATTATGTCTCATAGGAGTAAATCCATTTTATTCTACCGTTGAGTGTTCAAATTGCACTGCAAAATAACTTTGCAGGAGCAAATCCTTCTGCTAAAAATCCTTTTATCAGATACCATATAAACAGAGCTTATTTTTCTATCATAAATAACTGTGAAGCAGATGCAATGAAAAAAGAATATAACACATTTGCAATATTAACCACAGGAAGCAACATTAAAAACAGTAATTGTAAATAAATAAACTTGTCTATTACATATGAAGTTTTGTCTCTTATGAATATTAAAAATGATATTAAAAGTATAAGATAAGTTCAGATTAAAATAGTATGTAAAATTTTCCAAAGAGGAATACTGAGGAATGATTGTTTGTTTGATGTGTACTGTATCAGCATAATGGGGCTTTCACCTATGGTTGAAATTCGTATGTGTTACCACAGAACAAAAAATAAATCAAATCTGGAAGTTAGATTCTTAAACCCATATTGAGGCACAAAAATAAAAGTGACGTAATTTTTAGAGGTTCTGAGCACTTACAGCTCCAATGAACTTGAACAGAATCTGCAAATGTAACTTTTATTCAGATTCCTAATATCGATTTAAGCAATCTAACTTTAGGAATTTAGTTTCAGAAAATTTTGGTCAGCTG
The DNA here is from genome assembly GCA_019425775.1 of Rafetus swinhoei. Classification (NCBI taxonomy): domain Eukaryota; kingdom Metazoa; phylum Chordata; order Testudines; family Trionychidae; genus Rafetus; species Rafetus swinhoei. Next base: position 124,387,046 of record CM033424.1, read on the forward strand.
AGGAAACTGAGGAATTTGGATAAATAATTAAAATGATAACAGAAGGAATTCTAGTTAATATTCCCCAGGAACCTAGTATACTAAATAAAAATCAATGCCTGAAAGTTAAATGTCCAGATTAAGGCCACTGGATGGAACGAAACATGGAGGGATTAACGTCAATAGTTAGTCAAAGAAGGAGGCAATTTCATCTTCCTATGACATCTGTCCAATAGCTTATGTTCTTTTAGATATCTATTTCCTGCAAAAAGCAAAAGAAAAGGTGTAAGTGTATCTTCACATGCACCAACAAGAAAGTGAGGCCATGTTTTATACGGGCTAAAAGTTGGGTGGTCCTGACCATAATATGCTTACATGCACATGATGTTCTATGGCAGCATTATTGATATGTCTACATCATTTACAGCTAAGTTATGCAAGTCATCACAAACAAGTGATAATAAAGGATTAGACAATGGCTATACAATATACATTTTTGCACTATCCAGGGAATAGCCTCATGGTCTCTAAGGGTATGTCTACACAGCAACATTTTGAAATAACTAGCGTTATTTTGAAATAACTTAGTCTGCGTCCTCACAGCAGGCAGTTATTTTGAAATAATGTCAAAATACTATCAAGCTGGCAGACTTCTTACTCCAACTCCTTTACAGGAGTCACATTGTACGAGGAGTAAGGGAAGTCAGAGGAAGAGTGCTCTTTTTCAAAATAAGTGCTGTGTAAACACTCCCAATTTTGAAATAAGCAATTTTGAAATAATCTACACAATTGATGTAGCTCAATTTGCGTAGCGTATTTTGCATTAAGCCCTGCTATATAGACACACCGTAAGGGTACGTCTACACTGCAGAACCATTTTGGGATACCGGAAATATCCTGAAATAGCTATTCTATGTCTTTTGAACAAGCCCGTTATTTCAAAATATAATGGGCACACTATTCCTATGTCCCTATAAAACTTGGTCCACAAGGAGTAAGGAATGTTTAAGAGAGTATTAAGAACTTGTATTTGGCATTTGTGTATGGGTGGGGAAGGGCACATAGCAATATTTATAAATCTATAACTATATCCTTCTGTCTATAAAAGCCAGGATCCCTTAGTACCATCCCTAAGTAGTATATAGGCCTCAAAGGGTGAGAACAAAATATGTTATGGAGCTTCTAGAAAAAATATTAAATTTGCTTTTCTATTAAAATACTGAGATTTTTAAAGCTCTGTCACTTCATGACCTAATAATGTCTTATCTGCCACACTTTTCTGGCCCTTTAATATGCAAATTCTAATGGCCTTTATATTCTGTTAGACTTGTTGGGCCAAGCTTAAAGGTGATGCATGATAATATGTAGGTTCCATGTTGATCTCTGATGTGATTTTGAAGGATTTTAACTGGATTCCAAGGGAGTATAATTTACACACAAAAAGGTCCAGAAATATTTTTTATCCAAATCCTTTCACCATTGCTGATGATAAATCTTTTATTTTTGCATCTACATATGAGTTTCTCTCATTTTCATGCTGAGGTTTTTTGTTTGCCTTCACTTACACAAATATAAGCCCCCCATTGAAATAATTCAGAGATATCCATGTAATTGAATGCTGAGTTGGTCCCTGCAACTGTTTTCCTTCATAAATGGATGCCATCATTAAAAAAAAACCTGACAAAATAGTCGAAAAGTACAAAATCAAATACATGAACAAATTCTTTGATTTAACAGTTTCTAGTCACACAAATGAGAGCAACAAGTTTAGATGTTCTAGATAAAAAAGCACTTTTCAAAAAAGAGCTGTCAACAGCTCAAAGAACCTTTATGCTTCTTGGAGTGGACCTGTGTAACTATTTCACAGCTTTTCTGGTTTTGTGGGAATTGTGACCCTGATACTTTGCTGATTTTCTGATAGAAAGCTAGAATGATAAAATACTGAGATTACTAGTACTACTGCATAGATTTGGGAATCCAACATCAGATTGCAAGCCCAATCCTTCATGGTTTATATAGGCAACACATGAGTTGGCTGAAATTATCCTCTTCTTTTCAAGAAGTACAATCCCTAGTGTGACGTCACTGAAGTCAATGGAGGTAGTCTGGACATATATTGAGTTGTAAATGAAAGCAGAAGCTTGGCCCCAGAGCTTATTGTTCCAAATTAAAGTCAATTAAAGTCAATCTACCATTTTATAGGTGGGAAATATTGAGAATACAGGATACAATTATTGTAAATCTATGAATTCTCTCTCCCTTTTTCATTATTATTATTATTATTATTATTAATCCTCTTCACTCCTGATGGAGCATAAGGTGCCAACGAAACTTCTCCAGCCTTCACAGTCCTGAGAAAGCCGGCTGACTTCTTCCCAGGTCGTGCCCTTCCTTTTCATGTCCTTCTCCACAGTCCTCCTCCAGGTGCCCAACGGCCTCCCTCTTTTACGCTTTCCAGGTGGAGTCCATCTGAGTGCCATATGAGGGAGTCTTGTTTCGTTCATCCAAAGGACATGCCCCAGCCATCTCCAGCATCTCTGCTTGATCTCGTCCACAACATTGTTGATACATGCCAGTGCGTTGGCTTATCTCCTTGTTGGTAACATGCTGTTCCCAGTGGACTCTGAGGATACAACGAAGGCACCGTCCTTCAAAGCCTCTGAGTCTGCTCTCAATCTTCTTGTTAGTCCTCCAAGTCTCTATGGCATACAGCAGGACTGAGCGCACATTCGACCTATAGATCTTCAGTTTAGTCCTGGTCTGCAACAGTGATGACTTCCAAATGTTGTTAAGGTTTTGGAAGGCTTGCGCTGCCAGGGCAATTCTAGCGGAGATCTCTTTGTCGATGTTGCTGTCCGCCGAGATGTAACTGCCGAGATACCTGAAGTCATTTACTTCCTCTAACTCTTCACCATGACGGTGGTTTTATCAGTGTTAGTTGTCCTCAGTTTCATCACTTTGGACTTGCCAGGGTGAATTCTGAGCCCAACGCTTCTGGTTGTCCGGTCAACAATGTCTGTCTTTTCTTGGATGTCCAGCTGATCATGCACGAGAAGCGCCAGGTCATCTGCGAAGTCGCAGTCCTCAAGCCGAGCAGTCGGTCCCCATAGCACTCCCCTAGATCTGCCCTCAATGGCTCTGCGCATCACCCAGTCGATGACCACAAGGAAGATAACAGGTGAGATTACACAGCCCTGTCTGACCCCTGTCTTCACGTGAAACCAGTCACTCTGCTGCCCTTCATGTCGCACACAGCATTGATTCTCAGCATACAGGTCCTTCAGGATGTTAATAACCTTCTCAGGGAACCCGTATGCTTGTAGAATCCTCCAGAGTGAGGGGTGGTGGATGCTATCAAACGCCTTCTCAAAATCGATTAAGTTAATGTAGAGCGAAGAGTTCTACTCTATTGACTGCTCCACTATGGTGCGTAGGACGAAGATCTGGTCCGTGCACGACCTTCCACTTCTGAAGCCATCCTGTTCTTCCCTGAGGATTTTCTCAATGCCCTTTCGCATTCTCTGTAGCAGGACTCTACAGAAAATCTTTCCCGGCACAGACAGCAGATTAATGCCTCTCCAATTCCCGCAGATGGACAGATCGCTTTTTTTGGGTAACTTCACAATGATGCCCTTCTTCCAGGCCTCCGGTACCCTCTTTTCTTCCCAGACCCTGTTGAAGAGACCCTTCAGAGCTTGTGCACTTGCCTTGGGGTCTGCCTTGAGCATTTCAGCAGTGATCTGGTCTTCCCCGGGAGCTCTGTTGCCCTTCATCTGTTTGATAGCATCTGCTACCTCCAGCTCACTGATGTCCCCACATTCCATGTCTACTTGGAGGTTCATACTTCTAATGTCAGCCTCTTCCTCTGGGTCTGGTCTGTTGAGAGTCTCCCTGAAGTGTTCCGTCCACCTGCTGAGCTGTTCTTTTGCTGTCACCAGCATCTTCCCATTCTTGTCTCTTTCTACAGTAGACTTGTTGGTAAAGTCTCCTATAAGAGTCTTGGTGATCTTGTACACTGTCCTAGTATCACCTCTTTTTCATACCCACACTTAAATACTTCCTCCCAAATAGGTAAGATAATCTGTAGTCGAAATATAATAAAATACAAGACTAAAAGGCTAAACTGTATCATTATGGGAAATGTAGGAGAAAGAAGAGTGTGAAGCATAGGCCTGGTGTAAGGGGTGGTGTAAGGGGTGGGCTGACCAAAATAAACAAGAGTTATACTATGACTCACAGGCAGGCCTTGGCAAAAGCAGATGTTTGTCCGCAAGTCAGTGTCCGGGACATGAGCTCTGCACCAGTACTGTTAGTACTGCTAAAACACATGGAACATGTAAATACATTCCACCAGAACAGTACAAGAGCACTCCAGCCTAGCACATGACAAATTATAATCTGACAAAAGTGATGAATAGTGATATTTTGTCTAAAATACCAAGAGTGAAAGCACAATAACAGGTGGTAAAAAGGAATACTTTGGCAGAAAATACAAAGAGAGATAAAAACATGTCACTAACATGAAAGATGATATGTAAGGTGAGTATCACAGATTGTCACAGTCTACAGAAGTTGGAGTACCGTGATTTAACTCTTTGTCTAGGCTACGGGTAAGTGGCAAATCCCATGCTACTGACTGAGCTGTGTCCATTGTAACGAGCATACATGTGTTAGCTTAACTGCACATATTTGATCCAGGGAAGCTAGAACTGTGCTTCATTTACAATAAAATTGGCTTGAGTGCCTACATATGCTATCTGATTCTGTGGTCCTTGGGGGCTCTCTCTGAGTCTGCTGTGCTGGTTACTTGCACAAAGCCAGCATGACATATAGAAGGAGCACAGGAACACACACAGCTGAATGGTTATCATCATTGGACAGAGCAAAATACCTGTCAGGATACCACATCAGTGACTACTTCTGACCAACTACAGAAAGAGTCACACAGTAGCCAAAAATTATTACAACTAAAAATACCATTTCAACTTTAGTTGCAGACTTATTTTAAAATTGAAGTGAGGGATGAAGAGAGATTCTCAACTGCTGTTGGTCCCATATTCTCATGACTGGCACAAGAAAAGTATGGTCCTTCACCAGGCTAGGAAGTGAGAGATGAATTTATCTTCCACTTTGAAGCATATCCTGGAAAGATGCAATCATTACCTGAGCACATTATAGGAATGGAAGAATATTAGATCTTATAATTAAGGTTCATAGAAAATCATAATTGGATTACAGTTTTCATCACTTTAAAATATGCATACAGTTATATTGCTATGGAAATAATTTGAGAGGTAACTTCCACTATTGCATATCTGTCAAACAATTGCACCTCAGGAATTTTTTATTCCACTTTTATATGGTTCTTTATAAAATCTCTTTTTGGATTATACTTGATTATACAAAGAAGGCATGAAAATTTGTTCAGCTGACCATGGATGTCAATATTCAGTAAAATATATGGTAAAGACATAGTTTCTGAGCAACATGGCTATGTTACATTGTGTTCAATTATATCAAGTAACTGTGTTGCTACTTAAAATAAATAATCAGACTCCAGAGATCATGATCTGATGAGCAAAGCTGATCAAATGTTGTCTAAAAAATACACAGACATGTGTGCGGTACATTCATGTGTTCACAACTCTGCCTGCAACATTCTTAATGTTTGAAATTTTGGACAAATTACAATATCTGAAGCTTTTATATAGGCAGCATTGATCACTGTAATGTGCATTAAGGAAATCCTTTATCAGATTGATCTTTCCCTTTACATTGGCCTGAGAAAGTTATGATTAGATGAACTAATAGCAATATTAATATTTAACATTATTTGTGTAGTGCTAGCATACAGCAGAACCTTAGGTTGTGTTTACACAGCAGGGCTTAACTTGAAATAAGATACGCAAATTGAGCTACGTCAATTGCATAACTTATTTTGAAATAGCTTATTTCAAAATTGGAAGCGTGTACACAGCACTTATTTCAAAATAGAACACTCTTCCTCCAACTTCCCTTACTCCTCGTACAATGAGGATTACAGGAGTCAGAGTAAGAAGTCCTCCAGCTTGACAGTATTTCGATATTATTTTGAAATAACTGCCTGTTGTGTAGATGCGGACTAAGTTATTTCAAAATAATGCTAATTAATTTGAAATAATGCTGCTGTGTAGACGTATTCCCAGAGTTATGAACAACTCAGGAATGTTTATAACTGAATAAAACATTACATTTTCTCTTTCCAAAGTTTACAGCTGAACATTGATGTAATACAGCTTTGAAACTTCACTGTGAAGAAGAAAAATGCTGCTTTTAACCATCTTAATGTAAATGTGACAAGCAAAGAAAGCTTCCTTATTTTGACACGTCTTTTTCATTTTAAGTTTTGCTTTTTTAAAAACCTTTAACACTGTACTGTACTGAATTTATTTTGTTTTTGTCTCTATTGCTACCTGATTACATACTCCCATTTGCAAATAAGGTGTGCGGTTAAATGGTAATTTCATAACTATCGTACATAACTCTGAGGTTCTTCTGTATATGACAATCTAGCATAGGTTTAAAAGTTTTCTTCATTACAGTGATATGGAGGCTATTTCCATATCCTCAAGTGTTCCCCTCTAGAGTGAAAACTGATGTATGTATGTATATATGTATTACTCCTGAGCAAACTCAGGACTAAGATTGATTGTTCTAGCATGAAGTATGTCAGTTATAGTGTGTAAGATATAATTATTTCAAACTTATTTCATTGGACAAAGGGGCACAACTGAATCATGTTAACAGAGCCAAAACAGTAGCTTATAGGCTTCCAAAGGAGAGGCGCACTCCCGTAACAGCAACTGCAGCACTGCTCCTCAGCCACACATCTTCACCCTATCTCCTGGAGGTGAAGTTCATGACTCTGCACTATCCCCATTCCTATATTTGGCAGCTGACTTCTGTGTGTAAAGGGAGCATTTTCAGCAGATTAACAAGCAGGAAAACAGTGGAAAGGAGACTGAGCTACAGGGACTGGAATATATTGAGAGCAGCTCCAAAATGGGAGTGTCAGATGGTAATGAGGTGCAAGCATAAAATCACCTTACACGGGAATCCCTTGTAATTACTACTGACACTAGAATCCAGAAGCATCATCTCTGAAGGTTCAGTTTAGGACATCCCAACTATTAACAGTTTGGACAATGCAAGAACCACAATGCAAGGGAGGCAGGATCCAAGCAGAGAGTGGATGGGGTGTGAGTTTGCAACCTACTTCAGTATCTTTCTGATCTGGGTTGTGGAACAGCTGAAGAGATTCTTAGCTTCCCCAACACACTGATTTGAGCATCCTCCATATAAGTCAGGCCCAGGCCTGCTGATGGATGGGAGAGGGGGAACAAAGAAGGCAGCAGATTTCCTGGGACATAGTGATTCAAAAAGCCTGGCTCTCCCAGCTGCTACTGCAGCAGTGGTAGCATCCAGATCTCCGGGACCTTTAAATCACTGCTGGACATGCTGTGCGCTCTGGGTGGCTGTGAGGGCTGGCAGGGGGAGGAGGGCAGGCGGATGGCATTTTGTGCTCTGGGCAATGCTGAGAATTTGCTGCTCCCAGCCGCACCCTCTCACTGAGGTCCCACTCCTTCCAGGAGCATGGAGCCAGACTCTCCCACCACCTTGCCCAGGAGCCTGGCAATTTTGTTAGCCACACTGCTCAGGCCAGCAACAAGCCACCACACTCAAGTCACGTAAGAGAATTGAGTGTTCCTTCTTCCAGTGTAACAGGGGTTCAAGTCCCTAAATACTAAATTTTGTCTTTTTCTGCAGACCTCCCACAAATAATAATTTAAATTTAAATCAATGGGAGCTTCACTGTATTCATCCAGGCCCAACTTTCAGACAGGCAAAACTCTTCCTCTAAACAATAGGGGTATGTCTACACTGCACAGCTATTTTGGGATACCAGAAGTATCCCAAAATAGCTACCACACGTATACACAAGCTGCCTGTTATTTTGAAATATTTTTCAAAATAACAGGCACACTATTTCACCATCCCGGTAAACCTCATTGCATGAGGGATAAGGGATGGCTTGAAATAGCACATTATTTTGAAACTAGCCAATTAGTCCATCATAAGACGGGATTTTCAGGTCTCTCCTCCACGTCGGTCTTTTCTCCTGAGCCTCCGGTCTCTCGCTCTCTCTCTCTCTCCTCCTCCTACTGTCTCCCCCTCTCTCTCTCTCAGCTCTCCTCTGCCTCCTGCCTCTCTCTCTGTCTCTCTTTTTCTCTTCTCCTCCCCCTCCTGCCTCTCACTCGGGGGACTGCGGAGCCCAAATGGCCATCTGGGTGGCCTGTGCTGCATGGGGATGTGGAGCCCAAACGGTCGCAGCGCAGAAGTCAGCCGAGCACCACGGCGGGAGGCGAAGGGGGGCGGGGTGGTGACATTCATGGTTAGGGGGCAGGGCCTGGAGCCGCTGTCACGCCGCACGTCACCGCCCCATCCCCCTTCACCTCCCGCCGTGGCGCTCGGCTGACTTCTGCACCACACAGCCGGGCCGCTGCAGGGAAGCAAGTGGTGCAAGTGGCCATTTGGGCCCCGCGCTCCCCATGCAACACGGGCCGCCCAGAGGGAATAGCCAGCATTTCAGCAACAGCGCCACCCAGAGGGAACAGCCAGCATTTCAGCGTTACAGACTCACAGACATTGGGCTACAATATATATGATTTGGTGCTGTATTGATGTGCCAAATTTCCAAATAAGCTATTTCAAAATAGATTTGAGATAAGATACACAATTTGCATAGCTCAAATTGCCTATCTTATTTCAAGTTTAGGGTGCTGTGTAGATGCACCCCAAGAGAGAGGTCTATTCAGGGATTCTAGGATTCAGTATGTGTAATGTATAAATGACAATACCCCCTTTCCCCTTTCTCTGACTGCTCTTTCTGAGCAAATAGTATATTACAAAAATCATGTGTTTGATTATATATATTTTCTTATATTCATAAATTAGCATTTAGGGTTTTGCCATTTGAAAATAAGAAATGGAAAGAAATAAAATTCAGTGGAGCAATATGAGAATCAGGCTAAGCCTGTAAGTTATAACTCATGGAAGTGGCAAGAAAGTCAGGTTCTGTCTTTCCACAAAGTATCTGAAAAGAGTTCCCTGAGAACAACCAAATTGGAATGGACTGTGCAATCAATATCAATGTATGTTGTTGATCAGAATTGACCATTAGTTTTTATTTCCTCTTGTACTGGGAGGTGGGCCAGGAAGAGGAATCCAGGGCTGCATATATTTATGATTTTGCAAACTTATCTGAAACTGGTACAATAAAATACAATTGCTTTAAGCTCAGTACCCAAGTTAAGTATTTGTGTCCTTCGTATTTAGACCATTATCATGCTGTAAATTTGATGATGAAATTTTAGACGTTCTGTTCAGCATGTGAACAATAACACAGATACTCTCCTGAATTTTAATACAATACTCTGACACTAGCAATGCTTTTCAGATGGATTGTTTTGATTATCTCTAAAATAAACATCTGCAGCTCTGTAAATAAAAATGACCATAGAAATTTAATGGATGTCTGGTTGAGCCTCCTTTGGACAGAAAGTAGCCTGAACTTTTGGCAGTCAAGCAAGAACCCTTTTTTTTTACTTCACTGATATGCTATGATCATTCAGAAAGGGGGATATGGTTCAATTGGACTGAACTAGAGGGCTATGATCATGCATAATACTGACACAATATCTTGGGGGGGTTATACAGAGGTGTCCTTAAACTGTATTTACTGCAATTATTACTTTAATTCAGTGTAGTAGCATTCCAAATTGCATCTAAACCTAAAAAAAAAAGTTGATTATCATTCATACAGAGCCTTCATGTGGACATTTACTTTTAATTATTTAGTGTCTTATACTATTAGCTCATGCTTTTAATTAAGATATGCATAAAATATCAAATTTCACTAAGTGTCTTTCCAGAAGCTTTGATGATAATGCAGCATGATGCAATGGAAATTCTCTGGTTTTAATAACACCAAAATGACACTATTCTGGAGTATATTTCTGAGTGCTTGATTCATTTTGGGAGGAGAGCATATCTCAGTATTAATAATTAAGATGAAGATTCTCATTAACTGAAGAAAATGCTAAATGGCCCAAAGGGTGCATAAATAATAGGCTCACTAATAAACTGTAGTATAGGGAAGGTGAGAAAAATAACTTTAACAATGCCTTTGCAGATTTACTAATTACAATAGCTTCCAGCAGTGCCATATCAACACTCAAAAACTGCTTCCGAAAGTGTTTAAGAATAATTACACCATTTTGAACTAGATTTGCTCAACCTGATTATTAAAATAAAAATAAGCAAAGTAGCTGGTATAATTTGTGGATTCCTGGTAGCTATATTCACAATAAAAATAGCTCTTTCTTAAAAGGGCAGTACTTTTGAAAATGAAATCCATTAATATACTTACGTTTTATTGTAATCACCTACAGTAGTTAGCAAGTACTTTGTTGTTACAGCAATATGATTTTGCTGTTATGAAATTTATCATACAGGAAAGAGTAGTTCACATCAGCATCTCTAGTCTTTTCACAGTGACAGCTCTATAAAAAGTCTAGAGTTGGTATAGATCTTTTTTACATAAGTAATTGTTGAATGGTGTACAATTTAAATTCATTTATCTCAGATCTGAAATTATGTGACTGTAAACAATCATTTATCAGAGAGAAGTTAAATAAGATTCAACAATGTTCTTAAGTAAAGTTTAATGAATGGAAATAGAATAAATTAGAAAGATTACGTTTCTTAGGTGTAAACATTTAATTTTCCACAGTAGTTGTCCCACACCTTTAGTTTCACCTACTTGGAACATAATGGATTTGTTTGCACTAAGTAATATACGTTTAAAAATTTTGACTGCTAAACACCATTGCAGAATTATTATTGGAAGACTTAGACTGGTGCAGATGTACGTTTAAAGTAATATCCTATGTATTACAAAGCAGAAATAAACACTTGGAAATTAACAGTTTTCTCTCAGAGAGAAAAAAATCACTGTGTCTAGTAGTTCTGTGGTCATTGTCTCTTGACATAGAACAACTAAAGTGATGACACAACCAAGATTCTCATTACTATTCTGGTGCCTATACAGTCCAGAATCACTACCCAAACTATTCAAACACAATGGGTTAGACAGCCCAATCTACCATGCTCGACCTCTCATTGTTAGCTGGAAGTGCTACCATAACTACCCAGTGCACATCCCTTCCAAAGGCTTCAGTTTTAGGCAGCATATGAGTAGGCTATACTGGACAGCTTCCTTGTACATTGGACAGCAAATGATTGGTAATTTTTGCCTGATTCAGACAACATCAGTTCCTACATTACTTAACAAAACATCCAAGGGTCATGAGATATCAATAAATCTCTTGCCCCTAAGCATAAACAGCCTGTGTTCTGCATGTTGCATGCACAGCAGGACATCAAGAGACTCCAGCTTGTAGGGGTAGAGGCACTCAGAGCAAGAACCTTTCTTCACGAGAACTTTCTTCTCTTAATGATAGACTAGCTTTCTCTATTCTCTCCCAGCTGACTGTTGTAGTCCTATTCTTATCTTTTATTCTTTTCACCTCCCTGCCCTCCTCAAGGCACATCCTTTTCCCTCAAGCCCTATTCCCGGGATACCCTCATACCAACATCCTCTTTACTTTCTCTTGAGCTTCTCTCTTCTAACTAAAGCCACAAGAAGAAAGAAAATAATAATAATAATAATGTATTTCCATCAAATTGTTCACTATGCTTGAGTGTTCTACCCTATCCCCCAACTCCAGAACAGTCTCTTTCTTTTGTGTTTGTTCAGAACCTCACCTTTGTGAAGAACTTCACAAGGTGAGGTCTTGACTACCGCTCCTAGGTGCTGTGCCAATTCAAATCAATCAATCAATCAATCAATCAATCAATCAATCAATCATCATCATCAGTGCTCCATGTGCTGACAAATCTGAGGTCCTTTTTCCAACATGGAGCCTGGATCTGTAAGATATGAGGACCTTTTTTTTAAAATCTGACCTGGCATCCTCTTGATACACAGTACAATAAATCACATTGTACCTGATTTAGGCTATAAGGGCAGGTCTACACTATGGGGCAAAGTCAACCTAATTTATGCAACTCCAGCTACATGAAAAATAAAGCTGGAGTTGACATACTGTAGGCTGAGTTAGTATGCAGTCTCCACTGCGGGGCAGAGGGGGGGTGAGGAGGGGATGGGGGGAGGGTCAAGGGGGAGGAATGTCTTGATTGGTGAAACTTTCCTGTCAACTTCCCTTATGTTTCTCATTCTAGTGGAGTAGAAGAGTCAATGACAGTGTGATCAGCGGTTGATTTAGCTGCTAAATCAACTCTTGGGGATTAATTGCCACAGTGCTGATCCTCCAGTAAGTGTAGGTAAGCCCTAAGTATCAGTGCAAATTAGAATATCTTATTATGTAAACAAATCACTGAAATTCATATGCTTAGTTGGGCAGATTAGTTTCATGCACCAGCTGGCTAAGGTGTCCAAGATTAAAGGGGATGTTGAACAGTGACAAGAGGACAGATATAAAGGTGGTGTTGGAACCTGAACAGAAATTTTGCTGAGCTCCTAGTGTGGTTTTCCAAGATCATGTAGTCTTAGATTAACTTTGCTTCCAAATAACTATAGAGTTCAATAGCAGCAGAGTTAAGCTTATTTTGGGAGCTTTTAAATACCCTACCTCTTGTACCTCATCTTAGCACTACTCACTAATAACTTGCTTATCCACAAGTTACAACCAGTGTAACTCCATTCATGTTAACAGAGTTGCAAAAGACATCAGAAACAGCCCCTAAACCTCACTAGAAAGAAAGATTCATGTATGATGGGATAGTTTAAAATATAGAAAGAAACAAATTCACTATATGAAAGCTTTTTATCATTAATTAGTAAACATGTATATAACTGTGTGTCCTTTGCAGCTGGCCACTTGTTTCTCTCAACTCAGTAAAAATTAAGCACATTTTATAACTATCTTAGAACATAAGAACATAAGAATGGCCATACTGGGTCAAACCAAAGGTCCATCTAGCCCAGTAGCCTGTCTGCTGACAGTGGCCAGCGCCAGGTGCCCCAGAGGGGGTGGACCGAAGACAATGATCAAGCGATTTGTCTCGTGCCAACCATCTCCAGCCTCTGACAAAGAGAGGCCAGGGACACCATTTCTATCCCCTGGCTTTTATGGACCTAACCTCCATGAAATTATCTAGCTTCTCTTTAAACTCTGTTATAGTCCTAGCCTTCATAGCCTCCTGTGGCAAAGAGTTCCACAGGTTGACTACGTGCTGTGTAAAGAAGAACTTTCTTTTATTAGTTTTAAACCTGCTACCCATTAATTTCATTTGGTGTCCTCTAGTTCTTCTATTATGGGAACTAATAAATAACTTTTCTTTATTCACCCTCTCCACACCACTCATGATTTTACATACCTCTATCATATCCCCCCTCAGTCTCCTCTTTTCTAAACTGAAAAGTCCCAGTCACTTTAGCCTCTCTTCATATGGGACCCGTTCCAAACCCCTAATCATTTTAGTTGCCCTTTTCTGAACCCTTTCCAAGGCCAAAATATCTTTTTTGAGGTGAGGAGACCACATCTGTACACAGTATTCAAGATGTGGCCGTACCATAGTTTTATATAGGGGCAGTAAGATATTCTGTGTCTTATTTTCTATCCCTTTCTTAATAATTCCTAACATTCTATTCGCCTTTTTGACTGCCGCTGCACATTGTGTGGACGTTTTCAGAGAACTATCCACGATAACTCCAAGATCTCTTTCCTGATTTGTTGTAGCCAAATTAGCCCACATCATACTGTACGTATAGTTGGGGTTATTTTTTCCAATGTGCATTACTTTACACTTATCCTATCTTCCACATAGGTTGAGTCTTTTAAAGGGGAGATTTTCTTTCACCAGTATTTCCCAAGTTCTATTATGCCATGTGGGACCAAAGAACCTTTAAATTCTAACTCGTGAGGGTGTGGAGAAAAAGGGGAGGGTGACAGAATATATTGATTATGGTACATATATTCTGGTTCATCAAAGAATATCATGTGGAACTGGGATCTCAGTCAACAATGGTTGAAGACTTTTGGTTGGAAAGAATTTGTGCGAGATAACCTTCTTTAGACAGGAGATTAACCTGATACTAAAGGTTAGTCTCTAGAAAGTTTGATATGATTTTGGTTCATGTGTAACACTTTGTTTCTAATATCCCTTACTCTCTATCTCCTTATTCTTAAGACTTTGATAATAAACTTATTCTTGTTTTCAGTATAAATATATACTAGTGGGCTACGTCTACACTGGCATGATTTTCCGCAAATGCTTTTAACGGAAAAGTTTTCCGTTAAAAGCATTTGCAGAAAAGAGCATCTACATTGGCATGGACGCTTTTCCGCAAAAGCACTTTTTGCGGAAAAGCGTCCGTGCCAATCTAGATGTGCAAAAGCCCGATCGCCATTTTCGCGATCGGGCTTTTTTGCGCAAAACAATACCGCACTGTCTACACTGGCCCTTTTGCGCAAAAGGACTTGTGCCCGAACGGGAGCAGCATAGTATTTCTGCAAGAACACTGACAATCTTACATGAGATCGTCAGTGTTCTTGTGGAAATTCAAGCGGCCAGTGTAGACAGCTGGCAAGTTTTTCCGGAAAAGCAGCTGATTTTCCGGAAAAACTGGCCAGTCTAGACACAGCCGTGTTGTATTAAGCAAAATACTAGTCCTGAGTTGAATCTTGCAAGCTAGTTTGTACTGTATATTATTCCTGAGGCACAACAGATCTGGTATTTTTGTCAGAGAGTCAAATTAGAAGCAAATCAGAACACGAGAATCAGTTTGAACCAATATTTTTACTTGAACTGAAACTTAACCTGTTTCTTAATTCTGTGCTTCATACTGAAAAGAATACAGAAAAAAAAGCATGTTACCAGTTAAAATACAGATTCAGTATTTTTTAAGCTTTATGTTTTTTTTTTTTCATTATTAAGCAAGACAGCAAAATGACATATGAACATGTGATTGCAAATGGAAATGCCTGCCCATGTACAGGAAGAGAATGATATGAGAATAAAAGTAGGAGTCTAGTTGAGAAGAGTAAAGTGGGAGAAGTGAAGTTTAGGAGCTGCCTACACATGAGGCAGCAGGGCAGAGGGGCGAGCTTCAGAGATACATGTACTTCCTAACTGGAGTCAGATGGAACTTTTTTGTATGTCTAGATTTAAAACTTTTCTTGCATACAGAGGGTGTTCTTGGATGGGAATGTCTACACCTCTTGCCTTGGGAAGGTGAGGAAGAAAACAGTAATCATCAGGTCCTCCTTCTCTCCTTTCAGCCTTTGTTGTGTTCCTGTAGTCTACGCTACCTTTTCCTTAGAGGACAGTATCTCTGGCTTCTCCCCAATCTGACACTGCTAGTGTTTTAGCAAAGTAGTGGCACTGGCATGGAGTCTGAGAACCAATTTGGAAAGGAGCAGTCTAGGTTCAAATCAAGATCTATGAAAAATTGCAAGTTAAACTCAAATGGATAGGCAATGACTCAAGGTTATACTTCTCTGAACTACTTCTCAGATTTCTTTCTGTTCTTTAGTAAAACAAAACGATACTTGATTTGATTCTGGAAATATGCAACTGGACTATGCTACAGTTTTTGGTTAGATAGATAGATAGATAGATAGATAGATAGATAGGATTTTTCTGTAATTATTATATCAATTGAGAATTCATGATGAAAAGAAACCAACCAAGAAAGTTCTTCAGATATGACAATTGTTACCTGACTTTTAGATTATGTATTTATTATACAGATTACATAAGAATTCCCAGCAATCACATTGAAGGTTGAAAGGTTCTTTCCCAAAGAATTAGGCCCAGCATTATTCAAATCTTTATACTTTTGGTAACCCACAATATGAATTCTTTTATATTTACTAATATATTTTATTAAAATATTTAGCATAGTCACAAACACCCAAGCTCAGTAAGACAGATGAAGCTACTACAGAATATATATCTGCACCTCTATTACTCACCATCCATAGCAGAACATCCCGAAGTGTTAGCCAACATCTTCTTCATCATTATGACTTTGCCCCACTTCACCTGGCCATCCTTCTAGCACTTCCTAAGTGCTGCATACACCTCTCGAACCACCTCTTCCTAACACAAAATCTCTAGGAGGAGTCATGTTAAGTGAACATTAAAAATGAATAAACGGTCAAAAATAAAAACAGTATGAATGTTTTAAGTTTCAAGATTTAAAAAAAAATAACTTTCACTAAGATTGAGGTTTCATTTGATCTATTTTGAACTGGCAACTGAATCAACATTTTTATAGCTGTAACCGGACATGAACTGGACACACTGCAGTCCACTGAATCCAAATGTGAACCAAACACAAATAAATCTTGTTTGGCTCTTGGATTTCTGTGAGTAGCCATTGCCAGGGTTGGAAATCACATGGAAACACTTCAAAGGGACTTGGGGACTGGAGTGCACCAATAGTTAATCTGCAGGACAAACAAAGGGCTGCCATAGCCTAGAGTGAAGTGCTAAACTGTCTATCAGGCTGCTGGTATTAGGGAGTTGATGCCCAAGCTAAGCACAAGCAAGATCCCTCACACTGGAGGCAGATGTGATTCAAAATCCTAGATACCCCAAGATACTATTAGTGGATATTTTTCTTGCAATGATTTGCAACAGAAAATCTAGTTTTGTGGTCTGAAACTGCTGAACTATGTATCTCAGTATACCCTAGCTCTTAAGGTATGTCTACACTTCAACCTTACCTTGAAATAAGCTATGCAATTTGCACTACACAATTTGCATAGCTTATTTCGAGGTAATTTTGAAATAGTTTATTTCAAAATTTGGCGCTGTCTACACAGCACCAAATCTCAAAATAAATTGCCATTCTGACAACTTTCTTAACCCACGTGGAACGAGGGTTACAGGGACGCTGGAATAGCATGCCCATTATTTCAAAATACATTTTGAAATAACAGGTATGTTTAAAGATGCGGACTAGCTATTTCAGGATACTGGAAATATCCTGAAATAGCTCTGCTGTCTACACGTAGCCTTACAGAGCCCACATTTCTTTATTGTCCTCTGGCTTCCCAAACATGGAGGGGAAGGGAGAAATACATATTTAAAGCAGAGAAATGAAAACTACAAATAGCACAAATACAAATCACATTATTCAGTAAACCCTTTAGTGCAATCTTGAACTCATCACCAAGACCAAGCATTGCTTTAGGAGGTAACAATGAGGCCTCACTATTCAGCATATTATTTAAACATATGCTTAACATCAAGCAGATGTATAAGATTTACCAAAGACAATGGGACAAAAGCTCCTGCTTTAACTTAAGACTGGGCCTGTAGGAAGCAGGACTCTCTGGGGGGCCTTTTCATTTGATAAACAAAGGATGATCCTCTAGAAAAAAAATATGCTAGGTTGCCTTTTTCTCCCCATTGCCTGCATCTCCATTGCCTCCTATTTTCTGCTTGGGGAGCCAGAGAAGGAGAACATTTGGGGCCTCACTAATGCTCACAGAAAAAGTCTAGAACATTAGTGCATTGCAAATTCTACTTTGTATCTACCCAAACCTAGTTAAATCCCAGTATAAATGCCAGATTAGAACTCACCCAACATCTGCAGGCCCAGCATATGACTCACTTTCTGCCAAAAGCTCAGCTCTCCTGCTGAAGTACAATATATAGAATAAGATAAGTTTTCTAGGTGCTGAGATACCATACAAGTGTATAAACAGACTTTATGTGGCTGAATCTCTGGCTCCCTAATCTTTGCCATGGACGTGTGGGCCATACTGTTAAGTGCTACTCTCATTTTGCCAGGTCCACTCAGTGTATTCAGAACTGGACCTGCAGCAGTTTGCTAAATTCAGATGATATCAGTGCTATTTGGAATTTTCAGGGGGAAAAAAGGCTTACTTCCCATTGAAACAACATAACTTAATTTGAAGGGCTAACTCAGTGCTGACTTTCAAAATAGCGGGAAAAGCAATTAATGTTAACTAAGTTGAAGAGGCACCTGCTGTGTATGTTTTGAGCATGCCCTTTTCCAGGCAATTAATTCATCTGGCCAGAATGAAAATATTTGAGGACGTATTAACTGAAACATTTTGGAAACATACATGTATTGCAAAATGCTATTTTTCATGTCAGTTACTTCAATTCACAGGAGCAGATCCTCAGCTAGTCTAAACTGGCAAAGCTTCATTGACTTCATTGGCACAAAGACAATTTACAGCAGCTAAGTATCTGCCCTATTCACTTTAATTATGCATTGTAGGATTTCAGCAAGGGTTATGGAGGACAGAAAAACACAGACAGAAGTTCCTCCCTTTTCACTAATTCCACCTGCATTTTCTTTAAACAAGGGAAAATAAAATCCTGAAAAATCTATAGGGATAGCTTTTTTTGCCCCCACTTTACTTTCTCTTTTAATACATAATAAAGAAAGAAAGAAAGAAAGAAAGAAAGAAAGAAAGAAAGAAAGAAAGAAAGAAAGAAAGAAAGAAAGAAAGAAAGAAAGAAAGAATAATAATAATAAATGGTAAACATCTCTATATGCAAAATTTCCATCAGTGACGATGGAGCCAGTTGTAGCTTCCATATTCTGGTGTCAGTTACACATCTGCCACAGCCATGGCAGATTCTAGAGCAGCATGGAGACAAATCTAAACTCTGTGTACTGGCTGTTCCCCCCAGACAACAGCTGGGAATCACCACAGAACAGTAATACTCCAGCCTGGAGGAGTTAGGTAGAAGCCAAACACCAGGGTTTGGGGCAAATTCATCTGGGATGCAACATGAAGTTCCATGGAGTGACTCTAAAGATGAACTTTGATTTAAGTTTTGAGATGTATTATATTCTAGTTATAGTTATCCTTGCAAAAAATGCCATTTAATTTAAAAAGAAAGTTTCTTTTTCTATCTGTGGCTATGTCTAGACTGCAAGTCTCTTTCAAAAGAGGCTTTTTCAAAAAATACTTTCAAAAAAGCCTCTTTCGAAAGAGAGGGTCTAGAATATAACCAATACTTTCGAAAAAACAAGCCGCTTTTTTGAAAGAGAGCACCCAGGCAGTCTAGATGCTCTCTTTCAAAAAAAGCACAGTTTGCATTACAAAATAGCGCCTTTTTTCTAAAGAGCACTTTTGAAAAAAGGTGTTATTCTTCATAAAATGAAGTTTTCCGCAGTCGAAAAAACTGCCGCGTTCTTTTGATTTACTTTCGAAAGAACACAGCAGCAGTCTAGACTCAGGGAAAGTTTTTTCGAAAAAAACCCTGTGGTCTAGACCACTGTTTCTCAACCTTTTTTTGCTCATGGCCCCCTTCTGAGCCTCGTTTACCTCTGTGGCCCCCCTCCTAGCCGCTGTTAGTTGGAAAAAAAGGTACATAATTTACCTAATGTTCCGTTTTTTCTATGTGGCCCCCTAGAGGTAGGGCGTGGCCCCTGGGGAGCCATATGGCCCACGGTTGAGAACCACTGGTCTAGATACACCCTGAGTAATTAGCCAGTCTACATAGGTCAAGTCAGGCATCATCTGCTGTTCATTTGCTGAAACACACACACACATACTCAGATGATGTTCATTAATCCTGATCTGAAAATGCAGCACTTTGGCTCTAGCTAAATCTTTATTTTTTGTTTATTTCTTCTTTTTTATTGACTTCAAAGATGAAATGTCATTGATATACTAAAAATATTAGGGTGTTTCTGATCCTGAATTTACTTACCTAACTATATCTATTATATGACATGTGTATGCATCTTGTTTAAAATTATATTTGATAGAAATGCAGGGAGAGACTTGAACACATGAAGCATAAAGAAAATGTCCTAGTGCAATGAATAGAAGTTTAAGTAATCTTTAATATTGGATCTTTTGCAAACTTTTCATCTAATTTACAACCCCCCCTCCCCAAATAATGTGAGACTCTAATGTGAACTACAAGGGTTGGAATGCAACTCTCTTAGTCACTCAAGTCTGAATTTTCTTTGTCAACAGAAATAAGAGTTTCTTCTCTTCTTATGGAAAATCCTTTTTTTTTTTTTTTTGCTGTTGCACCATAAAAATAAGGGAAGTGGCAAAAAGTAGGCAATGCTTTTATTTATGTATACATTTATATGTTCTTTTAGAATGTATTCAAATCTTGCAGGAATTATGTAGATAAAATTCCATCAGAAGTTAGCAAGAGGAGTCTTGCTTGAATAAGCATTACAGGATTTTGCCACTGTTCATCCATTATGGGCAAAATCCTGTTCACCTTGAAGTCAATTGCCACAGTCTCATTGAATTTCATGATGCAGGATTAAGCCCTACCTTCCAAAATTTAAACTTTGGGCCTGCTACAAATCTCATTGAACCTAATGAGAATGTTGACATCAGTGGGAGAAAGATCTTGCCAGTTAAAATAATGTTAAATGCTCACAAACAAAACTAATGCAGGCATTGGAAGCAAGCATGTCAAAGGGGATGGTGAACAGTATCACTATATATTTACACACTCTGCCACAAATAAAAAGCATTTTGCCACAGAAGAAAAACAGTGACTATGTAGGATGACATTTCTAAGTCTTTGGCTCATTCAACAAAGCTGCTGATATGCATGTATTATACTGCATATTTATTAGAGGATTAAGAAACAGTTTACTGAAAGATTAGCTGTAGGAAGATTTAGGGAGAACTTGTACCCTGCATTACACTTGGGCAAATCACTGAAGTCAATCAACCAGGTTCTTCACATTTGCTAGTGAAGAAATCATTAAAGTTTTCCCTAATCACATTATACTGGTATAACTGAGGGCAGAATTGCCTGCAAACTCTCAACTGGGTATCCTAACCTATTCAGAATCAGATTGCTGTTCTTGGCCTTTGGAACAGGTAAGCATGTTAAAAGACAGGGGTGAAATTCTGGCCCCACTGAAATCAATGGCAAAACTTTCATTGACTTCAGTGGAGCCAGACATTTGATCACCTTCCTAAATGGAAGATCTGACCTTCCCCCAAAACATCACTATGGGCAACCTACTACATTCAGATTAATTCAGCCTAGATTTTGTAGGCCTGAATGTACAAATTATACTGGCAAGACACCTAAAACTTTGTTTGTCCTATGAAAGGTCATTGAATTTTGATGGTTGGTTAAGTATTTGACTTTAATTTTCAGAACAGTTCCATTAGGTCTTAGAAGTCCTTTTATTTCTGAATATTCAGTTTGGGATTGAACTAATCAAGCTAAGCTAGCCACATCAAATATATAAAAAAAATAAAAAGGATTAAGAAGGGGTCTGAGACCATCTTCTCTGCCCCTTAAGGACTGTGTGGGAGGATGGGATAATTTGCCTATCTGGCTGCATTTCCAAATCAGTGGTAATGGAATGAACTATAGATTGATGATCATGTCTTTGAGCAGAACACTTTATATTTAATTCTTTCATCAGTTTGTACTAGCTAATTATGTGTGAGGAGTTTTATTCTTTGCTTTCAAAGACTTGTCAATGTGTGGGATGACAGTACAGAAGAATGGAATAGTTCTTTTTAATTGCTCCCAGCACTGAACATTCCTTTGGGCATAGCTGGGATCTGTGATAATTTGATTCTCATTGCCCCAGCCTATGCACTCACAGACAACCCAGTTACAGAATCCTAGACTACTCTCCAGCTTGGTTTGCATGAATCCTTCAAGATACCAATTCTGCATTAAAAACAGAGGTGATGATAAATTACAGGCAAGTTGAAAGCTTTGTCATCCACTTTGTTGCACATGGTGATCAGTGGACAGTGATGAACTGAAGTAATTTCTGGTATATTCTCTATGATGGATTTAAATTCGGGGCCTACAGTTCATAAGTGTTTTATGTAAATAATTCTTGGCTTAATTTGCTGTGCTTGCAAATTATCTCTTCAATGAGCCGGCTGCAGGAGCAAGCAGTAAATGGCAAATGGTACCTGAATGTAATTCTAGTTACAAATTTTAATTTGGAAAAATAAATAGGTCTCCTATATCTAAAAGTCAAATTACCAAGCTTGGATTCATTATAAATAATTTTTGTAGCATGAAGAGAAGGATGGTAATAACAAGCTGTGAGTGTAATTTATAGTGATTTTGTACCCTTGCCGCATGTACCTCACTTTGTGTACCATATGCTGTGCAAACATTGGTAGCTCAGTCCAAACCTCACTATTATTAGTCTGTCAGTCGTCAGTTTAGACCAGTTTACCTTAGTCTGAAAAAAGTCTGACAGCATGAATTGTTCTGCTGTGGCATCCATATGGCAGATGTTTGCACAGACCTGCTGTGTTCAGCAGAAAGATGAATCAGTAAAAATATTATTGCATAAAGTTGCAGATTCCAATAATTCCGTTAGCACTTCTGTTACTTTAATATTTTTTTTAATGAATGACACCTATGCTCATAATGGTTAAAATCTTCAAAAGTGCCTAAACTGACATAGGAGGCTTGGACCCATTTTCAAAAAGTTAAACAAGCCAGTTAGGAGTCCATTGCCTTTCCATTACATTTTGTCTCATGTCATTTAGGTCATTGCAGGGGGTCAGACTAGATGATCATAATGGTCCCTTCTGACCTTAAAGTCTATGAGGTCATTTTTGGAAATTGCACTTTTTGATTTATTAAGCTTTCTTCATTTAATATTTTAAAATGTCCGGCTATTATGAAACTAATACAGGTTTGGA
This sequence comes from Rafetus swinhoei, assembly GCA_019425775.1. NCBI lineage: Eukaryota > Metazoa > Chordata > Testudines > Trionychidae > Rafetus > Rafetus swinhoei. The sequence goes on from CM033424.1 coordinate 124,409,821, forward strand.
GCCTGCAAATGTCACTGCACCTGAAGGAAAAATGTCTGTTTCTCAAAGGAGGAATCCAATATTATTAATTGCATTTACCTTTCAGGTCAAGTGGAAAGTTAAGCCTACAGAGATATCACTTTTTAATAAAATTCTGATGATCAAATATTGTATATAGATGGTGAGAAAATATTCAAATGTTCTAATTTGTCAAGGAATCTTTCATTTGAACAGCATTCATTCTGTTTCACGATGCAGAAGTTTACATTAACATACCAGGCCACATTCTTCCTTCAATTCCCCTAGAGCAATTTCATCGGCTTCAGGAGATGGAACAAGATGAAAAAAACTAAACCATCTCTTACTCATCACTTACTCATCACAAACAATAACTTTCAAATAGTCCCTTAGAAATCAATTTGACTATTCAAGGAGGTACTTCTTCCTGTGAATTACGGGATAGACTCAGGTCCTTATTCTCTTATGCAGCTACACTGACATGAATTAGTTTGAGTAAGAGACTGTAGGAGGAGAGGAGATTTGATGCCTACTACTCATAGAAATATATTATAGAATTATAGGATATAATTTGAGAAGCAATAGTGGCCCCACTAAAGTCAATACCAAAACTGACATGAATTTCAATGGGACCAGGATTTCATCCATTCTTTCTTTATCATCTACCTTGTTCAATTCCTGCTTGTCTGGCTTACCCAAATTGTCTCACTAATATTGCCCTTTCATCATTTCTTTTTCTTTTGATACGTGTAGTTTAAGCACCCTTAAGAGGCAATTAGCCAAGGTGTTAGAGTGCAGATTACCTCAATCTACTTTTCTTTCATTTTTCATGTGTGCATCAGCTAAACGCAAAAAGCAAATAAATACATTTTAAATATTGAAGCATATACTGCATGTGGGGAAAAAACCGGGCCAGATTCAGATCTCATTTACACTTGTGTAAATCAGGAGTAATTTCAATTGAGGTTACTGGAGTTAAATCAGTATAAAACTGCAAAATTAGAATTTGGTCCTCCAATAGCTAGAATTTTCCTCTATGCTTCATGAAATCTAATGCATTTAAACTTTGATAGAAAAGCAAAATACCACAAATCTGTAATATTTTTGGGTTTGTAGTTAAAGTAATTAAAGCAATTGTGGATACTTACACAAGCTTTCCAACCCAGATATTCATCTCATGTAAATCCATCAGATCCATCAACTTTTATAACAGTATGCAGAGTTACTCCACTTGTGCGTCTGACTCTTATTAGTTCATTAGGGTGGGGTTTTTTAATCATAGAGTGAATTTGTATAGTTAGCAATTATCTATATTATATATTGTATATTACGGGCCACACACAGAGAAGAATACATACCACCCTAAGCAGAAAATCTAAGGGGAGCAAAGAACCTGGCTGGAGCATGCCCTGGTATAGCCAGCTACTTGATCAGAGCATAATTTATCCAAATAGGCATGTGATCAGATACCATGGTTATGGACATGGCATAAGAATGTGACAATAACAGATTGGAAGAAGAAACACTGTGGATAATGTAATGTTATCCTTACTGAGTAGGTGCACGCTGTGCCCCACATGCCACTGGCTAGCGCACAACAAGAAATTGTAGCATATGTGCTAAGCAGATCTGGGGTGAGATCCAACCAATTCTTAGACCTTGGCCCCCTATCGATATGGCATATATGTCAATGCCAGTATCTTCCTTTTCCTGTTCATAGGTATGAAAGAAGCTTGCCCTCCAGACTTATTGCAGTAAATAATCTGCCTCTTTTTTTCTTTTTCCTATTTGCCCCAGCTATTTGCTTCATTCCAGCATGATAGAAAATTAGCCCAAAGTATCTATTAGAGCTTTACAGTGACAAAACTAACCTAAATAAACATTTCTGACCCTTCAACACTTTCAAACAGTGGCACATTGGAGGAATCCTTATGAAGTTACATCCTTGAATTTATATCAACACATTTTAATTAGAGGCTTAATGAAATAATGTTTTATCAAATTGTTTTGGACTGAAACTTACAGTCTGTGACAATTTCAAAAAGTTAATTGCAATTTCAAAATAAGATTAAAGTATATTAAATTTTATTGACAAAATAACCGGTACAGCTGCTTGTTTATGAATGTTTAAGTAATTAATTCTTTGTAAAGAAATCAATGGTCTGTTAAGAAGTTTTGAGAGAACAAAGTTATCAGAATATTTTGGAAATTGCAAAAATAAAATGCTAATTACATAAGTTCATATTATTAATACATTAGAATGCAAGATGAAAGGTACAGTGTCATTTTGTTCAGGTATTACATGGAAAGCTATGTAGCTTGCCATACAAAATCATGGGGAGCAAGCGGCACATAAACTCTTTGATAGTATTCTAAGTTGATTTAGGTCCCAATGCTGAATTCAGACGTGTGAAGGTGATCCTTTGCCCCGGTGGCAGGGGTTCCACTGGTTTTAATTGCGCTTTGCACTGACATACACCACCCCAATGTTTCAAGTTGCAGCAGGTACAGAATAAACATGGAAAAAAACTATTGATTGGATGAGCTATTTTGAGTATCACTGGGCACTGAATAAAAACTAAAGGTTAAATCCTGATTCTACTGAAATCAATGGCAAAACTTCCACTGATTTTACTAAGGCCAGGATTTCACTCTGAGCTTTGGCCTAACTGTTCATTTTCAAGTCAGTGGTAAAATTCCTGTAGACTTCAATGAGATGAGAGAGGTAAAACCTTGAACACTTTGGAAGTCGCACCCTGTAGGCAGGGCAGCCGAAGGTAACTGGAGAACAAAAAAGTTTTTTGGATATTACAGTTCCTGCCTTCAGCAACTAACTTTTCATGTTTTTGTTTTTGTTTTTTTTCCACTTTACTTAAATTGTTCCCAAGCAAATTCTTTTGGATTTAAATTAATGTATCTGTTATACTTAAACCCTTTCTCCCCTTTACTCCTATGCTCCAAACTCATTGTTTAAATTGGGCCATATAGAGAACAGAATGGTGAACTTCAGACATTTTACATTTCACTGGAAAGCTTTTTGTATCTCAGTCAGCACCTTTGTTATTTATCCCATGACTGTGGCAGTTAGATGGATGCTAGGACAACCATCCTGCTGTGGTGCTAATCAGATGAGAAAGATCCTGCTGGGAGTTGTGGTAATTACACTGGGATAGCTCATCTCTTCTTGAACTCTCTCCAGGCCTTCATTTTTTCCTAATAGCAACAGTGATTCTAATTAAAAACAGATGTTAATTATGTCAGTGTATCATGTCCCTCTTCCTTGACAAGTTAGTTTAATGGTAACTACCAATGAGCAAGAACTCTATTGACATCGTTTTCAGTTCAGTTACTTCCTTCCCACTCTCTCTGTTAACTACCACAAGCTTTTTTATAGTATAAAGGCAGATGACTTTCCTATATATTCTCTCCCTGTTTTCTGGTATTCAGTGCGCATCTGCTCTTTATCCCCCTCACAGGGTGGTTTACTAATGATTTCATTGCCATTATAAATAGTTTGGAATATTTGCTGCATCATTCTTCTATTATAGCCAAGATCAGAAGTTAGGCAGAAAGCTGTGTAAGTAAAACACTCAGACACTGAACTCAGGCTCTCTCAGACCTCCTGTATGTGTGTGCAAGGGAGTATAAATTAAAGGAGCCCCAAATTTCCTTAATGTACACCTTACTTAGACCTTCTCTACCTCTTTACCATGATATTTCTTCCCATTTACACTCCAGTACAAAAGTATGAAACAGGTCCACTTCAGTCCAAATGGATCTAAAGTAACCCCACTGCAGCTGCCCTGCTTCTCCACTAATGGACTAGTCAACGGAAATTCCATCGACTAGTCAATTAGTTGATTAAACTAAATTTAACATCCCTAATGTAGACAGGGGCTAATGCTGCTATACTAAATGTTCAATAAGCCCTGATTTAATTATCTTTGAATTTTGTGTCTAAAAATAGCAGTGTTAACCCTATCCAAACTGTAATTTGGATATCAAATCTGCCCTTTTGTACATTGGCCAGGGGTTTAAATTGGAGATCTAATGGTGTATATGTTCTTAACAGTACAGAAGGACAGACAAATAGACATTTCATGTAATGTAATAAAAGATGTGAATGAGTGCTGCGGTGTTGTTTGAAAAGGAAAAATAAACTGAAGTCTTAGAGGTTTTTCGCCATTACAAAAAGGATAGAAAAACCGATCTGTGCAAATATGTAAGAGACTATATGTTCTATGGGTTTGCATTAATAGTTCATATTACAAACATATAGGTTTATATTAGCAATTTATTTGCAATCAATGCAAGTGTTAAGTAAATTTGGAGTCAGATTATTTTAAAAATTTCCTCAAACTAAGTCAAATTCAACAGTCTAAGTGAGCTGGGGCTTCAGAAGAACATACTTTTCCCTTCAAGGAGAGAATCTGATGCAAAAAAGGCTAGTAATTAAGAATAAAGTTTCAAAAAGTGATTAAATAATATAGAAATCAAAGCACTGCTTTCTGAAGCACCTAAATCTCATTGAAAGTCAGTGACCTCTAAGCTCTTAAGTGACTAAGACACATAGGTCCCCAAGTCATTTTGGTGCTTTTAAAAATGTCAACACAAAATGTTTTCCAGTTCTAATCTTTGAAATCAATTTCACTTTATTAATATTTCAATACATATTAAAAAAACAAAAATGGAAAAAAATCCTGGCTTAATGGGAAAACTATTCTCTCCCTTCCGATTCTGATTCAGATGAAGAAGAAAATAGCAAGAATAGCAATTTCCCCAAGATTTTGAGCCAACACATTTTCATTCTCAAGAGAGCTAAATTTGGCTCACAGTATTTATAATGAAATAATGCCATTACTGTCATTTGTTTTTATTAATATTTCACTGCCCAAGATCTAATGATGATGCTGTAACTCACTGTTTTCCATGGTTTTTAGCAACACTATGAACAGGTATGATAAAAATGTCATGGTGGAAATTAAATTATAATATCTATCTTGAAAATATATTTGTCCAAAGGGGATGGCCTGTACTGTGATAGCCCTGAAAATATCCCCTACTCTATAAGATAATTCACAGTGAAACTTGTTTCCCTATATCAAACAGGTACAAGGAGATCCTGTATTAAAATAATGGCATTCTGGAGTCCATGAGAGGACAAAACCACCCCAGGTATATTCTCTCTCTTCCCACCCCCCAAAGAAGACAGAAGAACTGGCCCTTTGGAGTTTGAGGACTTGAGAATTTGGTCAGCTGTGTTGCTGGGACTATGTGCTAAGAATTGTTTTCTTGAACCATATCAAGGTTGTTAAATTTTAGTTGCTAGAAATAATTTTACCTTTATATCTCTTGTAACCATTTTTTACTTTAATGCCTTATACTTGTACTCACATAAAATATATCACTTTTTTAGAAATATCCTTTAATCAAAACTAATCCAGTATAGTGTTTAAATTGAATTGTTTGGTAATTCCATTTAAAATAGCAAACTGTTGTACAATGACCTCTTAGAGGGGCACAAAACCTCCAGTGATATGCCAGAGGTGTCTTGAAGGAATAATCCTTAGTTGGTTTTTTAACTTCTTAGGAGCTGTACCAGTTTACATCAGTGGCGGATCTAGCCCATAATGTCGTTCATTAAATCTACCTCATACCTTTTTCCTCAAAAATAAAAGCCTGCAATATATTTTAAAAAGATTCCTACCAAACATGCAGTACTGTATTATCATCTATTCAATGGTAATCTAAGAGTTCTGTGTTATAAACTTCTTAGAACATTTCAGCTTTCCTCTAAAATTGTAAGAGATTGTTTAAAGGTGAGATTTCTGAAAGCCTAAAGGGAGCTCAGGCACCCAACACCCACTGACTATCTAGATCTGCCCTTTTGGGTTCTGAATCTTCCCTTGTATTTCCAAGGTTCTTCTGGTAGGCTCTTGGGAGCAATAGCTACATGGCCATAGTGAGACTGCATGCACTGGCAAGCAAAGATTTTAGGAATGAATGGGTTGATATATCTTGAAGAATAATGTGTTCTGGGTGAATAATCAGTCACCAGTCTCAGTAGTGAGTTGATTTCTCTTTCTACTCTTGAAGAAAAATGAGATTGGTCAAACAGGGTAGATTATTAGTTATTATCTGCTTTACAAATGATTAGTCACCTTCACCAAGATCAGATGGTGTATCTTTTCTTGAAGTATCAATGTCTTGGTCTTTTGCTCATTTTATAATTTCTTTTCCCTGTGATGGCTGAGACAGAGAAATTTAAGCAATGTTCTTTCCAACGCCATTTTCAATGCATGTGGTGTAGATCAATAACATCATAAGAACTGGCACAATACCACTCATTTTAGTGGTACTATCTCTTGGACATTGTGCTGATTTTCTAAATCTATTTACAAAAGCCATCCATTAATCTCTCTTCCATTTTGTTTAGCTGAATATGACACTGAAGTATTCCACAAACAAATTAAATTTCTGACTAGGACTTGCTGAAAAAAAAAAAGGAATATTTTCCTATGAAAAATATGTGGTTTTGAAAATAAAATCAGAAAATCATTCTGATGAAATAATTTTGACCAGCTGTACTGCTGTCCTCCAACAGGAGCCCAGGATCTGACTGGCCTTTCTAGGAAATGCCAAAAGTTTTAAATACTTTGATCCAGATTATCAGACTTCCTATTTTCACCATTAAAGCTTGAACAGGCAACCAATGCCACTGCCACTGTTGAGAATATAGCCATGGGAAGTGTTGAGAATATAGCCATGGGAAGTGTTGAGAATATAGCCATGGGAAGTGATTCTGGGTAGAGCTATGGAATGGAACTATCATCTGCTGGCATGTCCCTGCAAATGAGAGTGCCTTTGGGGGTTTTCTAAGTTGCACTGGAAACCAAGTCAAGTCTTGGTTGGCCATGGCTTATGCAAGTCATCTGTACCCTTCCTCCCCTCAGGAAGCTTGTATATCAAGCAGAGCCTAGTCTGATGTAAGGATCTACAACATCATTTACTGCTTATGTTAATATTCTAGTACACAGCGAGTGAATTAAGCATTAATCATTTTTATATTTAGACTATTATCCTCAGAGAGTTAACATAGTTATTTCTCAATTCAGCAGTTTGATACCTTTTAGTTATAAAGATCTGTCATGTTAACTTCCATTTTGGTAAAAAAAATGTAGTTCAGTCTTACTGAAAGATCTTATTGAAAACCTGGCAGGCCATCAAATACTTCATATAGTTTTGGTCCCAAGATTAATAGCAGTAAATGTGCCTTTCTACAGTTTTTGGTGGTGTCATTGGCTTCTAATGGTCAAATTTTCCAAGTCACTGATGCCACAATTCAGAGGTAATTGGTGCATCAAACTGAGAATCGAGGCATTAGCTTTATATGTCACTCTATAATATTATTAGAGACAACTTCTGTTGGTAAGAGCGGCAACCTTTTTTAAGCTTACATGGAGTTATTTTTGTTCTTCACGACAATACAAGATATTAACTCACCCACCATGTCCTTGTAATATCCTGGGACCAACATGGATACAACAACATCTACAACATGCCTGTAATATTGTTTCTTTTGGATGAAATTTCATTAATGCAGAGGGCAAGAATTAAAGGTCTTTTTACACTGTGGTGATTGTTTTACCTTTGAAACAAATTCAAGCTTCAGATTCACAGATGTAAATTTAGACTATCTTCTGTGAAGTCAATGGAATTAATTCCCTCCAAATTTATATTAATGTCAATGGATGTAAAACCTGGCTGCGAAAAAAACCACAAAAAAAGCTGTTCCATAGAGTAATGGAAGTCCCTTGTGTTCTTTAACAACTTTGTGTTGAGTAAATTAGGACATTCTGTTTCTTGGTTGGTTTCTGTATATACTTGGTGTCTTTTGTTGGGTATGCTATAGCAATATTTGTGTTATATTTCTGTGAGTTCCATGCAAGGTTTTATCAAGTTGGTTCAATTTCTAGAGGTGATATTTTTAATGTCTTTATTGTCAGTTGCTAAATCTTTGACTGATATTTCAGTTAAGAAGGTCTGTGAGTTTGTTGCTTTTCTTCAGTGAATAGACTCTGATGTATCATAAGGAAATGGGGGATGCATAAGTATATAATCAGAATTCCCCACTGTGTGGCATTTGCCGTCTACTGCTGACAGTGAACAAGGAAATGAGCTGTTGAAGCAGCACCACTAGTATTATATGTTCATTGACAATGTGAACTCCCAAGTACTATAATATGCAGGATGATGTCCCTGGTGTCCACAGATTTGCTGCAACATCCTTCTTTATTATATTGCTGTTTTTCAAATATGCTTGCAATTTGCATTTTCTTCATAGAAGCTGTCTTGATCACATCTCCTTTTATGAAGTCCACTACAGATTACACGAGGACTCCTGGGTCAAAATTATCCTCCACATATAGGAACAAACTATCATTAATGATGCTGCCCTGAACTGAAACATATTCTTCAACTCAATTGAGTGACACCATAGATAATTTAGTATTCAGTGGCATTAATTAATCCTTTTATAAACACTAAAACCAATTCTCCCAGATACTTGGACAAATAAAACAGATTCCTTACAGGTCTGTATGTCCTTTCACATGACTTTCAGGCACAGACATTTTATATTACAAAGCACATGAGGTCCTTGATGATAGAAATCTGAAAAATCATGAGCTGTTGACCAAAACTCCAAGTGAGACCAAGATCAACATTTTCTGAGGTTCAGTGTAGTTCAGATAAATATTTCCATTTAATATGTTTTCCTATTGCAAACTACATTTCCTGATTCTGACAAACAATAGGATGAAACTGCCAAAATTCTTTATGGTATTTCTGACTTGAAGTGGTCCAATAATTATTAGCCTTCTGAGAGAGACTATTCCTTTGGGATTGCCTACATATTTTGCAAGCTGTCTTTATTAATTGGTAAAAGCATCCAAATAATTACGGTACTCATCTGAAGCAAACCTCTGAAATGGCAGTAATTCATCCATTGCTAATGAGAGAATAAAATCCAAGCATGTGCCTGTATACCGCAGACAATATTATTGGCAAAACCTGATCTCTTTGAAGGCAACAGCAAAATTACCATTGTCTCCAATCTGACCATGAATTTACTCTTTATACAAAATCTGAATAACAAGATATGTGGGCCAAACTATTTTGTCCATACTCAAAGTTCTGCACAAAGAACTCCACAAAAAGAGGAATTTGGAGTATGACATTTTAAGCAAAATAAAGAAGAATTTGCAATTGGATCTTTCCTGTGTCAGCTTAGAGGATTTTTGTGGAACATATATACACAAAGATTTAAAACAAAATAAAATGTCTCAGTGGTGCACCAAGACCTAACCTCTGCTCACTCTTCTCAGAAAGTGTCAGTACCCAGTGTAAATTAAAGCAAATTTTAGCCCTGAATTGTATGTAATGTAATTATAAATAAAGCTTTTTATTCATTCTTTCTACACCAGTGATTTTCTGTCATTTGTCATAACCTTGCTAACTCCATTATTCAAGATGTTGGCATTTTGCTCCATCTGTCCTTAGTCAGCTTCAATAGATTAATTATTATAATCTTCAGCAACCCAGGTTTTCCTAAACATTCCAAAATTTCATTTTTTGGCCCTTAAGCTATTTCATTAACCTGGCCTTTAGGATTTATACTCTTCTATTATTAGTAGTCTCAATCCATCTTCACCATACCATGTATATGCAGGGCCTATTCTCATTATTTAGAGATAATATTGCTTCATCTTCAAATCTTTTCCATCAAACCAGATTGACTCCTCTACTTCAAAGACTTTCAGCAACTATATGTCTTTCCAATGCCCTTTTATATGAGATGAGTAACAGTGGGTTGACTATATTTTCCAGTCAAAATTAAAAACCCATTCGTTCAGCTTGACTTATGCTTAGCGACAGCTCTGTGTATTTCTCACTGTGATGTGAATACATGAAGGACACGGTAAAACGATGCATTGAATTATATTCCATTGTATGGTAAATGTGATTGGAGTAATTACCAGTGTCCAGGTTTTTATCTTTTTTCATTAAAGCCATTACTTTGCCAATGATAGAGATAAATAATACAAGCTTTTATTAGTGTCCGCCTTAGCTAAAATGTAAATGGCAGAAAGAGCAAAGGTACAGTAAAATATATAAAACAAATAAAACATTACCGCTTTTCTTAAAAAAAAATAACTGGTGTAAATGTCACTAATGAACAAAGAATAAAAGAGATTTTAAGCATCCTGATTTTCTTAAGTGTAGAATGAAAAAAGAAATGGGATGTGAGAGAGAAAAGGTAACAATCAGATAAATCAGACAGCGTTTTGTGCAGTGACACTATATGACTTTTAAAAAATGCTTGTTACCTCAAATGAGTTTATACTGTGTGGTCAAACATTCAATATGAGATGCCAGCTCAGGTGTAGTTATTTCTAATCCCTTTCATTGCAGTGTTGGTGGTTTAAAATTCACTTGTTCGAACGGCCTCGGCCAGACTGATATATTCTCAGTTTGTGTGTCTGATTCCTGGTATGTATTACCCTCTCTGGTGCTCAGTACACATTGTATGTCACTTACAATAATGTAAAATATCCCATATTCTCATAAAGTATATCCATTGAAAGGCTATATCTATTTTACTTTTAAAAATCAAGAACATAATTTGCTCTGTTTTTTAACTGTTATAAGGATTCTACCACTTAGGATTTGGCTACAGAGCTCTTTCTTTAGGTTACCAGGATGAAATTTCTCTCTTATATCAGTAATAAAGGCTACGTCTACACTACAGGGTTTTTTGCTCAAAAACAGCCATTTATTGCGCAAAACCCGCAGAGCATCCACACCTCAAGCATGTTTTTGTGCAAGAAAATGTACAGTAGAACAGCAGAACAGAGGGCTTTTTGTGGTGTAGGTATCCCTCTTTTACAAGGAATAACTCCTTTTTGCACAAGAGTTCTTATGCAAAAAGGTGTATGTGGATGGTCAACAGGGGTTTCTTGCACAAAAAGAGCCTATCAGAAAAAACACAGGTGCTCTGATGGCTATTCTGTGAATAGCCATCAGAACTTTCTTGCACAAGAGTGTCCATGCAGTGTGGATGCTCTCTTGTGCAAAAGTACATTGCTTTTGCGATGCGCTTTTGAGGTGTGGAAGTGCTTTTGTGCAAAAAGTTTTTGCGGAAGATCTCTTCTGCAAATACCTTCTTGCGCAAAAACCCTGCAGTGTAGACAAAGCCAAAAAGAAAATGGTAGCTGCTTTTGTGAAATTGCATGATGGTCTCAAATATTTACTACTGCATAAGCATTCACATGAAAAAACATTACCATCGACATTGTATCCAATCCAAAGTTTTGGCCAGGACTTTGGAACAAATGAAGGAGATATTTTTCCCTGCGGTCTTGTATTAGTCATGGACAGTTTAATGCTTAATCAGTAATAAACTAACACTCACACAGTGCAGGGTGATGAGTAACGCTCATAGCTATGTATCTTGTGAAGATGGGGACTTAATACCCTTAGCAGAGAAAATCAGAGTGAACATCAATTTCCACCTCCAGAATAATCTTCTCAGAATGAGATTGAAGCAGGTTGTCAAAAAGCCTGTGTTTTACTTGCTCCATGGATAAATCATTGTCTTTCACCCTATGGCTGTCATATGGATCCTTTTATAACCACCATGTTCACTCAAAATGCTTTTAAGAATGTGACTCACTTTTTTTGCACATTATGTTATTTCTGGGTCATCACTGGCATCCATAACTAATTTGCTAAACATTGCACACTGGTTATTAACTCAGCATTTGTTCAACAATTGGGTAAACTTCAAGGGCCAATTGACACGACACTGGCAGTATAAAGTGATTTTAAAGGGGAAATAAAATATATTTATACTCTTTTTAAAGACAGTTTTCACTGTCACAGTTACGTAAAGAGACCTCACCATAAATGAGAATTCAGGACTAAGTTGGGTGGACACAAAGAGGCATGAAAAAGTCCACAAATGCCTTTGATAAGTTATTCATCTCAAGACCCATGTTTTCTGTAATCTTTTCCATCCCCATCTGGTTTTTTTTGCCTCCATGTGCAGAATAAATTGTACGCCTCCGTGTGTGAATGTGCACCACCAATAGTAACACAAAACCTAGCTGTGGTAGCTAGGGCAGCATTTTAATTTCTCCTGAGTGGCCACACAAGTGTTCAGCTTATAGAGAGCACAGACAAGGACCTATGTATGTGATTGATTTTTCATCACCCCTTATCTACTGGATATGTAAAGGATCCTTCCGGGGATTTTATTTCATTAAACTTCCAGCAGTAGGCCTGATCCAGAAGTTCATGCATATTCAAATTAGCACATACATGCTATGTGCTTACGGTTTTTTGGAGAATTGGGGTCAGTGTAAAAATTGAACTCAACTGGCCTCACTCTGTTGAAAGCTATAGAGTTGTGCCAATTTACACCAGCTGAGAATCTGTCCCACAGTATTTATGGCCTGAGTCTCTAAATCATCCTTGTAGGCTGTTGATCTCCAAGACTGGTTAAACTATAGGTTAAGAAACTTTGAAGAGAAAGAAAAGTACAAGCTTTTAAAAGTTCAGATAAGTATCCCTCTTAAACATAACTTAGCCAGCACTCCCTTCTGCAAGAAGGTATAAAAAATGACGACTTTTTTACCTGGACAATAACATCAGTATTTAAAGTGTAGAGTTCTTTAACCTCACATCTTATTTATGATGGGAGTAAAGGATTACACGGGACCTGCTTAAAGGTTCTGCCTCCAAGGTACAGAAAAACCAGCCTCTTCTCCACCCTCTCACCTCAACAAAACCTGGCTGCCATCCTCATCAACAAAAAGTGTCCTAGTGCCAACTACAGCTAATGGTTTTAGAGAACCATTTCACATACATTTTACACATGTTGGGTTTTTTTTTTTCTTTCATTTTGCTTTCCTTAGCCTGGTTTCATGACTTGGACAACAGGATTGGGAATTGTGCAGCGCTCTAACACGACTCAATTGAAAAACCCAGGATGTTATATTGCTTAGGTAACAAGGTCATACCAAAAAAACCCCAACTAAATAGCCAAAGTTTGCAGCTCTGATATAAACAAACTACCCAATCTACTGTCAGCTAATTTGAAGAGGTGTTTGTGGTGGTTATGTTGTAAGAACACTCCATGCACTTGCAGTACCACCCTCTGAAGTGGTTGCTTCTAAGAATAGCATCACAGTATTAGTAAATTGATGTCTTCTGATACTGCAATGTTATTTGAAAAAGTATCACTTTTGGAGACGGATTGCTAAGAGAGAGAGAGAAAATAATTTATACATATGACATTAATAAGTTCACACACTCCACTTACATGAGCATTTCTAAATGGTTGATGACCACTGGCTGCTTGGTTTTTTTTCCAATGGTAATTCTGGAAAAAAAATAGTGTCTTATTTTCATAGACCCCAAATAAGATAGAAAATCTAAATATATCTGTGAGATACTTTACCATACTATTTCCAAATCTGTATTTGGAACCAACCACTTTGCAACCACTTAAGAGGGCTGACTTTTGGAAGTGCTGAACACCTAAATCTCCCATTGGGAGCTATGGGTTCCCAGGACTTCTGAAATCAGTAGCAACTCTTCTCTGCCAAACCTCAAAGGAGTAAGTGCAACAGAAACATGGTCTCCATAGAGAAGTCCTAAGTTCAATACACAGAAGAAGAAAACCAATTATCTGGTGTATGAATTAAACCATCCATGATGTACCATTTTTATCTTCCTAAACCACGGTTATCTGCTGCATTCAGGGGGTTTAGTTCCTAAGTACAAGAATTTCTGATCCACTCCTTTCACTTGTGATTTTGCCAGGGAAAAAAAGCTTTAAAATGCAGTCATGGTGAGATTAGAATCCAACTGCTAGTGTTGCACATGGGATGCACTGAATGTTCCTGGATCACTTCTTCCATATAATCCTGCCTATCTTTTGCGCTGTGATGACTATATGAAGGCTTATAAAAAGAACAGAGGTTATGGCTGCTTTTTTTTCTGTCTGCAGCCTCTCAGGGCTCACTTCTTGATATGACGGGCTCAAGGTTATATAGGGATAACTGAATACAGCTTTACATTTGCAACTAAGCATCTGAGAAAGAGGCTAGTGGAGAATCACACAGGTGGTGTGTTGGGGCAGTTTTGCAAAAGATGTATTTTGTCTATAAGAGGCCTTGACGGAAGAAGGGAAAGCTGCAAATGGTTCTTAGAGTCTTCAGGACTACTAAATCCCACCTGCTTAGGTCAGCTGAGACAAACCTGTGGTTGAAAGGAAGCTTCCTCCCACCCCCAAATCTGTGGTGGAAGCACCTGATGGCAGAGAAACCCCATATAAAGATCAAAGGAAGGGTAGTGTTCTAAGGCAGAGGATCTTTGGTGGGGTTCTGTTTTGTTGTTCTTCCCTATATCAATGCACTACCATCCTGTACTATGAGAACAGTACATCTGATTTCCAGAACTCTTATCCATCCCCAAGACACTCATACCTGTTACAGGTCTGCTTTGGTTTAGTAATTCCTGTATTCCAGTGCCCAGTTCTACGCTACAAACTTATATTGGTATAATTGTATTTCTCATGAGGTGTGAAAAAAATCTATCCTGCAGCAGACTAGCAACCTATAGTGTAGCCAGTGCTATGACAGGAGAAGAGCTTCTCCATCAACATAGCTACCACCTTTCACAGAGAGGAATTAACTAACATGTTGGACCCTGCTGGAGAAGGGATTTTGCCGGACAAGGGGAGGTCATTTCTGGACCCCTGCCACAGTCCCCTCCCCCCCAGCCCAACCCTCTGGCTTCCCAGATGGCTCCCCACCTCCTGCTGGACCCACCACTGTGTTGATCACTGCTGTGGCACCCAGACCCACAGGGCAGCTGCGCACACACCACACTGGGGTTTCGGGACCCTCCTGGCAACCATGTGCTGGGTCTCCCAACCCCACTGGGCAGCCCCATTGCCACATACCAGGTGGTCCCACCATCAGCTTGCTGAAGGCAGCCCGCCACCCCCGCAGGAATCATTGCCACTGGCCCTCCTTCAGGACTCTCTGGTCCTGCAACATCTGTGATGGACCATGGATGTTGCTGGTCCAGAGAATCCCAGTTAAGAGAGTTTCAATCTGTACAATGACAGGAGAAGCTCTCCCATTAGATAGGAGCATCTTCACTTATATGTGATACACTACAGCAGCTGTATCTGTGAAGCTGTACTGATGCGGCATTTTAAGGGTAGCCCTGCCTATGACAGAGAGTGCTGATCACCCATGGAAAAAAAGTGTCTATGTGCCAGAATATATATTAAGGATGAAAAACAACAACTGTGTACAGGCATTTGAATCTGCACTACCAAAGAAACAAGAAATGTATTTCATCCTCCATCAGTGCAGAAAGGTTTTGGCACACTGGATTTGGGGGAAAAAAAGTCTAATACATGATTTAGAGCATACCTCATTAGAATAAAGACCTGCTCTGCTAGAGAGCAGTAATGATTTATGCTTACTTAGAACCTTTTATTGAAGGATATGAAACCATGTAACAAATGTGGGCCAAGATTTTCAAAACTGATCTGTGTGATGAGACACTTCTGCTATTGGGACACCAATGTGAGAACAGTCAGATTTCCAGAAAGTGCTCATTTAGCCTATCCTGCTCCTTCTAAAAAATCAGGCCCTTTTAAATCATCTCAGATTAGGAAGCCAAAAATTGAGGCATTATAAGTCACCAGTCAATTTAAAAAAAAATCTTAGCTGTGGGGTATTATCACACCCAATTTATGTGTGTGATATATGGGTGTGATAATCCCATGATTATCACATGGAAATGGAAAGTGATGCACCAAAAGGTGAGATAATTTGCCCAAGGTCATGTAGGACAGACTGATAGAGCCCTAATCCCCTCCTCTAACCATTATACTATGTTCCTTCTCCGTATGAAAACAGATACACAAAACCCCTGCTGAATAAGTGGAACCCAGTCGTTCATAACTTTTTAAAATACTGCCACTGGAAATAAATAAAATAACCCTGTAGTACTCCCGATTCATTTTCCATTTTCATGATCCATTGGCCAGCTGGTATAAGAAGCATCATTAATGAAGCATGAGATTTCATGCTGTTTGGCCACTCAGCAGGAGATTCGCTTCACCTTATGGTGATTCTCTTTTACTATCTCCTAAAGCCAGGAAAGTCCATGTGTGACAAAGACATTAAAAGTAAGATATGTATATATTGCTCGATATTCCTTGGATATCCCTAACAACTATCATACCATTCGTTAGAGTGACAGCTTTCAACAGAGCATTGCCCTGTGAAATAAAGTAGAGAGCAACACACTGTGAAGGGAAAAATGTAAAATCAAAAGAGGTTTGTAGCAGCCATTATTCAGTAAGGTCTTAGATATTGTTAATAACAGCTAACCAGAAAATTCTCACTCTGGTAAGGAGTCAGCACTGGAAATAATTAGATTTTATATATTACGTCAATACCAGATGGCACCAAAAGAGTTTAAAAATAATTTTAAAGAACACATTTTCTACACAGATGAATATATATGAACGCATGTGTATATGTGTGCCAGACTAACTTTTAACCATACCACCATAAATGTTATACACTCTTTCACTGATCTCATTAAATATACTAATAAGATTTCTTCTTGCTATCTTTGTGCTACAGATATAACATAAAGATCAAGGCCAAATAGCACACTTGACCCACAAGACCCCTATTTTCTGGAGCTCTCCATTGCAGCAGGCTGGATTTTCTGTGGCAGGTACAGATGAATTACAGAATGGAGGATTTTATTGAATTAAATATGAAAATGAACAATACAATCACAGCTGTAATTCTCTTTTATTTAATTTAACATAGCCTTCAATTTATTTTATACTGCATCCAAACTTCAATTTCCAAGGTGTTGCTGTAGAATTGTGTGCTGAAACTGCATACCGGAATAACAGAAATTGTCAGAAGAAGCCGGTGGCTTTGGTAATTAGGGAGGAAAGGACAGCTGGGGCTTTCCAAATCTGGGGAAGTTGTGGGAGGCAGTTTGCATTTGTCAGATAAACATATTAGTTGGATATTATAAGACTCAGTAGTGAAGCATTTAAATCATTATAATATAAATGATATTTGAAGCAAATTGGAAACACTTCATACTAAGTGTGCTTTTGTGTAAACACTCTACTAAAATGAATTGGGCAGTTGACACTTCTCAGGACTATTGTGTAAGGTTGTAAGCATACTCAGGAATACATCACTCCATTGGTTTACACTTCTTTCCTTACACTTGGAGTACAGGGTACCCAGCACTGTTATACATTACAGGGACATAGAGGACCATCCTGGTAACAGCAACAAACATTATATGTCCTCTGTTATCACAGAGAAGTGGGAAAAGGGCCATAAAGAAACCCAAAAACTGTTCAAAAAGAAAAAGTATATAGAAGCAGAGATTTAAATAGCTCTATGAGCTATCAGAGCTACTGGTATGGAAAATGGCCATCCTTCAGCCACACCATGTTCAGTTCCCAACAACGGAGCTCCAAACTCATAGTCATAGCTGATGCAGAATTAGGACAGGATAGGAAACTACTTCAGCCAAAATTCACTTCATCCTTTCACCAAAAGCAAAAATTGTGCAATCCCTTCCCCACCCACACACACACTCTCTCCCTATCTCCCACTGTGGTATATTTAAGAAGGTATAATCTGTCCCCAAAGTCCAAATTAGAAAGAAAAAAAATCTGGGGAAGATGCCTTAATTGGCTGAAATTAGGAAAAGGAAAGTTTAATTACTTAAAATTCCAGAGAATACTAATCAGTTTAATGGAATACTAATACCTATATGCAGGGCTCGACAAATTAATCAATCTACTCACCTGGGGCGAGTAGATTTTAAGCCGGCACGGCGCCGCAGCGCGATCAGCGCATGCGCAGCGCGGTCTGCGCATGCGCAGCGTGACAAACCGCAGATCGCCACCACTTGTCAAGCCCTGCCTATATGTATTTCATACCTTTTCATTTGAAGGATCTCAAAGCAATGTAGGTAAGATGGGCTGATTGGCCCATTAAGTCACAGTTATGTCATTGAGGGTGTTATGCATTCACACTCGCCTGCAGACAGCCCTCTAACCTCAAACAAATTCTTTCCAGTAACCATGCAACAAACCTCCATCATAATCATCCAGGAACCCACCTCTGCAATCAGCCCCGGTGCCAACTCTGCCCATACATCTACACAAGCGATTTCATCACTGGACCCAACAACATCAGCCACTACACCAGGGGCTCATTTAACTGCATATCCACTAATGTGATCTATGCCATCAAATGTCAACAATGCCCCACTGCCATGTATATTGGCCAAACTGGACAGTCTCTACGGGAAAGAATTAATGGACACAAATCAGATATCTGAAAAGGCAACACACAGAAACCTGTTGGAGAACACTTTAACCTGCCCGGACACCTATTAATGGATTTCCAAGTCACCGTGTTGTTTCAGGACAATTCCACAAGCCAAACACAGGGGGAATGGTTGAAACTTAACTTCATTTACAAGTTTGATTCTTATCAGAATGGAATGAACGGGGATATTGGCTGGCTCTCACACTACCTTCCACATGCTAATGACTTAACCAACCAACCAAACAATGGAGGTGCTAATTGTTCTTAGCAGCCTCTTGTAACTACTTGAACAAACTATTCACTGGCTTTTTTCCCCCTTTTCCTCCTCCTTTCCCCCCCTTCCCTTATTTATTTTAGGATCTGGACTTTTAATACTCCAGTCATCTGAAGAAGTAGTTTGTGCCCACGAAAGCTCATGATACCATCTGCATGTTTTGTTAGTCTTTAAGGTGCTACTAGACTATTCATTGTTTTTTAAGTTACAGCCTAATTTGGCTACCCCTGAGAAAATATCAAAACAGGAGTTCAAAAGCACAATGCGGAACCAATCAGAACGAGAGTGTGGCACATAGTTCCCTTTGGCTACGTCTACACTACAGGGTTTTTGTGCAAAAGGTGCGTTTTTGCACAAGAAAATTTACAGTAGAACTTCAGAACAGAGGGTTTTTTTGCGGTGTAGGTATACCTCTTTCTACAAGGAATATCTCTTTTTTGCACAAGAGTTCTTTCGCAAAAAGGTGTGTGTGGATGCTCAACAGGGACTTCTTGTGCAAAAAGAGCCTATCAGAAAAAGCACAGGTGCTCTGATGGCCATTCTGTTAATGGCGATCAGAGCTTTCTTGCGCAAGAGCGTCCATGCCGTGTGGATGCTCTCTTGTACAAAAGCCCACTGCTTTTGCAATGCGCTTTTGTAGTGTGGATGCTCTTTTGTGCAGAAGTTTTTGTGGAAGATCTCTTCCACAAAAAGCTTATTGCACAAAGAGCCTGCAGTGTAGACATAGCGTTTATGTCCTGTCCTAGCTCCACCTCTTCCCCGTTTACAAAGACTAGTATTGGTAGGCATGCCATGTCTTTGCAATACTATTGAGCCTGATCTGTGTACTGCAGGTGCAATGGGGGAATTGGTTCCCTGAGTCCTTAATCTCCCAAACAGAATCATGCAGGAGCTTGGTGCAATCTGGCTCCATGTTTATAGGTTTCATTCAATCAACAATATTTTGCTTTAATGTCATTACATTAATAGTGCAGCATATCACTTCAGTTGAAACACAGTGGAAAAAATGTGGACTCTGGAATTTGTAAAGTGAATTTGGTATTTTGCTAGGATGGAAAGCTTAATATAGCATCCTTCATATTGTGAAAAGTGCCCTGAGCTCTTACAGGACCACAAGTGGTCAGCACTTTGGTTTACTTCTCCTTAACCTGCTGTAAGGATACTTGTATGCAATTTTATACTATGGTGACCATAATATTATATTAGACAGTGAATAATGCTTATTCTTGGGTTATTTTGGAATCCTGCAGTAAAGGTTTGACACAACTATTGAATATAAGGAACACCTAATAGTAATGATATTTGAAGCAATTTGGAAATACTTTATACTAAGTTGACATTAACGAATGGCATATTAATGATAAAGTAATTTCTATGGAATTGCATGCTACAGCCAAATGAATGCCAAAAGAATACATAATGAATAATATTATCACAATGAATATATAATGGAATAATAATGATTTTCCACCTACTTAATTTGAGCTAATAAATGGGTAAAAGGATGCCACTGAAGAGTTTTGTTTGTTTTGTTTTTTTAATGATTGTCATAATCATTTACCATGCAGAAAAAATTAAAAGAAATAATCATTTGGCACCGATTAGAATCATTTTGTGGGACAGTCTTCTAAAATCTAGAGCCTTTAAAATGGTTTATTTTTGCTGTGAATGCTTTTGAAATAATGTCACAAAATAGCACTGGACATTTTGTTGTAATGGATTAAAAGTTAAAAAAAAATAATTTTAAAAGTATATCCAAAACATTGATTTAAAAGTCTAGTTTTCATAATCTACCCTAATGCCACCCAGCAAGATGTAGCACAAGAAATCATTAATAAGGGTTCTTTTGTATATGCTTTGTCTTCTCCTGACTAGAGTCTACATTGAGAGCTGGAGTAAAGCACAGCAAAATAGGTTCATGCCTATGGTCTTGAATCTTGGAACGATGTGTCTATGTCTGAGTCTATGGTTTCCACAGACTGCATCTACTTTTGGAGCTGGAATGTGTCAAATAAACATAGTCATGCTAGTTCTGATTAAGTGCAATACAATACTAGTATATTCATGGTAGCACAAACCATAGCAAGAGATGGCATGGGCTAGCAAGAGATGGTTTGGGCAGCTTTGTATCCAGGGAGGTTAGCTATTGTGGCTGCACTACCATTTTTAGCATGCTAGCCCAATGCAAGCTAGTTGTGTATACTAAAGCAGGAATCATGCCCCAGTGTGTAGATACAGACAAAGCCTCAGCTTCCACATCAAATACCAAATACACTTCTAGCCATTGCAGCTATGAAGAAAAGTTTGAAATGGTGATCTGAATGAACTGATGCAACAATGATTACCTACATCTGCATACAGCCTAAAGTAAGAGATCTAAGAGTTCTGAATTGTTCCATGGAACTTACTTGGGTGTTAATACTCACAGCTAAGGGGGACCCTGCCAAGTTCACCCCAGCATAGAACTGAGTATGAGGCAGGAAAGTGAGAATGCATTAGGACTGCCAACTCACCCATCCAAGCAGACAAAGCCTGGTTGGTGGGGCAACCGTCTCTTTGAAGAAAGTGGACAAGGGGAACCCATCCCTACTGCTTTCAAGAGGAACCAGTCCCTGCTGTCATTGGGGGTGGAGGTGAAAATGGTTTATGTGCTTGTCTGGGTAAGAAGTGGCCACCCTAACAACACCACCCCCCCCCCCAAGCTGGAGTGTGCTAGCCCATGGTGCACCTAAGGTTCTAGATCGTCATTTTCTGGCACTTGCCTAGATTGTCCCTCCCATTCGAAAAAAAAAAGAAGCAAATGAGAGAGAAATTTCCACGATGCCGTTCAGTGCTGCCACACTGAGTTTTCCTGGCACTCTCCAAGTGGTGAGAGTACACAGAAGAATATAGATTTTTAAAACTGAACCTTCTTTCAGCCCTGCTGATCACGTGCCTTCAGGAAACCCCTGCTTTGCAGGGTGAGGAAGCATTCCCATTGCAATGGGAGCTGCTTAAAACCCTTCGTGGATGTTGTCCTGAAGGGAGACAATAGTGAAGGAGTTTGGGGTTTGATTATCTCCCATCATCAGAGATGGGGATGATGCCATGAAGAAAACAATGTGACATCCTGGTCTTTCAGAACTCTAGAGGGATGTTTATAGAGAGTTGGGGGTTCACAGAAGTTTGGATTATCTTGGACCCTGATCTCTTAACTTCAGCGTGGTTCCACTCTGGCATGATGCACCACTTGTGAAGAATTTATTGTAAATTCAGGGTCTATACCACTATCAAGAGCAGAAAAAAGTATAACAAATCACCAAATATTTAGTATATTTATGTACATTTTCAAGGATATTTTCCCCAGTAAGCTCAAATAGATTTACCATTGAATACAGAAGAGTTTCTTCTTTAATATTCTTTATTGATTTTACCATGATTCTTTGTCTATATATTTTACGATCACCCCTTTTCCAGGACATTTAAATCTTAATTTAATTTGCAAGTGAATTTAAAGCATCTATATCAAGAAATTCCATAACACAAATGTGATTTCAATTATATACAATTACTTTCTTTACTGAAAAGTTTACTTTATTTTTTTCCACTTATTTTCATTTTAAGGGAAAGAATGCAAGGAAGTCCTTAGTGAGCAATCCCCAATTTTTCTTCTTTGTCCTAATGCCAAGTTTCAGGGCACCATGCTTCTGTCTGAACAGGTTATATTCCTTCTTCTGACAGTTCCATGTCAGCCAATAGGCTGCACTTGAGATGTGTGAGGGACTGCCTGCCTCTTTATTGTCCCCACAGAGTAGCCGTGTGTGTAGGGGACCAAATCCTGGAGTTGTGTGACTACATCAGAATCTCAGCAGCCATTTAAAAAAAATGAACAAAGTTTCTAAATGTTATGGCAGTGAAACAAAGTTTGAAAATGAGACCTGAGTGTAATCAATGCAGTGATACTCCAGCTCAGAGACCTAGGGCCTGAAACTAAGGTCTGGACCAAGGACCTCTGGACTTATGGCCTTATCCTGCATACACTTAATACTGATAACATGATCTATTTTACACACACAACAAACACCTACCCTTATATTAGAAGAACTTTATTAAGGTTGCAGAGTCAAGCACTCAAAAATTGGAAAAATGCTAGCATGAAGGTTTCCTGTGCAAACTGAATTCAGCCTCTTTGTATGCATTATAAAACATTATTTAATTACATTCTCGCATACTAATTTTCCACTGAACACGTGCCAGCTGTCTTTTGCCTTACTCCACTAAGTAATGTGTCCCAATCTTCTACCCCCCATCTATTACACAAGTCCCACTATTAGACTCTCTGCATTCAATTCAAGTGTCTTTCTCCCTCTCTCTGCCAGGTCAAAAAGAGTGGTGCACTAAGAACACAGAGGAGAGACTCTTATATTATAAAAAACAAAACAAAACCCAAACCCCTTAAAAACAACAAATAGTTCTGCAGCAACTTAGGCTACGTCTAGACTGCAAGCCTCTTTCGAAAAAGGCTTTTTTGAAAGATACTTTCGAAAAAGCCTCTTTCGAAAAAGAGTGTCTACACTACAACCACTTCTTTCGAAAAAGCGAGCCGCTTTTTCGAAAGAGAGAACCCAGGCAGTCTGAATGCTCTCTTTCCAAAAAGCCCTGTTTGCATTCAAGAATGTCTTTTTTCGAAAGAAGGTGTTCTTCCTCGTAAAATGAGGTTTACTGCAGTCAAAAAAACTGCCATGTTCTTTCGATTTAATTTAGAAAGAACTCGGTGGCAGTTTAGATGCAGGGGAAGTTTTTTTTGGAAAAAGGCCACTTTTCTCAAAAAAACCCTGTAGTGTAGACACAACCTTAAGAGACTAACAAAAAATGTAGATGGTGACATGAGTTTAAGTGGATTGCCCACGCAAGCTCATGATACCACCTACATTTTTTGTTAGTCTCTAAGAAGCTGCAAAACTATTTGTTGTTTTTTAAGCTGTTTTCAGTTAGGGTATGTCTACAATAGCCCCCTAGTTCGAACTAGGGAGGCTACTGAGGGCTACCGAAATTGCAAATGAAGCATGGGATTTAAATATCCTGCGCTTCATTAGCATGTTCCCGGGTGGTCGCCATTTTGGAAATTGACTAACCCGGAAGAACTGCCTGCGTCTACACACGGCAGTGAAATGGGAGTTTGAAGTAAAGCCCTTAATTCAAATTAGCTGGTAAACCTCATTCCAGGAGGAATAAGAGCTAATTTGAGTTAGGGCTTCATTTGCAATTTCGGTCGCCCTCATTAGCCTCCCTAGTTTGAACTAGGGGGCTAGTGTAGATATACCCTTACAGATTAACACTGCTACCCCTCTGAGTCTCATATTATCAGTTGGCCAACAGCAACTAAGAATTGTGATTGCAGGGACATCCTGCTTAACACTTCACTAGCCATGTTTAACATGGATAGAGTCTTTGAAGTATTACATTATAGAGTTCTAGCAAGTCTCTACTAAGCATGTACAAACTGTGATTTTTCAAAGGAAAGAATGGCATATCCTTGGCACAAAGAGCATTTCCCACCCAAATTATAAGTCTCTGCTCCAAAGTTTTGAGACCATCAAAGCTTCTCAAAGGAAAAGTCAGAATTTTTAATATGTGCAAAACAATTTTCTTTTTTCCTAGCTTTGTAATGCCTAGGCTCTTTTAGCTGGGTTTGTTTTTTTTTTTCAGAAAAACAGACACACACACAGAGACACACATGCATGTACACACACACATGTCTATATATTGAACTATTGATGTGTGTGTGAGAAAGTATGGGGACTATGGTGAGGTGGCTTCCTCTCTGCCAGGTGGCTCTGAATTGTTACCACCTGGGTGGGGATAGGCATTTATCCAGAAATCTCTCCAACACACATCACTCTCTCAATGCCTTGATTTTCATGTAAAGATCCCGATTGTCATTGCAAAAAACACACAATGGGAGTATGGCACACATTCAAAACACCAGAAAAGTATCCTCTTTCCAACAGCGACAGACTTGCAGCCCTTTCTCACTCACCTCCTTAGTTCAAATTAAGAAACCTCCTTCTCTTTGGGGTCTGGTCCAATCTTGCATGCACTGGAAGCTCATAGAGATCATGAACACATACTACTCCCTAGACTCTCAGTCATTTTCTTGCCGCAACAGTAAATGCTCCTCCTGCAGTCTGCACCTTCCCTCCTCCAATGACTATCCTATTGTCTGATCAGAGTTTGTTAGTAACATAGGAGAGAGATTGCACCCAGCTGTCTAGTCAAACATATCTTAGACCTATTTGGTTCTGGGAAGTGGGCAGGTATCAGGAACGCCCACTGCTAAAGGACCCTCCTCGAGCCCATGAGCAGAATCGACAGGACCCAGGAACTCAAGTAATTCTGGGGGACAACCAAGAATGTAACAGGGACAGGCATGAAGGTCAAAGGGTAAAAACAAGGGAATAGAAAGGGACACTGAGCAAAGAACTGTGGATAGCATCCACTGCTCCTTGAAGGTACCAATGGAGCTAGTGGACACTGCCCACAAGAACTCTGCTTAGATGCATGAATGGAGGGAGGATTGGAAACAGGCCCCATAGTCACAGAAGACCACCTCAGCCAACCTCCTCTCCCCTGTCTTATAGACAGCTACTTTGGCAAGCAGCTGGAGGAGGTTTACAAGGGGTACCACAACTTTGTGGGGCCACAGATAAGGAGTGCATATATAAGGTGTTCAAAAGGGGATTTGAAAATCTTTGGGTCTGGTTTTCTATTTAGTTTAGAGTGTTCTGAGATGATTAAATAAAAAGGCACAGCCTTCCCAGACCACCAGGCATGGCCCCACTCACACTCCACCCCCAGAAAGCCCACTGTAGGCGTACTGAGTGAGGAGAGTTGCTGCTCCTGAATGCCTGCTGTCCCTGTGCTCCAGGAACAGGAAGGTTGGAGTGGTGTGGCCCCCCTCCTTCCCAGTGCTCTAGGGCCAAGGAGGCTTAGGTCACGTGCCTCCTCCCTCCCCAGTGCTCTGCAGCCAGGGAGGCTGGAGTGCGCTCACTCTTTCTCCTCTCTGTGATGTGGAGGTGGGGCTGTAGGTGGGGCTGGGCACCTCCTCTACCCTCATTGACTGACCATGCTCCTATGTAAACTCATTACACAGATAAATTCAATATACATGTCTTCAGACTACAATTTTTCCTATTTACATTTTGATTGACATGAACATTCACTGATGTCACTTGCACACATTCTGCTAATTCAGTGAATCATGATCAATCTTCTTAACATTGTAACTTAAACTAAAATGTAGTTTAACAAAACTTCAGTTAAGAAACAGTAAGTGAAAGGATATCTTCTATATGAAAGTATGCAGATTAATTAAGTAAACAATAACTACCTCCAAATTTACTTATGTAGGTATCTAATTCATGTAAACTACATGTAGCATTTCTATTTGCATGCAGAAGGCCAAATCCTGGTCCTCTTGAAGTCAATAGCTACACTCTGTTTTGTTTGGCCAGGAGATGACACGGTAATAAACATTTGCATAAAAATGCGTGTGATTGCATGTCTTTGTTCCTGTTTGCATATATAATTTCCTAATTTGTTATGCAAATGAAGGTTTTATAGTTGCATGCATGTTTTTATGGGTGCAGTTTAGGCACCTGCATTTGGAAATGTGGCCCAAGGAATCTATCTGAAAAATTTGGAGAAGGAAAATGATACAGTAGATGATCTAGGATCACATTCTCCCTTAATGCTCCTAATAGATTGCAACCCCTGTGTGGACTTCATTATTGCTGCCCTTAGGAAAACAGAAGCTGAACTCTTTTTGTTGTGGGATGGCTACTGTGAGAGTGGATGAAATTGCCCTCAGCATTTGGTTTATGTTTGTTTCATCTGAGGTCTTGCTGATATTAGCGACTGAATCAGCGGCAAGTTTGTGCTGCATGGAAAAATATTGCAGCTGAAGAGGAAAAGCAATAAAATGTCACTACTACAATGCTGAGAATGACTGTAGGGGTTCTCATGATCTGACACTAGTCTTTTGATCACTGATGCCAGCAGGAAGAAAAGAGACCTCCAGGGACAAAAATGCCTAAGTCAAAAGGTTTTACCACACCTATTAGCATGCTTCCATTTGTTTCTTAGAGAGGGCTGTATTTTTTTTGAAGATAGCTAGGAGGGTACATTGAAAAAGTTCTCACTGACATCTAGCCTTCTGAAGGGAAGATGGGGAAGCAATTGAAGTATGAACTGTGGGAATTATATGTGGAAGATTCTCATTAGCAGTAGAAACACTGTGCTTCTGTTGTAGCAGGGTGATGGAAGCGGCAGATGGAGCAATATATGCAAGGTGATCCAGCCACTGACCAACTAGAGAAGGTCTGTTAGAGGCTCCTATGAGGCCCTGTTAACAGAGCCAGAGTTTGTGCCCCATGAAGGAGAATCTTAGCTTGCACGGTTTTTTATATTTAAAAAAAGTTGTAAGTTTCTAGTCCGGTTCTTTGAGGAGTGAAACTTAAAAATAAATGTGAAGTGACGTCAATGAAACTGATATGAAGCAATTGCTAAGGTTGAAAGGAAGAGACAGACCATTTTTCTCCCTCCTTCATCCCCTCCCCCCAAGCAGGATTCTTACAGACTTACATAACAAATTTATATAACAAAAGTCTTACTTTGGGGCTGTACCACATCCCTCCATCCCTTTCCTCTCTCCAGAATAAAAATCTCATTTATCCTCCCCAAAATCTCGAGGATGCAGAGAAGTGTGATCATGCTGGCCAACCAATGGTTATTTTTTGAAATGTGGGATGTTTTGACAGGCATCCCTACAGTGCTAAATCTGGCTCAGATTGTTTAAAAGTTCAGCCATTGCTGAGACTGGTACTGAATCCACTGTTGCTCATTCAAACAGATACTGAGCTGCAGTACTGACCTATCTATAGATAGGATAAGAATCTGGCCAGTCCATGGGAAATTCTAGCATTTCAAGGAAAAAAATGCTATTCAGAAGCATTTTGTTTTAAATTTCTCATTTTCTTGAGATAACATCAAAAGTTTTTTATTTCAATACCTTTCCTTTCTGATACTGTTGATCCATTCAGTTTTGTATAGTCTAATATAAAAGCCAAAACTGAATGAATCCAAATGATAAAATCAAAAGAGAACATTTCAATAGTACCTGAAACAAAACAAGAAAGTTTAAACACAATTTTCAACTTTTTTACATTAAAAGGTTATTTAAATCAACATATTTCCACAAAATATTTTTATTTTTGCCAAGATTTTCTGTATTATTGGGAAGCTGATCTATCAGAAAAATGTTGACCAGTTCGGCCTATTTGTGTATGCTAAGAAATGCCTTTTGTAACTGCTACCAGAAAATGCCTCTCACACTTCCTCCTCTAGTGCCTTTAGGAATGCAAAACCAGCACCCCCTATGCCCTTCCAGTAGCTATTTCATCAATATGTAACCCCCTCTTCCTTCCTGGGTTACTCGGAAGCAGGTCACACTCACATGTGTTCCAGAACGCCTAATGTTTTTAACCTAAAAGGAGATCCTGAGTACCCCAGTGGTGGTGTCTCCACCTGGCTGGCCCTGTACACGCTTAATGGTCTGCCTTGGGAGCCTCCAGGAATAAAATTATTCCAACAATAATCTGGATTTAACTCCAAGACAACAATTATAAATAATATATGTCTAATTGATTCAATTAGAATTAACACACATTACGTTAAGTTACTTCACAATTTAAAGAAACAGATTTTAACAGATTAAAAGTGAATAAAATCAATTAAAGTACAAAGAAAGAAAGGAAATGTATCTATCTGGTATTTATCCTGCTACCATTTATACCACCCCAGCGTGTACACTCCTCTGCATTCAGAGTCCCAGACACTTGCGTGGGTGTGCTTAAAGATCTGCAGCTGGAGACAACACCGTGCAGGTTTTGTGTGTGTTAGTCCAAGCTGAGCAGCCAGCTGCAAAATCCCTCTGCCACTGGAGCAGGCCCCACCAAATGCCAGCAGCTCTGAATCACTGGGCTGGTCACTCTGCCTCTCTTTGGATCCAGAGTCAGTCTATTTTCTGTGCTCTGTCCCAGGCAGAACTTTCCCAAAGAACCCAGTCACTCACCATTACCTCCTGTGCAGGTTTGTGTAGGCCCCTCTCAGCCACAGGCACAACCAGAGTCCCTGAAGCAGCCTGCTAGATCCAAGCCCCGGCAGGCCCTCAGTAATAGGCTATAGCTGCAATCAACAGCTCTTGACCTAGAAAAAGCTTCCCACCAGCAGCCTGGCTCCTCTCTCCAAAATGGAGCCTAGCCTCACTCTCTCTCTCCATGCCTGGAAGAGCCACAGTTCCTCTATTTTTCCTCAAGGGCTCATGGGAGTTGTAGTCTCTAGGGCTAGATTGCAGTGCAAAGGATCCTCCCAGTAAAAGTCAGAGGATCCTTTAGTAAGGGGATGACAAGTAAAAAGTAGAAGGAAATGTGGCAGAATTAGTATACTGTTGCTACAGCCCTAAAGACAGAGCCTTACAACTCCTGCACCCAACCTATTTTTTCACCAGTACCTGGCAGGCCACCCCCAGTCTAGGGTATGATGAGCCATCACTAGGAAGGTTAAAGATTTGGATATACGTGTGTTGAAAACGTGAATATGTCCCAAGGTTTTTCAAAATCATGCCCTACAATTATTTATTGCTTTTCACCCAGAGAGATCCCAAAATGTTCCATTACTAAATTTGCAACTACCTTAGGGCTGAAGTCACACAGCAGTGCAGAGTCAAATAAAAGCTCCGGGAAAATGTAGGGGGAAAATATATATTTACTTGAGTTAGGATTTGGTCATTATACCAGGTTAGCATGGTATAGGAAACAAGTCCCATGTCCAGCCCCAGCTGCCAAAACAGACCTTGGTACCCCCACCTTGGCCACTGGAGCAGCCCCTCACCTTGGCAACTGGAGCAACCTCCCACCATGTAACCATGGCAGATCCTGGCTCCCCACCCCAGCAGCTCCCTCACCATGCCATCTCAGCCAGCCACGCCTGCAGGAGCAGGGGCCTGCTGTGGAGGAAGAATTTTTTGTGTGCGGCCGAACAGGTGTACACCTTAGTGGTAACTATGGCCCCTAGTTCAGTTGGGCAGCACCATGGGCAGAACCAGGCCCAGGCTGTTAGAGGATCCCTATGAATTCTGCTACTGAGCCAGGGAGGGAGGCAGATGTGCCCTACTCACCGCTGCCTGCCAACCCTGCTGCTGGAGAGGTCCGAGGTGCCAGCCTGGATCTGGAGAGGCCCGAGGCTGAGAAGGTGCTGGAATTGATGGGACTGCCGGTGGCTGAATACCCAGATGAGCCTGAGAAGCCAAAGCCAAATACAGTTACGAAGTAGCCAAGGGAGTTTAGGTTGATGGTTTTGTGGCTTAAGAGACATTCAATATGTTGTAGGTGGATTCCCTACTGATCAAATAGCAGGACACCACGTTACTGTTAGGGCGCTAGGCTGGAGTTGGGTGGGCTCGTGTACCAACCCTACACTCACCCTTGGGTGGCAGCCCTCCCCACTTAGGTCTTGAGGCTGCTGCTTGGCGGCACTCCCCTACCTGAGGGACAGTGCCATAGATGGCTTGTTAGCACCACTCCCTGCCTGTGGGTGCATTATAGACTCTTGCTGGTGCCCTTCTGTCACGTTACTAGATTTTAAAGGGAGAAGCCAGATCACTGCTGCACCCATGGGGGGGGGGGTTGCCCCAAAGTATGTACAAAGAGGGCCATGTGAGGTGTCAAATGAAAGCTCTACTGATATGAAAGCTCTACTGATTCTGTATATTCTGTTCATGTACTTGTATGATATCTGTATGTGGAGTTATAAATATGTACTTTGTGCTTATGCTGTAAGATTCTCAGTCTGAGACAGAGCAACGGGAAGGAATGTCCAGTCAGTGACTATGCTAATTAGCAAGGCTCCATGGACAAGGCTCTCAGGGTATGTCTACACTAGCCCCCTAGTTCGAACTAGGGTGGCTAATGTAGGCATTCGAACTTGCAAATGAAGCCCGGGATTTAAATATCCCGGGCTTCATTTGCATGTTCCCAGGCAGGCGCCATTTTTAAATCCCCTTAGTTTGAACTGACTGCCCGCGGCTACACACGGCAGTCAGAAGTTAAGCCTCCTGCAATGAGGTGTAACAGTTAATCCGAACTAAGGATTTAGTTCAGATTAACTTCTGACTGCCGCGTGTAGCTACGGGCAGTCAGTTTGAACTAAGGGGATTTAAAAATGGCGCCCGCCCGGGAACATGCAAATGAAGACTGGGATATTTAAATCCCGGGCTTCATTTGCAAGTTCGAATGCCTACATTAGCCACCCTAGTTCGATCTAGGGGGCTAGTGTAGACATACCCTCAGAGAGTCCAATACACACCTGAAGAATACGACTGGAAATCTGGATACCTGCAAACCAGCCAGGGCATAATGGCTGCCAGCATGTGAAACAGCGGTAGGTCACTTGACCATGTGACCTGCTCTAGCCAGGAGGACGCTAGGAGGGATATAAAATGCCATGAGGTGAACTTCATCTTGTCTCCAATTCTGCTACTGATCCCAGATGCAGCCTTGCTAGGGACAGAGAGCCGGGAAGAATCGTGGACCCATCCTGACATAGGCTGTACACCAGAGAATTTTAAGATAGTAATTTGTAACTTCTCTGCTAAGAGCCTGCATCGAGAACTTGGTGATTTGATGCATGTAATGTATCCTCCTTAACAACCTTACTCTCATGCTTTTCTTTCTTTTATTAATAAACCTTTAGATTTTAGATTCTAAAGGATTGGCCCAGTGTGATTTTGTGGGTAAGATCCAGAGTGTAAATTGATTGGGAACTGTGGCTGGTTCTTTGGGACCGGAAAGACCCGTTTGGGGTAGGTGGGATTGGGTTCTATAACCTCTCACCTGTGTGTTAGGCCTAGGGCTGATTGTGGCACGGAAGAGCTGGGTTGTCTGAGGGGTTTTGCTTGGTGTGACTGGTTTATGACCTGTTTGGGAAGGTCGCCGGTCAGGGGCTGTAAGGAGCCCTGAATTTGAGCAATTCGCCCTGGGTGGACACCCTCAACAGTGCCTAGACCCAGCCTGGTCCGTCACACCTTCTCTGACTGAAGGTGTGCTTTGGCTTTTCTCTTGACCTACCCCTATTGTCCTTGCCAGGTGTTGCGATTCCCCGGGTCTAATTCCCCTGTGGGATCACCCTGTAAGATGGTGGCCCATCTATCCGAGGGGCTTGACAGGCCAACAGACTCATTACGTATGAGTTCTCTAATAACCGTATCTTGTTATGGCCTTATTTTTTAAACCAACCACATTGGCTCTGCCAGTAAAGTGCTCCCTATGTCCACTCTCTTACCTTTCTGAGTACAGGTACAGAAGAAAAAGTGCTACCATTTACTAACTTCTGCAATTTAACTTCACAACAATATGAAGATTTACTTAAAGCACCAGCTCCTGAAGATAATGGATTATGTAAGACGTTAAGCTCTCATCACAAAAAAGAGAAAAGAAAGAAAATGTATAGCTCTCATGGTTTCAGAGAAATGTATGATTCAAGTGCACACTAAAGGGTCAAAAATCAAAAGGCCAACAAAGAAACCCACACTATTATTTTTTAATCTCACGCTAATTTGGTACGACTCATGATTTTTGAGTTTGAAGCTGGCAGTACTGCTTACTAAATCACCAATGTGAGTTCCTACAGCTCCAAAATATTCCTCTGAAGACTCAAGATTGCCATGCAAATATTTACCCATATCCTTCCTCTTTGGCTTATGAGATATTATAGGATCACTTCCCATAGTGGCATTGATGCAGAATGAAAACAAATGAAAATAAGATTAAAAGGATGGAGTAGAGTGTGACTGTGCAAGTATTTGGCCTCTCACTAATTCAGCTGCATATGTCAATGGAAACATTACCATTGAGTTCAGGGGATTTGAATCAAGCCTCGAGAGAAACTAAAGACAATATGCCAGATTCTTGTTTCCTGCTCTGTCAAGTAGAGCTTTTTTAAAAAACAAAAAAACAAAACAAAACAAAATGCCACTTGTTCTTTGTGGGAAATCTTTAAAAGTTTTCAATTATTTTCACATTTCCCATGATTGTTCTTAAAATGAAATCCAAAACAAAAAACACATCTATTTTCTACTCTTCCAGTGGTACTAAAAAAAAAAAAAAAAAGGGAAGAAGGGAGAGGGACAGAAACAGGGGGAACATGTGAGAGAAATGGGTGACAAGAAAATGAAAAACTATTTTCTAACCAACATTGTCATTTAAATATAATACAAGCAAAAAAAAAAAAAAAAAATTAAAAAACCCTTTCCATTAAAAAAACCAGAAAGTTGGTGTAAATGTCAATATGTGCAGAGCTGGTCTTAGGGACGAGCGAGCCGGCGGTCGCCCAGGGCCACCATTTTGAAGGGGCCGCCGATAGAGCCGGTCTTAGGAGCAGGCCATGACCACATTTTAGCCTGACCTCCTGAGCCCTCCCCCCAGGTTTCCCTGGTTACTCCCCGACACTTTTTTTTTTTTTTAATGCTCGACAAATCTTCCCTGGAGGTGTTTTTTTTGTTTTGTTTTGTTTTGGTTTTTTGCTTGACTGGGGCCGTCAATTGGTTAGGACCAGCCCTGAATATGTGAATTTCACAGGTGGAAAAAAAAATGTATGGGTGGTGTATGCTACATTCTCCCCCTTCCCCACACTCCTTTCCACACACCAGGCCAGAGGAAAAGAGCAAGGCCTGAGTTCTATAGCCATTCCTGTCTATCAGAATGATCCATAGGATTGTGGGTAAAAAAGATGTAGGTCAGAGCAGTCCTTTGACTACTCTAATTTGCATCAGGATAATACTACATCCTGGTAGGCCCCAGAATTTGAGGACCGCACATTTGGCAATTGTGTAGGTTTGTTTCCCACCCATCTTGCAGCTCAGAATCTATATCAGGGTGAGCAATACACAGTTCGCCAGGGACAGTCCCTGGTGTGTCATCAGTCACTTTGTTTACCTGAATGTCCGCAGGAACAGCTACTCACAGTTACCCATAGCCATAGTTTGTAATTTCTAGCCAATGGGAGCTACAGGAATCCACCTCTTCCCACAGCTCCCATTGGCCAGGAATGGCAAACCATGGCTTTTGGGAGCTGTGATAGCCATACATGTGGACACTCAGATGAAAATGCAGCTGGTGCCCCATGAGTGACTAACCCTGGCGACCCAAATATGGCCTGCAGGCTGCTTATTGCCCACCCTGATCTATACCTATGTGCTTTGTTAAGCATCAGTAAAAGGAAGTTGTGGATTTAAATGCAGTTGTAGCAAGATACAACTATAAAGTCTATAGTATTATGACAAGAACTTCCAAAAGTGAAAAGGCCTGCAGGAATCTCAAAGGAAACAATTATTCTGACATATAACCACTATATACTTTTTTTTACCCTTTCACTAAGTTTATAAGAACATGAAATATTAAAAAAAGTTTCAAAATTATATATTGCATATTTTCTAAGATTTAAATAATTTCACTGACTCTGATTCCATTACCTTGCAGTTTGTATAATCATTTACACCAGTGTAAAATTCCTTTATCAAATTTATCAAACTAGAATAGGATTATTTTAAACCTATTCTGAATGTAAACTGAACTGGTATAAAGGATTACATAAACTGTAGGACAACAGGGAATCTAGTCATCTGACATTGCATAGGATACTTTTTAATTAAAAGAAAGAAAGAAAAACAAATATCTTGGCAAAGGACAGGTGAAACTCTCTTGTATTTCCCAAACTTTAAGGCCACATTTACTCAAAGGCACATTCATTAGAGGTGGCTAAAAATCAAAATGCATTTTCATAATTTTTAAGGAGATTTTTTTCTTGTCCTGCTCTGGCAGCTACACCCTATGAACTAAAACATCTTGATATGGCCATGAAATCCTGAGCTGATTTAGAAAAATCAACACCTATATAGATTTGTATTTTACCCAATCACTTTTTGGTATACATTACACCAAACTTCACCAAAAAACAGCTTCCCCTAAATCAAATCTTCTAGCATCATCCAACCATGTCTCAATTATACATTCAAAATTCAGGCTGTCGTCATTTATCAAACCATGGAAAGCTGACGACATAAGAAACACTGACAAACCCAAAGTGAAAGCCAAGAGCCTTTTCTCACAGCGTCACCTCCCAGCAGATAACAGAAACAAACAATGGCACCACAAGTAGGGTATGTCTACACTAGATCATTAGTTCGAGCTAGGTAGGCAAATGAGGGCAACCGGAGTAGCAAATGAAGCCCGGGATTTAAATAGCCCGGGCTTCATTTGCATGTTCCCGAGCACCGCCATTTTAAAATCCCCCTTAGCCCAAACTCCGTGCTCGCGGCTACACACGGCACGGAGTAGGTAGTTCGAATTAGAGATCCTAATTTGAACTACTGTTACTCCTTGTTCCACGAGGATCTCTAATTCGGATTAGGATCTCTAATTCGAACTACCTACTCCGTGACACGTGTAGCCGCGGGCACGGAGTTCGACTAAGGGGATTTAAAAATGGCGGTGCCCGGGAACATGCAAATGAAGCCCGGGATATTTAAATCCCGGGCTTCATTTGCAACTCCGGTTGCCCTCATTTGCCTACCTAGCTCAAACTAAAGAACTAGTGTAGACATACCCGTAGATATCTCACTCCAGTTTTCTCCCCGACGCGTGCTATTTTCCGGCTTTGTCTGCTACTGCACCGAACTATAGAGATCAAAAAGCCTAGCTTTTTTGTAACCAACTACGTACAATCTTAACTTGGGATGAACCTTCCTTAGTTGCTCAGCCTGGCTTGCACAGCAAGATATTTAGGATTTCTGACAAGCTAATGAAGAGCGGATTCAGAAAAGCCTACCAAAAATACTCAGAGTGAATTTAAAGTGAAGCTGCCTGTGGTTATATACAACAATTAACCCATGTGTTGTTGGAATGTTTCAGGACAGGATATTTATTTCTTTGAGTGTCTAGCTTATTCATTAAGTGCCTCAGGGTCCAGTATTTCCCTCTCTTTGAAAAAAAACCCAAGGGTAGGGGAGATAAGTCAGTTGGAAATACTCCTTCCTGAGTTTCCTCTGCATCTTCACCTCCATGGAGGTGGATCTGTGAACTGGGGAGGAACTGGGGAGGAAACAAGACCTATTAACTAGTGCTTAGAGGGTGCCAGGTTGAAGCCCTGGGAAAAAGTATTTCTAAGATGCAATCAGTGTCACCAAGGGGTACACATTTCAGCCCTGACTGGAGGAAAAACCCCCACACTGATTGGCTGCTTTATCTATTTACCACCCAGACAATCCATGGTACTGAAACAAGCAAGCAGAGCTCTTTCCCCCTCTTTTTAGCAACCCAACACCATTTCAGCAGTTGGAGCAGAAGTGAGGATGGAGGAGTGATCATACAGCTTCTCATATTTAATTTTCATAGCTACATTCCTAAAAGAAAAATTGGTGAGCCTTGTGGTGGGGATGTGAGCAAAAGGGAATGAAATCCAGAAAAATGCACTACCAAGTAGCATTTATTTATGTTAAAGATTTTCTAGTATATTCAAAATAATTTGAGACAGAACAGTATGTTTTTTAAATTCAGTCTACTGTATGACAGTGAAATCTTAAGACCCAGATGCACGGATACTAATAACGTCCCATGCTTATTTAAATAAATAGGAATCTTTGTCTAATCATCTGACCTGAGATAACTAATAGCTGTAAACCCTCCTAATTAGTTTCTAGGATAGGATTACTTTCACCTGAGTAAGTAAACGGTCATTTGAAATTCTTTCTTACAATAAAAATGAATGTGTTATATGCAGTGTCACATTCCTAATGCCCCAGTGCTTGGCAAAAATATACTGTGGCTTTTATTCAAAACCACTAGGGCAGGGGTTTAGACAGCCATCCCTAGATGTAAAACAATGGGAGGATTTTATTTTCAATGTGGCAGTGAGGATAAAAAACATGTTAGCTTGTGCAACTTTACTTTTCATAAGAAATGTAATAATGCAGATGCCACTTGGACTTGTGTCAAATTCATTTTGCTGGTGTACAAACCTTGCCCCCAGTCATTTTATTTTATTTTAGATTCACGTTTTCAGTGAAAACCACACATTGGCTTCAGGGATTCGCTCTGTTGAATGAACATGATCTGATACAAATCCTGAGATTATTGGAGTGGAGATTTAACTGTTAAGGTCAACTAAAATTGACAGTTGGCACAATCTTGTGACAGATGCCAGAACTGTTTAACAGCTGATATTTTCCAGGTGAGTGTTGTTCAAATGTCTCCAAATACCTCTTGTTAATACACCTCAGTACTGACAAGATACCACTGTAATTATAGAAATATGCACTGATGCTCCTTCATATTGTATGTTTCCCTCCATTATTTAAAGACAAAGGGCCCCAATCTGACAATCACTTACATCACTATCCACCGGGCAGTAGTCTCACTGAAGTCACAGAAACTATATCTCTTTTTAACAGTAAGATTGTAAATAAGTAGTTGCAGAACTGAGGCCTAAAATTCATTTTACATGGTTAGGTCCATATCAAATTCAGTAGTCCTCTTTCCTCTTTCCCTAGTTTCTGGTCTTATAAATCAATCATCATATTTCATTGGCATGACTTCTCTGGTGCCGTTAACTTCTTAACAGTAAAATCTATTGGCCTCATAGGAAAACTGACTCTAGAGTAAATCCCCATAGACAGGGCCAATTATTCACAAAAAAGAGTTATGTCCAGATAAAAACTTGTAATACTCACACTACAAGCATTATGGATATCCCCTGTATATAATTTATAGTCAAGAACAATATTAAAATGGAGTTAAGATTGAGAATATACATCACTATGTGGGTAAAGATAAGGTAAAAGAAAACAAAAAAAGAGTAAATTAGGGTTTATAATAAAAAAAATTAAAATACAGGAATGATGGAATTGGAGCTTGATATTTGGGCTACACAAATTGCGTATCTTATTTTGAATCTATTTTGAAATAGCTTATTTTGAATTTTGGCGCATTTACACAGTGCCATACTTTGAAATACCACACTATTTTGAGCCATCCCTTATCCCTCATGCAACAAAGTTTACTGGGATGGCAAAACAGTGAGCCCGTTATTTTGAAAAATATTTCAAAATAACAGGTGGCTTGTGTAGACACAGAGTACAGAGTACAGATATCTCTGGTATCCCAAAATAGCCATGCAGTATAGACGTACCCCTATTCCCAGAGCTGCTACACCTACAGCTATCATTCTAACTATGTGCAGACAAACTGGTTTTGGGGTGGTATCACTTCCAGACACTTTTCTCCTGCAGCCAAGATCCATTTAACATACTGTGAAATGTTCAAACAGTTAACTAACTTTTTTAAAAATTCCCTAAAATGGCCTTTTAATTTTTCAGTGGAAAACTGACATTTTAATGGCATCTTTTTCACTTTCCTAGAATGATTTTCATTTTGCTTTTATTACAAAACAAACAACACTCCCCCCCCCCCCCGAAAACCAAAACATTTCAAAACAAAATTACCTTTTTGGTTCTTTTAATTAAAACAATTTTTTTTGCAATGTTCCACAGAACACATTTTCTGTCCATCTCTACTTTTAAGTAAGTGTTAAAAACACAATTTACAAAATGTATTTTTTTAAAGGAAAAGAAGTTTTGTTTATTTTATTCTAGAGCAGGTCACTAGATCATCTTCTGTCTTCAAATATACATAGAGATCTAAATATACTTATGGACTCAGAACAAACCTTCTTAATTTCAGCCTAAAAAGCAAGATACTAAAAGTTATAAACATCTGAAAAATCATAGAATAGAATCATAGAATCATAGAGCTGGAAGAGACCTCAGGAGGTCATCAGGTCCAGCCTCCTGCCCAAGGCAGGACCAATCCCAACTAAATAAACCCAGCCAGGGTTTTGTCAAGCCAAGACTTAAAAACCTCTAGGGATGGAGATTCCACCACTTTCCTAGGTAACCCATGCCAGTGCTTCACCACCCTCCTAGTGAAATAGTTTTTCCTAATGTCCAACCTAGACCTCTCCCATTGTAACTTGAGACCATTGCTCCTTGTCCTGCCATCCGTCACTACTGTGAACAGCCTTTCTCCATCCTTCAAACGGCCTTTTTGGAATGGAAACATTTGGAGAATTAAAGTAATAGAATTAATGTGCCTATTATATACATACATATGCATATAATTAATACATATAACTGTTCTAAATCAGTTAGTGTCACTATACATATAATATAATTGACAAACCCACAAAAACAAAGAAATAAATCACATCACATTTCATACCTCCTTTTCCTCTATCAACAGACATGTACCTTCCCATTACCACAATTACCATTCACCATAGACCACACAATGTAATCATAATTCTATCCCCTGTGTCCTTTACCAGATTGGTTTTTCCCCCCAGGGCCACTGTATGTGGATGACAACTGCAGTTTCTGGTTGCATCCGAAAAAAGTAGTTTGGTCCAACATGGAGTGCTTTAGGATGGTGACACAGTATGATGGAAGGCTGGTAATTCCTAGGGAGTTGGAGTTAAGGTTGTGGTGCATGATTTGTGGTGTGGACGTGTAGTGGATGTGTTTCTCTATTTACCAAAGAGTCTGAAACTCATTCCAATTTTCTGTGGGAGAATGCTTCCTTAGTGCCTCTTGGGTCACTGCAGTTCCATATTTGTTTGCCAGAAACTGGGAATGTGCAAGCTAGTTGGGATACTGGTAATAGTTAAGCTATGACAGCAGATGCTTCAACCGTGGGCTAGCTACATGAGTAATTACACCGGGCTCGAGGTGGACTCTGACTGCTTGTTTGGAAGGGCATACTTCTATAGCTTCACTGCTATAATATCCAATGAGCTAGATGAAAGTTAGCTCACGTATATCTCCCGTCATGCCCTATTCATGATTACAGCATATACTTTCCTTGTCAAAACTTTTGAGCAAATATAATGTTTTCAATGGTTCATGAATAAATTAAAATTTCCCAAAACTCATGACCCACTTTCTTTGACCTATGCGAAAGAGCTACCTTTCTTTCCACCCTTCTCCTCACTTTGCTTGTTATATCTGTAATGTGGTATTTCTCCTGACTTATTTCACTTTGTTTACACAAACGTGTCATCACTGAGAGATATTCTCTATCTGAAAGCTAAATCATGCAACCTACATAACACCATGACATCCTCAGATACATCTCCATCTGCTGTTTGAAGAATGCCACCTGATATGTTAAGGCATGATAGATATACTTCTTTTTCATTAAAAATAAATAAATAAAAGAAAAGCCTTGAATACTTTTCACTGGGAGATCTAACTATGTGATATCTCATTGCATACAACATTCTTCAGTGTCTCTTACTAGCATACATTATTTCTTCTTTTGAAGCTCGTACTGTGTTAAAATGCTGCTTTGTAGTAAGAGCTAATAATTCATAATATATTCCTGTGTGAGAAGAGTGCAATTTCATATTACCTTGAACAAGTAATTAGATTGAAAGTGATGATAATGACACATTGACAACAGTAGTATTAAAAAAAGGAAAATTATCTAGTCTTTCAGTGATACAGAAAATGCTTGTAATTACTTTGCCATAACCAGTAGGTTTGAATAATAAGTGATACTATTACAAAGTGAACTTCACAAGCTATTTTTAATTTTGAACAGAACTTTTATTAAAAATATATAGTAATGGGCTGTGTTCCAACACTGATTTTTTCCACCCTACTGTATAAAACATTACATTCTACTCTGTTTCTTCCAAGCTGATACTTCAAACAATAGGCATGTATAGCCTGAAGCTACATAAACTTGAGCTTTTCAGATTTCCAAGTTAAGCATGGTTAAGATAGCTCATTTTGGATGTTGGTTGAATAATGGGATGTGTAGAGGACATTTCTGTCCAAAGCGTCTCAAATAAATATTTCAAACAATTGTAGTTTACCTCTAAATAAAAATATTTAGATTAGAATATCTGATTTTTCACTGCCCATTCCTATTTCTTTGCTAGGATGCTGTCTAAAGCCTTGTTATGGCCATTCTAGAAGAAAGGGCTTAACATTTGCTAGCGCGCTTCTCCTAAGTATTTGCAGAACCTGGGAGATCCAATAAGATTTCCAATTCTCCTGGAAGGCAGCTATGAGATCTTGCTCTGTCCTGTTGTGCAGTTCTATGGAAAAGAAGCTGAGATGGGTGAGTTTTCCTTTCTCCCAAGTGGCTGACAGGAGTTGAGGCTTTGTGTGGTGGCTGATCAAAAGCAAATAGCCACTGAGGTAGAGTTATGAATCCATAATCAACACTCCACTTGTCTTCTTTCTATGAGTCTAACAAGGCAGAAAAAGAAAAGTGCGAAGAATTGATTCATTTTCATATCGGCTGATATCAGCTCTTGAATATTGCCTGAATATTGCCAGTAATCTACAAATATATTTTATTTCC
This sequence comes from Rafetus swinhoei, assembly GCA_019425775.1. Taxonomy (NCBI): domain Eukaryota; kingdom Metazoa; phylum Chordata; order Testudines; family Trionychidae; genus Rafetus; species Rafetus swinhoei. The sequence goes on from CM033424.1 coordinate 124,451,082, forward strand.
AAATTATGAAGTTTGTACTTGGATTATAACCTCTTAGGAGGTAACAGGGAGCTGTGGAATAGAAGAGAGGGAGAATGTGATAGATAGGATATGATGGAAAAGGAAGGGAAATATAGGGGAAGGAAATGTAGTGGGCAGGTAGGTTAAAGAAAAAGGGGGGGTAGAATGAAGGGAATATGAGTTGACAGTTAAACCATTCTGTCTGTGAAGAGAGAGACCAATGGGAAAAACAGAGCAGTAGATCTCAACAATCCAGAGGATTGGCAAGCGTAAATGGAATGCCCTCTGTGTAATTAAGAGGAAGGCCTGTATTTTATATTTATTCAGGTTTGAATTTTGAATCTGAGATAATCACACAGATACTGGGGGCAAATGGCTTTCCTTTAAAGGTGCAAAAGACTCATAGGGTATGGCTAGACTACAAGTTTTTGTCAGAAAAAGGTACGCAAAATGCTCTCCACATTTTGCATACCTTTTTCTGATTCTTTTGTCAGAAGAGGCTTTTCCAACATTTGGCCCATCTAGACTGGGCCAAATGTAGGGAAAAAAACCCTCTTTCGGAAGCCCCCTTCTTCCTCATAGAATGAGGAATACAGGGGTTTCCAAAAGAGTGCATTTGCTCTTCTGCACAAAAAAAGTGGAAAGCGTTCCCTGGAAAAAGAGCAAATACGTTCCCTGGACGCGGCAGAGTTTTTTTATCCCGAAACCCTCCCACACACTAGTCGTACCCATACAGCAGATAAGAAATGATATGATGTATTATAATTAGTTTAGCCTCAAGAATTTTAAGATAATTGTGATTATTTAGACTAACTTGGACATGTGATATTGGCAATAATGAAAATGTATACAAGTATACATGACAAGTGATTCTGGTGCCTGATCCAAAAGACATGAGGGTAAGTGCTCAGTAGTTTCTGAAAATCATTCCCCTTTTTAAGAGACCTCAAGATGAACCAGTCCCCCATCACAAATACAAATGCAAAGATGTGAACAGTGGACACACTAGATATAGTATTTTTACCCTCCAAATGTAAAAAGTCAATTATAAAAAGTAGCATTTTAGTTGGTGATTATAACATTTTTTTGTGGCACAGGAAAGAGTGGCAGAGTTACCTTTGAGAAGCTGACTAGCTGTCTGTGCTATATTAACCTATCAAACAGTTCTTCAATGGCTGCGGAATGATAATATGCAAAATCTCCATGTCTCTCATGACACATTAAGGGGTATCTCAGGAGACCTTGATTTGGACTGTAGCACAACGAACAAATTCAGGCAACTTGATGCAAAGTGAACAGCAAGGATTTATGTTCCCTTTATACATTCTACTATTATTGCTTTTAAGAAAAATTATAAAAACATTATTTTTCATTAAGATAATGGATGAAATTCCAGTTTAAGAATATGGTAATCCATTGGCTCAAGTGACCCAGAGTCAAAGAAACTATAACCAAATTTATTATTGACTGTCCAGCCACAGACCTACCTAATAAGAACTGAGAGCTAACACTGGTTTCATTTTTCACTTTTTGAATCAGGTGGGGGAGGGGAAAGAGACCCAGATATTAGTCAACTATGAAAAGACTATTTATTAACTGAAACCACAATATCCAGTTATCAAAGTCTTGATTTCAACCAATGTTTTGCTATGACTTAGAGCCTATTGCCCAGTCAGCACAGACTGTAGCCCAGCAACTCTGCTGGAATAGTAAAGCTTTCGCCATACTATTCCATTGCCACTTTGTGATCTCTGATACCACCCTAGATATACTCAGTAGGTATAACGAAGGCAAATTACAATTGTGTTGCTCTGGCCAGCTTAGCTAGAGGTGTATCTTGAACTGAGCTCATGAGAATTCCACCTTATGTCCATGTGGTAGCATCTTGATTTTTTAATCCAAAATTTGATCTGCACACTTACTTCCTGTATAATATAAAAAGCACCAACAGATCATCTCCTGGCTCGTACTTAGCCCTTCACTTGATCATCACTCAGATAGCACTGTTGACATTTTCTACAGCCTGGAGTGCAGAGATGAGCATATCTCAAATATATAGGTGTGAGTGAAGGATGGGAGACTACGGGTGCACATCAGTTGGTTGAGATTCAATCTAGATAAAACTGAGGTGACAATGGAGGGTTTGCGGAACAACTAAAGGATTTGGCTGAGGTTACATTGGCCTGGAGTTTGAGAAAGTGAGACAAAAGAAGAATTCAGGACACCACAGAAGAGAAGGAGATAGTATGAGAAACTGTTCCAATTATTTTTTTTAGCATTTCATAGCTACATTCTACAATCACAACAGAGCTATTTTATGATGAAAATATACTATACTCAAGGTTCCAAAAATATTAACAGACATAGTGGGGATTTTAAGGACTAGTCGACCTAAGAACATAAGAACGGCCATAGTGGGTCAGACCAAAGGTCCATCCAGCCCAGTACCCTGTTTGCCAACAGTGGCCAATGCCAGGTGTCCCAGAGGGAGTGAATCGAACAGGTAATGATCAAGCAATCTCTCTCCTGCCATCCATCTCCACCCTCTGACAAACAGAGGCTCGGGACACCATTCCTTACCCATACTGGCTAATAGCCATTTATGGACTTAACCTCCATGATTTTAACTAGTTCTCTTTTAAACCTTGTTATAGTCCTAGCCTTCACAACCTTCTCAGGCAAGGAGTTCCACAGATTGACTATGCAATGTGTGAAGAACTTCCTTTTATTTGTTTTAAACTTGCTTTCCATTAGTTTCATTTGGTAACCCCTAGTTCTTATATTATGGGAACGAGTAAATAACTTTTCCTTATTCACTTTCTCTACACCACTCATGATTTTATATACCTCTATATACATGCTAGTTGACTAGTTGCTTCCACCCCCTTGTTGCCTCTATCAGAAAGAGGCAGCAAGGGGAGATAGAAGAGAGGATACTTGAAAGTGTCAGCGCCACTTCAAGCCTGGTGCCAGACTCCGGGCTCCATGCAGCGCTGCCGCTTTGAAATGCCGCAGGGAGCCCGGAGACAGGCTTCCCACAGCATTTCAAAGTGGCAGCACTACATGGAGCCTGGGATCAGCTGATGACTCCCCCCTTTACCCTGGGCTTCATGCCATGCTGCTGCTTTGAAAGGACGTGGGGACCCAACGTCAGGCTTCTCGCAGCATTTCAAAGAGGCAGCGCTGCGTGGAGCTTAGTATCAGCTGGAGTCCCCAGCTGATCCTGGGCTCCACACAGCGCTTTCGCCTTTTGCCCTAGGGCTGTTGCTACACCTCAAAGTCACCCTACCGACTAATCGAATAGTCAATTCAAAATACATTGAATATTAAATTAGGCTACGTCTAGACTGAAAGCCTCTGTCGAAAAAGAGCGTTAGACTACAACCAGTACTTTTGAAAAAGCAAGCCACTTTTTTGAAAAAGAGCACCCAGGCAGTCTGGATGCTCTCTTTCAAAAAAGCACAGTTTGCATTACATAGCGCCTTTTTTTAAATAGCACTTTCAAAAAAAGGCATTATTCCTCTTAAAACTAGGTTTTCCGCAGTCAAAAAAACTGCCGCATTCTTTCAATTTACTTTTGAAAGAACGTGGCCACCGTCTAGACGCAGGGGAAGGTTTTTCGAAAAAAGGCCACTTTTTTCGAAAAATCCCTGTAGTCTAGACACACCCTTAGTCAATATTTAACATCCTTAAGACATAGTTAAACTAGTTTCAGGAGGGTAGCCATGTTAGTCTGTAACTGAAAAAAAAACTTAAAAAAGAGTGAATAGTCCTGTAACACTTTAGGGGTGCATCTACACAGAACCCTAATCTCAAAATAAAATACACAAATTGCATATCTTATTTCAAATCTATTTCAAAATGGCTTATTTTGAAATTGGTATGTCTACACAGTGCCAAATTTCAAAATAACGCACTATTTCAAGCCATCCCTTAACCCTCGTGCAATAAGGTTTACTGAAATGGCAAAATAGCATGCCCGTTATTTCGAAAAATATTTCAAAATAACAGTCAGTTTGTGTAGACACAGTGTAACTAATCAGGATACCTCCGGAGGTATCTCAAAATAGCCGTGCAGTGTAAACGTACTCTTAGAGACTAACAAAACATGTAGATGGTATTATGAGCTTTGTGGGAACAACCCACTTCTTCAGATGAATAGTTAAACTAAGCAGAAATGTTTTTCTTCAATGTATTCCAGTGCTGTGACATATTGTGGGAGGACTTCAAGTATTGTTTCTGTTGAGAAACTTGTTACAGGTTTGAAATATATTCCCTGTATTTATCTTGTGAACTGGATTCTAACAACATGTCTGACAGACAAATGATTATGAAATCATTCCAGACATGAGTGGCCCTTGGCTAACTTACTGTTATAGCTTACCAGGTGTCACTACTACATACCCTGCAGAGTCCAACACACTATAGACCATGCTGGAAATTTTTTTAATTCATATGGTGTCCTCTTTAACTGCCCACAAACTGTTTTTCTTATACTAAATCTCCAACAACACACTAAAGGCCAGCAAAGAGGTACTTCGGGCCCAGCTGCTTAGGAAGTGCTTCAAAGGCCCAGCTGTATTTTGCAGAGGAAGGAGGCAGAGAACAAAGCAATAAGAGGAGAGAAAGACTTGTGAGATAAAATTAGTGTGAAAGTGGGCTAATGATTTGAACTGCATTTTTTGTATTCTGTTCAAAGACAGACATTAATGCAATGTAACATTTGAGATGTTAAATGTACCAAAAGGCAAATATATACATTTATTCTGCTCTTAGACTCAGATCTTGCATGTAAGTTTTACCAGGCAATATTTTTATATTTTAATTATAAGTGAAATATCACAAAAGAATGGCTTGTAATGGAAATTCTATGAAGACTTTAGTAGCTTATACTAATACACATGGAATCACTATACTTACTACAAGTTTTTCTTTCTTTTCTGGAATCTAAGTTGCAAAGGAATCTAACATGAAGAATTATTTTCTACAGCAACCTCTGCTCTATGCTTCACTTGGCTTGAGAGAATTGAAAAGAATTCACTGTATTAACAACCCATGCACTAAATGGCTGAGTTTATGCCTGAGGCAATGCAACATTTTTTATACATATAGCGAAGATGGTTTTTTGGTAGTGAACTGGATAAAATTGTCACTGAAGCTTAGTAACAAAAGACCTAATTCAACATTTAGGAACAATAATCCTTATTTAAAAGCCTTTTTATGTTCAACTGAATTGACCACAATATATTTTTGCATAGATATTATAGGCTCAATACCCAGAAACAGCATGGGCTGGTAGGAAATAATTTTTCCATTCCTTGTGGAATATTTAGAATAATTGCTGACAAAATGCAGAAAAATTGAGGGAAAAAAGTTGCTGACAGCTTCACTACTGTAACATATTATTTTGGGTTAGCTATCACTTATTCTTATAGGCTACCTAAGGCTTTTCTGCAAGGTGCTTTCTTGTTTCAATTCACCCTACCGCTACAACAGATGTAGCTAACATTTCCAGTTTTGTTTATTTTGTTCCCTAACATTTCCATGTCTTTTACAAGTGATGTAAAGAACAGATAAGCTCTGTAATGATGTTACTTACTTTGACAGTCTGTTTACATTGCTGTTTCTTTGGGCTTGAGCTGGTTTGTACTTTTGTATAATGCGAAGGACCATGGAAGCATTAACATCAGCGGGAGGGCCTTGGTGCTGTTGTAATATAAATAATAATATGTAATCAGAACAAAATAAAAAAAATGATGGGAATTGAGAAACTATTAGTCTCCAAGCATCCTTCTACAGGCACTAGGTTTGCAACTGCCCAATTTGTACTTCAAATGCAAACAGATGGGATCCATTATCATTGCTGTGACAGCTTCAATAATGAGACACGGTAATTTGGCCTCTGCATATAACGCTGGGAAGAGCAGAGGATTTCTAAACAGTGCTGGAGAACAATACTGAAGCATGTCCAGAAGTCCCTCATGGATGGTTGACATAGGCAATGCAACAGGGTTTTCTAAACTCTGTGGTCACCTGAGAAGAATTCATGTGTATATAAGTATAGATGTCCGTTGGATTCTACCAGTGGAAAAAGGATTGCCATTAAACTGGCAGTCTGCACAATGCTGGAGTACTGACTAATGTATGAGAGAACAGAAGGCACATATCATTTCTCAGTGGTTTCCTTTCTTCCAGTGCCAGGAGCAATGTGGCTACAATTAAGCTGCTGACAGCTTGCAATGGTTGAGCTCAGATCAGCAGCCTGGTCAATTGGACAGAACAACTAGACTGAAAATCTGGGGACTTGAGGCCTTTACATTGCTCTGTAATTTGCCTCCTGGGTAAAGTTTGCGACTAATGTCACCTCTCAGCTACACTGCCCCCTCCCCCGCCCCCCCACACACATGCCTTTTGTTTGTCTTATGAATTTAAACTGTAAGGTCATTGGGATGGGAACTGTCATCCACTTTGTGTTTTTAGAGTGTGCAGCACAATATGGCCCCAATTCAGAAAAGACCTCTCTGGGCTACCCCAGTATAAACAAATACACATAATAATGATCTCAGAGGGGGGGGGCATGTTAGTTTGTAACTTTAAAAACAAGTAGTCCTGTGGTACCTTCGACTATGTCTACACTACGAGATTATTTCAAAATAATTTATTTTGAAATAATAACTCCCAAAATATCTATTGTAAAATAGCGCAGCCACACTACAAGACAAATAGCACTACAAATAGTGCTGAATTATATTGAAATAGTGTGTCCACACTGATTGGAGGCAGAATCACATTGCAAGCCCCCATAAGTGCTCCGGGGAGGGCATCAGGACAGCAGTAACTTCCTGTAGCTGTGCCTGAGGCTAGATGAGACTTGTACTTAAAGGGGCTCCTCTCTAAAGCCACATCTCACACTCCTCTTCTCTATTGCCTACCTCCTCGAGAGAAAAGTAAACTCACACCACGTGCTCTGGTTGCCCTTGTGGATGCCACAGCACTTCCAACATGGAGCCGGAGCTGCTGCAAAGCAGTGACAGGCTCTTTGACCTCCTGCTGTGCCTCCTGGTGCAGTTCATGCAGACTGCCCATTCAGAGCTGCAGGGGCACTATATCCAGCCTGGAGTGGGGGATGTCCTCACCCAGGCCCAGACGCTTCTCATGCATCACACCCTCTGCCATCCTCCCCTGAACACTGTGGAACGCCACATCTGGCTGAGGGAGACCAGTTCTGAATGGCGGGACAGTATCGTCCTTCAGTGGTGGGACAACTAGCAGTGGCTCCAGAACTTCCACATGTGGAAGGACACCATCCTGGAGCTCTGTGAGTGGTTCACCCTGGTTCTCAGGTGATGGGACACCCACATGAGGCCTGCCATACCCCTCCAGAAATGCGTTGCCATTGCACTATAGAAGCTCACCACGCCAGATAGCCACTGCTACATTGGGAACCAGATCAGAGTGGGCAGATGGATCTTTGGGGCTGTGCTCATGCAGGGTTGACTCTTTTACTAGGAGAGTGGTGAGGCACTGGAATGGGTTCCCTAAGGAGGGGGGTAGAATATCCATCCCTAGAGGTTTTTCAGTCCTGGCTTCACAAAGCCCTGCCAGGGATGGTTTAGTTGGGATTGGTACTGCCTTGGGCAGGTGCTTGGATTCAGGGACATCCCAAAGGCTCTTGCAACCCTGTGATTCTATGTTTTATGATATTACAGGTGGTGAAGGCCATCAACACCATCCTGCTGAAGAGAATCATTACACAGAGCAACACTGACCCCATCATCACTGGCTTTGCTGCTGTGGGCTTCCCCAACTGTCAGGGGAGGCATTGATAGCACTCATATCCCCATCCTGGCCTCCAACCACCAGACCTTGGACTATATAAAAAAGAAGGGGTAATTTTCCATTATCCTGCAGGCCCTCGTGAACCACCAGGGCCAGTTCATGGATGTTTATGTCAGGTGGTCAGGGAAGGCTCATGATGCCCATGTCCAGCACCATCAGGGTTGGGGACAGTGACGTGCCCATCTGCATCATGGGCGACACAGCCTACCCCTCGCTCCCCTGGCTGATGAAGCTCTATAGGGGAAACCTTGACCCCATGAAGGAGACTTCAACAACAGGCTCAGAAGGTGCAGCATTGTTGTGGAGTGTGCCTTTGGCTGTCTCAACGGCAGGTTCTGGAGTCTCCTCACCTGTCTGGAAGGCCAAGCAAGGATCATGCAGCTCCTCACCACCCACCACCTACCCCCCCTGTGTAGATAGGGAAAGTGATGGAACTCACCTGAACTGCTTTTCCCAACTTTGTCTGAGGCCTCGGAGACATCCTAGGAGGGAGGGGAGGATTAGTTTCTGGCTGATGATAACCTCCTGGCTGGCTTGCTCCTCTTTCTCATCCTTCTCCACGGCACCATCCTCGTGGAAGCTGACAATGGGCGTGTCTTGGCCTGAGTTGATAACGGAGAGGGGGAGTGACCAGCCCCACCCTCCCCCAGGATGGTATCCAGCTGCTCATAAAAGCAGCAAGTGTGTGGTGCTGTCCCAGAGTGGGAACTTTGTTCCCTGGCCTTGGTGTAGCCCTGCCACAGTTCTTTGATTTTCATTTGCACCTGGTCCAGGGTGCAGCTATGTCCCTTCTGGGTCAAGTTGGCTGCCATCTGGCCATGGACATCTGCCTTTTGACATCTGGTGCAGAGATCCTGAATGTTTGACTGCTCGCCCCAGACCTCTATGAGATCCAGGATCTATGCACCAGTCCAGGCTGGTGCCCTCTTTCACCCCTGGCCAGGGGTGTCAGAGGTCGCTGCTGATATACTTGAAGCTGTGGGGGGCTTGGAGGGAGTGCTGGGGTCAGACATTGCTGCACAGAAGTTTTCTAGTCTGTGGTGCAGGGCTGGCAGCCCCGGTGTGGTGCCACAAGCTCTTTCCCTTCTGCCTTGTCTGGTGCGTGGCCAGAGTAGCCACCAGGGCAGCTGTGAGAGGCCTCTGGAGGCCAAATATTTCTAAATAACAGCAGCTGAACATCCACACTAATAATAATTTTGAAATAGGTGTTATTCCTCATCAGAAGCAGGGGTTATTATTATGAAATAACAAGGCTGTTATTTCAAAATAATTTCAAAATAATGGATTTGCTGTGTGGATGCTTACCTTGTTATTTCGAAATAAGGGGAGTTATTTTTAAATAACTCCCCAGTGTAAACATGCCCTTCGAGACTGACAAAAACATATAGAATCACAAGCTTTCATGGGTGCTCATCTGATGAAGTAGGTTTTACCCGGGAAAGCTTATGAATATATATATTTTTGTTAGTCTCTAAGGGTATATCTACACTAGCTCATTAATTCGAGCTAGGTAGGCAAATGAGGCGACCGGAGTTGCAAATGAAGCCCGGGATTTAAATATCCCGGGCTTTATTTGCATGTTCCCATCCGGTCACCATTTTGAAATTTCACTAGCCCAAACTCACTGCCGGGCGGCTACATGCGGCAGTGAAACGTTAATTCGAACTAAGTCCTTAGTTCGAATTAACTGTTACTCCTTGTGGAATGAGGAGTAACAGTTAATTCGAACCAAGGACTTAGTTCGACTAACATTTCACTGCCGGCGTGTAGCCGCGCCGGCAGTGAGTTCGAGCTAGTGAAATTTCAAAATGGCGACGACGGGAACATGCAAATAAAGCCCGGATATTTAAATCCCGGGCTTCATTTGCAACCCGTCGCCTCATTTGCCTACCTAGCTCGAATTAACGAGCTAGTGTAGACATACCCTAAGGGTGCGTCTACACTGCATCGAAAGCTCAAAATAAGCTACGCAATTTTAGCTATGAAAATTGCACAGCTTATTTTGAGTCAATTTCAAAATAGTTTATTTCAAAATTTGGTGCTGTCTACATAGCACTTATTTTGAAATAAATTGTTATTCCAAAACATCCCTTATTCCTCGTGGAATGAGGTTTACAGGAATGTCGGAATAGCGATCCCATTATATTTCAAAATAACAGGCACACTTAAAACATGTAGAATAGCTCTTTCGGGATACCTCCAGTAGTGTAGACGTAGCTTCAGGGGCCACTGTTTAATAATAAAAATAGTCACTGGGGATTCAGGAACATGTTAAAGTTCATGGTTGGCATCCATCCAAACCCGTACTAAGCAACTGTATTTCTTTGTCCCTGTTAGACATCTTTGGTAGCACGCTAGTAGTGCATTGCACTACTGCATCTGGCCCTTCTCCTAAAAGATGCAAGGCAACTATTGACTCCTATTAAAGTTATTAGAAATTCTATGTGCTCAGTAGCTCTCAGTATTTGGCATCTTTTGGTACAGTTTATGCTGCTTTCACTCATTTATATCCACTTTATGTACCATACAATTGTTTTATCTTATACAGGTATCAGGATGATCTGGTCTCAGATTTAGAATGGCTGATATAGGTTCCTCTAACTTTTCTTCTTTACCTTTTTATTTTTACCCCTCTGCTAAATTGTCCCTCCCTTCTGAAATCTCTTTTCTTCTTCTTTCCACTTCCAAAGTACTTATATGAAGACAAAATATGAGCGCTGCTTTTAACTGCATTTGAATAAATATGTTACTGTGTGATTTGCTTTAAGGAAGCTTTATATGTGTATGCTTGCACACACACTTAAAATGATCTGGATTTTCCATTAACTTCCTGGAAATTTTTCAGGTATCAAATATCTTGGAATTCAATATTTATAAAATCAGTATTCTGATATTCATAAAGAATGACTGACATTATTAAATATGTGCCTTCAAGTTATCCTGCTAGTGTTGTGCACTTGGATTATACATCTATATTGATTGATCATTAGCTGGAAGCAATACAGAAGAGGACTGGGCATGTCCTAGACAGGGCCTGATTCCCCACCATTTTTCCACCAAGCAAAGAGGATATTAAATAGTACTATTCAGATTGGTAGCATTTTACATGCACATTGTGCAAAGCACATTAGAGTGAGGCCCAGCAACTCTGCAGTGACGCAAAGATACAAATGGAGACAAAGATGATTTAGGGATAATGCTGTTTTCTTTAGTCTGGTAACGTTCCTTGTTCAGTATCAAGGTAAAACATTTTTTCTGTCCTTCTTTATCATTGTCACATGACATACACCAAAGGAAGACTTACAAGAAGAATATTATGAAGCCATGGTACACAAAGGTTTGTACGTGTACTCAAATATTTATCTAAACTGAATCTCTAAACCCTTATTTCTGAGTATGCAATGTTGTCAGTCCTAGCACAGTGATAACAGGATGGGTGAGGTAAGCTCGAAAGCTTGTCTCTCACCAACAAATCTAATAAAAGTTACTCCCTCGCTCACCTTGTCTCTGTAAAAACCTTGTTGTCAGATTCAATTACATTTGAACAGATTCAACTATTCCTGAACATAAGGACTATGAATCAGATCTTCAAAGGTATTTAGGAGCCTAAAGATATAGACAGGTGTCTATTGGAATTTATAAAAGACACCAAAAGAGGTTGGATGACTAATTGCTATTCCATTTCAACGTCTAATCTGTTTAGGCATTTTTCTAAATCTCACTAGATTAAAATCTATCTCCATCTTTAGTTTGCTAAATACTTTTTGTAAATCTGGACTGCTGTTCTATAGTCAATATACTTGCATAATACCTAGGAGAACCTGATCCTGTATTGGAATACACAAAACTGCAGTTCATCTACCTTGGATACAAATAATTAGATTCATATTTCCCATGAGTAAAGAAGGCTACATGAAGGAGCAGTAAGCAATACACCACAGGTGCTGGACTGGGCTGTCCAGGACTTTTGCTGAGTATCTCCACAGCCCTTCCCAACTATACTCTAAAAAAGGGTGGGGAACCTTTTTGGGGGGGAGGGCAGGGGCTGCTGACCCACAGAAAAATCTGTCGGAGTCTGCATACAGTGAGAAGCAAAAAATCCCCAAGCAAACCCTCACTGACATGATCCCCAACTGAGAAGGAGAAAGGCACTCCCCACATTCCCTCACACACCAGAGCCTTGGGGCCCCAGGCTAGTAGATTCTGTATGCTCCAGCCCTGTGTCAGGGCAGCGGTGGGGCTGGAGCACTAGCATGGGCTCCCCAATGAGGTGTGTGTGGGGGAGAGTCCTGAGAATTGGTGGCCAGATCCAGGCAATCTAGGGGACGCATCTGGCCCCCAGACCATAGGTTCCCCAACCCTTCTCTATACAATAGGAAAAGGGGGACTTGTTGAAGTAGTGAATGGATTCAGAAACTCCAAATCAAATTATTTTATTAACTATGTTGCACATGCCAAATAACATTGTAATGAAATTATTTCAGCCCTACAGCAGGAGCAAGTGTTTTTACATGTTTCCATTCTGACAGTGTCTGAGGTCAGGGGAATGAAATGGCACTAATTATAACCAGCTTTGAAAGTGAACTCTCAGAAAGACAGTAAATAGCAACAGAAAACTCAGTCTGAGCTCCATATACTTATGCATATTGCTTTATATTAACATACTTTTTTAGCTTTATATTTGCTATAACAACATGTATTTTTGATATAGCATATAGTACACCAATTGCATGCAACATATTGTATTCCCATATAATACAGGGTCTACACGTAATCTGAAAATATGATAATATAGAACCCCAATGTATTATATTTTACTTCTAGTCTTTGTGGTTATATTGAAAGTCTTTCTACTTCTTCAGGCTCATGTTTTGAAAGGAAAAAATAGTGAACTTACAGAAATTGTTAAAGTTTAGTTTGCTTCAAATGCTGTATCATCGTTTCCTGTAAATAATTGTAATTTTAAAGCTGCTTTACTGAGCTTGTTGAAAATTGGCTGCTACTTACATATCATATGTATTGTGAGGGTTTTATTTCTAACCTTTTTTGAGAGATACAGTTTCTGATGCTAATATATGGGAAGATCTTTATTTCACACATAGGTACCTTAAAAATGGCAATTAAATTATTTTGAGATAGTTGGTACACATTTGTCTCTGAACTGGCACCAGGGAAGGAAATTTTGGCCCCAGAAGATTCCGTTTATCTCAAGAAAAACTTAAAAAAACAATGACTAGTCTAGTAACATGTTAGGGTATGTCTACACTACAGCATTATTTCGCTATAAGCTATTTCAAAATAGCTAATTCGAAATAGCTTATTTCGAAATAACACGTCTACACACAAAATGCATTTTGAAATAGCGTTTTTCTATTTTGAAATAGCACATCCACACTGAATGGATGTTGAATCGCATTTAAGGCTGATTGGAACCAGTTCTGGCAGGCCATCAGGTCAGAAGTTGCCTTGTGGCCAGGGCGGCCAGCAGGGCACCCTGGGAAGGGCTGGAGGCCCCCTATTTCGAAATTAGCATCTACACAGCGCTTATTTTGAAATAGCAATTTTGAAATTGGCACTATTCCTCATGGAATGAGGTTTACCAATTTCAAAATAAGCCCTCCGCTATTTCAAATTCATTTTGAAATAACGGAATGGCTGTGTAGACGCTATGAAAGTTATTTCGAAATAACTGCTGTTATTTAGAAATAACTTTGCTGTGTAGACATACCCTTAAAGACTAACAAAATATGTAGATGGCATCATGAGATTTCGTGGGCACAACCCACTTCTTCAGATGAAGAAGAAGATCTATCTCAAGAAAATTATGAGCAACAAAAGATATCATAGAATCATAGAATACTAGGACAGGAAGGGACCTCGAGAGGTCATCGAGTCCAGTCCCCTGCCTTCATGGCAGGACCAAGTACTGTCTAGACCATCCCAGATAGACATTTATCTAACCTACTCTTAAATATCTCCACAGATGAAGATTCCACAACCTCCCTGGGCAATTTATTCCAGTGTTTGACTACCCTGACAGTTAGGAACTTTTTCCTAATGTCCAACCTAAACCTCCCTTACTTCAGTTTAAGCCCATTGCTTCTTGTTCTATCCTCAGAGGCCAATATGAACAAGTTTTCTCCGTCCTCCTCATGATACCCTTTTAGATACCTAAAAACTGCTATCATGTCCCCCCTCAATCTTTTCTTTTCTAAACTAAAGAAACCCAATTCTTTCAGCCTTCCTTCATCGGTCATGTTATCTAGACCTTTACTCATTCTTGTTGCTCTTCTCTGGACCCTCTCCAATTTCTCCACATCTTTCTTGAAATGTGGTGCCCAGAACTGGACACAATACTCCAACTGAGGCCTAACCAGTGCAGAGTAGAGTGGAAGAATGACTTCTCGTGTCTTCCTCACAACACACCTGTTAATGTATCCCAGAATCATGTTTGCTTTTTTTGCAACAGCATCACACTGTTGACTTATATTTAGCTTGTGGTCCACTATAACTCCTAGATCCCTTTCTGCCATACTCCTTCCTAGACAGTTGCTTCCCATTCTATATGTGTGAAACTGATTGTTCCTTCCTAAGTGGAGCACTTTGCATTTGTCTTTATCAAACTTCATCCTGTTTACCTCAGACCATTTCTCCAATTTGTCCAGATCATTTTGAATTATGACCCTATCCTCCAAAGCAGTTGCAACCCCTCCCAGCTTGGTATTATCTGCAAACTTAATAAGCACACTTTCTATGCCAATATCTAAATCTTTGATGAAGATATTGAACAGAGCCGGTCCCAAAACAGACCCCTGTGGAACCCCACTTGTTATACCTTTCCAGCAGGTTTGAGAACCATTAATATCTCTGAGTACAGTTATCCAGACAGTTATGCACCCACCTTATAGTAGCCCCATCTAAGTTGTATTTGCCTAGTTTATTGATAAGAATATCATGCGAGACCGTATCAAATGCCTTACTAAAGTCTAGGTATGCCACATCCACTGCTTCTCCCTTTACAAATCCATGCTGGCTGTTCCCTATTACCTTACTACCTTCCAAGTGTTTACAGATGATTTCCTTAATTACTTGCTCCATTATCTTCCCTGGCACAGAAGTTAAACTAACTGGCCTGTAGTTTCCTGGGTTGTTCTTATTTTCCTTTTTATAGATGGGCACTATATTTGCCCTTTTCCAGTCTTCTGGAATCTCTCCTGTCTCCCATGATTTTATCTATCAAAGATGATAGCTAGAGGCTCAGATACCTCCTCTATCAACTCCTTGAGTATTCTAGGATGCATTTCATCAGGCCCTGGTGACTTGCAGGCATCTAACTTTTCTAAGTGATTTTTAACTTGTTCTTTTTTTATTTTATCTTCTAAACCTACTCCCTTCTCACTAGCATTCACTATGTTAGGCATTCCTTCATCAGACTGCTCAGTGACAACTGAAACAAAGAAGTCATTAAGCATCTCTGTCATTTCCAAGTTTCTCCCTCCTCACTGATCAGTGGGCCTACCCTGTCCTTGTCTTCCTCTTGCTTCTAATGTATTTATAAAAAGTCTTCATGTTTCCTTTTATTCCTGTAACTAGTTTGAGTTCATTTTGTGCCTTTGCCTTTCTAATCTTGCCCCTGCATTCCTGTGTTGTTTGCCTATATTCATCCTTTGTAATTTGTTCTAGTTTCCATTTTTTATATGACTCCTTTTTTATTTTTAGATCATGCAAGATCTCGTGGTTAAGCCAAGGCGGTCTTTTGCCATATTTTCTATCTTTCCTACGCAGCGGAATAGCTTGCTTTTGGGCCCTTAACAATGTCCCTTTGAAAAACTGTCAACTCTCCTCAGTTGTTTTTCCCCTCAGTCTTGATTCTCATGGGACCTTACCTATCAACTCTCTGAGCTTACCAAAATCTGCTTTCCTGAAATCCATTATCTCTATTTTGTTGTTCTCCCTTCTACCCTTCCTTAGAATTGTGAACTCTATGATTTCATGATCACTTTCACCCAAGTTGCCTTCCACTTTCAAATTCTCAACCAGTTCCTCCCTATTTGTTAAAATCAAATCTAGAACAGCTTCCCCCTGGTAGCTTTTTCAACCTTCTGAAATAAAAAGTTGTCACCAATGCAGTCCAAGAACTTATTGGATAGTCTGTGATATAAAACAAAAGGAAAAAAAGTATGTAGCACTTTAAAGACTAACAAGGTAGTTTATTAGGTGATGAGCTTTTGTGGAGCAGACCTACTTCTTCAGATCATATTCTGAAAGTGAATTGGCATGACCATATATAACAAAAGAATACAATGAAGAAAGTGAACACATTATAAACTAATAAATCAGCAACTAGAACAGAAGGTGGGGGCGAGGGACAAGGAAGAGACAAGGAAGGAGGAAATAGCTTATTGTAAGTCAATAAGTGGCTATCTGGAGTTACTATGAATATGAAAGGGTGGAGAGGCTGCCTTTGTAATGTATAAGGTAATTAACAACTTTATTAAGCCTGTTTGCAACGGGTCGAATTTAAGCATAAATATAAGTTCTGAAGTCTTCCTCTGTAATCTGGTGTTAAAGCCTTTTTGAGGTAAGACACATGTTTTCAGGCCTTTAAGGGAATGGCCAGTTAGATTAAAACGTTGACTAACAGGTTTTTCTGTGTGGAGATGTCTAATGTCTGGTTTGAGGGCATTAATTCTTTGGCGAAGTAACTGAGCAGTTTGTCCAATATACATCGCAGAGGGACATTGCTGGCACATGATGGCATACATCACATTGCTGGACGTACAGGAATATAAGCCCTTGATTGTTTAACTGACATGGTTAGGTCCAGTGATGGTGTTTCCAGTGTAAATATGTGAACAAAGTTGGCAGTGGGGTTTGTTGCAAGGCAAAGTTCCAGGGTTAGTTTTAATGTGGTATGCCCTGTGGTTGTTAGTAAGCATCTTCCTGAGGTTAGGTGGATGTCTATAGGAGCGTATAGGTCTGTCCCCCTGAGCCTCTTGGAGTGTAGTATCCTGCTCCAGTATAGGTTGTAGGTTATTGATAATGCATTGGAGGGATTTAAGTTGGGGGCTATAGTTGATGACATGTGGTGTTCTATTGTTGGTTTTCTCGGGCCTATCTAGAAGTAGATGGTTCTGGGTATTCGTCTGGCCCTTTCAATTTGTTTTTTTATTTCCCCCGGTGGGTAATTGAATTTTACGAATGCTTGGTAGAGATCTTGAAACTTTTGGTCTCTGTTAGTGGGATTGGAGCAGATGCGGTTGTATCTAAGGGCTTGTCTATAGATGATGGATCGTATGGTGTTTCCTGGATGGAAGCTGGAGGCATGTAGGTAAGTGTAACAGTCAGTGGACTTTCTTTAGAGAGTGGTATTGATTTTGCCATCAGTGATTTGTACTGTGGTGTCCAAGAAATGGATCTCTCATGTAGAACAGTCCAAGCTGAGATTGATGGTGGGGTGTAGGTTGTTAAAATCTCTGTGGAATTTGTCCAGTGTTTCTTGACTTAGAGATGTGTGTACATTGTGGGCAAATGTTGGAATGGAAATTAGAACTTAATCTTAGCTAGAAGTGGGCTATGCCCACGAAAGCTCATGATACCATCTACATGTTTTGTTAGTCTTTAAAGTACTACCATACTACTTGTTGTTTTTTAAGGTTATTTAGCTGTTACAGTTACTGCTATACTTCTAATAATCCAAACATGTTAAAGCTGTAGACTTGCCAGCCTGACACCCACTGGCCCTATGGTCTATTGTTATGTCTGGTTTACACTTCATGTTCATTTTGTTTTAAGCTACTAAATGTTGCATGATACTTTTCTAAGATTAGGAGAGTGAAATGGTGGCTGTTTTTTGCACAGGTGTGTAAAAGGATAAGGAAGTTTCTATCCCTAGTACTACACAGAGGACTGGCCAAAATTAAGAGTTTGTCAAGTATGATTTATTAGTATTCCATCAGTCTTAAAGAGGGAGAAATCATGTTCCCTTTAATTTATAAATCATTTAATTCCTTTCACAGAAACTAACCAGAAGCCTTGGAGGAAAGCTAGGAGAGGAGTTAATTGTTTTCCCTTGATATGATTGACTAGAAGACTATATGGAAGAGCCTACATGCAATTTTTAAATTAATGGCGATAACTCAATCTTGTTTCTTTATGCTCCACAGAGCTTTATGGACTTTAGTCAAAATGTACAGTGCTTAAATGAAAAAAAAAAAAGATCAGTTTTGTTCCTGCAAGTATGAAGAAGATTGTGTTATTCGTGTCCGTCTTGACTGTTCCAGTCTCAGACTTTTCTGCAACTTTTTTCCTTTATCATAGATACTTTACACAATGTCTCTAACTGAACTTATTAAAAAGCTGTCAAACTGTACCCTGCATATGGGAAAATTTACTAGCAAAACCCAACCTGATTTTGCCTGCAGATCTCTGGGTAATTGTGGGAAACTAGAGCCATGGGTATTGCCTTCCCATGGCTTCTCTCATTGAACATACAAGAGAAGTTGCTGGAGTAAATACTCTGGGGGTTAGGTCTATACTACAGGTTTTTTCTGGGATACCAGAGGTATCCCAGGAAAAACTCCACCACGTCCAGGGAATGCGTCTGCTTTTCTGCTTTTTTTTTGCAGAAGAGCAGATGTGCTCGTTCGGAAACATTGCCTTCCTCTTCCCACAAGGAAGAAGGGCTCTTCTGAAAGAGGATGCTTTTCCAAAATGTGGCCCAGTGTAGATGGGCCAAATTTCAGAAAAACCTCTTCAGAAAAAACTATCAGAAAAACACAATTTGCATACTTTTTTCCGATAGAACATTGTAGTGTATACATAGCCTGGGATCTCAAGGCCGTGATGTATCCCACTGTGGTCCTCTGTGGCTTTCTAAACAGGAAGGAATTATCTGGAAGCTGTGGGCAACTTTATGGATTGAAATAGGTGCTTTCCTTTAAAAAAAAAAAAAAAAAAGGTTTCATATCATCATCATAGAATTGTAGGACTGGAAGGGACATCAAGAGATCATCTAATCCAGTCCCCTGCACTTATGTCAGGAATAAGCATGATCTTTCTACATCACCCTTGATAGATATTTGTCTAGCCTGCTTTTAAAAATAATTATTCAGTGATGGTGATTCCACAGCCTTGATAGGCAGTGCTTAACTATCCTGACAGAAGGGTTTTTTTCCTATTGTCCAGCCTAAATTGGCCTTGATGCGATTTAAGTTCACTGCTTGTTGTCCTGTGTGCAGAGATTGAGAACATTTTTTCTCCCTCTCCTTTGTAGCAACTTTTCATGTACTTGAAAACTGTTCTCATGACCTTTCTTAGTCTTCTCTTCTCCAGACCAAACAAACCCATTTTTAAAAATCTTCCCTCATAGATCATGTTTTCTAAATCTTTAATCCTATTTGTTACTCTTCTCTGGATTTTCTTCAATTTGTCCAGATCTTTCCTGAAATGTGGTGCCCAGAAGTGACACAATACGCCAGTTGAGACCTAATCAGAGTTTAGTATAGTGGAAAAATTATAAATTACTTCTCATGTCTTACTCACAACATGCCTGCTAATACATCCCAGAATGAGGATTCGGGTTTTTGTGCAAAAGCGTTACACTGCTGACTCAATTTAGTTTATGATCCACTATGACCCCCAAAGCCCATTCTGTAATACTGCTTGCTGGGCAGTCATTTCCCATTTGTATGTGTGCAACAGAGTGTTCCTTTTTTAATGACATACTGTGCAATTGTCATTGTTGAATTTCATCCTGTTTACTTCTGACCATTTCTGCAGTCTGCCCAGATCCTTTTGAATTTTAATCTTATTCTCCAAAGCTCTTGCTATCCACCCAGACTGATATTGTCTGCAAACTTTATAAATATAATCTCCATACCATTATCTAAATGATTGATGAAGATATTGAACAGAACTGGACCCAGAAATGATTCTTGTAGGACCCCACTTGGCATGCCCTTCCAGCTTGACTGTGACCCACTGATGATTACTCTCTGCAAATGGTTTTCCAACCAGTTATGCCCTCATAGTAGATACACAATAAAACATATATCTATTGCTTCCCACCATCCATAAAGCTGGTTATTCTGTCAAAAAAAGATAATAGGTTGGTTTGACACAATTGTTCTTTACTAATCTATGCTGATTTTTATCACCTTATTATCTTCTAGGTGCTTGCAAATTGATTGTTTAATTATTTGTTCCAGTATTTTTCCAGCTATGGAAGTTAGGATGAGTGGTCTATAACCCTCTGTGTTGTCCTTATTTCCCTTTATATAGATGGGTATTATCTTTATGCTTTTTTTAGTCCTTTGGAATTTCTCCTGTCTTCCATGACTTTTCAGAGGTAATCACTAATGGGTCAGATATCTCCTCAGTAGGTTTCCTCAGTATTCTAATGTTTATTTCATATGGTGACTTGTCTGACTAATTTTAACTTGTTCCCCCCCCTTTTTTAGCCTTAGATTTTACCTCATTTTCACTGACTTTCACTATATTAAATGTACAATCACTATTAATCTTTTTGGTGAAAACTGAAATGAAAAAGGACTTTAGCACTTCTGCCATTTCCACATTTTTGATATTGTTTTTCCATCTTCCACCATTGAGTAATGGACCTACCTGGCTTTTCTCTTGCTTCTAATGTTTATGCAGAATGTTTTCCTGTCAGCTTTTATGTTTTTAGGTAGTTTAATCTCATTTTGTCTTTTAATTTGGTCCTTATATATGTGTGTTATTTATCATCTGTAATTCAGCCTAGTTTCCAGTTTGTGTGGGTCTCTTTTTAGAGTTTCATATCATTGAAGATCTCCTGGTTAAGCCAGCATGGTCTCTTGCTTTCGTATGCAGCAAGATAGTTTGCTCTTGAGCCCTTAACAATGTCTCTTCGAAAAAACTGCTTACTTTCTTGAATTGTTTTTCACCTTAGACTTGCTTTGCATGGGATCATGGCAAATCGCAAAGGGATATGGTCTCCCTTTAGCTGAAACACCGAAGAGCTTCTCTGCTGCTGAGATTAAAATAACGAATGAAAATAATGCGATAAGGCATTCTGGTATCCTGCAGGTCAGTGTCAAATGTAAAACTGGTGCATTCATTTAAATTCAGATTTGCCTAAGCAAGTAAATGTAACCAATATGCCAGGAGACTAATAAATTAGGAGTAATAAATAATTGAACTCAAACCTATTTAACATAGCAGGCAGTCTGATTCTGCATGGTGCTTTGTACTGTCCACTCGCAATGAAGTCAAGAGGTGCTCAGACTCCAACAAACAAAGCTCAGTATGCTCTCTATTTGAAAAGAAGAATTAAAAAGGCTTGATTCCAGAAAGTCTTCACAAAGCAACTTCTGTGAAATGCAGCCTGGCTTAAAATCAAAGCAAATCCTGCTGCACCCTTTGGTACACATTCTACTTTCCCATATCTATTACTGCTGACTACTCTTCTATGGAGGAACCTATTTTTTCTGCCCGATGGGGTATCCTTCAACAAGTTATAACACTCACATAAATTGTGCTCTTGATAGCTCTTCTTTTATACCAATATGGAAGTCTTCCAAGAGCTTTTCCTTCTTGTCTTCCTGATTGATGCCGATCCCCTTAATGGTATATTTTATGCGGGTTTTTTATATTTTATTTAGCATGCGTATCATCATAGTATGATGTTTGTACTAGAACTGTCTATTTTTATGAGTATAGAGAATTTTTTCCCTATTGTAGTTACTGTGCTATATTTTTATCACAAAAATATATGAGAAGGAACAGAGTAATACCAAATAGTCTTTGTTTTATTCAGAGCTTAAATAGGGCACCATTGGAGAACCTGCCTTTCCTACCTGAGCACTCCATGGCTGGTACTGAGTTGGGCTTGGCCAGGTCTGAGTAGCACCTTGTGGAGTTGCATGGGAGGAGAGTGCAGGCAGGCCCTTGGGACTTCTCTGCGTGTTTCTATTCTCCAGCAGAGACTGGTATGCCCCAAAAAGGTATAAAGAATGCTGCAGCAAAAAGAAGCCCTCACCACTCTTGCCAGGCAAGCCCTTTATGTTAGCAACCCATAGAGGTGCCACGCAGCAGTTAATATGGTGGTTATGGACCTCCAAGCATCCTCCTACTCAGGAAAGTACACACCACCAGGCTTAAGGCTGCTTGTGCCAGTGGATCCTCAAAAGAATATGGCCCCAAACTGGGGCCACGGGGTCCTGTTCTGCTGTGATTGAATGCACAATTTGATTATAACTGGTGAAGACAAGAACCCTATTGTCTAACCTTTTCCAGTATTTCTACTGTTCATTAAAGCAGACACATCATGAGATAAAAGTGCTTATTCAAACTTTCCTTGTTTTTGACATGTTTAGTCAAGACACATCAATTGTTTTTGCTTTCACCTTTGCTTTAAAAATATTAGGCCAAAATCAGCCTTCTGCTACACATATGCGAACACTTACTTCAGTGAAGCTCTATATGTGCATAGTACCAAAGAGTAGAAATTAGCTAATGTAGGGCCCAGTCCAATTACCATTGAAGTCAGTGGAAAGACTGTCACTAATTTTGATACGCATTGGATCAGATCCTTTTCAGAATTTCGAATACGATGTCTGGCAGTGAAATGGGTCATTAGAAGCAGTCTGTTGTAAACACAGACTTGATGATTCTTTTTCTGTTGTAAGGGGTAATAAGGAAGATAATCTGCTCAGAAGGAAACTATTCTTAGTTTGGCTGGTTGATCTACACGGAAATATAGGACAGGAGTTAAAGGGATCCTCTGGGCCACTGAGTTCACCCGCTGCTATCACAGTAACTCCATCATATAATCCCTTTCATATACTTAACAAGTTTTATTTTAAGACTAGTTATGTTGTTTGTTCCCATTACCACTACTGGGAGGCTGTGCCAGAACCATACTCCTCTGATGGTTTGAAACTAGAAGCCCAGAGGTGACTGGTAAGCAGAGACCTGTGGGCAGGGTACCAGCCACAATATATTTATTGACAGCAACTGTATCTGCTTACAGCCTTCGTTTTGCTAAGTTAAATAAGCCATGCTCTTCCACTGGCCTCTCATATGGCAGATCTTCCATTTTCTTGATCATGCTAGTAGTCCTTCTCTGCACCTGATTCAATTTGAATTCATATTTTGAAAATGAGTGACCAGAACTGTATATAGTGTTCCCAATGAGATCTTACCATTTCCTTGTACATTGGTATTTCCCTAAATCCATGGGAAATGCCTCTCCTGATATACTCTGGCTGTGTCTAAACTACATCCCTTTTCTCGAAAAAGGGATGTAAATTAGACACTTCGAAATTGCAAATGAAGCTGGGATTTAAATTACCCGCGCTTCATTTGCATAATGACGGCCGCGTTTTTTTCAAAAAAATGAAAAAATGAGGAGTACAGGATCTTTCGAAAAAGGGTTTTATTTTCAATCAATCCCCATCTAAGCAGCCATTTTTCTTTTGAAAAGCCCCGTTTTGAAAAAAAAACCCGTGGCCGCCATTATGCAAATGAAGTGCGGGAAATTTAAATCCCAGCTTCATTTGCAATTTCAAAGTGTCTAATTTACATCCCTTTTTTTGATAAAAGGGATGTAGTTTAGACACAGCCTCAATGACTCTGCACTGGTTTATTTATTTATTTATTTATTTATTTATTTTAATCATCTGCTGCAAGTTGTTGCGTCACAGTCATTCTGTGTTCTACTATCCACCCAGGGCTTTCCCCTCCTCAGTTGTCCAACTGAGTACCATTCTGGTGTACTCCAATGAGCCCCTGCTTTACAACAGAAATTGTAATTGTTACTCTCTTAGGCCAGGTCTACACTAAAGAGGAAGTCATGCAACTCCAGTTATGTTAATTACATAGCTGGAATCAAAGTATTTTAAATCACATTTTGGAGCAGTCCACACAGCATGTGGTTCTCCCATCAACTTCCCTTGCTCCTCATGAAGAGCAGAACTGCCAGCACCAACAGAGTGCCCTCTCAGTTCAACTTAGCAGGTCTTCACTAGACCTGCTAATTTGAACCCCAGAAGATCGACTGCAGCAGCACTGATCTTCTCCATAGTGTAGACAAAGCTTTAGTGCATGATCTTGCACTTTGGACTATTTAATTTAATTTCCATTATTCTAGTTCTTTAGGTTATCAGTTTTTCCCTGTATTAAATTATGCTCTCCTCTGTATTATCATCTTAAAACTGCCCTTTTTTTCCGTAAAGTTTCTCTGCAGCGATGAGCAGTTTTTCACCCTGAAAAATCCAAATACTATCCACAAACATGAACGGATGTCACTACTTATTTATGAAGTACTTTGCATCTCTGCATTCAAAATGCAAATACTAAATTAGCTAGAGTGGGAACATCTGCCCTTTGTGCCCCTTCGGTGGTGCCCCTCATAGATAGTTGGATATTCTTATGTTGCCCTGCTCCACCCCTGCATGCCCAGTGTAGGATGTATTTGCAACGTAAATGGAGCATGCTCTGCATCAATGATCCTGACCAGTAACAGTCCCTAAAAGTCATTACAAGTTTATGATCACCATAACCTATTCCAGAGACTGAAATAACTCCCAGCTGTCCCAGTTGAATGAGATGCAAGCTGCCTAAGATTGCAGGGAGCAAAAAGTTTAGATGGAGGGATAGAGTTCATATTTCTATTTCATCAGATCTGTGGTCCATCAAAGCCGTTATCTGATGCTTCAGATGTAGGTGCAAACCAATCAGAACATATCTAGTTAATCATGTACTGCTAAACATTGGGGGAGTTAGGAAGTGGGGAACAGATTCCTTCCTGTCCCCTGCAGTAATCAGATTGCACTATGAAGCAGGAAATTTGATAACCCTTAGCTGGCAGAATTATGTATCATTAATTCTTCTAAAATTGTTATCCATGACAAGTGAAACATTCTTAAGCATGCGTTATTATATGCATTTTCAGGTACAATAATGCCCCCCTTAATTTATTAATCTCTATAAAGGAATCTAATAATGTAAATTGGGAGCATGGGGGGGTGGAGGGCACGGTGCAGAGGTCTTATTTTTTTCACCTTCTCCTTCTTTCAACTTAAAACCTTTTGTTGCTGCACTGGCACAGGGAAATATCAAATTCTTCAGAGACTGCAAGCACACAAATGGCACTGAATCACAGCTATAGATAATGAGGGTAAATCTTTTTCTCCAGATGATTTACAGGTTACAGACATGCCTTCACCTTTATTATTAACATTGAAAACAGATTAAACTGGGCTGATTAACTGATACTTCAAACCCAGAGGCTCTTTTATCGTAAGGGGGTCCTTGACAAAAGCCCTCCTCTTGGTACCCTCCCACTGCATTCACTTGCAAATCACTGTATGCCTGGCAAAGTCTGCACTCCCCCTAGCCCCAAACCTTCTCACGTTGAGCACTGCAGCTCCATCAGCAGCAATACCTCTCTGTGTGAGGGACGTTTCTTATTAATCATGGGCACTGAATGGAAACCAATCAGATAGAGAGTCCCTTTGGCTTCAGCTCCCTGCCTGCCTGAGTTAAAAGTGATGCTGGGAGAGAGGGAGCCCCAGTTAGATGCGAGTAGATCCAGCAGTGGAGATACAGTAACAGGCAGCAGAGGGAAAGCAGGCAGAGAAGCAGCACTGAACAGTGAATCACTGAGCAATGCTAGATTCACTTTACATTGGTGAATAAGGTAAGAGGATTAACTTACTTTAGCCTTGGAATTACTGGCAGCAAAAAGTGGAAACTTTTCTTTAAAATAAGTTGTTCAAAGCAGTAGTGATAGTTGATTGTTTCCTTTTCTTTTTGATTTGGTTTATTTTCTTTTTTGGGTTAATGAGGGTGGGTGAGGAGCGAGAGAAATTGTAAATGGTTTTATAAAAAAAATATATTGTAATAGTCTATTGAGCATTCAAGTACAGAACTTGCAATGCCTGGTTAATTTTTTTGAATATTACAATATATACACAGGGATTGCTTTACATATATTAGGAAGCTTGTATAATATTAGACAGTGTCAACATACAGTAAGTTCAATTTTACTTGTACTTTAACAATATACCCAAACTCCTTTATGCAGGGTATTCTTTCTCCTGTTTGAGAGTTAACTGCAATCCTCCCCTATCTTTGAATTCTATTTTTATTGAAAGAATCTAGTTAGATTTACCCTATATAAAGAGAAAAACAAGAAGCAAGTTTTAGCCATTAGAGTGAAAAAACCCTATCTCTGTATAGAAAAAATAAAAATCCATATTTTATATAGAGTTGGTACAGAGAAAAATGACAATCGGTTAAAATGACTGTTAGTGTAGGGTTACGGTGCATGGAAAGGTGAAAGTAATGCTACTTAGGATATTCTGAACAGTAAACCAAAGGCAGCAAGCTTAAAGTATAAGGCTACTTTACAGAAGTGCTAACTACCTAGCTAACATATCTAGAAACAGTAAATGGGTGGAAACCAAGGCAGAAAGAATGAAAGGCAAAATTGATATTTTGGTTTCAAAGTAAACTGCAGAATGCAATTATTTGATAAACAGCATTTTTTACACACACAAGAAACATGCAATCACATCAATTCAGTTTCAGTGAGCATACAAGTCTCAAACAAAGAATGATGAATAGCAACGTTAAGGAAATCAATATTCCTTGCAATTGTATGGCAGTATGCATACTGTAGCAATTTATCCTTTTGCAGACAGTTTAAAATAATGAGTCAGGATAAAAGAATGGGAGGTCGCTTAGGGTAATTTCCTTTTGCATCAGACAAGTTTACAACTAGGAGTCCAATCCTGCCCCTAAAGAAGTAAGCAAGTAAAACTTCAAGTAGCAAAACTCCAATTGACTTTAATCATCCTGGGGCAGGACCTTGCCCCAGAGCAATGTGCTGTAGTTCAAGTTTCTTATAACATGGGTAAGCCATGCACTGGAGTTAAAAATCTGTGACTATTGTTCAAGTATAACAATTACAATAGTTTGGCTAGTGGGGTCAAACATCTTCCCTATTAATGATACTAGTCACAGTAGTGGAGTTTGCTGAGGAAAGGGGCTTTTTTTTTTAAAAAAAATCTTTGCTTCCAATCACATTCTATACCCTAAAGAATATTAATTAAAATTTAAACACATACTGGATACAAGATTAAACATTTAGATCTTGTGTCTTATAGTTTGTTGTGACTATTTAGAACCCACAGGGGTAAACATGCATGTACTGCTATACATGGAGATTTGGCATTTTAATATATGGTGCTACCATGTGGATTTATAAACTAGCACTATGGATTGAAAGTGGAATGACATAATATACTGTTACCTAATATAATGGTTTTTAGTAATAACATGAAACTTTTACACAAACAGATATGTTATATCATCAAACAATCATAACAGAATCTTTCCCTTAAAAGATTAACAATGCTATTCTTAAAAGAGGAAAGTGTGCTGTTTTAGTACTGTGTACCATTGAAGTTGAACCCAATATAGCTGGCTTACATCTTTTTTCTTTAATATGTTTGGACCAGACAAATATTATTTCCATACTCACAATTAACTATTATACCTTTTGGGTGCATAAGAAGATAACTATTAATTATGTTGATAAAGAATATAAGGATATGTTATAATGCATCATGTATTAAATAAGTACAAAAATAAGTTGAAAGGCAAAATACAGAGTGATGAAATCATATATTATTCTCTGGTCATCTTATGTTAAGACTCATTCATGGTTTCTGTGTAGAAGGTTTTTCACTTGTCTGGTAACTTGGCCATTATAAATAAGGACTGAGATTTCAGTTACCCAGACTTCGGGAAAACTGTTCATTTATAGAGGTGTGCACATTCTTTTCATCTGAATGCTTGTCAACAAGGGTACTGTACAGCATGTTAGTTATGTAGGATTGGCAGAAATGCTCCATGATAATTAGATCAACCAATGAGAATAATGTACTGCCCCAATTTAGGTGCCAAATGGAAAGCAATTGTTTAATGAAGACCTTATTCATAAGGCTATGAATAGAAGCAAACCACTTACTAGTAACATCGGATTGTGTTTGAAAATCTTTGAAAATTGAAATGTTTTCTGAAAGCCTAGACAGCTACTAGGTTACAGATATTCAACTGGCAGAAGCAGCATGATGTGGGTGTGGTATAAAATATGGTTCATAATTTCCTCTGAAGATCAGTTTGTTCAGGAGATGAAATGTGGTAAACTAATTTCAGTTCTGAGGCATCTTGCCAACAACCTGGCATAATATAACCCTTAAAGGCACATTATTTCCAATATTTAGGAGGACAGAAAAGGTTTAGCAGCTGTTTCCAAATACAGAACTCCTATCCTGTCTTTATTTCTTCTCAATCAAGCTTCTGCCAAGTGCTTGGTCATGTGGCAGGTCCTTATTGGAAATGAACACTCTGTAATATTCATTATGTACAAATTCACACAGTTCATGAAAAAATCTTGTACTCATAGAAAATCAGATGAACAAGTAAGGAATCAGGATAGTATCAAATATATCATTTGTATTAATTCCCCATTTCTGCAGTGTGTACTATTTAACTGTAGAATGCTGTTGCTAAAACAAAAACGTACACAAAGATGCATTTACTCTCATCAGAGTGCCTTCTGAATTTCTAGGGCTTGCAGCAGGTGATAAATGCAAATGGTATCTGGAGAAGTACAAATATTTGAACATGAATAGGGATGTCTGAGTGGAAGCCGACTGCAATTTGTGTGTGTGAGAAAGTTTATGAAAAGTAATTCTGTGAGACTAAAATCTGGAGTTCCTCAAAAGGAAGAAATAAAGTGAAGGGAAATGACTCACAAATCTGAACAAACAGAATACCAGGAAAAGCAGTCAAGCAACATTATAATAACGCGTTCCTTTCAATTTTACACAATTTTCAAATTGCTAGCAAAATTTGCTATAGAGTAAAAATCAGATTTATTGGGTTGTTTTTCAGGGATTGATCATGGAGCAAAAGTAGGGAGGCTTAAATTCCTCCCCATTAGAAGCCTACCGGATTTTTTTCTTGACTGACTAAACAACACAGTATTATTTTGATCAGATGATTGTTTATGGCATTACTAGGACACTTGCCTCTACTCCTGGAATACCATAGAATTTAATGGAAATTTTATCACTACCTTCAGCTGATGGAAGATAAGGCCCACAGAAAATAATAAGCATAAATAGGTTCAGGTGAGAAAGTGCTAGATCCAAATAATTATTCAGTTCAGGAGTTCCTCTTGGTGTAATGTGTATATAAAAAGGATTGACACATTTCATCTGCTAATAATAATCGTGAGGAAGGATTATCCACTGTTTATGATGCTAGCCTAGGATTTGGGAAATCCAGGTCTCTGCTCTGCCACAGACTTCCTGTGACAGTTTGAGCAAGTTTCTGTGCCTCAGTTTCCCATCTATGTAATAGAATAGGTATGGTCGCATTTTCTTACAGAGGTGTTATAAGAATAAATCCCTTACAGACTGTGAAATACATTGAGATTTATGGTGGAAAGCAATATACTATTATTATAATAACTTAGCACTTTTCATCCATGCATCTCAAGCACCCTGACAAAATAAGATAAGTAGCACTATTCCCATGTTACAGATATGGAGACTGTAACTCCAGAAGACGAAATGACCTGTTCAAGATCACACAGCAAGTCAGTGGCAGAGTTAAGAATATAAGCATTATTTCCAGTCCAATATCTTATCAATTTCAACACTGTCTTTCCATGATAAAAAACAATCAGTTCTTGAATTATTAAAGTCACTTTTGAAACCCATTATTATTTCAAAACAGTGTTTCTATAGCAGCAATATGAGGATGCACCGCAACTGCCTGCATATGACACAGTATGTATTCTGAAAACAACAAAATGCAGCTTCCTGTTTACATTTCATACATATTGCTAACTGCATATCTAGAATATAAGGGACAACTTACATTTTAGACACAGGTATAACAGGAATAGCCACATTAGTCTGTATCTGCAAAAAACAAGGAGTCCTGTTGAGCACAAGTCTGTCAGTTGCATAATGCATCTGACAAAGTGAGTCTTTGCCCACGAAAGCTTGTGCCCAAATAAATCTGTTAATCTTTGAGGTGCCACAGGACTATTCATTGTTTTAGACCCAAATTTCCTTGTCTCTAACCTGGCATCATCAAAACTTTGTTGTTACAAACTACTGACTTCAGAAATGCCAAATCATAAAGACTTTAATTTGTGAGTACACGTTTGTTGGCTATTAAATGATATCCACATTTCTCTGACCCCACTGATCTTACTCAAGACAAGAAAAAAAAACATACAGAGAACCAAATATTCTCTCAGACACAGAACATTTTTCTCTGTCTCACTTGGAAAAAAGTATTGATAATGTACCTCTGTTTGTTAGGGGAAAATGAAGTCACATTCACTTTATCAGTAGAACTTCTCACTATTATTCTTAGAGGCAAATACTCAGCTGGTACAGATCATCAAAGCTACACTGAAGACAGTTGACATCAATTTACTCCAGCTGAGAATTGCCTCTCGGTATCCATGCCATCTGACAGCCTATAAAAGCATATTTCATTTATCCCATTAGTTTTGGATATTGAAAATCAATTTCACGGGTAATGAGTGATCCAAAACCCTGCATTTTCTACTGATGAATAATATACTTTTTGGTGTGTCTTAACAATAAAAAAAATCAGTGAGTGTGAGAGTATAAGTGTTCATAAATGCAAATTAAAAAGCCATGCCTTGTATCGGGCTCTAATATCTTCATATTAAATTATCAGCATGGTTAATATCTTCAGTTTTCCCCTTTCCTCTATCATTTAATATGTTATTCACCTCTTGATGAGGAGAAAATAATTCATCCATTAAATCTGATTTGAGCTGAACAATATAATGCCTAGATATTATGAAAATAGATGGGTTTTTTTTAATCCAGCATTTTCATGTTATAATATGATCAGAAGGTGCTAGCAGACTGGTTATATATAAATGTAATGAATCAACATATTCCCAGCTCATGGATGGAATTTGTCATTCTTACTGAGCCAAGCAGAGTTCAGGTAACATCATGGAAGGAATGATAAAAATAAAAATCAAATTTAAGTGAAAGCAACCACTAGACTCAAATGGGTTTCCCTAGTATTGTATAATGCTATTTCTGTCAGAAATTGAATCTATTTACATATTCATCTTACTATTTATCATATTGTGATAATTCAGATATCCTATCTGATATAATTGGGAATCTTTCTTTCTTTCTTTCTTTCTTTCTTTCTTTCTTTCTTTCTTTCTTTCTTTCTTTCTTTCTTTCTTTCTTCAGTTAATGTTTATTTCTGATCCTTTATTATTATTTTATCAAGAATCTATGTTGTGGTAGTGCATAGGACCCCAAGTCATGGAGCAAAACACTATTGTGCTAGGTACAGAGCAAAATGATGCTCCTCTGCCCCCAAAAATTTATTGTGACACACCTCATGTTGCATGATTAAGACACATTTTGGACAACATTTATATCTTTCCTATAGAAGGCAGTGTGGTCCAGTGGATTCCCAACCTTGTTGCTACTTTACTGTGTGACTATGGGTAAATTAGTCCCCATCCCTGCAGTTAAATAAGCTCATTTGTAAAATGGAGATAATTTTACTGAGTTCTTTCATAAAACAATTTGAGCTCTATAGGCATAGTGTGCAACAAAAGAGCTAGATATGTATTTTTGTTACTAATAAGACAAGGAATACACATCACTTTAAAAGAGCAGTTCTCAAACATGTTCTTAGCATGGATCACATTTTAATTGAGAGATTGCCTCTAGCACCACCTACCTTTCCATTCACAATCCCCCAAGTACCACCTTCCTATCCACAGTGTCATAACATCCCTTGTGTGCTGTTGTGTGATATTAACAGCACACAACTGCCAGTACGGCAAAGGATTATTAACAGAAGTATTCAATGTACATTTAGCTGCCTTTTAATGTAATTTAGAATCTGGGAATAAGTTTGGAGAGCAGCAGCTACATTGTGAGCAGGCAATCTTCTGCAATGCAATCGCTAGTACTCCATTATCCACCAGGGCCAAGAGACCACAGTTTGAAAACATCTGCTTTAATGCGAGTTTGTTCAGGAATGGTAAAAAGTATCCCTGTGGGTTGAAAGACCGATGTGAAGGGGCTTGTCAGAACCCATAGGTTCATTATTATTTGAAATTCAGTACAATAAAGATGCTTTCCTGGATACTAGGCATCCTTTGCCATTAATAAAAGTATTAATTAACATTAATGCAAATATGCCATTCAAGAAGCATTACAAAACCTAAGAAGAACAACATTCTGTCTTGCCTCACCATATATCCCACATCACATAATAATCACTAATCTACACACACACATTAGTGAATTTGCCTTTGCTATCTGGAGATCAATGACTGAGCCCAAATAATGGCACATCCAAATAACTAAGTGCGCAGTATCACATCACCAAACAATTGGACATCATTCTCCAGATAAAGAATGTCTCACCAGTATACTATCAAAGTTGCTATAAATCAGGACTGAAATAAATTGGCGTATAAGCTCAACTCCCTGCCATCACCATTGTGTCTGTAGCCATTCCTACTTTTCTCTTTTATATAAAACAAATTTATGGCAAAAACTTAATACAAATAATCCCAATAAGAGCCTACACACTACTTAGCAGCTCCATACTATATATACTATTCAAGTTATTTGTGGCTAGATGGACAGTTCTAGGTAACTCACTGATTATTAAACAATTTGTTTGTAAATTACTTTTAGGATGAAATTTGCCCAATAGCTTTTCAGATGTTCCATTGTACTCCATCACAGATTATCGGCTGTCTTTAACTCCTTGCAAAGCTGTACAGTGATGAATGCTAGGATCATGTTAGTGATGTTCTCAAGTTATAAAGACAAAATGTGAACTGTAATGATCCTAAACAGTGCTAGAGGCATCTGCATAGTTTTTTTTAAATTCTTCACCAAGAACAGTATTTATGCCCACAGTTTACATGTTTCTATGACTGAATTAAGTCAAAGACACTATATACTGAAACCTAAGGTCCTTGTTCTTATGATGAAAATTGTGAGTCATGCCTTTTTTAAAAAGTAAATTACTGGCTTTATGGTTTTGAAGAAAAACTTGAAAAATGTGAACCAAGTATAATCAATGCAGAAACATCTGCCTAATCTGCAAAACAGCTCTGAGAAATCTGAATGACCCACATATATCAGTGGTATTATCTCCATGATCTACTGCCCTGGAGGACCCTGCTAGTACTGTCCTTGTAAGAGACTCTACATGGGGCAGAAGGAAAAGAGCACAATGAGCACTTCCACGCCTCCTCCCCAAACAAACATATTCAGGCTACTTCATTAAATAGACACCCACCTCTTTCATTCATAAGGGAAGGAAGCGGCCCTTATGCATCGCCTTAAGAGACAAAGGAGTATGATGCTACTCTCTCCTGAGAAGGAAATAAGGCACCTTCCCACTACCACTCCAAGGGCATGAGAGTGGATCTGCAGCCAAAGGAGGCTTCAAATTGTCATGTGTGTATGGTCCTGGGTTACCTTAATCCAGCACTGATTTGGGTGCAATACTATGGAATGCTGCACTATTACAGGAGCTAAATGAGCCAATATTAAAATCATGACAGCTATCCTGTTTGCCTACATACTGTTTGCTTTGTAAAGTATGAAAACTGTTACATAAAACATATTCTGTTAAGGGATATAAATTGGGAGATATTGCTGCAGAAATGGAAAATAGATGAGCCACATTAACTTTATGCTCCCCTCACCTCAAGTTAATGAGCACAAATTAAATTTCATTCTAGTCAGCCTGAGCAGTTAGGAGGAAATAAATCAATCCTGAATTTTTGGTGAATGTGGTAAGAAAAATGTATTTATAATGTATACACAGCATGTAAACAATGCATGTACTCATATCTCAAGTCACTGACTCTTTGGTGTATATTGTAGCCAGTCTACACTACCAGGTAATTTCGAAATAAGTTATTTCAAAATAATAACTCCTGAAATAACTATTTCAAAATAAGCTTATTCCTTTCACAAGCAGGAGTTACTATTTTGAAAGAACAAGCCCATTATTTTGAAATAACTGGCATGGTAGTGTGGACTCTCACCTTGCTATTTTGAAATAAGGAGAGTGTAGACATGCCCTATCAGACTAAGGAGAGATAGCTACGTATTTTGAGATAAGGGGAAAAAATCTGCTGTCTATTTCAGGTGTTCAACTTTAGCAGCAGGCCCAGACTAATAAATGTTGAAGAGGAAATTCCAGGGGAATCGCTGCTCTGCACACACTATCACTTCAAAAGGAGAAAGTTTAAAAGATAAATGAAACAATCCGTTAATAGTAATAATAATAATAATAATAATAATAATAGATACTTCTTATACAACATTCATCATCAGAAGATCTTAAAGCACTTTATGGAGAAGGCAAGGATTGTGATTTCACTGATGGGTAGACTGTGTTCTTTAAGAGCACCCAATGTCAAATGGCACTGTTGTCATGATATTTACCCAAAGGTGATATGTAATATATCATGTATAAAATAATAACTCACTGAGCATTAATATTCTTGTGTGGTGTATGTACAGTTAATCAACAAAAATCTTTACTGGTGTAATATGAAGGTGATGAAATATGAGTCTAAAATATTTTTAAACCCAGCACTTCTGATGGGGGGGCTGATAATCAGAATTTCTCCAGTCAAATGAAAGAGGCCAATACCTCCGAAGAATACATTTCTAAGGTTTAAGGGACTAAAGAGAGAGAGGGAGTACAAATCCCTACATTAGCTACCTCTTGAGGAACCAAAAAACAGGACTTTGATTTTGTAAGAATGGATTCTGGATAGAACAGCTAGCCATGCTGCAGAAGTTGCTATAAGTAGGGAAATCTTCTTGAACAAGAAGTTGAGCTCATTAAGGGTTAGTTTACAAACCTATTTTATTTTTATTTGTTTGTAACTATTTTTATTTTTATTCTTTCTACCCAGTATCACTTAATCCTATGCATTTTTGTTTATAAACTTGTTTTACTTTTATGATAAACCACCTCAGTGTTTTCGTTGAAATGCAAGGTTATCAATCCTGTTTAATAAACTGCTGGGAACTCTCTCTTAAAGGTGCCACTGATTTGATAAAGTTTTGTGATTGCTACAGTCAGAGAGGCTGGGTAGTACAAACAGATGTCTAAAGAACTGGAGTTCACTGACTGTTACCCAAAGGGCATGGTTTACTGGCAAGTCAGACATGATGCTGAATCAGGGTATGTCTACACAGCTAAAGTAGAATTAAGTTATGCAACTTGAGCTACGTCAATTGTGTAGCTTAAGTCGAAATAGCTTAATTCAGCTTTTGGTGCTGTCTACTCAGCAGGAAGTTGAAGGAAGAACATTCTTCCTTTGCCTTCCCTTACTCCGCATGAAATGAGGGATATAGGAGTCGGAGTAAGAAGTCCTCCAGCTTGACATTATTTTGAAATAAAGGCTTGTAGTGTAGATGTGCGCTATGTTATTTTGGAATAACATCAGTTATTCCGACATAACGCTGCCATGTAGATTTATCCCCAGTGAGCTGGCAGTTAGCTTAGTAATAGTAATCCTGTCACTTGCTGGGGAGATAACAAAATGGCTCACAGTTCTGGGAACCACTACCAGAAACTGAGACACATAGAGATGAATTGCCCAAAAGGTATATAGCAGACCAAGTGCTAGAGCTGGAATTAGATCCCCAATATCCTGATTGCTAGTCCAATGCTGTATTGACTCTGCCATACTGTTTGATCAAAAACTGGATTAAATCTACCATTTGACAAGACTTGTCAAACCCAGTATATCATCTACTTCAACCAATACTGAAGCTTCTGTTTCGTGGAGGAAGTACCAGTCACTTTGGCTCACTCTAGAGAACAATGATGCAATGTGGATGTACCTAAAAAGTTTCAGACACAGGCATACATTAATTCATCAATCTCATATAATCTCCTTCAAACAACAGGTGCTCTCTAAACCTATAGCTGAAGAAAGAGTGAATGCCCTCCACTTCTTTTCCTCAAGGGGCCAGTCAGGCAATCTGGTCTTTTCTAGAGGTTCATGACTAATTTACTGTCTTCACCTTTGTGCAGCTAGAGACAGAAATATCTGTACTATTTTCTGCTGAAATAGCCCTCTAAATTTGAATGCAATTGTTAGCAAATCACTAAGAAAACTTCTAAACTTCTGATGATCTGGGGAAGAAGGGAGGGAATATAGTAACCCATGAAAGGCTGCAGGGTTTTTTTAATAATTTATTTTATTTTTCTCTGACCTCTTCCACTTAATTTCAATTAGAATTTTCTGTGCAGTAAGAAAAAGGTAGGTAATATTGCATATGGTCCTATTTGGCAAATGTTTCCATCACAAAACACGCTAGCAGGTTGTGGGAACATCAGCTGAGGTCAAGACACAAATAGTCGTGCTTTCTTATCTCTAAAACTGGGCCACACAGATCAAGACTGACACATACTGAATGGTGTAGGAAACTCTTAAGGCTGCTATCTATGCTACTCTATTTTTTAATTCTCCGGATAAATAGAGGGTTATTAATAATAAAAAACCTGTATTTACCAACATTTATTTTGTTATGTACAACTAAGACAATAATTCATTCCTCAATCAAAAAAAAAAATGTGAATGAATACAAGAGATGGAAAATACCCCCCAAAAGTGAGAATCATTTATAAGTTGTAATTAGAGCTCTGCACATACATGTAACCATCTCACAAGACTTCAAAGACCTATCTTTCCTGCAAATGCGGCAAAATCAGTGTCAAAGGGATGTCTTCAGGGTTTCACAGAAAGTAAATTTGTTTATGGTTCCACCCCAATTTTTCAGTCTTTTACACAAAAGAAAATTGCATTTCTATAAACAAATAAAAAGGAGCTTTGAAAAAACAATGACAATTCTATAAATATGGCAAAATTTCTCTGTGGGATAATTGTAGAATATATAAAACTTTGTAATTCTTTCCAACGTAGAATCTCATTATTTCTTACCGTGAATCACTGTGCCAGATATTGGAAATAATTTAATCCATTATCATATACATGAAGTCTAGCAAAAGCTCCTGAAGCCCTCTGTTTGTGTCTTTCAAAATTCAGTGAACAACAATTGTTAGGTTTCATTGCTCTCTTGGTCAGCCCCTTTTTGTGAGCAAATGTTCATTTTCATCTGCTTAACATTCTCTAAAACTACTTGAATCCAAATAAAATCAATGCAAAAATATACAAAGGTTAAACAAAAAGGCATCCATACATTAAAAAAATCAATACAGGAAAATGTCAACGAGGAGAATAAGTTGACATAAGAGTGAAAAGTCATGTTCCCTATATATGTATATATATATCATATACTTTGCCAAGTTTCTCACAGGGAGTAGTCCTTTGTATACTCTGTGGAGGGCACAAATCACATGAAGATGTGTGAAGAGTCACGAAAAAGACAATAACTCCCACCCTTCAGCTAGCTGATCCGTCACAGCAGGCTACATGCACAACGAGGAGCAGTCTGCCCTCCTCCACACAACATCCAGCAACTAAGCTTTACTGAGCTCCCCCTGTGTGAGTACATTTCCAAAATACTATGTGATGTGGGAACAGGCACTTACGGGTTATAAAAGCTTATATTGTACAAATAGTGACTCCTTTGCCATATAAAATATAATTACAGCATCTGCCACTGAATCTCTGGTGAAAGCTGGAGGTGTACATGGGGAAATAGCAGGAATCACCAGGCATTTTGTTGGTTATAAAGAACATGGTTTGCCAAAGTGTAGATTAGCAAGCGTCTATCATATGGTATTTATCCCCACGGAGAATAATTAGATGGCTGGTAAAAATAATATTACTCTAATCCTTTAATATCAAAAGTACTGTTCTTCTCATCAAAAGAAATTGATTTTTATACATTGGGAAACAAAACCAGAGAGCCTATTTCTGCTAGAATGCCAAATCAGGTGCAACTCCAGACAACAAATAGAAAATACATCAGTGAAAGCAAAATTGATGCTAATGAGATCAGTTAGGCCGTTAGTATTTTCACTTATTTGAAGTAACATCTTCTAGTATCTGACACATGGAGCTAAGTGCACTTGTATTTGATTACTAGGAAAACTAGCAACATCAAATGGGGGGCGGGGGCTATCATTCAAAATAGAATTGTCAAAAATGGTTTTGATACAGCTAGCTAACTGTTGGGGGAAAGCACAAATACAGCCTATGCAACTAACTCCTAGATTTATATGGTGGGATGAAATACAAAGTTAATAGCACTATTAGTCTGTATGGCATCATTCTGCAGCATTGAAGCCCAATGAAGTTTAGCCAATGGCTTCAGTTGGCACAAGATCAATCCCCGTTATATGTAACTGACATATAGACATCTGCTATCACATTTTGACAGTTGTTGTCACTCATTATTACAGCAGAAATACACAAATAAAGTCAAATCCTTCAGTTGTCGTGCTTTATCCAGGAAAAATATCCTTTTAATTCAATGGGAAGTTTGCCTGAATAAGCACACAATGAACACACTGAAATCATATTTGGAGGGAGAAATTGTAGAACAAAGTGGGGTGATTTCTAATGAGTTCTTTCCATGGAATTCAATAAACTTTGGATCAGACCTGTTTACTATAGGTACACATTTTCAGCCCTTTTATTAATGAAGATAGGACCGGATCCACCGCCTACTGAAATCAACTGAAGACTCCAATTGATTTTCCTGGACTTTGGCTAAAGCCCAAAATGAGGCACAAAGGGTAAAGTTCACCCATGGAGCAAAGGGCTGGTGTTGATGTCAATGAAGTAGCCTTAAGGTGACATGCAAATGGAGTGGAGTCCTTAGCAAAAAAGGGTTGGGGAGGGGGGTCCACAAGATTATTGGAGGGGCTGTGGTATGGCTACTCTTACTGCTGAAGTGCTGCAGTGCTGCTTTCATAACTGGACATCTAGAGAGCAGTGATGCAGGCCAGGAGCCCCGGTCTGAAGACTGGGCAGCCATCAGCAGCAGGGTAGAAGTAAGGATGGCATGGGATAGTATTGCTACTCTTACTTCTGTGCTGCTGCACTGCTGCTAGTGAGACACTGTCCTCAGAGCTGGGCACCGAAACTTAGGGGTGGGCAATAAAATGGCTGTGGTTCACCAGAGTTAGCCCATGGCAAGCCACCACTGATCTATTTACCTGTGCCTCCAGAGGTACCAGCGATTGCTGCTCCCATTGGTTGCGGATTACTGTTCCCAGCCAATGGGAGTTGCAGGAAACAGCACATCCCGGGACACTGTTTTTCACTGCTCCCGTTGTCCAGGAACGGCATACCTGCAGAGACTCAGGTAAATATAGTGGCAGTAGCCCACCATGGGCTAACCCTGACAAACCGGATGCAGCCTACAGGACAGTATTTACAAACCCCTTTAATGTTCTCCCATTACATTTGTATAGTATAGGGTTAAGGCTCATACAAGAGCCAATTTCACTGTCTGGAATGAGTTTTTCATGGCTATGAATTTGGAAGGGGCTTATATATCACAGATAAAAACACTGATGAAGAAGAAAATGACTTCATCACACCTTAAGCAGGGATGGAGGCATGTTTCAGCTTGCCAGAGGAAGGGCAATAACACTTTACAGGCAAAGTGTGAAAGAGACGGTTAAAGGGGAGTGGGACGGCCTGGTAAAGCTAACTCATTCCCTGGGACTGAAAGGGTTGTGGAATTGAAAAAGGGGCAAGCCCAGGGGGAGCAGCCCCTTTTTCCCAAACCAGGCAGAATAGCACCCACCATCCCTTTGGGACTTGCAAAATATCAGGTTTGCCTCTCCTTTCTGTAGGGCTAGAAAAGAGTTTTTCCCCCTCACCACCAGATTGGCCAAGAGGAGTGGGGGCTTTTCTTGCCTTCCACACAAGCAGGTTCAGGGAGGGGTTTATTTTGGTAAGTATGGAAAGCTGCATGTCACAACTCATTATGCAAGTGTGGGGAAGATGTTCAGCGCAGGTACTCCACAGGGGAGGGTTACAGTGACTGGAAATGTGATTTGGTAAAGGATTCTGAAAGGAAGTGTTTGTTAAAGGAGCTGAATGGGGATTTGGGGCTTCTCTGGCATGGCAAGGAACCAACCCCTCTTCCTTATGGACTGCCTTACCCCTTGTTTGCAGAGTGGAAGAGAAATAAATCTGAGGATGAGAAAAGTAACATTTTAGGAATTTACATCAAAGAGAAAATGGTAGTAATTGGAATTATCTTTCTTGAGTGAAGTGAATTTAAAAATGCACCATGAGACCACTCGGTTTACTACGGTGAGTAGGGTGTCAGCCTTCATCAGGGATTACAACCTGTGACAGATTATGTATGATTAAAAGTATCATGCAGATCTCATCTCATATAATCAAAATATAAATATTAAATGTGAATAATTTAAACTTTTGTTTTACTAAATCATTTGCACCAAAGACACAGAGCAGGTATTATTCCTTGAAGGAGAGGGGGGAAATATCTGATTACAATAAAAGAATAAGTTCTTCAGGAGTAAATACATATGGTACATTTAAAGTTATGAAATGTGTCCATTAAAGAAATGATTGGATTATGTAATAGTGGGTAACAGATTAAAACTGTCTACTTACAAAGAAGCAAAATACCACTAAAAAGCATTTTCAGCTTTCAACAGAAGGAAGCATCCAAAAGAGGAAAGTTCAGGTAAAGCTCATTTACTATGCAATATGGGCTACAATGTGAACATTAACACTTATATGCCGTTGTTCAAAATGTACTTTATTAGTTCCTCCCCCCAAAATGTGCAGAAACACAAAGTCTCAAAAGGAAGAGGTATTGCTAGAAGCAAAAGAAAGAAAAAATAATTTCTAATGATCATCATAATTTAATATTGATCGAATGGTGCCTGATAGGTGTAATTTTAAAGTTAATTATTAAATTAACTTCCATTCAGTATAAGGAAAGACATTCACATCTCTTTCATGATGACCATCTCAGTGTGGGCTTATGCAAAAAAAGAATGAGAGTTATAGGTTAATGAGCTCATTTGAATGCACAGATTGCAGATATGTCTATGAAAATTTCAGTATGTCGCGCACATTGATCCCAGCAGCTTACAGGATTGTTTCATCTTCAGCAAATATTATACAGCTTTTGTGTTGAGATTTCCTTGGTGAAACAATGATCCATCATATGAAATTTATCTTTGTGACATAAAATTTCTCATCAAGTGTTTTTAGATCATGACTCTCAAGAAGATGATGCAGAAAAGCTATTACCACTGGACAGCAAAGCCATTCCCTTCTTGGGAAATGAATAACCCAGGTACAGTGTGACAAAGAGACAAACAAGAATCTTCACATGTTCTGCTCAAAGAATATTCTGCATGGAGATACAGCCACCTAAAGGACATACAACTTATTTTGACAATTTTACTCCTTTCTTTAAATTCCTTCACTGGCTCCCCCTTCTCTACTTCAACTACTTGTTTTCACTTTCAAGTACCTTCACTGCCAATCCCCATACTACTGCCATTCCCCAATCACCTCTCATTCTCTATCAAGTTTCTAATGGATGCCTCTATGGGTATGTCTACACTGCCACCCTAGTTCAAACTAGGGTGGCTAATGTAGGCATTCGAACTTGCAAACGAAGCCCGGGATTTAAATATCGCGGGCTTCATTTGCATGATCCCGGGCGGGCGCCATTTTTAAATGCCCGTAGTTCGAACTACCTGCCCACGGCTACATGCGGCACAGACTAGGTAGTTTGAATTAAAGCTCCTAATTCAAACTACCGTTATTCCTCGTGCAAGGAATGAGTGTACCCATCGTGTCAGACTCCATTGCCCAATTGTTAAATTTTCAAATAAGCACCTTGGTTCTTTTCTCATGAGCTCTTTCAAGTTTGGATGATGGTCCTCATCAACATCCACAAAGCTACTTCATTAACACTCTTCAAATCCCTCCTTAAAATTCTCCTTTGCCATGATTCCTACAAAAACTTTACAACTTTGACTACAGCAAAGTGACTATAGCTTATCATGCAGACCAAAATTGTCTCCTTGTTCTCTGCTTCTGCCCTGTCCTCATTTTTGAGGAAGAACGACTCTTGCGCAAAATGGGGTTTTTGCACAAAAAGGCACCATCTACACAGCACTTTTTTGCACAAAATCCTCTTGTGCAAAAGGAAAAGAAAGAGGAAGTGCATATGAGAGCGTGGCATATGCAAATGAATGCTCCATTTGCATTTCCTCTTCCTCAAGAGGATCGTAGTATAGACATAGCATAGAGTCATAGAATCATAGAGCTGGAAGAGACCTCAGGAAGTCATCAAGTGCAGCCCCCTGCCCAAGGCAGGACCAGTCCCAACTAATGGATGACACTGATGGATGTGATTAACTTTCTGTTCTGATTTTTAAGGGGACATTCAATATTGCATTGTGCTAATACTAAAGTGTCTGCCACATAGAATTCAACTTGTTATGTTGCAGAATAAAGGACCCAGTATGGCTACAGGTTCCAGGGTATATGCAAACTCTAAAGAGTTAATTGAAAACAATTTACGAAATGTTTTAAATATACTGATTTAGTGGTACTTTCCAGGAGAAGCTTGATTTTTGATAGACTCTGTTAATGAGGCCTAAACCCCAATCCTGCTTCTTTTTCTCCTTGGGTGATTGCCTGAAGGAAGCTCCATGAACATCTGCAGGATCAGGATCTTAGCTAAAATGTTCTCAAGATTAGGTTTCTAATCCTTCTGATCTAATCACAACCTTTCACACCAGTCAGCAAAACCATTTCTGAAGAGTCTGGCATATGCTTTTTTCAAAACCTTTGTTTAAAATGGCATTCTTTCTGATGTAAACTATTGTAAATATGGAAGGCGCTTTTACCATAGTTCTAATTTTTCTGTTGCTGTCCCATTCTCCTCTCTTGGTTTTACACTTGTCCATGGAACTTAAGACCTT
This sequence comes from Rafetus swinhoei, assembly GCA_019425775.1. Lineage (NCBI taxonomy): Eukaryota > Metazoa > Chordata > Testudines > Trionychidae > Rafetus > Rafetus swinhoei. The sequence goes on from CM033424.1 coordinate 124,493,970, forward strand.
GCTATCATTTGGCTCACAGCACTACCATTGCCAAGTTTGGACACAAATTATTTTGTTCCATTTTGACATTCATGGACAATTTCAATCTTCTTTTTCCTCATGCAGTCCAAGTTCAATGTATTTGCTTGGAAAGTACATAAGAAGACAAGTCGCAAGATATTTGTACTAGTCTATTGACTGGCTGAAGCTATATAACTTAATTAAGTAGGTTCAGTACAAGTTATTTGCAGATGGTTTCCCATATTGAGAATGTGAGAAACTTTGTTTACCTAAATTCTTTGATCCAGTTTTTAAGACAGTAAAAAGAAGTTCACCCCACTAGGCTTTATTTAATTTTTTCAGATTTCAGAGGTACAAGCCTCAAGGAGTCCAGCTGAAATCATAGAAACGACAAGTGTTCAGCATTGCTCAGTATCAGATCCCACTTGTCTTAGAATGAGCAGCTGAAAACTGAGTCTCCCCACATCACTGGTTGCTTTTGAAGATGTCAGCCAGATTCTCTAACCACAAATGCATGGTGTGGGTGTTATATTTATTCATTATAAATGCATCCTTCCCCTCTTCTGTCCTCCTTTCCTGAAATTTCTATACCTCTGGTCTCTGTATTGTCCCCTTTATCATCTTCCCTTATCCTCAACTTCTATTTGCTTCTTCTGCCTTGTAATGGAGTTCCCACTCCCCACTAGAGTGCCTTCCCACATCTAGATCTGGGAATGTAAGTCTCGCTGCATTGCGTGCACCTTGTTGCTTTTCGGTTTTTCTAAAATATTTGTTCTTCTAAGGGTAAGTTGGCTTTCTGGACAGGTCCCCATTTAGGCCATTCCTTCTGGGGTTACAGAGTCCAATACAACCATGATTCAAATGCCTTCTCAAGATAGTGGTCAGCCAAATTCTGCGCCAGTATGTCAGAGGTTGCCAAGGGAAACTAGGATCACCTACTATACTTGATTCTGCCTAAAGACCTTTATGAACCAGCAGTCTGTTCTGTTCATTGCCTGTCTCTCTTGATGTGTCCCTGGCCTCTGGCTTATCCAGTATCTCTTACCTTTTCCTTATTTTCTGGATTTACCAGAGCAGCTTACTTTATTGCTGATGGCTACTTCAACTTCTCCTAGACTCTTGCTAAAATCTTTACTCCAGGGCAGGATCTCATAGCTTGTTTTCTTCCTGGACTTCCTTCTTGTTCATGATGACTTGCTCATCCCAGGGAAGGAGAGCAGATTCCTTCCTCCAAAGCCCCCTTTCTCCTTTCAGTTTCTTGGCTTTATAGTACTGTCCCAGTCCTTCCCTAACTGGGCTCCACTCTCAATTAACCCTTGCTCTCCCCTCTGTCAGGTAACACTGGGTAACCTCATTAGCTTCTCAGACCCTTGGTAACCTTGTCAGGGCTAGTATTGCATGTACAGCCCAACAGACTGCTTTTATCTGACTGAGCTGAGAAACTTTGAATTAGTATTAGGGGGGGGAAAGTACAGGATTGGTACTATATGCTGTCTTTCTCATCTTGCAGTAATTTTTCATTTCAATATGTATTGCTGGAATTAATAAGAAGACAGGACAGTGAAATATTTTTAAAAGCCCACTTCATATGTTTGTGATGTATGCTTTTTTAACTATAGAAAGTTTGACTTTAGGTGTAGAATTTTGATTTGTACCCAGATATAGATCTGCATCTGTATGAAATTATTTCCTAGACATAGGGGATTTTATAAACTGAGGTTTTCATTTGGACCCATTTTTCCCTTTAACATGGCTATAAAATTCTCCTGTTTGTGTACTCTTCCAAACACACAGTGCAGCACCACAGAAGAGCTTGGAAATAATATGCAAAAATAATGTACGAGCATGGGAGATGCACAAAGCACCCATGCTTCTCATGGAAATTTTCAATTCAAACCTACACTATATCTCATCAGCTTCAGGGGTTAGCTGAGTTAGTCTGTTACAGAAAAAAAACAACAAATGATCTGGTAGCACTTTATAGACTAACAAAACATGTAGATGGTATCATGAGCTTTCGTGGGCACAGCCCACTTCTTCAGATGACCGGAGTTATGAGTTGGGGACCTGAAACCTTGAAATAAATAGGAGAGGAGAAGGGGAGGGGGGAGAGAAAGAAAAAGGAAGGGAGGGGGTGGGAGACAGAGTATCATTAAGTATCTGGAAAATGGGTACTTAAACTTAAGCAGATAAAAATCAAAGTCAATAGATAGATTCCTAAGACAGGAAGGATACCACTCAGAGAGCTGTTAGTACCTTCAGTGATTATTAAGTAGGTAGAGTCCCCACCAGCCCATATCATGATAGAGTCCATTAGCATGTGAATTGAATTTGTGAATGAACTGTGATTCCAGGCCCTCTCTGTGGATCTGGCTTATGGAGCTGATTTGTGACAAGACAGCTACTTGCAGGTCTGCAACCAAACTAAGTTCACATGAATGTTCAATTTGACAACTCACAATTCTATCCTGTCACCAACCCCTCTTCTGCCAAAAGCTGCAGAAAGCCTCTTCTTATCTATAGGAATATTCTAGAGCTCAATGAAAGTAGGAGTAGCCTTTGGGAGGAAACAACAGTAATCGCGTGAAGAAGTACCATCTATCTATCTACTACTTCTCTATTCCTAAAAGTCATACTTGTTAATTTACTGGCATCCCAGCTGACAGAACAATCCCAGCCCATGTTTAGTAAATTTGTCAGAGCGTGGACAGAGGTTTGTGAATACAATTTGCCTTGAAGTAAAGGCTTAGTTTACAAATAAAAAAAATACGTATGCTTCTGTAGCACCTTCAATCTAACAGTGCTCTGTAAATATTTTTTGGCCCTCCCTCTCCCCCTCCCCATTGTTTGGTAGCATAACATTATATTTCTCCATTTCACAGAGGGGAACTGAGGCAGAAAGAGGCAAAGTGAATTGTCCGAAAACACATAGAGGAGTCTGGTAGAGTCAAGAAAAACAGAAACAGCTCAAAGTCCTCTATCTTATAAAAATATATTATTTTTTCCTCTCACTCTAGTGTGTTTGACATCCAATGTTACTTTTTCCACAGAATTGTAGTTTAAAATACTATATCAATTAACTGTTAAATTATTAATACTGTGTTGGTTGTGTATATAAATACATAAAAACAAAAATGTCAAAAGCAAAATATATGTTTACACTGAAAACACAATGAAAAATGTATGCAAGCCTACGGCACATAAAATTGAAAAAAAAGAATAATGCTATGGCTCCCTCTTTTGGATAGCACATATCTAGTATTTAATTGTAAGAAAGCTACATATATTCTCATCATCAAAAAATTGTACACTTATCTAAGATTTCCTGAGCTACTATTTAACAATGTTAGAAAGCAGAGTGAATAAACATGTGTTTTCATAACAGTTTATTTTTAAAAATAATTATAATGCATACACAATTTATGCAATGCATAAAAATAGACATGCTTTTGCCACTTAGTATTTAGACTACATTTTCCATTACTTTTTAAAAATATTAGTATATGGTAAAAACTGACAAGTAACTTTTATTTTTGCAACAAGGTATGTGTAATATTTCAAAATAAGAGTATCAAGAAAATATATTTTGGAAAACATTTTAAACTGGCTTAACTTCCAGACGAATATATATATACATCCATGAAAAAAGACAAATTTTCTCCATTTCATAATATTTTGTCTTTAGCTATACCATTAAAATATAAATCAAAAGTAGATTTTTTAGGGGGAGCCGAAGGGGGCTAATATGGATTTGATATAATAGCCAGATCAAAATTCCCTGAAAGATTACCATTGGCTTCAAAGAGTATTGGATCAGTCCCCAGAAGAATTACATTAAAAACTGCTTGCTACTTAGCATGAATATTCATGATTTTAAAATAAATGGCCATTTAGAGAGAAAAAACCCCATCAAAATGAAGTTAGATCCTAAACATTTTAATGAAGGACCAATTTCTGGTCTAGTGAAGTAAGTATCCAAGCTCCCATTTACTTCTAGTCTTCATCCTAATACTGTGACATGAACCACCAAGCATGGAAATAAAAAGAAATATATTTAATACTTAACTTGCATTTTAGGTTCCGAGGCTTTGCAGCACACCACAGCAAGAAGCAGATTGCTGCAACAAATATCCTCACAGTTCCACATTTAAAATGGCTCACTAGGTTCAATTTTCCTAATTTCCTGATTTCTATTGCTATGTGTCAACACGGAGTGTGAATATATTTTTTTGGCAACAATTCTATGAAAAATTTGACCTTGTTTCTTATCAAAAGTTTCAACCAACTTGATTGTCAACTAAAACTTTGGCATTACTTTCTCTGTGAACTTTTCCTCTTCTGCTTTCTGATTATTTTTTTAGAAAATGTGTGCATGCACATAAAGAGCCACTTTCTTTACAGCATGTTAATAGTTTTCCTTAGCACCCTTTATTACCCAAATAATACTCCACTGAACTTTTAAAGGTCATTATCAAGCAGTGTTATAGATTTATATGTTATTAACACATTTTTACAACATTACATCATTATGATTATGTCACTCTATCATTACCTTCTCTTTATTGTATGAATAATTCATGAAATGTTAGCCAAAAGGGCAATAACATTTCAATATCATTTATTATTTATTAATACTTATCCAACAGTACTATTTATAATAAAATGCCATGTCATCCACCACTGTAGTCAGGCAGATTAAAATATTTTCTTAGCCATGACTAGTTGCCTCCATTTAGTTTCCCCAAGTCCTTTAGCCTTCAGCTGGGGGACTCCTACATACAGGCAATTCACCATTCTTTGGCTGTGTCTAGGCTACATCCCTCTTTCGACAGAGGGATGTAAATTAGACACTTTGAAAGTGCAAACGAAGCGAGGATTTAAATATCACGTGCTTCATTTGCATAATCGCGTAATGGTGCTCTTTCGAAAAAGCGCCATTTCGAAGGTTTAACCGGGGTCTAGATGCGGTTCTTTTGAAAACAGCAGGCTTTTTCAAAAGATCCTGTACTCCTCAAAAAATGAGGTTTACAGGATCTTTCGAAAAAGCCTGCCATTTTCGAAAGAACGCCATTATGCGATTATGCAAATGAAGTGCGGGATATTTAAATCCCTGCTTTGTTTGCACTTTCACAGTGTCTAATTTACATCCCTCTGTCGAAAGAGCGATGTAGTCTAGACACAGCCTTAAGTGACAGCTGCAGTAAAAGCATTTCAATAGATTTCATTGCTTACTGCCTCCCTGGAATAATGGTACTCTATAGTGACATCATAATCTGATACTGTAGAAATTATTAGCATGTCACAGAAGATGATGACATCATCAGGCTACTGGACATAAAAACACCCCTTCCCACTGAAAGAGAAAATCTGATTTAACGTAATTGTCTCCTGTACTTACCTAAGCATTCCCTTGACACTGCTATTTTTGGTACATGGCTAATTCCCCAATGATGTCTTAGACCTGGTCGACACTAAGAAACGTAATCGTCCTAGACACATTGGTCAGTGCTGTAAAATACTTCACACTCAGGTTGACCTAACCCCTGGCCTACCTAGATACTGTATCTCAGAGAAGTGGCCTAACTAAATTGATGGAAAAACCCTTCAGTAGATGTAGGAATAGTCTATGCTATGGTGACACAGTGGTAGCCTCATAGCTGTACCACTGTAGAAGCTAAGCATAGATATGCCCTGAGAGTAACCAAGGGGTCAAAACCACACATAAGTAGTGGAGTGACGGAGCAGGATTCTGCCATGCTGCCTTTAACTTGCCATGCTGCCAACTGGTGGACATGTGATTGCACATACCCTGGGGTGAATGCTGAGTTGTGCAAGTGTTCTTCATCACTGGGGAATCACCTTTCTTCCATCCTCTCTGGGTGAATTAAGATGGTTTTGAGGCTCAGATATGCTGATGAGCTGGAGCAAAGCAGCTGCACTGCATTGGGCAATGTGACCCAATGTATTTGCAAGCGTATCAGCTGTCAGAGAAAACAAATGGGGCTTAATGCAGTCATTTTCTTTGCTCTTTATTGTATTTGACTCTGAAAGCCAGGGAGCCAGATAAGTCTTGTGTGGCGCCACAAAGTAAGTGAAGATTTTCTGGATTCATACTGATAAAACAAGATAGGAAGTTGTGTAATTTTGTAATGGCACTCAGAACCTGAGCTGGGAGTTCAGAATGACATACCGAACCATCCTCCTATATGTCACCATTTCAAATCTGGCCCAGGGTGTCAATGACCAAAATTTGTTGTCAGTTATCATGTAAAGACTATTTGTCAGTCGAGATAAAAGAGGTAGTTGCCTCACTCCTACTGCTAGTGAGCAAGTGTCCAAATCATAAAAGATATCAGTACAATTAAATGCAGTCTCAGCAGAGAGGTCAAGGATTAAATGGATAAGAAGACTGACATATTACATCACCCCTAGAATTAGTCCCACCTGGCCAGAATAGGAGCATAACTCTCAATATAGATTTTTATAAGGTCATTCATCATTGTGGCATCTGAAGCATTGATGGGGGAGTGTAAGAAGCTTGCACTAGTGGGACCAGTGCTATGCCTGTGGCTAAACAGAGATCTTCATTGTTGACACTTCTAGTAGGAACTAGCTTAAACAAACATCTGAACTTGTGCAGTTGAATTATAAAAGCTGGCAGCAGGGAGTGTGAGAAAAGCTAAACCAACTTGTACCACAGGAGTACAAGCAGCACTGTTATTAACACTGTCTGTGATAAGAATGTGCTGAGATACTGTAATTTTCTTTTATGAATGACTCTCAGTGATAGTTGTAGGTTTTACATGTTTTTCCCTTTGTAACTTATTTTAACCAGGCAAAGAAAATGCATAAATCTTCAAAACAATGCTTAGGAAGATGATTTAATTCACATTTGAATATAAAAGGGATAAAGATTCCAGAGAGAGATAATGGCACACAAAATCTTAATCTCTTATTTGTATTGACATTGCCTACACTATTGCTGTAAGTGTCAATAAATACATTGAGATAAATCTTCAGCTCTGCCAGATGTCTGTCAGAATAGATTAAACAATCAGGGTATGTCTACACTAGCCCCCCTAGTTCTAACTAGGGAGGCTAATGTAGGCATTCGAAGTTGCAAATGAAGCCCGGGATTTAAATATCCCGGGCTTTATTTGCATCTTCCCGTCCGGGCGCCATTTTTAAATCCCCTTAGTCCGAACTAACTGCCCGCGGCTACACGCGGGCAGTCAAACGTTAACTCGGACTAAGTCTTTAGTTTGAGTTAACTGTTACACCTCGTGGAATGAGGTGAAACAGTTAACTCGAACTAAGTCCTTAGAGCCTAAGCAAATCATTGCCTTAACCTTCTCTTTGTTAAGCTAAATATATTGAGCTCCTTTCCTCTTTCATCATAATGAAAGCTACCTTTTTTAATCATTCTCATGGTTCTTCTCTGAATTTCCTCAATTTATTAAAAATATTCTTTAATCGTGGATGCCAGAAATGGACACACTATTTCAGTAATGGTGACAACTGTGCCATATACAAAGGTAATATAATTTCCCCCCTTTCCTATTCAAGATTCCTCTGTTTATACTTCCAGGCTATGTCTATGCTGCCCCCCTTTTGTGCAAAAAATATGCAAATGAGGCAAAGCGTGGAATATTGCCGCACCTCATTTGCATAATTAATGAGGCTCTGTTTTTGCGCAAGAGCCTTTCTTCCACATTTTTTCAGGAAGAATGGCTCTTGCACAAGAGGGGGTTTTGTGCAAAAACGGAGCCTCATTAATTATGCAAATGAGGCACAGCAATATTCCACACATTGCCTCATTTGCATATTTTTTGCACAAAAGGGGGGGCAGTGTAGACATAGCCCCAATGATCACACTAGACTTTTTGGCCATAGCATTACATTAGGAACTCATGTTCAATAGATCATCCGACATCAATTCCCATGTCTCTCTCAGAGTCTCTTTTTCCCAGGGTAGAGTCCACCATCCAGCCACCATTAATGACATATTACTTCACATTTGTTCATAGTGAAAAACGGAATCTGGGCCCAATCAAGCAATATTAAGCAGCCCAGATTGCTCACTTTCTTTCACTCTGTCCTCCTCATTATTTACCACTAGCCCAGTATTCATGTTCTCTGCAAACTTCACTTGTAAATATTTAATGACTTTTTTTCTGGCATGGCTAAAAATATTAAATAGCATAGAACCAACAACTCATCCCATTCCACAGGTAATACGCCTAGTTGATGGTTCCACATGTACAATTACAATGGCTTGTGCAATTCCTTTGTATAAGAATAGCTACTTTTAAATACATTAATGAGTGTCCCTACAGAATTTTGTGTATTACCATTTCTAATATCTGACTGATGTCCGTTATCCTTTGTTATAGAGACTGTCCAGATTGGCCAACATACATGGAAGAGGGACATTGCTGGCACTTGAGGTCATGTATCACATTAGATGATATGCAGTTGTATGAACCCCTGACGTTGTGGCCTATGTGGTTAGGTCCTGTGATGGTGTCACTTGTATAGATGTGTGGATAAAGTTGGCAATAGAATTTATTGCAGGGGTGAGTCCCTGGAAGAGTGTATCTGAGGTGTGATGTGTGGCTGCTGGAAAGAATTTGCTGTAGGTTAGGGGTTGTCTGGAGGTAAGAATTGGCCTGTCTCCCAAGGTCTGTGAGAATGAGGGATTGTTTTCCAGGATAGGTTGTAGATTGCCAATGATACATTGAGAGGTTTAAGCATTTCACATTATAAAGCCAGCCTTCCATGCATTTAACACCTCATTTACATAAAAAGCTAAGTATGGGACACTTCCAGCTCATTCAGTTAGCCTCATTAGACAGGTTTCTCTTTTTTTCCTATTATAAATTCTGGGATCATGTTGTTTCCATTCCAGCTTCCAGCTCATCTGAAGAAGTGGGTTTTACCCATAACATCTCAAAAGTGCCACAGGACTACTCATCGTTTTCAGTATCACCATAGATAACTCTCATCTGCTTCATTGACACTGGCTGACTGGAACAGAGAGATCTGGAAAATAGTGTTCTATATATCTAGATGCCACTCTGTTGTCTGCTTTAGCAGATAGAAGATTAAGATTAGGGAAAAGGAACCTCTTCCATTGATGAAAACGAGGGCTGTCAAGCAATTAAAAATTTGATTAATCACAAAATTAATCATATTAAACAATAAGAGAATACCATTTAATTAGTTAGATTTTTTTAAAGTTTTTAAAAAATATTTTCAGTTACAACACAGAATAGAAAGTGTACAGTGCTCACATTATATCTATTTTGGGATACACCTATTTGCACTGCAAAAAGCAAAAGAAAAAATATTTTTTCAGTTCACCTAATATAAGTGCTGTAGTGCAATCTCTTTGTCATGAAAGTTGAACTTACAAATGTGGAACTATGTGCAAAAATAACTGCACTCAAAAATAAAACAATGTAAATCTTTAGTGGCTTTGAGTCCACACAATCCAACTTCTTGTTCAGCCAGTTTCTCAAGCTAGGTCTACACTGCAAAGTTAAATCGGAAAAAGAAACACAATTTGTGGTACGCAAATTTCCGATTTACTTTTGAAATTTGGTGCCATGTTGACAGTGCCAATTTCAGAAAGAAGTGCTCTTTTGACACATCCCTTCTTCCTTGTAGAACGAGGTTTACAGGGACAGTGAAAGAGTGCGTCTGCTTTTTCCAAACAAATTTCAGAAAAGCAGACATGTTTCTTGGACATGGCGTGGCTTCTCCGGGATACCTCTGGTATCCCGGAAAAGCAATGCAGTCTAGATATAGCCTCTGACAAACAAGTTTGGTTACAATTTTCTGGAGATAATGCTGCCCACTTTTTGTTTACAATGTCATCTGAAAGTGAGAACAGGCATCCACAAAGCACTCTGGTAGCTGGCCTCACAAGATATTCATGTGCCAGATGTTGATGTGCTAAAGATTCATGTATCCCTTCATGCTTGAACCATTGTTCCAGAGATCATGTGTACATGCTGATGATGAGTTCTGCTCAATAATGGACAAAAGCAGAGTGGATTTCTGAAACTATAGTCCACACCTCCTTCTTCTCAGATGTTGGATAGCACTTCAAATTCTTACTGGTCAAGCGCTGTAGCTATTTTTAGAAATCTCACATTTCTATCTGCTTTGCATTTTGTTAAATTTTCAGTGAAAGTGTTTTTGAAAATGAACATGTTCTGGGTCATCATGCAAGACTGTGATAACATGAAATATATGGCAAAATGTGGGTAAAACAGAACAGGAGACACAATTATCCTCCAAGGAGTTAACACATTGACTTTTAATGAGCATCATCAGCATGGAAGCATGTGCTCTGGAATGGTAGCTGAAGCATGAAAGGGTATAATAACATATAGTATGTCTATTATATAAATACCTTGCAATGTCAGCTACAAAAGTGTCATGTGAATCCCTGCTCTCAGTTTCAGGTGACTTTATAAAAAAGAAACAGGCAACATTATCTGTTGTAAACAAACTTGTTTGTCTTATAATTGACTGAACAAGAAAAAGCACTGAGTGGACTTATAGGTTCTGAAGTGTTACATTGTTTTGTTTTTCAGTGGAGTTATAGAATTGAAAAAAAATCTACATTTGGAAGTTGTACTTTTACCATAGAAAGTTTGCACTATAGTACTTATACAAAGTGAATTGAAAAAAACTATTTCTTTTGTTTCATTGTTCAAACATTTGTAACCAAAACTAGATATGAAGTCAGCACTGTAACTTTCTATTCAGTGTTGTAATTGAAATCAATATATTTGAAATGTAGAAAACATCAAAAATATTTAATACATTTCAATTAGTATTCTATTGTTTGTGTGATTAATCACAATTATTTTTAATCACAATTAGCTTTGAGTTAATCATGTGAATTAAATGTGATTAATCAACATCTCTAATGAAAACATTTATTTTTCCTCTTGGTTCTGAAGACTATTCTGTCAACTTCATAAAGCTTTTGGCATTTGTATATGAAAATATGGTATACAAATATAGAACTGTCTAATTATATGAAGGTGTGAAATGTGTTCCCTGTGGAGTCGAATCAACACCAAAAGATCAAAGAGGGATGTTCAAAAAGCCTTGCTTTAAGAGTTTAAAAGTGATGCATTCCTTATTTATTCTCATGTTCATGAAAAGATGACCTTGTAACAAGGATTGTTAATGGCAGTTAAGGATCCTTTTTTAAAAACATAAGGGCTTTCCTTCTGTGACTCACCAGGCTGCTCAAGAACCGTTACTTTAAATGATTCTTTTAAACTGAATTTAACCCCATCTCAGGAGGCAGAGATCTGTGAAATCTGTGCCACTAACTCTGTGGGCTTCATTCACTAATGGGATAAAACTGTACCCTTCCACTCCTCAAAAGGGGTTAGCTGTTGGGGACAAAAATGGTAGTTTCACTGCCATAATCTGTTAGGGATTGTGCCACTGGACAACAGTTTTGAATCATAGTTGTGATGCCACAAGAGCCCTTGCCCATGCATCAACATATGCTCCTGCCACCTTTACTCAGATATGGAACAGCACTGGCTCTGAGGAGCAGGTATTCAATTGTTACATCTTCCTTCTAGGGGGACTTTCCAGCCTCTAGGGTCTAAACCCTGGGATAAGCAAAGAGAAGACAGCATATTCTATGGCTGATCCTCACCCAGTATCTCCACCCAACATGTCTCTAAGGCTTGTGGTATTTTTAAATATAATGGCATCTCTCTCTCATTTCAATAATAAGATAAATATTTATTTTAATAACCCCATTCATCATAGATTTATAGATATGAAATTCAATAGATAGCCTAATATTTCAACACAGCACAACATTCACAATAAGTGGCAGATGATTCAAAACCAGTTTATCTCCCATTTAAGTACCAAAGTAAAGGAACATCTATTTAAAACAGTTCAGCAGCACACTGAGTGCTAAACTCTTTAGAAAGCCTGACACAAAATGTCATAATTAAAGAATAAGATATTCCTCTCATCCCAGAATGCCATGGATGTATAAAATTGAGAGTCAAATCCCTGCTTTATCTGCTTTGGGCAGGGAGCTTCAACCACGGTCTCCCACATCTCAGCTGTGTGTCCAATCTAGCAGCCTATCAGATATTCTGGGGCAGCACTCTCTCAGTCTTTCCCATTTAAGTTGTTTTAGTGTGTATAAATAAATAGCCATTTGGGATATAGAACACAATTGAGTTTATAGCTCACGTTCAAGTTCATGCATCCGCCAGCTGAGCATTTAACTATCAAGGTAGCTCTCACTCTCTCTCTTTCAAAATGCTTTGTATTCAATCAGTAGGAATTTTCAGAAGAAACGCTGTTTTGTCAGAAAATTACTGACCAGCTCTGGTCAGAATGGAAGATGTTGATGCTAAGTGTTCTTAAATGTCTGCCCCTTGTTGAGGTATCTAAAGAGATCAGAGCTCTTCTGAAAAATCTGACCTTAACTGTAAGTGCTGATCACTTGAAAATCTGACCCTTAATTATCTGGAATCATTTGTACATTAATTCTATAGCTGAAGAATAGCAATATTCCTCTAACCACACAGGGTATAACACTAGATCATTAATACTCACCATCAGTGATAACCCACAGTAAATCTATTTAAATTCTACTTTTGTATCTTCCTAACCCCTCCTCCCAAAGTATTCTACTAATGCCATTAAATTTAGCTCACATCAGCTAGATTTCTTAGTGCACAGTATTTCACTGATTACACCCTTCTGCATGGGTTCCATTGTTTGAGAACAAATAACTGTTCTTAACTAATTTTGGGGTACTGAGTTCAAAAATTATATCCATTTTTGCCCATGACGTATAGATTTCCTGAAAACTGGAGTCTACTCTGTCAAAAATGCTATTATAATGTGTCACACATCATATGCTGTGACTTATTTTCAATAACTTAAAACTATATGCAGCGACTTATTTTCAAGAACTTTCATGCAAAATTCCTCAAATTAATTGAATTCATCAAAATGAATGCCATCTAGCTTAATTTTGTTGAAGAGGATCACCAAATTATTATATTATATATTATAGGAGTAACAAAACAGAATGGTTTCATTGTTTTATGTTTTGAACGATATTTACGACTGTATTTTCTGCATTTTTCAGGTAATCCCCCCTAACATGGCATCTTGAGGTTGCCTGAATGATCCAAAGAAGCAAAGACAGAACATAACAGATTTTGTTAGAAACGTATATCACACCTACGTTGGTATAAAACTTGGGGATCAAGACTTTGAAACAAAACTGACAGAAATGTAAAAAGATATGTCTGGATCATTCAGGCAACGTCAAGCTGCCATGTTAGGGGAGTACCTGAAAAATGCAAAAAATGCAGAAGAAATGCAGAAAAATGCAGAAAATAGTCGTAAATATCATTCAAAACATAAAACAATGAAACCATTCTGTTTTGTTACTCCTATAATATATAATATAATAATTTGGTGATCCTCTTCAACAAAATTAAGCTAGATGGCATTCATTTTGATGAATTTCACTGCATATAGTTTTAAGTTCTTGAAAATAATTATTTTCCTGAAAATCTTGGAAGTGTCAGTGAAGAGCAAGGGGAAAGATTTCATCAGGATATCAAGACGATGGAAAAGATCTATCAAGGATGCTAGGATGTCAACATGATGGCTGATTACTGCTGGTCCCTGAAAAGAGAGACTGATGGTGAAATACATAAAAAGTTGTCAAAAAAGCGTTGATTCAGTTGCATCTAATCATTTAAAATTACTCATTTGTTAAATTTCACACTTTGTTCCTTTGTTCTTTAAACAAGGACTTACAACAGACCTTCTAAAAGAACTACAACTTACTATTGACCAAGTTCTTAATGCATAAGGTGGAATAAAAAGCATGAAAAATGCCCATTTTTTTCTTTTTGATTTGTGAAAAATCCTTATGTGATAGAGCAAAATGAATACCGCTTTTGAAATCAGCATAGCAAAATTATGTGAAGTTACCTATTTTTATCAAAACATCTGAAACTTTGTTTCAATTTATAGACCAGTCTTATTCCCCCCCCCCCTTTTTGTTCATTTTAGTATTTTCCCAATCCTTTATATTTTAGAAAGAAAAAAAGAAAGATATGACATACATTCCACATCTTGTTCTTTAAGGGCATGACTACATTAGGTCAAATCTAACATGGTTGATTTCTGCGCAACCGATTCTGAGAAATTGAAGATCCGTGTCCTCACAGCATTGTCCAAAGTAGTGCATCCCCATAAGGGAGCCTGCCATTGACGTAGAGAGCGATGCACTGTGAGTAACTTTGCAATATGAGCTATGTTTCCGGTGCCTGTTGGTCCAAAACTTGGCAGCAGGTGGTTAGAGGGGATCATGTCAGAAGTGTCCCATAAGGCACTCCTCTAGTCCCTCCCCCCTTGAGTGACATTAAGGGGAGGCAGTGTGCTCATGCCTTTTGGCACCCTGGTAGCCCACGCAGACACCAGAGCACTGGAAGCATGGAGCCTAGTGTGCAGGAAAGCATCGTCATGCTCATGTCTGTCGTGGTGCACCTCACTGTAGTGTTCTTCGACAGCGTACACATGTTGCTGCACCAGGAAGAGGATGAGGACAATCCCTGTGTAGCACTGAAGCACTGTTCAGGCAAAGCCTATTGCTCATGCTAGTGCAGCCACAAGTCAATCCTCTGGACACAGTGCAAAGCCAGTTCTAGCATCAGGAGATGATATCAGACTGGTGGGACCTCATTGTCATGAGGCGATGGGACGATCCGCAATGGCTGAAAAATTTCTGTAGGTGCAAAGCCACATTCCTGGAAATCTGCAAATGGATTGCCCCTGCCATTAGGTGCCAGCATACCCACATGAAACCCTCTCTGACTATGGAGAAGCACGTGGCAATTGCCCTATGGAAACTTGCTATGCCAGCCAGCTACCAGTCAGTTTGGAGTGGGGAAATCTACAACAGCGAGGGCTGTTCTTATACAAGTAACCTTGTTCATTAATATCCTGCTGCTGGGGTGGTTGTTGACTCTGGGGAACATGGACAACAGCAAGGAGGGCTTTGCCACAATGGGGTTCTATAACTGCGATGATGTCATAGACGGAACACATATCCCCATTCTGACCCCCAACCACTGTGCCTCGGAGTATATCAACTGGAAGGGGTACTTCTCCATGGTGCTGCAGGCGCTCATGGATTACAAGAGCTGTTTCACCAATATCAATGTGGGATTGTCAAGAAAGGTGCATGATGCTTGCATCTTTAGAAATTCCTGCTTCTTTTGAAAGATGCAAACTGGGACTTTTTTCCTCGACTGGACAATCAGAGTTGGAGAGGTGGACATGACTGTAGTGATCCTTGGTGACCCAGACTACAGCTTGCTCCACTGGCTCATGAAGTTGTACACGGGCAGCCTGGACCTCAACAAGGAGGAGTTCAACAACAGGCTGAACAGGTGCTGAATGGTAGTGGAATGCATGTTTGGATGTTTAAGGGGAAGTTTAGGTGTCTCCTGATTCAGCTGGTGTAGAAGTGTTCCATGCAAGGCCAAATGTTGCTTTAAAGTGGGAACTTTATAGCAGGCGTCCAGACATCTCAGGGGAGCATCTGGACACACTCAGTCTGGAGGCATGCAGGCAAGGTAAGAGGGAAGTGACAGCAGAGTGTGGCTTCCCACTGTGTAGGGCATACACCAGGTCCTGCACACAGAAACTCCCGGGGACACAGCTACTTTCCCAGCCAGGGCAGCAGCTACTTTCCCAGCCAGGCAGAAGGGGAGAGGGGGAAGAGGCAGGGTGGCTTCCCACTTTGTCCAGCACACACCAGATCTGGCACATGTGACCTCCCGGAGGACACTGCTACTTTGTCAGCCTGCAGGGGATGGGAATATGTGTGCAGCCCATGTGGCCTCCTGGGGACACTGCTTCTTTTCCTGCCCACAGGAGGGGCGTGGAAGTGTGTTTGGCGCCTTTGGCTTGCCAGGGAGAGTGCTGATAGCTTCCCCTCCTTCTCCCTCCAGGTTGCCACAGCAAGTGATCAGGAGTGTGTGCTGACTGAATGTGGCCATAAACCTGGGCCTTATGCTGCAATGCTTGGTGGTTCAATGATGACAGACCATTTATTGGTGGCTTGACATGTGAAGGTGTCCTATCATGGAGGATGGCATAAGGCTTGCCTCCTCAAGAACTGTGTGATAAGGATCAAAGAGTTCCTATGTGATAGCTTCATGGAGCTGTGCAGGCACGACTCCCTCTGCATCTGCAGACATGTTAACAAGCTGTTCAGTGCCCCCCGTGCTATGTAGGCAGAGAGAGTGCACTGCACCTCACACCCCATTGCCTGAACCCACTTCTAAGTAGACAAAGTTTGTGAACTCACTGGAAGTGCCCTTTCCAGGGTCAGTGCTGGACTGGGAGACATTCTGGGGGGGGGGGGGAGCAGGGAAATATGCCTCCAGTATCATGATGAACTCCTGACTCTTGGGCATTAGCAGCTAGCTAATCTCCTCCTCTCCCTTCTCCTGCCCCTTTGTCACCCCATTTTCTTCCTTCTTGATGCCAGGCATGTCTTGGCCAGACTCTACAACCATGCTGGGGCAGCTGCCCCATCCTCCAAATGGCATCCAGCTGGTTATAAAAGTCGCTTATGTGAGGTGCTTTCCCAAAACTCTCCTCCTTTGCATTATGGTATGAGTGGCACAGCTCCTTGATTTTCACCCTGTACTGCTAGGTGTCTCTGAATATCCTTTCACCAAAAGGCAGCTTGTGATTCTGCTATAAATCTAGATGTTCCACTTGCTGGGTCTCAGCTTTGGAATATGGCTTCATTTCCCCACACCTCAATGAGGTCCAAGCTCTCCTGGGCACTCCAGGCTGGTGCTCTTCTGCACTCCAGGATAGTGGAGCCCATGGGAGTGGAAATACTCGCTGTCATTGCAGTCTCTGAGGGAACATTGGGGACACCAATGCCCACATGTGCTGTGGTGTGCTGCTTGATCACAATGGACTCGCCATGCTGGCCACAAGAGACAGGCTAGTCTAGTGTTTCCAGGGCTTGTGGAGCTAGTGGGAGACCAGTAGAGGCAGAAATCCTGGCCAGAGTGATAAGAACATACAGCTGCGTGAGGCCTCCTGAAAGCCAATATCGTCAAATTTCCAGCAATGCTGCATCTACACTACCATAAACTTGACCGTGCAAGGTCAGGTATACCATTACTCCTGATGAAAAGGGCCTTTGGCAATTACCTTTGAAAACCTGTGGAATTGAGAGAGATCCTGGATGATTGGAAAAAGGCAAATGTAGTGTCCATCTTTAAAAAAGGGAAGAAGGAAAATCCAGGGAACTACAGCCTTACCTCAGTTCCCAGAAAAATCATGGAGGGAATCTTCAAGGAGTTAATTTTGAAGTATGTGGAAGAGGGAAAATTGATCAGGAGTAGTTAACATGGGTTTACCAAGGGGAAGCCTTGCCTTACCAACCTGATTAGCTTCTTTGATGGTGTAACTGGCTCTGTGGACATGGGGAAGTTAGTGGATGTGATATACCTTGACTTTAGCGAAGCTTTTGCTACGGTCTTCCACAATATTCTTGCCAGCAAGTTAAGGAAATATGGATTGGATAAATGGACTGTAAGCTGGCTAGAAAGCTGGCTAGATTGTCGGGCCCAACGGTTAGTGATCAATGGCTCTTCAAATAGAGTGCCCCAAAGATCAGTTTTAGGGCTGGTTTTGTTCAACATCTTGATTAATGACCTGGATGAGGGGATGGATTGCACCCTCAGCAAGTTTGCAGATGACACTAAACTAGGGGGAGAGGTAGATGTGTTGGAGAACAGGGATAGGGTCCAGAGTGACCTAGACAGATTAGAGGATTGGACCAAAAGAAATCTCAACCTTGATGAGGTTCAACAAGGACAAGTGCAGAGTCCTGCACGTGGGATGGCAGAATCCCAAGCATTGTTACAGGCTGGGAACTGACTGGCTAAGTAGCAGTTCGGCAGCAAAGGACCTGAGGATTACAGTGGATGAGAAGCTGGATATGAGTGAACAGTGTGCCCTTGTAGCCAAGAAGGCTAATGACATATTGGGGTACATTAAGAGGAGCATTTCTAGTAGATCTAGAGAAGTTATTATTTCCCTTTATTCAGCATTGGTGAGGCCACATCTGGAGTATTGTGTCCAGTTCTGGGGCCCCCACTGTAGAAAGGATGTGGACGCATTGGAGGGGGAGCCCAGAACTGGACAGCAGAGGGCAACCAAAATTATTAGGGGGCTAGAGCACATCACCTCTGAGGAGAGGTTGAGGCATTTGGGCTTATTTAGTCTGCAGAAGAGAAGAGTGGGGAGGATTTGAGAGCAGCCTTCAATTTCCTGAAGGGAGGTTCCAAAGAGGATGGAAAGAGGCTGTTCTCAGTAGTGACAGATGGCAGAACAAGGAGCAATGGTCTCCAGTTACAGTGGGGGAGGTCTAGGTTGGATATTAGGAAAACTATTTCACTAGGAAGGTGCTGAAGTACTGGAATGGGTTACCTAGAGAGGTGGTAGAATCTCCATCCCTATAGGTTTTTAAGTCCCGACTTGACAAAGACATGGCTGGGATGATTTAGTTAGGGTTGGTCCTGCTTTGGGCATAGGGCTAGACTCAATGACCTCCTGAGGTCTCTTCCAGCCTTAGGATTCTATGGGTATATCTACACTACATGGCTCCGTCGACGGAGCCATGTCGATTACCTTTGTAGACATAGGAAAATGAAGCGGCAATTTAAATAATCGCCGCTTCATTTAAATTAAAATGGCTGCCGCGCTGTGCCAATCAGCTGTTTGTCGGCACAGTGCTGTAGTCTGGACGCTCCGCGGTGGACATCAAAGGCATTTGTCGACCTCCCTGGTAAACCTCATCCCACGAGGCATACCAGGGAGGTCGACAAATGCCTTTGATGTTGACCGCGGAGTGTCCAGACTACTGCGCTGTGCCAACAAACAGCTGATCGGCACAGCGTGGCAGCCATTTTAATTTAAATGAAGCGGTGATTATTTAAATCGCTGCTTCATTTTCCAGTGTCTACAAAGGTAATCGACATGGCTCCGTTGACAGAGCCATGTAGTGTAGACATACCCTATGATTCTATGGAAAGCAGTAGTACAGAAATCAACTTCAGCATCCCCTAAGGGCAACACAACAGGCTTTGTGGTGTGGACATATCACTTAGAAAATCACCCATAGCTGGCTAAATTCAATGTAAAGTCTGTGTAAACCAGGCCTAAAAATCATACTGGTATCAGACCTAATTCTGCAGGCATAGGTAGTTTCATTGAAGTCAAAGCCAGAGGGACTACTCACATGAGTAAAGGCTTCAAAATACAGGCTCACGTTGCAGGGCAGCCTCTATGATTCTGCCAGTTTTGTAGTCTCTTTGGATTTTTTAAGAATAAGATGTGCATCATTTTTATTTAAGCATTTGAGAGAAACATCTAGTGCTTCTGCTGCAGATAAACATGCAGTACTTTAAGCCAA
Source organism: Rafetus swinhoei (assembly GCA_019425775.1). NCBI lineage: Eukaryota > Metazoa > Chordata > Testudines > Trionychidae > Rafetus > Rafetus swinhoei. Next base: position 124,513,513 of record CM033424.1, read on the forward strand.
ATGAGAGATGCCTATGCATCTACATTCCATAATTTTTTTATCTTTTCATTGGGATTGGAACTTTATTACAGTGTTAACAAATGAAACAAACTATTCTACAATCTCTATTGTAAAGTTGCCGAAGGTTAGAATAGATGCGTATCATGCTTGTGAATGACTGTGCAGCACTAATTAAATACATTACCATGGTGATTGCTATAGTAACATTTAAATTGGCATCACTGCTAACAAATCCCTGCTATTGATCCCAGCAGGCCTTATTTCACACTACCGCTCAAGAATCTAAATAGAATGTTTAACATTCAAAAGGCTGTAAGAAATGCCATTTTTTCAATTGCTAATGTATTAAGGAGAATTGTGTCTTTCATATGATGATAATTCATTTACCTGGAACTCCCTTAGGACTTTGATATCAGACTCACTCACTACAATGGAAGATTTTAATGATTTTAGATTACCCTCACAGACCTCTCAAACAGTAAAAAGCACTCATTTTTTACCATTCAAAAACCATCAGGTGTCACTGGTTTGCAACCTGACGGAAGGATGCAGGTCACAACATGTGCATTCAAGTGTCTAATATATGAATAGACTGTCATAAATGATCTCTTTAACTCATATGTAAGTAAAGAGAGGATATGTTTTCCATTGTGTAAAAGGATGATAGATTGACAGATAGATGGAATAGATGGTAGAGAGAGACCAAGCATCAAAGACTGGATATGTGCTGACCCAGTATGTTACACTTTAGAAAGAAAAACAAACAATATCTTTCCATCCAATCTCAGACTTCCATGCCTCGTTGGCTCTATTGAAAATCAAAGAGAGTTTAGCCATTGGCTTCAGGAGTGACAGGATTGATCACATTGTTGTAACAAATTTAATTCCACAGACAATGCATACATTTACTATATTATCACACAATGGGGGAAAAAAAGAGTTAGATCAATGAGTCATTAGTTCCCAACAAGAGGCCTCTACTCATTGAAATGAAAGAGTACACTTTTGGCAGACTGTACAAGTAAGCCCTATTGCCCAGTAACTAAGCCCAATGATCCACTTTAGTGAGAAAAAACAGTTCACTACAGTATGTCATTTACTTCTACCCTGGCTGGAATAAAATGTGAGAGTAGAGAGTTTTCCAGTATATCCTCTGTTGAAGAATTACCTTTTGCAGGATAGAATTCCTCATTGCAGGAATTCCTAGAGCAACTACCTTTAACATTGCTCCTGGTTAGAGCTTGCTGATAACATACTAACTAGGTGAGCAAGTTAGACACATCTCTCAGTCCATGTGTGTAGGAAGATGCCCAGTTTCTAATGGTTTTTTAAGCATATACTAGGTGGATTTGGGAGGCATGATTAATAACATTCTGAGAAGGCACAAACCTGCTTAAACAGAAGGTACATTCAGTTGACAGTCATGTATATGTGTGGGGGTTCAATTTAAAACAGGAAAAGCCCATATATTCCATGAAAATGAATAAAGTATTTTAACAAAGACATGAAAAAATAGGAAGACAAGATGGATGATGTAACGTATTTTATTGGACATTTTCTGGGACAGCTTTCAAGCTAAACAGATTCTTCTTTTGGGTCTGGGAGAGCTGAAAGAAGAACTCCATTTAGCTCAAAAGGAAAATATATTTTGTCACCCTTCTTGTTTCCCTAAAGTTTACGGATTAATACTTCTACAATGGCACTGCAAGCAAATGAAAAAAAAATAGCCTTTTAAGTAAAACATAATATAAAGTAAAATGTATTCGGTAGATTTTGTCAGGAATCTAATCAGAAACTAATTTAATATTGTATTTTTTCTTGTTGCTTAAACAAGATACAATTAAATATATATTTTCATTGCAGAATATTTGGAGTTGTTCATGGAGCTTTGTAGGAAACAATTTGTCCTTCCTGCAAACATTTTTGAGATTTCAATAAATGTCTTGTTTCATAGCAGAATAAAACAGATTTTTTTTTTTTTTTTTTTTGGAAAAACAAGAGCCCCACACCAGACTAGCTAATAGCATAGTGATTAGGGAAGCTCAGCTATGACATGGGAGATTCAGGTTCAAGTCCCTACCTAAAAATAGATAGATGAATCTAGGATGGTGAGTGCCATATGCATTGGCTCATGTTATTTTCATCCCCCCCCCCCCCCCCCCCCCCCCAAAAAAAAAAAGTGCATCCTGGAGCTCAGAAACCTTCCCAATCAAAGTTTTGTTTAAATGAAACATTTCTTGCAAAGTTTTGTGATTTCAACAACCTGGGATTTTCTGATGAGAAAGTTTCATTGAAACAATTCAGACAACTTATAGTTGCTGCTAAATAACACTAAACTTAGATGAGTTTGTCACTCAAAACAAAACAAATTATGTTTTACATACAAACAAACAAACAAACAAGCAAATACTGCAATACATTTGTGTCAGGTGAGCCTGAATTATAAGGTAATACTATCTCTTAGGGGACATGTTCTTCACTTAACTAGTTGGGAATTTACAGGTGTTAAATTAGCCAGAGTAGAGCTCTTCCATGGTTCTCTGATCTCAACAGGAAAATGCTGAGGTTAACAGGGAAAAAATGAGATATTGAATACACCTACAAAATTCAAACAAAACATGTTCTCTAATTTATGCCAAGATCTATGTACATGCACGATTTTATGCAAATCAGAGTTCATTTACTGTGTGCTTTGATTCTTCAGTGAAAAAAGAAATGAAGAAAATTAGAATTTTCCTGCACCATAACTATAATTTTCTGCATAAATTAGACACCTATTAAAATGTTTTCTTTTTGTTTTTAAAACATGATGTTAGAGAGTGATAAATATTTCGAGCCTTCACTTCCTTCTCAGATAAAACTGACTGAAGTTACTAAAATACATGAAGTCTTTGATCCTGCTTCAGGATCCTTGTGCCCATGCAGAGGCTCATTGACTTAAACTGATCTCCCCACAGATACAAGGATCTGCACTAACCAGGTGTGGCGAAGAATCAGGTCTAATGTCTAATGATTAAGCTCTCCATGTTTTCCAATGTTTGTTGTCAGGAGTTTATTTTTTAACTAAATCCACTCTTTTGTGAAAACTGCTTTCTGTAACAAAACAAAACAAAAGTCTGAAAACCAGAACTTTAATTCAGATTTCCTGCCATTCTGCCTCACTGCAGTGTAGATTCCTCATTCTCCTTTGTGGGCCTGGTACTCAGACCACTTCTCCCATGATGCATCATTGCCATGGAACTCCCATAATGCAAGAATAAAAGCCATGTAGCTGCAGGAAAACCAGCTTATAGAAGAGAACAAGGTCATGAGGCATCTAAAGGAGAACTCCGAATGCAGAATGATGCCACTGTGATTTTCATGTGTAGTGATATTACAGAATCCATTCAATAATTATAATTCATCCCAGTTCAGGAGATCCGAAGGAAGCCCTTTGCTTCATTTAGGTGCCTATGAATAAATCCTGCATGCAGCTCTATATCACAGTAGGTCCCTTGGCAGAGGAACTAATACAGTTCCACTGAATAAGCACAAGCAGGTTTTAGGTGGTGACTACAGAAGAGGCATACATCTCTGTGCACCACAGCTCTTAGTGTCTCTGTAACCACCATACAGGGGGCAAAGTGGGGATAATAGCAGGTAAGGACAAAGCTAAGTTGAGCCATGTGATAGAATAAATTGAAATATTTCTTTCTCTCTATGGATCTTCCCACAGTATTATACTGGCAGCTAGGGACGGGGGCTGTGATTTAGAACCCAGCTAAACTTTATACCTAAATTACAGAGCCTGATTAAGTTTTAAGATCAAGAAACCTTGATTAAATAATTATTTGTGCATGAAATCATACATCTGGGGAAAAGGGGAGAGAGAGGAGGAGGAAGAAGACTTCAAGAGCTTGGTTTTAAAATTGGATTAATTAATTTTGTATGTGTAATTACCTCAGTAACAAACTAAAATCCAGTGGATTTACAATAGATCAGCCTGTTTATTATGCCGGCCTCATATGTATGCAGTTTTCTGATTTGCAAGCACGGCTGTGTCAAATACAACATGTAAGTGAGTAATGTACTTTTAATCACTAGACTGTAAATATACTTTGACTATATTGAACTAGAGATGATTACAGTTCACCCAGAAGTTTTGTCCATTTCACAGGTCCTTTGAAAGTGGAATACAACCTTTGAAGAGTTTTGTTCTGGTGAAAGAGGAAAGACTTTGAGCCCAGCAGCATCCCTTTGAAAGCTGCAAACAATGAGGACTTGCTACTGCTTGTCATTTCTGATCTGGACCTGTATGTTTCGTATGGTTCACATGACACCACTTCCCAAAAGGACTACCAAGTATTTACAAAATGGAAGGATACTGGGGTTGGCACAGAGTGATGGGAAAACCCTGCACCGCACCAAACGTGGCTGGATGTGGAATCAGTTTTTCTTGCTGGAGGAATACACAGGTCCAGATACACAGTATGTGGGCAAGGTAAGCTTTGTACTTAAAAGACCACATCGGGTTGACATATCTGACAAGTGGCATTTTTCACAGTTCTTCTTGATTTCTTACATAAAAGATGTAGTCTTTTCTCTTTAGCATTCAAGCAAAGCACATATAATATACTGTAGTTTGAAAGGGTTAGGAACTGGGAGGTGGAAATGGAGTAGTGTCATGAGACAAGGGGAGCACTTCAGCCTAAATATTATTAATTTCTGGTTACACAAGCACGCATTCATGGGAGTGTTTTAATCTCTGTATCATTTAAAATCTGTGTTCAGTTGTCAAGAATAAATATTACAAGAGAGAATTGAGAGAATTGGAAGACTGGGTGTTATAGAGAAACCAATCTTTTTGTGATATTATGCAGAGATGTATTTTCCACTAGATGCATACAACATTCCATTAATTAATAATGAAAATTATATCCGTGCACAGGAGACATCACATTATTAAAAATGATGGTTGAAAAAACAAAAGAGCTTTAGGTTTTTTTCCAGCAAACATACACAAATCTTTATTTAACTGTGTGAAAAACAGTAACTCCTCTTCCAGCTGTTAGCTCCCACAGCACCCTTGAATTCTAACTGCATCTTTGTGACTCCAAGTTGGCCTCTTGCCTTTCCTGGTGACACTTACATTAACGAATCTCAGATTTGCAGTCTCTGCTGAACCTCAGCAGCTGCTCTGCTGTTCCTTTTTTTTTTTTTTTTGGCAAGGCCTTCACAGAAACAGAAATCTCTGTTTTGGAAAATCATTTAGAAAATCAGTAAGTAGGAAACGGCAGCAAATTCTGACAGCAGTCACATAGGTATGGAGCCAAAAGTAAAGTAGTTTGATTGACTTCAGAAGATTTATGCCAGTATACATTTGGAATAACTGAGATCAGAATCTAGATCTTCCTCTCTCTCTCTCTTTGTCTCTAAGGGTGTGTCTTCAGCACCATAAATGCTAAATAAGATACACAATTTGCGCTATGAATATTTCACAATAGCTTATTTTGAAATTATTTTGAAATTTGGCATATCTACATACCACCAAATTTCAAAATAACATGCTATTTCGGGCCATCCATTAATCCTTGTGCAACGAGGTTTACCAGGATGTCGAAATAGCATGCCCGTTATTTCGAAAAATATTTCGAAATAATGGGCGGCTTGTGTAAACACGGGATAGCTATTTCAGGATACCTCTGGTATCCCAAAATAGCTGTGCAATGTGTAGATGTATCCTAATTCTTTCTTACTCACTCTCTCTTTCATGCTCTCTCTTTCTTTAAAAAAAAAAATTAAAAAAGGAATGGACAATTTTGTTGACTCTACAGCACATAACATAAGAACATAAGAACCGTACTGGGTCAGACCAAAGGTCCATCTAGCCCAGTAGCCTGTCTGCCGACAGTGGCCAGCACCAGGTGCCCCAAAGGGGTGGACCGAAGACAATGATCAAGCGATTTGTCTCCTGCCATCCTTCTCCAGCCTCTGACAATCAGAGGCCAGGGACACCATTTCTATCCCCTGGCTAATAGCCTTTTATGGACCTAACCTCCATGAAATTATCTAGCTTCTCTTTAAACTCTGTTATATTCCTAGCCTTCACAGCCTCCTCTGGCAAGGAGTTCCACAGGTTGACTACACGCTGTGTGAAGAAGAACTTTCTTTTATTAGTTTTAAACCTGCTACCCACTAACTTCATTTGGTGTCCTCTAGTTCTTCTATTATGGGAACTAATAAATAGCTTTTCTTTATTCGCCCTCTCCACACCACTCATGATTTTACATACCTCTATCATATCCCCCCTCAGTCTCCTCTTTTCTAAACTGAAGCGTCCCAGTCGTATTAACCTCTCTTCATATGGGACCTGTTCCAAACCCCTAATCATTTTAGTTGCCCTTTTCTGAACCCTTTCCAAGGCCAAAATATCTTTTTTGAGGTGAGGAGACCACATCTGTACACAGTATTCAAGATGTGGGCGTACCATAGTTTTATACAGGGGCAGTAAGATATTCGGTGTCTTATTTTCTATCCCTTTCTTAATAATTCCTAGCATCCTATTTGCCTTTTTGACCGCTGCACACTGTGTGGAAGTTTTCAGAGAACTATCCACGATAACTCCAAGATCTCTTTCCTGATTTGTCGTAGTTAAATTAGCCCCATCATACTGTACGATAGTTGGGGTTATTTTTCCCAATGTGCATTACTTTACACTTATTCACATTAAATTTCATTTGCCATTTTGTTGCCCAATCTCTCAGTTTGGTGAGATCTTTTTGGAGTCCCTCACAGTCTGCTTCTGTCTTGACTATCCTAAACAGTTTGGTATCAGCTGCAAACTTTACCACCTCACTGCTTACCGCTTTCCAGGACTGACCCTTGGGGGACACCACTAGTCACCCCTCTCCATTCTGAAAATTTACCATTTATTCCTACCCTTTGTTTCCTGTCTTTTAACCAGTTCTCAGTCCATGAATGGACCTTCCCTCTTATCCCATGGCAATGTAATTTACACAAGAGCCTTTGGTGAGGGACCTACTGGATCCCCCTTGTCTGCATGTTTGTTAACCCCTTCAAAGAACTCTAATAGATTAGTAAGACATGATTTCTCTTTACAGAAACCATGTTGACTTTTGTCCAACAAATTATGTTCTTCTACGTGCCTCACAATTTTATTCTTACTATTGTTTCGACTAATTTGCCTGGTACTGAAGTTAGACTTACCGGTCTGTAATTGCCAGGATCGCCTCTAGAGCCCTTTTAAAATATTGGTGTCATGTTAGCTACCTTCCAGTCATTAGGTACGGAAGCCTAATACATAGTATATCCACCTTGCCCTGTTGCACATTCTTGAAATGCCCAAAATTCCCACTGACTTCCAGGAATGCAGTATTGGACCAATAAAGACACTCACCAACCATGTTATGCGTTAGCCTTAAGAGCGGAGATTGTTTCATGATCTGTTCAAGTACATAATAACAACAATTTCTGCTCTCACACCAGTATAAACCATAACAAATTCCCTTTCTGTCAGTTATGTTATCATAACAATGGTAGCAGGCCCAAAGTGTGACAAACCGGAAATTCAGCTAAGGGATTTTTTTAAATGATTCTTACAGCAAGATTTTTTTTTTTTGAGGAAACCCTAAAAATCACTATAGTGTTCTCTAACTGAGACTGGTGGTATATTGGTATTACATGTCAGAAGAGACCACTTTTTCTGCGACTCAGGGGAACTAGTGGGGGGAACAAGAATTTTCCTACCGTGCCCTTCTGTAATATGGGCAGATGCAGACTGAAGGACTCTCAGAGTGACAAAATAATGTTGTACTAGAAAGAGAATGAAATTTATTTAGAAGCTCTTACTTTAACTACACTTATAAAAGGATCAGATGGTTGACAAAAATTAACATTTATTTTTTCTCTATAGTGGATTCAGAGTAATGTAGAAATACATTAGTGTATTGTGTCTATGCCATACAATGTGTTATTAGGAACGGGATAATTGGTCTGAGCTACTTGCTTGCATATGAACAGGGGAGCCAACAGCCACGCTGGGCCTCTGGGCAAAGTGGCTCCACACTCACAAAAGGGGCGAGGCCTCTTACAGAAGGGGTGGAACTGGTGAAAGCCAGTTCTCAATGCCACCCAGAGCGCATCACTCAGGTCCCCACAGCTCTGAGAGCTGCCTGGATCATGCTCCGCGGTGCTCAGATAGCAATTTAAAGGACCCAGGGCTTTGAACATGGGAGACCCAAGCCCTTTAGAATTGCCACGCCCCAGGGCATTTTCCCCCCTTTGCTTCCCCTCCTTCTGCAGGCCTACATATATGGAAGATATCGATATTTAATATGCATGGTCACAATATACGTAGCTGGGCATTATGCTTTTGTTTCACCTAACATTTGAACTGACTTATACCTGTGGATCCTCATCTTCTTTTAATACAGCACCAACACCAGTTTTGTGTCATCACTTCCTAACACACTTGCCTCGTGTTCCACAGTAACTTACATGTAGCTCATGGAATCTCAATTACTGGGATTCTTTTGAAACTCGTAGGTCAGGCCCAGATTCTCATGCCACTTCTTTTTTTAAAGTGATGATACAGTGTTCACATGAAGGCTTGCAAAGAGAAAATGTGCTATGAATACTGGTGTGACGGTGTGTTTGCCAAGTAGTCACATTAGAAGTGCTTCCACGGCCATCTCCTAAAAACCATCTGTGACTTTGGCATTGGAAAGGCAAGGAGGGAGAATTTTACAGTGAGGCAGGAAGAATAATAAAATAAAAGCAGCAATAACCATGAGCACATGGAAGAGTTGGTGGTAGTTGTTCTGATCATGCCCTAACCCCAGTGGCAGTTGCGGCATTCGCAGGGTAGCACCATTTCCCAGGCTCTCTCCTCAGTGTGTCTGTGTACGCACATGTGCATATGGACTCTTCTCTATTGTTCACTGTGTAGCCTTTTTTTAAAAGTGTATTTTGTAATGTGGTATTATATCACCATGGGTTCAGATATAGTTTCAATTCCATGGAATGTAAGTCATCTGAGTCTCTGAGAACATAAACTCCAAGGATAATGACCTTGATCATCAGTAAAGGGATGGTTTCTGCGGGAGTATCCCCTAGGAAATTCAGTTTCCCTAATCTGGGCACCTTCTTTTTATAATGTGATTCTTACTAGACCTCATTAGCGTTTGCACACATAGTGTACCCTGCGGTTATGGTATGTGTTAGAAAAATGTGAATACTAGACATTTTGAAAGAAGAAAAAAAAAAAACCAACTCTTACTGTTAATTTTTGGCAATATTGCTCCTTGGTACTTCTTTTACCATAATCTTATGGAATCACGTTATTCTTTGGTCATTCACTTATGTCACATTTCTTACCTCTCAGGCCTAAAATAGCTAAATAAAATCTCACAGACAACCTATAGATGCCCTGTTTCAGCCCTCCTTTCCTTAGATACTAAATACACAATTATCCCTTATAACTACTGATCAATCTTATATGTTTATAATCCTACAAGCTAGCTCTATTTGGCCTACAACATTTACATGTGACACAACATGGAGGTTAATCATAACATCACAAAATAAACGAACAGAAAACTAAAATCATTGGCTACAACTGCTACACTAAAGCAAAATATAGTCACACACATCTCTGCCCACAAGCTGACTGGACAGCAATGAATATATGTCACTCCTACAAACATCACACATGCATATGAATCCTTGTATCCACCATTCTGTGACAAATCAAGAGCATTCACTACATCCTCTGTATTCAAAATGGCCCCACCTTAATCCTTCATTTGCCAGTCAAAATGCATAACTTATTCCAGTATTTCTGTATAATACTGTAGTTTGCCTCTACAAGAGAGGCACAAAGAATCCATGTTAGTATTTTTCTCCTAGCAAAGGCATGAGTCTTAATCATATATTCTTGGTTCATGCCGACCACTTGCTACTTCAAAGCTATGAGAACCTCTCGTTCATTGTACGCATTAGTAACCAGGAAATATAGTTATTAATAGAACACTTTTAAGATTAATACAGGAGGGGAATCCCAAGTTATTACAGAGATTTGACCATCCACTTGATGGTTAGACCCAAGCAAAAACACAACGGTTACCCAAATTACCCTGTCCTGAAGCATAGTGCTGAGGTTATTAAATAAGATAACAGTGTGCTATCAGACCATGCATGCCCTGCCAGTTATTTTTATTATATTTCTTTTGACAATGACATTGGAGAACGGTGATGTGTGATAAAAAAAGAAGAGTACATTCACTTTACATGATGCATATACAGGAAATATTGTTGAAAAGGATACATAGATGAGATATTTAATACAATTGGACAAAAGCAGGGCACTGGGTAAATTAACCACATAGAAAACACAGATTTTAGTGTATCTTTCAAAAGCAGGACACATCTGCCACCTGCAATTGTTTTTCATCAATGTGACAAGAGAAAATTGAATGCAAATCTGCATAACAACCAATATATCTGCCATCTCTCTCTCTCTCCTCTTTTTCACACCCTTACTCAGAAAAAGATTCAAGTTTTTTTCAGTCTGTGATCTACATATGGAGCCAGACACAATGCTTGTCCATGTACAAAAAAAAGAAAAGAAAAGAAGTTTTACATGTCCTAAAATTCTCTACGCCCACTCCTCCCTCACTTTCTCTTCTGAGCTTCCCATTCTTTGCTCTTGAAAGGATCAAAGGCAGGACACATGAACCATACACTTCTCTGTATTCTTCATTTCTATTATATTAAGGTAGTGCCTAGAGGCTGATGCTGAGATCTTGGCCACATTGCAGCAGGCAGTATTCAATCACATATATAGAGACAACTTTTGCCCCAAAGAATTTAGAATTTGACAATTCTCAAACTACAAAAAGTGAATTAATTGTTCACTACGAGTTGTTTACCCTGCTACATGTTGAACTTCCCTTGTCCGGCACCCTTGAGACCTGACTGATGGAGAACCAGTGAATTTGCCAAACCACGGGAAGTTAATAGCAGCATTACCAACCTTGAACTGCTTAATGGGCTCTTAGAAGACATTTTGGGGTAAATTAGAGCTAAATAACAGCACAGAACACTGAGCCAGGACTGGTGGCTGTAAACTAACTTTATGGGGCCCCGGGAAACTTGGCCATGATAAGTAGACATCCAACTAACTAAAATCATGCTGGACCACAGATGTTGCAGAACCAAGAGAATGCTGGACTAGAGAGGTTCAACCTGTACATGTATACTTGAGACAGATTTCCTTGTAATAACCCTAATACAAATACCTTTAGAAAAGAGGGGGACAATCATTTTAAGAGTTAGTCTGGGGACAATAAAAGCACTTCATGCAAATCACACTTAACAGATTCCATCGGTCCCAAGATCTCTTTCATCCTTTAGAGCAGGGATGGGCAATAATTTTTGGCCACGGGACAAATTTTTGGAGTGGCTCCGGGTCACCCCGGAAGGAAAGGGACCTAAAATGGAAGGGGCGGGGCCAGGATGTTCTGGGCTTCCCCATCCACAGACAATGATTGGTCTGAGGGTGGGGGAGCTCCTTTGCCCCCCCTTCCCACTAAGTACCCATGCTCCTGGCAGAGTGGGAAGAGACATCGCATGCTCCCCTGCCCCCAGGCCAATTAGGACCTGGGGTCAGAAGAAGCACATGAAGTTTCCTCAGCCCTGCCAGGGGAACATGTAGCACTTTGAAGTGCCGCATGCTCCTGGCAGGGCAGGAGGAGACTTCACATGCTCCCCCGCCCCCAAGCCTGCTTGGCCTGGGGGTGGGAGGAGCGCACGAAGTTTCCTCCATCCTACCCCCACCCTGTGAGGAGTGTGTAGCACTTAAAAAAGTGCTGTGTGCTCCTAGCAGGGCGGAGGAAACTTTGTGTGCTCCCCCACCTGCAAGCTCTGATTGGCCTGGGGGCAGGGCAGCATGCAAGGCCTCGTCCCACCTTGCAAGGAGTGCACAGCACTTTGAAGTGCCTCACGCTCCTCGCAGGGGTAGGGCAGAGGAAACTTGGGGATGGGAAAGCGTGTGAACTCTCCTCCTGTACTGCCAGGAGTGCATGGCACTTCAAAGAGCTACGTGCTCCTGGCAAGGTGGAGGAAACTCTAATGCCCTAATTGGCCTGGGGGCCGGGGAGCAGCTGGACCTCTGCGAGCTGGATTAACCCTCTTGGCAGGCCGGATCCGGCCCACGGAGGCCTTTTTGCCTCCCCACTTTAGAGCATGTCTAAACAGCAGCGTTAATTCAAAATAACAGAATATGCATCTACACATAAAGCCCGTTATTTCAAAATTGTTTTGAAACAACTGGCTTATTACTCCAACTTCTGTAACCCTCATTTCACTAGAAGTAAGGGAAGTCGAAGGAAGAGTCTTTTTCTTTTGACTTCCTGCAGTGTAGACAGCGCCAAAAAGCCAAATTAAGGTACTTTGATTTCAGCTATGCAATTAACATAGCTGAAATTGCTAATCTTAGTTCAACTTTAGCCCGCAGTGTAGACATACCCTTACAGGGAAGGATAAATATCCCAAAAACTCAGATCCCCCCACCTACTCATAAGCAAGAGTATAGATACAACACAATCCCTGGCTTCTCTACAGGGACACAGGAAATGACATTGAAACTAATATGAAGTCCCATATAATTTGGGGAGATCAAACAAGGGTACTATAGAATTTTCTCTGATGCCTATTGAATTGAATAGACAATCAGATCAGTTCTATAGTGGATTTTTAACCACCCTATAGAATTCCGTGACAGGGATGGGAGTCTTATAGTGTGGTCAAAAACACGTACAGAAAGGATCTTATTCTCCATTCAATTCTAAACAATTTGTTCATTTAAAAGAGTGAAATAACCAGGAGGTGAGGTGAAGCATCAACATCTAGGAAAGACCTGAGAACTATGCAGTTTTCTCAGTAAGCTACTGTGTTTCAGTCTGATGTTCAGCCTCTGCAGAGAGTAAATTTTCCCTTCGCCCACCGCCACCACCGCTGCAACTCTCTGGATTTCAACAAGATAATATATCTCACCTCAGCAATATGTTAAAGTGGCTGATAATCTTCTCTTCAGTATTTTTTTCTTTTCCAATCCACAGGAATATCAAATAGATTAATCCATTTCATTAAGCCTCTGAAATCTAACTCTAACATGTGCAGCTTGAACTCTCCTATCCAAAAGGTCTGTTGACAACAGATGTCAATATTTCAAGCTCACAAGTAGCCAGAGACATATTGAATATAAAATGTATCAAATGATTGATTAGTTTCTGTTTTTCCATTCACTAACTCTTTAATGATGTGGAGTAGAGTCAATGTACCTGCTGCACATATTGCTACCGAAAGCATTTCATGTGAACTTTATTCAGCACCCACTATTGCCTAATAGAAAAAAACCCCCACATCTAGGAGAAAACATTAAAACAATCCCCAAAGCATTCAGCTAATAATGTGTCAGGGGAACAGGGTGACGGTGGAGCAGAGAAGACCAAGGAAAAAGTGGGTGGGCAGGGGCCACTGAGGGGGGGCTGCACAGTGGTGGGCATGGATCTGCTTTCCGAGTTAATACTTAGAGCACATTGCTAGGGCTGGCTGCCGAGGTGCAAGTGTGAGTCACTCAGTAGCTCAGTAGCCAGTCAGCCCAAGCTGATCAGCAACCCTTTCACCCTTCCTCCCCCAAGATGTGGCAAACCCCCACTCCCTGCAGGAGGGGCTACTACTCAGTGTTAGGTGGGGTCAGGGGCTGGCCTTCACTTGGTGGAGGTGGAGAGGAACTCCTTACCCAGCCCGAGTCTGGCATGCACTCACTCACTTGGAGGGCAGGTGCGTTCAGACTGGCTAGCTGCCGAGGAATGGTTGGAATGCTGTCCCTGCACTCTGGCATCTATCCCCAAATGCCCTGGGGCCCCACACACCTGTGTAATTTGCGTATTGGTAGGGATGGCCTTGGTTTCACCCTCTTGTCAGGTCAGTCTTGGGGTTTTCCTCCCCATGGTGTCTGACGGAAAACTGCATGACCCAAGTCTTCCTTCTGGAACATGTTCCCTTCCAGCAGTCTCCAAGTCACCCTATTTCTAGGCCTTTTTGCATCTAGCCTTGCCCAGGCCACTCCCAGGCCCTACCTGGCTGGAGTCTCAGGTTTCTGGTGCTGGCTTCTAGACCTTCTGGTAGTCTAGTCATCCCTTCAGGAACCTTTCTTACTACCTGCAATTTCCTGGCTTTTCATAAGCTTCAGAGAGAAAGCCGAGTTAGTCTGTTGTTTTGTTAGTCTTTAAAGTGCTACCAGACTATTTGTAGTTTATCCTGACTTTTCATGTTCATTTCCATTTTTCCCCTTTCTATCCCTCTCTCTCCCCTTACTGCAGCCACATGTTACCCTTCCTGGGGATTTTCCTGATTCCAATGGGTTAGCTCCGGGATCCTCAGTCCAGGGGCAAGCCATCCTGTTACACCCAACAATACATTTTTGTGACTTTTAAAAAGTCATAACATAAGTGTACTCTTGTTAAGAACACAGATTGTTTTGATGCTCAACCATAGAATCATAGAATACTAGGACTGGAAGGGACCTCAAAAGGTCACTGAGTCCAGTCCCCTACCCCCATGGCAGGACCCAGTACTGTCTAGACCTCCCTGATAGACATTTATCTAACTTGCTCTTAAATATCTCCAGAGATGGAGATTCCATAACCTCCCTGGGCAATTTATTCCAGTGTTTAACCACCCTGACAGTTAGGAAGTTTTTCCTAATGTCCAACCTAAACCTCCCTTGCTGCAGTTTAAGCCCATTGCTTCTTGTTCTATCTTCAGAGGCCAGGAAGAACATTTTTTCTCCCACCTCCTTGTGACATCCTTTTAGATACCTGAAAACCGCTATCATGTCCCCTCTCAGTCTTCTCTTTTCCAAACTAAACAAGCCCAATTCTTTCAGTTTTCCTTCACAGGTCATGTTCTCTAGACCTTTAATCATTCTTGTTGCTCTTCTCTGGACCTTCTCCAATTTTTCCACATCTTTCTTGAAATATGGTGCCCAGAACTGGACACAATATTCCAAATGAGGCCTAATCAGTGCAGAGTAGAGTGGAAGAATGACTTCTTGTGTCTTGCTCACAACATGCCTGGTAATGCATCCTAGAATCATGTTGGCTTTTTTTGCAACAGTGTCACACTGTTGACTCATATTTAACTTGTGGTCCACTATAGCCCTTGATCCCTTTCTGCCATACTTCTTCCTAGACAGTTGCTTCCCATTCTGTATGTGTGAAACTGATTGTTCCTTCCTAAGTGGAGCACTTTGCATTTGTCCTTATTAAACTTCATCCTGTTTACCTCAGACCATTTCTCCAATTTGTCCAGATCATTTTGAATTATGACTCTATCCTCCAAAGCAGTTGCAACCCCTCCCAGTTTGGTATCATCTGCAAACCTAATAAGCGTACTCTCTATGCTGATATTTAAATTGTTGATGAAGATATTGAACAGAACCGGTCCCAAAACAGACCCCGGTGGAACCCCGCAGACATATATCTTGTCTCGGCAAGAAACTTACAATACCTCCATAGATCAAGGACATTGGCCTGTAAAATAAAAGACACTTTCACAATGGATATTGGGAGAGGGTTTTTTTTTTATTATTTCTATTAGAACCTTCATCAACTATGCAATTAAGATCATCCCATAAATTCTATTATAGGCTGGGCAGTCTGATAAAAAAATACTTAGCTTTTTAAACCAGAATTGTTTCTTCTTTTCCATTGTAGGCATAAATGTCATTCAAAATGTTGATCATGAACTATGAGTGACCTGACCTAAACAACTTTCAAGGCAACAGATGAATCAGGCTTCACTTTATCTGAAAATAAAAATATCAACCCAACCAACACTTACATTGAATCCCTGTCTAAGAGAAACCTTTTCTCCCCAATTCAGTTAGCCAGTCATTTTGATTCATGATATCTGGATGTGTCCCTTGTTTAAAAAGAACATCTTAACCCCCAGAGCAATGAACTTTATTTTGCAACAGATGTTCAAACAGACCCATTCTGTTCTTTGGATCTTTACACTTGTTAGCTTTCAGAGATCCACAAGTAAATAATACTCCACACAAGACAAATGGGAGAGACAAGGCAGAAAAAATTAGAGAAAACCAAGCAAAACATTTCATGAGGTTATTAACCCTCCAGCACTGCTGCTATTCAAGGTCTGTCTGTCTGTCTGTCTGTCTGTCTCACACACATACACACACATGAACAGTTTCTGCATTTTTATCTTTTTTTCATGCTGAATTCAGCTGTAGATTGTTTTCTCTTACTAAAGAGCAAAGCAGATTAGAGTCTGGAAATTTTCCTTCACATCATTTCAATAATTCCTTTTGGTTTCATTAAGAAAACAATTATTATTCTCCAGACTGTATTCTCTATTAATATGCTGAGCAGCACACAGATAGAACACAGTCACTGACAGCATCATCACTCCCATCAGACTTAAGCCACAGAGCTGAAGCAGGGAGCCCTGGACAGATCAAAAGAGAAAGGCTGCTGACAGTGAGGGGAGGACATAGTGCTGGCTGGCTAGTACCACCAGAAGTGCTGCACTGACAAGCAACTTCAATTAGTCACACAGAATTTTGAAATGCTTTCCTCTAGCCCCCAAAACAAAATTAATCTTTTTTTTTTTCAATTTTGTCAACACGTTGTTTTTTAAAGATCTTTTTCACTTCATTGTTGGATTTCAATTCATGATCTATAGCCTGACCTGTAATATCTACATTGTTTGTCCTGAGTGACCATCGATTGCACTTCAGGAATCAGTTTTAAAATAAGGTACATTCTCCCTTGTATCTACCATAGATCTGCAAAATCAGTGTCACCCTTTCTTGGGATGGATACCTGTGAAATATGCTCAGGAGCACCTGTAGATTGCTCCAGTCCAGTCTGGCCACAGCTTCAACTGTAGATTCATCCTGACACCTATTGGTTGTTGGACTTGATGTAAAGGAAAATTTCCAGACTCTAATCTGCTTCACTGTATAGTAAGAGATAACAATCTACAGCTGAAACTGTTCACCGGCATGTGTGTGTGTGTGTATGAGCGAGAGGGAGAGAGAAACAGAGACAGAGAGAGAGACAGAGAGACAGACCTTGAATAGCTAGTGCAGTATGGTTTAGATGGTCTCTGATACATCAGAGGTTAAACTTCATGATCTGCTGGTGCAGTGTGGCTTTAAACTTTGTGATTGAGCCTCACTCCAAACATACCTGTTTTTAAACTCATATGCACCTTCACTTCTCTGTATAGATGTGAGTTCCCTAGAAGTTATCTATTTCTATCCTTGATTTGGGTTAGCAATGTTCCAGCCTTCTAAGCTGCACATTCACTTGTTCCAACACCAATGTACGCACATTTATCAGGCGCATAATTTTAAAATGTATAAATATTTTAAAACACAATCCATTCTCATGAAGACTTCTTTGTGAAAATTCATGTTTTACCTAATATGCAATACATCCAATAACATCTTTTCAACACAAAAGTTGTCAAAATTTTATAAGCAATTGTTTTGAATTGAAAAATAGCCTTTTTTCCTAAAACAAAATTTTGCAATTCCAGGCAAATAAGTTGCCCTGAATAGGACTACTTCCTTGCATAAAGTTAAGCATGGCCAATGGTTAGGGAATCAGACTAGAATTAGGGATAAAAAGTTTCAATTTCCCTCTCTGCCACATACTTCCTAGGAAACCTTGGGCAAGTAGTTTAGTTTCTCTGTGCCTTGGTTCCCCATCTGTACAATGGGGATAATAGTGCTTCCCCACTTTACAGGGTGTTGTGGGGATAAATGTATGAAATAGCATGAGATCATCAGTTACTGCAATGTTGAGGTGATAGATATGTAAGTTAGATAGATATACTGTGCTTGCAAGATTGTGAACAAAGTCTGTTATGCCACTCATGAAAAATAACAGAAACCCCAAACAAACCCATCAAATAAGACACAAGAAAAAATATAGAAGAAAAAAGAGGAAAGCAGAAGGCAAATCAATTGTTGCTCAACTCACTTTCCTTTTCAAACACTGTCTCATACCCTAGCAAGACAGATATTTTATTTAGATTGTAAATGCCTGAGGGCAGACAACACCTTTTTCTTACATATTCGTAAAGCTCCTAGCACAATGAGTTTTTGGTCCCTGATTGAGGTTGCTAGGTACTATTGAAATACAAATAAGAAATGATAAAGTAAGGGAGTGTGTGTGAATGAGAGCAACCTAGGTTATGTGCATGTATGCACAATTGTGTAGTTATCTGGGTGGTGTAGGGAAGGAAGACATATCTGTTCTGGTAAGTTTTCTTAAGAATTTTGCAAGGCTGATGTCACCATCTTTATTTATATATGTGATATAAACTGCACATGTGATAACCTAATTTATTATGCAATTTTAGATATCCGTCCTATCCTCCACCACCATTTCATCTCTCCTGGGGTTTATTCTAATAGTCCAAGTCCCAGTGTAGCACCCTAGACACCTTTAAAGAAAAAAAACACACAATAAATCCCAGAAAAGTTTCCCCTTTTCAACTAAAATAACATGGCTTTTCCTTACAAAATTTACACAAAATGGAGATCTTGGTTAGTCTACACGATGTCCTAGACCAGATTTTCTTTCCATAAAACTGTCTGAGCTTTATCTGTAGCCCTGAAGCTTTCTGCCACTGGAAATGAAAGGGTAGACTGCAGAAATATACAGATGTATCATTGGACTCTTATCAGGCAATCATATGACATGTAAAAAAGAGGGAGAGGCATTTCCTGAGATGCTTTCCACATTGCATTATATTTAATCACATTGATTACATCATTGTAGAGATGCTGAAAAGGGGAAGCTTTTTGACTGTATTGTGGTTTCCTGGTATCTGACAATCTAGTGATAAAATGAGTTCAAAACCCATCAGAGCAAATCAATATGTAACTACCTAGAAAGGGCAATTTAACTGTCTGCATCAGATGGTGGTATTGTGCAACTTCTTGTCTGTTCCAGGAAGGCTTTATGTACAGTCACCTTGAATGGGAAAAAAGGAAGCTGTCAACAAGTGACTGTCAAAAATATCAAATATTTTCTTTGCCTCTCTGTACATGCCTGATCCATCAAATCCTATCCATTGCATGAATCAGCCCGCCAAACACTGAAATATAGTGAGCCTCACAGAGTGATACGATGTCTAGCCAGAATAATCTGTCAATTTAACAGTGTATTTTATACCAATATCTAATCAGTTTTTAAAGGTATCTGTTGCTACAGTCAAAGTCTTGCTTTAGATGTGGGCTTTTGCAGAATTCATATTTTTTATCATTTCAACAGATTATACTGATATTTATTTTTAGGCTTTTAATTTTTTTCAATTTACATTTTCACAGTTTTCCAAAATCATGAACTTTAAGCATTTTATTTTTTATTTTTATTTAAATTTTCACAGTGGAAATTATGGAGGGAATCAGGCAACAGGATAGGTGAGACAAGAATTATTTAACAATAACTGATGTTGAGATTGAAATAGTTAAAGCCTTACAATAATTTGAACATGAACTATCCACCACACACACCTAAATATCTATGAAGTAAATGTCCTTAAATTCAGCTCTAATAAGTTTTCAAGGAGCATTTTTCTTACATTGCATATTTTGATTATCATTGATGGAAAAATGTTTTATTTTTTATTTAGAGTGAAATCCATATTTACCATCTTTTAGCACTAAAAATCTAAACTTTCCAAGGTTCTTTATATGCATTGCAATGTTAAACAATTTTACAGTGAGTAATATTATACTGTCATATTTACCACTCCAAAATGGAGAAACTTTGCTAAAGTCTCTCCTTTCTGTTTTCATAGTACACAGTGGCAAAAGAGTGCTAGACAACTCTTTGAATTCTGATCTACATCTATATTTTTAATAAAAACAACAAGGAGTCTGGTGGCACTTTAAAGACTAAAAAAAATTAGGGTATTAAAGCATAAATGTTGTGAACTACAATTCATTTCTTCAGATGAGAAAGAAAGAAAGAAAGAAAAAGAAAAAGCTGATAATTAAATCAGAATAGAATCATAGAATTGGAAGGAATATTAAAAAGTGAAGTCTACTTATCATCTACACTCATGGCAGGGCCAAACAGCATCTACTCCACCCATAACAGGTGTTTGTCTAATGTGCTCATAAAAATTTCTAATGCAGGAGATTACACAACCTCCCTTGCAGCTTGACAAGAACATTTTTCCTAATGTCTAACCTAAATCTTCCTTGCTGCAATCCTATCATCAGAGGTTAAGGAGAATATTTTTCTCCCTCCTCCTTGTAATAACCTTTAGGTAATTGAAAGCTGTTACATCTGCTCTCCATCTTCCCTATTCTAGAATAAACAATCCAATTCTTTCTATCTTCCCTTACAGATCATGTTTTCTAGACCTTTAATCCTTTTTATTGCTTTTCCCTGCACTCTTTCCAATTTGCCCACATCTTTCCTGAAATGTGGCACACACAACTGGACACAATACCCTAGTTGAGGACTAATCAGCATGGAGTAGAACGGAAGAAATACTTCTTGTGTCCTGCTTACAATACTGCTGCTAATACATCCCAGAATTGTGTTTGCTTTTTCTGAAACAGTATTACACTGATTACTCATATTTAGGTTGCAGTCCACTGTGATCTCTAGAAGTCTTGATTGTTCCTTCCTAAGTGAATACTTTGCATTTGTCATTATTGAATTTCATCCTATTTACCAGAGATCATTTCTCCAGATCATTTTGAATTATAATCCTATCCCCAAAAGCATTGGCCAACCCTTCCAGCTCGGTATCATCTGCAAACTTTATACACGTGCTCTTTATGCCATTATCTAAATCTTTGATGAAGATACTGAACAGAACCAGACCAGAACTGATCCTGATGGAATCCCACACAGTATGCCCATCCAGCATGACTGTGAACTATTGATAATGACTCTTTCCAGAATTGTTATCTAACCAGTTATGCACCTCCCTTATAGTTGTTATATCTAAGTTGTATTTTCCTTGTTTGTTAATGAGAAGGTCATGAAAGACTATATCTAAACCCTTTCTAAAGTCTCACTATAACACATCTGCTCATCCACAAGGCTTGTTACCCAGTCAAATAAAGCTGTTAAGTTTCTTTGACATGATTTGTTGTTGACAAATCCATGCAGACTGTTGCTTATCATCTTATTATCTTCTAGATGATTGCAAAATGATTTCAGAATAATTGGCTCCATTATCTTTCCTGGTACAGATGTTAAGCTGATTGGTCTATAATTCCCTGGATTGTCCTGATACTCCTTTTTAGAGATGGGCATTATATTTGCAGTCTTCTGGAATCTCTCCCGTTTTCCATTACTTTTCAAAGATAATAGCTAATGACTCAGATACCTCCTCAATCAGCTCCTTGAGTATTCTAAGATGCATTTCATCAGCCCCTGGTGACTTGAAGACATCTAACTTGTCTAAGTAATTATTCAATTATTATTTTCATATTTTAACTTCTGAACCTATCACATTGGCACTGGCATTCAGTATGTTAGGCATCCAATCACCACTAAACCTCTTTGTGAAAACCAAAACAAATAAAATACAGGACTATGTAGCACTTTAAAGACTAACAAGATGGTTTATTAGATGATGAGCTTTCGTGGGCCAGACCCACTTCCTCAGATCAAATAGTGGAAGAAAGTAGTCACAACCATATATACCAAAGGATACAATTAAAAATGAACACATATGAAAAGGACAAATCACATTTCAGAACAGAAGGGGATGCGGGAAGGAAGGTAAATGTCTGTGAGTTAATGATATTAGAGGTGGGGAAAGGTAGATGTCTGTGAGCTAATGGTCTTAGAGGTGATAATTGGGGAAGCTATCTTTGTAATGGGTAAGGTACAGACATCTACCTTTCCCCACCTCTAATATCATTAACTCACAGACATTTACCTTCCTTCCCACCCCCCCCCCGCATCCCCCTTCTGTTCTGAAATGTGATTTGTCCTTTTCATATGTGTTCATTTTTTTTAATTGTATCCTTTGGTATATATGGTTGTGACTATTTTCTTCCACTATTTGATCTGAGGAAGTGGGTCTGGCCCACGAAAGCTCATCATCTAATAAACCATCTTGTTAGTCTTTAAAGTGCTACATAGTCCTGTATTTTGTTTCAGCTACACCAGACTAACACGGCTACATTTCTATCAAAACAAATAAGTGATTAAGGACTTCTGACATTGCCACATTTTCTGTTATTGTTTTTCCCTCTTCATTAAGTAATGGGTCTGCCTTGTCCTTGCTCTTGCTCTGGCTTCTAATGCATTTGTAGAATGTTTTCTTGTTATCCTTTATTTCTCTGCTAGTTTGAGCACATTTATGTGTTGGCATTTCCATTTTTCCCTTATGTACTAGTATTATTTGTTTATATTCTTTCTTTGTAATTTGACCTAGTTTCCATTTTTTGTAGGACTCTTGACATATGTCCTATCTTTCCAATCTGGTGGAATAGTTTGTTCTTGTGTCCTTAATAATGTCTCTCTGAAAAACTGTCAAGTGTCTTCAACTGTTTTTACTCTTAGACTTACTTCCCATGGGATCTTAGCTACCAACTAACTCCCTGAGTTTGCTAACATCTGCCTTCTTGAAATCTATTGTCTTCATTTTTCTGTTTTCCCTCCTAGCATTCCTTAGAATCATGAACTTTTATCATTTCATGATCACTTTCACCTTAGCTGCTTTTCACTTTCAAATTCCCAACCAGTTCCTCCTAAATCTAGACCAGACTCTCCCTAGTAGTTTTCTCCACCTTCTGAAATTAAAAAAAAAATCTTTCTCCAATAAATTAAAAAATGGGTAATTTGTGCCCAGATGTGTTATTTTCTCAACAGATATCTGAATAATTGAGGTCCCCCATCACCAGCAAGTCTTAAGTTTTGCATTATTTTTTCAGTCCAAGATTTTCCAATTGAAAAGCCTCATTCATCTCCTGGTAAGGTGTTCTGTATTAGAACCTTACCATGACATCACCCTTGTTTCTTACCCTTTTCATCATTCTTGAGAGACTCTCAGAAAGTCTGTCTCCTATTTTCATCTCAACATCATTCCAAGTGTATACATTTTAATATATGAAGCCACATATCCTCCCTTTTTCCCTGCCTATCCTTCCCTTCTCTACCTATTATCTAGTCATGCATATTATCTTACCAAGTCTCTGTGATTCCAACTATGTCATAGAATCACAGAATAATAGAACACTAGGGCTAAGTCTACACTGGCATGATTTTCCGGAAATGCTTAAAACGGAACAGTTTTCCGTTATAAGTATTTCTGGAAAAAGAGCATCTACATTGGCAGGATGCTTTTCCGAAAAGCCCTTTTTCCGAAAGCGCCCGTGGCCAATGTAGACGCAGCTTTCGGAAAAAGCCCGATCGCCATTTTCGCGATCGGGCTTTTTTGAAAAGACTACTGGGCTGTCTACACTGGCCCTTTTCGAACAATTTTCCGGAAAAGGACTTTGCCCGAGCGGGAGCAGCATAGTTTTTCCGGAAAAGCAGCTGATTTCTTACTGTAGATCGTCAGTGCTTTTCCGGAAATTCAAGGGGCCAGTGTAGATAGCTCGCAGCTTATTCCGGAAAAGCGGCTGATTTTCCGGAATAAGTGGCCCAGTGTAGACACAGCCTAGAACTGGAAGGGACCTTGAGAGGTCATCGAGTCCAGTCCCCTGCCCTCACGGCAGTACCAAGCATCATCTAAACCAGAGCTACTCAACATGCGGCCCCCCACAGTGCATTTGTTTGCAGTCCATGGAGTGGTTTGGGTTTATGCAGGGCTCGACACACGGCCTGTGGGTGGGAACCAAAACAAAAAAGTAGTCAATATAATGGTCTTCTGTTGACATGCATTTTAGTAGTAAAATTCCTCAACTGTCATTGCTCATTAAAAGTGCTGTCATATGGGTGGAAATCGGGTAAATATTGCATTTTATTAATATCAGCAGAATTGACTTAAATGGGGCATATGTGTTGTGTAGTCTTGCCTTAATCATTGTATTATGCCCGTCAGTGTGAAAGAAGCTATTTGCATATATTTGCATATACATTTGCATGTATATGCAACCACACTTAAGTTGCAGTCCTCGGCATGTGTTGTGAGTATCATCGTGGCCCCCTGGGGATTCCAAAGTTGAGTAGCCCTGGTCTAGACCATCCCTGATAGTTGTCTATCCAACCTGCTCTTAAATATCTCCAGAAGTGGAGGTTCCACAACCTCACTAGGCAATTTATTCCAGTGTTTAACCACCTTGACAGTTTTTCCTAATGTCCAACTTAAACCTCCTTTGCTTCAGTTTAAGCCCATTGCTTCTTGTGCTATCCTCAGAGGCCAAGGAGAACAATTTGTCTCCCTCCTCTGTGTGACACCCTTTTAGATACTTGAAAACCACTATCATGTCCCCCCTCAGTCTTCTCCTTTCCAAACTAAACAAGCCCAATTCTTTCAGTCTTTCCTAATAGTTCATGTTCGGTAGACCTTTAATCATTCTTGTTACTCTTCTCTGGACCTTCTCCAATTTCTCATTTTGTGCCTTTGACTTTCTAATCTTGCCCCTGCATACCTGTATTGTTTGCTTATATTCATCCTTTGTAATAGTTGTGTTTACTTACTAGCAACAGCGTTCTTCCTGCTTTTTATTTGGAAAAGTTCTTACACATCCATGACTTTCAGTAGGACTTTGAAGTTTTGCATCAGCATAGTCATGAGGTCAGAGAGGTGCCTTTCGATGCGGGCCTTATATACGTCCTTTCTATTAGAGTTGAATCTCATAAAGTTAGTCCTTTAGCTCAAGCAAGGACTTATGCTGCAGTTTCAGGTTTAAAGTTCAGATCCTGTTCTTGACCCCCTATTGATTGGAAAGGAGTGGTGTGCTATTGTTCCAATTAATCAAATTGGTTTTGATTTTTTTCTAAAAGAAGAACCCTAAGAAATTACATACAAAAACTGTATTAAAAAAATTATGCAAGTTGCAAAACTAAGCACTCAAAAGTTGGGAAATGAAGTGTTTAAGGGTGTCTGTGAACCTTACATGACTCTCTTTGTGCATATGCTTTATGATGCATGACCACAAACGACTCTTTCTATAGCATCCTCAGGAAATGAATGAAGTTTGTGCAGTGAATGAAGCTGTTATCTGGAGGATCAATTCCTTATTCACACTAGAAATTGAGGTCGCTGTAAAGCAAGAGATTACAGCAACAGTAGGGATGGTCTTGGTGGTAAAAGATATGTGAATGCCACCAAAGATAACTCACTTCTATTTCTAACTCTGTCACACTGTTCCTGTGTGATACTTGACAAGCCTCCAATGTTTTCACCATAAATTGGGTGCAACTCATTTTTAGGGTTCCCAAGTGGGTCTTGAGTGTTAGAAGCCGTGCACATGTGCAACAGCAGTTGAAGTGAATGAGAGCTATGGATGCTCAGCAATTCCCTCAGTAAGTCAGTGAGAAATGTGCTCTGTCTTGGGAGCCAAGAGGTCCAGAGTTCTAGTTCTAGCTCTACTCCTGATTCTCTGTCTGTCACGAGACAAATCACGGTCTCTCTATCTCAGTTTCCTACCAGTGAACTGAGGATACTACTACTTATTTATCCAACTTATTGGAGTAGTAATGATGTGTGTACCTACAAAATGCAAGTACCCTAAAAATTAGGCTTGAGGTGTCTCAAGATGATGTACTCTTTTCTCCATATTGCCTCCATAATTTTTCCCTACACACACACACACACACACACACACACACACACCAACCCCAAGCTCTGATCCAGAGAGGTGGCCAAGCAGAACTGCAGCATCTCCACCACGGGTCCAGCAGTTCTTGGAGTCCCAAACCCCATCTTCCTCATGCATGACCATTTCCATTGAAAGCACCAAAAGGTTGATGCCAAATTTTCAGGGGACTGGGGTTTTCCATTGCCCCCCTGCTCTGCTTCTCCCTAGAGGCTGGGGATGTTCTGTATCCAGGGTCATCAGAAGGATAGCAAAGGTGTGGAAAGTATGGGGAGGAAACAAGCACATGGGCTCATAATGTCCATGATGGCATTGTGGCTAGGCCAAATTTCTAGCTCTAGTCAGGGTCCAAGTGGGGATTTGGGCCCCCAGTTTGCCCATATTGTATTTCAAGATATGCCTATAAAGCACAGATTTGCTCCTGCGTAGCATATCTTTATGAAATACTCTGAGATCATATATCCCTAAATATCAGGCTGTCAAAGAATTCTTAAATTGTTCCATTTATTAACACTGCTATGCGAAAGGCAAAGTCAACTAACATAAAATGTTAAAGAAACTGAATCCCAGGCAAAAGTTATAATTAGCACACAGTTATGGCTGAAAGAATCTGAGACTCGCTTCTGCTAGAAAATCCCTGAGAACACGGTAAATGTTTGAAAGCCTTCAAATTCAACACACCAGTCTCCATGACATGTTCATGGCTTTCAATTTAGTGGTCTGTCTTTTCCAAGCTACTAAGGATAGTACAGACAGGGAGGGGTTCTAGGAGGAGAATAGGGCAAGTCAGCATCCAAATCTGAGATGGTGTGACTGCAGTTTCTGATTCCCTCACTGGTGTGCAAAGAGCACTGAGGAAAAAGTAGGCAGTCAGAAGAGCAAATCTGTTCCTTGTATGTTAGGGTTTTTTTTAAAGCACTATTTAAAAAATCTTTCATAAACAACACTTCAAAATGTTTGGAGGTTTTATCAACAGCAAAAAATGATACCCTTATTCTGGGCTCAATGGAGAGTAACAAGGAAACTGTTTTTACTAATGCTTTCTTTGTTTTGTTCATTTAGTTGACAGCCTGTTCATTGATGCGTGCATCTCTTTTGGACAATTATTAGTTTCCATTTGTTATTTGTTATATCATTATAGTCAATTAGTAGAGGGTTCAATAAAAAAAAAAACTAAAACACACTACAAGTACTCTCTTTTCCTCTCCATGAGCACTGGTAAGCTGTCCCAGACTTTATAATGGAATGATGTTTTGTCATTCAGACACCTTTCTACAATATATGTTGTTCTGTTAACTGGGACTACATAAAAAATGGCACAGTCTTAACCAGCTGGTCTGCTGCTATTGGAATACATTTTAATGCAGTTTAGTCTAGATTCTACTCCTGCTTGGGCGTCTTTGACAGAACTGCTTACTAAATTCCAGTCAGTAACATTGATGCAAACCTACTATTGGCAATCAGCTTACATGAGTGTCACTGAAGACCAAATATGATCTTCAGAACCTTTAGTACAGGGCCAGAAAAATATGGCCCATGGGTAAGATACAGTTTGCCAAGCCACTGGATCTGGCCTGCAGGCACATTGGGTGCCTCAGTGAGGGTCCATGCCTACCCCACCCCTTCATGCTGCTCAGAAAAGCCAGCTGTGGGGCCCTGTTTGTCTGTGAACAGCTGCAAGCCCAGAGAGAGTGGGGGGAGAAGCTTTGCATGCTGCCTCTTCCCCCAGCACCATTTTGCAGTAACCCTGGCCAGTTTCCAGCTGCTTGTTGGAAGAACAGGCAGCATGCAAAGTATGCCTCTTCCCCAGCCCTCGGGTTTGCAGCTATTTAGACACACATGACCCCACAGTTGGCTGCTCTGAATGGTCTGCCAAGGCATGGAAGACAGGGGAACCTGCTGGGATGCTGGATGGGAGTCACCCTAGTAAGCATCTCCCAGCCAGAGCCTGCCCTGAACCCTATACCCTTCCTTCCCCCAACCCTCTGTTCCTCCCACTCCTCCCACTTTACCCCACATAACCCAAAACCCCTGCCCCCTCCTGTACCTATACCCTCTCCCATACCCTACACCCCAATCCCTTGCCCCAGGTCACAACACTCTCTTGCCCAAGGTCACACCCCAAACCCCACACCCTGGTCCTGCATGACAATCTCTTACCCTAAGCTCCCTTCTGCAACCAACCTCCATCCCAAACCCCACACCTCCTCCATTATTATTATGGAAGAATGCAGACCTTGACCATTTACAAATTCTTGGAGTGGCCTTCCATCAAAAATTATTGCCCAGCCCTGCTTTTGTACTTGTTATGAAGCACAGGAAGAAAATAACTGACTTTGGTTAGGCCTTTAGTGCCAGTAATCACTTTGACAAGTATAACTGATTGTGATACAGTAAACAGACATGCTGATGATGCACAAGAAAGAACAGAATTCATTTCATTCTCTCAGGTATTTTGGCTTTGCAGGGCTAACAGCATTGAATTACATTAAAAACTTATTTTCAGTTCAAAGAGAACAGTTCATCAGGAAAAAGAACTTATTTGTCAATTGAGCATGTTTGATATGGAAATCATTGAGAATCAGGCCCACTGATAGGGACTGTGAAGGGCAAAGAGGGAAATTTCCCATGGGCCCAGGAAGGGTAAAAGAGCCTGGCAGTACCTGGCCACCACAACAGTGCAGCACAGTGCAACTAAGACAGGCTTCCTGCCGCCTACACTCTGTGCCACGTCTGGAAGTGGC
Organism: Rafetus swinhoei; assembly: GCA_019425775.1. Classification (NCBI taxonomy): domain Eukaryota; kingdom Metazoa; phylum Chordata; order Testudines; family Trionychidae; genus Rafetus; species Rafetus swinhoei. The sequence continues at coordinate 124,542,100 of CM033424.1, forward strand.
AGGCACTCCCTTGTGCCCCACGGGATGGGAGAAGGGGCTCCACATGCTGTTCCAGGCCCGAGTACTGATTCTACAGATCCCATTGTCCGGGAATTTCATCCAATGGGAGCTGCAGGGGCAGTGCCTGTGAGCAGTGGCTCTCAGAGTTCTCCGGGCCCCCTGCCTAAGAGCTGCTGCCAGTTACTTTTGGGAGCCTCCCAAAGTAAGCGCCAACCCTGACCCTCTCCAGACTAATCCAGTCTTCCAGAAAGATATCTACTGTTGCTTTGTAGACTTAAAGTTACCCCCTCACACTCACATTCACAGTTTGCCCTCAGGAAGGAAGTCCCTCACAGAACCCTTATGAGTCATGCATTAGAACGCCACTAGGGGCACCTATCAACATTTAGTGTACGTCTATACTGCATGCTTATTTCGGAAAAAAACTATTCCAAAAGTTTTCTTCCACAATAGCTTATTTCGAAGTAGAGCATCCACACTATAGGGAAGCCTCAAAATTAGTCTGAGGCAGGCTCCCTTAGGCTACATCTAGACTGCAGGCTTCTTTCAGAAGAAGCTTTTCCAGAAGAGATCTTCCAAAAAAACTTCTTCCGAAAGAGCATGTCCACACTGCCAAAGCACATCAAAAAAGCGATCTGCTTTTTTGAAAGATAGCACCCACACTGAATGGATTTAATGCTATCTTGCATTTAAGCTGTGATTACTATGGATGGAACGTGTGCTTTTTCCTCTTTCCTCTTCTTCTGAAAGAACTCCCTCTTCCTCATCCACACACACCTTTTTCCAAAAGAGCTCTTTGGGGAAAAGGCTTCTTCCTTATAGAAAGAGGATTACCAATGCCAGAAAAAAACCTCTGTTATTTCAATTTTCTTTTGAAAGTACACAATTATAGTATGGACGTAATTGAAATTTTTTCAGAAAAACTGTCTTTTTTTCCGAAAAAACTCTTTAGTGGAGATATAGCGCATCCACATTAAGGATATCTCGATTTAGAGCCGCAGGAGGCACTGGGGAAGAATAACTTGGAATGGTCCTGGTGAGGGGCTATTTCAATATAGCAGCAGCAGAGCGTCCACACATACCCTCTTCTGAAATAGCTTTTTTGGAAGAGGCATTATTCCTCATGGAATGAGGTTTACCAACAACAGAAAAAGCCCTCCATTATTTCAATTTTATTTTGAAATAATGCAATTGTGTGTGGACGCTAGTATTACTTTTCCGGAATAACAGTCGTTATTCCAGAATAAGTGTGCTGTATAGACACACCGTTAGTCTGGCCTCTTGCATAACAGTCTGTAGAATTTCACTCACTAAATTTCTGCACTGAAGGAATCTTTTAGAGAGACATTTTAAATTTACAATTTCTATGTGCTGATGAATTTACCACTTCCCATAGTGCCTTATTCCTGTCACTGATTAAAGTAACTGTTTGATACTGTGCCATGATTTGATCATTTCAAAATGGTGAAGAAATGCAGGGATTGTTCTAATGTCTAGTAAGCCTGGATTCTAAGACTTGGGACAGTCAAATCAAAATTTAGACCGTTTCATGAAACACTGATGTATTAGTACAGTAGGTTCAGGGACATATTCATGGAAACTATTAAAGAAGAGAAAACCCAGTGCTCTAGGATGCGATTCTCAGAGAGTAGGGAAAAGAAATGAACCAGCCACATCACCAGGCTTGTCCCAGAGACCCTACAATCTTGAGTGTAGGTGAAAAAGAGAGCCAGCTGAATGAGGAAACTGGAAGCCAAGGAGAAAACTGATCTCCAGAGTCCCATCCTTAGAATGTAGAAGGGAGAAAGTAGCGTGAGCAAGTGAATTCACTAAGGGTATGTTTACACTAGCCCCCTAGTTCGAACTTTGGAGGCTAATGTAGGCATTCGAACTTGCAAACGAAGCCCGGGATTTAAATATCCGGCTTTATTTGCATGTTCCATCTGTCACCATTTTTAAATGTTACTAGTCCAGACTAACTCCTCACGGTTACACGCGGCAGTTAAATCGGTAATTCGAACTAAGTCCTTAGTTCGAATTACCTGTTACACCTCATTCCAGGAGAAGTAAGGCACCAACCAAGGACTTAGTTCGAATTACCGCTTAACTGCTGCGTAGCCGCGGCAGTTAGTCTGGACTAGTGGCATTTAAAAATGGCGACTGGACGGGAACATGCAAATAAAGCCTGGGATATTTAAATCCCGGGTTTCGTTTGCAAGTTCGAATGCCTACATTAGCCTCCCTAGTTCGAACTAGGGGGCTAGTGTAGACATACCCTAAAAGTTGTGGTCATCAGAAGAATTCAGAAATTCCTGAGGAAGCCCTTCAGCCACTCCAAATATAAAGGAAATGTATCCCTCCCCTAGCAGCACAACTACCACTGGCACCTTGAGGCAGGAATTACCAGCATATTTCACAAAACAGTACTCTAGAGAATTTATAACATTGGTATGCTGTACACAAGAACCATATGCTGGAAAACAGAAGATAAGAAAAGTAAATGTCATTTCCTTTCTTTAATATACAGTCACTTAGGTTACCATCACACATGGATTGGAGGTATTTAATTAAAAAGTTAGTACTGATGTCACAAATCAGGTCAAGTAAATATATTACTATTTACTGCATACATAAAACTTTTGCTTAAATACATAGGAATAGGAAATTAAAGCAAACCAGATACTGCCACTGCTATCCAGACTGAAGACATACTGCACTTAGTAAGCTGTCTTTAGACTTTTAAATTAGTTAAAATGTTAATGCAGTGGAATATTGGCTGCTGCTACAGTATCATTGCCTGCTTTAAATTTCAAGGGCAGATATAAAATCTTACAGTAGGAACATTTGCTTATTTCCTACCTGTCACTAGATGTCAAGATATTTTCTGTGAGGCTTCTGGATTGGCTATTGTATCACAAACTGTTATTTAAATTGTTTGTTATCTTTATTTGTGATGGGATTTTAATTAATTTCTCATCATTTGTAGACCATGTCTCTGTCCTCTATCATTTTCCTGGGCAGATTTACCCTGAAAAGAAGAATGTGAACAACCATAAAGGAGTATTGGGTAGTGGTTATGTCACAGGACTGAGATTAGGGACCACCTCATCTCTCTATCAATGCAAAAGTATGCAAACTTGTTTGAAAAATCTATGCTATGGAGCATCCACACTAAACTCTAAATAACCCCTTTGTGGTCTGAATATGAATTTTCTATGCAGTCTGTGGCTTTAAGGATACCATGGATGGGTGAACACCAAAGACACTCTACTTAGCTGCATTTTTGGCCAACATCCATTTCACTAAATTTCTTGGCTTTCAAATGATCTAATATAATTCCATGTAAAGTGAATTTCTATATCTTCACTGTACTAACTAAAGTGTTAAATGTGGAAGTATATACCTATCATAACTCTTTTGTCCTAAATCACGAGAAAACCAGCATTATAAAGGTAAATGAAGGGTATGTCTACTCTATGGAGACTATATTGATATAGCTATATTTGCACAGCTATATTATCATAGCCACTCACTGTAGATGGTCCCCCCTCCCACGTTTACAGGAACACCACCTCCCGATATGAAATTAGCTATGACAAAGGAAACTCTCTTCAGTTGACATAGCTGCATCTACATTGTGACTTATGTTGATATAGTTACATGTAACACAGAGAGAGGCAGGAAATATGACCTAGTGATTAGAAGTGGACGTGGGACTATCAGTGAGGTAGCTGCCCCTCTATTCAGTGATCTGAAAAGTCCCAGGGCTCCAGGCCACTGCTGGTGCTACCTTGACCTTGGCAGCAGCTAGACTCCCAGGCCCTTTAAGTCATCTCCAGAGCTTTCAGTGGTGAATGCCCTGCAACCCTGGCAATCTTGAAGGGCTACTTGGAGAAGGCTAGGTCCCCCCCACCTATCCCCTCTGCCTGAGGACCCAGCAGAGCCAGCTCCCCGCCAGGGCCAGCAAAGTTTCTCATGAGTCCTGCTGGGAGCCAGCCACAATCATGACATTATACTGGTGACTCACCAGTGGCGAGGCTGTTTTTCACATTTTTGTTTTTACTGACATGGCTATACCAGTATAATTGTTCAGAGTAGGCCAAGCCTAAAACTCCCTCCACCGCACTGCAGAAATGTGTGTATGCTAAAAGGTGGATTAGCACTTAACCTTAAATGTACTGGGAACCAGGAGACTGAATGTAATGTGCTTGGGAAAAAAAATATCCATCTGAATTGACTGACCTTGTTCAAATATATAAATTGTGCATGAAGTATAAATGAGCAGAGATGTGCTGAGATGACTGAGCTGAGGGTTCAGCAATACCATAATTACTAGTATTCTTGGTATGCAAAGACAAAACCAAATCCATCCTTGGTTTGGGCGTTAGCTTCATTTTCCATAGAATATTTTTTTCAGTTTCCATGATTCCCTTACTGATGTGTGATAGCTTCAACCCGAAATAATAATCTGCTTTTACGCTTTAATTATTTATTGTTTTGCTTCCATGACCAGGGAGAGAATAAAATAAACTGATTGCAAGTCCCAAGCTCCTTCTCACAAATGATTTTATGAGAGCACACAATGAAACACACCCAGAACTGCCAGAAAAAGAGCATGCAGCAGCAACAGGGGTGCTGGGAAATTTTTTAGAGTGAGGCTGCTGTGAGCCATTGAATCAGACTATAAATTCTGTGTATAATGTGGATTCCACTTCAGATCAGGGGGTATTGCAGCACCCCTTGAATCCCTAGTTCCAGCACTTATGTGCAGCAAGCCAGCCCTCTTCCCTTCCTGCCAACAAAAATCCCCTAACCCACTCGCTATTCAGCATCTTTGGAAAAGGAATCAGGGCAATTTTCAATCTCTCTTCCCCTCTCCCAGGTCTTTTGCAGCTTCTCCCTATGGTCTGTCAGAGAAAGAACAGGGATCATCTTCCTCCCCAACCATAGCTGACCAGAGGGGATGGTAGGCTTCTTTTTTCTCCCTAACGTAACAGAGTCTTCTCTCAACTGTTTTCTGATGAAACCGTATGGGCTCAGGAAATCCCAGAGCCTAGGAACAGGAAGAGTGAAGACAACCATAAAACTTTTCAAAAAGCATCTAATAGCGAATAGAGGCAGTGGGCAAATGGAGTGGGACAATCTAAGGGGTGGGAAGGAAAGCTGTATGGGGTGGAGTCAGAGGAAGTCAGACCTGGTGGATCCAAAATTAGGGTCTGGGATGAAAACAATGAAATTGCAGTGTATACAGGCAAAGTAAAAAGCTTTTAGAACCAAGTTGTATCTGCCACCATGCAGGATATGTCTAATGCTCTCTTTGTGCACCCTCCGCACCCTTTTCTCTTTCCTTCAGCAGCATCAAGTTATCTGCTTTTCATCCCATTTCACAAAAGAGCAGGTCTCCCTTCTAAACTTCCATGACTAAATCAAGATTCTCTATTTGTCCATGACAATTTTTTATCCACAAGTGGCTTCTCTAGAAGAGTTAGGTTCTTCTTTCCCTTTTCAGCTGTGATAGGAGTGGAACAGAAGTGAATTGCAGATGACATGTTCAGATTCAGGTGAAGCTTGGCAATTTTGGATTCGGGTAAATATTTGTAAATTTAGTTAGATAATTTGTGTCTACTGGAAGTCTAGGTACTGGTTCTCCTGTCACTTGCATTATGCCAGCATAACTCCATGAGTTACTCCTCAGGTAAACAGGCATAAATCAGCTGATAATCAGGTCCTTACAGTTTGAGTAAGGAAAGAAAAACAGGCGAATACTTCCTTGCCCCTCTTTAATTGGTCTGTCTCCTTCTTCAACACCAACCTTCTGTGGCCATATTGCTGTCTTTTTCTTTCTATACCCTGACTTCTCCTTCAGTGTGCTAGACTTACTTTTCCTCCTTCAGCAATATCAACACCTTTTTTTTCCCTTCACCCATTGTAAGTAAAGTACTTTTTAAAAAATTCTTGCACAGTAACAATACATATGGAGAAAATAACTCATATTGCTGTTGTCCAGACTCTTATGACTATGTGACTACTATTGGCTTATCAGTATGGAGATAATGGTAAAGCTAGAGCTAAAGCAGTAGTAGCTGATGTAGAAAGAATATGACATTAATATGAGGCCAACTGCTGAGATCCTTTTGCTCTCATTTATATTGGAAATAGTAATATTCCTAGTAAGATAATAGTGACTGGGGTCAACTACATACAGATTTTTTTCCAAAAGCAGCAACTTTTTTATATTATTGTGGCATGTGAATTTCCCATATTGCAGAAAGAGACAGACTAGAAAATATAATTTGAAATGTGTGCTTCTCCCATTTAAATGTGGATGGGGTATAGTTTCAGGAGGAATTTCCATATTTTCAAAGCATGCTCAATTATACTATCAGCTAATTCCCTCTACCATAAATGACTTTCTGACTAACAATCATTAAGAGAAAGTCACACCGAGGATGCATCTAAGTAGCCACTTAGGAGACCTATAGAAAAAAATGTGCATAATAATCAGAATAATATTAATAAAAACAGAATAGGGTCCTTAAAGTGTAGTGTCTTGGCTATGTCTTATATTCAGACATATTTCAAATGAGAGTGCATTGCATGTTAAATGAATTGGTAAAATCATTTGGTATCAGGAGTGAATGCTATCTCCCCTGCAGTTTTATTTACCTGTTTTCTTTTTTTAGGATGTTGAAGCTCCTTGCAGAACTAAAGTTAGTCACAGAGATTTTAAAACCTACAACTTATGACATTAAAAGTTAGACACCTGGCAATTAATCTTTTAGTCCCTATGGTGTTTTCAATTACTGAAAACATTGACTAGTAAAAAAGAATCATGTAGAAGAAAACAAAGCTGTATATTCTTACGGGGATGAATTTGTTCTACTGATAAATGTCAGAGCTGAATATTTTAATCAAACTTTAGTTACTTCAACTAAAAATTATACCAATTTTAATGCATTAGGGATCTTTTGTGTTTGTTTTTATGGACATACACAAACCATGTACACATGTGAACGTACAGACACAGAGCACACCAAATCTGCAAAAATTTCTGCATTATACACTTATACATCAGGGATGACATTTACATTGGGCTTAACACTATTCCTGTTGACATCAAAGGGAACAGGATTTGGCTAATTATTTTCTTGTTATTATTACTTGGTTTTAGTAAAAAAGTATGTCTGAATAGTAGCTTGACAATCCTTGTGTTTGTAACAGATACATATTTCAAACCCTATTTGTATGTGACCCAGTGTGTGTTTCCTTTGGCACAACTGAATCTTGAAATGTTGGTGAACTATTTTCAATTTCAATTTTCAAACAGCTAAATATTTTTGTGGAAAATACACCATAATCTGATATTCATGCAGAAATCATTATGTGGATTAGTGAAAATTAAATTAGAGTACATTGGTATAATTTAATTTATAACTAGGTTCATTTGGCTATGAAGATGTACAATACTACTACCACTGCAACCACTATAACAAAAAGTATTGCAGTACATTTTGCATTTAGATGATAATGGTTGCACTGCTCCATTTTACAAAATCTGTATTTTATGTCAATAAGGAAACCAGAAAACTGTTAAATAAAAACAACACAATGGTGATATCTAAAATTATCATACTTCAAGTTTCCTATGTATTATATCACAAGCAGATGAATTTTCCAGAATTTAGAAAGTAGAAAGATTTTTAATATTTGTGAAAAAACAAAGATGCACAAGGCTATGATGGTGATGCAGATTTCTTTACTAGTAGATTTACTGTCAGGCCAATGCCAATGCAATATGGAACCTTTTATCACAGTCTGCAAGTTCAAACCTAGCCCCAAATCAGTAATGTCTGGGCATCAAATACTGCGTGGTAGTCTACATGAAATGAGCAATTTCTCACCTTACAATTCTTAGTGTGCAGGTAGGTTCTAAAACCAAAATCACTTGAAACGGATTCACAGCTGCATGTGTAGTTTCAGAGAAAAAGGGCAAGGAAACTATTCTGTTATTGAGGGGGTCAAAGGACACCACGAAGGCAGTCCGAGTGAATGTAAAAAGTTGCTGTCAATGCTGTACCTGATTTTAAAAAAAAATGGATAGAGGACTTTATCCTTAAGGATGGGCACACATTTTATAAACTTAGAGTTAACTTTAAGAAGGGGGAAAGTAGCTTGCTTCAGTTGCTGTTTTAACATGGGATTCATGCAAAGGACTAGTTAATGTCATTTTATCTTTACTTAAGTATGTTTTTGACTATAGAAAATTTTAGTTTGGTGTAAATACTTCTTGTGATGCTTACAATAGCTGAGTCGTAAAATAGAATGGGTTAAAATCTGGAATTTCTATTCTGGGGAAATTATGACAATTCAAAATTTGTTTTCCTTTGGAATTAGAATAAAAAACAAACCAAAAAAGGTCCTGTAAAATTTATTTTTCCATTTTGTGTTTCAAGTCAAAACATTTTATTTTAGTAAAATCAAAATGTTTCATTCAAACTTCAGATACTTTTTATTTTATATTATACTATCACTTAATAAAATAGTTTAAAATATTAAAAATTAGAATGGAACATTTTCATTGTATTGAAATGCAACATTTCAATAAACATTTCAAAAAATGTCATTTGAAATAAAAAATCAAAACAGTCCAGGTGAACATTTTGATCTTATTCAAATGATATTTCTAAACAAAATTGTTGATGTTAGAACATTAACCGCCCCCACCCCCCCAAAAAAAACAACTTTTAAGAGAATGGCATTTTCCAATGGAAAAGTAGCCCATTAGAAAATTATGGAACAACTATAAAAATAATACACTACTCATAATCACAGCTATAAGAAACTACAAAATAAAATGTACAACCAGGTAAAATTGTTTTGCTTTTGGGGCTTTGTAATGAAAACAAAACTGTCTGGTAACGTCTACACTAGCTCGTTAGTTCGAGCTAGGTAGGGTAATTAGGGCAAGCAGAATTGCAAAGGAAGCCCGGGATTTAAATATCCCGGGCTTCATTTGCATGTTCCCAGGAGCCGCCATTTTTAAATCCCCCTTAGTCCGAACTCCGTGCCCACGACTACACGCGGCACGGAGTAGGTAGTTCGAATTAAAGATCCTAATTCGAACTACCGTTACTCCTCGAATTAAAGATCCTAGTTTGAATTAAAGATCCTAATTCGAATTACCATTACTCCTCGTGGAATGAGGAGTAATGGTAGTTCGAATTAGGATCTCTAATTCGAACTACCTACTCCGTGCCGTGTGTAGCCGCGGGCACGGAGTTCAGACTAAGGGGGATTTAAAAATGGCGACGCCCAGGAACATGCAAATGAAGCCCGGGATATTTAAATCCCGGGCTTCCTTTGCAACTCTGCTTGCCCTAATTACCCTACCTAGCTCGAACTAACGAGCTACTGTAGACGTACCCTCTTAGTGCTTCTTATAAATATTTTAATAAGTTTCTGAATCTTCACATGAAATTCCTATGCTTCATAAAAAAAGTTTAAAGAATTGATGGGCATTCCTTAAAATAGTTCCTAGTAGAGGTATAGTGTAATCATGCAATTGCCCATGAATTTTTATATATAGTATATGCAAGCTATTTAAATCTCTTCTTTCTTTATAAGCATTTTCACAATAATATATCTGAAAGTACTACAAATTACCTGAAGATCATGAAACTAATGTTTTGCCTGCATATTGCCTTCTGCTATGACCTCCTTTAGGTTTTACCTACTAAGAAGAGTTGGATGGAAGATACCTAAAAACACTTTGTTGCTCCAGGATGTGGTGATAGCGATTGTCTGACTCAGTATTGAACTAATGACCATGAAAACTGTTGCAGACTACTGTATTTGCTGTATTCTAGGCAAGGTGTAAGGCTGAGGTTCAGATAACTTCAGGCTATTTAAAAAGCCCTAAGACCCTTTTTAAAAGAGGAGAAATATTAAATCATTAAAAGCTGCAATTGGGTAATTGCATTATCTCTATTTAAACATCTCCCTATAGTCTCAGAGCAATACTATATTTGTAGAGCTGCCTGGGGAAAAGACACCCAAGTCCACAAACAATCACGATTTTGGAATTTTTTCTTCAAAGTGGTACAAATCTATAAAATCTCTTGTCTGTGTGTAAGTGCATGTGTACCTGTAAGTCTATAATATTTTGTTTTATGAACACTAAGGCCTTCCCACAGTGGAACCATTTTTATGTTTCTAAAACGACACATGCGCTCTGGCTTCCAGGTTCCTCAGGAATTTAGGAATTTGAACTTCCAGGGTTATCAACTTCTCCTCTCAAGAAGGTAATTAAGGAGATATGGAGCCTGGAAGCACAAGAATCAATAGCTCCCAACTTCCTCACCACAGGATCTGCCAATACACTAGATAAGTGGACCAGTGGACTAGAATCCATGCAGGTGTTCATCAGTTTCAGTTTGGCAAATTGGCATTTTTCCAAAAGAAAAACACTCCAGTGGAAATTCCCAAACAAATGTATTTATTTGACTTATGTATTTAGTGTGAACAATGTGTTGAGCTTTTTGAAAACATAGAGGAAGACAATAGTTTATCACCTACTGTTCTTGAAAATTGTATCATATATAGTGGGGACCTGGAAGTGGGGCAGGAAATCATTAACTCAGATGAATCTCAAGAAAAAATGGAATAGAACACTAAGGTTTTTCAGTTTGAACTTTTACATGTGCTGTTAAGAATTTCAGAAGCTCTAATCCTTAAAACCAATCTGTTCATCACTTGTATAAAGCAACTGGTTCTATTCTACACATAAATACTAGTTTTATCTTACAAAAAGAAACTTGAGAGTTTTAGATTTCTCTCATCTTCAATAAAGAGACTTTTCTGGGTTTCTGGACAGACTGTTGAAAGACACATCATTTTTGTTATCATTGGGTTATTATAAATGTTACTCTATTATCTTCTATATCCCCTCGTGTCCTTATGAATTTGTTTAGAGATATTTTATGTGTGTGATTGAGTCTCAAATTTGTAATTTTTCCAACAGTGAGACAGAAGATAACCACTGCTGACCCCAATTACAGTCAAGATTTGTACAGACTTATTCATATATGCTGAATGATTTGGTCTGTAATAACAATACATATATTTATAGAATTCTTCTTTTCTACCTCCCTGAAGCTACACACTGACCAAGATAAAGGAGATGGAAATTTAAAATACATATTAACAGGAGATGGGGCTGGCAGTCTGTTCATTATAGATGAAAATACAGGAGATATTCATGCTGCAAAGAAATTGGACCGAGAAGAAAAGTCCCTGTATGTGCTACGTGCCAAGGCTATAGATAGAAAGACTGGAAGACAAGTGGAGCCCGAATCTGAATTTATTATTAAAATCCACGATATCAATGACAATGAACCAAAGTTTACAAAGGACATGTACATCGCCAGTGTTCCTGAAATGTCTGGAGTTGGTAGGTATAACTTATCCTTACATAAAATATAAAAGGGCTTTTGGGGATTCAAGGATAAAAGTCACTCCTCCTGAGGAGTACTGAGAGGTTATTATATGGTGTATTTAAACAGTAATACATGATGCTGTGACTATCCATTCAATAACTCCTGTGTTCAGGAATGTATCATTACTGAGCAGAAATGTGGCTTTGCTTATTTGTTTCATCTTCATCTACTTTTTATGCCTTTTTTCATACCATGGGCTTCTGAATATCTGTTTTAAATTTATCACAGCCAAATGGGAATGTATAAACAATGGTCTTCCATTTGCACTTCTATCACATGTTCAACTAGTGTTGTATGGGAATAAATATTCCAGTCAATTGGACATCTCTGCATCTTTACACATAATAATCTATAAATCTGTAAGTAAATAAATAATGTATGTATCGAAGTGTTCATAGTAATACCTCAAGCTCATTTTGCTCATTTTCTCCTGCACAAAAACATTCCACCTGGCTCTCTTTGTCTAGATGTAAAGATATATGGCAGAGGGGGTAGAGGAGAGAATTACCATTTCAGTCTCAGAAGATTTTTTTAAATGCAGTAAATGTTTTACAGCTCTTTCCAATGGCAGCATTGAAAACCAAAACGTGAAGTGCTTGTAAGTAGCAGGGTGAGGAATATATTCTCAAAAGAAAATAATTCTCTGTTCTTTGTTTATGTAATGTAATGCTTTAGCCATTATCTAACAGCATGCTACTATAAGCATCCATCAGAAGCTGTCATAATTGCCTGAGAGTCTCATTGTTTCTCAGATAGAGATAATCTCTCCAGCAGAGATGGGCAGATATAAAGCACACATATGAAGTAGGGCAACTAATTGTTGTGGATTTATCTGTTGCTTAATCACCATCATTTAAAATCATGATCTGTAGGATCAGCTCTGCAAAATGGCATTGCTGAGAGTGACAATAAAGTACCAATAAGCATTTCTGACAGATACATATGTTCTCAAAATAACATCAAGAACCTCACTGCTGGCATTGGCAGAAGTAGTACAAGTACGACAGCATTAAACCAAATCTCATTTTGTTGACATGAAGGGGAAATTCTTGAATTATTTTATAAGCTATAATGAATACCAATAATAGTCCTCAAAGAAAGATAAACAATAGGAAATAAACAGAATTACTTCCAACTGTGTGGTCAGATTTATTTTGATAACATTTTGTAATGAAAAAGGTTTTGACAACATCTCTATAGTTTTTCATTTAAAGTTTATTTGAAAAGAAAAATCTTTCCTGGGATTCTTAGACATCAAAAAATGAAGTGCCAAGTTCTGATCTCATATACATCAGTACAACCCCATTAAAATCAGTAGGAAATGTTAGAGATCAGAAATGGATCCAGTTTCTTGGCAGTGGAAGCTGCTGCCAATAAAATATCCAGAGACTATAGTGATGGTGGTAATATAAATATAAATTCATGTGACTACAGTAGCTAGGACTCTAAGAGTATGTCTAGACTACATGGCTCCATCGACGGAGCCATGTAGATGAGTTTACTAGACATAGCAAAATAAAGCGGCGATTTAAATAATCGCCGCTTCATTTACATTAAAATGGCTGCCGTGCTGTGCTGATGATCAGCTGATCGGCACAGTGGGGCAGTCTAGAAGCGCCGCGGTCAACAAGGAAAGTCTTTGTCGACCGCTCCGGCATGCCTCGTGAAATGAGGTTTACCGGTGCGGTCGACAAAGGCTTCCCTTGTCGACCACGGCGCGTCTAGACTTCCCCGCTGTGCTGATCAACTGATCGTCGGCACAGAGCGGCAGCCATTTTAATGTAAATGAAGCAGCGATTATTTAAATTGCTGCTTCATTTTGCTATGTCTAGTAAACTCATCTACATGGTTCCGTCGACGGAGCCATGTAGTCTAGACATACCCTAAGAATGACTATGGCAGAACGAGCACATGGCAGTAAGGGTTATAGCCCACCTAATTAATTGTTTGTGGAATGAAGTAAAATCAGTTGAAAATATACAAAGTTTATTGTGCATAGTGATACTCTCTGACATCTTGGACCTTATCTGTTCATATTAAGGTTTAGAGAACACACTAATGTTATCATTCTAGGGATGTTAACTAATCAAATAGTCAATGGGATTTCCATTGACTATTCGATTAGTCAATAAGGGCACCTCTGCCTTGAAATGTATCAAGAGTCCTGCCAGGCTCTTGCTACAATTGAAAAGTGGAAGCCCCGCAGGGAGCTTGGGACCAGCGGGGAACTGGTCCCATGTTCCCTGCCACGCCTGAGCCTTTGAAATGTACAAGAGCCCTGGCTGGGCTCTTGTACATTTCAAAAGGAAGCCCCGCAGGGAGCCCGGGGCCAGCAGGGGGAGTATATTATAGTCAGCATTACTTAGTAGTTCAGCTATGGTTACCCCTAGAGTTAACTTCCTTTTGCTACCTAGAGCTAAGTTAAAACCAACATCTCCTGTCAGGAGCTTAAGACTTAGCTGATCCAAGAATCAGCATTTAAGGCATCAAGAAATGCTATATCCTGACATGATATTTGACAAGCTGATATTAAAATACTTTAAATCACCCACTACTGATAGCAGATTAGACTTTTTTATGCTTCCATCTCCTTTAGTATTGGGCATCTCATCTTTCTTTGCTGTCTGTAATATCCAATTAGTATGATTATTATACCTGGCAATTTTCTGCTGAAATATCTTTTTAGACAGAAACAAAGGGTCAAGGTTTCTCCCTGTTTTTTATCTTGCTCCTTTGCTTGTATTCCTGCTACATGAGATCCACATAGATACTACTGTATTTTCCACTTAGGCTACATCTAGACTGCATCCCTCTGTCGACAGAGGGATGCAAATTAAGCAAGTTGAAATTGCTAATGAAGCAGGGATTTAAATATCCCACGCTTCATTAGCATAAACATGGCCAGCACTTTTTTCGAAATGGAGCTTTTTCGAAAAACGGCAGTCGAGATGCGGATGTGTCAAAAATAAACCCTTTTTCAACAGACCCTTAAACCTCATTTTTTGAGGAATACAGGATCTATCGAAAAAGGGTTTATTTTCAACAGATCTGCGTCTGGACTGCCTTTTTTTCCCGAAAAAGCTCTGTTTAAAAAAAAAGCGGTGGCCATGTTTAAGCTAATGAAGTGCGGGATATTTAAATCCCTGCTTCATTAGCAATTTCAACGTGCCTAATCTACATCTCTCTGTCGACAGAGAGGTGTAGTGTAGACACAGCCTTAGAAATATCTCATTAAATTCTATGGAACCTTTTATACATAGTGTCAGAGGGGTAGCCGTGTTAGTCTGAATCTCCATAAACAAGAAGAAGTCCTGTGGCACCTTATAGACTAACAGATTTATTGGAGCATAAGCTTTCGTGGGCAAAGACCCAGTTCGTCAGATGCATGTAGTGAAAATTCCAGAGGCAGGTATAAATATACAGGCACATGAAAAGAAAGGAGTACCAATCAAGGGGAAGGCCAGAGATAAGGGGGTAAATTCAGTCAGGGAGGATGTGGCCCACTTCTAGCAGCTGATGTGGACGTGTGAACACCAACAGAGGAGAAACTGCTTTTGTAGTTGGCTAGCTTTGTTTAACCCTAAATTGGTAGTGTCAAATTTGCAAATGAATTGTAGCTCTGCAGTTTCTCTTTGGAGTCTGTTTTTGAAGTTTTTTTGTTGCAGGATGGCTACTTTTAAATCTGCTACTGTGTGTCCTGAGAGATTGAAGTGTTCTCCTACAGGTTTTTGTATGTTACCATTCCTGATATCTGATTTGTGTCAGTTTATTCTTTTACGTAGGGACTGTTCAGTTTGGCCAATGTACATGGCAGAGGGGCATTGCTGGCACATGATGGCATATATTACATTGGTAGATGTGCAGGTGAATGAGCCCGTGTTGGAGGAGAGAGGGAGGAGGCTGTGTGGTTGAGGGGGGAGGGGCTGCGGGATGCAAAGTGATGTCACTCTGTTGTCCCGCTGGAAAAACTTTATTCGAGGTATAGTAAGATAAAATAAGATTAGGATGGAATATAGGAATTACAGACCATGGAATATAGGAAATACAGACCAGTGAGTCTTCTCAATACTATGCAAACTCATTCAAATACAAATGTAGAAGAGTTTAAAAAAACCCTAAACTAACATGACACAATAGGGACAAGCTTACAGTTTCAGTAAAGGCAAATCAAAACAAAATGCTTGGATGTATAAGTAATGGGACAGAAAATGAAAACTGAAGTTCTGAAAAAATTATTATAATCACACTATAAATCAATGGTTGTCAAAGCAATGAGGATTAAGTTTTGTCACCTAGAAAGTCACAGAGTTTTTCTATTGATTTCAATGTAGCTCTTGTTTCATCCCTGGAATACTCTGTTCTGGTCAGCCAGTCTCCTTAGAGACTCCTGCAGAAAAAGAATTCAGAGATGGGAGATGGAAATGAGCAAAGACTTGGGGAAAATTCTACAGGCAGAGAAACTGAAAAGAGTGTCTCTCCAATGGGGCCAGTACTTCACACAAGGATAGCTCAGTTTCTATAGTAGACAGTGAATGTATTTGAAATAATGAATGACTCAAATGAGACACATTGAGTAATGGTATTTAACTTTTCTCATAATACCAAAGCAAAGGGAAAAAAATTGAAAGGAGGAAACTTAAAGAATAAGAGAGTTACATATGTATTTGAACAGAGTACAGTTAAACTGGGAATCCTCTACTAGGCACCAGTAGCTTACAGGGGCTGAAAAGAAACTTCCCCTAAGGACATGCATTTCATTATTGCCTTTCTGGGGATTTTTGCACCTTACTCTGAACCTTTGATTACTTAGCTGCTGTCAGAGATAGTACACCATACTGGAAGAAACAATTGCCAGATCTTGAATGGCAATTTCTATATTCCAAACAACACAAAAGACTGATGTTGTCCTTTTATGAATAAACTATTCTGCTCCTACATAGAAGGAAGTGATTATTATTTGTACTACATTAGAAATCGGAAATATGACAAGAAAAGAATTCTCTTTTACAAAAACATGTAGTACTTTCCAACCTGCATAATCAAAAGGTTTCTTAAATACATACTGGAAATCGAAAATAAATTCAGCAACATAATTTCAACTAAGGTTTTTCAAGAACAACCTTTAAAGGAAAAGGTAAAATATAGGTTATACAGGTTTTTTGTAACTATTCTATGGTCTCCTTACCTTTCAAGATCACAGATATAAGTTATGTTTATCAAAGAGAAGGTCAACATGAAAGTGACTTTTCTGAGCTTTTTTTAAAAAGTGTTGATTTGAAGGAAGTTGTGAAAATGCAAGTTAGCAGTAGAGACAGTAAAATGGTTGGAAATAAATTGTGTTTTGACCATGGTCAATATTATTCATTTCTCTACCTGCCATCTTAATGTCAGCAGGAAAAGTTTTCTATTCTTCCTTATTAACAATCCCCAATATGTAGCTGGTAAACATCCTTTGCAATATATTTTTAATCTTTAAATTGACTTCATTTTCCTAATAAGAAAAGGTGCAATATTAAGTCAGACTCTATTCATTTATCATTCAGCTCCATTTGTTTATGTCAAATTGAACTGATGAAACTGAGTGCTTTCTCTCTTTATACACATACCCCACACCCACAAGGAGGGTATGTCTATACTTGCACCCTGTTTCGAGAGAGGGATGCAAATGAAGACATTCGAAATTGCAAATGAAGCTGGGATTTAAATATCATACAATCATAGAACCACAGAGCTGGAAGAGACCTTAGAAGGCCATCAAGTCCAGCCCCCTGCCCAAGGCAGGACCAATCCCAACTAAATCAACCCAGTCAGGGCTTTGTCAAGCCGAGACTTAAACACCTCTAGGGATGGAGACTCCACTACTTCCCTAGGTAACCCATTCCGGTGCCTCACCACCCTCCTAGTGAAATAGTTTTTCCTAATATCCAAACTGGACCTCTCCCACCTCAACTTGAGACCATTGTTCCTTGTTCTGCCATCCATCATTACTGTGAACAGCCTTTCTCCAGCCTCTTTGGAACCTCCGTTCAGGAAGTTGAAGGCTGCTATCAAATCCCCCCTCACTCTTCTCTTCTGCAGACTAAATAGACCCAACTCCCTCAGCCTCTCCTCATAGATCATATGCTCCAGCCCCCTAATCATTTTGGTTGTCCTCTGCTGGACCCTCTCCAATGCATCCACATCCTTCCTGTAATTGGGAGCCCACAACTGGACACAATACTCCAGATGTGGCCTCACCAGAGCTGAATAAAGAGGAATAATCACATCTCTGGATTGACTGGCAATGCTCCTCTTAATGCAACCTAATATGCCATTAGACTTCTTGGCTACAAGGACACATTGTTGACTCATGTCCAGCTTCTCATCCACTGTAATCTCCAGGTCCTTTTCTACAGAACTGCTACTTAGCCAGTCGGTCACCAGCCTGTAACAATGCTTGGGATTCATCCGTCCCAAGTGCAGGACTCTACACTTGTCCTTGTTGAACCTCATCAGATTTCTTGTGGCCCAATCCTCCAACTTGTCTAAGTCACTCTGGACCCTATCCCTGCCCTCCAGCGTATCTACCTCTCCCCCTAGCTTAGTGTCATCCACAAACTTGCTGAGGATGCAATCCATCCTCTCATCCAGGTCATTAATAAAGATGGTGAACAAAACAGGTTCCAGAACCGAACCTTGGGGCACTCCACCAGAAACTGACTGCCATCCTGACATTGAGCCGTTGATCACTACCCGCTGGGCCTGACCTCCCAGCCAACTTTCTATCCATCTTACAGTCCATTTATCCAATCCACATTCCCTTAACTTGCTGGCAAGAATATCGTAAGACACCATATCAAAAGCCTTGCTAAAGTCAAGGTATATCACATCCACTGACTTCCCCATATCCACAGAGCCAGTTACCTCATCATAGAAGCTAATCAGATTGGTCAGGCACAATTTGCCCTTCATGAATCCATGTTGACTATTCTTGATCACCTTCCCGTCTTTCAAGTGCTTTAAAATGGATTCCTTGAGGATCCCCTCCATGATTTTTCCAGGGACTGAGGTAAGACTGACCAGCCTATAGTTCCCTGGATCGTCCTTCTTCCCTTTCTTAAAGATGGGTACTACATTTGCCTTTTTCCAATCACCCGGGATCTCTCCTGATCTCCATGTCTTTTCAAAGATAATGGTCAAAGGCTCCTCAATGACATTTGCCAACTCCCTCAGTACTCTCGGATGTATTAAGTCCGGACCCATGGATTTATGTATGTTTAGCTTTTCTAAATAGTTCCTAATTTGTTCTTTCCCCACCAAGGGCTCTCCACCTTCCTCCCATATTGCGTCACTTAGCGCATTAGTCTGGGAGCTGACCTTGTCCGTGAAGAGAGAGGCAAAGAAAGCATTAAGTATTTCAGCTTTCCCCACATCATCTGTCACTAGATTACTGCCCACATCCAGTAGAGGCCCTACACCCCCTCTGATCACCTTCTTCTTGCTAACATGCCTTTCTGAAGTCCAAGGTGTATATTTTACTACTCTCTTTTCTTCCTTTGGTCAGGATCCTGAAATCTACCATCTCATGATCACTGCTTCCCAGGTTGTCACCCACCTCTACTTCCCCTATTAGCACCTCCCTGTTTGTGAGCGGCAGGTCAAGCTGCGCACAGCCTCTGGTCGGATCCTGCTGCACTTGTACCAAGAAGTTATCCCCAACATTCTCCAAAAACTTCCTGGATTGTCGTGTACTGCTGTATTGGTCTCCCAACAGATGTCAGGGTAATTAAAGTCCCCCATGAGAACCAGGTCCTGCAATCTGGAAACGTCTCTCAGTTGTCCGAAGAAAGCCTCATCTACTTCATCCACCTTCAATAACCCAATGCTTCATTTGCATATTCATGTTCTGGCGCTATTTTGAAGTAGCGCTATTTCGAAATAACAGACACTGTTAAGATGCGGTTATTTCAAGAGAAAACCCTTCTCTCAAAATAACTGGTAAACCTCTTTGTATGAGGAATATGAGTTATTTCGAGAGAAGGGTTTTCTCTCGAAATAACTGCGTCTTAACATCGTCTGTTATTTCGAAATAGCGCCATTTCGATATAGCGCCAGAATGCGACTATGCAAATGAAGCTTGGGATATTTAAATCCCAGCTTCATTTGCAATTTCAAATGTCTTCATTTGCATCCCTCTCCCAAAAGAGGGTGCAAGTGTAGACATACCCACAGTTAAAGAGGAGTGACTATTTTAAAAGTAATATTTTGCTCGCTACTTGCATAAACCCCTTGGAAACTCTAAGTATCATACATCCTAATGACTTTAAATGAGACTGCACTGAAATATTTGCTTCAGAATTTTCTCATCACCTTTCTTCTACATTGTGTCATCATAGATAACGATAACTAAGGGGACATTGATTATTTCACTTCTGACACGCATATAGGGACCATAAAGTCTTATAGGAAAAAGCTGCAGAGAACCAACTTTGCATTTGAGAAACCTCATATTTTCTATTTCTAAGTTTGCTTAAACATCAATAAGAATTAAGGATGAATGTAAAATTTAACAAAGGAATACAACTCATCTTTGAAATTCAATCAAGGAATATTTATTTGTATGCTACATGGAATACTTTCCCCCCAGTATCTGATACAAGATAGGATGAATAATGATGACCCCCATGGCCTTTCTATCTGCCACAAAACTCAGTTCTATTAGATTAAGAGTAAGGGAGAGTTAGTTTATAAAATATGCTCTGGTTAAATTGGGGGCGGGAGGGAAGTGTGCCTAGCTTTGAGTTGGCATGAAAAGAAAAGCAGCCAAAGTGCAGACAAACATTATTTTTTTACATGCAGTCATATGCCACATTCTGTGGTCAGATACAGCTTTGGCAATCCAGACACCCACACTGCATAGAATAGATACCATAGTTGGAATATTTTGTACAGCACTGTGACTCACTTATTGCAAATGAAGAGTTCTAAATCCACTATATATTGACAAAATTTGTAGTTTTGTCAATTGTATGTATTCAATTTACGAATATTTACATTCTTCTGTTTTGAATTAAAGATTCTTTAATATCCATTATATGAATATTTTTTAGAGAGAAATTTTGAGATTTTCACAGAAAAAAAATGAAGCAAAATGACATCTGTGCTCAATATTTTTTTTAAAAATTATGGAAAGAAATAAAAATATTTCCATTTTCATAAATGCACAAAACAATTTAAATATGTTTATTCAGGGGGTTTGAGTACTTTTTGGTATTGATACAGCTCTAGGAGTAGCTCTTTCTAGAGAATAACCTAATACTTCATATTCATCAATAATTCATAGGGGACTCCTTGTTAATATTGTGTACAACAATAGCTGATGGATATTTTTGGTTGGGGAAATCTCCATTTTTTTTTAATTTATGTTCATTGGGAAAAATACATTGAGGTCACATTCTTCACCTCTCTAGTCCCATTTGTATTCTAAAATTGAGCTTAATTCTTCCTGAATTTTTATTGTTTTCAGTAAGTTATACAACGTGATATCCGATATGAGTAGCACTTTACTGAAAAAATTACAGGTCTCTGCTATAAGGAGCTGGTAGCCTTGGGCATCGGTCCTTCAGGTTCTGTGTGGACAGACTCTCTTGCATGGAAATCAGTAAGACTTTGTGCAGGCACCAAGCTCCTTCTTCATGGATTTGATTGTACAGACAAGATCTTAATTCTCTGTACAGATTTTATGTCCACTTAAGCACACCTTTTATGCACCTTGTGAACACCAAAAGGGCTTCTGAGTTACAATAATTAGATATACTAAAGCATATAAAATGGAGGATTAAGGGACCTTGGGAGACAGATCATGCCATATACAGGAAAGACATGAGAAGTTTGATTTACAACAACAACAAAATACCAAATTAACAGACCCCAGGGAACTACTGACACATGGAAGGGCCAGAGATCATGGTTCTCAAGTGATATAAAATATACATTCTCTAGCAAATCACATAATTCTCTGGACATATCTCCGCAGCATGGGAAGCCAGAGAAGACCAAATTGGTTGAACAGTGACTATACGTTTTTCACATATAGGAAATTCTGAAGGTGTGTGTGGGGTGGGGGGGCGGAGGAGTAGAGAATTATATAATATGCACTTCTGCAACCCTTTCTTGGACTTGCCCTTTTGACTAGTATTTACATGCAGCAAAAGAAACTGGAGAATTTAGCTTACAGTGATAATTTATGCTGATTTTCTTTGTTTTTTGTGTACATCTTTGATATTTATTTAATATATTTGCTGTTTTATTTGATTACCCTTTTCCACCACTGTGCAAGAGACACTGCCTCTTTTGCCAGCAATTCTCCATTTCAGTAAAAATCTCTCTGTAAGATTTCAACTGACTGGTAGAAAAAGTTAGAGTATTTCAAGTCTGACCTTTATTTCCAACTACTATTGATAGACAGTCAGATAGGAATGTTAGAAAGTGAAAAAAAAGTCAATTTCTTATTTTCTGTATGAAAACTGATTTTCCTTGAGGAAAATTGACTGTGTGTGTAGTTTTCTCATCACTTTTCCTCATTGACTGACTATCTATCTGTCTAGTCTACAAGAGGATAGATAAATAGATAGACAGAGAGAGAGAGAGAGAGAGAGAAAGAGTCAATGAGGAAACATGAAACTTCACCCATCATTGAATGATAAGCATCTCTGATGGAAGAAGAACAGCAACCATATGGAAAACTAGTACAGCAGAGGACAGGGGATGGAACTTGGCTAGTAATACTAATGTAAACCCTGGTCTCCCCCAAAATAATATGGGAACTTTAATGTGCACACAGAGTATGGGATATTAGTTTTTATACTGCCTTATTTGAAAGAATGGATACACATAGTACATTCAGTACCCAGTCTATATCCCTCAGAAGGATAAAGATCCAAGTCTACACTCCTGAGATTCAAATAACTAGTTCTAACTAATCCAAGTCATCCAGACATGAAACTTAGAATCTCTAAGCCATCCTTCCATAGGAGGGATGCTAATAGCTTAACAGATATGGGGCACAGCAGTTGAAGTATGGCAATGAATAACTAGATGTCATTCCTAAAAATTGGGGGTAGATTTCAAAGATGCACCCAGGGAGTTAGGCACTCATCAATATTTGCCAGCTGATACAAGTGATAGGCACTTAAATATATCACTTTAAACCATGATGAAAACACTCCCCTAATTACTTACTCCATGTAACTAGAAAGTTGCAGGACAATTTTAACTTTCTTACCCTTCCTTTCCAGTGTGTTTACATTTATAATCCATTGTATAGGTCAGGAATTATAAATTGAGAATCTGCAGTTTAAGTCCCTATTGCACCACAGATGTTCTCTCTAACCTTGGGTAAGTCACTTACCCTCTCCATGTCTCAGCTTCCCACCAGCAAAACTCATGTGAATGTTGTGAAGATTAATACATTTGAAGACTGTGAGGTATTCACAATAAGTGACATATAAATACATAAGATAGATACAATCCTAGCAAGTGTGCAGATTTCCAAACATGACTGATGGCAAATGTGTAGAT
Source organism: Rafetus swinhoei (assembly GCA_019425775.1). Taxonomy (NCBI): domain Eukaryota; kingdom Metazoa; phylum Chordata; order Testudines; family Trionychidae; genus Rafetus; species Rafetus swinhoei. The sequence continues at coordinate 124,565,154 of CM033424.1, forward strand.
ATCTTATTGGGTCCATTTTATTTCCCATTATTTCTGCACATAGAAGAGAAAGTGTTTCGTTAGCTGACTAGCACAGACTTTCACATTCATGTTAAAAGTGCTTTTATCATACTTATACTCAGAAATTGTTTGATGTATTCATTTTCCTCTTTTTTACTTGAGTATTTGTTCAAATATAGCACTAACCTCTGGATAAAAATACAATGGGCTTGAAGCTCACACACCAGCACTTTTCGTTCACATCTAATGCTGACACTGCAGGGGAATACTAGGGGATATGTTCTGCACTCTTAGCAATGCAGTTCTTTGGATAACATATTAAGTCAAGGTTCTTTCTTTCCTTTTCTGATTGATGCACAGGTGGATGTTAAAAATCCCACTGGCACTCTGAAAATAGTAAGGGACAAATTCATTGGACTGTCCAGCTATTATACTGGTAACAATAATGTCTCCCTCTGTGCTGTATTGGATCACAGAATCCTCCCCTTTTCCAGTGCTCCATGACACAAATTCATAGCTCCTGCAGACAAAAACATTTTTATGAAACTAAATTCTAACCTGCATCAGAGTCTACTACGGAAAAATTATTTTGTGCATGGAACTCCATGCAACTTGGCTCAACAGAATTTGGCAGTAGTTTTCTGGCACAAACTGGAATTGACTAATACAATTTTAAATATATTTGAATACAAAAACTAATTCCAAAAGAAGATAAAAACACATTTATATTATGTAAAGACACATGTATACATTAATTAATTATATTATATTTCACCTTTTATTCTCTATCCCTCAAAGCCTGGAGAAAACCTTGTAGTCCTTTCATAGACAAATCTTCCACTAGAGTCAAATGGAAAGTAAAGTTGCCTCGCCCTTTTGAAAAATACTGCCACTTATTTTTGGGTGCTGAGTATGAATTTCAGTGACTAACTTTTGGTATCTAAGTTTCAAAATGTCAGGCCTATTGTCTAACAGCATGTTAAGATGAAGTATATCAAATGTGTCTGTTTTGTAAGCAGAATACAAAGACAATCTCCTTCCACCAGACTTCCCCTACAATTATCAAGTGTTTCGAAAGTGTGCAAATAAAATCCATTTTTAGTGCAGAGCAAAACAATATGCTGCAACTTATTTTAATACAATATAAATTAACATAATTAAGCATCACACACAACGCAGCATAGACAAATATGCTTTGAAAACAATTTTCAGTGTTCAGTGATGATAAAGGACAAATCAAATAGACTAATCACAGTAAAGAAATAAAGAGACAAAATTCTGACATCCTCACTTAAGCTGCATAGAAGCTTTTTTCATTAGCAGTCCAATGGATTGCTACTCAGTTAGTTAGTAAAGTTGCTACATGTTTTTAGTGCTCTGTGTTTTGTGTCAGAATCTGGCATCAGCTCTGCTGCAGCACAGCCATGCTGATCTAACATTAGGAAGCAACAGAATGGAACCTCTGCCCCCACAGTCCATCTGCTAATTTTTTTTCTAATGCAGCCATTAAAATGACTTCGAAAGTAAGGGAGGAAATCTGAAAGTCTGCACATTACTGGGTTTGCTATTGCTAGATTAACCTGCTTTTGTTTTAAAACAGCTGTAGTTTACCACACGGTTTAGTTTGGTTAATACAGTAGTTTAGCACAATTAAGCAAATGGAGACAAAACTAATAATATGTGGTATACAGTAAATGCAATAAATGCATTTTAGGGATATAGCAAAATCATTATTCAAAAATATGCATCTATGGTCTGTTAGTGGCAGTGATTCAGCATGAGTTCCATATGACAGTGATATTTCCCCCTTGTCTATGGTATGATAAACTGTTTTCACAGAATCAGACACCGAAAGGAAAAAAAGAGGGGGTGACTTGTATCTTCTGGTCTTGTCCCCAGCTCATTTGAAGGACCACTAACTATATTATTCCCAAAGGGTATGTCTACACTACAGCGTTATTTCGAAATATCTTATTTCAAAATAGTTAATTCAAAATAAGTTATTTCAAAATAACGCGTCTATACATAAAATGCATTTCGAAATAGCATTTTGCTATTTCAAAATAGCACGTCTACAGTGATTGGATGCTGAATCTCATTTAAGGACAGCTGAAACTAGGTCCAGCAGGGCATCAGGTCAGTAGTTGTTTTGTGTGGCTGCTGCCTGAGCTATCTGAGGCTTGTGCTTAAAGGGAACCCCCTGGACATCTGGTTCTCAGGTTTTCCTGCTTGCTTGCCTACCTCGCTGAGGGACAGCAAAGCATTTTTTTCTCTGATTGCTTTGCTCACTCTCATTTGGGACACCACAGCACTCAGCACCATGGAGCCAGAGCTGCCTCTGGTGCTCATATTGGATGTCTTGCTGCAAGCCTGGCAGCAAGCGCTGGAGACTACCTGGAAGCTTCTGGGGCAGCCCAACCCCCAGGTCCTCTTATGGACCCCCCTTGGGGCCATGGAGGAGCAGTGGCTGGATGCCAGCGTGCCCCGCCGCATCTGGTGTCTGGACACCAGCAGCGACTGGTGGAACCACATCGTCCTGGAGCACTGGGGAGACCAACAGTGGACCCAGAACTTCAGGATGAAGAAGGACACCTTCCTGGAGCTCTGTGAGTGGCTCGCCCCTGCTCTGCGGCGATGGGACATGCACATGAGGCCCACCATTCCCGTCCACAAGTGTGTGGCCATCGCCCTCTGGAAGCTCTCCACGCCGGATAGCTACCGATCCGTGGTGAACCAGTTCGGCATGGGGAGATCCACCGTCAGAGCAGTGCTCATGCAGGTATGGCAATCTCCGGCCACTGTGGCGGGGGAAGGGGTGCGAGGATGGGGATGGGATGCCCTAGGGAAAAGGGGGGGGTGCAAGTCCCCTTCCCGGGAGGGTTTGTTCTGTCCCAGCCGCACTACAGACTGCCCGCGGTGGCCAGGATTGCAGGGGAGGTTGCTCCTGGGGAGGGGGCAAGGGGCAGTGGTGGGGAAGGAGCACTCTCAGCCACACTGGCACCCCAGTGACTCTCGGTGGTTTTGTGTGTCCCTCTGCAGGTGGTCAAGGCCATCAACAGAGTGCTGCTCCGCAGAGTCATCCGCCTCACCATTGTGGACACGGTCATGGAGGGGTTTGGCGCCCTGGACTTCCCCAACTGCGGGGGGGGGGGCCAATCGACGGGACGCACATCCCAATCTGTGCCCCGGAACACCAGGCCTCCCTCTACATTAACCAGAAGGGGTACTTCTCGGTCATCCTGCAGGCCGTGTCTGACCACCAAGGCCGCTTCCTGGACATCAATGTGGGATGGTCCGGCAAAACACATGACGCACGGGTGTACCGCAACTCCTCTGTGTGCCAGAGGCTGCACGCCAGGACCTTCTTCCCCAACCGCCACATCAGGGTCGGGGATGTCAACGTGCTTGTGTGCCTGGTGGGCAATGTGGCCTACCTGCTACAACCCTGGCTCATGAAGCCCTACATGGGACACCTCAACCCTTCCCAGCAGGCCTTTAATGCCAGGCTCATCAGGGCCCGCATTGTGGTGGAGGGGCCTTCAGCCGGCTGAAGGCCCAATTTCAATGCCTCCTAACCCACCTTGACCTCTCCGAGAGGAATATTCCACAGGTGGTGGCGACGTGCTGTGTGCTGCAAAATTTGTGTGAGCGGAGGGGGGAGGCTTTCCTGCCAGGCTGGATGGCAGAGGCTGACCACTTGGCTGGCCTGTACGTGCAGCCCCGTATGGCTGCCAGCCGGGAGGCCCATCGGGGGGCTACCGGTATCTGGGAGGCACTGCGGGAGAGCTTCCAGACAGAGGAGGAGTAAAGTCTCCCTGGCATGCTCCAATGGGCCTTGTGCTTTATTCCACCCTCCACTTTCCCCACCCTAACCCCCCTTCCTGATGTCAAATAAAAACACATGTGTTGCCAAAAAACCCTCTATTTATTGACCATAACTGGGGTGGGGTGGGGGGATGAGGGTGGGAGAGGGGAGAGAAACCTGGGAGCAGTGAGCCTGAAGGGGGAGGCAAGGGGAGGAAGGGGGAGGAGAAGCTCAGGGTTGGGGGTCTTGCCAGCCCACCTGTCTCCCAGCACTGTGGGTACGGGGGCCTCGGTGTCCCCGGGGGGGAGTGGGTATGGAGGGGAGACAGGGGGGAGGAAGGAGCGGGAGGGGGAGCAGGAGTGGGAGGAGGACCAATAGCTGGAGCAGCAGCAGGCAGCAATCTCTGCGCCATGGTCTGCAGGTGGTTGTGGATGGCACGGCCCTGGTCACGTAGCTCCTGCAAGCTCTCCCGCCGCATCTGGAGGTCTTCCTGCACCCAGTGCTCCTGGCTATGGACCTGCCTTTGCAGTAACCCCAGGTGCTGCTGCTGGTATCCCTCCTGGTTCCGGGTGCGCCTGCTGGCCATGGTGCAGGAGGATGTCCCCGGCGGGGTAGTGCGCCCTGCACTCGCAGCTGGTGCAGCTGTGGAGAAACCAGAGAGGTGGCCAGTTATCCCTGGGGACACAGTGGGTGAAGCCCAGCCCCCCTCTGCAAGGTGAGAACAGCAGGTCTCTGCACCATCATGTCCTGCTATCCCCAAGACTGTGAGCTGGCCCGGGACTGTACCCATACCCCTGTGCTGTATATAGTGTGGGTGTGTGTGTGGGGGGGAGGATGTGGCCTGCTTCTGCATAGAGGGGGCTTGTGGAGGGAGGGCATCATGCAGTGTCCCTCCCCAGGGTACGGAGCATGTCATGTGCCTTCTTACATACATGTGTGACATGCACAGGTTGCTTTGTGACCCATGGTCAGCAAGGCCCACACGCGCGGTCCCTGGGCTCCCTTCCCCCTTCCCCCCCGCCCTCCATAAGGGACAGTGATGGCACTCACATGTCAAGGCCTTCCTGGCATTGGAAGACAGCGGTGAAATTGCTGCTGGTATGCCTCGGGGGTCCAGGGTGAGTGCCATGCTCCCTCCAGGCTCCTGCAACTCCTAGCCGTTGTCCTCCTCCTTCTCCTCCTGCTCCATGCCCTGGTCAGGGCACTCTGGCCCAGGGTCGATGACCACCTGGGGGGCATGGACTGTTCAGCCCCCCAAGATGCAGTCCAGGGCCTCAAAGTAGGGCAAGGGGTCTGGGTCTGCCCCTGGTTGGGAGCTGCCCCCTGTGGCCCTTGCATAGGCCTGCCTCAGCTCTTTTGTCTTCATGCGCACCTGCTCCTGGGTGCGCATGTGGCCTTTGGTGGTCAGGCTGTCAGCCATCCGTCTGTAGATGGCCGCGTTCCTGCATCTAGTGCGGAGATCATGGACTTTGGAGGATTCCCCACAAACCTCAATGAGGTCCATGATCTCCGCACTGGACCAGGAAGGCCTTTTCTGGCCCCTGACAGGCTCCTGGGAGCTGCCAGCCTGCTCCTGGGGAGCGGTGGTGGGCTGGCTGGCACTGGCTGGCTCGCTCATGCTGGCAACTGGGTCAGGGCAGCGCCTGCAGGCTCTGGGCTAGCAGACCTGGAGCTGGCACAGGCCCTGTGGCCAAACAGACTCTACCCCTTTAAGGGCTCCGGGGCTGTGTGTGTGGGGGGAGCAGAAGAGTTTTCCTGGTTTGGCCCAGAATGGCCACCAGGGCACCCTAGGAAGAGCTGGAGGCCCCCTATTTCAAAATAAGCATCCACACAGTGCTTATTTCGATTTAGCTATTTTGAATTTGGCGTTATTCCTCGTAGAATGAGGTTTACCAAATTCACAATAAGCGCCCCGCTATTTCAATTTTATTCCGAAATAGCGGTTTGCCTGTGTAGACGCTATTAAAATTAATTTGAAATAACGGCTGTTATTTTGAATTAACTTTGATGTGTAGACATACCCAAAGATATTTGATGTGTAGACATACCCAAAGATGTTATCTATTCTGTTCTTGAGTGCCACCATCTCCACTGATAGTTCATTCAAGAGGCCTATAGCTTTCACATTTTACAGGGCAGACTCAAAGATATTGGGCATTTGAAACTCCCAACAAAAATTATACGGAAGTCAAGCAGTCAGTGATAAATCAGAACAACATTTTTTTTTTCTAAAACATTTTTCCCCCAAAAGCCCAGTTTTGAGACCTGTGAAACAGTTAGCAAATTCGAGTCAATTTGCTGAATTTTACAATTAAAAAAAAAGTCCTAGACAAAATACAAGAAAGAAACAAAAAAACCCTAAACTTCCTGTTTTGATCTTTTCAAAACAAAACATTGAATTTTCCTACTTAAAATAACATTTCTTTCCAAATTTTGTTACACAAAGTATCTTAACAATAAAAGTGAAACATTTTTGGTTCGTGTCAAACAGAACATTTCATTCAGTCTGAAATGCATTTTTCCAGGTTTGCCAAAAATTTTGAACAAGAAATTTGAGAGGTCAACAGAGGATTGATTTTGGTAGGGGAGGAGGGTGGGAGGGAGAGGGAAGTTCAACAACCTGAAAAATCTGATCTCTACTCTTAATGTCCCAGAAGCTCTTGTTTGCATAGTTTAATACCCTCAGATCTTAGAGCTTTCAATAAATTGTGTTCCTTCATTTATATTGTTTACATTCTACAAACATGTTCCTCCTTACATTTTCTCTTTTTGTAACCATGTATCAAATTTATCCCAAGTCTTCTATAATTAGTGTTTACAGTCTCATCCTTGTATCTGCTTTGATGAAAGAAAATTTACTGTCTTTAATTTTTTTCTATATTGTCGTATAATATAGATCCAGACTGATTCAAATTATATAACAGCACTATAAGACCCAAATTCCTACTGAGGTTGCATATAGATTATTTAGAGCAGCATTATTATGACAGTTTGTGTGAAAATTTTCCAATTAAAATGTTTTTCTCTGTCAGAAAAGGTTGCTTCATTGAAATCAAAACATTACATGGAACATGTTGATTTTGATTAAACTTCATATGAAGCAATCTAACCAAACTATTTTGATAAGATCTAAATGTTCCACTCTCTGTTCTTCTTAGAGCCACTTATTGTAACAAAATATTTAATTCTTTTGCATTGAAATAAATTTAGTTTCAAAATTTAGATTATATTATTTATATATTATACATTATAATTGAAAATTTTTAAACAATCAAAATCCTAATCAGAACATTCTGATTGTGTCAAAACTAACTATTCCACTTGACTCAAAACAAAACATACAGAAAAATCAAAATTTTCAATTTTTCAAAATTCTTTCATTTTGTTCCAATTCAGAATGAACACAAATTTCAAAATTGTGGAATCTCCTTCAGAATGGAAACTCCTGTTCCCATACAACTCTAAGTGTGACACTGCTGGCTTTTACTTTCTCCCCCTAATTATGAATCCAAGAATAGTAGTGGCTTTTCCCACAACGATGACAATCTCCATGTTCATATTCAGTTTACTATGTAACCTCATATCAAAATATTTCTCTAACTGCTTTTCAGACAGCTGTCTCTATTAACCAACTAGCTATATATTTAAAAGGTGCTTTGAGATTAAGACCAAGTGTTAATATGTCTTGTGGAAATAAGAATATTGCTCTTTGTACAATAGCTGTCTGTGTATTAAAACACCTGCTTCACATATGCCCATATCTAATTAGTGTTCTCAAAATACCTAAAAACATGTTCATTGAAGCATTTGTGGATGCATTCAAATGCAGAGCATAAAATATCACTGTTGCCAATAATTTACAGATTTTCAAGACGTTTCTGTCAGAAGACTGTCCCAATGATAAATGTTAAATAGTGAATGACAAATAGTACAATGTACTGTCTGAGTATATACACAACAAAAAATCAGAAAGTTATTGCTTCATAGGGCCAAAATGTGTGATGATTGTGAAAAACACCCTTATAATAATCCAAACCTTTTTGGATTGTTTGAGGCAGAGCAGCACTGGGAAAGAGCCTTATAGTTTAAGCACAGGACTGGGAAACCAGAAACTACAGAATTCAAAAGTGCATATGTAATGTAAGAGACTAAATCCCGTTTTCAAAGTTATTAAGGCAACAAGAGCATAAATCTCATAGACTTTCAATGAGACTTACTGCCTACCCAAATTTGAAATTTCACCAAGACTTCCTGTGTAGAAGCGATCTGCTTTTTCGAAAGATAACGTCCACACTGAATGGATGCTATCTCGCATTTAAGCTGTGATTACTATGGACGGAGTAGCTAGCAGGGCACCTGCTTTTTCCTCTTCCCTCTTCTTTCGAAAGAACTCCCTCTTCCCCTTCTACACACGGTTTTTTCTGTAAGAGTTCTTTTGGAAAAAGGCTTCTTCCTCTGAGAAAGAGGTTTATCAATGTCGGAAAAACCCCTCTGTTCTTTCAATTTTTTTTTGAAAGAACGCAATTGCTGTGTGGACATGACTTTTTTTGGAAATATGGCCGTTTTTTCGAAAAAACTCTGTAGTGTATACATAGCCTTAGACTAACACTTTCAAATGTTAGTACCTAAACAAGATTTTCATTATTTATAATGTGGTAGTGTTTAGAGGTCACAAACAAGACTAGGTCCCTATTGTGCTGGACACTGGAAAAGCACAAAAGGAGAATGGTCTTTGCTTCAAAGAGCTCATAGCCTAAATAAACAAGACAAGTAAATGTTGGGATGGAAAACAGAGATGAAAGACTATGCAGCAATCAATTAATCAATTGGTAGCTTAGAGTGGAAAATTATATATGTGGACAATCGGCAGAATTGAACCCAAAGTTTGTAAAGACTTTTGATGATGATAGAATGTCTAAACCTAATAGTAGAATGAGTTCTTAGAATGATTGTTTATTTAAAAATGCTATTCTAATCTTCCAGGCTCAATAGCAGCTACCGATTTTGTTGTCTTAAAAACAAACCATAATGTGACTGGTATAAATTTATAATGTGTATGACCAGGATAACCCTGGAATTTGTGCTTTAGACTTTGGATTTCTCTTTCAAATTACAGCTCTTTGTTATCTCTGCCACAGACAAAGTCCACAGTATCTAACCAGTACAGCAGCAGAATGCTTTCATGAATTACACATTAAATTAATGTAAATTTTAGTTACCAATAGCCTCCTTATAAACATTGTTCATGTAGAAAAATGACTATTTGCCATAGTTATATTAATGCTTACAGAACCAGGTTTTATCAGCGCACAAACAGAAGGTCCTGCAACTTTCTAAAGATATCCACACATCAAACAAATGTAAGGTCAGTCTGGTGTACTAATAATAGTTGACTATATTTTTACTATTTTGTTAGATATTTGGGACTGATTTCTGATTACAGTTGATAAAGGCTGAGAGCACAGCAGAAATCATTCAGTATTCTTATTATAGTGGAGCGGGAGTGGGCATATATGGCTCATAGGCTAGATTCAGGCAACTAAACATTTAGATCTGATCTGCCTTGGGCAGATCCCTGTCTCTTGTGCCCCGTGTGCCACTCAAAATGGCTGGCTGCTAGCACCAGTGTGTGTGTCTCTGTGTGGCATGCCCCTTGAGGGCACATTCTCCCGCCCCTGCCCCAGCACATTGCTCACAGCTTTCATTAGACAGAAAGTGGCCAATTGTAACTATAGGGTGCTTGTGGGTACAGGAAGCCCCTTTCTCCCAAGGGCCTCATCATCCAGAGACACAAATACTGGCCTCAGCACCCAAACACTTTGTGTGGCATGTGGGGCTGCAGCAGACAGGGAGCCTGCTCCCAACCAGAGCCTGCACCTGGCATCCCATTCACTCCCCATACCCCAATCCTCTCCTGCACCCAAACCCTCTTTACGCCCTCCTTCACCCTTGCCCCAGGTTACAACCCCTTCCTGAATCCAAACTCCCTACCAGACCCTGCAGCCCCTCCTACATGCCTCCCCCAGGTCAGAATCCTCTCCTACACTCAAACCCTGCACCACAATCCCCTGCCCCACGTCACAACTCACTCCTTCACCTGAACTTCCTATCAGACCCATGGCCTCTCCTGCACCCCAATCTCCTATCCCGAGCTTCCTTCTGAACCCAAGCTTCATCCCAGACCCCACATCCCTTCCATTAATATCATAGAAAATCATCAAAAAATATTGCCCACTCCTGATCTAAAGGCTACAGTGGAAACTGAGGACCTATTGGACTATATGTATTTCAAACAAATTGTAGGAGTAAAAAAATTGCCTTTATAGTTAAAATAGAGGAAAAAGACAAAGGATGAGAGAAACAACAGACACAGAGGGGGAAATCGTCTTGCCCAACGTCTTGCCCAACGTCATGTGGTGGAGTCAGGAGGAGAATACAGTCACAGCTAGGGCCTTATCCACTGGACTATGCTGCCTTCCTTCTCATGGACTAAGCATCCAATGTGAAATGGAGGGGGTTTTCTGTAACCTATGTCTCTCAGGGCATGTCTACACATCAGGGCTAAAGCCAAAATAAGCTACATAACTTGAGCTACGTCAATTGTGTAGCTTGATTCGAAATAGCTTATTTCGGCTTTTGGAGCTGTCTGCACAGCAGGAAGTCTGAGGTAGAGCACTCTTCCTCGTACTTCTCTTACTCCTCATAAAATGAGGGTTACAGGAGTCAGAGGAAGAAGTCCTCCAGCTTGACAGTACTTTGACATTATGTCAAAATTAACTGCTTGTAGCGTAGACACGGACTTTGTTATTTCGGAATAACGTCAGTTATTCCAAAATAACTCTGCTGTGTAGACATAGTCTCAGTGAACTTTCTTGTTGATATAAGTGAAGGAGCAATGGGTCCCCTAAAAGCTTCTATATATCATTTGTTGGTCAGAAGAAATGGCTACAAAGTGGAGCTTTGAAGATGAAGAGAAGCAACTATGTAAAAAAGAGAAAGCTGCAGGGCTCTGCCAGTGACTCCCCCACCCAAAAAAAGGGGGTTCATGAAATAACTCAGCTATAATTGCTGCTGCTGACGTGAGCATTTTCTTGAAAACAATAATTTCACACACAAGGTGTTTTTTTTTTAATTAGATTTTGCCTGATGCATGAAAAAAGGGATTGTAATGGCCACCTTTATAACCTTCCGATGTCACAGAGTGGAGGGGAGGGAGAATGAGTCAGTGTCACAAAGCTGACCAACACTAACCTTTTGCAGCAGTTTCTGATCTCCTCCACCATAAAGCACTGCAGCCTTCCTCTGGCAAGCTCAGACAACATTTTTCCCACTTTAGGTATGGTGCAGTCAAATGCATCTCACCAAGAATAGTCAAAAAGGAACAATTATTTCCCAAATTCCCCCATTGCATCTGTCCCATTCTATACACTGGTGTGGAAAGAGAAGGGGTTAAAATTAGAACAGATTTTTTAGTTTGCTCGCAGTTCCCAGAACACTGAAAAAAATGTTTGAGGTACCCCCAAAGTGAAGCTTTTCAGCTAATGGAAAAATACAACAGAAATGTTGCTGAGGACAGAATGCAGAACCAGTCTCCAGGAAGGATAAAAACACATCAACATGTACACACATCAACATTTCAAACTATACCTCTGTCTTTTCCAGTGCTTTGTTCCCTTTGTAATCCTTTCCAAATTCTAAAGCCTGGCATCACATCTACAATGATTACCAACCACTCCCCCAAATCTTTAAGTTATTGTACCAAAGTACTAAACATCAGGAGACAAAAGTTAGTTAGGAGTGTTATTTAGCTTTAGCCATTCTCTCTCAGACTTCACAGCATTATTTTAACATTGTAAATGCATTGTATTTAGTAGCAGGAGTATTTTACTCCACACAGTATTTCAGACAGATTATATATACAGTAGTTTAGTCATATTGCATCTATCTATGTACAAGTCCTAGTAATGGAATCCATGATAGGATTTCATTTCACCATACTTGGAAAAAAAACCACTCTTTGGAGAGAAGAAAAATGAACACACCTAGCATGTGGTAGAAAGGAAGAGAATTGTGCCATCTCTACATCTACAAAATACATGTATCTAATCACAGTATGCCTCGATAATTAGTGGTGGGAAATGTATGATATTAGAATACACTAGGTTTTTTGAGGGGTGGAAAGAGGGTTGCTTTTGTGAGTGGAGGTAGGCTTTGTATTGTACAACAATTGCTTATGTTTTGCCTGTGGCTTCTGATTAGAGCTGACTGAAAAGGTGGGAAACCCACTGGGTTAGTTTGATATATTCTGTGCAGGTTTTGATTGTTCTGTGCATCTTGCCATTAAATATATTTTATAATAGAAAAAAACCCCAAGTGTACATCAGCTTCATGATCAACATTATCTCATTTCATATGATGAATTCTTTGTTGTGTTTCCTATTCAGGAACATCTGTTATCCAAGTGACAGCTACAGATGCTGATGATGCCAACTATGGAAACAGCGCCAAAGTAGTGTACAGCATCCTCCAGGGACAGCCATATTTCTCAGTGGACCCAGAGACAGGTCAGCAACACTTTCTTTATCATTGTCATATTTACAGATATTCAGGCAGGGATCGAGATCCTTCTCACTCAAGTATTTTCACCCAGTTTGATAAACATGCTATATAAATCATTCAAGTGCTGTTATGATTTGTCCAAACCTCAGCATGAACATGGACTATCTATCTGGTTTTAAGCAGAAGACCCCCTTGATTTCTGCTTGAAAACGGATGGCGTGGTATGGTCCCATATTATTAAGGCAGTGAACCTGTAGCATCATAAAATGTAAGTTTTATTTTCTTAAAGTAGTATGACTAGGGAGGTTATATTATACTGGTGTTTGGCACTATGCCACTACAGGAATACTACATCCGGTTCTGGGATCCATGTTTCCATAAGGATGTTGACACATTTGAGAGTTTAGAGAAGAGCCCTGCTAATGACTGAAAGACTGGAAAACATAACTTAAAGTGAAAGACTCAAGGAGCTCAATGGATGTCGCATGACTGCCAACAGGAATGGCTAAAGAGAGCAATTGCCTAGGGCCTGGGCTATTTAAAATGGTCTGGGGGCCTTGGCCACTGCTGCCAGCAAAGCAGTGGGGCTAAGCCAAGTTTCTTTCCCACTTCTCTCCACACTGCCCCTGGAAGCGGCAGGCGTGTGCCTGAGGCCCTGGGTGGGAGACTCCGCATGCTGTCCTTTCCCTACGCACAGACCTAGCAGCTTTCACTGACCTAGAACTGCAGCCAATAGGAACAGTGGGGGTGTTGCCTGAAGGCAGTGGCTCTCAAAGACCCTCTGCCCCCTTCCCCACAGGGGAGCTGCTGGCATAGGAATGTGCCAGTCACTTTTGGGAGGCACCCAAGGTAAATATCACCAACCTGACCCTCCCCTGTACCCTAACCACCTGCTCCAGCACAGAGCCTACACCCAAATGCCTTCCTAGAGCCTGCATCTATTCCCACCCTCAAACAACTTCTCAGAGCCTGCACTCTCTCCTGCAATCAAATGACCTCTCATAGCCTGCACCCCAACCTTCTACCTTAGCCTGGTGAAGGTGAGGGATGAAGAGAGGGAGAAAGAGTGAGCAGAGGCTGGGGCCTCAGAGAAGGGGCAGGCAGGTGGCAGGGCAAAGGTCTTTGGGTTTGCCTGATTAGACTGATGGCAACCATACTAGGAGGACATGTGAAAACTCTGCCTTGCCAGAAAAGTGTGCCCAGAAGTGCAGCCGGCAGCTTTGCGGGCATCAGCCAGCACAGGTGCAGCACCACCCAAATGTCAGGTGGACCAGATCCATGCAGGCCCAGCTTGTGTGTGCATGGAGGCCCACTAACTGTTTTACGAATAGGGGCCTGGAATTGCTGATGACAGGCCTGATATTTATAGTAACAGAGTGATGATTAAGAGGTGACTTGATCACAGTCTACATGGGGTCAGAAATCTGATACTGAGCAGCTTGTCAGTGTAGCAGACAATAACATAATAGGATCCAGTGGCTAAAAGTTGAAGCTGAACAAATTTAGATGGGAATATGGCACAACAAAATTAATAGGGAGGGTGATTAACAGAACTATTTATTGAGTATTGTGGTCTCTCCCTCAAAAACATCCTTTAGTCAAGATTAGATGTTTTTCTGGAATCTATGCTCTAGTTTAGCCACAGTTGTTGGACCTAAAATGGGAAATAATTTATAGAAATCCAGTGACCTGTGTTATGCAGGCTGTCAAACTACATGACCCCAGTGGTCCCTTCTGACATGAAAATCTATGAATCTATTGAATCCACGATAACACTGAATTCTGCCTCTGTAATGAAAAAGTGTTATAATGCATACCATTCCAAGGTTGGCGCTAATAACCTTATCAAAATAATAGCCAGGGAAACTAGCTGAAAAGCTTTCATTAATGTGACGAACATAACATTTTTTGTCATTAAAAGGATAATTAAATGGATTTAGTACAGTCCAAATACTGAATCATTGCACTACTATATTTCTCTTTTCTTGCAATCACATTAAAACGGTTATGGATTAAAAGCCTTATTTCAAAACACCTTTAATTGTATTTATTTGCTGTGGATTAACATCTGTACAGTATATCTTACATAAATCCGTTTTAAAACTCAGGGATTAAAGTGTTTCTCCCCTCCCTTCTTATTCTTTTCTCCAAGGAATAATCAAAACTGCTTTGCCAGACATGAGCAGAGAAAACAGGGAGCAGTACCAAGTGGTCATCCAGGCCAAGGACATGGGAGGCCAGATGGGAGGATTATCAGGGACCACTCTGGTGAACATCACACTGACTGATGTCAATGACAATCCGCCTCGATTCCCCCAGAGTATGGATCCTTTAATAGTTCTGCTGTGTTTCAAAAAGCGTCTTTCAGATTGTTTAACCATCAATATCCGGGATACTTTTTCACTGTTACAGCTGTTTCTACTTATACTGCAGCTTCATTGAAGCACATGGGAGTCCACTTAAGAGAAACTAACTGTTCCTTACAAAATAAACTTACTTCCCAAATCCTTAAAATAAGTACAACAGTAACAAAGACAATTGCAATGGTATATTTGAAACACTTAATAGTTATAGCAAATTTAGGGTGAGCTTTTCAGAATAGCTCAAACCACTTGGGCACCTAAATAAGTGGCCAGGTTTTCCAAACCCATTATAATGGGCATTAGTAGATGGTTAAAAACCTTTGACTATCTCACAATTTAATTGCGTGTCTAAAATATGTGTGTAGTTGTGCCTGCTGAGTATTTTTGATAATCTTGTCCTTGATTATTACATTTTTGAACGGAAAACTATTGCAGCACAACTGACAAGCAAGCAAGATGATATAGGTCATGTGCAATGTGATATAGATCCTTTAATTCAAGACTGCTGGTATAGACTTGATCCCAAACTGATTGACAATGAAAAGTTGTTTAAATCAGCACATGATGACTACTTGGTAGGTAATATGAAAAGGAATCATATTTTCAGTTCAGTATCTGGTGGGAAAATATCCACATTATAAAATTTTTACTGCCTTTGACTATGATTGGGATCCTTGCCAGCACGCTTATCAGACACACCAAAGACTGTACAAATATCCAGCCTTTCTGGATTTATGGAAACTTGTAAGGCACTCAGATATCATGGTGATGAATACAGTAGTCGTCCAGTCCCAAACATCCTCCCCTATAAAAGACTTAAACCATGCAAAATATAAATTATAGGAAGGGCAACAGCTTTACAGAATTGTACAATATGGCTATGTCTACACTGCAGGTATTTGCCAGCAGAGAGTATGCTAAGGAAGCGCTCACTAGCATTTGTCGTGCTGTCATTTGCATATTCTCTGCCGATGCTTTTTGTGCAAGAGGTTTTTGCACAAAAACAAGCAGTGTAGACAGGTCCGTTTTGTGCAAGATCCTATATACCTCCTTTTTTGAGGCCTAAGGGATCCTGTGCAAAAGGGGAAATTTGCTCAAAATGGACCCATCTACACTGCTTGTTTTTGCGCAAAAACCTCTTACGCAAAATGCATCGGCAGAGAATATGCAAATGACAGCGCAACAAATGCTAATGAGTGCTTCATTAGCATACTGTCTGCCAGCAAATACCTGCAGTGTAGACATAGCCAAGGATCACAAAAAATAGACACATCAGAATTGTACCCAAAACCAACCTGGTTAGCTCATATGCCAACAATATGCATTCACTGGCATCATCTCAGTTACAGTGATGGCTTACAGAATCAAACTCATCCAAAGGAGAAGTTCTTTTGGTATTTCTGGACCTTCCACACTGGGAAAATTTGAAGTGTCATCACTAAGTTTGTTCTTATAGAATTTCTGGCTCAGCTGCCAGAATGAAAAGTTTAGATAAGCCTGCGAATGGAAAAGATTGGCCTTTTGAAGGTTGGTTGTCATTAGGTCTAGGAGAGGAACATGAATTTTGCAACCCACTGGTAATTTTTCAACCATAGGGTTGACTTTCTAACAGAAAATCCAATTTAGCATCATACTTACATTGCCCTTTTTACTCAGAAATCTCTAAGGATAAGACTTCCAATGAGTCAGACTGTGACTCAGGTGCATGACATTGGGGACAGAGATTCACTCAGCCTTCTGTAGCCCACGCAAGGATCTGCTATAATCAGTATACTTGAGAAAATTCAGAAACTGTTCTCTCATTGTGAACCAAAAAAGATGAGCAGGTGGATAAGGGGGATGGATACATCAGGGAAACATCAAGTGACAAAGTTATACCTGCTAGAGACTGCTATAGATTTTACAGTCTCTTTGCTCATTAAACCACGCAACAGGGGGTTTTACCTTCTTCAGGCACAGTGCCTTCCCCGAGCTTGTCTTGGTCAGGCATGGCTTCACAAAATACCCTATGTGACTGCTACTTTATAATAGTTACAAGTGACAGGGTGCTAATAACTAACTGGGCTATGCAAATGATAGATAATATTCAGCAAACTGGCATGTAAAATGTCTGCTAACATACTGCAAATTTCTCACACCTACTTGTTGTTTTCAATATTTTCCAAAACTCATTTTAATAATTATTTATCTCCATTTATGGCGAGTTAACATTCAAGTTAAATTTCCTGATTGTGATTGGTGAAGAGGCTCGTGTGATATTATCTATGATCATAATGTTACAGTTAGATTTTTAGTGCAAATGCTGGGGAAAGATCAATTTAAAATTTACCTTTTGTACTAAGATGTGCAAGGTTAAAATTCCTTTGTCAATAGCATCCATGCTAGTATAAAATCTGAGTCTACAAGCATTAACAGAAATCAGGCACAAGAAGGTATGAAAACAAATGTGTCCAAAGGGAATTAATTCAAAAAACTGAACACATTTGTACAACTTTTCTATAGTTCAGGCAGTTAGGAGGAATATTACATATTACACATCTTTTTACAATATATCTTTATTATGTGTTACCATGAAAAACTTATATCTCACATAAAGCACACTTAAAACTGTTCAAGGCAATTTCAAAATAGAAAACCTTGTCTATTGTATTTTAGTTTCTCCCTCAGATCCATTTTGTTTTGAAAACTGTGGAGGCTGGAGCGAAAATAATAACTTTAGATCTCATTGAAAATATCTCTAGAAGATAGACAAAATAAATAAAGCCATTAACTACTCAGGGTCATAATCACTGCTGTATTATTGTGCTTCTATCTGTGTTCTTTTCATCTGAAGTACAAAAGAGAAAGTGTATAAAGAATACAGTACTAAATTCTTTTGAAGTGTCACACTTCCATTAAAAAAACCATACAAAACTTTTCATTGACAGTCAAGTTATCTTTGTTTTAAAGTTTGTTCCTGATGACTAAGAGCACTTTTGTTAGAATGTTTAAACTTTCAAGACAACTTTAAAAAAAATCTAGGGGAAACAAAAGACATTTATTATTTAGAAAGATGAAAGACGAAAAAAATATTTGATTTAACTTTTCCAGGTACTTACCAATTCAGCTCTCCTGAGTCTGCTCCACTTGGGACCCCTCTCGGAAGAATAAAAGCCAATGACCTCGATGTGGGTGAAAATGCAGAGATTGAATATAGCATTTCCAATGGGGATGGATCAGACATGTTTGATATCATCACTGACAAAGACACACAGGAAGGGATTATAACCATCAAAAAGGTTTATTTTTCCTCCCTTTCTTTTTATTACACTTAGCACTCCAGGTGGGTTTTTTCTTTCCTCAAGAGTGAGGATAAAGGAATGTCTCATATGGGGTCACCTGCCGAGAAGCTGTATTAATTTTGTTGTCCTCTTTCTTCATCAGTTATTGTTATTCCCAAGTCTTGGGGGAATTTTCTTGGCATGCCATTTCACATAAAATGATATTCTCAATGGTTGCTGTCTATCAAAGATAGAGTCTCACAAACAATAATTTTGAAGTCGATCCATGAGAACTTGGACATCTGAACTCTGCAGTGTGGTTCCCAGGGGTCAGAGGTGAACGAAATGTTGTAGGTTTGCCTGAAGGCCTGAGTTTGATAAATTCACTCTTCTAAAGAGAACTAATCCAATATAGATAGCCTATCCTTTAGTAGTCTTCCTGTTCCTCCACCAGGGAGTCTCTTATCTAGAGCTGCAAGAAGGGTTCAACTCAAACATCTACTTAAAATCTCTCCTGTTTCCAACATGCCTTGACTCTTACATGACATGTCAATAGGTGTCCTCAAATAAAAAGAATATATAGAACTTGAATTCATAGATGATCTGTGACTCTTTAATGCTTAAAATTGTCCAGCTAAGCAAACTGAAAACTATTTTGATGTTATCTGAATATCCATTTTAGGCTACAGTTCTTGCTATTTTGGCTTTGTACTTGGACTGTTGAGACAGATCATATGGGACAGCCCATAATAGTTTTCATTACCCATTAGCCTTAATTCATTTTCTAATGAACATGTGAAATCATGCAAATATGAATAAAACTGTAAAATGCAAACCTTGCATACACATACATAATTAAACATGAATGCAGATCAAAACACACTAGAGCTTCATCAGTTGAGAATCGTTTGCAAACTGGTTCTTGTAAAAAAACCCTGGCACTTCAATTTTGAAAATAAAATCAATCGAAAAAAGTGGGGAAATGTTTTTCTCCTTGTTATGCAAATTCGGATTGAATGAATGTTGCCTGAGGCACCTTAATATTGGCCTTCCTAAATTTTTGAGTGCTTGACATTGCAACTTTAACTTATTTTAGTGTAATTTTTTGTATATCATATAAATATGTGATTCAAAATTAATACGATAATGTGATGGAAATGATAGCTAAGACATACAAGTATCTCATACCCACATAGTTCATTTTATTCCACTTTTGATGTAGCAGTACATTATAAATACTATTTTATAAATCTTGTTTATGGAAGATTGTTGAATAACAATCCTATAAAAATATATACATAACTGTAAGAGATTAAATACAGCATAGAATATAAATGGAAAACCAAGCCAACAACTGTTATAATCATGTAATTATTTATGGGCACATTAGTTATTCTCATAGCTACACCAATCTAATGTTTGGAAAAGAAACAAAATCTTTTAAGAAACCCACAGTGTTCTTATTAAAACCTTTTTTCTTCCTTTTTCTGCATTTCTTCCAGTTTTCATCTGGAACTTAATGTACCAGAATGCCATTAGAAAAGCTTTTTATCCCATGGTAGTCCTAACACTGTTCTTAATAAGGAAATTAAAAAATAAACTCACAAGAGAGTGTTAATGTTCTGGAGTGACTGTTCCAAAAATAATTTTATAAATTTAGGCTAAACAGCCAAGCCTTGGGAAGTTAATCCCAAATGATGATACCTTTGTGATTGGCTTACCACTGATTAGCCCTCTTTACAAGAGTTCAGTATGGAATGTGTTCACTATTGTGTGTGTGTGCAGAGTATAGCAGATTTTAATTTCTTATAAAGATTATATAAAAGGAAAAAGTGACTTTACCAAGCTACATAATAGCATAATAAGATGAAGAGTCCACTGTCCCATACCTTAGTCATCTAAAATTGGCTCTTTATTGCTGATGGATGAGTCACAAATGAATGTGTAGGAATCCTATAGGTCTCTCAGGGTACGTCTACACAGCACGCTTATTTCAAAATAAGCTATTCTGGAAGAAATACTCTGAAATAGCTTATTTCAAAATAGCAGATCTAACCTACAGGAAAGCCTCAAAATTAGTCTGAGGCAGGCTTCCTTAATGTGGATGTGCTACCACAATTTAGAGCCCCAGGAGACACTGGGGAGTAATTACTTTGAATGGCCCTGGGGAGGAGCTATTTCAAAATAGCAGCAGTGGAGCGTCCATGCTACTGCTATTCCAAAATATCTATAGGGATAGGGCATTCATTATTCCTTGTGAAATGATGTTTATAGAAGTCAGAATAAGCCGTCCATTATTTTGAATTGATTTCAAAATAATGGAATTGATATGTAGACACTTGCATTGTTATTTCAGAATAACATCCGAAATAATTCCAGTCCCCACTATTTTAGTGCTGTGAAATCCATTTATATTTCTTGTAAACTGAGCCTACTTTTTTATTATTTGCTCCCTAGCAGTTGGATTTTGAGAACAAGATGCTGTACTCTTTAAGAGTAGAGGCAGCCAACACTCATCCTGATCCACGATTTTTCCACCTGGGGCCATTTAAAGACACAGCTCTAGTCAAGGTTTTCGTGGAAGACATAGATGAACCTCCCGTGTTCAGCAGGAGTTCTTATATAATAGAAGTAGATGAAGATGCCAAGGAGGGAACTATCATCGGGCAGGTGGCAGCTCAAGATCCAGATGCCACCAAGAATGCAATAAAGTAAATATCCGCCCCGTGTGGTATAAAATGCATGAGATGTAGATACTTGTTTAATCTCTCTTTTAAAATGTAACAAAACAAATGACATATGATCTGATCCTGAGCAGGAAATAACAGCTTTATGATTCCAAATAAGTTTACTGATAGTTGAGGGCACCGAGCAGAACCAGGCAGTGATTAAGTAGAAATAAATTGAGCACTAGATGAATGTGCATTCCCAATGGTTGATGGCAATTGACATTCTCCATCACAATTTGCAACAGGTCCAATGCATGAAACAACCCCCCAGAGATACACCTAGTGTCTGCTATGTTTTATTTCCTAAGTATATAATGATCAGCATTTATACATTCATCCAGTAGAAATATGCTGCCTTGAATGTCTCTCAGAAGTTTGCCAATAAGGATGAATAAGGTAAAATGGTATTGCCCTGCCAATGCTATGAATGAGAGTACTGCAAAGCGATGTGTGTTTGTTACAAGAAGACTTCTACTTTTTGCCTGCCTCCCCATTCTTTTCCATTTGGCAAGATATATTGTGATGCTTGCCATTTATGATCTCCACAGATGTTTGAGTGCTCAATTTATTTCCTCTTCCAGCATTTGTGCAGCATATACATAAACTACTGTAAGAAAGTCGTATCAGTGTTGGAGGTAAATGTATGGAGTTGGGTTATTGCTGTACTGTTAGCACATCTACTATTATTGTCTAAAGTGGAGTGAATACAACTGGCCATTTGTACATTAGTGCATTGGTCATGCAGCTGATTGTGAAACCTGCTTCAGCTGCATTTCTAGTTGGAAGTGCAGAACTCTGAATGAGCTACTTTCTGAAAGTGCACATTTTGGGGGAAAATAATGTCGAGCCAATTGTGTATGCGCTCATCATTTGTGGTTAATGGTCACTAGATCGCAAGAGACCCTATGAATGTAAGTTACTTTTTTCAGAAGAAAAAGAGAGCTCAACAAATGCAATGCATCATTAATGCTGGGTGAAAATCTTATTGCAGTTTCAGACCCAAAAGCTATCACTTTCAAAATATTTTTAAGTGGAATTTTTCTGCCCATGATTTTTCTGCCCATCTTGAGACTAATCAGAGGTGTCTGGTCTTCAAAGAGTGGATGCTCAACAGTTACTGAAATGAAGTCCCTGTGATGGTGTTTGAGGTTAATCATCCAACAGACTGAAGCACCCCAAAATCACTATTATTTGTGAAAACCTTGGAAAAGATAATTCAGTCTGAGTTCACTCGCTATCATTCCACAATTTGTTATACTTCTAGGCTAAAATACACTTTTTGAAATGACTCATATTAAATAACTGCTTATACAAGTGTTTTACCTTTCTATCTTATTTAAGAGCAATGTCAAGTGACTGGCATTTTGTGTGCTATGCTAAGCACATGGAGCACAATATCTTAAATAACTTTAATTCAGACACTAAGTCTACATTGCCAATTTATGGTGCTGCAACTTTCTGGCTCAGCATTGTGAAAATACACACCCTCAAGCACAGCAAGTTACAGTGCTGTAAAGCACCCATGCTAACCAGGCTGGCTACTCGCCTCAGGGAGGGGTTATATATTGAGTGCTGGGAGAGCTCTCTCCTAGCACTATTGAATGACTACACTGCTGCGTAAAAACACTGCCAAGGCTTTAAACTTTCAAGTGTAGAAAAAGCCTCAGTATTTACAGTCTGCACTAGTTATTCCCTATAGTAAGTAGAGGGAAGGTTAAGTAATGCAGTACTGAAAACATTAAGGTAGCCTTACCTAAGGTAAAAATTGGAAGCATTTAATGAGAGTTAGTAAGCAAAACTGGAAAATATAATAGAAGAGGGTGATACAACACACTTATATTATATCTTGACAGATATTCTGTGGATCGACACACTGACCTCGACAGAATATTCAACATCCACTCAGGAAATGGGTCTCTATTCATCTCAAAGACACTCGATCGGGAAGAAACCCCCTGGCACAATATCACTGTTATAGCAACTGAAATCAGTGAGTTCTTATCTGAAGAGAATGTTAGAATTTTCAAATTGACATGTTCTATAACAAATTTGTGTTGTAGATATTTTTTACTAGAATCACCTTTCTTTAAAAAATTACAACCATGAACATCATTTGCTAACCACAAGCCATACAAATTCAATAGGGGTAACTTTTAACAAAAAGAAAAGAAAAGCAAAACAAAAAATATTACTTCATGATTTACTTATTTTTCCCATGGGAAAAAAAATTTCCAAGGTCCACTTCAGCAGTGTAGAGCAGCACAAAGACTTCATAACCGGCTTCCTGAGGATTTGCCTTGCATAAATTGGTAAACAGCCAGTACAGTGCTTCTACACATTGCATCCCTCAACCTTTAGGAGAGAGAACATTTGTAAGAAAGTGAGGACATGCTTAAAGCATGCTAGCAATCTGGACTTTAGACTTTGAATGATCCTTTGGAGCCATGGGTAGACATTAGATTGGTCTTCAGGCTCCTCTAACTTGTACCAAGGACCAATCTAATCCCAGTCACAACCGGAGGCCTATACAGTTAGTATATTACCCTTCCTACCCAAGGCAGAACAGAAAATTTGTCCTCGTATATTCCATAGGGGTACATCACTATCAATTAAGCGATGGGCTCTATGACACTATTTTTCTTTTCCTTGCTACTTTTTCCTTCCCTTTGGAAGTAGTGAGACTGACATAGTATGGGCTGTGCTGAGTACAGCGGATTCACAGTCCACCTTTCAGAAAGAGACTCACCATTTTTTCTTTAAGCAAGCTTTTTTCTCCAAACACTGGCACAACTGCCAATATTTGCTTTTGTTTATTCATCCCATTGGCTATGGTTTGGCCTAGGAGGCTACTTGCAGTGTCACATTAACAACAAATGTATCAGATACATTTTTCCTGCCTTTGTAGTTAGACAGGGCTTTGAATTGATCCAGAACATTTATCTGCACACTCGGATTACCCTATGCAACTCTGTTTTAGCACAGATTCCAGAAAATAAGCGCACACACATTCACAGCTGTTTGGGATATACTGACAAACCTGATACCTTAAATAATTTAAATTGTTTTTAACTCAAGTAAAAAATTGAGCATAATTGTAAAAATATGAGCATTTCTTATGTGTTTTTGGGTGGAAGTAGATGAAATACGCTTAATAATATAGTTTTCATTTTCTTACATGAACTGTAAATATTTCCAATTCTTATATTCCTGAGATAAATTATTTTCTTTTTCCAGATAATCCTAAACAAAGTAGTCAGATACCTATCTTCATCAAGATTTTAGACATAAATGACCATGCACCAGAATTTGCCAAATACTATGAAACTTTTGTTTGTGAAAATGCAAAAGCAGGACAGGTAAATACACATTTACTCTACCACAAAATAAGCACTGGGGTCTTCTCTTGCTATTTTTATTCATTTCTAGAGTTATGCACAAAATAGACTAATATCTCCATAACAATCTGGATTTGCATGGATGAAAATAATTAATAAATCCTCCTACTGTATTTTTTAATTCAACAGAAGTCTTAGGTGGGCAAGGAATGAAGGATTTGTCCGTAATATAAAACATACACAATATTTTCTTTTTAGGTAATGGTTCAGTAGCCTTCATCACAGAATAATTTTACAGAAGGAGTCACAGATATGCCAGTAAAATGTCATTTGTTTTGATGATTCCTCTTGTTTGCATGCTTACCATATTATTTTAAGATCTATTGATAACTTGACCTATGTAAAAACCCCATTTTGGAAATCTCATTTTCTGGGCTTGTCCAGAATCAAGAAATTGTGATATAGAACAATAATATTAAATATGGAAATGTCAAGTGTTTTAGACCTTGGTTAAGAGTCAATTTTGGTTTGATTTGAATTTGTGCAAAGGTCCATGGTGGCTCTTGCTTTATACAAACTGGTTCAAAAGCTTGTTAATGATAAACAAAAACAGATTTGCAGTGAAAGCAATTTTTAAACTCAGAGAAAAGAGAAGAAAAATCCCAGGTAGATTCTTCAACAAAACACGTAAATCGTGAATATACAGAAATATTCTATTACTATTATAATCTTCTGTTTATTATGGATGTTTGCAGTGTTGTTGTAGGCATGGTGGTCCCAAAATATTAGAGACACAATGTGGGTGATGTACCTTTTATTGAACCAATTTCTACGTTTATGTACTTATCAAAAAGTGATACATGTAAGTCCTTTGAGGATAATGATTTGTTTCTTGCATTTACTCACAAAATAGATGTCACTGCTAAGTTTTGCTTGCTTTTTCCTCATGTTGTGGATATTGTTTCAGATGGCAACATTTGTTGTTTTCCATTGCAGTTTTCAGTGTTGTTGTAGTTGTGTTGCTCCCAAGACATTACGAGACATGGAGAGTAGGATAATATTCTTTCATTGAACCAATTTCATCACATACTGGAAAGAAAATAAAATCAGGAAACATATTTCATGATGATGCAAGGAAATCAAAACAATTATCAAAACAGAAAATGATCCAATAAAATATATTACCTCACCTATCTTGTCTCTCTATTTATCATGGGATCAGTTGTAACAACTTTGTTCACAGAGTCATGTCTCCACTATAAACTTTCACTCGGTGGAAATGTTGCATTAAAAGTATCTCAGTGTGGAATGAATTTCTAAGGAATTAAAAGTAAAGATTGTAACCAGAGGCAGTATATCATGATAGGAAAAACTGTAGAGCCTCTTGGGGAAGCTTTGTATGTGTAGGTTTCCCTTTACCAACTAGGGAACTCCAGAAAGTATGAATAGAATGCAATTTAAATATGAAGCACATTCAAATGTTATTTCAAAAAAGGAAAGTAAAAAAAAAAAAAAAAAAAAAGAGGCAGAAGATGTGCAGTCAATGGCTCAACTGAGTCACATTCTGTTCATTTGATTGTCATCAATTTTATGATCTAGCCTGTGAGTTGGAAGGATAGTATGACATACTTTGACTGGAATTGCTTTGGTTTGTATAAAGGGCTCTCACTGCCCCAATATACAAATCTTTTCATTACTTCTGATGCACATAATATAGTCAAATAATATATACAGTTACAGCAATACTAAACAAAATGAAAATAATGGTAGGAATAACAGATAATGAAATAAGCAGATGAAACTCTAGGCCTAATTATGTACCTTGTCACAAAATAATGTGTTCATAATTAGGATACAGTATCTTCACCTCTGTGACATGAATTTTAATGTGTGACTAAAGTTTAAGGACCTATGTAATGAGCTTAGAAATTTCAACAACAATTGCTGTTTGTTGTACTTTGGTAGTTTTATTTTACAATTTTAAATTACTTTTTCAAAAGAAATATATTGAGATATTTCTGTTCAGCAAATCTGGATGACTGGAATATAGCCAGATTACTATCTGTGTGACAAAATGTCTTTGCATAGTATAAGATCGTGGATAAATAATGTTTAGAATCTCAGTTCAGTGATTGGTATCAAATCTGAATCATGGCAGAAGCGTTAATAGAATTGTGCAAAGCAAAGCAATATTATTCATATGCAATATTAGGGAACTCAGCTTTGGAGTATGATGATATCATCAAATTTTACCCAGACTGGGGACTTGTCATCTCTTAAATGATGCCTTTCCAAACTCTGTGTACATATTCAGTATATGAAACACTCAATAATGCATAAACCACAATTTGGCTTTCCAGCTAACTCTCTATGTGTAATTCACAACACCGTCTCATACTTTGGATGTAAATTAAAGCTGGGATCTTCCAAATGACCTATGGGAGTTAGGTATCCAATTCCTACTGAATTTCCATGGCAGTTAATTGACTGTCTACAATTTTATTTGCCTTTTGATTCTTCAAGTTCATGTTCTGACCTAATGCTTTAGAAACAAATATTTTGCATCTACTTGATTACAACTCTTCAGAAATCTTTGATAATCTGAAGTTAAGGTTTAACACAATTTATCACTTCACGAAAAGTTTATGCCTTCAAAGAGAAAGCTGCTTGAAGTTGCTGTTTTGTCCACAAACACAAACATTAAAAAGGTAGATATTCTATTCTGAGGCACTACTAATTTTGCCCCCAATATAATATATGCAATGTTTTAGAAAGTACAGGTAAACTCATTAAATATTACTGAAACAATCTTAACCTGCATCACATGATTGAAAATAGTAAGAAATATTGAGACAATGTGATTCTCAAAAAGCACTACGGACTAAAGCAGCCTCACTCAAGGTGTATCTACATAGATATTTTATCCATTGTGTATATTTTATTTTATTATTTTATTGTTTCTTCTATTTTGTTTTTGCCCTCAGAATTTTCTGGGTTATTCATATTTAAGTGCTCAAACATTTTGCTTGGTTTTTGTGGATTCTAGTTTGTCAACATTCTTCCCAACACATCTCCACTAAATTATACTTTGGTATAAATGAACAGAGTGGGCTTAGAGAAAATGTATGCATTTCCAAAAAAGTAGTTGTCCCAGAGACCTATTAGTTAGTCTGATATTTGGCTAGTCACATGCCCCTTCCAAATAGCATAAACTCTGAAATTATATGATGTAATTCCAGAAATTACTGTCCCCAAATGGCAAATCCAGTACTAATGCTACAGGCATTATCTGTATCCAATTTCATTCTCGAAGTACTGTCTCATACTCATTAACTATGCAGAGACATGATGTTTTCAGGTATCTGTGGCTAAAGGAAAGTAGAGGATTCAAGTCAAAAATTTCATACCTGGATATTTAAAGTTGGGGACCTAAATTCATATTTAGGCACTTACGTAAAGTTGGTTTCATTGTGCACCAAAAGTGCTCAATAACTTTAAAAATCAAGTCACTTTTAATTAGATGTCTGAATATTATTATGGATTTATATGCATGTACACAAACATTTGGCCACACTGTTTATATTTCAGATATTCTTCAGCTTTTATTGCCTACTTTAATGTACTGTACTATACTATTATTGTACAATAGCACATTGTATACATTATAATATACACTTATTCATTTCATACTATTCCACCTTATTTTAGAGCTCACTTAAAGCAGCCAACCTGTTAAAATCATAATTGCTTCCTGATGCGTCACATCAGTGCATTTTATGCTGATGATTACAGCATGAGGGCTAGACAGAGAAGATAAATATACTTAGTTAATTTTAAGAGACTTTTTTCATTGAGCTTAGCTATTAATCATACCACTTTCTAAATCTCATTCACATCAGGAAGCAGCCAGAAATATCAATTATTCCTTCCCAATGCCAACTTACTATACTTACACTCAATGTCAGCCAATATTATAGGGTAAAGTGTGGCATTTATGAAACAGCTGGGCAGGTAGGGAGAGGGAAAGCAGAACAGAGTTGCAATACCCCAGGGGCATCAGTGATGAAAAAAATCCATTGAGGAAGTGTATAATCTCTGGGTATGTCTACACTTGCTCCCTAGTTCGAGCTAGGGATGCAAATGTAGGTGACCGAAATTGCTAATGAAGTGGGGATTTAAATATCCCATGCTTCATTAGCATAATCTCGCCGGCGCGTTGCTCCACTCAACAGCTGATTCGAACCAGGAAGTGCGCGCCGGGACGCATTAGTTTGAACCAAACCCCTTGGTTTGAACTAACGTTACTCCTCATTTTTTGAGTAAGGGGTTTGGTTTGAACTAACGCATACCGGCGCGCCCTTCCTGGTTCGAATTAGCTGTTGAGCAGAGTAACGCACTGGCGAGATCATGCTAATGAAGCATGGGATATTTAAATCCCTGCTTCATTAGCAATTTTGGTCACCTACATTTGCATCCCTAGCTCGAACTAGGGAGCAAGTGTAGACGTACCCTCTATTTTTTTTCAAATGGAAATATACCTTCTGCCTCATCCATTAGGATGTATCTCAGACAGGTATGCGGGTAAGGTCTGGAGAAGCAGAGTCCTGGCCCCATCTCATCCATGCCCTTTTCTAAGCATTACTTTCTCTGGGATGGAGCTTGAGAAGCACAAGGACCACAATTGTGGAAGGCTCTTGTGCAAGGGTCTCTCTCAACCTTATTCTATGAGCTAATTAAGAGCAGTGCATGATCCTGATCTGACTTAGGAGAAGAGTCAGGCAATTCTTTCCATGGTAGTTTGAGAATTTTACCTTAATGAAACATGAAGCAAGGATTGAAA
The DNA here is from genome assembly GCA_019425775.1 of Rafetus swinhoei. Lineage (NCBI taxonomy): Eukaryota > Metazoa > Chordata > Testudines > Trionychidae > Rafetus > Rafetus swinhoei. The sequence goes on from CM033424.1 coordinate 124,594,045, forward strand.
AATTCAATCTATTCTAGTGGCATGCAGGGTACGTGTAGCTATATGCCACAGTGAAAAGCAGGTTGTGTTCACATTCCAGTCCATATTGACAACATGCCAGTGAAAGGCTCTGAGGGGACGGAGCGAAAAGTCTTTGGCAAAAGGGAGATGTTGGTATCATACACTGCTAAAATAGCAGGGTAGATGTGGGAGGCCCAGCCTGGGCAAGTAGAGAGTCATGTTGAGTATATACCCTATGGTTCTGGCATATCTTTACTCACCTAAGCAGTGTCTCACAATCTACAGTGCTATTTATACCCAGACTACAAGAAAATGTAGAGTGTATACTTAACAGGTCTCCATAAGGGTAGACATAGACCTAGACTAAAGTAAAAAAAAATTGCTCATCCCATAACCAATAATTAGTAACATTTTTGATGTTTGATATCTCAAATGCAGTCAATGAGAGAAACAAACAATAGTGTAGACATTCAAGTAGCTAACTACTGTTATGTAATAGTTATGCTTGTTTTAGCCAAGTTATAAATGAATAGAACCCAATGCTCAAATAATTCAAGTGAATTCAATGATACACTCCAAACAATTTTTAATCTGCAGCAGAAAAAGAGCACAATTCTATAGCCATGACAGTTTATTCCCAAGTTAAAAATACATTGTGTAATTTGTAAACTCCAAAGAGACAATTTAAACAAATTAGCCTCCTTGAATGCCTCAGGAATCTTATAGTGAGTGACATTATAGCTACCTTCCATAAAGGGAATTAAAACTACTGTTTTCATAGAAAGGTGTGTGTCATGTTTAATAATGATAAAGAATATATATACTGATAAATTGAAAAGGAGTGCATGGGACAGACAGCCAAGTATCTCACAGATATATTGATTGTTTAAAACTTTTGTTAAACTATAACAGAAAATAAATTTTCCCCAAACATTCTGCTCCAACTTTCCCCCTGGTCTCTTCCCTCCATACAGATTCATAGAAAAGACTTATTTGGATTTTTATAGAGACTTTCAATTCTGCCTTTAAGAAAGTCTTTTAAAGCATGGCAAATGACTTAAAATTACAGCAGTCTGGAGCTATGAGGAGAAAACACATTTGGCATTCAAAAGATCTGCAGTAGCTGAAAAAGAGATAGCCCTCTGTGAAAGATTATATAAACAAGAGCCAAATGAAAGAAAGTGTATAGTGGGGGTGCTGAGAGCCATTGAACCCAAACAATAAACCCTGAATAGGATAGGAACAATTTCAAACCAACGCCTCCACCATCTGGAGTTCCAGCACCTACACAGGTGTGGAACCCCAACTCATGTCTCTGAGCTCTCACTCATGGGGAGTCCATAAGACCCAAGTTATGAAACCACACAGACACCTTCACGGTTCTGGGCCTAACTGTTCATCAGCCCAAAGAAAGATTTTGCTACTTCGTTTACATGGTTTAAGCAGCTATAAAACTACTCTGTGCTGGATAGAAAAAGTAAAGTGTTTGTATGGACACTGCAGGTTTATCAGCACTTGAAAAACTGAGTGATCCCCACGAATGGGAAATTATCTAATAAATCCCAATAAGCTGTCTCACACTGATTCTCTTAGAAAGGTAGAAACAGTGACAGCAATGCTGAATTTTTCAATCTGAGTTCATTCACATGGGCAGCAAAACAAAAAGAAATGTACTTTTTCAATTGGTCTGATATGCTTGAAATCACACTTGATTCAAGTAAAAGTCACTTTCTTGGAAGAAAAACTCTCATAAATCTTATAATGTCAGGCATCTCTCTGAACTCTCTGGGAAGCGTGAGTACAACTCAAAATGAGAAAGCATGTATTTCATCTGACACCACAAACTTTAAATAGAGAAACACTGTGCCCTAGCTTTTCACAATATCGCTACCATACCAAAAATAAGAATGGCCAACTCTTTTTAATTTCTAGGACTAACTTTAGTCTGTTTTATTCATGATTTTTAGCTCTACAAAAGTTATCCTCATAATGTGTCTAATCTTTTGTTTTGGTCTATTCACCAATTGGAAGATATTGCCTGCAATCTCCCCCCCCGCCCTTTTTTTTTCTTTTGTACTTCCATCTTTTCAACACAGCCAATGTCTTTAACAGGTAACAAGGTATCTGCTTGATTGTTTTCCATGGCTGCAGTCTTATCCTCATAATCAGTTATAAGAGGCTTTAATTTCCTCTATTTCTGCCACAATTGTCCACTCTTCATATTCTTTGCACAAGAAGGGAATCATATGTGGATCTTACAAACAAATAACTGTTTACATCTTGAAAAGCCATGGGATACTCAGCTACCATGCTTCGGTAGCTTTTCTAGCTGGATATTTTCTCCCTGGGTGTTTCCTAACAATACTTGGACAAATACCAGCACGTATCCTAATTATCTTTCTTCTACCTGATGTTTTCACTCATTAGCTTTCAGACTTATAAAAATGCAGGAGGAAAATTTTCTCCAGTCAATATGGCCTGGTCTACACTACATGGAAAAGTTGAAATAAAATATGCAGTTCCAGCTATGTAAATTACGTAGCTGGAGTCGACATATCTTAAATCCCTGTCCACACAGTGGGAAGTAAATGGGAGCAAATGCTTCCATAGGTTTCCCTTACTCCTCCCTAAGAGTAGGAGTACTGGAGTGGCTGGGGGCACACTTTGAGTTCCATCTAGTTGTTTATACTAAATCAAACCCCAGAAGATCGACATGACAGTGTCAATCTTTCACGTAGTGTAGACATGCCCTATGATACTCTGCTAGTTTTGCAACATAAGGCATTTCTGCTATAATGGCTTTGTAATTGTAGGCTTAGGCAACATGGGGCTTAAAATAGTGTGGCTAACTAAACTCATGACTTTACTACCACCTCCACCATTGCTACTGCCTATGGCAGGCAGAGCAACACTGGAATTATGTAGAGAAGAAAGTATTAGTGGAATTACTGGTTCGGTGTAATGCCAACAGTGCTCTTTTGCACAGAGTGTGAACTTGTCTAACAACATTTGTAAAGCTCCTCAAATGTCAGGATCATAATTGTTTTCAGAATGTAGAAATCTTAATTTGTACCAAGAGCCTCATTAATTTAAGAAATACTGCATAAACCAGATTTAACTGTATTCTAGTCGTATAGGAGGATGACATTCATGAATTCCATCACAAGTTCTGTTCTGATGACAGGAAAACAGAAAGACCATGATTCTGAAATCCCCATTACTGATGTAAATTAGAAATAATGCCAAGGAAGCTGATCAGCCAAATTCTCATTTACAATTGATTTACAAAGATGTTATCCTACTGACTATAATTTAATTACTCCAGAGACAAATATTTATCTATTTTTCCTATATTTTGTTGCTGTATTGTCAGTAGTATCTAACATAGGTCCCAAATATGAGAGGCGCTGAATAATACTAGAAAGTGGAAAGAGTATCTTCAATTCTTATTTAGATTAATATCCAGAAAGGCGTTTTAAGGGAATTGTCCCTAACATAATTGCTACAAAACCTAAGACTGCATTGTTATTTGGATTGCTGCTTTGCTTAGACAATTAATACTATGCATGTGTTCTGGAAATTTCAGTGAAACAACCTTCACGCTTAAACTTTTGATAACAAACCCTTTTGAAATCAGTTGAAGTAGTGAAAGCTCAACCTGTTGGAGACACTTAGTACTTCAAAAATGAGACACTCAGGACACCACAGTGTCACAAAGAGCAGGGCCATCTTCATAGCGGCTTCTAGAGGAGTCCTCTGCCCATGAGTAAACAATAAAGAAAGCTCTATGCTGAGTATTACTTTGAATCCCAGCTGCAAATACTTCCTCTGAGAAATCCACCCACTCACTCATGTCATTGAGCTACATGGACACCTGATTAAACCCAGAGCTGCTGCTTTTGGATAGAACCACAACTCCTGCAGCAGGACAGTGCAAGGCAAGCTGCATTGCTATGGTGTTAAAATAGCAAGTAAATGTCCTCTGAAGAAGAGGGTTGTGCCCATGAAAGTTTTTTTTTTGTGAGCAATCTAGTAGTCTACTGTACATATGAATTATCACTGTTTATAGCATAGTAAATATAACGGTCACTTTATAACTGAATAGTGTTCACTGTAATATGGGCAATGAACTTATTCTTCCATACCGTGTTTATTTTCTCAGCTTTGGCAACTTCATCTTCTTTAGCCATATAAATGCAATCAGCCTCTTAAATTAATCTGAAAAATACCAGAGCACTTGTTTTGTTTTTTAATTATTTGTAATGTTTCAGGGAAGCAGAGCCCATGTTAGGTATAAACACACTAAGCAATTGCTTAGCGCCCCTTGCACATCCAGGGGGCTCCTATTCATTTTTAATAAGAACTTTCCTGTTTAATACTGTGGGGGAGGGACAATATATTTCTATGTGTGCTAGCATGGGCTCCACAGGGGAGTCTTCTGTAGGGAACCCTTAATGTTTTCCTCCTTCATGCATGCTGGCTCCCATGGCCCCGTGACAGGGCTACTGTCTTTTCCTCACAACTGGATGCAACTGCCTTCCATTATCTACCAGTGCCACTCCACAGAGGTGTCCATTTTGGGTCCATCCTCCATCCTCTCCTCCTCTACTCCCCAACAGCTGAGAATTCTGCTCTGTAATATTCTAACATTATCTCCAGCAGGAAAAAAAAACTGGTTTAGGAACTGAACCCATGTTTCCTTCTTGCAGAGCACAGAGTGTGAAGTAGCTGCTAATGTTATCTAAGGGCATAGGAGGAGGCTATTTTGGTTGGAGAGCAAGCACCCTTCACAGAGCAATGCAAAGCACTGCGAAATAATCAGAACAGATAGCTGGCTGCTGTAGCCAGGAACAGCCCGTGTTTTTATGCTGTTAGGTGGATGTGAAATTAAAAATGAAAGAGCTCATTTGTTTAACACACGGTCTCCTTAGGTTAACTTAAGACCACCACACAGCACACTAATCCTTGGGCACTGGGTGTCGTTTTTCAAAGATAATTGCATAGGGTTTTTTACAATGTATTATAAGAAAAAGCTGTGTTCTTAGGAGACAAAAAAAAAAACCCTTTAAGAACATGACATCTTGTTTTCCTTTTAGCTGGTTCAGACTGTTAGTGCCGTGGACAAAGATGAGCCTCCTCGAGGCCACAAATTCTTCTTTGAATTGGTGCCAGAATTTGCAGTTCATCCCAACTTCTCTGTTGTCGACAACAAAGGTAAACAGCTCGGCTCCTGCATGTCGTAGGGTTGCCAACTCTGGTTGGTTGAATTCATGGAGCTTTCTTCACATGATATTATCTTTAATTAAAAAATAATTTTTCGTGCCTGGAAACTCCAGGATAATTCTGCAGGATTGACAACCCTAGTGTTTTCCCTAATGCCACAGATCACATCACACTGCCCAAAAAGCTCAGTAGAGATATAGAAATATATTTGTTATTCTCTAAGGTGCTACTGGACTACTAGTTTTTTTAAAGATACAGACTCACACTGCTACTCCTCTGAGACTTCTGTCACACAGAGTTATTCTGCTCCTTCATTTCAGATAACACAGCAGGGATTCTGACTAGAAGAAATGGATATAGCCGCAGTAAAATGAGTACCTATTTTCTGCCAATCATAATATTCGACAATGACTATCCAATCCAGAGCAGCACCGGCACTTTGACGATTCGAGTGTGTGCCTGTGATAACCGGGGGAATATGCAGTCCTGTAATGCTGAGGCTTTGCTCCTTTCAGCTGGCCTCAGCACAGGTGCTTTGATTGCCATTCTCCTCTGCATCATTATACTGCTAGGTAAGTGATCCGTGTGACCTATATGTAATTGAATACACATGTGCTAGTCACTGCTTTATTGACTGTGACTCTACAAAGCCATTGATTCAGACCACTAGAGAAGAGCACCTAATCTGACCATTTTCCACACTAACTGTCTGTTAATAAAGGGGTTTGAATGTGAACTATAAATTATTACAGCTACTCAAGAGAAAGCTGAAAACTGGGATGTGAATGTCACTCTTTTACTAAATGTGATATGAGGCACATAGTAATATAGAATTATATTCTGCTCCCCTTACTCAGGGAGGACATCATCTTACTTGACAAGCAGTCCCCCATTTAATGACATTGGATAATGAACCACTCAACAAGAGTACAGATGACAGAATCTGGCTCCTAATAATTACAAATTAACAGTTACACCAGTAATTAAGTAATTTATCAAAACATTTATTAAAAACATCTGGATAGAAACTAAAATGGAGGAGGCTATACCTATAATAACTTTAAAACCTTTGGAAGTGGAACCGGGTGGAGGGGGGACCGGTGACTGGACCCTTATCATCACAAGCAATCCATTATACAATTTAATTCATGATTGACCATCTCTCTCCTAAAACTAAATTGAATTGTTTGCAACCAAAACTTCTGTTGGAGGTTCCAGAACTTCACTCTCCTGACTAATTTTCATCCTGAATTTATGGCCGGTTTACATCCATTTGTTCTTCTATCAACTTCTGCCTCTCACAGAAGGGGATTTACTAAAGTGATGACAAACCCCCTTCCTTTGTTGTTGCAGATGTCTATTTTATAGTGCTACAGCAGCACAGGTATATTCATAACCTCACTTATGCAAATGTTACCTCTAATGTCTGCATGGTAAGCAACACAGCACTGAAATGAAATAAGCTGAATGTTAATAGTGACTATGACCAAAGACATTTTCTCCCCATTGTGACACCACAAAATTATAAATATTTTGCTTGATACTGAAAATGCAAATCCTAATCATTACTAAAATTCCTTCTCTTTAAATTAACTTTAAAATTAGACCTTTGTAATTTTTATACATTACATTATTATAGTACAAGAGTTTTTTCCTCTATTTTCAAAACATCCTGTCTCCATTATAAAATTCTTTGATCATTGCAAATGTGTCTTAACTTCATTTCAGTGCTAACCACCTTGTCCATCTAAATATTTAGGCTACATTGCAGCTCATTATCTATTTATTTTCAGTTTTAGTTGTGCTGTTTGCAGCACTAAAGAGGCAGAGAAAGAAAGAACCCTTGATCATCTCAAAGGATGATGTCCGGGACAATATTGTGACTTACAACGATGAAGGAGGTGGGGAAGAAGATACCCAAGCTTTTGACATTGGCACACTAAGGAATCCAGAAGCTAGGGAAGAAAGTAAGATTAGAAGAGATGTTATCCCAGAAACTATATTTCAGATTAGGAGGACTGCACCTCTGTGGGAAAACATTGATGTCCAAGATTTTATTCAACGAAGGCTAAAGGAAAATGATTTAGACCCAACTGCACCCCCTTATGATTCACTAGCAACATATGCTTATGAAGGGAATGATTCTATAGCAAATTCACTCAGCTCTTTGGAATCACTTACTATGGATGGCAACCAAGATTATGATTACCTCAGTGACTGGGGACCTCGATTCAAAAAGCTAGCAGATATGTACGGCGGAGATGACAGTGACCGAGACTGAGAAAGTAATTTGTGACTTGGTCAGTGTTAGTGGAGGTAATGTCTATGTTACTAAATAAAGTGGCCTACACTCTCTTACTTGGAAAAAATACAAAAATAGGTGTTGTCTTAGTAAGGGTTTGCTTAATCAATAAGTCAACGTAAATGAATATGATTGATTTAGATAAAAAATAAAATCTGTACTTCACCCTCTCTGCCTAAAAATCCCTGATGGAAGATTCTCCTGACAATGAGGAGACATTTAAAAAAAAAGGCTTTTTGTGCCTTTAATACTAAAGAAATGGAAAAATTGTACTTTCTTTTTTAATTGCTTTGCATCACATTTATAACTAGCTGGGACATTGTGCACCCGTGTTGTAACATAATCGGAAAAAGTATACCTTAAAAAAAGAAATTAATATTACTGCCATATTTATTGAGTTAAAGAATGTCCGTGTTGATTCATCATGATATTTTTATATATGTATATTTATATTTTTGTAATTTTATTAAATAAATTAGTATTTATAAAAACATTAGTTCATTTACTTTGCCACTCATCAATTACTGAACAGGAGGAATGATATGCTGTATGGATTTTTTTCAAAATAACATCTTTAGATCAGAATAATGGCTGTACTGTAAAATGAACAAAAAACCCAATGAATGGGTTTTTCTTCTCTAAAAAGATACAGTATAAAAAAATAAAGAACATTTTTTTCTGGTAATCCAAATTTAGGTGATTATAAGTAAATTTAGTCTGATTCAAACTTTGGATTATTCAAAAGCATCAACATGTAGTTTTTCAGGCTTGATTCCCCTTTTCATACTCCAATTTACTGTCATTTGGCCAATAAAAAGGATTAAATGCATGGATTATGGAGGATTGAAGAAACCATGAAGGTTTGTTTCAGTAGGTATACTATTCAGAAAAAAAGAATTGCTGTATTTTTTTTACATTTTGATAAGAAAGCAATGTCAGCAATCCAAGATAGTCTCTGCAAGTTATTTTTTTCTTTCCTTTCACTTGCTTTTCCTCTCTTTTTTTCTGTCTTTTTAAGGCAATTGCTAAATATTGTGGTTTTTTTTTTTAATAATAAGGACCATTAACAGGAAGACAAAACACTCCCAGAATATAAACTCTATAAAGCATTTGAATTTTTCCATGAGATTTGATGGTGAGTACATAAAAAGAAGATACTAATAGTTCCAAACTCACTGTGTTTTTAAATTTTCAGAGGACTGCCTCTTTTTCGAGGAGGAAGGGCTTCTTTTTGCAAGAAATATGAAGCACTTTAAACTTTTGTCCACATTCAACAGTTTCCAAAATATCAGATGTAGGTGGATTGAGGTTTTTCACAGAGTTAACTCTGAACATTTGAAAATAGCTGCAAATATAAGTACCAAGACAAACCAACTGTATTTTGTACTGAAGACAGAACTGCTGTTGATACACAGATTAACATCTGGAACTTTGACATGAGAGAGAATCTCACCAAATACTGCTGACACTTCAGGGAAGTTCTCTGGGATGTCAAGCCACAAGTTCAAATCTTTCTTTTCCCATCTGTATTTCCACGCACATTACCACCTTTATATTGACCAAGACCATGAACACCAACCTACAAGGCACTCAAGTATATACCACTGCAGCATCTCCTAACCTCTTGCACAAGTATGTTAACAATAAGATTGCATGGGGTGACTTCAGAAACAGCTGGAAAAAAAATCTTGACCCACATTTTATTTACTTAATCTGTGTGATTTGGTTTTATCTCTAACCACTACATCATATTCCATCCTCCCTTTCCCAAATGAGGGATAAAATCCAGGATCCCTAATATTCATTTTTATGCCTCTACTCAGCAAGAAACTGCAGAACCTTGGTGGGGTATGTGTCTAGTGCATGCAAGTGGCTGTTCTACTTTGAAACTACTCCTGTAGTTTCAATGCTAAAGATGGACTCAGTGGTTAAGAAGTTACTGTGTTACAATCCTACTGATGACTCATATGAAGGGAATGTTATAATTGCATATAATATCACTATTTATGCCAAATTAATCTAACTTACATTCAGATGTAAAATTGTAATGGCAACCTCAGAAATATTAAGGCAGAATAACTTCTCAAAAGCAACTAATAAGAGAGAATCTGATCTGTTGCCATAAGACTCCAGTATTAAGGTTCAATGTGAATTGGATGAAGCTGAGATAGACATTACTTTTCTACTGAAAAGCAATATTAAAGCTTTAAAGTTGGAGTATTTGCACGCAAAATTAAAGCTTTAAAGCAATGGGGTATTTGCAAGGAATGCAAGATATTTCTCCATTAACTTCTGATTTCCATGATTTTAAAGTTTTTGTGTTGGAATTATGTATTGCAAAGCAAATTTAAGTCACTAGACAAAGACAGGCTGTGTCTACATTGGCGCGATCTTGCGTAAAAGCGGCTGCCTGTCTACACTGGCTGTGAGTTCTTGCGCAAGTACACTGATGTTCTAATGTATAAAATCAGTGCTTCTTGCACAAGAACTCTGACACTCCCGCTCAGGAATAAGCCCTCTTGCGCAACTGTTCTTGCACAAGAGGCCAGTGTAGACAGGCAACATGAATTTCTTGCGCAAGAAAGCCCTATGGTTAAAATGGCCATCAGAGCTTTCTTGCGCAAGAGAGGGTCTACACTGGCATGGATGCTCTTGTGCAAAAGCACATCTCTTGCGCAAATGCACATGCCAGTGTAGACGCTCTCTTCTGGAAGAGTTTTTGCACAAGAACTCTTCCGCAAAAGAGTTCTTGTGCAAGATCATGCCAGTGTACACTAGCCACAGTGTTTGTATCAAGTCTGAACACTTTGCTCTGGGAAAACTCCTATTGTCTTTGAAGGAGATCTTACCTGTGCTATGATGCCAGTGGTTAAAGTAGATCAAGTAGGGGAGGAAAAAAGAGGGAAAGCTCATCTGTTTGGTGGAGCTTACACAGTATTGTGTAGCAGTCACAGGTGAACGGGATTCCATATGTCAGCAACAGAAGTCTTTGTGCAGGGATTAGAGGAATTGCTACAGCTGGGTTCAATAAGCAGTCAGGGACCACCAGTAGCAACAGGCTAGAAATAGGAGGTAAGACAGTGTCATGCTGGGATTGGCAAGCAGAGATCTGGGGATGAAGTGAGATCTGGTGTGGCAATAGGTGCAAAGTTTCTGTTGTTGCCCAATCAACTTCCAGGGGCAGCCTTCACAGTTAAATAGGATTGTTGGCCAATCAGGAAGCTGCAGAGCACTGTCAGTCTGGGTTCCTTGGATAATAACTTTCTGTGTTGCTTACTCTGCCTGACTGTGGCTCTACGTGGCCTCCTGGTGGCACTGTGGGACTGCCAACCATTCCAAATTCTGCAGACAACTTTCTAATCCCTGATTCTTACATTGCCATCCTCTCCAGGAACACCCTTTCTCCTGGCAGGTGTTGGGCCTTGTTTATCTGGGTGGCCTTGATGAAACGTTTTTACCAGATCAAGAGCATGGACATGGAACTTATCAATGAGTTCCCAGGAGCTTTCTTTAAGCCTATAACCCTCCCACTCAATTAGACAGTAGAGTCTCCAACTCTGCAGTTTAGAATACAGGATAGCAAGGACTACATATACACCTCATACCCTTGGACTGGCAAGGGAGACTGTTGGAACACCTAAGGAAAGGGGTCCTCTATTTAAGCATTCAAGAGGGATACATGGAAAACAGGATGTACATTAAGGGATCAAGGGAGCTACAATTTAAAGATGACAGGATTGATTTGCTGACAAATCTGGAATGGTGCAAAGAACTCGTCATCTAGCTTGAAGCATAGCCTGTATGTATTCAGGTATTTTGCTGCAAGCTAAACCTTTTGACCTACCAAAAGAGATGGGATTTCCTGGCACTGCCAGTCTGCAAACTACATATAGTTCATGTTTTAAGCTCTTGGGTGTCAGGTTCCCTCTTGACAATGGTGCCACTCTTCAAAGACTGATTTAATAGTCAGTAGTTCCTTATCTAACATCTCATTCCATTTGGCAAGACTAAGTTCTCAGCAGTAGTAGGCTCAGGGGTGTAATACTTGGACCATGCTTCTGATATAGTAGGGCATCAGTAGCTACATAGGAGGCTCTGCCTGGGCTAGGCCCAGATGTGGTAAAATGGGAGCAGTGGTAAAGGAACCTTAAACTTTCTGAAAGCACAGTGAGCTTCATGTATCCCCCACACCACAAAAAAGAAATGGCAGCATGGTGAAGGAGGCTGTTCTCTGATTTGTGTATGCCCTGAGAAGCCTGGAAGGACCTGTTGCTAAAAATTAACAAAACCCAGAGTTATTCTATAAGGGTATGTCTACACTTGCCCCCTACTTCGAAGTAGGGAGGCAAATGAAGCATACTGAAGTTGCAAATCAAGCCCAGGATTTAAATATCCCGTGTTTGATTTGCATGTTCAAGATCGCCATTTTAGAAATTCACTAGCCGGAGTAACTGCCCGCGTCTATCTACGCAGTGAACAGAGAGTCCAATTTAAAGCCCTAACTCGAATTAGCTGGTATTCCTCCTGCAATGAGGTTTACCAGCTAATTCAAATTAGGCGATTTAAATTGGACTCCCGTTTCATCGCCATGTGTAGACGCGGGCAGTTGCTCCGGGCTAGTGAATTTCTAAAATGGTGACCGGCCAGGAACATGCAAATCAAGTGCGGGATATTTAAATCCTGGGCTTGATTTGCAACTTTGGTATGCTTCATTTGCCTCCCTACTTCGAAGTAGGGGGCAAGTGTAGACATACCCTAACTCCCAGACGGTCCTAGGCACTGCCCAGCTATAGATGGCCTTCTGGGAAAGGTGCCTTCTGACAACCTTTGGGAAAAGAATAGAACATACGAATTTTGTGGAGGACAGGTCAAAGACACATTTTTCCAATTTCACAAACACACCATGCTTCCATTATTTTTTTCAGAATAAAAAAATGTGGAAACAATGGTGTCCAGAATTATCTGAAAACTTAAGTCCGTCATGAAGTTAGATGACTACACACAAGTCTAGGACAGTGTTTCTCAACCAGTGGTACGCGTACCCTTAGAGAGAAGTCTGGGCAGTATGTCAACAAGTGAAATCTAGCAAAAAATGTCTGGGATTTTGCCCTGCAAAGAGGATCGTGGAGGAGGTGGGGGCACATGGCCGTCAAATTGAATGTTTGGAACTGTGTGCCCAGACATTAACATGCGCTCTGTGCACACGCCCTAGTGCTGGTGAGAAAAGCGCGTGGCTGCGGCGGTGGCTCCATTGAGATCCAGGGCAGTTCCAAGTTGGGGGAGAGGATTTGGGTGAGGAGAAAAAAAAATCACTTCCATGGCCACCTGTCCTAGTTAGTTTCCTCTCCAGCAGCCTCCCCAGGGTGCTCCATCTGGGAGAACAGCTAAGCCTGGAGACGTGCATTACCCCTACCCCAGCCAGCAGCTCAGTACAAGGCATCCCCATCACCCCTTCCCCATGGCGCTGTGGAGAGGAGCTAAAAGGCAGTGAAGCAACACAATAAGCTTTGCTCCAAAGGACCTCTCCCCTCCCCCGGCCCGCATCAGTGGCATAGCGAGGGGGGACAGGGACACAGTTGCCCCTGAGCACCATGATAGGGGGGTGCCAGGCTGGGATGGGAGTGCACAGCCCCACATGGTGAGCCCGGTGCTGGTGGGCCACTTGCTCCCTGCAGTCAAGCCACCAAGGCAAGGCCGGGCAGCAGGAGCGGGAACTTCAAAGGTAGGATTACCATACGTCCAGTGACTGGCTGTGGGGGTGGAGAGGGGCATTGGGTTAGAGTGGAGGGGCTGGAGGTGTCTGGCTCTGGGGGAGGGGAGGAGGATTAGGTTAGAGTGGGGTGGCTAGGGGGGCCTGGCTCTGGGGGAAGGGTGGGTGCATTGGGGGTACTTTTTTTAAGGGGTACTTTATAAAAAAAGCTTGAGAAACACTGGTCTAGGATCTCTAAATATGTTGTTTACAAAGTGTTGAAAGATCCCAGGAGCTTTGGTCAGCCTACAAAGCATTATTAAATATTCAAAATGCCCTTAACAGCTTCAAATGGCTGTCTTACATCCCTCCCCTTCCATGATCCAGCTGTAACTTCCATGAATCCCCAGTTTGATTGATACATCTGGCAGACTGTGTACAATCTAGTAACCCTGAGATTTGAGGTGGAATGATATTGATTGTGGACCAACACCTGGTTTATGCCTGATAGTCTACACAAAAGTGAAATTTTCAGTTGTCCTTCTTAATGAAAAGGATCAGATCCTAAGATGGGGAGGTGGAGCAATGAATGAAACCATTGCTTTGAGTTCCATGGATAAAGGACTGCTAGCTACAGCTCAGACACTGCCTAAATCCATCCATACAGACCTTCACTCCGGGTTGCAGGTCTACAAGCAGTCGTAGTCATGGTAGAGTGTTTGCATTTTTCTTTTAAAAATGTCTGCATATTTCCAATATTTTTCAGGCAGATGGGGACCCAGGCTTGAGAGTGACTCCTTTTGGCTAGTATATCCCAGTACAAACATGCTGTTGTTTCTGATGAGCTGCAGGAGCCAGCACCAGAGAGTTAGGGCCAAGTGCAAATAGGCAGACACACTGGCAGAGTTCAGAAGGGAAGATGATCCTCTTTTTTCAGCAGGAGATGAAAGAGTCATGCTGCTCCAGTCAGGTGATGCCAAGAATTATGGGATAAGGTAGCAAATGGATCGCATGGAACTATTGCACTTTTCACAGGCTCAGGTACTGTTTCCTGCATTACTGGCCACAAAAATCAGGAGGGTCCACATATTGTTTCCATGATAACTGAAGAACGGTTTCAATGAAGGTATATTTGTAGTACTTGAGGAGCTTTAGCATCTATGAGGTTATCTGTTGTCCTGGAATTGATCAGAGCCCACTGAGGGGAAATTGTCTTGGCCCCATGCAACATAAGTTTTTCATATTTGGAAATCTGAAAGAACCTATATGTCCTAGATCAAGTTTCTTTCCAGACCCAGTGGGTAGGTCCATAGGGTAGTGCCCTGTTACTGGTCTGACTAGAACTTAATGTTTCTTGATAGAGCCTTTGTAGCGTGGCTTCCACTGAACAACCACAATGAGGGCCATAAAATTGTGGAAAATGCATTCAGGAAGACATTCCAAGTATCACTGCACTATCCTAGTCCAGCATGGGGAAAGCAAAATCCAAGCTCTTCTCCAGCTAGTAAAATGATCACTAGTTACACCATAAGGCTTGATCAGTAGGCTACATTTGAGGACAGAACAGAAAAAGGAAATGGTATTGGTTCAGGAACCTCCTGAACTTCAGGTAGTTCTCATCAAAGCATTCAGATTGTTAGGGTACTGTGAGGCCCTGTTCAGAGGGCAGGGACCCAACCGAACTCTGGAACCTTGAATTCTCTTACTGGGATCATAGTAACTGAATCTCAATATCTGCTTATCCATTAGGAGATGTGACAGTTGGGATCTCAGCAGATGGGTCTTGGTTTAGAGTTGTGAATCCAGTCCTACAGACCTAGTACACCATTGGGTCCAATGAATGATGGTAGATTTCTTTTCCATATCCCTGTTAAGATGTTCCTGAAGAGAGGATCAGAATTGGATCTTCACACATTATAAAGGTTTGGACATTCTGGCCTAGCAGTCACAGCTGGATAGGGGTTCAAATTTCTGCGATAGTTGTCTTTGAGCAGGGGTCTGAGGAATTGCTGGATTAAATAAAAAAGAATCAGGGACAGATACCCAAGATAAGAGGTAGTACCATGCTGGAATTAGGATCAGAGTCAGTTCAGAGACAGAAACTGGAGGTCAAAGATAGCACCAGACAAGAGTCCAGAGCAAGACAAGGCTTAGGATGGAATCAGTGATTAGGGCGTGAGGTGAAGTTTGTAGTTACAGCAGACACAAAGTCTATATTGCGACAAGACAACTTCCTGGGGCATCCTCCAGGATTAAATAGGATGGTTGGCCTCAGGGTACTGTTACTCTGGGTCCCTGAGGAGGTGCTTCCTGCTGCAGGAAATGACAGCTGGTCTCAGGTCTAAAGATCCAGGTATTAGTACCCACATCCCTACATGGACGTAGCCATAGATCTTAGTATCGCTTATTTGAATGGAGAGAAAGGGAGTTAGTGGAAGAGAAAGATTTATCTTATTTTTACCTCCAACTTCAGGATGAGTCCTAACTAACACAGGTCTTGATTGTATGGTGAAATCCTGTACCACTGAAATCAATGGAGGAAGTTAATATTAGCAGAAGGACAAGCTGTGTAAAGTGAGCCTGCATAAACCCCAATTTGCAGATTTTCTGGTGAGTATAAAATGATAATAGCACTGTTCATTACTTAGGTATTTGTCCTTCAAACTTTCTATTTGATTTACTGGCAGCCACTTAAGACTGAATTAGAATCAGTTTGGATATGTCTACACTGCAGAGTTTTTTCAGAAAAATGGCTGTTTTTCCGGAAAAAACTTCACTTACATCCACACTGCAATCGCGTTCTTTCAGAAAAAAAAAATTGAAAGAACAGGGTTTTTTCCGACATTGGTAAACCTCTTTCTCAGAGGAAGAAGCCTTTTTCTGAAAGTGTTATTTTGTAAAAAGGCATGTGTGGATGGGGAAGAGGGAGTTTTTTCGAAAGAAGAAGAAAGAGGAAAAAAGCACAGGTGCCCTGGTGGCCATTCTGTCCATACTAATCACAGCTTAAATGAGAGATAGCATCCATTCAGTATGGACACTGTCTTTCGAAAAAGCAGATCGGTTTTTCGATGCACTTTTGCTGTGTACACACTGTCTTTCAGAAGTTTTTTCAGAAGATCTTTTCCGGGTAAGCTTCTTCTAAAAGAAGCCTGCAGTGTAGCCATAGCCCTAGTTATCCCTTTCAGTAGAACAAGAATTGTCCTTGACAAGTACAAGATCCAATTATTTAAAAAAAAAATTGTCAAGGATCACAACCAAAAATAAGGTTAGAGGAGAAATAGAAACTAAAAGGGTTTTTATGGATTGTAGTCAATGGGTTTGGTAGCTAGCAGAAAGGAGTCAGAGGCACTTAACACTAGAAAAGAATGCAGTGTAGAATTTGATGCATATTGAAAGGTAATGCATGGGGGTTCAAATTAGGGTTTTTTTGTCACTGAGAAACATGAAACATTATTCAAGATGTTGGGAGAGAGAGCACAGACTGCTTGTTGCTAAGACCAAGTACATCTGGGAAAATGTTACTTTGGGGATGCCCATTCCTTGTACCATCCCTTCCTCCCCTGACTACTAACTTTATTTCCAGCCAATTTCTAGTTGTCCAACAGCTTTCAAACATCCGACATCTCCACCTATTGTCAATCCAACAATGCTTCTGAGTTTAGCCTTGCACCTGAACTGATGTGTGTTCTAGGCCCCATTCAGGAGTTTTTAATTCCCAATAGAGAGAGGGATACAGAGATAGAAAGAGAGGCTATGTCTACACTAGGATGGTTTTTCAGAAAAAGGTGTGCAAATTGCGCTCCGGGATTTGCATACCTTTTTCCGATACTTTTGTCAGAAGAGGCTTTTCCAAAATTTTGCCTGTCTACATTGGGCCAAATTTCAGAAAAACCTCCTCTTTCGGAAGATCCCTTCTTCCTCATGGAATGAGGAAGACAGGGCTTCCGAAAGAGCGTCTCTGCTCTTCCACAAAAAAAAGTGGAAGAGCAAACGCGTTCCCTCTATGCGGCGGCATTTTTTCAGTAAACCTCCGGTATACACCTCCGGATAGATCCCGCAGTCTAGACGTATCCAGAGAGAGAGAGAGAGCTGCATATTTTTTTCAGATACATCACAGAATATAGCAATTCAGCAGCAATAATGAAACCCTGTGCTGCAACTCACACAGAGGCAGCTTTGTGCTGAGTTACTCCTTCAGAGGATGACATTGGGGCAGAAAGGGAACATAGTGGAACAATACCAGATAGTGGAACCCCACTTCATCTTGTCCTCAGTCCTTGTAAAAACAGCCATTTTTGTTATGATTTCTTCCCTGTCTTTTTATTTATCATCCAGAACAGAAATTATCTTCTCATTGGAGAAAAAATAACAAGCTCCCAATGGTGCCAGGTTGGCAATTATGTAACAAACCTACAGGACTACATTCCACCCACTGTTGCAGGGATGGGCAGAGAGAAAACAGCGCACCAAGAGTTCGTCCACACAGAAGCGTTATTTCAGAATAACTGACATTATTCAAAAATAACATAGTGTGCATCTAAACTACAAGCCTTTATTCTGAAATAGTGGTGAGATGGAGAACTTCTTACTGTGACTCCTATAACTCCCCATTTCACGAGGATTCAGGGAAGTCAAAGGAAGAGTGTTCTTCCTTCGACTTCCTGCTGTGTAGACAGCACCAAAAGCCAAGTAAAGTTATTTTGACTTCAGCTATGTGTAGACATGCCCAAACAGGCTTCTCCCTCACTTCTCTCAGACAGCTAAAAGGCACTCTCTCAACCCAAACACAAGAGTGAATATGGAATGGGCATCTCTGCTTGTCCTGAAGGGGCTAGGCTGGGCTTCCAGCTAAGGGGCAGAACAAGCTTCTTCACCTGCTAGTATATATGCTATCATCTACAAGATATCCACAAGGGACTTTGATCTCTGCCAAAAGGAACAGCAATGTACTTTCTTCTGCATGGTGTGGCTGACTGCCCTAAGCCATGCTATCCTGTGGTGCCAGAATATTTGTCACTGGTGTGCGGCCGGCACTGCACTGTTTTACAGCCAACCTTTATGTAGCACTGCCAGTATGGGAGAGATAATTATCTACAATAATTCACTTCCAAGTTCACTGACTTGCTGATGTAGCCCATAAAACCAACAGAAATCATTATACATGATTTTGTAATTAAAATTTTGCAGTGGAATGTGTTATAGGAAACAAACAACAACTTCCAACTAACCCAGGAGTTGGCAAAATGTGGCCCACAAACTGCATCCAGCCTGCCAGACCACCACATCTAGCCCACCAAACCACTGCATCTGGCCCGCTGCCACCAGCCATGGGATCAATGGGAGCCTCAGGCAGGCACCCTGCTTTTTGTACCTCCACGGCCCACTCAAAGCGGCTGGGCTGAGAGGGCCATATGCTCCATGCACCAAGAGTTCCTGTGGAGGACTTTGTGCACTGCTCCTAATGCCAGCACAATCTCCTATTGGTTGGTTGCCTGGGCTGTGTTTGTGCTGCATGCAGTACATGACACCCACTCCACTGAGGGACTCATGATGTACAGAGAGCTTTGAGCGGCATGTGGCAGCATGGGTCCTGCTGGGCTGTTGGTTAGGAACCACATGAGTAAGTGTCTCCCAGACAGAACCTGCACCTGGCACCCTAGCTCCTTCCTCCCCCCAACTCTCTGCTGTCCTTCCTGCACCCCTGCCCCACATAACCCAAACCCTCTCTATCCCTGCTCCTGAACCCCTAACTCCTACCATACCCTGCATTCCAACCCCTGGCCCCAGGTCACAATCCCCTCCCAGACCTTGCACCCTCTTCTATAACTGTCCTTCATATGTCAAGTATCAGAGGGGTAGCAGTGTTAGTATGGATCTGCAAAAGCAACAAGGAGTCCTGTGGTACCTTAGGGTATGTCTACTCTGTCACTCTAGTTCGAACTAGGGTGGCTAATGTAGGCATTCGAACTTGCAAATGAAGCCCGGGATTTAAATATCCTGGGCTTTATTTGCACATATACGCCGCCATTTTTAAATGCCCGTAGTTCGAACTCCTGCTCATGTTACGCACGGACTATGTAGTTCGAATTAAAACTCCTAATTCGAACTACCATTACTCCTCATTGCAGGAGGAGTAACGGTAGTTCAAATTAGAGCTTTAATTCGAACTGCAGCCGCTGGCTGGTAGTTCAACTACGGGCATTTAAAAATGGCGGCGCTGGGAACATGCAAATAAACCCCGGATATTTAAATCCCGGGCTTCATTTGCAAGTTTGAATGCCTACATTAGTCACCCTAGTTCGAACTAGGGTGGCAGTGTAGACATACCCTTATAGACTAAGGGTATATCTACACTACAAAGTTAATTCGAAATAACAGCAGTTATTTCGAATTAACTTTAATAGCGTCTACACAGGCAAACCGCTATTTTGAAATAAATTCAAAATAGTGGAGCCCTTATTTTGAATGTGGTAAACCTCATTCTATGAGAAGTAACACCAAATTCGAAATAGCTATTTTGAATTAAGTGCTGTGTAGACACTTAATTCGAAATAGGGGGCCTCCAGCCCTTCCCAGGGAGCCCTGGTGGCCACTCTGGGACAACCAGGAAAACTTACTCTCCTTTCCCTCAGCCCTGGAGCCATTAAAGGGGTAGACCCTGGCCACAGTGCCTGTGCCAGCTCCAAGCCTGGCAGCCCAGAGTCAGCAGTGGACACCGGGGCCCCTGACCCAGTGGCCCCAAAACATGAGCCAGCAAGCCACTGGCAGCCAGCCCTCCACCGCTCCCCAGGAGCAGTCTGCCAGCTCCCAGGAGCCTGCCAGGGACTGGAGAAGGCAGGCGCCTTCCTGGTCCAGGGTGGAGATCATGGACCTTATTCAGGTTTGGGGGGGATGTCCCCAACGTCCATGATCTCCGCACTAGACGGAGGAATGCGGCCGTCTATGGCAGGATAGCTGCCAGCCTGGCCACCAAAGGCCACATGCAAACCCAGGGGCAGGTTTGCATGAAAGTCAAGTTGGTCCGGCGAGACACCGAACCCTGAGCCCTGAGTTTCCCCTCCCCCTTCTTCCCCTTGCTTCCTCCTTCCAGCTCCCTCCTCCCAGGTTTCCCCCTCCCCTCTTCCACCCTCTCTCTTCCCCTCTCCCACCTCCTCTTCCCAGTCTCCCCAGAGGTTCATCCCCAGTTTGGTTCAATAAACCCAGTTTCTATTTTTGAACATAAGTGTCTTTTATTTGACATCAGGAAGGGGGGCTAGGGAGGGCTAAGTGGAAGGACGTGAGGGAGGAATGGAGCACGAGCCCCCTGTGGGGAGGACCGGGGAGGCTCTCAGGGCTCCTTGGGGTGGACGCTCTCCCGCAGGGACTCCTGGATCCTGACAGTCCCCCGATGGACCCCCCGGATGGCAGCCTGCAGCAAGTGCAGCCGGGCTGATGGTGACGGCCCCACGAGATGCACCAGCGTGCCCAGGGGCAGCTCTGGCTCCATGTGGCCGAGTGCTGTGGTGTCCTGAGTGTGGGCACTCAGGGCACTCCAAGACAGGACTGCTTTGCTGTCCCTCATCGAGGTAGACAAGCAAGTGGGGAACCCTGAGAACTGTCTGTCCGGGGTGGGGGTAGGGTCCCTTTAAGCACGGAGCTCAATTAGCCTCAGGCAGCAGCCCCACACACTAAGTCCTAACCTGATGCCCTGCCGACACTGGTTCCGGCCAGCCTTAACTTCGGTTAAGGGTCCACTCAGTGTGGACGTGCTATTTCAAAATAGCAAAACGAAATTTTGGAATAATTTTTGTGTATAGATGCGTTATTTCAAATTAGCTTAATTCGAATTAACTATTTCGAATTAAGTTAATTCGAAATAGCACTGTAGTGTAGACATACCCCCACAGATGTATTGGAGCATAAACTTTCGTGGGCAAAGACCCACTTCATCAGATATCCTTCATGTGATAATTCTCTCCTGCATCCACACCCATATCCCTTCCCAGACTCTGCTCCCTCCTGCACCCCAAACCCCTGCCCCAGATCCCAACCCCCTCTTTCACCCACACTCCCTCCCAGACCACACACCAAGAGCCATCCTGGGGAGGGGGAAGGGGCAACCCCTGCAGTTTCCCAGGTGTGGGCCCTGGGGCAACCCCCACACAGGTCATGCCTCTGCTGCACCCTTCCTTGCACCTGCTGCACCACTTCCCCAAAGCTCCACCCGTGCTCTGCCCCTGCCACACCTCTTCCTGCCGCCTGTGAGCCACAGGGGTTGCCCCATACACACATCTGCACACACCATGCTGTCAGGAGCCAGAGTGTCCTGGCTACCTGCTCCATTCCACTGTACCATGTCCCGCTATGTTGCCCGCCTAGCCTGCTGCACCTCATTGCTGCATGGCAGCAGGAAATGGAGTGCCCTGGGGCAGGGGTGCTCTGCTTCCTGCTGCTGCATAGAAGCAGAGTGTAGCAGGCTGGGAGAAAGCAGTGGAACAGAGCAGAGCAGGCTGACAGGCTACTACGGTTCCCTATGCTCAACTGAGTGTGGGAGGGGGAGTGACCCCTGCTCCTGCACTGTACCAGGCCCATCCGTAGGACAGATGAGATGGCTGCCATGGGGCTCCACAAAGTACAGAGCCTGGGTTGGCCACCCCAAACTGTCCTATGGATAGGACAACTCTATCCACACCCCCTACCCCGAGAGTTCGCTTCTGCATCCAACCTCCATCCCAGACCCTGCATCTCCTCCATTCATGTCATGGAAGAGTATGGCTCTTGACCACTTAACATCAAAAATTATTGCCCACCCCTCTCCTAATACCTTTTTGTAAATATCTTAAGTTTGGTTGTAAAATATTAATTCTGGTCTAGAAATATGGCACAAGGCTTCTTCATTCATTTTAGGTATGTATTTTATCATAAAAAAAAAAGTTTTGTTGTATTTAAACTGGACAGAAATTTATGAATTAGAAGTTGGTTTTACCAATCCCATATGGAAGATTAAGATTTCCATAAATTTGAGTGTGTTCTACAGATACATAATAATAATCTATAGAATTTTTTTTCTAAATTTAAGCAAGAGATCTTTTCAATATTTTTAAATGATTGTACCAGAGTATGGGGATTCTATATTAAATTATATAAGCTAATTCAAAGCATCTATGGACATTTCAGCATTTCTACAAAGTACTCTTGGTCTTTTTCATACAGGATGTAATGTGCTTTTAGTTCCAAATGTTGTTATAATTCCAAAAGGTTTTGATATTTAATATAAAATAATACAATCTAATATATTATAAACATTTAACATGCTGAAAAATTATATGTATCTTCATTTACAAGCTGTATCTTTCTCATTCATCTTTACTACATAAGTCATCAAAGAATAAAATTACATTTAGGAGTGAACACTCTTGATTTTAAACCAATCTCATTCAAAAGCCTCAGGGGCAAGAAGGTGCAACAAAGTATGATGGTGTATACCAAAAAAGCAAATCAAAAATAGAAATAATGAAATCTAATCATAGTTGTTACTGCTAAATGAAGAGAGAAGATATTTCACACCAAAGAGAGACTAATACATGGTTACTATACTTAAAATATATATCTATTCTAAATACATATACACTATTTAATTAAGTGATACTCAGCCTGTGGCTGTGACGTCTCACACAGATCTTTGAAGCACCACCAGGAGATCTTGTGAACTCAATAAGTTTGAGCATAACTATGGGATTTAACACAGAAAACTCTTATCACTGAATCCAAAGAGAAAGGGAGAGGGCAAGAGCCTTCCACTCTGCAACCAGTAAGATATAGGAAAGAAGATGAAACATATCCCCACTAAGGCAAAGCTAAGGTGCAAACTTCATCATTATAGAAATTCCTAAACTGCAGTGTTTGAGCCTGTATCTATGCAGGTCCAATGATAGGTTTAATACTGACCTTGGATTTTTGTCCAGCCATCAGAAAAGTTGGGATCTGAATTCAGGCTCATGATTTTTTTTTTTTTTTTGAAAGTTCATGGATGTTCATATTTGGAGTTTTGAAGTGGTCAAATTTCAAATTACAGTCATGCCAAAAAAATCTTGCTATAACGATCACATAACTCTCTGAAGCTGCATTCAATAGCAATATAGTTCTTTAGGATTACAAGGCACAACTGATCTATACTAATATGAATATGATTTTTCCCAAACAAAATTTCCTTGACATAGTCTGTTTAGTTCCAATAATAATAATAATAATAATAAAACCCTAAGTGATGATCCAGTGGTTAGGTACTAGCCTAAGACTTGGGACACTCACTTTCAATGTCCTGATCCACCTCAGAGATTGTATAGGACTTTGGACAAGTTGTTTAACCTCTCTCTGTCTCGGTTCCCCATCTGTAAAGTTAAGTTAATAGCACTGGACAATCTTACTGGGTCTGGTTGAAGAGAAATATATTAACAAATGTAAGGTGCTCAGATACTCTGAGGCCACACGATTACCTAAGATAAATAATCCAATTTTATTTTGAAAAGGTCAACATAATATTGTATCTAAAGGATTTAAGAACCGTATGTTGTATTAAAGAAGCATACACTACCATGTCTGAGCAATATCGTCACCTCTTTGCTCCCCGCCTTTCAAAGCTGGCAATTATTCCTGCAAGCAAAGGTCCTCTCATTTCTTTCCTGACATGGAAATAGTGTACTCCAGCCATCAAAACTTTTCTGCCCTGCTTAGAAACCAGGACAGTTTATGCTACATAAAATATCACCATAGGATACTGTGTGATCGTTACATTATCTCATTAGATTATGCTACAGAAGGTAACACTGTACTCACTAAATGTGTAAGGCTTTGTCTACACTGCACAGTTATTTTGGAATAAGCTATTCCAGAATAGTTATTCCAAAATAGCTTACTTTGAAATAGCACATCTACACTGCAGAGGAGCCTCAAAATTAATCTGAGGCAGGCTTCCCTAATGTAGACGTGCTATCTCAATTTACAGCCCCAGGAGGAATAACTTAGAATGGCCCTGGTGAAGGACTATTTTGAAATAGCAGAAGTGGAGCAGCTACACAGTTATTTTGGAATAGGAGTCATTCTTCATAGAATGAGGTATACAGAAGTCGGAATAAGCTGTCCATTATTTCGAAATAAAGGAATTGCTGTGTAGCCACTCGCATAGTTATTTTGGAATAAGAGCCATTATTCCGAAATAACTTTGCTGTATAGATGCACCCTGACAGTCCTATTTATTGCTGCTGTTCTTATGAGAGAAATTGAATCTGATTTAATTCTTTGTAAAATCTGTAAGAGTTTTACTCCACTGAAGTCCAGGCTAGCATGTTAATATATGTGAGAAGAGTACCAAGCCCAATACTTTTTAATACATATCCATACTACCACATTTTTATAATTCAAAAACACTGTGAGGGTTTGCTTTCAGAATTTACTGGCTAGCTTTCCTTCTCTGAGCTCAGAAAAGGCTGGCATGGAAGAGGAAAGAGCAATGTATCTTGCAGCAGATGTTCCCAGGAAACAGAACACTTTGCTCCTCTAGGGAGGCTCTTTCTCCAGCTGGTGGAACTGCTCCTATCTTACCAGGTAAACAGATCAGGATTCCCTCCAGCGAATTTCACATGTCTAAGGAGCCTGGGGATTAGTGTGTGTGGAAAAGAAAACATTAGACAGGAAAGGCATAATTGAGGAGCTGGTTGGGGAATCTAGTTATTGATTGGTGCTATGAAAATGGGCTAGAAAGCCTTCTCCTTTCTTTTATATGATGATGAAGAAGAAATAGAACAAGGTGGCATGTTTTATATAAAAACCTAGTGAAAATAAAGGATTAACTAAGGGTAGGTCTTGCACATGTGCACAATATACACTCTTACAGTAACAGCAAAAAGGTTGGCTCAGTCAACAATATTCCCTCATTACTTTCAAGGACTATCAAGGGAAGTGGTGGATTCTCTATCTGTTGAAGCCTTCATTTAAAACAAAATGTGTGTCATTTTGGAAGATATGCTTTATCTAAACACAGTTCAGACTAAATGGGCTAATTTTCCCTTTTGGCCCCAAAATCTACAGAAAAAAAACTGATTTTTTCCCCCTGATATGGATGCCTTCTTCTTGTGTATTTTTATTTGTCCCTTACCTGGGTGGTCTGAGATGTGAATGTTTCAACCAAAGGGTAACTTTTACTAAATTAATTAGGGGGTGCATTTTAACCTCATAACTCTCATTGATCTTGCTAAACTTATGTAAAGTAATCCAGTAGGTATATCTGATTTATGTGGAAGATATATAAATCAGAATACACTAACATATTAGTAAGTTAATGTTGTTAATATTGGTGTTGATATTGCATATGGATGAGATGAGATGAGCGGAGGAGGGAATTATTGGAAATCTAATAAAACAGTACACAAGTATATAACCTGCCTGCTTGGACTATCTACTAGCTCCAGAACTTATGTGTGGGACATTTCCTTGGGGACAGATTCTACCTGATCCTTGCATAACTGCAGTGTATATGCATGTGGGCCGATGGAAGGCGAAGCTATGAAGATGGAAAGAAACATCTTCCTTTTATCTCCCTGTAACATATTCAGTCCTGTGTGTGAGCACCCCTTGGTGGCTGAAGGGGTCTCTCAGTATTTAACTTGCCTGTCTGCGGGCGAGTCAAAGTCCAGTCCTTGGCCAAGGTTCAGACCTCTTCTTTTAACCCCTCACTCAGGTGTGGTTTGCAAAGGGTGGGGGGGGGAACCCAGGCCCACCCCCTCCTCTGGATCCCAGTCCAGCAACCCTATACATAGCAGTTACCTGCCAAGTTTCAAGGTCAGTAATCGTGGTCACATCCCTGGGCCACTTCCCCGGGATACCACTTCATCCAGCCCTTCTCTAGGGCCTTGTTGCTGCATTCCCCTTGTCCGGGGTTCCACAGAGTTGCTGCAGGATAGCCTTTAGCTGGAGGATCTAGCTTCGCTCAGTTCTGAGGGCTCAGCTCCCACTCGAAGCTGTCCACAGTTTTGATGTTCCTCAGTCAGCATAGAGGTCTGCCTGGGTTGAGCTCCTGGAAGGAACTGTCTGGCCTTAGCTAGCAGCTTCTTATATAGCAGCCTGTTGCCCCCTGATTGGCTGCAGTGAAGGTTGCCCCTCTACCCTGCTCAGAGGAACTCTCCACTGCTCCTGCTGCTGGCCAGGGTGTTGAAGGCCTCCAGCAGGGAGGTCGGGCTTTGTCAGCCCCATCACACTCCCTTTCAAGGCCTGCTAAATTTCCAAGCAGAACTGCAGGCCCCACACTTGAGGAAGTTCAAAATTGATATGTCTGTTACATGGACCTAGCCAACCTCAAAGTGTTGGGTAGGAAGCAGGATGATTTCCCTTCTCTGCTCTCTGCACAGACACACAAAGCAGAACTAATGCACAGGGCGGGGTGGAGGAAGGGATGAAGCTGCAGTGACTTCTACCAAAAAAAGCAGTGCTACTGAGACAAACTCACCACACGGCCTGGAGTCAACATATCTTACATCACGTCTCTATTCCATCCACAAAGCAGGAGGCCAATGGGAGAAAATGCTCTCATTGGATTCCCTTACTCCTCATGAGGAGCAGGAGTACTGGCACTGACAGGGGTGCCCTCTGAGTTCAATTTAGCAGGAAGATTGATTGCAGCAGTGTTGATCTTCTGCATAGCGTAGACATGACCTAAATGTAAGGGAACTCAGTGGTGCTTTCCCTTAACTCTGGATTGTGTCTGAACCTAATTATTAGCTAACAGCAGAGGCATATTTCATGATTAATATTTTCTAGAGCAGTTTTAGAGGCAATTATAAATTCCGAACCATTGAGCAGTTGGCAAATTACTATTAAGTACACTTTGATGAGCTGATTGCTTTGATAGGGAGGTGGAAATCTGCTTAGAAGTTTTCTTGGGAAGATGGGGAAAAGGAAGGGTGGTGGTGTGTGAGTGAGAGCTAATGAAGGGATGGAGCTGAGACAGATTATAATAGCCACAGTTCAGTAGTGCTAGCCAAGAAAGACTTGGAGCATAAAGCATTGCCAGGAAAACACCCAAAATGAGACATAGAAAAGTACAGGATAAACCACAGTATATCTGAGTGATCATCCTGCCTTTTTCCTTCCCCCCCAAAATTTACGTAAGCAGACTGAAAAATTCTTAGCCTATTTGCAAATTTCTTCATGAAATCATTTCCTGAATAAATAGCTTATGAGTACTTAGTTGCAAATATTTGATATTTGAACTTTTAATTTTGTGCTGTGATGGGAACTTTCCATAAAACAGATGGCATTGTTTCTGACTGGATGATTTGTTCAATGTATTTCAGGTTCCTAAAAACCTTCATAATCCTATTTTGGATAATAAAGTATCCTTGCAACAGCTAATTGATTATATATAAAAGTAATATTAGAAAACTATATGTCACTTTAAATGTTTTTATACAATAACTAGGCACTTGCAGAAGCAGCTAGAAAAGAGTCAGATTCATATCACATGCCAGTACTAACAAAACTCCAAAAAGTACTTATAACTGCTCAGTAGACCACACATTAGGAACCATTGGAATAAAACACAAATGGAGAATAATACATCAAGACAAAAATAGAAGGATCAAATGGGCTAGATATTGAATAGGGTGAAAATATAATGTAATAATTGGGTAACAAAAAAAAAAAAGAAGAAATGAGACATTTATCAAACAGTAAAGGGATATTTTGGCCTTCTGAAAAGAAAGGATGATCTGACTGAGGAAAAGGATAAAGATAGACAATTGTCTGTCCAAATATGAAAAGCAGATTCTGGTATTTGAATCTCTCCCAATGATTTGGTTCCATTTGGGAACCAACATTGGAACGGATAAATTTCCAAATCTGGTTTAATGGTTCACAAGATGGTAGAAGTATCAAAAAACTGTAAGATCTTATCACCGATAGACAAAATATTATTCTATTGCATTCCAAGATGGAAGAATCGAAACACTTGTTTTTCACTAGTTCATGTGTTTTTTAAAAATTCCTCATTAGTATCACAATAAGCTAATTTTTTTTGTATAATTCCTTCTCCTTCAATTTTGATTTTCTTATATTGTTGTTACTACTGGAACGCTGAAACATCTGAGGGAAGGAGTTGTCACTCATGAAAAATTTTGCTCTGATACCCTGAAAAATGTGTTAGTTTTGAGAGTGCCACTGGACTCCCTATTGGTTTTTTTAATGGTGGTTGTATATTTCTTATTTGTCAGTAACTTCAAGTTTAAATCCATTCAGTTTATTAATTAAAAGATTATTTTTATTCTTACCAGTACTCAAAGGCAGCATGGAATCAGAAAGTAGAGATGTATTGTTGATGTTTTTTGGTAGGTGGGGGAGCTAGGGAGGGTTATTATTTGATTTTGTTGTTGTTGTTGTTGCTTGTGTATTGTCAGTAGGATTTCTGAAATTAGAATTTAGTTTCATTATTATTTTTTAAATTTCAATGTATTTAAAAAGTTAAAAAATAGAGCTCCTTATATCATTGTATGAAATGGAAAATAATCTAGTTCATGTTCCCCGTTCAGACTCTGAAATGCTAAGAGCAGTAAAGACAAGTGTCATTTTTAAATAGTTACTTTTCACAGTAGAACTGTATTCTAAAGTGCACTAGGAAAATTACAAAAGATCAGAGAAAATGAGACTTAAAATAAAAGAGGTCTTCAAGAGGTATCACGTCAAAATTATCAGAGATGTAGGCTTAGGTGTGAATGCAATGAAATTAAGAAAGGGAAAACTTGGATGGCGTATAAAGGAAAAAAAATGTCAGTGAGATCATCTAGACAGTATAATAGTCTCCCAGGAGGAGGGTTGGAAATCCCATTACTATTAAATTAGGAAATCCCTAATAATATTAAAATTAAATTGGACAGAGCATTAGCAACCCCATAATACAAAACAGTTCTGATAGGGCAGGAGGGAAATACATAGATCCCAGAAGGTCTTTTAAAAAACTAATATTAATTATACCAAATGGTTCTAAAAACAGATTCTTTTAGGGAAATGCTAATTGAGGGACAAGGCCCTTATATCTGTATATGAAGCCACAGTGAACTTTTGTTTAGACAGCACAAGTTTACTACCAATACTACATAAGCAAAAGTCTTGTGTCGCATGGTAATGCCAGATTTACAATCCTGCTGTGCCTTTTATGCATTTGTTTGCAAAAACAAATGTTTATGCTAATATAGTGAAATGCTTGAATCAGCCCAGCATGTGGTATTTGTATGTTTCCCTGCATTTCCAAGAAACATAAAAATATGGTATTTCATATGCCCTAATTTCAGCATTATGCAGCGGAAATTACAAGAAAATATAAAAACAATTTGATTATCATTCCCCATTATCAAACACGGCTTTCAATGAATCAACTGTTAACAGTATACATTTAATGTGCTGTTTCTCTAGATGTAATAGAACAAATCACTGATATTTCAGATACAGAAATTTAAATCTCAACAGTCTACATAATATGTATTATGTACACATATGTCACTATTAGAATTCCCTGGTGGACCTTCATTTTATTCATTCTGAATTTCTTTGTATAATGAAATGTTTACATATTGCTATTATTGTACCAGGAAACTGAGACAATAACAAAAAATAATATGAAGAAATAGCTCTTTGTTCTGTGTAGACAAAGAGATATTAGAGAGTTGTCCCCTATGGCTGGTTCTAGCAACCTTGCCTGCCCTGGCTTGCTGAGTGTGTCATCTGCCATCTTGCCCAATTGAGGTCCTCCAGAGCTAAAAGTGTAAACTTTATAGCTTGAGGCAAATAGTCAAGCTTTCTAAGTAGAGCTGTATCTGGTTCATATCCTCTGTCAACTCTCTATAGTGCAGGAACTATTATGCTAGAACATCACTTTTTTGTAGTAGGAACTAAGTATTTGGAAATATATACACACTTTAAGTCAATTAACTTTCTGTGTGTTTCACTGTGGTTTTGTATGAACACCAAAAAATTAACCTCTTTTTCACTCTCTCTTTATAACACATACACATAAAGCTATGACATAATCACATCTCTACAGAGATGAGGAGTTTTAAAAAAAAATAAGTATCCTGAGATTTCTGATAAAATCATGGGCATTGACAACATTTACACTGAATGCTACTTGTGTGTCAAAAGCCTGATCAGACCCTCTTCTTGAGTGAGCAGGAGGGTTCGGATATAGTTGAGCTCTACCTTAGGTGGGTTGGAAGAGAAAACTGCAGGAAATTGTCTTCTCTGAACCCATTTTGTGGCAGGAAAGGGACACCATATGTCTGTGCTATTCTGCCACCATTTTTTTTCCTCTAATGATTGGCTGGCCATACTTGTTCCCCTCCTGAACCACTCATGCAGTGTGGAAAACATTTTCTGCCCTGATCAGAAAACAACACAGGGCTTTCTATATTTTTCTGCTCCTTCCTACTCTATGGAAGGCAGGGACATTATGAATTTGGGGATTCATAGATAAAGGAGGAGCAGCTAAAGAATGCAGCAAGGGAAAGGCCCACTTTAAGAAGATAAAAGATAAAAATCAGCCCTGGACTTTTATAAATGACCCTGTAGAATAAATGTTTTGTGAAGTCTTCATACTGTCATTTGAGATTCATGTAAATGTGTTACTGAAAATCTTCTTTCATACATGTGTTCTACAATGTTAAAATGCTATGTAATAAAGGTCAATGTTTATATTAATATCAAGTAATCATAGAGAAATCTGAATTAAAGAATTCTGTGAAACAGATTCTGGTACCTCTGGATGTAGGCTGCATTGTGAAACAGTAATTTTGTTAGAATTTTAGGCATCATCATAATTCTTTCATCCTTTTTGGTGGTGCTGAATCACTGCCAAAAGTTGTTCATTAAACCGTTGAAAATAATGATTCTGGACCAGTGCAATGTCATTCTCAGCTATAGTTCATTCTAGAGACAGTATTTCCAGTAAATATGTTGTATGTGTCATGGCACATCAGTGTAGCCATTGATAATGTATATAGAAGAAATACATATGGGTAGGAATTTACAACTGTTAGTTCCATATAGCTAAGAGTAAAACTATCTTTTGCAGTTATTGCAGTCTTAACAAAATGGTTATTAAAAAAAAAAAGCACTCTACAACTACTATATGCTCACTTACCAGGATATTTAACCCCTTTTGTATGCTTACTTTAACAATATCTTTCATAACTGTGGTTACATCCTTTCTCTTCATTAAAAATATGACTACCTATCTGATTTACTATTATAACACAATAATAGTGCACCACACAGAGTGGGAAAGGAGTTACTAAAAGCTGTGAACGTTTTATAAAATTGAGTAACAGCAATATAAATGTGCAAGTTTTTAAAGCAGAGGAAAGGTGATGAAAAGGAAAAAAGACATGGAAACATGGAAGAACATGAATTAAAGTTTGATTATGCCGAGAGGAGTTATCTGAGCACAAAAGGAAATTGCAAAACAAAATGAAGAATAAAGGGTTAGATTACTAACAAAGATATTCATGTGATATCCAGGATTGCTATGCAGGCAACGCAGGAAGATGAGTCAAACAATTAAAAGTGGTCAAAGAGTCTTCCTTAGCAGAAAGTGAGAGGTCATTATCCACATTGGGGAGGTTTCCATGATAGCCACAGCAAATACCAAACTCAACTAGGTCAAGAATATCCTTTTGAGAAATGATTGGACACATTTGAATAGCTAGTTTCTCTTCAACGAGAAAGGAAAAGATAACACTACTGCACCAAACCTTAAGTGGAATGGGGGCTAGGAGGAGGATGGGACAATGAGCTTGCCAGAGCAAGGTAACAGTTCTTTATTGCTAGGGAGGAGGTCAGGAATTACTGAAAAAAAATGTTGAATAAGGGTCAGCTTGGTGATTCTGATTCATCCCCTGGGAATGTAAAGGCAAAAGTTTTAAAAGATACATGGTCTGGTGTTAGAAGTCCTTTCTCCAGGAAGCAAGTAAGGGAGCACGCACCCTTCCTCCGCTCAAGGTGTGAATATCAGGCTGTGTTAGGACCTGTTGTCATCATTGCAGTATCAGAGGGGTAGCCATGTTAGTCTGGATCTGCAAAAGCGACAAGAAGTCCTGTAGCACCTTATAGACTAACAGATGTATTGGAGCATAAGCTTTTGTGGGCAAAGACCCACTTCGTCAGATGCATGTAGTGGAACACCTTTTTTAATGGGGACTAGGAAGGATTTTTTTCTCTCACAACCATCTTGGTTTAGATAGAATTTTATTTCACTTTTCCTACAGCAGGTGCCAGAGAGGATTTATTATGATAAAGAGGAAAGAAGGTTATGTTTTATGTCACAATTTATTTGATAAGTGTGGAGTGAATGCCCTGTGTAGATACTCCTAGGGAAGACACTAAGGCTACGTCTAAACTACACCCCTCTGTCGGCAGAGGGATGTACATTAGATGTATCAAAAGTGCAAACGAAGCCGGGATTTAAATATTCCGCACTTCATTTGCATAATGGCAGCCGCCACTTTTTTTCTAAATGCGGCTTTTCAAAAAAAGACAGCAGTTTAGATGGGGCATTTTCAACAGAAATGCCCTGTTTCGAAAGATCCTATACTTCCATTTTTTTTGAAGAGCCTGATTTCGAAAAAAGCAGTGGATGCCATTATGCAAATGAAGTGCAGTATATTTAAGTCCCGGCTGCATTTGCACTTTTGATATGTCTAATTTACATCCCTCTGCTGACAGAGGGGTGTAGTTTAGACGTAGCCTAAGTGAGCAGGTAAATGGGCTGTTAAAGGACATAAAAGGAGATACTGGATAAAAAATAGAATGGGGAGGTTTTGGGCTTCTATGACTGGTATGGCAGGGATCCCCCCTTTCTTATAACCCACCTTAACTCTTTTATGAGGGGGAGTGGTTGGTAAGGTCCAAGCATGGGCTGGTGGGGGACCAGGATAGAAAATGAAGGGGGAAAGGGGATGGTGGAAGCCCCAGTTGTTATTTGAATGAACATGGTGTTGCCTGCACAGTATATTTTATGCCACAGATAGTCCAAGACATCTAATAATAAAGTTGAAGCCTGATTAAATCCATATCATGTGTCTCCTGTCTTCCTTCTTTCAGTATATCCAAACAGTGTTTCAATATCAAGAAAAACCCTTTCAGTATGCGATAAAGAAAAGCTGATTTTACAGAACTGGGCGAGTGCTAGAGAGAATCAGCTGGGTGGAGAATGGTGACCACATGTTTAGGAAGCAAGAGTGGGTAGCCAGGACAAAACAACAAGAGTGATGGATATCAAGAGAAGAGGTAATTATATTATTTTAGAGGATATTAGGAATTTCATAGCAGGGCAAGGAAAATGAAGAAGAAAGGAGCAGTGGATGTACCTCAGGAAAAGTGTTGATGGATGAAAAGTCATTCTACATTAGAGAAATCGTAAGTAGAAGCAATCATATGCACTGTAAGGACAGTATATGCTGGGCCAATAAAGACAAATTGTATGTATCGAAGAGGAAGTGAGGATTATCAGTATTTGGAAAAGAAGAAAAAGTATAAACTGGGTTTTTACCTGTGATTATAATGATAACATTTGCCATAGTAGTCATGTGATGGTAGTAGT
Source organism: Rafetus swinhoei (assembly GCA_019425775.1). Lineage (NCBI taxonomy): Eukaryota > Metazoa > Chordata > Testudines > Trionychidae > Rafetus > Rafetus swinhoei. Next base: position 124,627,876 of record CM033424.1, read on the forward strand.
TTTATGATGTCAAATTACTCTAGGTCACTAGAAATGTGGGCATTAATGGATATTGGCAATTTATGAGTCAATATAGATAGTTAAAGAATATCTAATTTGAATTTTAGCCTGTAATTAGCATACTGTTGTAAAATATTAATGCAGAGAAAATTTTATATTTACTTTCAAAAAGGCCTCAAAAGTTCAAAGCTGAGATGTCAAAAACATGCCTTAGGTATCACATTCAGGTAGGTTCATTATAGCCTTAATAAGACACTAGCATATAAGAAATGCAGGATCACTGGTAAAATATCATGGGAATGCTTTCAAATATTGTAAGAACATAATTACTTTTCCTCACTTAAATTATGCATTTAGTATTTACTTAATGTCAATCATGATATAAAGACTTCTATTAAATTAGAAGTATTACTGGTTAGATAAAAAAATTACAGTAAAAAATCTGCCAAACTATTGAAGCCATGGATAAAAGACTGAATGCAGGCACCAAAATTTTAATAAGCCATATATTTAAGAACAGGGCCACATTTTGTGGACTATCTGTAAAGCATTCCACTGGCAGCAATTTTACAGTTGTGTTTCTGGTAAATCACGATCAATATTAGAGAGAACAGCTTAATCTATGAAGCACATATATAATGTTATGATGTTAGTTGGTACTGTTTTAATGAATTACGTTGTTTTAATTTTAGAGATAAGGGAACAGATACATTGATATATGCCTTATGTGCTCCTTTTATACCCAATATACATTATAACACAGTGACAGAAAACTATAAACCAGAATTTATTAACACAACATGCAACTCAGGACACACCACAAGACACTACCCCACCCTATACAACATAACATACAGTTTTAAATAAAACGATTTGTAGAAGGCTGACAAGACAAAAGAATGAATCTCAACCCATATTTCCATTATATTGTATAAATAAATTTGGCAGTTACTGTGTTTCTTAAGTAATCTCCAGCTATGTCTCAAGCCACTAAATTGGCACACATTTGTTTTTGTCACACTGTCATTCAACTGAACTAATAATTTATTTTGCCAAAAAGCAGTCAAAGATATATTATTGAGAAAATACTGGTAAGTGCAACATTTCATACGCATAGCTGAGAAAATGTATGTAGTATGTGTGTTTGTGGGGGTTGTTTAAAAAAATTACACAAGAGATAAGGAAAAAGAAACACTCTCTAGTACAAAAATGATGAACATGAGAGTTTCTGAGTTTGTTTTATACATTGCCCAATAAAAACAATGTTTTAGTAATGTGCAATGCCTTATTTCGCACATTAGAGATGGGTGGTGCTACAATGATGCTAGAGATTACCATCAGTACATACATTGTTTTGTCCTATCCACTTCTTTTCCTGAGGATTTGTTTCATTGAGGAAGAATCTGCCAACATGAGAAATAAAATACTTTGTTACTTCTGATTTCTTTCCATAACTAATCTTTGTTAACATAGACTGACAATGACTGGCAAATCTATAAGCATTGTCAATGATCAAATGAATGCTGGCCATGTAGCCAATACTATTCCAGATATGACTTAAAGGCTACGTCTACACTGGCATGAATTTCCGGAAATGCTTAAAACGGAACAGTTTTCCGTTATAAGTATTTCCGGAAAAAGAGCGTCTACATTGGCAGGATGCTTTTCCGGAAAAGCCCTTTTTCCGGAAAAGCATCCATGGCCAATGTAGATGCGCTTTCGAAAAAGCCCGATCGCCATTTTCGCAATCGGGCTTTTTTTGCGAAAAGACTACTGTGCTGTCTACACTGGGCCTTTTCCGGGACAGTTTTCCGGAAAAAGGACTTTTGCCCAGCGGGAGCAGCATAGTTTTTCCGGAAAAGCAGCTGATTTCTTACAGTAGATCGTCAGTGCTTTTCCGGAAATTCAAGGGGCCAGTGTAGACAGCTCGCAGCTTATTCTGGAAAAGCGGCTGATTTTCCGGAATAAGTGGCCCAGTGTAGACACAGCCAAATAGTAATAATCAACTATAGCAATAACTAGGTCATGGCAGCATGTCCTTTAGATGGAGTTTGCTTTTACTATGGGCACTTACAGCGTATTTCCTCGCATTCAGCAAACTCTGTCTTATTTGGACCCCATTAATGCAGAATTTGAACACCTCCTAATCTTCTGTGTATCATAGGAAAGAACTATTATCCTTATAGCACACATGGGAAACTGAGAAAAAGAGAAGTGAAGTGATTTGTCCAAGATAATACGGGACATGATGGGGAAGAAGAGCTTTATAGAGAATCGCAGAGTCATAGAACACTAGCACTGGAAGGGACCTTGAGAGGTCATCAAGTCTAGTTGCCTGCCCTCACGGCAGGAACATAAATTCCACAGCTCCTACACCAGTGCCTTACCACTGGATCATCCTTCTTTGAGGATCTAAATGGAATTGTTTAACATCATTTCATTGTATTATACCCATCCTATCATAAATAAATAATAGTTTATTTTCTCTTAACAATTCATCCTTTATAAAAAGGATGTTTTCATCCTCCTACTTCCAATGTTTGTGATAGTCAAAGCTATATTTCAAAATAGAATAAAATGTCACCAATCCTTATTACATAATACAACTGACACAGGAGAGTTGGTCAAATGATTTGTTCCAAATAATTCAGCCAATCAATGTGTCCCTGTTTGTCATTATTGATTGAATCCTAATTATGGAAAATATATCTGTTATTTATATAGATGCATTGAGGATTAAATTTAGCATAATGCAAAAGGCCAAGCCAGGGAATGTGTTTGCTCTTCTCCTTTTCTCTTTTGCAGAAGAGCAAACTCTCTTTTCCCCTGTATTTCTCATTCCACAAGGAAGAAGGTGGCTTTCGAAAGAAGGTTTTTTTTTCCAAAATTTGGCCCAGTCTAGATGGGCCAAATTTAGGAAAAGCTTCTTCCAACAAAAATATCAGAAAAAGATACACAAAATGTGGAGTGCATTTTGCTTATCTTTTTCCAATAGACCCTCACAGTCTGTATGTAACCATATAGTGCTTTACAACAGTAAATTTCAAAACTCTTTATAAAGTATCATTATGCCATTATATACAGGGAAACAGAGGTACACGGACGTGACTTCCTCACCTTGATAACTAAAAACAGAACCAAGAGTGGAACCCAAAACTCCTGAGTGCCACTCCTTTACTCTAAAAGCCTGTGCAAATGATGACAGATGGGTATGGAGGAGCAGATGGGTTGGACAGAGCCATCTCTTAGGGGAAAGCCTACTAATAGAGATTCTCTATGTTCTAGTAATAAGTATGGAAGATGATAAAATATGGGTAAGATCAGATGAAAAAAAGTCAAATGAAAAAGAGTGTCATTCAAACACATCAGGAAATGCCAAACAGCTAAACAGTGACAAATTTTTAAAGTGCTTATACACAAATGCTAGAAGTCTAAAAAATAAGATGGGTGAACAAGAATGCCTCATATTTAAGGAGGATATTGATGCAATAGGCATTACAAAAACTTGGTGGAATGCAGACAATGAATGGGACACAGTCATACCAGCCTACAAAATATATCGGAAGGACACAACAGGTCGTGCTGGTAGGGGACTGGCACTATATGTGAAAGAAAAATGTAGAATCAAATGAACTAAAAATCTTAAATGAACTAAAATGTTCCATAGAATCTCTGTGGATAGTCATTCAATGCTCTAATAATAAGAATATAGCAGTAGGGATATATTATCAACCACCCGTGATTGTGACTATGAAATGCTAAGGGAGATTAGGGAGGCTATCAAAATAAAAAAAACTCAATAATACAGGGTATTTCAACAATCCCCATATTGACTGGCTACACATCAGGACGGGATGCAGAGATAAAGTCTCTTGACACCTTAAATGACTGCTTATTGAAGCAGTTGGTTCTGGGACCGACAGGAGGAGAGGCAATTCTTGATTTGGTCCTAAGGATTAGGTCCAAGAGGTGAATATAACTGGACTGCTTGGAAATAGTGATCACAATGTAATACAATTTAACATGCCTTTGGTGGGGAAAATACATCACTGCCACAGCCTGACACTGTGGCATTTAATTTCAGAAAGGGGAACAACACAAAAATCAGGAGGTTAGTTAAACAGAAATTAAAAGGTACAGTGACGAAAGTACAATCCCTGCAAGCTGCATGGAGACTTTTCAAAGACACCATAATAGAGGCCCAACTTAAATGTATACCCCAAATTAAAAAAACACAGTAAAAGAACAAAGAAAGTTACACCGTGGCTTAAGAACCAAGTAAAAGAATCAGTGAGTAATAAAAAAGCATTATTTAAAAAAGTGGAAGTGAAATCCTAGTGAGGAAAATAAAAAGGAACATAAAATCTGTCAAATTAAGTGTAAAAATATAAGAAAAGCCAAAAAGGAGTTTGAAGAACTGCTAGCCAAAAAGTCTAAGGGTATGTCTACACAGCAAAGTTATTTTGAAATAACTTTCCTAGCATCTTCATAGCCAAACCGCTATTTCAAAATAAATAGCGGAGCGCTTATTTCGAATTTGGTAAACCTCATTCTACGAGGAATAACGCCAAATTCAAAATAGCTATTTCGAAATAAGTGCTGTGTAGACACTTATTTAGAAATAGGGGGCCTCCAGCCTTCCCAGGGTGCCCTGGTGGCCACTCCGGCCTCAACCAAGAACACTCCTCTCCCTCCCCACCTCCCTGGAGCCCTTAAAGGGGTAGACTCTGGCCACAGTGCCTGTGCCAGCTCCAAGCCTGCCAGCCCAGAGCCAGCAGTCACTGCCCCTGACCCAGTGGCCCCAAAACATGAGACATCAAGCCACTGGCAGCAAGCCCTCCACTGCTCCCCAGGAGCAGTCTGCCAGCTCCCAGGAGCCTGCCAGGGCCTGGAGAAGGCGGGCACCTTCATGGTCCAGGGTGGAGATCATGACCTTATTCAGGTTTGGGGGGGATACCCCCAACATCCATGATCTCCACACTACACGGAGGAATGCAGCCATCTATGGCAGGATAGCTGCCAGCCTGGCCACCAAAGGCCACATGGGAACCCAGGAGCAGGTTTGCATGAAAATCAAGTTGGTCCGGCGAGACCCCCAACCCTGAGCCCTGAGCTTCCCCTCCCCCTTCTTCCCCTTGTTTCCCCCTTCCAGCTCCCTCCACTCAGGTTTCCCCCTTCCCTCTCTTCTCCCCTCTCCACCCTCCTTTCCCCAGTCTCACTAAGGACATGAGGGAGGAATGAGGCACAAGCCCCCAGGGAGGCTCTTAGTGCTCCTCAGGGTAGAAGCTCTCCCGCAGGGCCTCCTGGATACTGACAGCCCCCCGATGGACCTCCTGGATGGCAGCCTGCAGAAAGTGCAGCCAGGCTTGCAGCAACGTGTGCAAGAGAAGCACCAGAGTGCCCAGGGGCGGCTCTGGCTCCACGTTGCAGAGTGCTGTGGTGTCCCGTGTGAGGGCAACCAGAGCACGCAGAGACAAAATGCTTTGCTGTCCCTCATCGAGGTAGACAAGCAAGTAGGGAAACCTGAGAACTGGCTGTGCGGGGGTGGGGGGGGGTCCCTTTAAGCACAGACCTCAGATAGCCTCAGGCAGCAGCCCCACACAGTAAGTTCTGACCTGGTGCCCTGCTGGAACTGGTTCTGGCCAGCCTTAAATGTGATTCAGAGTCCACTCAGTGTGGATGCGCTATTTCAAAATAGCAAAAAGCTATTTTGAAATGCATCTTGAGTGTAGACGTGTTATTTCGAAATAAGCTATTTCAAAATAACTCTTTCGAAATAAGATATTTGGAAATAACACTGTAGGGTAGACATACCCAAAAGTAACAGTAAAATGTTTTAAAGTACATCAAAAGCAGGAAGCCTGCTAAACAACCAATAGGGCCCCTGGATGATCTATTCTAGATGCTAAAGGAGCACTAAAAGATAAGGTCATTGCAGAGAAATTAAATGAATTATTTGCTTTGGTCTTCACGGCAGAAGATATTAGGGAGGTTCCCAAAACTGAGTCATTCTTTATAGGTGATAAATCTGAGGAATTGGCACAGATTGAGGTGTCATTGGAGGAGGTTTTGGAACAAACTGATAAACTCAACAGTAACAAATCACCGGGACCAGGTGGCATTCACCCAAGAGTTCTGAAAGAACTCAGTGTGAAATGGTGGAACTATTAATTGTGGTTTGTAACCAATCCTTTAATATATATTAAATATTAAATCATGCCTTACTAATCTACTAGAGTTCTTTGAAGGAGTCAATAAGCATGTGCACAAGAAGGATCCAGTGAATATAGTGTACTTAGATTTCCAGAAAGGGTTTGACAAAGTCCCTCACCAAAAGCTCTTAAATAAAGTTGTCATAGGATAAGAGGGTAAGTCCTTTCATGGATTGATAACTGGTTAAAAGAAAGGAAACAAAGGGTAGGAATAAAGGGTCAGTTTTCAGAATGGAGAGAAGTGACCCCCTCCCCAAGGGTTCATACTGGGACCAATCCTATTTAGCCTATTTATAAATGTTCTGACAAAAGGGATAAACAGTGAGATGGAAAAATTTGCTGATGATACTAAACTGCTCAAGATAGTTAAGAATGAAGCAGAATCTGAGTAGCTTCAAAATGATCTCACAAAACTAGGTGACTGGGCAACAAAATGGCAAATGAATTTTAATGTTGATAAATGCAAAATAATGTATATTGGAAAAAATAATCCCAACTACACATATAAAAATGATGGGGACTAATTTAGCTATAACCACTCAAGAGAGAGAGATCTTAGAGTCATTATGGATAGTTCTCTAAAAATATCCACTGAATGTGCAGCGGCAGTCAAAAAAGCAAATAGAATGTTAGGAGTCATTAAAACCATGATACGCCCACATCTTGAATACTGTGTACAGATGTGGTCGCCCCATCTCAAATAAGACATATTGGCATTGGAAAAATTTCAGAAAACAGCAACAAAAATGATTAGGGATTTGAAACAGGTGCCATGTGAAGACAGATTAAAAAGACTGGGATTTTTCATCTTAGAAAAGAGGAGACTACGGAAGGATATGATACAGGTCTATAAAATCATGACAGGTATGGAGAAAGTGAATACAGAAAAGTTATTTACTTGTTTCCATAACATAAGAACTAGTAGGAGAACAGAGAAGGGTTGGAACTTAACTTCATTCTCAAGTTTAATTCTTATGCAAATGGTATAAATCAGGATGTCGGATGGCTTGCACATTATCTTCCATACTTTAATGACTTAACCAACCAACCAGAAATGAAGGTGCTAATGGTTCTTGAAGTCTGTGTAGAATCTGGTATTGGTCATCTTACTTTCCAAATGCAAACTAATGATTCTTATCAGCCTCTTGTAACTATTAAGTCCTTAAGGTGCTACTAGATTATTTGTTGGGTTTTAAGTTTTTCCTGTTACTAACTTGGCTACCCCTCTGAAGCATAAGAACTAGTGGTCACCAAATGAAATTAATAGATAGTAGGTTTAAAACAAACAAAAGGAAGTTTTTCTTCATGCAGCATATGTAGATGGTGTCATGAGCTTACATGGGCACAACCCTCTTCCAAACAAAAAGTAGATTTCATTTTACAGTTTGTTTTTGTTTTAAAGTATGGGGAAATTGCTATTCATTCATTATGAAATAAAAGATCAAAATTAAAATCTAGAACAAATGTAATCTGACAACACTCCTTAAAGCAAAATGAAAGAAGGCAACATGCTCAGTTAAAAGGTCCCTAACTTTGTTGGTAATGGTTAAGAAGTGGGAAAATATTTGAATCTTAAATTCAGAAGCACATTCGTATTAATACAAATTGGAGGAATACTTTGAACTGTCAAGTGCTGCTGAATGAGCCTCTTGTGACATATTGTAGGCAATATTTTTAAGACCCTTTGGAACATGCCTGAAAATCACATACAATTCTTGCCTGAAGGCAAGAGGTGTGCTGCTGTTGCTTTTAATGTCACAATCGATCAAGTCCAAATTATGGGTACCTATCAACATCTTATACTGCATAATCCCACCACACTTCATTGAAATGTTAAGCTTTCAGCACTTTTACCTACAATATGATAATTAGATTAATCTGAGCACTAAAGCTGGTACATTTGTCTGAGGATATCGTGGTTTAATTAAACATCTGCCCCCCACAGGCTACTTTCCAACTAGCAATAAAATAAATGTGGAAATGAGTAACAACATGAATGAGATGGACAACTGAAAACACACGTTGGTCCATTCTTCCCTTGCTGCTATTTACATGTTAGGTCAAACCATGTTTTTGCTTCCCTGCCTTAGTTCCTTTCCTACCATATGAAAAAATCAACATTGGTTTTGATGGTTTCAAATGGTCTTCAAGTCTCTTAAAAATCTCTCTCTGTGTTTTATATTTTTTTAAAAAAAATTGTAATGTTTTAAGGGGTTTCTAAAATATAAAATGGTTTTAAATTTTTGTATTTACAAGGCTCACCCTGTCACATCTCCCTTCAAGAATATTATGAAAACCATGTCAAATGTCTCTTTACTTAGCATCACCCTCCTGAAATCACATACTTCTTGCATCAGCAGATATAAGCCTTTGTTTAATAAAGAACACCTTGAATATGTTGCCACTGGGAAGTACACTTTATGTCAAACATTTTGATTTTAAGAACATTAGCTGATAATGCTGTATGGATTGTTTTTATTTTTATGATAGCAATTACAAGCTTCTGGATGACATTCTGCTTTCTTGAAGAATATTTATGGCTTTTAGATAGATGTTAATGGATGGAGCAATGAAGAAAATTCTGGGAAATGTGAAAAGATAGTGGCATTAACATGCTAACATAGAATAATTATGATGGAATTGCTCTCTTAATATAGCCACCTACTTGCATTTGAATTATACATGTAAGTGCCTTTAGTTACAAAAAACCAATTAGGGACTATATTCAAAAAGATTCATGTCCCATTGGTAGGGTTGACTTTTAAGTGTAAAATGCTTAAAGTAACTTTCATATGTAATGTGCAATACAGAGGCATTCAGATTCATTTAATCCTGAAATGCAATATGTGGAGAAATTAAAATATTATTACAAATTATGCATATTCCTAAATTCAAACTTCCCACCATGCTTTTAAAAAGGACAAACACCAGGCTAATAGATGTTTGGCTGATATAATGGGAATGATTCTCATCCTGTAAGTTGCATCCTCCAAAAAGGTTCATGAAGTGAAAGGGGTCACAGTGACTTTGTAATGGTGCATATAATCCCCACACTAGTATGGACAGAATTAAGAAGATGCTTTGGTTTGGCATGGACCCATGCTAACACACCTTTAAATCATGCCAAGACTGCACAAGGAGTTAAAAAGAAAGAATACCACTTGGATGAGGAAACCCTGTTGAGCTTCTCCAGCCCTGGACAGAGGACTGGTAGCTTACAGAGCACCTGTCCTCCAGAATGAGGTTGCAGAACCCTTGAGAGGAAAGGCAAAAAGGACTGAGGCTTGCACAGAAACCCATTGAACTCTAAGGACACAAATGGCTGGGCCCATACAGATTCGGGAAGGACTACAAACTGAACAGAAGATCCAGGTGCAGCAGTTGGTTGCTCCCTTACCACTGTGTTCTCACCTCCACCCAGGCAGACCCACCTAATATATTGCCGTATTGAAACAGCAGCAAAACAACAGGTCAGGCAAAATGCGGGACAGACTGAGTCTGGTCCATTTTATATATGGAGATGTTTGAAGAATTACAAAAGGAATGCTGAATTCCCATTGTATTAGCTCTGAAGTGGGACCATAAGATCCATTTCTGTATTGATTTCTGAAAAATTAATGCAATATGAAAATTTGATGCCCACCGATGCTGGGTTGGATAAATTATTAGAGCAGTTATGAGTAACCAGATATATATTCACCTTAGACTTCATAAAAAGATCCTGGTAAATATCATTGAGTTTGGAACCCTAGGAGAAGACAGAGTTTTCAGTGCCCTTTGGCTTGTAACAGTGCTGGACACTATGGGTATGTCTATACTACAGAGCTTTTCTGGGATACCGGAATATTTTTTTTGGAAAAGTAGACACATTTTTTGGCATCCCTGTAAACCTCATTTACAAGGAACAAGGGATGTTCTGAAAGGTTTTTTTTTCTAACAGATGGGCCAAATGTTGGAAAAGCCTCTTTCGGAAGAAAAGTGGAAAAAGGTATTTTTTCCGACTTTTCTTAGTAGTGTGGACATAGCCTATGCTTTTTTTGTCTCCATTAGGCAGCAGCAACTTTCCAGAGGCCAATGGACTATATGACCACAACTATTTGGACAGCCCGCAGCTGCCTATCAGGATGACACTGAGAAATGCAGTCCAGAATGGGGCAGCCATGTAAAGCAGCTTGCCGTGTTTTTCCGAACACCTGCAGATGCGAGCTGAACAGCTATTTTGGTGATATGTAAAATAAGCAGGGCTCAACAAACCATTGTTTCTACTCGCCCGTGGCGAGTAGATTTCAGCTGGTCACTCCGTGCGCCCCATTCACTGGCGCTGTGCGCATGCACAGTGCCGGTCTGTCGCATGCGCAGTGCGGGACTGGCGAGTAGCTCTTGCCGCAGTTTGTCGAGCCCTGAAAATAAGGAACCACAAAGTCTCATATTTGGATTATATGATGGGAGGGAGCCATCTGCAATTACTAGACAACAAGGTCCAAATGTGGCAAGATCATCCTGCAGAGACCATGATGAAGAAATAGGTTCAGTGCTTCTCTGGAGTGTCAGGATTCTGTTGGCCTGGATTTGCCCCCATTCTTTGAAGAATGCAAACCCATTCACTGAAGAATAGATGTCCCAGAACTGTCCAGTGGATGGAAGCCTGTCATAAGGCCTTCTACACATTGCGGGAGTGTTTATATCTGGATTCTGCCTTTTTAAATTTGTACCTCCCAAAATAACTTATCCTCAAACTGATAAAGGACTTGAGGCAGTCCTCTCTCAGAAGACTGAGTGAGAAAAACACTTGGTTACTTGATATATGCCAGAAGCTATTTCCTGGAGAACAGATATACTCTGTCATAGAGAAGGAAAAGCTGGTGTTAAATGAACAGTGGACTCACTACAGTATTATTTACAGGGAAATCTCATTCCTTTAGTCTATGAAAGACAATAACCAGCAGATAATGTACTGGGACCTGTCATTATATTTTCCAGGTATTTCACTGTACTGGGAAGAAACACTAGACTGACAATTTCTTTTCACAGGAAACAGTAACCCCCAGTCCCGAAGACAATACCTTTGCCTCTGTCCTGAGGAAGAGGTTTATGATGGGTTTATAAACTTTGTGTTAGTATTGAAGAGATTCAGGAGCTAATTTGGGCTGTGGTGGCTGTGCCCCCACTGAAACCACATATTAGGCTAGACTGGCAGGGGGCTTTAAAAAGCTGGAACTCCATTCAGAACGTCCTAACAGAAGGAGCATGCAGTATCCCAGATTTCAAAAAAGGCTTGAACCAGAAGAGCAGTGGTTTCTGAAGCAGGAGTGATACTTCTAGGGTTCCTCTGAAACAAGAAAGGCCCATTTCTCATAGAGAGCTGTTTGCAATTTTGCCTTTACCTTTCTTTTATTTAACCCCATTTGCTGACTGCATCCTGTTTTTTCATCATACCCGGAACTCTAAGAGGAGATAAGACATTGAGAGCCTTGAGTATAGGCCTGAGTGCCAGCTCACTAGAAATACCCTACAGCAGGGGTGGGGAACCTAAGGCTTGCATGGATCTGGCACCTGAGGCTCCAGGCTCCCCCTCAGCATTGAGAAGCCCACACTGGCACTCCAACCCTCCTGCTCTTCCCCCTGTGGGGCTGGAGCACATAAAATCTACTAGCCTGGGCCCGGCTGATTTTTCAGTGGGGTCAGTGGGCCCTGACCCCAAAAAGGTTTCCCACCCCTGCCCTACAGCATCCACTAAGGTGTGAGGACTATTGGTCTCACATTTATCCACTCTGCTCCTAGCCTAAAAGAAGCACTCTATCATGAAAAGTTGTATTACAACCCTCCCCCCCCCCGCCTCCTTTCTTTATGGAAAAGTGGGAGAATATAAATATTATGGGTAACATTTTCCTGATAATAGGCTGTTTGAAAACTGTCTCTCCAATGTATCTGACCTTATGTTAAATCCAGTGCAACCATGATGTAACTTCATCAGCTTCAATGGAGTGAGATGAATTTGAACCAGTGAAACTGGTTTAGAGCATGACATGTTTTCATGTTTCGCCATCACCCTCTTGGCGGTGAAGAGATGATGCTGTGGTATTAAACATGAAAAGGGAGAATAAAGAAACTAGATAAAAACTCACTGAAGGGGAAAATTAAAAGCCATTATATCAGTATTGCAGTGTCTCGAGAATACCTTGTTAGAAGCACTAAAGTTATGCCTCTGGGTAACACTAAATTTTCAAAGAACCAAAAATCCATGTGAAAAGCAGGTGGATTCAAGAATTTTGTATAAGCAAACACCAGCCTGGATTATGAATACACTCTCCCCCCAAGGCAATTTAGCTTATCGGGGGTAGAGTAAGAGTTGACTTGATTGTGGACTATCAGTGTTTGTACAGGGAGAAGATATCAGGTATTTACTAAATCAAATGCCTGGAAAGTTAATTCCAACTGGAAAAAAAGATAAATTCTCAACAGTGAGGTAATTAATCATTAAACAGTAATTAATCATTAGAACACATCATCAAAAGATGGGATAAATTCTCCATCCCTTGGAGCAATATTGTGATTACTGAATCTCTTTCTCAAATATATGTTCCTCTTCAACTACAAGTTATTGAGTTTAAGAGTATTCTCATCATATATATAGTAGCCCAGTGTCTGAGAGTCTGTAACGCAGAAATGCTGGCTGTTCCCTCTGGGCGGCGCTGTTGCCTGAAATGTTGGCTATTCTCTCTGGGGGGCGCTGTTGCCTGAAATGCTGGCTGTTCCCTTTGGGCAGTGCTGTTGCTGAAATGCTGGCTGTTCCCTTTGGGCAGTGCTGTTGCTGAAATGCTGGCTGTTCCCTCTGGGCGGCCCGTGCTGCATGGGGAGTGCGGGGCCCAAACGGCTGCTTGCGCCGCTTGCTTCCCCGCGGTGGCCCAGCTGAGCGGCGCAGAAGTCAGCCGAGTGCCACGGTGGGAGGCGAAGGGGGGCGGGGCGGTGACGTGCGGTGTGACAGTGGCTCCAGGCCCCTCCCCCGGCCGTGAACATCATCGCCCAGCCCCCTTTCGCCTCACGCCGTGGCGCTTGGCTGACTTCTGCGCTGCTCAGCCAGGCTGCCGTGTGGGAGCAAGCAGCACAAGCGACCATTTGGGCTTCACGCTCCCCATGCAGCACGGGGAGTGCGGAGCCCAAACGGCCATTTGGGATCCGCGGTCCCCCGAGTGAGAGGCAGGAGGGGGAGGAGAAGTGAAAGAGAGAGACAGAGAGAGAAGCAGGAGGCGGAGGAGAGCTGAGAGAGAGAGAGAGAGGGAGAGGAAGTAGGAGGAGGAGGAGGAGAGAGATGGAGCGAGAGACCAGAGGCTCAGGAGAGAAGACCGACGTGGAGGAGAGACCTGAAAATCCCGTCTTATGACGGGCTAATTGACTAGTATATAATAGATATGGATAGTTCTGTAGTCTGTGTTATACGGGAGGGCTGGTTTCATTATTATAATGATCCTTTCTGGTCTTGAATTCTATGAATGATTTGCAAGAATGGACTAACTGATCATTTTCCAAACATCCACCGTATTTCTGTCCTCTCAATGGCCTGGTCTACACTAGGGTTACGTCTAGACTACATGGCTCCGCTGACAGAGCCATGTAAAATAGTTTACTCGGCATAGTCAAAGAAGCAGGGATTTAAATAATCCCTGCTTCATTAAAATAAAAATGGCTGCCGTGCTGTGCTGATGATCAGCTGATCCGGCACAGCACGGCAGTCTAGACGTGGCGCGGTAGACAAGGGAAGCCTTTGTCGACCGCTCCGGTATGCCTCGTGAGTAGGGGAATACAGAGTACATCCCATCAAGTATTCTGGTGCCTCAGAGCAGGGGAAAGCCATTCACAAAGTTCCAGGAATGTGGCCTTGTGCATCTGGAAGTTTTGCAGCCACTGCTGATTGTTCCGTGTCTGCATCACAATGCTGTCCCACCAATCTGAGCTCATTTCACTGCACCTGCATTGGCATGCCACTGTGTCCAATGAATTGACTTGTGGGTGTGCTAAAATGAGCACCAGGCCTTGCCTGAGCATTGCCTCCATGTCACACAATGTTTCATCCTCCTCTTCTTCCTGGTGAAGCAACATTTCTATGCTCTCCAAAGCACAATGCCATGAGGAGCACCATGACACGCATGAGCAGGACAATGCTTTCCTGCACACCGGGCTCCATGCTCATGCTGCTATGTCATTTGCATGGGCAACCAGGGCACCAAAAGAGGGGAGGGAGTAGACAAGTGAATTCTGGGACACTGTCAACATGAGCCTTTTGGACCCATGGACAAAGTGAGCATAGTCCAAAATGCAAAGCTGCCGCCGGTGCCTTGCTGTCTGAATTGGCAGCTCCCTTTAGACTATATTTGATTTTTCCCTGCAGTGAGGACACGGACCTTCAACTTTGCAAATTTGGTGGTAGAAAATTGACTGTATTCGATTTGATCTTACCTCGTAGTGTAGACGTGCCCATTAATGGGTGCTCCTGTCTTCCTTTAATCAACTTCCTATATATGAACTCTGGGACCACCTCTTCCTTTAACTCAGCTGTTTCCCCCCTAGTTTTCCTGAGGTCTCAATTGACTATTCACCATCAGCTTCAGTCCTACCCTAATTCTACCAATAACAGAAACAGGATGCACTGCTCCAACATGAAACAGCAGGAGTAGGGGAACATTGCCAACCCCATACCATCTGTCAGCTATCTGCTAAGCACAAGAGCTCAGAGATGTACCAGAGCCACTAAGCTGGAAAAACCTTTAATTCCTAGAATTAGTGGCAAGGAACTGGTAAGGAAATGATAGGGGATTATAGGTCACATATGCCCTTACATTTTCCAGCACTCTCTTGGGGTACCCAGGACTATGGGTTGCTGTGCTAGCCTCCTGTCTCTAGCAAAATTTAGCTACCTTTCTTTTGGGAACTCATTGTCAGCTCCCTAACACTGCCAGCCCTCCAGCTATTTTCCTGCGGGATCCGCCAGCCCCCAATTTGCCTGCAGATAAATGTTTGGTATAGCCCTAGTCCCTGCATCCCTCAGAAGCATCCCCCCGTCATGTACAGCAAACAGTATTTACCTGGTTTGCTACTCACAAAAGAATGGTAACACACACTCCCTTGTTTGATTCAACTGAGTATTAGCTCTAAGATAACACAGCTCAGTAACCTACCTATACTGAAAACAAAGATAAAGATTTTAAGAGAAATAGAGCAGGTGTAATGAGAACAACAGGTTACAAATAAAGCAAAAGCATAACATGCTTATACTAGACTAAAACCTAACTCACCAACTACAATCTTTTCATTAAAACTGCTTCATCTAAGCTTATTCTACAGAGTTTGCTAGTTTTCAATCAAACCAGGATCCAAAATGTTCACTAGTCGCCCCCTTCTGCCAAGGGTGATCCTCAGTCAAATAGTTACCAAAATGGCCTTTTGCTTCTGCTTATCATTTCCTTTGTTACTACAGACAGGAAGACCCCCTAGAGTTCAGATTCCCCTGTGCTGTCCCATGCTGAGTTCATATTTCACTCGTGGCATCCTCTGTAAATGGTATTTCTAATGTGCTGGTTTACAATGCTTAATTCATCTGGCAGGCATATAAATCAACATTCCTTTTGGAAAAAAATTGGTTTGTCAACTTGCCTGTGACACAGAACCTAAAATATATTTTCAATACGTACATATAACTTCTTAAATATCCCCTATATGTGCATCATATATTGACTGAGAATCAGTATGATGTACATT
This sequence comes from Rafetus swinhoei, assembly GCA_019425775.1. Taxonomy (NCBI): domain Eukaryota; kingdom Metazoa; phylum Chordata; order Testudines; family Trionychidae; genus Rafetus; species Rafetus swinhoei. The sequence continues at coordinate 124,643,841 of CM033424.1, forward strand.
TCCATTAGATAACTCACATGATCTTTCATGGGTAAATACTATGAAAGCAGTGTGCTCATTGTAGTGAGTTTGTCAGGCCTGATGAAAGTTGCTGTTGCAAAACAGTGAATGCTTCTGCAGTTGGCACTCAGCATCTCCTCACAGCAGAGCTGTGTCATAACAGGAGATGAGTGTTTCCATACTTGTAATGCCATGTGAGTGTGTGCATATTGTTGTCAATAGAGAGCCAATAACTGTAATGGAAGTGTTTGCCTGTTCCTTTTGTCGCATATGTGAGTTGATGCTTCGGGTTCTTCTGGGATTCAGCATGCCAGACCAAATAAATCACTATTCTTTTACCATAAGACGACAGTTTTTGCATTGCTTTTCTTTACCTTTTATTTCTTAATAAAATTTATTATGGACAGTGTGAAGAAAGTTGCACTCTTTACATTTGTTTGAGAAATTCCAGTGCATACTGGCTTGTAATATCAAGGGATGTTGCTGCTGATACTGTAAAGGATGTCCCCTTTGTCATCTCTCATTTCTTTAGGATTTGTCTTAAATAGTTTAGGACTCAAAATGGTAACATTTGCAGTGCTCTTCTGAATTGCTGTCCATCTTTGATTTTGTCTCCTTTGTATACTGAGATTCACACTTTATCCATTGCTTCATTTTCTGTAATCTTGCAATGACTCTGGCAATAGAGAAAGTGGAGGTGGTAGATTTTAGCTCATCAAACTTGACAGCATCAGGATTGAGAGTATAAACAGCCTCTATTAAAAGTGTTCTCTTCTTTTGTACCACAAAACCAATGATCATTTGTCACTAGTAACAGAAATGGAGGCTTCTTTTTTGTTGCTGAACATACAAAGCTGTCTATCTTCTCCTCAATAGGTGAAATAACTCCCACTAAAAATCAATGAGACTTATGCAGAGTCTAAAGGTTTCATTATAACACTAGCACCATTTCTTACTTTGCTCATAGAAGAGAAAATCCTTTGTGTTCAATTTTTTTTAAGAAAATCTGCTCTTAATACAGCATCTGATCCAACCCCAATCAGATGCTGGAAACACAGGTATTCTCTCTTTCTTTAACAAAATGCAGCTTTTTTAAAAAAAAGTACAGAAAATAGCATGTCAGAGCATCTAGTTCTATTTCTGTCTTTTCTGTGGATGTTTTGTGAGTGAAAACTAGAAATGATCACTACAGACATTCAGTACAATTTAATGTTAAAGGGATGTGATTATTAGAAATGTCCTTAATTTCTAAAACAACAAATGAAAATTATGCAATATGAAATTTAGCAATGGTAAATTTAGGGTACGTCTACACAGCATGCTTATTTCGAAATAAGCTATTATGGAATAAGCTTTATTCCTCATGGAATGAGGTTTACAGATTTTTGAATAAGCCGTCCATTATTTTGAAATTGTTTCAAAACAATGGAATTGCTGTGTAGATGCTCACATTGTTATTTTGAAATAACTGCCGTTATTTCAAAATAACTGTGCTTTGTAGACACACCCTTTGTTTGAATGTCAAGAGCATTTTCTTTTCAGTGATCTGCATTTGGAGAAGAACTTGGTCTCTGAAGATGCCCTATTCAGAATTCATTAAGAAGTGGGTTAGAGAAAGCATTTGAAAATATACATATTTGAGAGTCTCTGGGTTAGGCTAAAAGGGATTAAAAACAAAGGTGATGTCATGCTAGGAGTCTACTACAGGCCACCTACCCAGGTGGAAGAAGTGGATGAGGCTTTTTTCAAACAACTAACAAAATCATCCAAAGCCCAAGATTTGGTGGTGATGGGAGACTTCAACTATCCAGATATATGTTGGGAAAATAACACTGCAGGGCACAGACTATCCAATAAGTTCTTGGACTGCATTAGAGACAACTTTTTATTTCAGAAGGTTGAAAAAGCTACCGGGGGGAAGCTGTTCTAGATTTGATCCTAACAAATAGGGAGGAACTGGTTGAGAATTTGAAAGTGGAAGGCAGCTTGGGAGAAAGTGATCATGAAATCATAGAGTTCACAATTCTAAGGAAGGGTAGAAGGAGAACAGCAAAATAGAGACAATGGATTTCAGGAAGGCGGATTTTGGTAAGCTCAGAGAGCTGATAGGTAAGGTCCCATGGGAATCGAGACTGAGGGGAAAAACAACGGAGGAGAGTTGGCAGTTTTTCAAAGGGACATTGTTAAGGGCCCAAAAGCAAGCTATTCCGATGTGTCAGAAAGATAGAAAATACGGCAAAAGACTGCCTTGGCTTAACCACGAGATCTTGCATGATCTAAAACTAAAAAAGGAGTCATAGAAAAAATGGAAAATAGGACAAATTACAAAGGATGAATATAGGCAAACAGCACAGGAATGAAGGGGCAAGATTAGAAAGGCAAAGGCAGAGAATGAGCTCAAACTAGCTACGGGAATAAAGGGAAACAAGAAGACTTTTTATAAATACATTAGAAGCAAGAGGAAGACCAAGGAGAGGGTAGGCCCACTGGTCAGTGAGGAGGGAGAAACAGTAACAGGAAACTTGGAAATGGCAGAGATGTTCAATGACTTCTTTGTTTCGGTCTTCACTGAGAAGTCTGTAGGAATGCCTAACATAGTGAATGCTAGTGGGAAGGAGGTAGTTTTAGAAGGTAAAATAAAAAAAGAACAAGTCAAAAATCACCTAGTAAAGTTAGATGCCTGCAAGTCACCAGGGCCTGATGAAATGCATCCTAGAATACTCAAGGAGCTGATAGAGGAGGTATCTGAGCCTCTAGCTATCATCTTTGGAAAATCATGGGAGACAGGAGAGATTCCAGAAGACTGGAAAAGGGCAAATATAGTGCCCATTTATAAAAAGGGAAATAAGAACAACCCAGGAAACTACAGACCAGTTAGTTTAACTTCTGTGCCAGGGAAGATAATGGAGCAAGTAATTAAAGAAATCATCTGTAAACACTTGGAATGTGGCAAGGTGATAGGAACAGCCAGCATGGATTTGTAAAGAACAAATCATGTCAAACCAATCTGATAGCTTTCTTTAATAGGATAACGAGTCTTGTGGATAAGGGAGAAGCGGTGTATGTGTTATACCTAGACTTTAGTAAGGCGTTTGATACGGTCTCACATGATATTCTTATCAATAAACTAGGTAAATACAACTTAGATGGGGTGGATGCATAACTGGCTGGATAACCGTACTCAGAGAGTAGTTATTAATGGTTCACAATCCTGCTGGAAAGGCATAACAAGTGGGGTTCTGCAGGGGTCTGTTCTGGAACCGGCTCTGTTCAATATCTTCATCAACGATTTAGATATTGGTATAGAAAGTACACTTATCAAGTTTGCAGATGATACCAAGCTGGGAGGGTTTGCAACTAATCTGGAGGATAGGGTAATAATTCAAAATGACCTGGACAAATTGGAGAAATGGTCTGAGGTAAATAGGATGAAGTTTAATAAAGACAAATGCAAAGTGCTCTACTTAGGAAGGAACAATCAGTTTCATACATACAGAATGGGAAGCGACTGTCTGGGAAGGAGAATGGCGGAAAGGGATCTAGGGGTTATAGTGGACCACAAGTTGAATATGAGTCAGCAGTGTGATGCTGTTGCAAAGAAAGCAAACATGATTCTGGGATGCATTAACAGGTGTGTTGTGAGCAAGACACGAGAAGTCATTCTTCCGCTCTACTCTGTGCTGGTTAGGCCTCAGTTGGAGTATTGTGTCCAGTTCTGGGCACGGCATTTCAAGAAAGATGTGGAGAAATTGGAGAGGGTCCAGAAAAGAGCAACAAGAATGATTAAAGGTCCAGAGAACATGACCTATGAGGGAAGACTGAAGGAATTGGGTTTGTTTAGTTTAGAAAAGAGAAGATTGAGGGGGGACATGATAGCAGTTTTCAGATATCTAAAAGGGTGTCATAAGGAGGAGGGAGAAAACTTGTTCATCTTGGCCTCTGAGGATAGAACAAGAAGCAATGGGCTTAAACTTCAGCAAGGGAGGTTTAGGTTGGACGTTAGGAAAAAGTTCCTAACTGTCAGGGTAGTCAAACACTGGAATAAATTGCCCAGGGAGGTTGTGGAATCTCCATCTCTGGAGATATTAAAGAGTAGGTTAGATAAATGTAGACCATCAGGGATGGTCTAGACAGTATTTGGTCCTGCCATGAGGGCAGGGGACTGGACTCGATGACCTCTCGAGGTCCCTTCCAGTCCTAGTATTCTATGATTCTATACCCTGGGGGTCAATTTAGATTTGGAAGTGAGATTGTGTAGATAGCATAGTAGACTCTTCCCTTTTCTACCTTTTACAACTGTATAATTCATGTATTCATGTATTTTCTCTTCACATACCCTCATCTGCCTTAAGATGGAGGTCACTTTTAATGGGAGGCCTTCAGGCAACCACTGGCCACAGAAGCCCAAGCAGACCCTCTACAAGTTAGGGAAGGAAAAGTGCCAGTCATTCAGCTAATACAAAGGCATTAATTTTAATAGAAGTAAGTGTGCTTTCACCTTACAGGACTGGACATATTCTCTGCAATATAAAAGCTTTGGCTAGTGGTCTCTCAGTAATGGCTATGATAATTAGAGATCTCATAAAAATCAATGGAAGTTCATGTGTTCGACATGTTGCAGAATAGACTGCAAAGCCACAGCATTTTTTTAAGAGGAACTTAATGAGTTCTGAGAAGTACTGGGACCCCGAAACACAAAGGTTTTAAAAGATTCATTGCAAAGTCAACTGTTTTGACTCTCCAGTCTACTGAAGATCAAGAGCCTGATGCCATAATGAATGACACCTCTCTGGGTATTGTCACTGCCAATGGGTTTTGTAATGGAAGCTGTATGAGGAATCAAAGAATACTGGCATAAAATGGAAGCATAAAGGCCAGTAAGTAGTGATTCTGCAAGTCTGATCCCAAAGAAATTTAAATAGTTATCTAACTAGCATTCAGTTTTCATGAATTGATTCAAATTAAAGCATGTAAAATGTAACTATTTATACTTTACAGAAAAATGTCATTCTTGGCTTACGTCCAGTCACTTATAGTATGAAAAATGCTGTGATAAAAAAGTAGACTTGTGACAAAACTGGAGGATCACACAAAATGCGAAAGTACAACTGTGCTACTGTGCACAATGTCTAACAATGCAGTATTATCAGTCCTATGTACAGAGTAATTAAGGTTCAAGATAAGTCTGCCTTAACAAACTGCAACAGAATTTTTTTCACTATGCTGGTCTTCGAAAGGGATAATGTATGGGATTTTATCTTAGCCACATCTTTTTGGAGTGATCTTGGCCAAACTGCACCCAAAAAGTAATTAGGCCTTGTGCATGACATTATCTCTCCCAGACTATATAGGGACATATTTTTGGTATAATGAAAGGTGACTGGATACAACTTGCAAATCTTTTGTCAAATATAAACTGTGCCCCAGATGTGATAATTGCCTCATGGGACTATGCAGAAGAATCAGACCCCTGATATTTTAAGTCTGCCTTTTAGTATTAAAGTCTCTCTTCTGTTTCACCATAATGCTGGCTTTATTAGTGAAAGTATTACAAAGCACTGGTTGGTGTAGATTTTTTTTTAATTTTAAGATTTTCGAAGCAAAATAGACAGTTACGGTGCCCAGCTATGCGTGAATATCAATGTCAGCTACGGCTGTATGGCTAATAACACATTGTTGTTGTCATGGTTGGTGGGTATCAGAGGCAGGGGTATCATGGCCCCACCCACACTGCCCCCAGCTTTGCTTTGCTTCAGCACAGATCCTCCGGTTTCCCAGACTACCTGGGCTTCAGCTGAACTGAGACTGGCATCTCCTGCCCTCCCCATGCTCCAGGGCTAGGGATGCTGGGGCCATGTGCCGCCCACTCAAGTGAGTGGGTAGGGGTCTGCGCCTACTGTGGGGAGAGTTTGGGTCCTACGGGAGGCCTTGGGAGGCAGAGGCAAAGCTGGGGGCTTGCCTCCACCAGCACTGAGATCATCCTGCATCCAAGATTATGATGAAGATTAATGATAAAGTAAGCTATAAGGAAGAAGTACAACAGGCTAGGCACTCCTTAAGATGAATATATTGTAAAGCAAGCTGTGCTGTAATTTGATGCTATTATTTACTGTGGCATATTAGTGATCTTTTCAACGGAAAACATTTTTTTGATGTAAACCAAACTGTGCTACATTGCTTCAGAGGGGTATCCAAGTTAGTCTGTAACAAGAAAAACTTAAAAAGCAACGAATATTCTAGTAGCACCTTAAAGACTAACAAAGCATGTAGATGGTATCATGAGCTTTCATGGGCACAAGCCATTTCTTCAGATGACCGGAGTATAATAAGTCCAGATAAGCATTCTACATAGGAAAGTCTTTAATAAAATGTTCTTGGGCTGTGTTTTATGTTGTCATTTCCTTGGGTTTAAAGTTGCTTTTCTTAATTTACAGTATTTACAGCAGTGATATGAGGCTAATGGTTTTACTGGGAAATAATCTGATGTCATTCCAATATATCAGTCTAAGTCCTAAAGTTCATGTGCTATTACTTTATTTTGGGCACATGAAGCAAGGGGATACTCTTTCGTTATCCTCCTGTTTTTTCTGCCTCACCCCAACCATATACCAATCTATGACTCTTCTATATATAAACAGTATTAATGAATTATTTTAGAGTAAGAAAAATAGCAAGAAAAAATAAAAGTCAAGTCTTAGTGAAAGGACACTGTGTGATTCCTGTCTAGCTTAGATACTTATTTGGCATCATTACCAGATTACACTGAAGATTATGAGATGCCTCAGTATTTAGTTTCATGACCACTTAATGAGGTAAGAAAGTGCCATTATCCCCATTTTACAGATCAGGAACTGAGGCACGGAAATACTAATGGCTAGATTCACAAAGGAACTTATGCACAGTGACACTGAGCATTGTCATATCTAACTTTTAGGTGCCAAGCAAATCACTAGAGTCACAAAGTCTGTGTTAGACATCTAGGTTTCCTGCACAAAGAATGAGGAGAGACAGGCAACTCAGTATGGGATTTACAAAAGCCAGAATGCCAGATGGCTCTTCATGTAAATTAGTTAAGAAAATACACTTAGCTCCCAGCTGTTTTGTATACACTTTTCTATAGATGCTATACCCAGTATAGGGGCTGGACATAGTGCATGCAGGACTATGTAAGGGTATTACTTCTTCAAACTGATCAGGGAAAGAACAGATCCTGCCCCTCTCTTCAAAGATCTCATCATGAAAAGCACATAGAGGCCCAGTTTGGACAATCCCAGGGAGTCAAAATGGGACCCCCACACCTTTTCTCCCACAGCCCACATTTGTGGAGAACACAAAATGTATGTAATATTCTTTCCCCCCTCCCTTCACTGAATATGTAAAACACTTTGGAAAGTCTGAAAGATGCTTTAATTTTTAAAATGTGCATAACAGGAATATAACACCTACCTTTGCATAAGATCCCCACCCCCAAGAAGTTATCCTGCTAGTGGGGATATGCATTCAGATGAAAACCTGCTGGCTGAAACTAGAAACAATGGAAACTGCACTGGTAGGAAGAAGAAAACAATTTGAACATCAAGCAGAAAAACATGTCACCACCTAACAGCTGAGGGAGCTTGTCTCTTGCCTGTCAATGTAGTGCACAGCCCAGAAGCTCCTTCTAGACTCTACATTGAAGTTGAATTCACAAATAGCAACAGCTGCTGGGCTGGCTTTCTTCTGTCTGTAACTGGCCAGGAGACAACAATACATCTCACTGGATCATGATGTGGCCACTGTGATCAGGTTTCTGACAGCCAGACTTGGCTCGTATAGTGCACTTTTTCTATGAATGACAGCACCAGTGAAAAAGTTCCAACTGGTTCAAAAGTAGCAGCCCATCTGTTCAGATGAGCAACTCTAGATGATGTGATGCATATCATTCTGGTACTCTGCACACTGCACTGCTTATTCACTGAATACTGCATAAAATTCAATTTTCTGCGATTGCTTTAGACCGCCTTTTTTCTCTGACACCAGGGACTGCTGTAACTACTTCATTTTTCACAGAAACTACTAATAGAGTGGATTTCATAGATGCAGGAAAGCTGAGTTTTCTTAGCTTAGGCTCTGAAGCTGGCTTCAATATGCCTGCTTTTGAGAATGAATGTTGGAGCTGGGACAAAAATTGTATAAAAAAAAAAACAGAGAAAAAGGACTTATAGCTAAAAAAATGCAAAACACAGAAAAATTTCAATCAAAGCAGACAATGACCCCCAAAGTTTTGATCTAATCAAAAAACAAATTTTCCTCTGGGGAACTATACCAAGAAAAATATCTACTAACCCTAATCAATGGGCCATAAGGACAAGAATATTTTTAGCTTTGGAAACCAAAATTAATATGGGTGTGTGGCAAACTGATATACTTTTCTGCCCATGGCGCCATCTCCTAGGTTAGGTGCTTCAGAAAAATGTAAGGAGATTGTTTACAAGGTACACAGCCAATAGTTAGAGCAGTCATTTGCCTAGATTATTCCAGAAAGGCATAGCCTGGATGAGGGGTAAAGGGAACCCTAGGAGGGCTTGTGTTTCTGAAAAACAGAATTCTTCCTTGAATTCACTGGTGTATAGGAAGGCTGTGTAATTATTTCATTCCACTTAGCTCAGCCGTTTCTTTGAGCAGTATACAGGTGGCTAAGGCTTTCTCTTCTTGCCCCTTTTGGGGCAGTTTGCACCCCACTGAGAATACTAATACTGTGACTCTTCCTTGTTCAGGACACTCCCAGTCACTGCTTGGATGCCTACACAATGTATCACAATGCAGTACTATTTTTGGAGGAAGTATAAGAGGAAGTATCATAGTTGCATTGGTTCAGAGAGCAATAGATGTGAACAAAATCCTTGAGTACCTGTTACATTTTTGTTGTAAAATGCCTATCGCTTTAAATCAAGATCAGCAGAATGCTGGGCTTGAAGATATCTGTGTGCCTGCTGGAACCAGTTTGTTTTCTCTGTTTAAATGTATTTTGATTAAAGCAATTACTTTTGCTTAATACAAAGTTAGAAGCTGTATTGCTCTTTGCAACAGACACATGATCAGCTTGAGGACCTGCTCTTGTATGCTTACTGTATTTGTACAATCTGTTATTTGAACCAACTGTCTGATCTTTCTATCTGTGCCAAATTAGTAGAAAGCAGCAACCTCTCTTACCTGTCATTACAAGTTTTTGTCTTTGTCCTTGAATCTCAAAAACAGTAGCAGATGCCAGATCATGAGAGACTTTTATAACTGTTGCCATGGGAAACTTAGCTTCTTCTACTTTTGATATAATTAGGACTTAACTAATGAATATCGCCCGTCATTAAGTCCTAGTCGAATAATGCCCATCAAATAATTTGCTTAATTATGTCATAATATTTTGCATGTATGTTATTTTGCATTAATTGTTAAGCTGTGCTAACTTATTTAGCACAGTGCAAAACACAAATTTAAGACAGTCTGTTCTGAATGCTTTGAGTTCAAAAGACAAAAAGAAGATCAAATGGACTTACGAGATCAAAGAAGAGAATAACCAGCTGGTAGATTTGGATTTTAGTTTTGTTTCTTGGCTTACACATTAGCATTGTAAACATAGATTTTTTCTATATCATAGTGCATATCTTTCCATTTACAAAAGCCCCCACAATTAGAACTAGAAATGGCTATAAAAAGCACAATGGTCCCACATTACTATAGGGCATTGTTTCCCAATTTTATTTGGCTACAGAACCCTTTTAAAGAAAAAAAACGCTGGGGGAACTGGTCCACCAAAAAAAAAAAAGAAGTGAAAAAACCACCGGCTTGCCCCTAAGATCAGCTCGGGGGTGGGGGTGGGGAGGGTAGGGAGGCAGTGTTCAGGTTCAGTGTTCAGGTTCTTGCGGAACTCTTACTTTCACTTCCACGAAGCACTATTTGGGAAACACTGCAATAGGGAAATATAAATATAATATAAAAGTAGAGGTGAATGAGAAAAAGTTTTCCCATCCAGGGAATTTTTTTTTTTCTGAAAAATATTCCATTTTGAATCAGGATTAAGCTGAGACCTTTCAAAATATTTTACACAAAACAAAGCATGCAAAATAAACAGACTAAATTACAGATTAACCAATGGTAAGGACACTCACTTGTAGAGCCCTACATAGATACAAATTTCTGTCTGTGGGTGTGGATACTCATAGATAGAAATCTGTGTCAGCTGATCCATAGGGATCTACTCCTGCGAAGTGCAGCAGCCAAAGGAGAGAAATGTGGTGCTGCTGCTCCTAGTTGCCAGAACTCAGTATTGGCAACTCTTCCCAGCCATGCGGCTGTATCACCCCCATAACAATAATGCAGTTACATTCTGACAGTAAGTATGCGCACATGGGTGGCTCCATTAGAGTTGTCATTTGTACATACTAATGCTGGGGTTCCCCAAGTCCTCTTCTGTTTGGTTCCCCAAAAAACTCAGTTTGACTCCAGTCTCAGTACATCAGATTCATTTATTTGGTATACAGCTTTGCTGTAGAGAGTTGATTAGAGTCAAGCACAGTGGTTGGGTATATATGGCATACCACACATCCAAAATTACACTGCACAGCTTTTCCTTATCTACATTTTACTAACACCCATCACATACATTCTTAATTATATACCGCATTACACACCTTGAGGGTGGCATGGTCACTCTGCAGAAACCAATCCCAATACAGCATGCCCCGTCCACACACTGTGCTTGCACAACCTCCTCTTTACCTCATCTTGCATTCCAGACTTATCTTACCCATTGAAAATAGCACCAGGATATCTCAGCTAATACAGACACCTGACTCTAGCCTACTGATCTATCTATCTTGCCAGTCATGCCCATGAGGAAAGTAAGCAACTTACTTATATCAAATTACTTATGACCTGGCCTATAATTACCCTCATATATTACTCCAGACCACAGTTCTGAAGCATGCTGGCAGGGAAGTGAGAGCAAGTCTGCACTTCTGCTATGTCTATTTTGATAAGGAAGGGTGCTTAAGGCTACCACAGACTTCCTGTGGGAAAGTGGGGAAGCCACTTTAGTCACGCTGGTCTTCAGTTTTCTGTTGTTAAAGTGAAGATTACACTTCACTTTTCCCATCATTTGTCTTGACTTTTCTGTTCAGATATTAATAATTAATTTCTGACACCATTTGAGTTCTGCTCAAGGTTTGAGTTGAATATTATTTTAACGTGAACCAGTTCACCCATACTTTGAAAATGTGTTATGATGTGCCCTATGGGCATGGATATGCAAAGTACTGAGCATCTTCTGCTGTTTCACAGACTTTAGGGAACTGGGCACTACCTCACAGGATGAAGCTCTATATAAGATACAAAGACCATGGCTCATCCTGATATTTCTTTTATCTTTATGCCAGCATTTTGCTTCATATCCAAGAAGTAAAGCAATAACATTTATGGTAATGTTATGGGACAAGTATCAACATCCTCTACTAGAAAAGGTGTTCAGGTAGAAAATGAAATCCATAACCCAACACAGTACATTTTATCATTCATTAATATTTGTATATACATTAACTTCAATATAAAGAAATCAAACAAATTCTAAATGATTTTCTGCCTCAAACAAGAGTGAGATAACAATCTTATCCAGGCAGAATCTGGTTCCTACTATGTATATAAAGTGCCTTGTACAATTAGGCCCTTGTGTAGCTTGATACATCTTTAGGTGCTAATGTAATAAATATAAATACAACTATTATAATGGAGAACTCCAATTTCTGGAAAGATCAATCAGGAACTTTTCACCAAGATTAAATTCACTTTAAAATTAAGTACTAATTATAGCAAGAAGATTTTTTTTCCTTCTGAACCAAGCAAACATCTGGGTGTTTGCATTCACTAGCATTATTGCAAGCAGCAAAGCCATTTATCATTAGTGCTGAAAGTATCTCAGAGGAAATCTTAGGAGTTCAAACATATCTCCTCTAGTCTTATTTTTGAAGAGCTAAGAAAGTCTCTTATAAAAAGAAAACTATGAATATATCAGAACTCCTAAAAATTCCACAAATGCTACTGTTAGGTTATGTGCTACTTTACTAGACATTTTACTGGTCTGTTGTAAGTGCTCTAAGTGGACCCAGACAGAAAAAACTGAATGTTTTAAAAATAGTCTAGATAAGAAACTTGAGTGAGGAAGAATGACAGGAAATAAGTAAAGACTATGGAGAGAAAGATCCAGGAATACTACCACACATCAAATTCTTAAAGGAGAAAGCCCATGAGATTAAAGGCAGTAGTAGTTAAGGGACCTTGTTGAGTGCACATTTTACAGGATGACATGTGGGTCAACAACTACATGACAGGAATGGTGAAAAAACAAAATAGCAAAAGCAGACAAGTTCTATGCTTGAATGAAATAGCAAAACAAAAAATGAACAAATATTCATGCCCCCAGAAGATATGGTGGCAATTCACCTTCCTGCTCTCCTTGATCATTAGAGTAAAAGACTTCCTCTGTTTGGCTTAAACAGTGGGGTATGGCTTTGTGAATTGTCAGCCATCACATAACATAGTGTTTCAAAAGGAGGAAGATGTTCAAAGTAACATTTTTTCTCTAGATGCAGCTGAACCTTAATCCTAGATGTTACACTATTTGGTTCTGCAGTTAAGAATTTTCCATTGGCATTTACTGATATGAAGTACAAAGAGAAAAAAATATTCATCCTTCACAGTTCTACCTGTGGTTTTACATATAGTATTAATTTTGCATTTAAATGGTTGTTATTTTATCAATTACCAGGAATTTCAAAAATGTAAAGGCTTCTTTAGACTGAAAAATGCACAAAAGACAGAAAATCTGAGCTGACTGTTCAGCATCAAGTCAAGCTAGTGAGCTTCAAAAAATAAAGAAATTTAGGGTTTCATCTACAATTCTAAAGTGTATTTTTTCTTGCTTTAAGTCAGACATATTACATAGATATTAAATCAAATGTGTTGATTGCTTTGAAGTCAAAGCTTAGAGCTATATTATGGCACTTTTATTTAGGTGAAGTTTTTTCCTTTCATTCTACATTACACAATCTCATTTTTATATGGTTAAGTGCCTACAGATATAACACATGATAGGCATTCAGTTGCAAACTTGATTCCTTAATTGTCTGTTACATAAATAACATATTAAAACTAGAGAGGTTGCTAAACAGAACTGTCCCAAATTTTGCCACTTTGTGCAGGTTGAGATTTGAATGTCATCACACATAACCACCTGATTAAAACACCTTACATTTTGGCATTTTTCAAGATCTAAAACTTTTTGGCTGTTTTTTATCTGCTTCTTAATTTCTGTTTTGATTTCAGGATTTTTCTTGTAAGTGTATTTGGCTGTGTCTAGACTGGCAAGTTTTTCCGGAAAATCAGCCGCTTTTCCGGAAAAACTTGCCAGCTGTCTACACTGGCCGCTTAATTTTCCGCAAAAGTAATGACGATCTAGTGTGCGAAATCAGCCGCTTTTCCGGAAAAGTTTTGCCGCTCCCGTTCGGGCAAAAGTCCTTCCAAAAACTGTTGCGGAAAAGGGCCAGTGTAGACAGCTAGCTAACGCTTTTCAAAAAGCAGAATAAATGGAAAAAGCGGTTTGGACGCCTGGAGACCCCGTGAGGAGCCCCGGACTTCCTGGTAACCCGAGCTCTTAAAGCAGTCGCAGGCTGCTGAGTGCACGTGGCAGGAGCGTGCCTCAGGCCTGCGACTGAGGTCTGCCACCTTGCCCCCTGCTGTGACCAGCAGCCATCAGATCCCAGCCATGGCAGCTCCGGGTGGTGAGCCACCTGTACCCCCAGCGCAGGAGGCCCCCAGGGGCCGCAAAAAACGGGCTCCCTCCTGGACCCCCAGGGAGCTGGAGACCCTCCTTGACCTATGGCAGGAGGAGGAGGGTCTCCATGATACCGGTCCCGGCGCCGCAATGCGGATACATTTGGCTGCATGGCCGAGGCTCTGGCCCACCAGGGACACCCTGCCCGGAACATTGAGCAAGTCCGGGCAAAGGTGAAGGAGCTCCGGCTCGGGTATGTGAGGGCCAGCGAGGGCAGGGGGGCAGGACCAGACACCTGCCCCCATTACGACCGGCTGCATGCCATCCTGGGCCAGCCAGCCCCGCAAAGCCCAGACGTGCCAGTGGACACCTGCCAGCGCCCCCCCGTCATCCGAACAACCGAGGCGGGGGAGGGAGAGGACAGCAGCAGCGCTTCGGGAGAGGAGACCAGCGTTGCCACCCAGCAGGCCCCCTCCAGCAGCTCCTCCGAAGCCAGGGAAGGATCCACCGGTGAGTCTTTGCAGTTTGCACTCACAAGGGCGGAGGGCGGGGAGCCAGGCGCCCGGAGGGGAGAGGGGGAGAGCATGTCACTCAGGCCACGTGAGCTGCATGCTGTGTAGCATTAGGCAGCAAGCAGTGCGTCCAACCACGTGCAGCCTGGTGACCGAGCGGCACGTGGCCGCGGCAGGCAGCTGCAGGGCATGCCTGGGACCGTGCTGCTCACACACATGCGGCGGGACCAGGGGGAAGGGTGGATGCCGGCTGGAACCGGCCAGGGCCCCAGGGACTCAACCCAGAGCCCGCACCTCCGCCAAGGGTGCAGCACGGAGAACGGCACACTGTCCCATGCCTGGCTGTGAGGCACAGCCAGCTGCTCTTGGGTAAACCGCAGCGTCCACAGTCCTGTGACCGTGGCCCCACCGAGCCCTCGCCTGCTCCCGGTGCCTTGGCTGGCTCCCGAGGAAGTCCCCACTGTGGCCACACATGTCCCTGGGCTACCGGGGTTGTGGGAGGGATAGTGGGAGGGAGAAGGGCCGCCCTGAGTTTTGCTGCAAGGATGGGACACCCCCCCACCCAGTCACTCTTCTGGTTCCGTCCAGGAGATATCCCACGCGATGGGATCTGAGAGCCTAGACCACCTCTGCTAGATGTGCTCTCAGGCATTGTGTGGGGATGCATCTCGCTCCCTGTCAAACACCAGTGATTAGCCCAAAGCTTTCACAGTCTCCACCGGCAGGGAGTTCCACAGGTGAACGCAACACAAGCGCCCTCCACGGGGCCAGGACACAGACCAGTGGTTACAATACCTGGAGGAGGACCCTACTCCAGGGGCGGTCCTCCTTGCATACATACAACGGGGGGGCAGGGGGGGAACCGAGTGGGCCCAAGCCACACAACTGTGGGGTCACCTGGGCTCAGGGGTGGAGGGCATGAGGTGTGGGGACAGTGGACGGCCTGCCTGACTGACCCATCCTTTCTTCTCTTCCCTGCAGTGGGACCGAGCACAAGCCGGGGACCCTCCAGTCCGGCAGCAGCGGCACCCCCAGCTGGCCAACCACAGAGGCGCAGGCTCCGCCACCGGGACCAGCTGCTTCGACGCCACGTCCTAGCGGTGGAGGCAATCCAGGACTCCATTAGGGAGAGCGTCCGGGGGACCTGCAGTGGCGGCAGAAGGCCTGGGGTGCCTTCCAGGCACAATGCATGCGGATGGCCGACTCCATGGACATCCTCACAACACACATCGTGCACGCCATCCACTATGGCATGGCCGTACCCCATGCCCCCGCCATCCCTCCCGTAGCACTGCCCATGCCCCCTCCTGCCCCCGCAATGGCCCCTGCTCCTATCCCAGCTCCTGCCCCTGCTCCTGCCGCCCCTGCTCCTATGCCCCCAGCTCCTGCCCCTGCTCCTGCCGCCCCTGCTCCTATGCCCCCAGCTCCTTCCCACCTCCCCATGCAGCCTGCCTCGATGCGGCGTGCCCCGCATGTGCAGGTCCGCCCCCGCAGGAGCACTCGCAGGGGCCACCCGTACCAGTAGCTCCTCCCCCTCCCCATCCCAGTTGAAGGTCTTCTCCCCCTCCCCGTCCCAGTTGAAGGCCCTCCTCCCCTTGTAAATAAAAAGTCTATTGTTCAGTTGATTATTGTGTTATTGTGTTACTTGAGGTAACTGTAAGAAATGATTTGAGATGCCAATTAGCCACCTAAATTTAAAAGGGTTACAAAATGCGGACACCAAATTCTGTATTCTATCACCGGTGGTCCCTTTATGGTCATTGGTTTGTGGCGCATAAATAAATACTGAGACTTTTAAGTAAAAGTTAAACCACAAACTATATTAACATAGATAACAAACAAGCAAGAAAGGTTAAAAGACGCACACTAAAGATTATGTAACATAGTCTAGACGCAGTGGGACGATTGGTAGTGTTGCTGGCAACCTCAATCCTTTGGTCCTTCCGGGCCTCAGGAGAGGAACAGCCAGGAGATCCCTCGATGGAAGATGACGGCGAAGCTGGCAACCTCAATCCTTTCGTCCTTCCGGCCTCGGGAGAGGAACAGCCAGGAGATCCCTCGAAGACGACTGGAATCGGGTACACTGATTCGAGCCTTCCGCACGAACCACGAATCCTCTTTCCTGTTCTTCGGGACAGCTCGGACAGGCGATGGTGGCCTAAACCCTAGCCTAAACTAAAAGAAAAACCCTAACTACGTCCGACGCACCCAACGAACAGTCACGACAACGGCCGTTGTGCTTGGAACCAACGCTTTACAATTGGGGGGAGGTAAGGGGAGGGGGTGGGGAAGGTTAGGGGATGGGAGGGAGTCGTATGGGGAGACCCAGGCGACCCTACTACGGGGCTTGTGCGAACATGTCCACCAGGGCCTCTCTGATGCGCACCCCATCCTGGCGCGCCTGGCGGACGGCAGCTGTGTGGGGCTGTTCGAACGTCTGTGCCTCGGCTGCCATCCATGCAGGGAGGAAGGCCTCCCCACTGCGCTCCACAATGTTGTGGAGCACGCGAGCACGCTGCCAGTACCTCCGTTGCATTCCGCTCACCCATCTCGAGACGGGTGAGCAAACAACGGAAGCGGGCTTTCAAACGTCCGAAGGCGAGCTCCACTGGATTTCGGGCCCGGTTGAGGCGGTCGTTGAACCGGGCCCGGTTCTGCTCCAGCCGCCCCGTGTAGGGCCGCATTAGCCAGGGCACCAGGGGGTAGGCCGCGTCCCCGATGACGCAGATGGGCATAGGCACATCCCTGACAGTCAAGTCCCACCAGGGGAAGTAGGTGCCCGCCTCCAGCCTGCAAAAGAGTCCGGAGTTGCGAAGGATGCGGGCGTCATGTTCCCGGCCGGACCAGCCCCCGTAGATGTCCAGGAAGCGGCCCCGGTGGTCCACGAGGGCCTGCAGAACAATCGAGCAGTACCCCTTCCTGTTCATGAAATGGGCTGCTCGATGCTCCGGGCCCGGACGGGATGTGGGTTGCGTACAGGGCTCCCCCGCAGTTGGGGAACCTGAGGGCAGCGAAGCCGGCCATGGTAGCATCCACGTCGTGCAGGCGGATGACTCTTGGGAGCAGGACGTCGTTGATGGCGTGGACGACCTGCAGAAGGGTGCAGAGAAACACAAGGGAACACATCACATATGGCAGGGGTGAGTGTGCGCTCCCTTGGGCCCCCGCCTTGATTCCCTCTGTCCTCACGCACACACACACACACACACACACACCAGGGCCCCCCTCGCCTCACGCCCCCCCCCCACCAGCAGGCCTGTGTAAGGGAGGGACGGCCCAAACCCCTGGGTGACCCAGCCTGGAGTCTTGGCTGCCCCTGGGCATGGAGTGCAGCACCCTCCCCCCACCCCACTTCCCCTGGGACTTACCTCCACTTGCACATGTCCAACAGGGGCCCGAGCAGGCACATGGCCACCCACGGCTCCATGGCAGACAGAGCAGGACAGAAGAAAGAAAATGCAGGAAAAAGCAGTTGGGGGCCAATGGGTGGTGTCCCCAAAAGTCAGAGGGCAACCACCAAACCTGCTAAGGGTGTCAGTCCCCGCCAGAGGTCCCAACGCACGGGAGCAGGAGACAAACGGCTGTCCGGCGAGACCCCTTTAAGCACGTGTCTGAACGGCGCTCCGGCCCCGCCCCCGGAAAGGTCTGGTGGTCTTTTGCCCTCTTCAAAATGGTTCCGGGCTTCTGCTTTTGCGAAAAAGCGTGCCGCCAATCTAGACGCACTTTTCCGCAAAAGCGCATCGTTATAATGATAACTCCGGGACCAATCTAGACGCGCTTTTCCGGAAATACTTTTAACGGAAAACCTTTTCCGTTAAAAGTATTTCCGGAAAATCATGCCAGTCTAGACGTAGCCTTTCTGTTTAATGAGCCTGGATAAGCTTTTTTCCATTTCAAGCTTGTTTGTACATTTTGAAATGTGGGTCTTCAAATTATTGCTTTATCTTTCACTTTTATGCTGGCTCATTATTTGTTGATATTATTTTCCATCTTCATTTCCTCTGGCCTTCTTTCAGCACCAAGTTCTTCTTTAAAACACATTAACCAGTTTTTCTACTTAATGAATATTTATAGGTCATACTCTGCAGAGCACTCAGGACTGTCACTCTCTTGAAGAAGAGGTTTGTGCTCGCCTGCCTTGTGTTGATTGCAATCAGACCAACAGAACTGGGGGTATGTGTACACTGCAAGCTTATTTCGAAATAAGCTTTTCTGGAAGATATCTTCCGGAAATGCTTATTTCAAAATAGTGCATCTTCACACAAAAAGCACAACAAAATAACTATGTGCTATTTCAGAAGACAGCGTCCACACTGATTGGACGCTATGTCACATTTAAGGTCACCCAGATCTAGTTCAGGCAGGGCATCAGGTCAGCAGTTGCTTCCTGGAGCTGCTGCCTAAGACTAGCTGAGACACGTGCTTAAAGAGACCCTCCCTTGAACAGTTGTTTCTCAGCAAAGCATTTCCACTGTGTGCTTTGGTTGCCCTGCTTCTGGACACCACAGCATACCCTGCTATGGAGCCAGAGCTGCCTCTGGGCACTCAATGGCCCCAGACTGACATGCTGCAGTTTCTGCAGCAGTTTCTGCAGGCTGCCCTCCTGGTCCTGCAAGAACAAGACCCTGAGATGCTCAAGGAGAACCTCAGTATGTGTTTGGGAGCACTTCACTTGCAGCCGCACTCCACTGCGAAGCATAAAATTCAATTTTCACGAGGCATACAGGATCTGCCAACAAAGGGTTCTGGGGTCAGCAGATCCCCGTCTAGACTGCCGCACTCTGCCGACAAACAGCTCATCGGCACAGCGCGGCAGCCATTTTTATGTAAATGAAGCGGCAATTATTTAAATCACCGCTTCATTTCCCTTTGCTGAGTAAACTCATCTACATGGCTCCATCAACGGAGCCATGTAGTCTAGACACACCCTAACTTACCCCATCTCTTGGCAGGGCTTTGTGAAGGTGAGACTGAAAAACCTTCCAGGGAGGCTTCCACACCCCCCCCCCCCACCATCATCCCTAAGGAACCCCATCCCAGAAGTTCAGTGATCTTCTAGGACAATAGCATGAGAGCACCATACCTGCATGACCGGGGCCCCAACAGTCGATCTCCCCATGCCAAAGTGGTTTCCAACAGAGCGGTAGCTGTGTGGTATGGTGAGTTTTCAAATAGCAATGGTGACCCACTTCTGGAGGGGGATGGTGGGTTGCATGTGGGTGTCCTGTCACATGAGAGCAGGGGTGAGCCACTCACACAGTTCCAGAAAAGTGTCCTCCTGCATGCAGAAGTTCTGGAGCCACTCCATGACGATCTGATCCCACCAGTCGGAACTGGTGTCCCGTCGCCAGAAGCCGCAGTGCACAGTATGCAGGGGAGAGTGGGAGGAGCTGTGCTGCATGAGCAGCACATGGCATGAGGTGAGGAGGTGCCCCGCAGGGAGCAGCAGCTCCTGTTCTGCAGAGCCACAAGGGCAGCCTGCAGAAACTGCACCGGGAGGTGCAGCAAGTCTAAGAGCTGGTGACTGTTTTCCAGCAAGTCCTGCTCCATGGCTGAAGTGCTATGGTGTCCTCAAGGGCAACCAAAGCAGACAGCGGGAAGAATTTGCTGTCCCTCAAGAGGCAGAGAATGGAGAAGAATCTGAGACACAACTCTACAGGGGGTTCCCTTTAAGCACGAGCCTCAGCTAGCCTTAGGATGCAGGAAGTGAGTGCTGTCCTGACGCCTTGCCCAAAGTGCTTCTGGGGGGCTTTGAATGCTATTCAGGCTCAATGAGCATAGATGCTCTATTTCAAAATAGCTCAGCGCTATTTCAATGGGCATTTGAAGTGTGGACTGGCTATTTTGAAATAAGCTATTTCAGAGTTTTTAATCCAAAATAGCTTATTTCAAAATAAGCATTCAATGTAGATGTACCCTCTGAGACATAAGGGATGGGTGGATAGAAATATGTTCTCACTGGCTAAAACACTCCATCATGGTTATAGCAGCATGAGACAACTTCTCACATTATTGTTAGCCAGAGAAAAGAGGCACTGGACAAACTCTACTCCCTCAAATATAGAGAGCTGCTTTTTGGACCACTCTTGAGATAGTAAGCATGAGCTATTGTTGCATTTTGGTTGTACTCCCATTAGAAATAAGACGTATTGTGGCTGACCACTCATGCACAGAGGTTGATCTTAAAGATATTCTAGAGATGTTGACATCTTTCCCTTCACTGGAAACACTGATGACTCACTCAAGCGAGTCTAATATTTTATGCTTCTTTGTGTATTACTAGTTGGGAGATGGTATTTTTCTTTTCCCACTGCAACAGCACCCTTGCCATCCTTCCAATTCCCATATTCCTTTTCAGATGCCACTGGTTTAATGTTATATGCCATTAGGCTGCATTGCTCTTTCCAAACAGTCTGCATTTTTACATGGACGTGTCAGACTGTGAGAGTGCCAGGAAAAAATACGCTGTTTTCTTTTTCTTCTTTTGAACAAAGGACTTGAATTGAGATATCTCTCACCCTCACTTGTTTTCCAGTCTTGGAGTCCAGTATTAGACATGGCTGCTGTTCTTTGATGTATCATCCACTACTTCAAAGCATCTTCCACATTGTCTAGAGCCCTGACATAATGGTGCACAAAGAGCTGTTGTCTCAGCTATTTATTCAGTATGACTCGTTTCAAGCACTACATTTTCCACTTTACTCATGAGAATGCCCCAGTACTGAATGTCATCACCCTTGAGAGGGCAAAGTAGAAATGCATATTTCCTGCTGGACATCACTTGGATGATTACTGAATGGAGCTTCAGGGATCATTTCTCCATCATGGACGCTGTACTTTTTACTTGTGTCTGTGACAACTGCCAATTGAACAATCAACTGAGTGCGAGATAGCTTGCTCATCACCAATTTGAATATAAATCCATATGCTTGCTGAGTAATGAGAGACAGATTTGTTTAAAACATGGTCGATTGATCTGGTGTGATCCTGAATAAATGTGTCAGTGGAGAATGGCTATGTATGTCTATCCTGTATAGGTTGAACCTCCTTGGTCTGTCACCCTTGAGACCCAAGTGATCCCAAACAAAGGAATTTGCCAGATCGGGGAGATCAGGTGTCTGGGATCTCCCAGGGCTCCCCTCCTGGCTGCTGCCCTGACCTCCTCCAGCCCACCTGCCTGGCTCTTCTGCCCCTTGAGGCTCTGCTCCCTGCCCCCATTCCCGTGTGGTGGCAGATACCCTAGGGGTTCCCTGACCCTGTGCCCCCTGCAGCAGCAGCTGCTCTCAGCTCTTCCTGACGCTATCCCCCATGCAGCGGTACCTGCTCCCTGGGCTATCTACCCATAGGTCATGGGCCCCGAAGGTTGCCGCAGACCAGACCGGCTCTGCTCCCAGCCACTCTCAACCTCTGAGTCTGGGGCTCTCTGGCCTAGCAACATCTGTGGTCCTGAACACTCTGGGGCACTCAGTAACCCCATGGTCAGTATCCTGAACTGTAGGCCAATGCCAATAACTTTTGGTTTCATGGAAAGGTCATTATATGATGACAGATATTTAGGAAGTCATCCTGATGTCTGTTTCCATACAATGTCAGTGAAGGGTGTTTCAGTTCATTTCTTATGGATCAGCAGACTCAGACCCAAGATACAAGAGCCAACAATTCAAAATGAGATAAGTTCATAAGGCTTTTGTTCCGAGTGTAATGAAGAGCATATATGCCAATGTGAATTTTGCCGTTTGGTTGAGTGGGAGCAGAATCCATTGGCTGCTTTGCATTTGGAATGGTAGCTGCAACTGAGGTGCAGACTGGGCTGATTGCTTTCAGAAGACACCTAAGAAACTGAGAAGCCAAGGTAAGATAAAGGAGGACAACTGATCACTAATAAGTTCAGAAAAAATTCACACCTAACCACCGGAAAATAGTGATTTTGGTTTTGATTCAAATTACTAAATCCTCAAATATCATTTTTAATGGTTCATTTCAATCCCTATTCATTTTAATAACCAAATTCAAAATCCATTTAAAATACAATAACAATGGAATAAACAAATGAGTTAACCCAGCCAATGCATGAACTCAAAACACTAGTAAAACCACTTCAACCTCAGCTCCTGCCTTCTGCCTCATCTTGAATTCCATCATCCTTAACAATTAATGTCTCAGAAGGGATATGTTCCCTAGCAATTGTGCACTGAGGATTATGGGGCATCTCTGCCATAGTCAGGGCTCAATCATCAGCAGCTAATAGTATGATATGAAATATGCCCCATTTTTATGCTGCCCTGTAAGAGGGTTGGTGATAGAAGGGGTGCACAATATGACCCTCTTCCAAAGATACTGCAAGAATTGGGAGCAGTACTAGATAACCAGTTGTTTTCCAAAGACCCTGAAAGGCATAATATCCCATTCAGAGGTGAAAGTAAGGTGGCATGCCCTGGTGCTCCACTCTAGTAAGAATTGTCTGGGATGCTCTACTGCAGGAGGAGGTGGGATGTGCTTGCCGCCGGGCTCCCAGGGTTCCCCTGCAGGGTGCAGAGCTAAGAAGCAGGCAAGTGAAAGGGGCTGTCTGGGGGTGTGTCCCCCCACTAACACAGGTCTGCCCCAGCCCCAACTTCTCCCCTGGATGCCTTTTAGGCAGGGCAGGGAGGGCCAAAGATCCCTCATCCCTACCAGCACTGCTTGTTGCTTGCTGTTCCCCTTCCATCACTGTCAGGGAGTGAGAGAGCTCACAGTGTCCTTGCATTCCTCTTCCTCCTGGCTAGGGAGGGGAGGAGAGGTAGCAGAGGAGTGAGTGACTCAAGCTGTGAGCTTCCCTCTCTCTCCCTGAGGATGATGAAGGGGAAGTCCAACCCCCTGCCCAGAGTTGCCCCCCTCCAACTCCCAACCCTGATTCCTCCACCAGCCCCAGCCTCCTGCCCTAAGCTCCTTCTTACAACCCCAACCCTGACTCCTGCACCCCCCCACTCAACCAACCCCTCTGCCCTGAGCCCCTCCTCACACCTCCAACCCTGATTGTTGCACCCCCACACACACACATACCCAGTCCTGACTTCTGCACCCTTATATCCCCACCCTTGCCTTTTGTGCTCCACCCCACACTTACATTTCTTAGAGGTACTGTCATATTGCAACCCCCCTGTCTCTTGCCCAGAGTGCCCCCAAGGGGAACAATACAACAGAACCTGTAAGAAAATGCCCATTATTTTCATCCCATTGCCCCCAAAGAACAAGTAGTAGTGAGCAAGAGGCTCAGGAACATTGCATGGGAGGAGGGTAGACTCTTGTGTGAAGCTAACAGACTAAGCATCAGGTCATGTCAAGGCCCCTAGGTCTCACTGAACACAGACAAGTGTATAGCTGGAAACTAGTCTGGCACACCGGTACATTAGCACTGTTAAAATAAATGTTAAGTGTGCGTGAATGCATTTAGTGCTTGGATTTTATGAAAATGCTCATGAGTACCTGCAAGTACTGATCCCACTTATCAGATCTGATCCCATGTTATAAAGTAATATTAAAATGTTTGCTGTGTAACTATTATAGTATTTGCTATGAAACTGGAACCACACAGTCAGGAGAAAAGTATTACCAAGTGTGAAATACTGGTTTACTATAAGGCTATGTCTAAACTACATCCTTCTTTTGAAAGAGGGATGTAAATTAGACAGATCAAAATTGCAAATGAAGCCAGGATTTGAATGAGGTTTACAGGATTTTTCGAAAAAGACCTCCAGGAAAAAGCACAGGTGCCCTTGTGGCCACTCTGTCCACAGTAATCACAAATGAAATGTGAGATAGCATCCACATAGATTGGATGCTATCTTTCAAAAAAGCAGATCTTTTTTCGTTGCACTTTTCCTGTCTAGATGCTCTCTTTCAAAAAAAGTTTTTCCAGAAGATCTCTTCCGGAAAAGCTTCTTCTGAAAGAAGCTTGCAGTCTACACATAGCTTGTGTCTGTCTGTCTCTCAGAGTCTATCTGTCCCCAAGACGGGGGACATGCAACCCTCCCCCCGGCTATGCCTGCTGCAGATGCAGCAGCCATGGAGAACAGTTTCTTACCTGGCTCCAAGCTGTTGTGGTGAGAGAGGGCTGGGATAGTCCTCTCTCCCTGAGCCAGCCTGCATATTGAACCCCTCATTCCCAGCCCCAGCCCAGAGTAATGATTTAAATGAAAAAAATTAATTGCGTTAAGGACCCAACCAATGCCAGGTAAATCTTTTAGTAGATAAATGAACATTGTGGGTGGACTTCAGAAGCTCATTCTACTTTCAGAGATATTTTCTGTACTTAAAATGGGGAATATATGTAAAATTGGTAATCTAGCTTGAGCCTGAATGAAGTTTTTACATCATCCACTGTCTGAAGAAGCCAACAAATAATAATCTTCTAGGCCAGTGTTTCTCAAACTGTGCTCCTGCGGAGCCCCAGGGCTCCGCGAGACATCTCCAGGGGCCCCGCGAGGTTGACTAACTGGAAAGCCTTCAAAAGCATAATTGAGTGCATGGCTCTGGAAATGTTGGATGTTTTCATCAGGACTCAGGCTTTAGAGTGCATGGAACTGATAAAATACTGCCAGGTGAGAATGATCACACAGCTGTACGTAACTTTACAAGCGGCAAACCTCTGTTGTTTTTCTTATCGTTGATTGACCCTAATACCCTAGGGTTTTAACCTAACCCTTAAAAAAAACCCTTTGCAAATTCAGCAAAAAAAGGTTTTGTGGGTGATGTTGATCTGATTTTTGAAACATTTCGCAGAAAATATCCAGAGTTTGTCAGGCTGCTTTTGGTCAAAAGGTTTGATTTTCCCAGAAACTGCTCAGCTAATTCAGCCACACTGTTAAAACTGTCAGCGGTACCCTTTGTTCAGTAATTGACTAGTGCTGAGGAGCTTCATGACCTTTGAAAATGCCAGCTTCCAAGCAGGATCCGATGTAAAGTCTTTGCAAGCATACAGATCCCTGTACAAGATGCAGCTGTCATGCTTGAGCTTTTTAAAAGCCAAATCCAGTTTGCTTTGTGTTTGGTGTATTGTACGCAGCACATACAAGTAGATGGCAAAGGGCTTTTATGTATTCAATTCAAAGGCTTGTAGGTGGGGGTTCTAACAGCCTCCGCAGGCCCGTAGGCCAAGTGGGGTGGGGGAGGGCACCTCCACCCTCCCAGAAGGGATGGAGCCTCAGATGGAAGGAGCAGGGCCAGGAGAATCCAGCTCTCAGTGATGCATGGAGCACATCACGCCATCCTTCCCAGCCCTTAGAGCTACCCAGAGTGTGCGGTGTGACAATTTAAATGGCCCATGGCTCCAGCCACCACCCAGCCTGAGACCTCTTTGAATCACCAGGTTCCAAGGTAACTGCTCCCTTCCCCGCATTGGTGGGCAGGCTTGTAGGCAGATGCCATTTGGATGTAATGATTCTTAGAGGCTACCATGGAACATGGAATGCTGGAAAGCTCCCACATACAGAGTGAATGGATAAGTCTTCTCCGCTTTACTTACTTACCAAGATTTTGTTGCTGGTACCCATTATCATGGCTTGTGAGTGCCTCTCAGATTCCTGTTGGAATGTCACTGCTTTATACCTCTGTTATGCTACAGTTCAAGAGATCTTTTTATGATGAAAGATGTGCTATTCTGAACAACCTATTTATAGTCTAATTTTATTCTTTCATATCCTCATGTATATACTTATCTACTTTATGCTTATCCACTTACACTTGTGTATCAATAGTACCATAAAGTATAACAAATGAGCTAAGGAGGAGAGGATATGATTCATAGGTAAATTGGAGTATTATTGCACCTTTCGCACATTGAGCTTAGTAGGAATTCTTATATTGTTTCAGGTTGTTCTCAAAAGCATCAAAGAGAACTTCAGTGTCCAATGTAACTCTGACAGCTCTCACATTACAATTCATTCTCAAGGAAGAAAAATGTATGTGAATGTAACAACAAAAATACAGAAGGAAAAGGGGCTTATACAAGGAAGGCTGCTGGCAACACAGAAGACATGCCAACATGGAGTGGAAGGCACACAGGCAAATAAATATACACACAGAGAGACAGACCTGAGACAGACCACAACTACTGACACAAAAATATTTATTTGCCAGCTGAGATATTAAGATTCAGGATCTGTGACCAACAAAATTCTGAATTTTATATTATGCTACAAACATAAATCAAAGTAACACAAATGTTACAGTTTGAAGTAATTTTGTATTAAGAGGACAGAGTTTTAAAGCAACACTCAAATAATATGATATTTAATTTGTGGAATTCATGTCATCTTAAAGGTTTCTGATCACTTTTATATCCCAGCTGCAGTATGAGCACCATTACGATAAATGATGTAATTGTAAACCAACTAGCAGACAACACACCGCACAACAATGCAAGAGAGGAAGGGAAACTAACTAAGGCGATACAAAACAAATAATATGAAATAATACAAAATAAGAAAATCCTATTCTTATCAAAAGTGAGATCTTTAGCATTTGTACAGGTCAAACAGGATTTCATTTTTAAAAGCTTGTCTACAAACATCGGAAATGTTTTGCAAATCAAAACCAATAAAAACTTTTAGGAAGATCATGAAGTATTTCCAAATTCCACATATCCATGAGTACTGGAACTCGGGATGCAGCACCTTGAAGCGATTATCTTTATATATAAGATTTGCAATTTGATTCCATGGATCACAGAACCCCCTACTATAAAAATTGTTCAAGTGTGCCTGCATATATCTGTCCTAGTCTACTACTGAATCTGCATAACTCATTGAAAATATAACTTAAATTATTCTAAGAGTAATTTCCCTCATATTCTGAATCTCTCTCTCTTTTGTTTTTTCATCCCAGTATTTTTTCATCCCAGTAAATCTATCAACACTTTACGGTACACAATCTGAAGTAAAATAGTTTCAGACTTGCCTTTCATCACCATTGACAAAGTTTTAGTTGGTGAATTATAGCCCTCATCAATGATCCATCCATGCTCATTTTAATGTTATTGATAGCTACATTGTCTTCTTACTACTAATCCCAGGCATGTCATTAAACCCTTAAGGTTGTGTCTACATTGGCACCCTTTTCCGGAAAAGGGATGCTAAAGAGACAAGGCGGAATTGCAAATGCCACGGGGATTTAAATTTTCCCCACGGCATTTGCATGAACATGGCTGCCGCTTTTTTCCGTCTCGGGGCTTTGCCGGAAAAAAGCGCCAGTCTAGACAGGGATCTTGCGGAAAATAAAGCCTTTTCCGGAAGATCCCTTATTCCTCTTAAAATCAGGTCACGGGCCGCCCCTGGCAGCTGATGTGGAGGTGTGAACACCAAGAGAGGAGAAACTGCTTTTGTAGTTGGCTAGCCATTCACAGTCTTTGTTTAGTCCTAAGCTGATAGTATCAAATTTGCAGATGAATTGTAGCTCTGCAGTTTCTCTTTAAAGTCTGTTCTTGAAGTTTTTTTTGTTTCAGGATGGCTACTTTTAAATTTGCTACTGTGCGTCCAGGGAGATTGAAGTGTTCTCCTACAGGTTTTTGTGTATTGCCATTCCTGATATCTGATTTGTGTCCGTTTATTCTTTTACATATGCACTGTCCAGTTTGACCGATGTATATGGCAGAGGGGCATTGCTGGCACATGATTGCATATATTACATTGGTAGATGTGCAGGTGAATGAGCACGTAATGGTGTGGCTGATGTGGTTAGGTCCTGTGATGGTGTTGCTGGTGTAGATATGTGGGCAGAGTTGGCACCGAGGTTTATTGCAGGGATTGATTCCAGAGTTAGAGTTACTGTGGTGTGGTGTATAGTTGCTGGTGAGAATTTGCTTCAGGTTGGTGGGTTGTCTGTGGGCAAGGTCTGGCCTACCTCCCAAGGTCTGTGAGAGTGAGGGATCATTGTCCAGGATGGGTTGTAGATCGCTGATGATGCGTTGGAGAGGTTTTAGCTGGGGACTATAGAGGTATGTCTACACTTATCCCCTAGTTCGAACTAGGGAGGCAAATGAAGCATACCGAAGTTGCAAATCAAGCATGGGATTTAAATATCCCGCACTTGATTAGCATATTCGTTGCCGGTCGCCATTTTAAAATGCTGGTCGCCTGATTTAACTTGCTGCGTGTAGACGCGGTAGTCCGATTTAAAAGTCTTCCCTCGAATTAACTGTTACTCCGAGGAGGGGCGTTAGTGGACGAGAGCTGAGGAAGCATTGTTCCAGGTCGGCCATAAAAATGTTGGCATATTGTGGGGCCATGCGGGTGCCCAAGCAGTGCCACTGGTTTGGAGGTATAAATTGTCCCCAAATCTGAAATAGTTGTCTGTGAGGATAAAGTCACAGAGCTTGGCCACCAGTTGTGCCATGGCATCGTCAGGGATGCTGTTACTGACAGCTTGTATTCCATCTACATGTGGGATGTTGGTGTAGAGAACCTCTACATCCATGGTGGCTAGGATAGTGTTTTCTGGGAGATCACCAATGCATTGTAGCTTTCTCAGGAAGTCCGTGGGGTCTCGGAGATAGCTGGGGGTGCTGGTGGCATAGGGTCTGAGTAGAGAGTCCACATATCCAGAAAGTCCTGCAGTAAGAGTGCCAATGCCCAAGATGATGGGGCGTCCAGGATGTCCAGAGTTATGGATCTTGGGTAGTAGATAGAATAACCTGGTCAGGGCTCTAGGGGTGTGTCTGTGTAGATTTGTTCCTGTGCTTGTGTAGGGAGTGTCTTGAGCAGATGGTGCAGTTTCTTAGTGTACTCCTCAGTGGGATCTGAGGAAACTGGCCGGTAGAATGTGGTATTGGAGAGTTGTCTGGCAGCCTCCTGTAGGTAGTCTGACCTATTCATGATGACAACAGCACCTCCTTTGTCAGCCTCTTTGATTATGATGTCAGAGTTGTTTCTGAGGCTAGGGATCGCGTTGCATTCCGCACAGCTGAGGTTATGGGGCAAGCAATGCTGTTTTTCCACAATCTCTGCCTGTGCACGTCGATGGAAACATTCTATGTATAGGTCCAGTCTGTCATTTCGACCCTCAGGAGGAGTCCATGCAGAATTCTTCTTCTTGTACTGTTGGTGGGAGGGTATCAGTGTGTCAGTATGCTGTTCAGTGTTGTGTTGAAAGTATTCCTTGAGTCGGAGATGGCAAAAGTAGGCTTCCAGATCACTGCAGAACTGTATCATGTTTGTGGGGAGTGGTGGGGCCAAAAGAGAGTCCCCAAGATAGGACAGATTCTTCTGCTGAGCTGAGTGCGTAGTTGGATAGATTGATGATATTGCTGGGTGAGTTGAGGGTACCACTATCGTGGCCCCATGTGGCAAATAGGAGTTTAGATAACTTGCAGTCCTTTTTCCGCTGTAGAGAAGTGAAGTGTGCAGTATAAATCTCCCATCTTGTTTTAGTAAAGTCCA
Source organism: Rafetus swinhoei (assembly GCA_019425775.1). Classification (NCBI taxonomy): domain Eukaryota; kingdom Metazoa; phylum Chordata; order Testudines; family Trionychidae; genus Rafetus; species Rafetus swinhoei. The sequence goes on from CM033424.1 coordinate 124,673,564, forward strand.
GCCAGGTGACAGTTTGTGTGGAAGGTTGTTTTTTTATGAGAGTCTTCAGATTTGAGAGCTCTTTTTTGATGTTTTCCTGTTTGCTGTACAGGATGCTGATCAGGTGGTTCCTCAGTTTCTTTGAGAGCTTATGGTCACCATAGTCTGTGCAGTATGTCGATTGGAATGGATTTTTCAACTTCAGTCCACTTGGTATGATATCCATCCATTTGCATTTGGAGAGGAAGATGATATCAGTCTGTAGTTGTGCAAGTTTCTTCATGAGGTTGATGGATTTCCACTCCATACGGCTAAATACAGTGCCTTGCATGGTGACAACTAACAGAGGGGTGGCCATGTTAGTCTGAATCTGCAAGAACAATGAGAAGTCTTGTGGCATCTTATAGTCTAACAGATTTATTGGAGCATAAGCTTTTGTGGGCAAAGACCCACTTCATCTAAATGGTTTCCTGCCTCATACAAGAGTGAGATAACAATATGTTATTCACATGCTTACCCATCATACATTGCCAATGAAGTGTGAGGTTGGACTTACGCCATAAACACAAAGAACTTATCACATGTCAGATAACTTTGGAAATATATTTATGATGCAATACGGTGAACTAATGTTGCTATAAAAACAACAAATGGTCTTGTGGCACCTTAGGGTACATCTACACTGCACCACTATTTCGGGATAATTCCAGTATCCCTAAATAGCTATTCCGCATCTTTTGAACAAGCCCATTATTTTGAAAGGCACACTGTTCTGACATCCCTGTAAACCTTGTTCCACAAGGACTAAGGAGCATTTTGGAATAGCGGTTTATTTTGAAATTTGGTTCTGTGTAGACAGCACCAAATTATGAAATAAGCTATTTTGAAATACACTCAAAATAAGCTACACAATTTGCATCGCTTAAGTAGCTTAGTTATTTTCAGTTTAGCCCTGCTTTGTAGATGTACCCTTAGAGACTAACCAAAATATGTAGAATCATGAGCTTTTGTGGGGAAAACCCACTTTATCAGATGAATTGGAGTGGAGTCTTAACTCTTCTTTTAGTTCCTAAGGGCCTGATCCAAAGCCTACTGAAATCAATGGCAAAACATGCTTTGGCTTCAGTGGCCCCTGGACCAAGCCCTTCATTTTTTAAAAAAGCAACATTTCATTTAAATGGATAGTGGCCTTTGGAGCACATTTTGCATGTAATAGTTATTTTTCACATATTGATCGCTCCTCTAGTTGCAATGCAGCCTATGGAGCATAATTCAAAAGGAATTCTTCCCTCTCCAGAAAATGAGTTTGCAAAAATGATCAATTACATTCTCCATCTCTAATTATAGTGATTCAGTGGGCATAATTTCCTCAAGTGCTGGCTAAGCTTGAACAATACAAAGGCCAAACCCAGCTCTAATGCATATTTTCCAAAGATTCTGGGTTGCAGAAAAATAAGAGAGAAAAACAGATGAAGACCAAGGTTCTCTCCAAGCTCTGTGACAGCACCGCCCCATAGCTACTTAATCAGCCCCACCCAGCCAGGGGCTCAGGGCTCCGTGCATGGAGCTGCCCAACTGGGTGGGGCTAATTAAGCAGCTGCGGAGCCATGCTGCCGCACGGAATAGGGGGAACCTTGATGCAGACCAGCCACAAAATAATCAGCTGTAAGATGTGTATAGGAACCATTTCAATATTTCAAAAACTTTTGAGCAGTAACTTTGGTTACCTAAATGCTGGCTATAGCTTTAAATCTATTTTTAAGATGTACATGGATGGGTTGTCAACAGTGATAATAAAGATAATCCCTCAGTTCTTCCCTTACTCATGCCTCATCACCACCACATGTTTACTGTATGCAATCTTCCACCCTGTGTAGAGAATTAATCTTGTTCTTCTGTGGAAAGTCATTTTGGGCCACTGGTCTTCACAAGAGTGTATTAATCACCAGTGTGAGTTCAAGAGATTCATCAGCATTCAAACTATACTTTTCTAAAGGAGCACAAATAAATTGGTAGACAGCCAACACGAGTTCTCTTGCAAACTTCTTGTTTGTGTTTATTTTTCTGCCTGTCTGCATAATTAAGACATGCATTTTTATAAGTTCTGTCTCAAATTATACTGTTTTGGTTCAGAACCATATGGGGTTGCTTGAATCAGCTTGGTGAATCAGACACGGGTTTTAAATTTAATAAAAACCTACTTGAACATCTAAACATTCTATGTATGCTGTTCTAATGAGAGGTATGTATAATAAAATCATATCCCACTATTATAGCATTGGAGCTGTTTGCTATTGGTACTGTTGGTCTATTTTAAGGATATGCAACCCATGTTGCTGTCTAGCAAAGCGCTAACTGTTAACATTTCCTAAACTTGCTGAGAGATTATCTCCCTTTCTCTCCAAGCAATGGAATCCAAAGTCACTACCATTTCTAAATACTGTACATTAAAAATGAAATTGTTGTGGGCATAGTGAGAGATTTTGACACCTTTATTGACTTAGTGCATTGGTAATACAACTGAATTCAAAAGGACCACCAGGGAAATAAGGCATTTATCAAAATAAGGACATCAGAAATTGGCCTCTTGGGTTTATAAATGTCTCTCATTTGTTCAGTTTAGTAGGTTGATACTTGTCAATCTTGTATTGATTTTTTTCTTTTGATTGTTTCAATAATAAGGCTCAATATAGTGTATGTTAATGAATTATATACGTATAAGACAAAATGAACATCAAGTGCAATTTACTCATTCAGATTTGGCCAGTCGTCCTCACACTGAGTTGTACTTTAATCTACATGTAGTCCCATCGATGTCCTTGTAATGGAATCTGACCCTTATTCATCATTTCTACCTACTGACAAGGTTCCTCCCAGGACTCCATTAATGTGTGTCAGCTCAAATGCAAGACAGACAGCACAAGGCAATTTTCAAAGTCATTTGAAAAAAAGTCATAATTAATGCCAAATTTGATGGCGACTTTCTGACATAGATAACTGTCCATTACAAGTTGGACTGAGACTAACCAATTTATTTAATATAGATTGGGCTCAGTTGAATTTTTAGAAGTTTTAACTGAATTTATTTAGGGGGTGTGGTGTGATGGAAGGGAAGGAATAGTGTTAGAAGGACAAGATTATAATTTGAAATCCTCCAACCACACACACAAAGATTACAGTGGCAGTGCAAGGCGCACAATCACTGCTTAGCCCATGCACTTCAATGTGACCTTGAGGAACATGCCTTAGGGGTGAGAGGGCAGCTCTAACTCCATGCCCACTTAAACCTTAGCCTTTTTGAAACTGCCATGAAGTACAGCACTTACTGACCATCTTGAATTAGAGCCCTGCCTGTAAGAAAATGGACTCAAAACACCAACTTAAAGGTCACTGGGCAATCGTCTTATGAAAATTACTTTGGGTCACTACCATCCTCACCTTAATTCAAACTAATGATGTGAAGACAAAAGGTGCTATATCCCATTAAAACATCACATCCTATTTGGTTTATAATCATCAGTACAGGAGAGCAATCTATCTGGCAAGCTAGCTTCCTCCTGTCTTTCTTTTAGATGTTAAAATCTGCAAGACTATTGAAAAATCTATAGCAATAACAAGACGACAAAAGCACCTACATGTAAATGTCCTTTTTTTTCTGTTCTTGATTCACAAAGACTCATTTCAGTTCTGGATAAATCAACTAAAGTGAAATGTTTAAATACTATTTGTACTATTAGGTATACATATGTGCAATATTGAAAGAATGCTATAGGGTAGCTTTTAGGGTAGCCATTCTTCCTAAACTCAAAGCACAAACGCTAGCAAGCTTTTCTAAACCCCATATTGTCTCAAGTGGCAAATGATGCAAAACCATTTGATGGACATATAAAAGCCAGTAAGTGGAGTCCATTATATTTAAGTATATTCCATTTCTTGCCAAATACACAATCTACTGTACTTCTACTATTTTTGTAACCACTTCTTATGGTTATTTATCTTAATGTACATAAATGGAGCTCTGTTAATGCCCAACTTAAAGGCAGTTGTAAATGTACTGACATATCTAAATACTACATTATGCTGAGACTGCAAGACTACCACACAGAGCAGCCTTAAAAATACTTTTTTAAAAATTGCAAATAAACCAAGGAACTGTTTTATAGGCTGGGGAGGGGGAAATATAAATAAGTATCAGTTTATTATTTAATGATTTTTATTGCCATCATAAAATAAAACATTAATAATGTATCTTAGCTCGCTCACTTTTTTTTCCCAAAGAACTGTTTAGTGAGATGTAGCAGATAAATTTAGAGCTTTAGTACTAGCCTGGTTAACATGCACCAATGGAAAAAGGGTGTCATAAAATTTCATTTGTCATTTACCACTACAATGGACCAAAGGAGTCTAAGGGAACTTTATGTAGACACATAAATGGTGAAATATATAAATATGTTCAGTTTTATTACGTGGTTCTCTTAACTACTGTGTAGAAAAACAGCTGATGTTATCATCTCTAAGTGCACTGTTTCATCAGGATAGGAATTGTGCAAGCCTGTGAAAATTAACTGGGATGCGTAGGCATATTTTAGATAGTTGAAAGTGAACATAAAAATTTCAGTGCTCAGCACCAGCAGTTTTAAAGAAAAGTGTAGAACTCCATAGTAAGCAGAAGGGGAAAAATCTACCTCCATTATGGACCCATCTGGATCCTTAATAGAACTTTGTTTAAAGCTTAGGGTTTAATCATTCGTATCCCTAGGAAGCTATTATATAGCAATTTTCATAAATTAACGTCAAATCACTTTTCAAAGAAGGGTTAACAACATTATCCCTATTTTACAGATGGAGAAACTGAGGTACAGAGCAAGGCAGGGACTTGCCTGCCCATGGTCACCCATCAGGTCAGTTGCAGAGCTATGAACAGAATCCAGTACTCCTGAGGTCCCTGTCTCCCATACACTGAGCCAGACAGCCTTCTAGATGGTGTGCTAGCAATAACGATTTAAAACTCTACTTCTCCACTGCCCTGCACCTTGTACTGTCATTGCCACAAGTGCAAAGTGCTACCACAAAAGAATGGCTACCCCTCAGAGTTTTACACTGGCATTCAGTTAATATAAATGACAATACAAGGTGTTCAAGTTTACCTAGACAAGTGGTGGAATCTCCATCCTTAGAGGTTTTTAAGACCTGGCTTGACAAAGCCCTGGTTAGGGTGATTTAGTTGGGGTTGGTCCCACTTTGAGCAGGGGGTTGGATTAGATGACCTCCTGAGATCTCTTCCAACTCTAATCTTCTATGAGTATCAAAATAGTTGGCACTGCATTACAGTATTAGCAATGATGCGTTTGCACAGAACCTTCATACCAGAAGCCTTAGAAGCAGTAGTAAAAAAAGAAAAGAAAAATTATATTATGATGAGAGAAAAGATTATTTTTGAAAGACTGTTTCCAAACTTTATTAAAAATCTTAAATTCCTTGTGATTAATTTAGAATACTTGATTGTACTGGTAGAAATCTAAATCTAGGGACTGATGAATCTTAGTTAAATATAGCTACTTTTAACCTTTTTAACTGACATGGTTTCAAAGTCAGTGTTCACTCGACCAATGCATAACCTGATAGTTGAATAGTCTATGCAGAGATCATTCAGCTATGATGACCTAAAAGGAACATGCAGGTCATGCTTCAGCAGTCATCTCCTAGCACAAGCTTGTTAGAGGGCATGAAAGTCTGAGCACTGAAATCTTCATTTCAGCAAGCATTTTTTTAACAACTAAATCTCTGGTCTGTGCAGAGGAGAGCACATAGGTAAAATTCACACAGAATAGTGCTGTGAAATGAAGGAAAAAGAAATGATGTAAAGGAAAACAGGTTGCTTTGAGAAGCCAAGCACATTTTTAGTGTTCAGTAAAGCTGCCATTAGCCCCTCCATTCAGCAGACTGTTTATGTAAGAGTAAAAAAAAAGGACCTGAAGAAACTGACAATGCTTGGGAACAACTACTCTTTGAGGGTATGTCTACACTACAGTGCTATTCTGTGTCTTTGAAACAAGCTCATTATTTCAAAATATAATGGGCTCGCTGTTCTAACGTCCTTGTAGCCCTCATTCCATGAGGATTAAGGGAAGTTTTGGAATAGCAGCATATTTAGAAATTAAATCACTAAATAAGCTATTTTGAAATTAACTCGAAATAAGTTATGCAATTTGTGTAGTTCAAATTCCGTAGCTTATTTCCAGCTAAGGGTGCAGTGTAGATGCACCCTAATATTCAATGGACAACAAAATAGTCATGTGAGTCACAGATGTTCTAAACTGCATTAATTACACTTCTTGCTCTCCAGCCTCCTCATTAAAGTCTCAGGTGCAGGCCTCTCTGAGGGAAGTCAGCTATTGCCAGAGGGTTAGGGTGGGGTGCTCTGAGGTAGTTTACAATAATTTATATTTGGATACAAACCTGCAGGATGCCCAGTGTCATTTGTTGTGTCTCTCCAATCCGTGCCTGACTGATGACACACACTCTGCTTATACCACCTCATATGTGACCGCACCAATATGAGTATGTGGGAGCTTTTCACACACAAAAGAGACACAGAATTGTTCACACAAGTCTGCAAGTTATTACATTGTTCCCCATTGTTCATATTTATATTACTCAAATGCACATGCTTGATGGCTGAGAGTGAGAAGCATGACTTTTTGCCATCTCAAATACGGTGTGAACATCAGATAGAAAAAAATGGTCCTAATTAATTCCCTGTGTACCTTGTTTAGACAAAGACACCACAGCAGAGAGGGCATTCAAATTTCATTTACTAGCAGTTTACATCCAATTTACACTGGCACTATGAATATACAGGCTTCAGGAAAACAGAATATAAGGCATGATTTCCTAAGTCCTCACATCGGAATTTGATATGAATTCAGTGGAAGTTGCTTTGAAGATTACTCAAGCAAATTCCTAAATACGGGTATAGTAGCCTTAGTTTACACTTTACAAAAATATCTTGACTTTCAGGCCACTTTACTCTTGAAGGCCATGAAGTATGTTTTAAATGGGCCAGGAGAAGTAGAAGAAAACCAAGAGGTTTAGTGGGGGGTTTTCCCTTCTGGCAACCTCTATTCCACAATTTGATATGAAAGGGAAAGAACATACAAATAACCCCAACCCTTAGCTTTCCAGAAGCTCTTCATATATGGAACTTAAAAGTAATTGTACCATTCCTGGAAGGAACAGAACAAGTGGACTTTGAAGCACTCCAGAATAATCACAGAACCGTCTAGGGAGCCCAGCATCTGCAGTGACAAAGATGCTGCTGAATGCAAGAGTTCTACTTACTTAATCTTCCTGCAACACACTGGGTTTATCTTGAGTCCAACCCTCCTTTTAACTTATGAGAGGTAATATGATCTCACATCCAGGTAAGTAGACTGAAAGGTGCCCAAATATATCTAAAGAGCACAAGCCTGTTGAATGCATTTCATTTCCTGTGTTCAAGGGCAGCTGAATAGCTGCTGGCTGTTACTAGTTTAGAGATAAATGAAAATTATTCAATTAATGTTATCATTTACAGAGCACTGATGCACCCATTTTAAACTGCTCATTTGTAAAATACACATTTCCACCAGTTAGCAAGAGTGCTCATTCTAAACACTTTCTATTTATTAATTCACCAAAGGTTTTGCTGTCTCTTGCACATTCATTTAATCTCTGTATGAGAAATACAATTCTCAATTAATTCTTTAATTAATTGGAACCTGTTGGGTGACATATTTAGGTGAGTTAAGGAAATGACTATTTAAGTTTTGCCATCTATATTGGTATTCATCAAAGACAGAAATTTTCTGGAACGTATAAAGCACATAATATATATATAGTTCTGCACTGTTGTTTTATTCCCACCTTCGTTCCATAAATGTTCTTAAGGTAAGAACATTAGCTTGGTTTTAAAGCTCAATGTTATCATTTCTCAGATTGCTCATATTCTCTCAGGCTTAATCAGCCTGGCATTATATTCAGGCTATATCTACACAGCTGCTAAGTCTACACTGATGTTATTTCGAAATAACATAGTCCGCATCTACACAGCAAACTGTTATTTTGACATATTGTTGAAATATTGTCAAGCTGGAGGACTTCTTACTCCGACTGCTGAAACCCTCATTGTAGGAGGAGTAAGGGAAGTTGGAGGAAGAATGCTCTTTCTTGGACTTTCTGCTATGTACCCGGAGCCTAAAGCCAAATTAAACTATTTTGACTTAAGCTACGCAATTGACGTAGCTAAAGTTGTGTAGCTTATTTTGGCTTTAGCATTGCTGTGTAGACATGCCCTCAGATGTAGCAACCTCATCGCACTTGTAATACCACCACTCAGTGATATCTTATTAGGTTTGTAGGGTCATTGAGGCTGGGAACGTCATTTATGATGTCCCAGATAAGAACAAAAATATAGCTTAGGAAAAGGTTATCAAGGCAGGCCATGTACCCACAGATTAAACAACTTTTTACAAATCATTCAGCACCCAAAGTGTTGAGTTCTTTGGAAAGTCTGGCCATTTGTTTTGTTCCTATTTAGGCATCCAACTCTCTTTAAAACTGGTCCCTAATTGTCAGTCTTAAGTGCCTTTGAATATTTGATCCTACGCATTTATATAGTGCTCAGTAAAATGGAGCCCACATCTCATGGAGACCTTTACATAAATAACATTAATATCAAGCGATTCCATACATTTAGGTCTCCTTTCAAACTCCACATAAGTATGCTCATTTGCATCACTGTTGTTTTGGTTGTTTTATTTCATTTGAATCATGTTACTTGCCCAGCTCCTGGCCAGATTGAAAAGTTGTGCAATTACATTGATAAGACTAGCTATCTTTCTTGATCTGGCTGCTAGATTCCCATAGATCTTAGGACATGCTTTCATAGCATCTACATTCACATCAAGTTTCTCTACCTCTTTATTTATAATAGTTCCCGCCCCACGCACACACCACCATCTTAATCCTGTTTGCCTTATGGCAATGGCAGAAAGTTAATTTTTGCAACATGTTATGACTTATAAACTAGATCTCTCACTAAGAGATGTTTAACCTGAGGGGGAAGAGATGGAAACACTACAGTAATATAGTATATTTCTTTTGTTTTAAGATTTGTTTGGCAACAGTTGAACACTAGACCTCTATTTATCAACTCTATATCAGTATCTGGAACAACTGCAGCAACTTCTTCTGAAGTAAAGAGGAAAAAAGAAACCTTATTGTTCTAGTGCCTGAAGTGTTTCAAAGAGCTTTACACAGTATGGCCTTGATCCTGTAAATCCTTGAAAATAGGTTCTTCAAGACATAGAAAAACCTTCAAGTGGTCAGCTCTGCATTGTCACAAGCAAAGTAAATTGTTAGGCCTTTACTCTGCACTGAGGATATACTGACAATACAGAAACCAGTTTGTGCTTTCAGAACTTCAAACACATCCCAGTAATCAGCACACTGCATTGCCCAAGCCAGTGGCTCTCAGCCTGGCGCTGACAATCACTGATGTTCCAAAGACAATGACTGGTCACATGCGAATTCCCTCTGTTGCTTGTTTTCCGGAAAAAAAAAACCACATTAATGATGGTTTCCAATTTTAGCTAGACATATTCTTGGAGGTTTCATTACTTTACATAGTCTTTAATTAAAAATTAATCTTTAATTTCCAGAGACTCCAGGACAATCCTGGAAGGCAAGTAATGCTAATGTTAACAGAGATCAGCAAAATAATTATTAAATTATATATTCCTGTTCCTTTCAACCATTACACATTTGACCAAAAAGTGATCTAGAATTTGAAAGAAGAATAACAATAAAAATATAAAGGATACATGTAGAGCCTGTTACTTATAAAAGAAGCAAAACAGAACAGCCCATAGCAAAGTCCATAGAGGAAAAGTTCAAAATAAAATCTCTGCCTGTACATCAAAAGCAAACCTCAGAAAGCAAGGTGAGGGAACTTCTAAAAATTACAGCCTCCTAATAAAACATAAGCAGTTTTCTGAAATGATGGGGATTGGGTGATGCATTACTTATAAACTCAACTACAATTTTCAGACAATTATTATAAGCACTTATTTGCAGGAAGAGGAAGAGGGAACATTTGTCAACAGCGCTTCAGTAACTCAGGTTTTAATAAGGATACAAAACTATTCAGAAGGTAACAAATCTACAAGCATCCTGGATATCACAACTGTCACTATGTGGAAAATTATGGCCAATCAGAGCCCCTAGTGACAAAAAGTATAAATCTAAGGCCTTCTGCTCCAAAAATCACAAACGGGAAATCCCCATAAGCTATTAGACGTATGTGGCCTATGAGATTCAGTTCAGTTTTAATAAATTGATTTGGGAAAGCATCAGCAAACTTCTACTTTCATGCTCTTAATACCCTTTTAAATTTCATTATATTAAAGTAGAATTCAAAATCAATAGTGCTGACAGCACACAATCTGATAACCATCTATTATCTGACAAACACAAGTCTTCCCAACTAGCCATCTGTCTGTCTCTCTCTTCCCAAAAATCCCTGAAGAAAAAATGAGCTTTATGGAATGTCAAGATGAAAAAAATGATGATAATTAAGGGGGAGGAGAACTTCATAGCTGAGATGCCATGACAGATAACACCTGGCCAGCACCTTTGTCCCAAATAGGATGGGACTCTAGCTCAAGCCCTGCTTAAATTTCAGAAGAATGACTTAATAAAGAAACAAAATGTCTCAGGCAATTTGGTGTGAAAGCATTTAGGGCATCAAAGGTTTAAAGACAACACTTCCAGTTCTACCCAAGAATTCCCAGGCAGCTAGTGCAATTCTTTAGCAATGCTCTGAGTACAACTACACTATTACAGTGATCTGTTCATTTTGCCCTATAGGCACTTTCTGAGTAAGAAGTTGAGCCATTTTGATTTCATGTGACTAAACTCACTAGCCCCATAGTTTTAATGTTCTTTCATCAGCTACTTTCCTAATGATGGAAAAGGACAAAGGAACAATATTAATTAATCAGAAGTTTGAACTTGTCACTATAACTCAAGGTTGGTTGATGAACCAGACTAATTTACATAGCCTTTGGCAGTGGGACCACAGTTGTTCTTGCAGTCATCAAATATCTCCTTTAAGATCTTACCATTAGACGTGACACACAGGGCCAAGTTTTGTGTTTGGGGGAGCAAAGGCTGATCCCATTGAAATCAATGGAAGCCATGCACATGCATCTGAGAGAAAAGATTGGACCTTAGGATTCTAGTTTTGAAGAAAGCTCAGGCTATTTCATTGGGTTTATGAAGCAGAGATTTTACAGAGATGCAGAATAAACATTAAAAATTCCACAGATAACACTGGTCTACAATTTTTTAGAAATCGTCTGCTTCAGAGATAAAATGTGCTATTTATTATGTATTTTGATGTGCTGAATTCAAATATGACAATTAAAACAACTGATTGGCTACTGTTTCCAAGATATTTAAGTTTTTACATTTTACGTCTATGTATATTGTGTAGATAGTAGAGTTTTAATCATAAATTGTAAACCTAGGTCTTTTCATGTGTTTATGGTTGCTTTACATGATAATATTTCACCTATCCTGTTTATGTAACACTTTAAAAATCAGCAAAAGGGTTATATAAATAAAATTGATTATGAAACAAAAGGCAAAAAACTATTATGTACATAGTTTAGTCCTATTCAGTGTCTACTCGGCGCTTCTTAGCTTGTCTCTTGTATTCATTAAATGGAGCATCTCTTGTCACTGTCCAGCAATAGTCTGCAAGCATTGATGGGCTCCATTTGCCCTGATAGTGTTTCTCCATTGTTGCAATGTCCTGGTGAAATCGCTCGTCATGCTCGTCGCTCACTGCTCCGCAGTTCGGTGGAAAAAAATCTAGATGAGAGTGCAGAAAATGTATCTTTAGTGACATGTTGCAACCGAGGCTTTTGTATGCCTTGAGGAGGTTTTCCACCAACAACCTGTAGTTGTCTGCCTTGTTGTCTCTGAGACAATTTATTGCCACTAACTGGAAGGCTTTCCATGCCGTCTTTTCCTTGCCACGCAGTGCATGGTCAAATGCATCATCTCGAAGAAGTTCACGAATCTGAGGACCAACAAAGACACCTTCCTTTATCTTAGCTTCACTTAACCTTGGAAATTTTCCATGGAGGTACTTGAAAGCTGCTTGTGTTTTGTCCATGGCCTTGACAAAGTTCTTCATCAGACCCAGCTTGATGCGTAAGGGTGGTAACAAAATCTTCCTTGATTCAACAAGTGGTGGATGCTGAACACTTTTCCTCCCAGGCTCCAATGACTGTCGGAGTGGCCAATCTATCTTGATGTAGTGGGAATCTCTTGCACAACTTTCCCATTCGTAGAGAAAACAGCAGTACTTTGTGTATCCAGTCTGCAGACCAAGCAAGAGAGCAACAACCTTCAAATCACCACAAAGCTGCCACTGATGTTGGTCATAGTTTATGCACCTCAAAAGTTGTTTCATGTTGTCATAGGTTTCCTCATATGGACTGCATGACTAACTGGAATTGATGGCAAAACATTGCCATTATGCAGCAAAACAGCTTTAAGACTCATCTTCAATGAATCAATGAACAGTCTCCACTCATCTGGATCGTGAACAATGTTGAGGGCTGCCATCACACCATCGATGTTGTTGCAGGCTACAAGATCACCTTCCATGAAGAAGAATGGGACAAGATCCTTTTGACGGTCACGGAACATGGAAACCCTAACATCACCTGCCAGGAGATTCCACTGCTGTAGTCTGGAGCCCAACAGCTCTGCCTTACTCTTGGGTAGTTCCAAATCCCTGACAAGGTCATTCAGTTCACCTTGTGTTATGAGGTGGTTCAGAGGAGGAGGATGGGAGAAAATGTGGGTCCTGTGACATTGATGGTTCAGGACCAGAAGTTTCATCCTCTTCCTCTTCCTCGTCTGACTCAAGTGAGAATGATTCTGGTGCATCAGGAACCGGCAGTCCTTCTCCGTGGGGTACTGGGCGTATAGCTGATGGAATGTTTGGATAATGCACAGTCCACTTTTTCTTCTTTGACACACCTTTCCCAACTGGAGGCACCATGCAGAAGTAACAATTGCTGGTATGATCTGTTGGCTCTCTCCAAATCATTGGCACTGCAAAAGGCATAGATTTCCTTTTCCTGTTCAACCACTGGCGAAGATTTGTTGCACAAGTGTTGCAGCATATGTGTGGGGCCCACCTCTTGTCCTGATCTCCAAAATAAAGGCGATAGGCTTTCTTAACCATAGTGGTTATACTGCGCTTTTGTGATGCAAAAGTCACTTCACCACAAACATAGCAGAAGTTATCTGCACTGTTCACACAAGTACGAGGCATCTCTGCTCACTTTGGCTAAACAGAAATGTGCTCCTTTGCAAAATCAAACACTGACAAATAAGAGAGCATGACACTGTATGATTTCTAGAGCTGATATAGGGCAATTTGTTCAGCAGAGTGATGTAAGCTTCGTTATGATTGCATCATCCATGACTTCTAGGAATAACATGATGCAATTCATATCATGTATGACAATACCAGCTTCAGATTGCATCATTCATTGTTTTGCCTAAAAAGCAAGTACTGTCCAAACCCAGTCATAGATTTATTCACAGATCCAGTCAAAGATGTATTTTAGTCATTTCTGGTTTAAATTGAGATCCCTTCCCTTTATAACTCACTTATCCTCCGCCATTCCCAAGTCAAGGGTCGTATATACTGACCCAATAGCATATCTTGAAAACTAGAGCCAATCAACAATTTTAAGCATCATTTTCGTTCTCAGTGACCCAGAATTAGCAAAGTTTGACTACATTTATTTCAGAAGCATTTTGGCTGTAGAGCAGTGTAATATGTAGTGTTTTATTTTGTGTTGTAGATAATGAAATCTGAACTGAACTTGTACTAGCAATAAAAGCAAAGAGTTATTTTGGGCAGATATTAGAGCTGGCCAAATATCAGAAATTCAGTGGTAATATCGAACCCTGTTTTACAAATGGATCAGAAGTTTTTGGGTGAGAGTCACCCCCATTCATTAAATTCCCCATTATTTTTCCAGTTATTTCACTTACATTCTGTATTATACTATGTGCATTTCCCTTAAAATCTTGCATTCTTTTCAAATTGCTTCCAGTGTAGCACTGTGCATTTAAACAGTGAATACAAAATAAAGTCAGAAAGGAAGGTTTCAGGTGTTACTAAGGCAGAGTGGGAGGAGCACACTGGAATTTAGTGGTTACTTGTATGTGCTCAGAATGTCACAAGGAAAAGAGATAGGCAGTAAGAGCAGCAGTGACTCTCCCTCCAACAAAACCAAAATTAAATACACACACACACACACACACATACACCAGAGTACAACTGATTAATGTGACTGATGGTAGCATCTGAAGTGGTGAATCAGAGAGCCACCTCCTAGATTTCAGGCACATGCCTATAAACTCTCAATCATGTGAAGGGAACGGCAGTACTTTCAAAGCTTAATAATAGGAGACTCATTTGCAGATTAGGTCCTAAAATGTACTACACAGGAGACAGAGAATGAGAGAGATCTCTGAATAGAAAGAATATCACGTTTATGTCAAAGAGTGAAGACTATCAGCACTACCTATTCTTGCTATTTATACCACTTACATTTTAAAATGATCTGTTCCTAAAAAAGAATTATCTATTGATCAGAAAATAAACATACACAAACAAAGGCAATGCAAGGAAGGGAACGTGAAAGCCAACAACTTGTTGCAAGATACCATAAGAAGAGCCAATACAGAATGTGGCCTTGGTATTTGTTGTTACTGAGACAGGTTCCCATGCAACAGTTTTGCCTTTGTGGTTACAGCTGCTTCGTTGCAGTTGTAGTTTAAACCTGCCACTTACAATAATTTTACCAAGTCATTCAGAATGAAAATACAAGCTTTGTGTAGCTTTTCTGAACCATACCACTTTCAGTTTTGTATTTACACTTCCCAGAGCAAGCCAGTTTCACTTCAGCTATACAGACTCTGCACAAAAGGAGAATCATCTCGAAGTGTGGAGTGGTAAGATAAAAGGCCATTGCCTTACATGTTGTATAGTTCTTCATACCAATGTCAAAGGAATATAAAGTGCTAACAGATCAGAATGCTAGAGTTGCATATAGACCTCTGCAAAATATATCATGCAAAGCAGTGGAGAGCAAGCTATAAAATCTAATAGAAATTCAGCAATGAAAAGCTCCCCCCAATGTCTCAGGACTAATTAGAATGTATGCATCTGCATCTCAGCTCCCTCCCACCTGCAAACTTCAAAGTTTATTCCATGTTGCCTATGAGACTCCAGACATTCAGTTCTCCAAATCTGTTTGGACCCTCTCTAGGTGGGAATTAATGCAATTTTTCTTTTTAAAATGTGGACTTTTCCTCTCATATATAAAATGGGTTCTAACCCCATCAAAATAAATGGAACCCAACTGGTTTGAATAGTAGACAAATAGGGCCTGAATATTTTAAACACTGAATGTGGTAATTTCCTGAAGAACTGGATGGCAAAATGCCCGCTGCACCAAATTGTCAGGGAGTGTAAATAAGCACAGTGCCACTGAGTTTCACGTATTTTACACCAGCAGGTAATGCAGAAACATTAGAGCAGGATTTGGCCAGTGATTAAAAATAATCGTTTATAAAATATTTTGACAATGCCAATTCTAGTGTCATGCTCAGGTGTCAAAGACAAGTAACAATTGTAGAACTTGACATCTGTAGCTTACCAGTGAGACAATTGTTGAAATTAAAATGAGAAATGGCACAAATGGAAAGCATCCACATTACAGTATCAATATAAAATATTCCTTAGGTATGTTATAAAGGTTCTTTTCTCATAAGTATTCAGTACTCTAAATCTGCTTCTTGGGGCAATTGTTTCCACATTTCTACTTCTTTTGGCACTTGCTTAGTTTTATGTCTAGACTAGTCAAATTTATGTACTTAGTATTTGTGCTGCCAAAAATAAATTTTTGTATATGAATGGCTCCAGTACGGGAAACCGTCCAAGAGAAATTATTCAAGAAAATAAAACCACTATTTACATGCAGGTAAAAAAAATGTTAAAGTTCTCTTAGAAAACCAGCCACAAAATTGGGTATAAGATTGAATATTACAATTGGAGAATATATGAATACATCTTCAGATGATAAGAAGTCTCATATCTCTTGACTCTGCAAGATTAAAATATAGAGCTTTAAATTATTAAAAGAGATGTTTCCCAGCCAACGAATGGGATAAAATATTTTTATAGCTACTGATGCTATTTGGGTTTTATGGCTCCCTCTAAAGCTTGTACAATAAGATTAATGGTAACTAAAGGGCATCCAACTTGATAGGATCTGGAATACAAAAACAGTCTCAATAATTTTAAACCTCTCTAAAACACTGTAATGCAAACTTATCACATGGTGTGGTATAAAGCTGGTATGCTATGCATTTGGAATGACCTCATTCACTCATGACTTCACTGTTTGTGAGACATGTGACTATCCTAAAATCATGACTGCCAAACCCATATAACAACTCTACACATGTGTATTACAGAGATGAGCATTTGTACAATCTTTTCTGGTTTTTAAACCCACCAGTTATCTAACATCTTCAGATAAGTGGCTCTGAAATGCATGACTTTTTAGAGTGGTTTCATAGGAGCTTCTGTAGCCAATGCCTTTTTTTTTTACATGCTTAAAAAATGTAAGATAGCTGAAGGAACATCTGCACATTCTTCCAAAATAATATCATTAACATAGAACCTGTCAGTAAGTGTAATATGTTTGGTTTAAGGGGGTTTATCAAAAACCCTAAAACTCTTTCTTCAGCCCTTGCACTGTCTCCATTCTTCCCTCCCACTTCTTCCCTTTTTCTTCTCCACCTTATGCCCTTTCCCACCCCTGGATGACACCTCTCTTCCTTCAGACACCATCCTCTAAATTCATTTCTTACTTATCATTGACATCTTTCATTTCTGTGTTCCCACTGTTTCCTCTTTGCCCTACCTCAGTAACATTTCCTAAAATCAGACATAAAATCCACACCTATATTTCTTTTAACCCACATTCCTTCTTTGTCAGTACCTTCCTTTATTTATCTTCACCCTCTATCTGGGTGGGGGGAGAACACGTGGGCTCTGATGGGATTTCATTCTACAGAACCTAAAACCAAGGTGCTGACTCAGGCACAGACTAAAATTGAACAGACACAAGTCATGCAAATTCTCCAGCCTTTGAGGAGATAACTTGCGTAATAAGTTCAGGAGATAATTTTATATCTGTCCTCCTGTTAGCTGGCAGGGCTCTCTCAGTCTCATTGGCACTGAAATTCTTCTCAAAGAGCTACAGCATATACATACTTTATTGGACAATGCTGCTGGTCCTTTTCATTCAGCTCTGAATTTCACAGAAATAATGTTAATGATAGAAAGGCTCCTCAGAGGAACACTGGGAAAAATATACAAATGCTACAGAACAAAATGATATAAGACCTAGAAAAGATCCATCCCTGTCCTTATTTTGGGACACTGTAAAAGCAAGTTACAGGTGAACATTGTGATTTTAGGGGGACAAGAGAAAGGGGAATGAAAAAGTGATTGGACAAGAACCAAAGAACAGTGGGTATAGTGTGAGGGGGTGTTTTTCCTTAAATGTTTACCAAGTAATGATCCTCCTAGGACATCAGAATGTTACATCAGTCACATATTAATTAGTAACTCAAGCTTACTTGCATAAAAACAAACACAGCACATATCAGAAAATTGTTTTGAAAATGTAAAACTTGCTACCAAGGAAAAATGATATTTTGTAGGTTTCCATCAAAATCTTTCTGCTTAAAAAGTTTTTCTCTATTGATTTATGGTAACACAGTTTGCAGGCGATAACATTTTCACTTTCCCTCATAGTGAGCCATTAACAGATTTCATGGAATTGCTGCTGCTGACTGACCCAAGTATGAAAGAGTCACCAACAATTTCCAATTTTCCTCTGCATTCCTTTTATAGTTGGAATCCTTATATAGAACAGGTTTTGAAGTCAGGCTTCACAGCTGTCTGGGTTTAACCCAGGAGCTGGAAAGTTTAAAAGAAATGACTTTAACATGAGTGCTCATCTACAGTTTACAGAACCTTCAGGGGTTATGACAACTAAATTCTTGTCTGGAATGAGGTGGGAATGAGAGGAGGCAAAGAAGCTGCAAGCTGAGGTAAGAGTGAGCTGTTAACTCAGCATGACTCTTAAAGACCTTCATCACTTCCCTCAATCATTAATCTTTCAATACCACTGTCAATGTCTCCTCCAGGCTTCTATCTCCTCTTCATTATGGGGTCTGGAAAATTGACAACAAGTGGTGAATAAACCATTGTGACTGATTCTGGACAAACCTCTAAATCATCAGATTGGAAATCAACTTAGAACTCGTATCTATGCACACTCTAAAGTTCAGTTTTGATAGATGATGCACATTCTGCAGAATAAGGGTCTATGACAGTAGAAAGTGGCTGCATAACCACACACAAAATACATATATTATTTGAAGATCATGCAAAACTACGATTAGATTTACACTCATGTCATTTAAAACAAGCTATCATTTTAAAATCATACAGCAGTTTCAACTCAGTGGAAAAGCAGGTGTCCCAAGGACTTAATTTAGGATCCAGGAGAGACTGGATCTTCTTACAACTAAGGCAGTATAGGCAACGTATTTGTTAATTTTTAAACAAAGAACTTCAACTACTGAGATTTCGATAAAGAACAAGGAAATTACAGGAAACTACAGGTTGGACCTCCCTGGTCCAGCACCCTCAGAACCTGACCAGTCCCGGATGAGGGATTTTGCCGGCCCAAGGGTGGTCATTTCTGGCTCCCCTGACACCAGCCCCCTCCAGCCCTGGCCTGACTGCTGTCCTGCCAGCTGGCTCCCACGTCTCGCTGGCCCCACCACCTTTGCGCACCAGGCCCCTTCTGTCATGCCTAGCTCCTGCTGCTATGTCAGGCAGCCCCGCTGCCTCTGTTCACCGGGCTTCCACTGTTGTGCCAGGCAGCTCCACCGCCTGTGTGCACACCGGGATCTGCTGCAGCACCTGGCAGCCCTGCTGTCTTTGTGCACTGGGCTCTCAGATACCATGCTGTGCAGCTCCACTGCCTCTGCCTGCTGGGTTCCCACTGCAGAGCCCGGGTCCTGCTGCCACTCCAGACAGCCCCACAGCCTCTCCACCGGGCTCCTGCTGCCATGTGTGGGGCTCCTGCTGCCCTGGCACTAGCCCTCCACTGGGAGTCTCTGGTCCTGGAACATCCATGGTCCTGCCAGATCATGGATGTTGCAGGACCAGAGTCCTGGTTAAAAGAGTTTCAAACTGTAGAAGATTTACCCTGCATTGCTCGGATCCTTAACTCAATTAATTTTTGTTTTTCTTCATCAATGATTTAGGTATTGGCACAGAGAGTACACTTATTAAGTTTGCAGATGATACCAAGCAGGGAGGGGTTGCAAGTGCTTTGGAGGATAGGGTCATAATTCAAAATGATCTGGACAAACTGGAGAAATGGACTGAGGTAAATAGTATGAAGTTTAATAAGGACAAATGCAAAGTGCTCCACTTAGGAAGCAACAATCAGTCACACACATAAAGAATGGGACACGACTGTCTGGGAAGAAGTACGGCAGAAAGGGATCTAGGGGTCATAGTGGACCACAAGCTAAATATGAGTCAACAGTATGACACTGTTGCAGAAGAAGCCAACATGATTCATTAACAGGTGTGTTGTGAGCAAGACACGAAAAGTCATTTTTCCGCTCTACTCTGCGCTGGTTAGGCCTCAGTTGGAGTATCGTGTCCAGTTCTGGGCACCACATTTCAAGAAAGATATGGAGAAATTGGAGAAGGTCCAGCAAAGAGCAACAAGAATGATTAAAAGGCTAGAGAACATGACCTATGAGGTAAGACTGAAAGAATTGGGCTTGTTTAGTTTGGAAAAGAAGATCGAGAGGGGACATGATAGCGGTTTTCAGATATCTAAAAGGGTGTCACAAGGAGGAGGGAGAAAAAATGTTCTTCTTGGCCTCTGATAGAACAAGAAGCAATGGGCTCAAACTGCAGCAAGGGAGGTTTACGTTGCACATTAGGAAAAATGTCCTGTCAGGGTGGCTAAACACTGGAATAAATTGCCTAGGGAGGTTATGGAATCTCTACCACTGGAGATATTTAAGAGCAGGTTAGACAGACACCTGTCAGGGATGATCTTTCTAGATAGGGTTTGGTCATGCCTTAAGGGCATGAGACTGGACTTGATGATCTCTCGAGGTCCCTTCCAGTCCCAGTATTCTATGATTCATTTAAATCATTGTGTGGGGTGTGGCCGGGGATGCGGAGCTCAGTATGTAGGCTGCCTCTGCCCTCTCTCACCACAGAAGCACGGAGCCAAGTCAGAAGCACATGTCCATGGCTGCTGCAGCTCCAGCAGTCATATCCAGGTGAAGGTGCATGTTCCCCACCTGGGGCAGGTTGAGGTTCATGTTTGTCCGCCCCTGTGCTCCCCAGCCATAGTGAAGAATGCAACAAACTGTGCACTTTCACCATAATCCCTAATGAAGGGGAACAGACAGCATGAATTGGGGGAAGGGGGAAGGAGGGAGGGCAGCTTCATCCTCCCTGTCTTCCCTAAAGGGTGCCTTGGATGGTGAGGGTGCCTCCAGCCAGCCCCTTTCACCTGCCTGGTGATTCTGTCTCTTGTATGTATGATTTTGTGAGAAGTAATCCCATTCCAGGTACATCCTGTTTTCCTGGAACAACCAAACCCTTACCTTGGTTTAAAGTATGATAAGAGGAAGCTGCATATCAAATTTACCATTTAGGAGGAGTTCTTAAACAAATAGACGGATGGATAGACAGACTGACAAACACATTTTCTCAGATGTGTAGTAGACCTATCAATCCATCCATCTATCCATCCATTTTTTTTTGGTAGCACCTATTATACCATCTAATACATATGAACTGGAACACATTCAGCCATCTGTCTTTTCCAATTTTTACATGAAAACTTATGTTTGATTTTATATAATTTTTCTTTCATTTTGGTATACTTTCTCATTTGTACATGGCACATGAATTGCTGAAATACCTGTATAATAGAACCCCCCCACACACACCTGTTCTTGGATTATTTTCTTCAAAAAAAAATCCAAATGTAACCACTCTCTGACCATTTTCAGATTCTCTAAACACTAAATGTCATATCACTTTACACATTTTGATTTTGTCCAGCTGAGCAAAATTGGAATGTCTTTGGTTATGGGGGAGTAGATGGTTACAACAACGCATATGTTTTAGTAGTCAGTGGATTTAGAGCATGTCTAGAACTATAGCCATGCATTGTGAAATGATTTTCCTGCAGTATTTCACTGACATCCTATATTCTGGGATCTGATCTAAAGCAAAGGCTTGCAACTCAAGAACACTCGCACTAAGCGTGAATTACAATTGTTTAAAACATTTTTATTTTGCATTCATATATGCTGTATGAAACAATCTGATTTTCTACTGCAACAGAAAGTTATCTTTTATTAGAATGCTCATTAATTATCAAACACATAAAAATGAAATGAGTACTACTTTGGTGAAGACAATATGCCTAAAAATTATAAGTTTCCATATAATGGAAACCACCACTACAATGATGCTGAAAGAGAAACAGAAGACTGTACTGTCCCTCTTGCATTGTTTCAGAGCACATTACAGCTGTTCAGTGGATATCCTGAAGACCTCAGGATGGATAATAAATAGTGACCATATATTTCTCAGTGCTGCCTATTCATTATCTTTCACAAACATAATCGTTCTGAATCAAACCAAAGATGCTGTACAGGAGTACCAAGTGATGCGAATTATATTTTGTAACTCTGTTTTCTCATTAGCTTCTTTTACACTTTTGCAAAATCCTGTTTTTTCTTCTATTTCTATTAAAAAGCTAAGCTATTCAATCCAGACATTTGAACCCTATACCTTCTATTTCAGATCTATGAAAATAACGTACTTGTCCCCTAAACTGTTGCTTGGACATAGCTCCTGTTAGAGGTTTTCCTACATATGCACCAAAATAGAATTAAAACTTGGCAAATGAACAAGAGTTGCTAATTTTCAATTCTGCACTATCCTCTTAAACACAAAATATAACTCTGAAAATTGCTTGGCTGCTGGATTTTTTTCCACCTATTCCTCATAGTTTTTCTTATAAAATTGAAGTTAGAGATGTGAATACTCATTTCAAACCCATTCAAGGATCATGGGTCTGGAAGTTTGACCTGAACCTTGCTGTACTTGTGTTCTGCTTTGAAAAGGTTGACAAGAAAAAAGAAATAAAATAATGTGAAAAATCAAGTTGAGCGAAAAGCAAATACATAGAATCTGAGAAAACAAGAGGAAGAAAGAGAATAAGTCTAATGAATAAATATAGTACACACATCCACTTGCAGAGTGCTTATAGACAGAGTTCCTCTAATACAGTGTTTCTCAAAGTGGTCCATGAAACCACTCTGAGAAACCTGCTAACTGGCCACTCCAGTGTGTTTATTTACCAACTCCACAGCCATGGAGCCTTGCTGCTCCCATTGGATCCGGTTCGCTGTTTGCAGCCAAGGTAAGCTGTGGGAAGCGCTCTTGGCCAGGCCACACCAGAGCAGCCAGTTAGAAGGTTTCTCAGAGTGGTTTTGCAGACCACTTTGAGAAACACTATATTAATTATATTATATTATAAGAACATAAGAACGGCCGTACCGGGTCAGACCAAAGGTCCATCTAGCCCAGTATCCTGTCTGCCGACAGTGGCCAGCACCAGGTGCCCCAGAGGGGGTGGACCGAAGACAATGATCAAGCGATTTGTCTCCTGCCATCCCTCTCCAGCCTCTGTCAAACAGAGGCCAAGGACACCATTTTATCCCTGGCTAATAGCCTTTTATGGACCTAACCTCCATGAAATTATCTAGCTTCTCTTTAAACTCTGTTATAGTCCTAGCCTTCACAGCCTCCTCCGGCAAGGAGTTCCACATGCTGACTACGCTGTGTGAAGAAGAACTTTCTTTTATTAGTTTTAAACCTGCTACCCATTAATTTCATTTGGTGTCCTCTAGTTCTTCTATTTAGGAACTAATAAATAACTTTTCTTTATCGGCCCTCTCCACACCACTCATGATTTTATACACCTCTATCATATCCCCCTCAGTCTCCTCTTTTCTAAACTGAAAAGTCCCAGTCGCTTTAACCTCTCCTCATATGGGACCCGTTCCAAACCCCTAATCATTTTAGTTGCCCTTTTCTGAACCCTTTCCAAGGCCAAAATATCTTTTTGAGGTGAGGAGACCACATCTGTACACAGTATTCAAGATGTGGGCGTACCATAGTTTTATACAGGGGCAGTAAGATATTCTGGGTCTTATTTTCTATCCCTTTCTTTAATAATTCCTAGCATCCTATTTGCCTTTTTGACCGCCGCTGCACATGTGTGGAAGTTTTCAGAGAACTGTCCACGATAACTCCAAGATCTCTTTCCTGATTTGTCGTAGCCAAATTAGCCCCCATCATACTGTACGTATAGTTGGGGTTATTTTTCCCCAATGTGCATTACTTTACACTTATCCACATTAAATTTCATTTGCCATTTTGTTGCCCAATCACTCAGTTTGGTGAGATCTTCTTGGAGTCCCTTACAGTCTGCTTCTGTCTTGACTATCCTAAACAGTTTGGTATCATCTGCAAACTTTACCACCTCACTGCTTACCCCTTTCTCCAGATCATTTATGAATAAGTTGAACAGGATTGGTCCTAGGACTGAGCCTTGGGGGACACCACTAGTTACCCCTCTCCATTCTGAAAATTTACCATTTATTCCTACCCTTTGTTTCCTGTCTTTTAACCAGTTCTCAATCCAAGAAAGGACCTTCCCTCTTATCCCATGGCCATGTAATTTACACAAGAGCCTTTGGTGAGGGACCTTGTCAAAGCTTTCTGGAAATCTAAGTATACTATATCTACTGGATCCCCCTTGTCCGCATGTTTGTTAACCCCTTCAAAGAACTCTAATAGATTAGTAAGACAGGATTTCCCTTTACAGAAACCATGTTGACTTTTGTCCAACAAATTATGTTCTTCTACATGCTTCACAATTTTATTCTTTACTATTGTTTTGACTAATTTGCCAGGTGAAGTTAGACTTACCGGTCTGTAATTGCCGGATCGCCTCTAGAGCCCTTTTTAAATATTGGTGTCACGTTGGCTATCTTCCAGTCATTAGGTACGGAAGCCGATTTAAGGGATAGGTTACAAACCACAGATAATAGTTCAGCAATTTCCCATTTGAGTTCTTTTAGAACCCTTGGATGAATGCCATCCGGTCTCGGAGATTTGTTAACATTAAGTTTTTCTGTTTGTTCCAAAACCTCCTCTAATGACACTTCAATCCGGGACAGTTCCTCAGATTCATCACCCACAAAGGACGGTGCAGATTTGGGAATCTCCCCAACGTCCTCAGCCGTGAAGACTGAAGCAAAGAAATCATTTAGTTTCTCCGCAATGGCTTTATCGTCCTTGATTGCGCCTTTTATAGTTCGATCGTCTAGGGGACCCACAGGTTTTTTAGCAGGCTTCCTGCTTCTAATGTACTTAAAAAACATTTTGTTATTTCTTTTTGAGTTTTTGGCTAGCTGTTCCTCAAAATCTTCTTTTGCTTTTCTTATTACATTTTTACACTTGATTTGACAGTGTTTATGTTCCTTTCTATTTATCTCACTAGGATTGGACTTCCACTTCTTAAAAGATGCCTTTTTGTCCCTCACTGCTTCTTTTACATGGTGGTTAAGCCATGTAAAAATAATATAATATTATTATATTATATAATAATTATATTATATAATATTATATTATATATAATATATTATATATTGTATTATATAATATTATATATTATATTATATAATATTATATGATATAATAATATAATTATTATAATATTATATTATATTATATTATATTATATTATATTATATTATATTACTAGCAGAAATACCTGGTGTCGCCCGGGGAAAATATAGTAAAAGGTGTGATGAATGAACTACGTCAATGACATTAACATAGCATATTTTATTGGAAATACTTTAAGAAATTAACATAGCTAGTGATGTGCTTACAAAACGACAAATCCATAGGGTCTCTTTTCTCAATCCCCACAAGTCAGGAAGGCCCATCTTCCCATAATGACTCTATGCAAACCAATGCCTGCAGCCTCCTTGCCAGAAGCCCTGAGAAGCAGCAAATCACAGCTTCTCAAGTAACCACTCCCCAAGTGCCTTCAGTGGATGCTTCATGGGGCAAC
This sequence comes from Rafetus swinhoei, assembly GCA_019425775.1. Taxonomy (NCBI): domain Eukaryota; kingdom Metazoa; phylum Chordata; order Testudines; family Trionychidae; genus Rafetus; species Rafetus swinhoei. The sequence goes on from CM033424.1 coordinate 124,698,976, forward strand.
CTGAATGGACTTCCTAGCAGCAGCTGGACCGGTTGCATTGATCAGATAAAGCAAAAGACCTTCAGACCAGGTGCAATGAGTGATATCTAGATGATCAGAACATGCAGCACCTGAATCTACCTGTTCTAATGAGAATAGGCTGTTCTGAGTGTACCATGTCCTCCTCAGGCTCCATGGTGCTCAAAACCTTGTCCTCCTACCCACCTCCTCTTTGTACCGTGAGCTGAATCCTGCAAAGTGCATAATGCCCGTGGTACTTGCTGATAACGCACACAGCCCTGCCAGGAGAACGCATGCAACCCAAAAGAGGGCGAGTGGTGGGATGGCTCATTTGGGTTTGTGGGGAGGGAAGCAACTTTAATTTCCAGAAGGGGTTCAGTTGGAGCCTGGCTGCGTGAAGATGTTGAGAGGCTGTGATAGCTGGAGGCTTCTCCGAGCCACAATTAGCAAGGCTAGGCCCCAGCAAGCATCAGCCACATTTGGCTCTGTCCTGGAGACCTGCTGGTGCCTTAGTATAGGGGAGGTTGCTGATTCTCTGCCCCACTGTAGCTTCTCCCCCATGGGCTTTCCCTTGATGGTGCTGCAGGTGCCCACATGCTTTATCCTCTAGGATCCTGTAGAGTCCAGAAGAGTCCATCAAATGCCTAGGATCAGGTGGGCCCAATTGGGGCTCTGGGGGAACTGATTCTGAGATATAACCAAACCAGTTATTTAAGTTAGGAAATCAGTAGTATCCGTGCCAAATTTGGTGTTTCTAGCTCTTACTGTTTTGGAGATCTTTCCGGAGAAAAACAAACAAACGAACACACACACACATACACACAAAGAAACTTTCAGAAATATTTATATTATATTATATTATATTATATTATATTGACCATATTTTCAAACTCACAAACTGCAATACTTTTAGGACATTTTTGGAGCCACAAAATACTCATTCAGAAGAAAATGGTACATTGTAAAAAATGGTCACTGGTGTTATTCCTGCCAACTTTTGAAACAATAGCAATATATGTTATTTCTAGTAGTAGAGGATATTTTTATCTTAATAATAGGCATCTGAATAAGCAAAAGAACTGCTTTTGATTTTTCTCGTCACTCCAATCCCTATCCAGCCCATTTAACATTCATCCCACTGATTTATTTGGTCCTGATAAACACAAGAGTGAATTCCACTCAGTATGGCAATGCATCTTGCACAAACATTTTATTATATCCTGCATATTTCGATTCCTGAAAATGAGAAAGGAATATTTTAGGTATAAAGCTCAACATAACATTTGAAATGGAATTCCCATACATAAAATATTTTTGCAAAAATATTGAAACTGATTTCTTTTAGCAGAAAACTGCAAACGTTCAGTGTCTTCACAGTGCAACTTGGGATTTTTAGTTTCAGTGTCTTATTTCTCTATTATTTTCTATGCTCTTTGATCAAACTACATCTCCGCAGATGGTCTTTCCTCAGCAGAGTCCTATAGCCATGGTGCAGCACAACATATGTAGTCCAGCCAGGAAGCTCAGCAAATAGGGGAGACTGAGGCATGGTATATATAGTAATAATTTATCATGTTCACATTTCCAAAGGCTTTTAAAAAAAAATCAGTTTAAATTTTTTTATGAAAAGTTGAATTTTTTCTAACAAATGCAGATACTTCTACACCAAATTCCATTTAATCAAACCCCCAATTTTCCAGTGAAAATAGTTTTGAAATTTTTCAGACAGGACTATTCAGGTAGCATAAAAAATTCCTAGAACACTGGTACATTTTATGAACAATTATGGCTATGATCACTTTACTAATACATACTGCAGGTATGAGAGTACCTTTAAGCTATTTAAAATGTTTTTTTATTGGATCACCTTTGAAAACTACAGAAGTTCACAACATAAGTAACAAAAGTTGTCAAATGTGAACACTTTTTATAAATCTCAAGCACCCAAGAGCAGTGTAAAACCATCATTTTCACAACATTCTTCCATTTCCATCCAAATTGTTTTCACTTTGTGCTATTTAAACATTGCATACAGTTCTTCTTCATAAAATAAGATTTCTTTGCTTCTTTTATAACATTTTTATTTGTATCCTCTACCTTTATTTTATTAATGGAAGTAAGTTAAAGTAGTATGGTTCATTTTTTGTGAGTATTATTTGATACCATTGGTTATTTGGAGACTATCTTTAAAGTATTTAGGAGGACACCAGAGTGCTCTGTGTTTGAGGTACATGCATGTTGCTGAGCTCTGAAGTAGCCCAGGGGAACTCCCCAAACACTGTCCCCTAACTTCCACCATCCAGGCCTGAGAAATACTGCATCCAACTGCTCAAACCTCCAAGAAGCCCTCTAGCTCTACATCTTTGCTCTACAAACAAACAAACAAACAAAACAGAGGAGAGCTGCTTTTCCATCTTTAACAAACAAAATGGTGTCAGGGCATGTTGGAACACAGTTGATGGGTGTGCTGCAACAGATGGCTGTGACTTCTGTATGGAGATCTTGGTGGACCGGGAAAAAACCTGGACCACTACTGATAATTGCAATGATGACTATAGTACATGTTGCCAAAAGCAGCTAAATCCATTGCAGATCTCTGCAATATTAAAGCAATTAAAGGTCTTGGCAGATTGCTGCACATATTAAAGCAAGAAGCCAGGAGGGAAGAGGAGGAGGGGAGAGCCTGACCCCTCTGTCCTTCCTGATAAGCTCTCTATCAAAATTGCTGAGGTATGTCTTTTGAAAAAAAGAACCAGGATGTTTATATATATCTCCCCTTTGGAATATATACAACAGGACCCTCAAGATATCATCGTGTGGAATGTTGGTGTAAAGAGCTTCTACATCAAGGATGGTCAGGATGGTGTTTTCACAAAGATTACTGATGCTCTGTAATTTCCTCAAGAAGTCAGTTGTATCTCGAAGATAGCTAGGAGTTCTGATATCATTGGGTCTGAGAAGAGAGTCAACATAGCTGGATAAACGTGCTGTAAGAGTCCCAATGCCTGATAATGGGATATCCAGGATTTAGACATTTTGAGTAGCAGATAGAATGCTCCTGGTCGGGGCTCTGAGGTTGTGTTTGTGTAGATTTGGTCCTGAGTTGTAGCAGGGAGTTTCTTGAGCAGATGATACAGTTTCTTTTGGTATTCCTCAGTGGGATCAGAGGAAAGAGGTCTATGAAATGTGGTGTTGGTGAGTTGTTTGGTAGTTACCTGTTCATAATCTGAGCTATTCATGATGACTATTTCAGCACCCCCCTTGTCAGCCTCTTTGATTATAATATCAGAGTTGTTTTTGAGGCTGTCGATAGCACTGCATTCTGCATGGCTGAGGTTATATGTCAAATGGTGTTGTTCACAATGTCAGTTTGTGCACATTTGTGGAAGCAATCAGTGTAGAAGTCTAGACTATCAATACAACCAGCAGATTCTTCTCCTGGGGTAAGTGTGTGGTTACATAGATTGACATGCTGACGGTACCCTCTGGTATGTAGGAGTTTAGTTAGTTTATGGTCCTTTTTCTTCTGTAGAGAATTGAAGTGAGCATTGTAAGTGGTTTATCTAGTTTTTGTAAAGTCCAGACAAGTATGGAAGCTTGTTTTTCTATCGAAGTCTCCAGTTTTGAGAGTTCCTTCTTGGTTTTCTTCTGTTTGTTGTACAGGATGCTGATTAGGTGGCATAATCTCTCATTGTAGTCTATGTACTATGCTGATTGTAATGGATTTTTCACTTTTGGTTCTTTGGGTATGATGTCCATCTGTTTGCACTTGTACAATAACTTCTAGTAACCATTAATACATTAGTATCGCCTAATGAGCTAGAAACTATGTAGAGAAAGGAATGCCCACTCCATGAAATAAAGAACTTGCACTGTAAGAGAAAAAAAACCAGATGCAGTTTGGGGAGAAGATTACAAAGAGTTCATCGAAGTTGGTGTGATTAACAGATCAAACAGTGATGAGAAGCACTATTCCAGACTAAGGAGCTCAATGAGTAGGGAGATGTGGAATTATGGAGAGCCCTGAGGACAACAAGACCCCTGAATTTAGTTTGGTGGAGAAGATTTGAGATAGAAAGTGCCAGGAAGAGAATTCAGCAGCTGCCTTTTGTTTAGAAGTGGGTGATCTAGATCCCCATGAGAACGGGGTCCTGAGGAGCGACTTTACTACATGGAACAAATTGTTTATAAAACTCAAATAATATACGTTTAAATTGTATTTGTTGCTTTATTTGCAATTAGAGCCTGCTTAAGTCACAGTTTGGTTTGGTTTTGATACCTTGTTATGAGACTATGACTCATGTGACTAGATTCTAAAGAGTAGCATTGGAAGACCAGGGATGTACAGCCTATTCCCAAATTTTCCATAGATTTTACTTGTAATCATAGGGAAGCCATTTCACCATATAGGCTTATTGTAAAAATTAATTAAGGTTAATAAAGGGCTCTGACATTCTGAGATGAGAAAACAAAATACAAGTGATTAGTATTTATTTTATTTTATTATTTCACCGACGCAGTGAAGTGTTATTATTTTATTATTTGTTGCTTGGAAAGAGCTCATTGATATGCTTCATAATGTGTAAACAGAAGAAGCAGGTTGAGCAGGTTGGCAATAGGGTTAGCCACATGGAACAATTATGACATTTAAAAAATGTAAACACACGATAATTAAAAACAGATCAAATTGCACTAGACACTTTAATCAATTCTTGGAAATACACTGATTATGTGCTTATTCACAAAAGGGAAAAAACAGATTATTAGCAATATAGATTTTGCAAAGAGATCTCTACAAAATGGAAAAGACCAAAGTCTTCTCTTATTAAGACTAGTGTAAAATAGCATAACTATGCTGGCTTTACACTGATGTAATTAAAAGCTGAATCTAATAACTGAATAGTAACTGATGAAAACAACTAGCAATTATAACTAATTTCACACTTTTGATGAATTTTTCCAAAAGAAGTCACAAAAGTTAAAATTATTTCTGAGCCATAAATTAAGGAATTCCATATCAGAATTTAGAACTAAAAACCCAATCCTCTTCTTACGAAAATCAATGGTAGGTTTCCAATTAGTATCAATGCATGCAAGAGCAGGCAGAATACTTCTACAACATCCAGTGTTAAAACAAAAGATCTGAAAGTTGATCAACATTTCAATATGCCAGATAAATAGACCAACTATGTCTAAATCAGTGGTTAAATACATGCACTTACTTTGCAACTCAGTCACCATAAAATATCATATAGGAGTGACTCCAACCACATTTTGCATGCATCTTTGGCCTATCACTGACCTTATAAATATGTATTCATAATTAATTATCCTGATTAGAATTAACCTCAACACATACTTAGAACTCATTTAATGAGTGAAGAAATTAAGCTACATTCTTTATAGCATAAACATCTCAAAAAGCAACATTAGATGTGAAGCAAAATATGTTTCAGGGATTTAATATGAAAATCCGTACTATGTATACTCCTCTTAAAATCATGTTAATTTACATGGGCTGACTTTTTCCTGTCTCTTTTAAAATTGAGGAACATTAAAAATACCTGTAAACACAGTCATTAAAATAAAATATGGATAAGATATCTCTCATTCACAGTTTTATTATCACTTCAACAGTCTTCTTTATATATCAAAGAATGGTCAGTATCTCATGGACTGGACAGGCTATATGCTTATGCTATGTCTCCCAGAGTTTATAGTGGCACAGCTATGCCACTGCAGCTGCACCACTGTAAGATCTCCCATGTAGCCTCTCCGTGCTGATGGGAGACAGCTCTTCTGCTATTATAATTAATCCACCTCAAACGAGTGGTAGGAGCTGTGTTGACAGGTGAGGCTCTCCTACCAACATAGCACCTACTCCACCAGCACTTTTATCTGTGAAACTTATGTCAGTCAGGACTCTGTTTTTTCACACCCCTGACCAACGAAAGTACCACTGACAAAATTGCTAGGGTAGATATAGCCTTAGTCAAAGAAATGTGCACAAAGTTTATTGACACAGAATAGCTACAAGATAAATATATACACATTTTGTCCCATGTAGATGCAGGGTAACTATTTACTAGGAGCAAAGATACATTCTTACCATACATTAGCTAACTTGTGGAATTTAATGTCAGGTAAAATTAGTGAAGACAAGGCAGCATGTATTTTTAATGTGGATTAGCAGTTCAAGATAAACTCTAAAATCCATCATGGTCTTTAATTTGACTTGATAACTAGGGGTGTTGGATCAGGAAGAGTCAAGGGGCCAACCCCACACACTTTTTTTGGTCCATAAGGGCACGTAATGGGGCAGCGGGAAGGACCTTGAAGAGTTCAAGTGCTGGAGCAACCCCCTCTCCCCCTGCCACACACACACATTTTTAAGGACTTTCTACTGCTCCTACTACGTTCTGTCTTATCTTCTTTAGACTTTTACTTCAAATTAACTGAGAAAGTAAGACCTCACCTTTTTTCTTCATTAAGACAAGGCCTCAGAGAAAAAATAGATTCTATCAGCTGTAATTCAAAGGAAATAGTTTGCAATATAACTGGTATCTGAGAAGAAGCAATAGTCTCCTGTCAGTTATTTCAGCATGGGGGGAGGGTCTAATTGTTCATTAGAAATTATATCATTCAACTCAGACTTTTTTTCTTCTGTCCACAAACCAATCCCAGTTTCTCAGAACATACTGCTTTACTTTAAGAACATGACAAACTTAAAAAACAACAAATAAATAGTGTAGTAGCACCTTAAAGACTAACAAAACATGTAGCTGATATAATGAACTTTTGTGGGCGTAACCCACTTCTTCAGATGTATTAGAAGCCCAGATCCAAGAATAAATAAGGGAAGAGGAAGGGAGAAGGAGGAAAAAAAGAGAGAAAAATGGAGGGGAAAAATATACTAAGTCATTTAGCAAAGGAATTGCAGCCTGTAAATTGTTTGTTACAAGTTTGCTTCAGCTACTGACTGTGCATTACTCATGGTGTGATTAGGCAAACATGATATTGTTCCTGCGGCCTTACTAGATGACTCAAGCTTCTAAAACTGAAGTGTAACAACAAGAAATAGAACATAAGCTATACATTTTCAGACAAGTTACTGGTGCTGACACCTCTGGAAACATTTCATACTCAAGACTTTCATAAATAAAGCCTGAAAGTATCTCCATGCTCATAAGTGACAAACAATATAAATACAAATAACATCAGAGAAAGTCACCATGTTTAATAGTAAGCTACTTTTTGTGGTTATTCATCAATCTTCTCTCTTCTCAAACAGGCTATGTCTGATAATCTTTTTAGTAGCTCAGCTACCTACTACTAACAAAGCTCATCAATATTCTTGGCCTGGGGCACTTGCCCATATTAATTAGCACATTATATGAGAGGTTGGCTACTTGAGTACTACTTTTAACTTTGTGTCCACCAGAGTTTGTGAGATATTCCTTTCTGTCCCATCACAAGAATTTTTTAAAAGGAAATAGGAAATGAGGACGTTGTGTTTTACAGATAATGAAGTTTAGAAGTTACTTGACATATAAACCAATCTTGTTTAAATGATATAATGCACAAGTTGTAAGAGTATACAAGAATATGTTGTGTGCAGAGGAAATGGTTGGTATTCCTATGAAACACCTCCACAAAAGGTTGTTAATCAAATGTGAATTCATCTATAGAGATAATGGAAATTCAAGAGAAGGTCAGCTGTTGAAGCAGAGTTGAAAAAGGTTTTATCTAAATTGATGCTATTATATTAAAACATTTGTCTTTTATTGCTATTCTTCCAATTTACAAATTAAAAACATGTTTTATTTCTGTAGACGGATTTTAAAAATTTGACATGTGCTTTTAGCAATATTGTCAAATGAAGTTCCAGGCTGGTATACACTATTCACTGCATAATTTTCAAAAAGGTAAATCTATGCATTTTAATTAACTAATGTTAAAGCTCTTTCTCCCTTCAGAACAAAATAATAGTATCTTTTCAAAAATGTCTATAAAGTGACTGAGGCAATTCAAGTAACCTACTATATATTTGAGAGACTTTGTCTGTCTGTGAGTCAATAAACAAGTGAGTCTGCCTGTCCATCTGTTTGTTCAAGAACTCCTAAATGGTAAGAGCTAGGACCACCACATTTGGTGTACAGCCTCCTCTTATCATACTTTAAAGTGGGGTAAGAGTTTGGCTGTCAGGATAATGGAATATACATGGAATCCCATTGTTTCTCATAAAATGGAAAAGGAGAGTTCTGGTAGGAAGGATAGTTATACCATAGAATGACCACAGGGGGGCAGCAAAGGGACCATAACAGCTATAACCCCATTGGGCCAGCAGGGTGAAGGGGTGGAGAAAGGAATAGTTATCTACTATATATTTCAGAGATTTGGTCTGCTTTTATGCATGTTTGTCTGCCCCTCTGTCTGTCCCCCCAGCTAGGGGACAGCAGCTGCAGAGGCCGCAGAAGGGTTCTTCTATCTAGACTTAAGCTGCTGCTGTGAGAGAGGGCTTGGCTTGTCCTCCCTCCCTGGGGCAGCATGCACACTGAATCCCTCATCCACAGCCCCACCCCAGAACAATGAAGAAAAACAAAACTTATTTGAGTTAAGTACCAAGTAATGCCAGATAAATATTGTAGTGTATATAAATAATGATACAGCAGGAGCAGAAAATGCCAGATTGAAATTGGAAGGCTAGGTAAAAGAAGTAGATTTTATGGATGGATTTTATGTAGTTTAATTGTAGCATGGGATTGGGGAGGTTGTTTCAAGTATGGAAGGTGGAATGAAGAAAAGTGTGAAGCTGAAAATGGTATGCCTCATTGACAATGTATGCTTCCCAAATCTCTGAGGTTGCCATACAAACTTAGTGCAACTAGTTAATTAGGACTTCCATGTAGTTAATATCCCAGAAAACAAATCTGTACTTTTTGAAGATATTCTAGCTATTTCTTAGAACTTGTGAATAGTAAAATGTAACCTATTTATCTTGAATATTTATTCCTCCAGTGGAGAATTGTGGTAGTTCACAAATGTATTAATTACCAATTAAACTAAAATGTTCTAATTATTTTTTATAGGAGAATGATTTTTATGTTGGAGAAGGGTAGCAGTCAATAAGCAGTGGGTCTCATTATAGCAAATGCTTTTGAGCTTTCTCCACTCATCAATGAACAGCATTTTATTCCACAAACAGTTCCATTGATATCAGTGTGGATAGTTGTGGAGTGAGGTAATACTAATGGTGAATACATTTATCACCATCTGCTCCTAATTAACCAAATGAATTGTAATGAAATTATAATATTACAAGAAAAAAATAACATTTGGGCATTTTGTAATTCTGGTTTCATATTTTTTCCTACTCTTAGACTTATTTTCCTTTTCTAACATGGACAAAGTACAAAAACTTTAACAGAGATACCTGGAGAGAAAAATGCTTATTGTCCAAATCATATTATTCCTTGAATGAGTTTTACTATTCCCATCTACTCATAATGGAATTCATGTAAAATATACTTGAAAACCAACCTAATAAAACATTATTCAAATTATTCTTTGCCTTGGTTATATTAGAAACATTCATTGAGTAACTAACCTGAGATCTTAGATGAATAACAGTCAACAGCTAAAACTCCTAGAACATATGGTGGAAAAAGCAATGTGATTGGGCCCAAAAAATATCAAGAATAATTTCATTGTTACTTATGAGATAATTCCATTTGATTTTTAAGGCTGTAATTAGATTCAATAATTTTCATACCAGAGTCTATGTATAAAAAGATGTATGCAACCATAGAAATGTACTTGTCTCCTAACAAAAGAACACTCTTGAAAAGATATTTTAAATGAATGTATATAAGTAATACAAAGAAATACACTCACTATTAATTATCTTAACTTTTCTTACATTCAGCCCTGAATTATCTTAACAAACTCCTTTCAAAGAACCTCTGACTGGAAAATAATAATAGGAAGAGTGGATAATTTTGATTTCATGACTGATATTATTCCTCAGTAATTCTAATCAATGTTATTTTCTCTGACTAGCCAACTATTATGGTCTTGATTTTTTTTCTGATATTAACAGATTTCAGGCTATAATAAGAACTACCTAAATCATTTCACAAATGTTGCCTTATTTGCCCTCACTTGCAGTCATGTTTATTATTAAAATATTTAAATTAAATTAAATAGATATATCATTACTTAAAACAATATTCTGCATGCAAAAGATTTGTTTTCTTCATAACAATTACATCAATGAAAGCAGTTTTTAACTAATACAAATACCATGCATAATGGGCTGGTTGTAAACAGTAATTTCTTATTATCCTGAGTCACTGTGTACTGTCCCTTACACTACACACTGGCTATTTAAGAACATGATCTATCTATCTGAATGAAGTTTGCATTCACACAGAAAAGAAAGCACAAACAATAGAGAGATCTTAGAACCACATTGCGAATAAAGTTACAGTATAAACCAAAAGGAATGATTAAAGGAAGATTTAACCGTCAGGAAGGTCAGTAAATGCTGTGTTGTCTGCCCCTTTTGGCCTAGGCCCTGCACCAGTGCTGCTGCAAAGACAGCTCTCATCACTGTCAAAGCCAGATCTGGTGTAATGGGAGCTCATCACTGCTGCAATCACATGGGTTGCATGAGACTAACATGAACCCAGGCCATCATAAACTTTTTTAAAGGACTGCAGGGAACTCATCCACCAGTCCTATAATGTCTTTGCAAAATTTCCACAGCATTTGATCATGCCCAGAAGTGGCTGCGGGTAGTAGGAGTTTCCTACTCTATCCTAGGGATGTTGTAGTCCCTGGACTTCCTCAGCTTCAACAGATCTTCTTAAAATCCACTTCATCAGATGAAGGTCCAGCTCATTATCTGATTAAGTGGGTTTAGCCTATGAGAGCTCATGATACTATGTATTTCTGTTAATCTTTAAGGTGCTACAGGACTACTCATTGAGATCAAATTAGTGTAGTTTGGTGCCCACTTCCGAAGATCAAGCCAGTCCTGAAATGATGTTTTTCTTCATAATTTTGCAGGAGATATTCCCATCATTGGAAAACTAATGATTAAATATCAAAATAATCTTTATCTGCAAATTCTTGCTCAAGAGACCCCAGTTTTTCCAAGAGAATAGTAACCAGATGGTGCAATTCAGTCCGCTAAAGAAGTAGACAGTATTGAGGCAACAGATGAAATTGAACACATTTCTGAAAAACAAAGGAGTCTTTTTTTTTTAACCTAAAAGCACTTTGCAAGACTAGCTGAACAGCTGAAAACCACTGAGGCAATAATAATAAATTTCAGAGTATAACTGAATACTTAGAAGATAAAACTGTCACTGAATGCAAAAATGAGGACACACATTGAGCAAAAAGCAACCTATTTTGATGCTCTACCTCAATCTATTATGGTGGAATAGTATCTTAGTTATCAAGGCTGTAGACTCTGGAGCACTTTGTCAAAGAAAATTGACCCATTCTAAGTCCCCCAGACATTTGAGAGCACAGTGAATGATCTCACCAATTCAAATCTGAAGAAAAGTGTGAGGAAATTGGTTAAAGTCTCAAAACAGATGGGAAGCAATGGATTTGAAAAAAAAATTCCAAGCAACAGTAAGAGATGTGTACACAACATAAATTATGCATTAGGACCTGATTCTTTGTCAGAAGTGAAGGATAACTATTGAAGGAAATATTTTGAAGACTCAGAAAATATGACCAGGGAGCTAAAATCTCAATGTAGAGGATTTCAAGAGTTTGCTATTGTATTTGGTTTTCCTACATCCCTGGTGACTTAAAAATATAATTTTAGAAGAGTCATAGGAAGAAATTCTTAATCTCATGGGGAAATAATCATTTTTCTTTAGACTTAGTTCATGAGATTATATCTTTTAATATGTATTATTTTACAAAAGACATGGAGGCATTCAATTTGGCATGGAGGAATCCAGAAGTACTTGAATTTCAGTGTCAAGTTCCCTTGATTATTTTTACCAGAAGTGGAAACACTGTGTCATCTATTTCTCTCCATGCCAGTTGTAGTAGCTAATGTTAAATGTGCAATAAGCTCATTAAGACATGCCAACATTTTATGCATTCAACATAGTCTCAGACATGGCTGAATGACATTGTTCTTCTTGAAATTGAGAACAATCTGGAAATTATTTTTTTCCCATGGTGCTAGTAATTGGACAAATACACTGGGTAGCATTTGAAGGACTAGATTCATAAGATACTAACTGCCACTTTGGGATTCACAAAATCCCCACAGAGCTGCCACTGAAATCTGTAGGTGCCTAAATGCACTGAGTGCCTAAATTTCTGCTGTAAAAGTTCCCTAGGTAGCTATATTTCTGCCTCTGAATGCTCAGGCACAGACAGACTGTGATTTTGAGTCTTTTTTTATATATACCTGTGTAAGATTACACCTACGTTCTTAAAGTATAGGCACGCTCACTGCAACCCCATGTCAGTCCTCCAGACAAATAAGCACCAGATGGATGCACATAGTGGAGAAACATAAGTTGCTGTCTCTCTAATGTACTAGAACTTAGAGATCGCCTACTTGATTGGGTCCCTACAAGCAAGTTTAAAGAAATGGGGGGGGGGGGGAGGGACGATATTAACCCAGTGGTAAGGGTGATCCCCTGAGATGTTGGAGACACCCAGTTTAAGTCCTCCTTCCACGTGAGGTGGGAGAATAGATCTAAATGGGCATCTGCCATTATGCTTATAAAAAAGCCACACAGGATCTTTTTCAGGGGGAAAAGGGTGTTAGGATCTAGATATTCAGGCCTGCCTCATACTGCCTATACTTTAAGAACGTAGGTATAATCTTACACAGGTATATATAAAAAAGACTCAAAATCACAGTCTGTCTGTGTGTGATGGTCTAAAGGGATAAGGCTTTTGGCTAATCATATTGAAATAAGGCACATTCCAAACTAGTCACATTGAAATAAGGCCATTTGGGGCTGTTAGAAAGGCCCTTCAATCTATTGCCTGCAAATAGAGAAGAGCCTAGAAGGTTTAAAGGAAACTTAGGTTGATAATTTTCTGTCTGGAAAATACCCACTTATCAATAGTTAGGGTTGTGGAATTTGCATTTCTATATTACTTTGTAAATATGCTCCTTAACTTTCCCTTGTTTATCTGTATGACTCCGGTTCTTTGATTGTCTCAGTCTCCTCTATAATTAATTTTGCTGGGTATAAACCAGTTAAGGTGGTGGGATATAATTATTGGCTAGATAATCAGGATTGGTTAGTTAAATTTCAGTAGAATGACTGGTTAAGGTATACCTGAAAATATTACTATACATACTGGGAGCAAACAGGAAGTAAGTGGGGGGGAAAAAAGAAGGAAAGGAAACTGGATTCATGCTTTCTGGAATTAACCGCAATAAACATTGAATTGTTTGCATCTCCGGACTTTGGGTATTGCTGTTCTCTGTTCACGTGAGAAGGACCAAGGAAGTGGGAAAGTGAAGAGATAAGCCCTCTAACAAAAGACAATACACAACATTTATTGCAAATACAGCATAGAAATTAGCATATGCATACACACACTCATAAATCCTGCAGTTGGTATCATAGTTACCAGTCTTACTGGTGTTGATGCCAGCCTAATGTCCAATTATGCATCTGAGCGCTTTTTTGGAAAAACACCCCATAGTCCAGATGGGGGTCTTTAAAAAAAAAAGTTTTCGAAAGAACCCGTGCACCTAATTTTTTCAAGAGTACAGGTTCTTTCGAAAAAGGGCTGGTTTTTTTTCTAAAAGAACCCTATCTAGACTGTGGATTTTTTTTTAAAAAACCCCTTTTTCGAAAAAGCGTTCAGATGCAATTATGCAAACGAAGCGTGAGATTTGTAAATCTGCGCTTCATATGAATTTTCGATCTGCTTCATTTGCATTCCTCTTTCAAGAGAGGAATGCAGTCTAGATGAGCCTTGAGTTTTGAAATGTCATGTTGGAGTCATCTAATTGTTAATTGGTGTTTACTTCAAAGCTGCTTCTATTGCCATGCTCCATCTGTACTTTGACGAATATTCTGGGAGTGACTGCACCTGGTTTATCTTATTCACAGATCTCATTCATAGGTGTATGCCTTTGCATTAAGGTGGTCAATTCTGCTCCTCTTCAGCCATCCTGAGTTTAACTGATGCCTGAGTTCACACCTCCTTTTTAACATTCTGAACATCTGGCGTTGGCATTTTCTGTCTCTTATATTCACATATTCCTCACTCACACAAAGGACAGTTCATTTCAAAGAAAGAAATTTCTTTTGCAAAGGAGCAGACAGGATTCCTTATAGACTAACAAAGCTGAAAAACAATAATACCTATAAACAATTTCTTACTAACTTATAATACCTAATACAAAATACATATTAATACCTAGCAGCTGCTATAAAACAAAGCTTGTGAAATAAAATCTATATACAGTGAAACCTCTGTTATCCGGCACTCTGTTAACCAGAAAACTTTGTTAACCGGCATTGCCCCCATCCACAATACTGTCACATCTTCAGGCGCATAGGCCTGGCTTGGTTTACAAGGATTGGATTAACTATTTTTTATTTAAGAAGTACTAATCATCTTTAACTCAAAATAGAAACGTGAGACCAACTGCCTCACACTACAAAACTACCAATATTAAAAACTTGAGTTTTACTATTATTGTCCATTGGTTTTTCCTAGATTGATGGGACCCTCAGATAACCGGAATTTTTAGATAACCGGAACTCCCTTATCCCTGAGCGTGCAGGATAACACAGGTTTTACTGTAACTACATAAAACAAAGCTATAAAATAAAGCCTATATAACTACTACTATCTGTCAGGCCTATGCTGCCACCTTTCAGATGAGTGTACTAACCACTCAGAAATGGGATATGTTGAAGTGGGGGGCTGCCTGTCTCAGTTGCTTTTCTGAAGCTTTGCACTTTGCATAAATCATTTTAAAAAGTAACTTGAGCAGGGGGACTGGGTCTCCCATATGAGTGTACCTATTTCCGTGAGCAGAGCAAGGTTTAGCACATAATCCTGTACTAATGGGAGAGATTGTTAGGCACTTAAGAGTTAGAATATGTCTACACTACAGAAAAGATTGAAGCTGCCGCTGTCAATCTTTCAGGGTTTGAATTAGCAGGTCTAATGAAGATACGCTAATTCAAAGGAAGAGGGACACTCTGGTAGAGGCCAGTAGTCCTGCTTCCACAAGGAGTAAGGACAGTCGAAGGTAAAGTGTGCTCCCTTCAACTTCCTGCAGCGTGGAAAGTGCCAAAAGTTAAAGGTACTTCGACTTCAGCTATTCAATCAATTTGGGCCATAAAATGCTGATCCTACAAACATTTACACACATACTTTACATGTATGAGTAATCCCTTTGTCATCACTGGGATTAAGCATATGCACTCAGGTAAGCATTAGTATAAAATTTTCACAAGATTAGGGCATTTACAAGCAATTGTCAGCAGAAGATGCCCTTTGCCAGTAGGCAAAACCAAATGAAAAGGCTATGGTACTTTTTACAACATAAAAAGCCTTATTAATTACATTTAATAATTGGTTTCTATCTAAGTGAAAGATTTCAAAAACGTTTATTGCCATAAAAATCCTCCTCTATACTGCCAAGTTCACCACACTTATCATTTTCACCTTACAGTCAGTTTCATTAAGAAGGATGGAGCTGTGTCTTCATGTATTCCCTTCTTTAAATAGAAACCAGTTTCTGTTTAAGGAAACAGGGAAAACTAATTCAATTTAACAGAAGCTGCAGCTTCTAAACAAAGATATCCAATTATTTTTCAAGCTATTATACAGAGGCTAAAATGAATCATTGTTCCTGTTGCAAAAAGTTAACACAAAGTACTTAGCTTCTGATTAGAGAAAAATGAACCAAAATATGTGGCAATTTATCCTCATATTTTGGCCATACTGGATGAAATGAGCTTTCTTATAAATTTAGAAGAGTCCCTAATATGGATACAATGTGCTATCATGGGAGAAAACATTACTGAAATGTACATATGAAATAGCTGTTTGCAATAAGTAGTAAAATATATTGTTAGAACATGATACATCAGAGCTGAATCATCATAAAATTGACACTCTCATCTGATTATAATTGTTATAAATTTTGGATATATATAGATCATTGAAACAGTCTTGAGTTTACATACATCATTATTAAAGGGAAATAACTGCTCTAAAATGAAAGCAAGATTGAGAAAAAATAGTGTTAGTTTAAGGAAAGATACTTTAAGTCCAAGATTAAATCAGCTATTCAGAAGGCATTATATTATGGAAAAATTAATTGATACACCGAGTGCAGTATTAGTTTTGTTATCTTGACAGAAAAAATTGGAATTGGTCATATTTACAGAAATAGTTAAAATATTTAAATAAGATAAAGATACATGGGAACAATTAATCCCAGACATTTTATTCATTTTGTATTAAACTAAAGGGCTAAAGTGAGAGATGAGTCTAAGTTAGGCAAAAATTACCATTTTAGGTTTTTTTCTGGGCCCCTCATGTGTGGGGCTTGCCTACACGGTGTAGTAACATGTTCTGCAGGAGTGTGATTTCTAAAGCACACTAACATATTGCACATTAATTGGTCTGTGTAGATCATTCTGGTGAGCACTAAAGGTTCCCTAGTGAGCTTTAACATAGGACTAAAGCACTACATTAAATTGCACCTGGAAACCTTTGGCATTCACCAGCAGGGTCTATGTAGACCAATTAATGTGCAGCATGTTAGCATGCTTTAGAAAAAATATCCCCACAGAGCACATTATTCTACCTTGTAGACAAACCCTACATTATAGCAATTCAGGTTTTGTTAGTCAATTCCTAATTTAAATTAAACCAGCTTTTCCTCCTTTCTGCTAGTTCCTTCTCCTGCTCCTACAGGATGTGTCTACACTGCACCGTTTTTCCTGGAATAATGGCTGTTATTCTAGAAAAACAATACAATAATTGCATTATTTCGAAAGAAAATCGAAATAACGGAGGGCTTTTTCCGACGTTGGTAAACCTCATTCCACGAGGAATAACGCCTCTTCTGAAAAAGCTCCAAATAAGAGGTCCCATAGTCAGCTACAGTAATGGGGAATCCCTTGTAGCCTTTGTTTATTACTGCCATGCTAGCTTAGACTTGGTGCAAAGATACAAGGCCTCTGCATGGATGGTCACTGTGCTTCCACTGGATTCTTTTGGATTATTTACCTAGGGGCATTTCTGCACTAGGAAATTATTTCAAAATAACTAAATTCAAAATAACTCCTGAAATAACTATTTTGAAATAAGCTTATTCCCTGAGGAAAGCAGGAGAACAGATTTTGAAATAACCAGCCTGTTATTTCAAAATAACGGGCTTGGTGGTGTGGATGCTCTGCTTACTATTTTGAAATAAAGGGGGTTATTTTGAAATAACTCCCTAATGTAGATCAGGGCTTAGTTACATGCCTCACTGCCTTTATTGTAAGAAGGAAAGAAAGCTTGTCCCCAATAGGATGAAGAAGAGGATACATGAGTGGAGATACTCAGGTAGATTTTTGGCTTCTGGTACTGCTGTGGGAGGAGACAGGGAGCAATAAGTACACTGATTATCTCTACTATAGTGGGGCAGTTGCCCCACTGTGGCAAAGGAGGGATGTAAACTAGGCCAGAGGGAGCCCGCACAGTCCCTTCCAAGAAAAGGACAGCTCACTGGGGCAGCCCTGATAAAAGTAGCTGCTTAGCAGAGCAAAGGTTGGTTCCTGACCAGTGAAGGGGAAGGACTGGTTCCCTGTAAGACATACCTTGGTGGAACAATGCTGGACAAGCTCAGGGGGGCTGGAGAGAAGGCCTAACTACATGGACTGAGAAGGTGCTAGGGCCATGGGGAAGTGGCCCAAGGAACACTGAGGACTCTTAAGAGGAGTGAAGGAGGGGAGGGCAAGGCTGTTGCCAGAGAATCCCTAGGTAAGGAACCAGAGTAGTGGGTGGGCTTGGATCCCTCCCTTCCCTCTTGCACTGTACCAAGCCCCACTGAAGCATGACTTTTACAGACTGCAGCTTGCCCCTGAGGCCAGGGGCTAGAATATGGGGCTGCAGCTGGCCACAGTGGCAGGTGTATCAATTGAGGAGTGCTGATACTAAATCATTAAAAGTAGCCATCCTGCAACAAAAAAAACTTCAAAAACAGACTTCAAAGAGAAACTGCAGAGCTACAATTCAATTGCAAATTTGACACTATGGCTGTGTCTTCATTGGCACCTGATTTTAAGAGGAATAAGGGATCTTCCGGAAAAGACTTTATTTTCCACAAGAGCCGCGTCTAGACTGGCGCTTTTTTCCGTCAAAGCCCCGAGCCGGAAAAAAGTGGCAGCCATGTTCATGCAAATGCTGCGGGGAAAATTTAAATCCCTGCGGCATTTGCAATTCCAACTTGTCTCATTAGCATCCCTTTTCCGGAAAAGGGTGCCAATGTAGACACAGCCGCCAGTTTAGGATTAAACAAACTCTGTGAATGGCTAGCCAACTGCAAAAGCAGTTTCTCCTCTTTTGGTGGTGTTCACACCTCCTCATCAGCTTCTAGAAGTGGGCCTCATGCTCCCTGACTGAATTGACCTCGTTATCTCTAGCCTTACTCTTGATTGGTACGCCTTTCCTTTCATATGCCTGTATATTTATACCTGCTTCTGGAATTTCCACTACATGAGTCTGACGAAGTGGGATGCTCCAATAAATCTATTAGTCTATAAGGTGCCACAGGACTTCTCATTGTTTATGCAGATTCAGACTAATATGGCTACCCCTCTAATACTAGTATAGGCTAGTTTACAAAACATGTAGTTTCTACATGATCCATATTTTCATGTTTCTTGTAGTTTCTCTTGACCTCAAACTAGTGTTGCAATACCTTTCAATTAAATTTACTCTTACAGTCCTCTTGAAGACACAGCACACCAGCTTCAACATTATGTGTCAGTCCTCATTAGCAGACACACAAATGGAAGTGTTTGAATTCCAGCCATGTCCTCTCATGGGCCACTTCCATTTAGTTCTAATCACAGATACATATTCACAGTTTGTTTGCTTTTTTTGATAGGAGCAAACACTGAATGGGAATGGGATTAAGGTATTGGAGATAACATATGCAACAGATTATTTTTGTTATGGCTGCAATAAAACTAAGATGATTCCCCCATCCCATTGATTGCAGTGGTCCTTGAAGAAAAAGTGCATAGATGTTTTTATTGCTTTTCATACATCTGATATTGTTAAAACATACATATTTTCTAGGATCTTCAACAGCTGCTCCTTCTGAACAAGGAGCCAATATGTTTCTCGCTCAACAAAGTATTCAGGTCTTGTTTGCTCATAGTCAAGGACAGACTTCTGTAGCCAGCTGTTTCACATCATTGAACGCATCATGATTCTAGATAGTGAACTCTATAGCTTAACACTGGAAATAAGGTGTAACATTTTAGTGGGAAGAGTAATTAACCACTGCAACAATTTACCAAAGGCCATGATGGATTCTCCAGCAGTGACAGTTTTTAAATCAAGATTGGGTGTTTTCCTAAAAGATATTCCCTAAGGGTATGTCTACACAGCAAAGTTATTTTGAAATAACAGCCGTTATAAAGTCTATACAGCCAAACCGTTATTTTGAAATTAATTCGAAATAGTGGAGTGCTTATTTTGAATTTGGTAAACCTCATTCTATGAGGAATAATGCCAAATTCGAAATAGCTAAATCGAAATAAGAGCTGTGTAGATGCTTATTTCAAAATAGGGGGCCTCCAGCCCCCCCCAGCATGCCCTGGTGGCCACTCTGGGCCAATCCAGGAAAACTCTTCTGCTCCCCCCCCAGCCCCGGAGCCCTTAAAGGGTTAGAGTCTGTTTGGCCACAGGGCCTGTGCCAGCTCCAGGTCTGCCAGTCCAGAGCCCGCAGGTGCTGCCCCCTGACCCAGTTGCCAGCATGAGCAAGCCAGCCAGTGCCAGCCAGCCCTCCACCGCTCCCCAGGAGCAGGCTGGCAGCTCCCAGGAGCCTGCCAGGGGCTGGAAAAGGGTGCCTTCCTGGTCCAGTGTGGAGATCATGGACCTCATTGAGGTTTGGGGGGAATCCTCCAACGTCCATGATCTCCGCACTAGATGCAGGAACACGGCCATCTATGGATGGATGGCTGACAGCCTGGACACCAAAGGCCACATGTGCACCCCGGAGCAGGCATGCATGAAGATAAAGGAGCTGAGGCAGGCCTATGCCAGGGCCACAGGGGGCAGCTTCCAACGAGGGGCAGACCCAGACCCCTTGCCCTATTTTGACACCCTGGACCGCATCCTGGGGGGCTGGATGGTCCGTGCTCCCCAGGTGGTCATCAACCCTGGGGCAGAGGGCCCTGACCAGGGCACGGAGGAGAAGGAGAAGGATGACAGCCAGGAGTCACAGGTGCCTGGAGGAAGCGTGCCACTCACCTTGAACCCCAAGCTGTCACAGCAGACATGTCACCACTGTCTTCCGAGGCCGGGGAAGCCTCGACATGTGAGTGCCATCACTGTCCCCTTATGTGGGGTGGGTGGGGGAAAGGAACCCAGGGACCGTGCGTGTGGGCCTTGCTGACCACGGATCATGCAGCAACCTGTATATGTACCGTGCCAGCTGACTACCACACAGGGGCCCTGGCCTATTACCCACATGCATGTATGTATGAAGGCACATTACACTCTCCTGACCCCGGGGAGGGACACAGCACAATACCCTTCCTCCAGAAGCCCTCTCTACAGAGGGGCAGGGCACATCTCCCCTCCCTCCCCCACACTATATACAGAACAGAGGCATGGGTGCAGACCCAGGCCAGCTCACACTCCCGGGGATAGCAGGACATGATGGTGCGGAGACCTGACATCCTTGCCTTGCAGAGTGGGGCTGGGATTCACCCACTGTGTCCCCAGGGATAACTGACCACTTCTCTTGTTTCTCCACAGCCGCACCAGCTGCGAGTGCAGGGCACACCACCCCAGCTAGGACAACCTCCCGCACCCGGGCCAGCAGGCTCACCCGGAACCAGGAGGAGTACCATGGGAGGAGGGTATGGAGGTTGAGGAGGGATGTGGAGGGAGAAGCAGGAGGGGGAGAAGGAGTGGGAGGAGGAGTGGTAGCTGGGGAGGCAGCAGCCGCTAGAGCGGTAGGAGGCAGCACGCTCTGCACCAAGGCCTGCAGGTTTTGACAGATGGCACGACCCTCAGCAAGCTGCTCCCGCCAGAGCTGCAGGTCTTCTTAGCACCCAGTTCTGGAGGGTGCAGTGCAGGGCTCGCAGTGCCCCCAGGTGCTGCTGTTGGTACCCCTGCACTGTTTGGGTGGACCTGCGGTGCCCTCGGGTGTGGGAGCATGTCCTGGGTGGGGTGGTGCACCCTGCATGCGCAGCTGGTACAGCTGTGGAGAAACAAGAGAAGTGGTCAGTTCTCCCTGGGGACACAGTGGGTGAAGCCCAACCCCCTTCTGTGAGGCAAGGATGACCGTGTCCTGCACCGTCAGAGCCGATGTGCTTGCACAGAGGCCATGGTCAGAATGTCCGGCTATCCCCGGGAGTGGGAGCTGCCCCGAGACTGCACCCATGCCCCTGTGCTGTGTATAGTGCGGCTGAGGTTGGGGGGAGATGTCCCCTGCCTCTGTGTAGAGGGAGCTTGTGAAGGGAGGGTGTCCTCCTGTGTCCTGCCCCGGGGTCAGGAGCATGTCAGGTCTCTTCACACACGCGTGTGGCTATCAGGCCAAGGCCCCTGTTTGACAGGCAGCTGGAGCCACCTGCCCAGGGTTGGCACGGCACATGCTTGCACATGCACAGGTTGCTGTGTGATCCGTGGTAAGCAATGCCCATGCACGCGGTCCCTGGTCTTCCTTTCCCTCCCCCCATGAAGGGGACAGTGATGGCACTCACATGTTGTGGCCTCCCTGGATGACCCTGGTGACTTAGCTGCTGGGACAGCTCGGGGGTCCTGGCAGCGTGGCATCCTTCGTGGTGGCTCCTGCGGCTCCTCCTCTACGCCCTGGTCAGGGCTCTCTGCTCCCGGATCATTGCCCCCTGGGGTGGCACGGACTGTCCCGCCCCCCATTATGTGGTCCAGGGCATCAAAATGGGGACAGGTGTTTGCCCCTGTAGGGGAGCTGCCCTATGTGGCCCTTGCGTATGCCTGCCAGAGCTCTTTAATTTTCATGCGCAACTGCTCCTGGGTGCACGTGGCCTTTGGTGGCCATGGTGGCAGCTATGCGCCCATACACAGCTGCGTTCCTCCATCTAGTGCGGAGATCATGGACATTGGAGGCCTCCCACCAAACCTCTATGAGGTCCAAGATCTCCATACTACTCCAGGAGGACGCCCACTGACTCCGGCCCCTGGCTGGCTCCTGGAAGCTTGGGGACTGCGGTGGATGGCTGGCTGGCACTGGCTGCCCGGCTCATTCTGTGGGCACTGGGTCAGGGGCAGCGACTACTGGCAGGCCTGGATCTGGCACGTGCAGTGTGGCCAGAGTCTACCCCTTTAAGGGCTCCAGGGCTGAAGGAGAGGAGAGGTGTTTTCCTGGTTTGGCCCAGAGTGGCCACCAGGGGAAACTCGGAAGGGCTGGAGGCCCCCTATTTAGAAATAAGCATCTATACAGCGCTTATTTCGAATTAGCTATTTAGAATTTGGCATTATTCCTCGTGGAATAAGGTTTACCAAATTCGAAATAAGCGCTCTGCTTATTTTGAATTTATTTCAAAATAGCGGTTTGCCTGTGTAGATGCTATTAAAGTTAATTCAAAATAACGGCTGTTATTTCGAAATAACTTTGATGTGTAGACATACCCTGCTATAGCCAGTTGTATTTCTGTTTCAAGCTCTATCAGTAGCTTTAGAATGAGCGATGGGCAGATCATGTAGTAGGACTCTAAATCTTTTCCCGTGTGTCTGAAGTAAAAATGGTCACAGTATTAAGAAACATGGCACTTTGGTTTCAGTCTTCATTGGCCAAATTGTGCTCCACTAGAGTGCACATTAAAGTTCTCACTAACTTGATTATGAGAGTTGCACACATCTCTGAGGTCAGAATCTGACCTTGTAAGAATAATTTTAAACACCTGTGATTCCTCTGAAAAAAAGTATAGGGCACCATTTGTAAAAGTGATTAGTGGCTATGGACATACCCAGTTGGAGCCACGTTCCTTTTCAAGCCTTCTAAAGTGACTCAAACTAAAAGGGACCCAAAATAACTGTTACGTTTTGAAAATATTGAGCTTTTATTTTTGCTTATTCTTGTTTAAAAAAATTATAGTTTTATGAAGCATTGACACAGAACTTTCTAGAAAATTACCAGTCCTCCTACAAACACTCATATTCAAACACAGGGCCAGTACACATGCTGCATAGAATAAGATAGTAAACCTATATTGCAATAAGACTTAACTTAAATCATTGTGTTTTCATAATATTAACATTTTGGAATATATAACTCCCAAGCCAGATGTTAAGCACATAGCAATAAACACAGAAGATTCATGTTAAAAAATTGTAAATTGCCATTACCTCTTTAAATCTGAAATTCTTAATTACAAAATTATATCTACAACTCTACATAAGTTTAAAGTTTTACTTATTGTCACAGTTAACAGCTGTCCTAATTAAAATGACAGCTCTTCCCATATTTGGTTCACATTAAAATTAATAGCGAAAGAACATGATTCAGACATAACAAAAAATAAAATTTATTGAATAATTAATACTGAACATGTAATTGTACATCCATTTTAATTGGATTGCGCTCAAGATCAAAATAGAACAGAAAAATTTTGCTCAGCAATCTGACAAAGAGGCTAAATCACCAAAAGAGACATGCAAGTCTCAGTATGAATTAGAACATATGCTTACCATCTGTTAAAGATCTCCACTGAGAGGTAAGTCATGGGCTTTCTGAACTGGTTCTACATAGTTTTTCATCTCCTCCTGTGACTGCTTCTTTCTGGCAAAGACTGTGGCTGCTAACCTTCTCTTTTCCCGTTAGATGCCCTGGTCACTTATTCTTGTTTTCAGAACCACAGAGTTTTCCCAAAGCCTAGTTTCTTCCCTATCTCCATTTCCCTAGGTGATAACTGTTATCTCCTTCTCCTTCTCTGTGGTCTTAATCAAATCCGGTAAGCCAACTCAATTGTTAACATCAGCAACTCAGTAAAAATAATCTCAGTTGTTTTTAATCAACTGTCTGGAAATTTGCAGATTTCAGATTCTGTGCTCCTGGCATCTAGATTATATGGGATAAAAGTGAAAGAAGCTACTGAGGGAGAACAATTGAGAGAACATTTTATCAGGTTGAGCAATAGCTTTTGGTTTCTTGAATAATTTTTAACCATTTAATGGTCTGGTAGCACTTTATAGACTAACAAAACATGTAGATGGTATCATGAGCTTTCGTGGGCACAGCCCACTTCTTCAGATGACCATCTGAAGAAGTGGGCTGTGCCCACGAAAGCTCATGATACCATCTACATGTTTTGTTAGTCTATAAAGTGCTACCAGACCATTTGTTGTTTTTTTCTATAACAGACTAACTCGGCTACCCCCTGAAGCTTTTAACCAATTGTTATGCCATGATTTAGGATCAGCCACCCTGAAAATGTTTGAGTGTACAGTCTAAATAAACATGCAATAGTTCACATGACAAGTATAGAGGAGAGAATGGAAATCTCACTAGGACGGCATCTCCCATATACCATGATACTTTGGCTCAGTCTGCATGTGTGTGTGGAAGGGTTGAGGGCCAGAGATTCCTTTACTCACATGAGAGTGATCAAATGACCATTACGCAGAACGAGGATTCAGTTCTGCGTTATATTTCTATCTCTGCCATTCCTTGCTTTGTAGCATGATTCAGTCATTTAACCTCCTTGTGCCTCCATTTTGCCATTTAAACCATGAGGAAAATACCATATATTCATATCATAGCAATTATGTGAGGTGTAATTAATTGTTTTTAAAGCATTTTGAGATGATTGGAGTCAAAGTTACTATGGAAGTGCAAAAAAAAATTTTTTTTTCCCTCTTACAGTTCAAGCTGAAACCAGAACTCACAGAGATACCAACATTTATTGAAAAGCAAATTGGGTTAGTTTCTGGAAAATCTGAATTAATTTTATTCAAATTATTCTTTTAGTTATTTTGTCCGGAGAGATTTTACTCACCCAACTAGTGTTTACATAAACAATGTGATCTTTTGCATTTAGATTCTAAAGTTTACAGTTTAGTCATTGGCTCTCCTAGAACTTAGATAAGATGCAGTGAAATAGTATTCTTAGCACAGGCATTTCCTGGGATAGAGTCTTTAAGAATTGAAAACAGTTCCTCCTGGAAAGGCTGCTGCTTTTTCTAGGAGCCATTCAGCTAGGGCGTGACTTATGCACACTCCTTGGAGCTGGAAGCAGCTCTTAGAAATCCTCATGCCCATAGGAAAAAAATATCAGTTATTCCAGTTTTACTTCCAGTGCACTAAGGTTATTTGAATGTTAACTGAAAAACCATATTATAAGCAACATAGTAGCCTCATCAGTAGAAACATCTTTAAGATAAGAACTAGCGAAGTTCTGGGATAGGTCCCACAGAAGTAGATGTATTATGGAAGTATCAGGAAGTTCTATTTCAGAAGAGGGTCAGAGTATGTATATGTCTTCTTAAAATATTAAGAGCTGCAGGTGGGGCCCGTCATTGACTAGGCAAAGTCATTTTGTGTAGATTACACTTACAGGAAAACTCAAGAAATTCAATATGTCATAGAATTTGTTATTAATGTGCTTGCAAAAGGAAAGTAAAAGAACAGTTTTAAATTTGTTGAATTTCAACTTCAAACATTATTCATTGAATAATTACCATACACAGTAAATTTCAGTCAAATTCATAAAGCTTCCATTACTCTTTTCATAACTAATTTGAATTATTTTGGGATTTATAACAGAAAAAAAATTCTTTTCACTTAAATGACAGTTGAATAGTCGACTCAATTTTAATTTTGTTAGCAAATATTTTTATGAACGCTAATCAAAATAGTCATAGCTTTTTCTGATGAAAACCAAAAATAATTATTTAAACCTTTCACCCAGCATATTGCCATATAAAAGTAGTGGATTCAGCTAATTTAAGTGGCAGGGTTGTTTATGCAAAATTTGGTCTCTGTAGGTTATTGCAAAATATGACTTTATTTTGCGCAAACAAATCCACAAACAAACTCTTCAAAATATATAATAGATATTAGACTATGCATTCTATAATAGATGTTTTATCCTAAAAAGTGTCAACATCCTTTGGAACAGCTAAACAAATTTTATTAATAAAGACTGACTTTAAAATAGATTAGATTATTTTTAATTGCATTAAAGAAAATACTTTGTTGAAAACAGAATTTCATATGAATAATTCTAGGAAGAAGACTATACATAGAGAATATTGGATTTGCACCAAGATTTGGAGGGACCAGATCCTTTAAGTGGTCACCCAAAATGATTATACTTTACTTTTTAGCATATGTAGAGGCAAACACTTATGGAAAACTCCCTAGAAAAAAAATTACCTGAGAAAGACAGACAGACAGAATAAAGAACTTAATTATATAATGAATCTAGAATTCTACAGGATTTTTAAAAATTAGGGAAAGGATTCCCTTCTCTATTCAATTCTATAAATACCCATTCTCTTCAACCCATTTAAATCATATAGGATTTTGTCCTTAAAGTGGGGGAAGGGAACCTTTTGCATCTGAGTCCTGCATTCTGGTGTTTGTGAACTAAGCTGGTAGCAGGATCATGCCAAATCTTGTTTGCCTCCTGCGTGGGGTAAAAGCTATGTTTAATTATATATCTGGTGGGAAGAAATGGTTACTTATTCAGGAAAGTGTGAATTTTTATGTTCACTAATATATCCAGGGCAACTCAGATTAGAATGCATAAATCTGATTTACTGGGACTTCATTTTGCAAAGTTAGGACTGCAGTGATATTTTACCTCACTAAACATTAAATAATTTTGGACAGCAAAAAATTCATTTCCAAGACTTTGGTGAAGCTAAGGATTTGTCTCCATGAAAAAAAAAAATCAACCCAGTTGGTTAAAGAAATGTAAATCCTTGTGGGTATGTCTACACTAGCCCCCTAGATCGAACTAGGGTGGCTAATGTAGGCATTCGAACTTGCAAATGAAGCCCGGGATTTAAATATCCATGAGGAATAACAGTTAATCCAAACTAAGGACTTAGTTCGGATTAACTTCTGACTGACGCGTGTAGCCGCGGGCAGTCAGTTCGAACTAAGGGGATTTAAAAATATTTAAATCCCGGGCTTCCTTTGCAAGTTCGAATGCCTACATTAGCCACCCTAGTTCGAACTAGGGGGCTAGTGTAGACATACCCTGTGTGAATACTATGATTTTGATTTAAAGTGGCTTACAAGAATGTATTTTAAACTGATTAAGACCAGATTCAACTAAACCAAAATAGGTCATTTTCAGACAGAAATAGGCAATCAATTAAAACACATTTAAGTTAAACCAATGCAACTTTCTGGTGTAGGCAAGCCTTAACACAGAGTCCTTTAGTCATCAGTGAGTGGAACTTCCATTGATCTCAACAGTCATGAAGGGCTTGAAGGATTAATTTTAAAATACTACCTTCATGAAACAGACATGACCATGGTTATGTAAAAATATTATTGACTTCTAGATCATTAATCTCTTTCTTTCAACCTATTAATGCATCTTTGTTGACATGATTAGCAATGAATAACCAATTTTAAGATAGTAAAATGTTCTATTATTTACTCTCATTAACCATAATAGCACATGAGTTTCTGGCAACCAGTGATTTTCACCTAAAAATGCTCCTTTTGCAAAAAAATATTTGTCGGTTTCATTTTTAAGTGAAAAAACCCACTACCTGTTTTGTAGACTTAGTTTTACCCTGTGCTGTGTAGCTTGTTTTTGACAGATTCTTTGTTAGTAAATGCCATGATAAAAGATAGATTAATCCTTTTATAATTCACCATTTAATTCAACTGGATTTTGTCCTAGTATGAAGAAAGGACCTAAGCTGCATAAAGTCCACACATACCTATCATAGTGCTGACTGTGACATGGACCATTCCCTCATTGTCAGTAAAACAAAACTAAAAGTGAAAAAATTCCATCGAACCACAGTGAACAAAAAGCCAAAAATTAACTGTGTGAACACAAGGGATAGTGCTAAATGTGAAGACTTTGCCAAAGACTTTTCAAAAAAGTGGGAAGAGAATGCACATTTAGAATCAGTTGAAGAAACATGGCAAACTCTTCGTAACACTATTTATGAAGCAGTCCGTGAAGCTTTTGGCAAAACGACAGCATGCAAAAGGCCTACTCCAGAGAGACATCAGGTGCTGCATAAATCAGTACTGGATAGATATTTGCAGTAATATCCAGGTTGCCTCCGATACAGGAAATGCAAGAGCCATGTATGCAGGCCTTAGGAAAGCTTTAGGTCCCAACATTACTAAGATTGCTCCCCTGAAAACTAAGGAGGATATCTGAATTACAGATAAGAGCAAGAAAATGGCCAGATGGATTGAGCATTATTCAGAGCTGTATTCAGAGGAACGAAACATCATGTCAGAAACTGGAGACTTTATTCCCATTATGGAATAAATGCAAGAACTTCATGCCGTGCCAAGCAAGCAGGAACTGATAGATACTATAGACTCACTGTCAAGCGGAAAAGCGCCAGGCACAGTTTGCATTCCTGCTGAGGTACTTAAGCACAACAAAGACTGTCTCATTCCCCCGCTTTATGACCTCCTTCTGAAGTGCTGGATGAAAGGAGAAACACCACAAGATATGAAAGATGCAAATATTGTCACCTTATATAAGAACAAAGGAGACAAGGGAGACTGTAATAACTATCGTGGCATATCTCTCCTTAGCATCGCAGGTAAAGCTTTTGCAAAAGTCATCTTAAGACGCCTCCAACTGTTGGCTAATCGCATATATCCAGAGTCACAGTGTGATTTTCATACAGGAAGATCGACCATTGACATGATCTTCTCCCTTCACCAACTACAAGAGAAGTGCCGTGAGCAAAATATGCCACTTTATATCTCTTTTGTGGACCTCACAAAAGCGTTCAACACTGTTAGTCGACAAGGACTTTACCTTCTACTTGAGAGAATAAGCTGCCCACCAAAACTATTGCAGCTGATCATAGCTTTTCATGAGGGTATGAGAGCTACTATCCAGTTTCATGGATATTCATCAGATAGCTTTCAGGTGAACACAGGAGTAAAGCAGGGCTGTGTTCTTGCCCCAACCCTGTTTGGAATATACTTCTCAGTCCCCCTAGCTGTGCATTCAAGAACTCATATGGTGGCATCTACCTCCATACAAGATCTGACGGATCACTTTTCAATTTAGCTAGACTGCGGGTGAAAAGCAAGATAAAGAAAGTGCTTATCAGAGAACTGCTCTTCGCTGCTGCTGCTGCTATTGTAGCTCATAATGAAACAACTCCAGGATCTTATGGCCCGACTGTCAAGAACCTGTCAACAATTTGCTCTTACTATCAGCATTAAGAAAACTGTGGTCCTTGCACAAGGTAACACGACTCCACCATGTATTATGCTAAACAACTTACCTCTGGAAGTAGTTCTGAAGTTTTGCTACTTAGGTTCAACCATAACTAGCAACTTGTCATTAGATGCAGAAATTAATATTCATATTGGAAAGGTGGCTACTACTTTCAGCAGACTAACACAACATGCATGGGCAAACTCAAAGCTCACAATTAGAACAAAGACACTTATCTACCAAGCATGTGTGCTGAGCGTTCTTCTCTATGGATCAGAAACGTGGACCACTTACGCAAGCCAAGAAAAACAACTTGGCTCTTTCCATCTCTGTTGCTTACGCAAAATTTTGAACATCAAATGGCAAGATAAAGTCCCAAATGAGAAAGTATTAGAAAGAGCTGGAATGTCAAGCATGGGAGCCATTTTGCATAACAGAAGGATACGGTGGCTGGGTCACATGAAGAGAATGTACGATAACCACATACCAAAGAATATTTTGTACGGAGAACTGGCAGAGGGAACAAGACCAAAAGGACACCCTAAACTCCGTTTCAAGGACTACTGCAAAGCTGCTTTGGTAAAGTTTCAGATAGACATTGATAGCTGGGAAAACCTGGCATTGGATAGAAATACCTGGCGTCAACACCTCCGCCAAGGACAAAAGCACTACGACAAGACTTTGGCAGAAAACCAGAACAAGAAAAGAATGAAGAGGAAAGAACGGATAATAACTAACACTACTACAGCATGGAGCTGTACCTACTGCAGCTGAACATGCCTTTCTTGCATTGGTCTATTGAGCCACACAAAACATTCCAAAAAGCGACCAGTTTAATGCTGCATCCCACCGTCTTTTGAGACGTATGGAGGCCATGATGATGAATTCACCATTTTACACAAAAATAGGATTATAACGGGGGAATTTGGAACCGTTCTCTTAAGATACAATTATTTTTACTCCCACTCATCACCCACACTGTAGTAAATGACTCTCTTATGGCTGTGACACTAGCTACACCTCTATCTCCTTTGTTGCTCCTGAACGAATCTCTCAAGTGTTTGTCTCTTCCCTCACTGGTCTTAGACTAGATATAGATGTCAAGCTTCTTTCGGAATAAACTTTTCTGGAAGAGATCTTCCTGAAAAGCTTATTTTGAAATTGAGTGTGTCCACACAGCAGAAGCGCAACGTAAAAGTGATGTGCTATTTTGAAAGATAGCGTCCACACTGATTGTACGCTATCTCACATTTAAGGCCACCTAGGTCAGCATCCCATAGCAAAGAGACGGTTTTGGAGGCTGGACACCAGTTCAGACTGGTAGGACCAGCTGGTCATGGAGCGGTGGGACAACCAACAGTGGCTCCAAAACTTCAGCATGAGAAGGCCACCTTCATGGAGCTGTGTGCCTGGCATGCCCCTTCCCTCCATTGACAGGAAACTCGGATGCGACCTGCCACCCCCCTGGAGAAGCATGTCGCCATCGCCAGCTGGAAGCTCTCCATCCCAGTCAACTACTGGTCTGTGGGCAAGCAGTTCAGCGTGGGGAAGTCCACCGTTGAGGCTTTCCTCATGGAGATAAGGAACTCTCAGGCTACAGTACCTGCAGGGCAGGGGGAAGTCCTGGAAAAGGGGGACCCTCAGAAAAGGGTATGTCTACACTGCAAAGTTAATTCGGAATAACAGCCGTTATTCTGAATTAACTTCCATAGCATCTACACAAGCAAACCGGGGTGCTCAATTCGGGGCGCTCATTCTATGAGGAGTAACGCCAAACTCGAATTAGCTAATTTGGAATAAGCGCTGTGTAGATGCTTATTCTGAATTAGCTGGCCTCCAGCCTTTCCCAGTTGCCCCTGGTGGCCACTCTGGGCCAAACCAGGAAAACTCCGGGACATCCTCCCGCACCCAAGGGCTGAGCAGGACCTGCAGACTCTACGGGTAAAGACAGCAGCACCTGGAGGCCCTGCGATCCATGCACTGCACCATGCAGGAATGGGTGCAGGACGACCAGGAGTTCCGCCGGGAGCTGCTTGCCCAGGGTGGTGCTCTCTGCGACCACCTGAAGACCCTGGTGCAGAGCATGCTGCCCCGTGCCGCTCCAGCGCCTGCTGCCTCCCGAGCAAGCGCTCCTCCTCCCACTCCCCCCTCTCCCTCCTCAACCTCTTCCTCAATCTCCACACCCCCCACCTCAACCTCCACACCCTCCTCCCCATCCCCCCGGGGACACTGAGGCCCCCGCACCTATGGTGCTGGGAGTCAGTTGGCCAGGGGAGACCCACACCCTTGAGCTTCCCCTCCCACTTCTTCCCCTTGCTTCCCCCTTTCAGCTCCCTCCTCCCAGTTTCCCCCATCCCCTCTCCCACACTCTCTCCTCCTCTCTCTCGCCTCCATTCTCCAGTCTCCCCAGAGTTTCAACCCCCCTCCCCAGTTTTGCTAAATAAACAGACTTTATATTGTTGAAAAAACGTGTCCTTTATTGTTTACAGCAGGAAGGGGGGCTAGAGAGGGGTAAGTGGAAGGATGTGAGGGTGGAATAAGGCCCCAGTGGGGCACGCCAGGGAGACTTCAGTCCTGCTCCGTGTGGAAGCTCTCCCGCAGGGCCTCCCGCATATCGGTAGCCCCCCCAATGGGCCTCCTGGATGGCAGCCATGCGGGGCTGTGCGTACAGGCCAGCCAGGTGGCAGGAAAGCCTCCCCCTTCTGCTCACACAAATTGTGCAGCGCGCAACATACTGCCACCACATGCAGAATATTCCTCTCGGAGAGGTCGAGGCGGGTGAGAAGGCATCTAGATCTGGCCTTCAGACGGCCGAAGGCCCCCTCCACGATGATGCGGGCCCTGCTGAGCCTGGAATTAAAGGCCTGTCGGGAGGGGTTCAGGTGTCCCGTGTAGGGCTTCATTAGCCAGGGTTGCAACGGGTAGGCTGCATCCCCCACAAGGCACATGGGCATGTTGACATCCCCGACCCTGTTGTGGCGGTCGGGGAAAAAGGTCCCAGCATGCAGCCTTTGGCACACGGAGGAGTTACGGTAGATCCGCGTGTCGTGTGCTTTGCTGGACCAGCCCACGTTGATGTCCAGGAACCGGACACAGTGATCAGATACGGCCTGCAGGATGACCGAGAAGTACCCTTTCCGGTTAATGTAGTGGGAAGCCTGGTGTTCCGGGGCACGGATGGGGATGTGCGTCCCGTCGATTGCCCCCCCCCACCCCGCAGTTGGGGAAGCCCAGGGTGCCAAACCCCTTGATCACCGCGTCCAAGTCCGTCCAAGTCCATGAGGCGGACGACTCTGCAGAGCAGCACTCTGTTGATGGCCTTGACCACCTTCAGAGAGACACACAAAACCAACGGTGGATCTCCCCACACCGAACTGGTTCCCCACGGATCGGAAGCTATCCGGCGTGGAGAGCTTCCAGAGGGCGATGGCCACATGCTTGTGGAGGGGAATGACGGGCCTCATGTGCGTGTCCTGTCACTGCAGAACAGGGGCGAGCCACTCACAGAGCTCGAGGAAGGTGTCCTTCTTCATCCTGAAGTTCTGGGTCCACTGTTGTCTCCCCAGCACTCCAGGACGATGTGGTCCCACCAGTCACTGCTGGTGTCCAGACGCCAGATGTGGCGGGGCACGCTGGCATCCAGGAGATGATGCTGCTGCTCCTCGCCCTCCTGCGGGGTCTGGAAGAGGGCCCGGGGGTCAGGCTGCAGCAGCTGCTGCCAGGCAGTCTACTGCAATTGCTGCCAGGCTCGCAGCAAGTCTTCCAAACTGGACACCAGAGTGCCCAGGGGCGGCTCTGGCTCCATGGTGCCGAGTGCTGTGGTGTCCCGAGTCAAGGCAACCAAAGCAAGCAGAGATGAAAATGCTTTGCTGTCCCTCAGCGAGGTAGGCAAGCAAGCAGGGAAACCTGAGAAATGGCTGTCCAGGAGGGTCCCTTTAAGCACGAGCCTCAGATAGCCTCAGGCAGCAGCCACACAAAGCAACTACTGACCTGATGCCCTGCTGGTAACCAGCAGTAGCTGGCCTTAAATGTGATTCAGCGTCCAATCAGTGTGGACGCAGTAGTTCGAATTAGTGAAATGCTAATTTGAACTGCATTTTGTATGTAGATGCGTTAATTCGAATTAGCTTAATTCGAATTAACTATTTCGAATTAAGAGAACGCAAATTAACGCTATAGTGTAGACATACCCTGTGTGTGTGTGTGGGGGGGGAAGGTACTGGAAAGGAGGACCCTAGGGAAAGGGGGGAGGGGCTGGGCTGGGAAAGCCCCATCCCCAGGAGGTTCTGCAGTCCCTCCCTCACACAGCCCTGCAGGGGGGAGACTGCCTCATAGGGAATGGCTTCTGGGGTGTTGGGGAGGGAAAGGAAGGAGAGGACTCAGCGACCTCCCAAGGGCTCAGGCACCCCTTCGATTCTCTGTTGTGTGTGTTTCTTTGTCTCCTTCTGCAGGTGGTGAGGGCCATCAACTATGTTCTGCTGCACAGGGTCATCCGCCTTGGAAACCTGGACCCCATTGTCACCGGATTTGCTGCCCTGGGGTTCCCCAACTGTGGGGGAGCCATAGATGGAACCTATATCCCCATCCGAGAACCAGAACATTGAGCCATGCAGTACATTAACCTCAAGGGCTATTTCTCAATGGTGCTGCAGACCCTGGTGTACCACTGCAGACAGTTCACGGATATTTTCTTTGGGTGGTTGGGGGGGGGCACATGACTCCAGCATTTTCAGAAATTGCAGCCTTCTTCTACAGAGAAGCTGGAGGCTGGCACATTCTTTCCTCACCATGACTTTTGGGTTGGGGATGTGCAGAAACCACTGTGCATCTTGGGGGACGTGGCCTACCCCTTCATACCATGGCTCATGAAGCCATGCACCGGCCACCTGGACCCCAGCAGGGACCAATTCAATGCCCACCTGCACAGGGCCCACATGCAGGTGGAATGTGCCTTCAGGCGCTTGAAGGCATAGTTCAAGTGCCTCCTGACTCACCTCGATGAGGGAGAGCACAATATTCCCGAGGTGGTCTCTGCATGTTGTGTTCTCCAACACAAATCAACATTGTGGAGAGCAAGGGGAAGGCCTTCCTACCAGGGTAGGGGGTCAAAGGCTGGCCAGGAGGGAATGTTGAGATGCCACTGTGCATCATGGAAGATGTGGCCTACCCCCTAATGCCATGGCTAACAAAGCCGTACACTGGCCTCCTGGACCCAAGCAGGGACTGGTTCAGTTGCTGCCTCGGCAGGCCCCACATCCAAGCTGAATGTGCCTTCAGGTGCCTCCTAACCCACCTGGATGTGGGGAAGCACAACATCCCCCAGGTGATCTCCATGTGTTGTGTTCTCCACAACATCATGGAGTGAAGGGAGAGACCTTCCTTCTGGGGTGGGGGGCAGAGGCCGGCAGGGAGGAATGGGCCTTCAAGCAGCCACGCACAGCTGCCATCCACCAGGCCCATCAGGTGGAGGTGCACTTCCAGGAGGCTCTGAGGGAGAGTTTCTCTCTAGGACCCCAGTAACTCTCTCTCTAGGGCCACCCTATTAGGGGCCTGTGCCTTGCCCACAACAACCCCTCCCTTCCTCCTTCCCTGTAAACTCAAAAACAATGGTTTTGTTTTCGAAGCATAAATTAGTATTTTGTTTCTCAATAAAAGTAACTGAGGAGGAAGGGGGCTCACAGCCTGGATAAGAGGAGGTAAGAGGAGAGCTCATGTCCCAGAGGACACCCACGTGCTCCCTCATGAGGTCCTCCTGGACCCTCCGGTGCTTGCGGCTTCCCTGGAGTCAGGCAGCTGCCTTGACTGGTGGTGATTGCTCCTCAGTCATGGCTGGTCTGTGTGTGGAGAATAAAGAGGGAGAGGTGGTCAATCATCCATGCAGACTCTGTCCTTCAGCCCTTTTCCTCCTCTGAGAGCTGCGAGCTACTGTCCTCAGACCAGAGGACAGTTATGTCCTGGGAGCAAGGCCATGTGTGGCTTGAACAGCGGGCCTGGCCTCACAGGGGACCAGAGGTTCCCAGGGGACCATGCATTCCACGGAGAAGCAGGCAAGGGAAGCATCCAGCCACTGGGATCTCATGCGTGGGAAAGGGGCCTGGAGCAGCCTGGCCTTCCATGGGGACCGCACACACACCTGCGCCTGGCAGTGCTGTCCCCAGCAGCGGGTGGTGCCTCGAGCATGCAGGCACTAGAGTCTCTGTGCGGTTGTGCACGTGCCCTTGTCCCCAACCGCTTTCCAGTGGTGGGACGGAAACTCCCTCCCCGCCCCCCGGGGTCACACGTTTGTGTGGCCTCCCCAGAGCCTATGAGCAAGAGCTCAGGGGTTCTCCGGGGCTGCCTTGTAGGACTGTGTGGCACAGACTGGTGCTGCAAGTGCTTCCACATGCATGGACTGCAGTGCAAGGGCCAGGCCGAGAAGCGATCACACCACAGCCCCTCAGTGCACGCCTCCCCCACCCTGTGTGTGTGAAAAACTAAGAGCACTCACCTGCTGATCCCTCCCCAGCCTTGAAGGATGCCTAGGAGACATCTAGGCCCTGGGGTACTGACTCCAGGGTGAGGGTAATGGTGCCGACCATCTCCTCCTCTTCCTGCTCCTCCTCCTCCTCCTCCTTCTCCTCCTGTCCTGGGAGCCCTGGGTGGGTGACAATGGGCATCTCCAGCCCCGAGTCCATGACTAGGGGTGGGGAAGGAGTTGCACCACCCCCCAGGATGCGGTGGAGCTTGTCCTGCCCCAGAGTGAGAGCTGTGCTCCCTGACCCCGGCAAGCCCTGCCACAGCTCCTTCACTTTGCTTCTGACCTCCTCAAAGTACTGGGGTGGTGGCCTCTTGCGGACAGGGTCTTGACCACCCAGCTGTAGAGGTCAGAGTTGTGCCATCGGAAGCGGAGATCCTTCAGGGTCTCCTCCTCACCCTGTACCTCCAGGAGAGCCAGGATCTCCATCCCAGACCACAATGGCGCATGCCTTTTGGTGCACCTGGCAAGGTCCTGGGAGCCCTGGGCATGCTCCCTGTGTGGGCCAGTGGGCTCTCGGGGAGGTTGAGCCTGGGCCATGGCTCAGGAGCAGTGCCGCAGTGGCAGCCACATTGTGAGGTAAACTTCCAGGGCCGGCTTCCTGCCACAAGGCTTGTCCTGCCAGCTCTTAAAGCCGCAGGCACCTGGGAGACAGGAACTATAGAGTTGTGATGAGTTGGCCATCAGAGCACCTGTGCTATTTTCTGGAGGCCTCTTTTTTTCAACAAAACTCCCTCTTCCGTGTCCACACATGACTGTTTCCGAAAAAGTTTTTTCCTTCTTCCTCGTATAAAGAGGTTTACCACCATTGGAAAAACGCCTCCATTCTTTCAACTTTTTGTCAAAATAATGCAATAGTGGTGTGGACGCAAGTATTGTTTTTCTGGAATAACACTCATTATTCCAGAAAAATTGTAGACATACCCTTAGAGTGAAATCTCTCACTTCAGCAATTCTTAGAATAAGACACACCTGTACAACTACTTATCACCTATATTCCTCCTTTTGGAAACTTGCAGAAGATGATAATGTTAAAAAGGCATTGGACACTATGTTTTTAACTGTTAGAATAAAGCACTGGAGAAAAAATCCCATGCAAATAGGATAGATTTTTCCTTTAAGTTACAGAAACAAAAGCACCCTACCATTCTACTAGTCAGCACAGATCCTCTTGTGTGTCTGTCTGATTTTCTGATCTATCCTGTTACTGGTTTGGGCATTCCCAACAGTGTAGCCTACAGCTTCCGCAGGCTCCTGGGCAAGGTGTGTGTGTGGGGGGGAGGAGGGGCTCTGCCCCCTCAGCAGCATTGGGACTGAGGGCAGAAGGGGCTGGGCTGAGGGCAGCCAGCCCTCAGCGCAGGAAGAGCACAGTCCTCTTTAGCCCTTAGCACTGCTCAGAACATGCAGCGTAGTGCTCCGGTAGTAATATAAAGGGCCTGGGTCTCTGGCCACCATACTGCTACTGTGGCAGTGCCAGCGGCTGAAGCACTGAGCCCCAAGGCAGCTATCCCTTTCAGCTCAACCCATCAGTTGTCCTGGTTCCCGTGAGCTACGGCCGTTAAGACTACTTTCTTTGGCATTATCAAAGTAAGTTGTCATGGGATAAGAGGGAAGGTCCTCTCATGAATTGATAACTGGTTAAAAGACAGGAAACAAAGGGTAGGAATAAATGGTAAGTTTTCCGAATGGAAGGAGGTAATAAGTGGTGTCCCTCTAGGGCCTGTACTGGGACTAGTCCTATTCAACCTATTCATAAATGATCTGGAGAATGCGGTAAATAGTGAGTTAGCAAAATTTGCACATGATACTAAACTCCTCAAAAAAGTTAAGACTAAAGCAGACTGTGAAGAGATTAAAAAAGATCTCACCAAACTGAGTGATTGGACAACAAAATGGCAAATGAAATTTAATGTTGAAAAATGTAAAGTAGTGCACATTGGAAAAAATAATCCCAACTATACATACAATATAATGGGGACTAATTTAGCTACAAGTACTCAAGAGAAAGCAAGAGATCTTCAAGTCATTGTGGATAGTTAGAATCATAGAGCTGGAAGAGACCTCAGGAGGTCATCAGGTCCAGCCCCCTGCCCAAGGCAGGACCAATCCCAACTAAATCAACCCAGCCAGGGCTTTGTCAAGCCAAGATTTAAACACCTCTAGGGATGGAGATTCCACCACCTCCCTAGGTAACCCATTCCAGTGCTTCACCACCCTCCTAGTGAATTAGTTTTTCCTAATATCCAACCTACACCTCCCCCACTGTAACTTGAGACCATTGCTCCTTGTTCTACCATCCGTCACTACTGTGAACAGCCTCTCTCCATCCTCTTTGGAAATTCCCTTCAGGAAATTGAAGGCTACTATCAAATCCCCCCTCACTCTTTGCTTCTGCAGACTAAACAAACCCAAATCCCTCAATCTCTCCTCATAGGTCATGCGCTCCAGCCCCCTAATCATTTTGGTCTCCCTCCGCTGGACCCTCTCCAATCCTTTCTATAGTGGGGGGCCCAGAACTGGACACAATACTCCAGATGTGGCCTCACCAGAGCTGAATAAAGGAGAATAATCACTTCTCTGGATCTGCTGGCAATGCTCCTCCTAATGCAACCTAATATGCCATTAGCCTTCTTGGCTACAAGGGCACACTGTTGACTCATATCCAGCTTCTCATCCACTGTAATCCCCAGGTCCTTTTCTGCTGAACTGCTGCTTAGCCATTCAGTCCCCAGCCTGTAGCAATGCTTGGGATTCTTCCATCCCAAGTGCAGGACTCTACACTTGTCCTTGTTGAACCTCATCAGATTTCTTTTGGCCCAATCCTCTAATCTGTCCAGGTCACTCTAGACCCTATCACTGCCCTCCAGCGTATCTACCTCTCCCCCTAGCTTAGTGTCATCTGCAAACTTGCTGAGGCTGCAATCCATCCTCTCATCCAGGTCATTAATAAAGATGTTGAACAAAACTGGTCCAAGTACTGATCCCTAGGGCACTCCACTAGAAACTGACCGCCAACCTGACATTGAGCCATTGATCACTACCCATTGGGCCTGACAGTCTAGCCAGCTTTCTAGCCATCTTACAGTCCATTTATCCAATCCATATTCCCTTATTTGCTGGCAAGAATATTGTGGGAGACCATATCAAAAGCCTTGCTAAAGTCATGGTATCCGCTGACTTTCCCATATCCACAGAGCCAGTTACCTCATCATAGAAGCTAATCAGATTGGTCAGGCATGACTTGCCCTTCATGAATCCATGTTGACTATTCCTGATCACTTTCCCCTCTTCCAAGTTCTTCAAAATGGATTCCTTGAGGATCCTCTCCATGATTTTTCCAAGGACTGAGGTAAGGCTGACTGGTCTGTAGTTCCCTGGACTGTCCTCTTTCCCTTTTTTAAAGATGAGCACTACATTTGCCTTTTTCCAATCATCTGGGATCTCTCTCAATCTCCACGAGTTATCAAAGATAATAGCCAAAGGCTCTGCAATGACATTTGCCAACTCCCTCAGTACTCTCGGATGCAATAAATCAGGGCCCATGGATTTATGTATGTTTAGCTTTTCTAAATAGTTCCTATCTTGTTCTTTCCCCACCAAGGGCTGTCCGCCTCCTTCCCAAACTGCATTGCCTAGTGCATTTGTCTGGGAGCTGACCTTGTCCGTGAAGACAGAGGCAAAGAAAGCATTGAGTACTTCAGATTTTCCCACATTACCTCTCTCATCCAATAAGGGCCTCACACCCTCTCTGATCACCCTCTTATTGTTAACATGCTTGTAGAAACCTCTCTTGTTATCCTTCACATCTCTTGCTAGCTGAAATTCCAACTGCGCTTTCGCTTTTCTGATAACTCCCCGGCATTCTCGAGCAATATATTTATACTCCTCCCTAGTCATCCGTCCAAGTTTCCACTTCTTGAAAGCTTCCTTTTTCTGTTTAAGCTCACCAAGGATGTCCCCGGTAATCCAATCTGCTCACCTACTATATTTGCTTTTCTTGCTGAGAATCGGGATGGTTTCCTCCTGTGCCTTTAATAAGGCTTCTTTAAAATACTGCCAGTTCTCCTGGACTCCTTTCCCCTTCATGTAAGCATCCCAGGGAATCCTGCTCATCAGTTCTCTGAGGGAGTCAAAATCTGCTCTTCTGAAGTCCAGGGTGTGTATTTTGCTACTCTCCTTTCTTCCTTTGGTCAGGATCCTGAAATCTACCATCTCATGATCACTGCTTCCCAGGTTGTCACCCACCTCTATTTCCCCTACTAGTTCTTCCCTGTTTGTGAGCAGCAGGTCAAACTGTGCATGGCCCCTGGTTGGTTCCTTCAGCACTTGTACCAAGAAGTTATCCCCAACATTCTCCAAAAACTTCCTGGATTGTCTGTGTACTGCTGAAAACATCCACTCAATGTGCAGTGGCAGGCAAAAAAGCAAACAGACTGTTAGGAAGCTTCATACCCGTCAGCTTTTCCCCCAGACCTTAGTTCAAAAATTGCTCTATGATCTTTTTAATGTTAAGTGACAGCAATCTGGTTCCATGTTGGTTTAGGTGGAGCCCATCCTTCCTATACAGGCTCTCCATATCCCAAAAGTTTCCCCAGTTCCTAATAAATCTAAACCCCTCCTCTCTACACCATTGTCTCATCCACACATTGAAACCCTGCAGTTCTGCCTGCCTACCTGGCCCTGCACATGGAACTGGAAACACTGGCTGTCTGACCAGAGGTGGGATAGTTCTACAGTCTACCAGAAAGCCTCATCTGTGTAACTCTCTGCCTCCCTTAGCTAATCCAATTCACCCAACCTGTCCTCCAAAGTCCGTACACAGTCTCTGAGGGCCAAGATCTCCTTGCACCAAATGAACACCTACGACACTTGTCCATGAACAAGGGTACAATGAACTGGATAACCACTCTGCTGCTGGGCTTCTGCCTGCATTCTCTCCTATAGATAATTAGATTCTTGATAGAGTTTTTATTTAAATAAGGTAGCTTGGAATTAGTTCAGTTTAAAAGAAGTTTTAAATTATGCTAAGTGTATCTATTCCCCTTCATACTCAGGGTATGTCTCCCACTACAGTGTTATATTGAAATATCTTATTTCAAAAAAGTTAATTTGAAATAACTAATTTCAAAATAACACGTCTACACATATAATGCATTTCAAAATAACATTTTGCTATTTTGAAATAGCGTGTCTACACTGATTGGACGCCGAATTGCATTTAAGGCCACCTGGAACCAGTTCAGGCAGGGCATCAGGTCAGTAGTTAGCCTCAGGCAGCAGCCACATGAAGTATCTGAGGCTTGTGCTTAAAGGGACCCCCCCCGGACAGCCAGTTATCAGCTTTTCCTGAGGGACAGCAAAGAATTTTTTTTCTCCGATTGCTTCGGTTGCCCCTGACTCAGGACACCACAGCACTCAGCACCATGGAGCCAGAGCTGCCTCTAGGCACTCTGGTGCTCATTTTGGATGCCTTGCTGCAAACATGGCAGCAATTGCTGGAGACTGCCTGGCAGCTTCTGAGGCAGCCCAACCCCCTGGTCCTCTTCCAGACCCCCCTATGGGCAATGGAGGAGCAGC
The DNA here is from genome assembly GCA_019425775.1 of Rafetus swinhoei. Lineage (NCBI taxonomy): Eukaryota > Metazoa > Chordata > Testudines > Trionychidae > Rafetus > Rafetus swinhoei. The sequence goes on from CM033424.1 coordinate 124,740,700, forward strand.
GGCCAGACGCCAGCGTGCCCCCGCCGCATCTGGCATCTGGACACCAGCAGCGACTGGTGGGACCACATCATCCTGAAGCGCTGGGGAGACCAACAGTGGACCCAGAACTTCAGGATGAAGAAGGACACCTTCCTCGAGCTCTGCGAGTGGCTCGCCCCTGCTCTGCAGTGACAGGACATGCACATGAGACCCACCATTCCCCTCCACAAGCGTGTGGCCATCGCCCTCTGGAAGCTCTTCATGCCGGATAGCTACCGATCCATGGCGAACCAGTTCGGTGTGGGGAGATCCACCGTTGGAGCAGTGCTCATGCAGGTATGCCAGTCTCCGGCCACTGTGGTGGGGGGGCGGAGTGTGAGGAGGGGACGGGCTGCCCTAGGGAAAAGAGAGGGAAGGGGGTGCAAGTCCCCTCCATGGCAGGGTTTGTTCTGTCCCAGCCGCACTACAGACTGCCCGCAGTGGCCAGGATTTCAGGGGGGGTTGCTCCTGGGGAGGGGACAAGAGGCAGTGGTGGGGAAGGAGCACTCTCAGCCACCCTGCCACCCCAGTGACTCTCGGTGGTTTTGTGTGTCCCTCTGCAGGTGATCAAGGCCATCAACAGAGTGCTGCTCTGCAGAGTCATCCGCCTCACTGATGTGGACACGGTCATCGAGGGGTTTGGCGCCCTGGGCTTCCCAAACTGTGGGGGGGCCGGGAAAATTGATGGGACGCACATCCCCATCTGTGCCCCGGAACACCAGGCCTCCCTCTACATTAACTGGAAGGGGTACTTCTCGGTCATCCTGCAGGCCGTGTCTGACCACCGAGGCCGCTTCCTGTATATCAACGTGGGCTGGTCCGGCAAAGCACACGAAGCACGGGTGTACCGCAACCCCTCCACATGCCAGAGGCTCCATGCCGGGACCTTCTTCCCTGACCACCACATCAGGGTTGAGGACGTGGATATGCCTGTGTGTCTGGTGGGGGATGAGGCCTACCCGCTACAACCCTGGCTCATGAAGCCCTCAGCGTCCCCGGGAGGGAGCGGGTTTGGAGGAGGGGGAACGGGGGGAAGAAGAGTGGGGGCGGAGCAGGAATGGGAGGAGGAGCAATAGCTGGAGTGGCAGCAGGGGCTGGAGTGGCAGCAGGCAGCAATCTCTGCACCATGGTCTGCAGGTGGTCGCAGATGGCACGGCCCTGGTCACTCAGCTCCCGCAAGCTCTCCCACCTCAGCTGGAGGTCTTCCTGCACCCAGTGCTCCTGGCTGTGGACCTGCCTTTGCAGTAACCCCAGGTGCTACCGCTGGTATCCCTCCTGGTTCTGGGTGCACCTGCTAGCCCAGGTGTGGGAGGATGCCCTTGGTGGGGTGGTGCGCCCTGCACTCGCAGCTGGTGCAGCTGTGGAGAAACCAGAGAGGTGGTCAGTTATGCTTGGGGCACAGAGGGTGAATCCCAGCCCCCCTCTGCAAGGTGAAGACAGCAGGTCTCCGCACCATCATGTCCTGCTATCCCCAGGAGTGTGATCTGGCCCGGGACTGTACCCATGTCCCTGTGCTGTATATAGTGTGGGTGTGGATCCGTAGATGGCCGCGTTCCTGCATCTAGCGCAGAGATCATGGACGTTGGAGGATTCCCCCCAAACCTCAAGGAGGTCCATGACCTCCGCACTGGACCAGGAAGGTACCCACCTTTTCTGGCCCCTGACAGGCTCCTGGGAGCTGCCAGCCTGCTCCTGGAGAGCGGTGGAGGGCTGGCTGGCACTGGCTGGCTTGCTCATGCTGACAACTGGGTCAGGGGTAGCACCTGCAGGCTCTGGGTTGGAAGACCTGGAGCTGGCACAGGCCCTGTGGCCAAACAGACTCTACCCCTTTAAGGGCTCCGAGACTGGGGGGGAGGGGGAGCAGAAGAGTTTTCCTGGTTTGGCCCAGAGTGGCCACCAGGGCACCCTGGGAAGGGCTGGAGGCCCCCTATTTTGAAATAAGTGTCTACATTGCGCTTATTTCAATTTAGCTATTTCGAATTTGGCATTATTTCTCGTTGAATGAGGTTTACCAAATTTGAAATAAGCGCTTCGCTTATTTATTTCGAATTTATTTCGAAATAGCGATTTGGCTGTGTAGACGCTGTTAAAGTTAATTCGAAATAACGGCTGTTATTTCGAATTAACTTTGATGTGTAGACATACCCTCACTCTCTAAACTCCCTCATGGAACTCCCTGTTAGCTGCTTCTGTTCCCTAAGCTCCCTGGTCACTTACTAGCAGGCTTTATATAGCTCTGGCCTTCCTGGTAGCCCCACCCCTTGGTTAGGTCTTGACCGATGAACAAAGGGTCATGTTTCAAAACTTCGTTAAGAAGCCCACAGCTTCCAACTGCCTACCTCAGCACATGGACCTTCAAACAAACAGCTCAGCACATATCCTTACAGATATTTTCCTAACTTGTTGAAAAGGAGAAAGCAGAACAGAGGTTTTAAATATCATAAAGTCATTAGTACTGAGAGACTCTTACAAAGACTTACTCCCTTACCACAAGGGAAATGGCCTTAAATGCAGATAAATCTTGGGTGACCTGGGTGATCTAAAGAGAAAGAAAGGACAATAGAGGCTGATATGAAAGATAACAATGGGTGAACCTCAAAATTCAGACTTTCAATCCATTGTGAATGGCCACAAAAAATCATCACTGTTGCTAAAGTATTGTCAACTCCAAATTTTCTCAAGCACCAAAAAGTCAGGAGCTACAAAGAAAAAGCCATGTATTTTTAATGCCAATAAAAACTAAGATTCTCACCCAATCACATCACCAGAAGGTGGGGCTTTTAATTGAAAAAAAAAAAACCCTAATTATGAGACTCCTAATAAAAATCTTGGGAGCAGTATTATCTGTGCTTTCCAAACCTTACTAGAAAACTGAGCTGAAATGTTTCATAAAGATATTGCAGGGACTTTCTCTTTCAAGCCAGGTCAAACATATCCCAAGAGTCTTCTACAGTATTTCATGTATTTTATTCCCGAGCTTAACCAAAGTAAAAAGCACCAAGGCAAATGCAAAGGCAACATGATGGGGAACATTATCGTAATGGTTTCAGACCTAAATGGTTCATTTTGAATTTTGAATAAAAAGTTTCAAATCAGATGTCATTTTGTCTGAACTAGTTCATCCATCTCCATGAAAATCAGTTACAATGAACTACAAGCATGTACATGAGGGTCAGGAGGACAGAAAGGATGCTGGAAAGGAAGAATATTTTCATGTTCAAATATAAAAGTACACATTATGCTCTAACATCTACCTTATGATTCCTTATTGATTTTGATAGATTTGCATAGAACATATTTCTGCCCTGACTTACCTCAGTCACAAAAACATTTTCTACTAGAAACTGGATCTCTGATTATTTTTTCAAAGCACTTCTTATGTATAATATTGTATATTAAAATTTCATTTTTCTAGTGCTATTAAAAAATACAAAGCCAGAAGAGTTACTTTGCAAGTCCATAGCCCTTGCTCTGCAAATACACAGTTAGCTACATTTAACTATAGCAGCCATTTTCAGCATCTCAATTAAAAATTGATCAGACCAGGTATTGAAAATGACTCCCAGAGCTAGCCCTGGTCTACACTAGGGTTTTTTTTTTCCCCAAAATAAGTCCCCTTGTTTTGAAATAAGTCAAGCATCCACACTACCAACCCTGTTATTAAAAAAAAACAAAAAAACAAAAAAACAAAAAACACTCCAGGTTTCCATGAGGAATTACTCTTATTTCAAAATTGGTATTGAAAATTGTCTACACTCACACTATGTCTACACTATGCTCTATTTTCGAAAGAGGATATGCAAATTCCACGGGGACACTGACAGTTGTGAACACAGAAGGCAGCCAACCCACCCCGACCCCACCTCCCATCTGCAGGCTCCTGGCCTGGCTGGCTCCTCCCCATGCCTGCTTGTCCCCAGGCCATGGGTGTTGCAAAAATTCCCCTGGGACATCTGTGCCCCTGTTGGAAAGTGATGGCCCAGCTCAAAACGCATCACCATCACCTGAACCGAGACCTTCAGTGTCAGCTCAGAGATGAAGACTAGGCTTCAAACACAGCATCTGCTGGGATGACTGCCCTTGTAACTTTTCTTCACAACTGGGCCAGCTACTACTGTGCTGTGTCCACTACATCCCACATCATCTTGCCAGCTCTGTGTGATCCACTGGAGGAAGCAAACACAGAAAGACCTCCTGTGGGACCAGATGGCCTGCCTCCAGGCCCTCCTCCAGGGGTTCAACAAGGAGAAGGCCACTGACCAGGAAGAATACTGGCTTGACTGGGAACAGCATATAGCCATTGGGACCAGCTGTCACACCAGAATGAGGCCATGTGCTCTTCTATGAACTCGGTCCTGGAGGGCATGGCCGTGTACATGGAGAGGGCCACCAGCCACCTCCATGTTGCACTGACTCATGTCCAGGTGGCTGAGAAGACTCCTGAACCTCCTCTTCAGGCAGCTGAAGGCACACTCCACTACCATGCAGCACCTGCTGAGCCTTGCATTCAAGTGCTCCTTGGTGGGGTCCAGGCTGTCCACGTAGGGCTTCATAAGCCAGGGGAGGAAAGGGTAGGCTATATCACACAGGATGCACATGGTCATGTCCACGTCCCTGACCCTGATGGTACAGTCAGGAAAAAAGTACCAGCGTGCATCTTCTGTAACAGGCTTGAGGTCTGGAAGATATGGGCGTCATGCACCTTCCCCAACCAGCCGACCTTAATGTCCATGAATTGTTCTTTGTGGTCCACCAGGGCCTGAAGCACCATAGAGAATTATCCTTTCCTGTTTATATAGTCTGAGGCATGGTGGCTGGGGTCCAGGATGGGGATGTAAGTGTTGTCTGTGTCTCCCCGCCACAGTTGAGGAAGTCCATGGCAGCAAAGCCATCCATAATGGAGTCAACATTGCCCAGAGTGATGACCCTCCGCAGCAAGATGTTGTTGATGGCCTTGACTACCTGCAGGAGCATGGCCCCAACCATGGATTTCCCCATGCAGAACTGGTTCCTGATGGAGCAGTAGCTGTGTAGCGTTGTGACTGGCCACAGAGCGATGGCGATGCTCTTCTGCATGGGGATGGTGGGTCTCATTTGGGTGCCCTGTCACCTGAGGGCAGGGGCGAGCCACTTGCAGAGCTTGGAGGTGGTGGCCCTCTGCATGCGAATGTTCTGGAGCCACTGCTGGTCATCCCATCACTGCATGACAATGAGGTTCCACAAGTCTCTCTGCCAGAAGCAGCGTTTTGCGGTGTCCCGGGCATTGAGGATCGTTTGCTGCAGCAGGAGCACCAGGACCTGGGTGAAGGGGTCCTCCAGTGGGGGATGGTCATCGTCCTGCTGGAGCAGTACATGGGCAATTTGGATGAACTGTGCCATGAGGCACAGCAAGAGATCCATGAGTTTGACACTGCTTTGCAGCAGTTCGGGCAATATGATGCGAGAGCTATGGCATCTGCAAGGGCAACCAGAGCACATGGTGTGAGTTTGGGGTCCTGCAAGGGTGTAGGCAGTGGAGGAGTGGCATGTGCGACGTGGCTGTAGAGAGGAGCCCCTTTAAGCATGTGTCTTAGCTAGCCATAGCAAGCAACCACAAGAAGTGTCTGCCCTCCTAGTAACCTCCTCAAAGTTCTTCCAGGGGCTTTAAATGTGACACAGGCGCCAATCAATGTGGACTCGCTATTCTGAAATAATTCTGAGCTAGTACAATGCTGCCGTGTAGTGTGGATGCGCTATTACAAAATAGTTATTTTGGGAGCTATTTCAAAATAAGTTATTTCAAAATAACTAGGGAGCTGCACCCCCTGCTTACTACTCTTGCAGGGGGGGTAGGCCACCAAGAAGGACAGGGATGCATTCGCATCAGTCCAGGCCCCTCCTTGGCCTCCCATCCTCCGCTGTACCAGCCTGGGCCCCTTCTCACCCCCTGGCTGCACCAGCTGTGCCAGGTCAGGCCCAGCCTTGCCCCAGCACCCAGGGAAGACTGGGCTGCAACCACAGCAGGCTGGCTTAAACTGTGCCACAACACACCAGACCTGGCCCTGCCTTACCTCCAGAGTCTAGGGAAGGCCAGGCTGTGGTGTGCCAGCCTAGCTCTCCATGTGCCTGCCAGAGAGAGCCAGGCTGGCAGTAGGTGAGCTTGGCTTCAGGGACGGCGTCTGGGATGGAAGGGGCCGGGCTTTACCCACCTATGCCTATCCCCCAGCCTGTGGATGCTGTGACGTGATGACATCACTTTGTCATCTCACAGGACATTTTTTTTTATAGAGTTCCTAGTGTAGACATGCCCTAGATTACCACCTACACTAGGATTCCTGACAAGAACACCTGTTCAAGTCACACTGGCTCAGCAAGTAAGAAGTGAACCCAAACTGAATGGATATAAATTTGTCACATCTAAATTTAATGTGCTATTAGAGAATTTCTGATTGTCAAAAAAGTGAGATTGTGGGACAGCCTTCTAGTAGCAGCAGGGGGACATAACCTTATCAAGCTATATTGTATCAATGAGATTATGTGACAGGTTTGCCTGCAATGGCAATCGTATGGACTTGATGAAACAGGTCACTTCCATTCCTATCTTCCTTTGTAACTTTTTTTTTTTTAATTCCCTGATGTAGACTAGGCTGAAACATCAGAGGCACAGCTGGAAGCTGAAGTCAGTAACATAGGGTAGGGTATGGTATCATTCTCAAATCTTTTTAAAAAAATCTGATTGTACCAATCTTCTTACACACAAGGAAAAAGTTATCAAAAAGAAGCCTTAAGGTCAACACCATAAGAATGTATATACTGTAATAATCCCATATTATTAATAAGGGATTAATCCCATAAGAATGTATATACTGTAATATTTGGAACAGGAAACATCTCCAAAAAGGAAAGTAATAATTAATAAGGTGTTTATTGCCATCATATAATTTCACAGTAAATCTACTAACATTTTGTGTTAAATTGACATATTGTGATACCTGAAATTATATATAAATGTCATTTTATTTACTACATGAAACTGATTAAACTGAAACTTGATTATGGTATTAAATCACTGCCAGTGAACACAATCAACATTCACAATTTTTTACAGAAGTTATTTGTAGAAGTTTCCATTCTGGAATGTCATACTGCTCTGCAATAAGCAAAACCTATTTATTTCAGTGTCAAGAATGTAAAAACAAATGTCAACAGATGAATTATGGAGTTAATGAAGAGCTGAGAGCATAACGCCACTGATTTCATACCCTACAGCAAGGGTTCTCAAATTTTTATAGAGCAGTTTTCATGGCCCATATTCCCTCCCTTTAGTGGCCTCATGAATCTCCTCAGGATCAGGTCTCACCTATGGCAAGCTCAGCAATGGTTCCTGCTTTCATAGGAAAATAACATTAGCAGAATATTTATTTATTAGCCCTTCAGTATGTGTCACTGAGGTCAGCAATTGTAATAGCTGCTCTCACGAAGTAGTGGCTGCCAGCAGACTCATCTCAACTAGTTTACAGATGCTTTTACAGGTCTCCACTTTTTTTTCCCCCCAGTGAAAAAGTGTGCATGTTTTTCAAGACTCATAGAAACAGTGATGTGGAGCCAACATTAGGTGACATGCCAGTTGCCCATGAATCACAATTTCTGAATCGTTGCCTTACACAGCTTGTATCTTGCAGTGATAAAAGGGTCAGAGAGAGTTGGTGGGTTCTTCCTCAAGAAATTTTTAAGCAGATTTCAAGAATCTTACAAATTATTTGTAAATTCCCCCCTTTTCAGGCCCATAAGAATATTTTTGCCTAGTTTCATCTAATGCTGAACATTCTCTCTTGCATGAAGAATATTCCTTGACTTCATGAATTTTGCAACCTAGGATATTCATGGGACCTTGACTGTGTACATATAAACTGCCTCTATGACTTCCATACTGCAGCAGCTTGATTTTTTTTTACCAAAATGAAGATTTGGGTTAATTTCCTCTAAAGGATTTGGAGAACAATCCCTCCCTCAAATTAAACTATTTTATTTTGATATTTTATAAATGAAATTTTCATTTTTCAATTACAATTTTTTTCTTTTCAACATTTACTTTATTTTTATTAAAAGAAATTTAAAAAATTAAGAGCCCAGATCAAAATGAAATGTTCCCTTTGAACTTAGATTTTTTTTTTTTTACTTTTTTGTTTTGCTGTGTGTGTATTGTTATTCAGAACTGCCAGCAAACTCAAAATTCAGGTATTTTTGCAGCCTGACACTAGTGTTGCTGGGCCTGGCCTTTGTTTATAATCACCACACTTTCTGAAGAGTAAAAAAGATGAAAACTGAGATGGAGCAAATCATATAGTAACTTCTATGCTCTCCTTTATGACACTGCCTTTGCAGTGTCTACAATAGGGGCTGACTGACCTGCTGTTGTAGCCATGAAACCATTCAAAGTGGTAAAATCTTTGGATCTAGCTCTCTGAAAGAGACAGCATATATAGATGTAATTATTTTCTGGTCCCCATCCCCACAGCATCTGAGGGCTTCACAGAGTTAAATCATTTTGTTAAGATCCATTTTGAGAGATGACCAGGGTCTGACTAAGTTGAGGTGACTTCACTGGCAGTTGAGAATGCTCAGGATCACTGAAAAAACAATCCATAAGAGGGCCACCCAACATCACAGTGACAGATTTGGTAATTAAAGAGTTCTGGAGCCCAAGTCCCTCACTCTGATAGGGAACATGATTAATATCTATGTGCCTAATTTATTCAGCATGCAATAAATTTGGCACCTCTCCTGAAGGTGGTCAGGGTGGGTTCATGGCCTTGCCCCTATTAATCACTGATCATTAGAGCTAGACTGTTTGTTAGAAGAAGGAGGAGCAGGAGAATCAGGAGAGGATGGAGTAAACGGATCACTTTTTGCCAACACATGTTTACCTCAGGCTCTAAACACAACATTCCAAATGGCAATGATCTGGCAACAGTTACACCCCTTTATACATTTCAGTATGTCAATTCACTACTTTTCATAAACATTTATTTAGTCGTGTTAACACCCATACAATGAATAATAATAAGTAGGTGATAAATACAATTATACCCACCTCTATTTCTTATTAACTGGTTTTCAGTTGAATCAGCATTTTCTACATTAAGTACTAGCTTAATCAGCAGCTTACAGGGAGGGGAGAAAAGGAGCTGTGACCCTGATAGTAGGTTTGTACAGCAAGTGAGAACATGCAAGGGGAACAATGAGGCACTGCTAAAAGTGGGTGCATTTATCACCCACTAGTGTAATAGTACCCCTATCGATCTCTTCAAGCAACAAGGAAGGAAAAAACGGGTTTCACTTACCTTCTCTACAGGCAGCAAGGAAGGAGAAGGTGGGTCTCACTTAAAGAGGAAAACATGTCTATAATTTAGCAAGGACAATGCCTGCTATGGTCAGACCCTCACCAATACTGCATGCCTTCCCAGACCCCAATTAACTCTGAAATATCCCAACACTGTTCACAGAGAGGAGCACATATTGTATACTTAAAAAGCATGAAAGGATAGAGCTGCTGCTGCCTAATGCAACCCTGATCTTCAGGATAAATTCTACTTAAACAGCATATCTACTGTCTTGTGACATTAAAAGCACAATCCAGTTTTAATTAACAGCTTCTTTATGACACTCAGGTACAAAAGCCTGATACACATCAAAAACACTGCAGAAAACCTGATGCAATAATGATTAATCACGTGGTAACTGCTTGTTAACACACAATTAAATGCTGATATTTGTCTCTTCTTTACATGTTAAGAAACCATGACAGAGAGAGAGAGACTGAATTACAGTGAATACTCTCCAACTCATAAAGGTGACTGAAAAGTCTTTGGGCCAAAATAGTCACTCAATAATGATGCCGCAAATCTAGATTTACTTCACTGTAAGAATTTGATTTACACTGTGGTAAAGTCCATATAAGACAGAACAGAATCAGGCCCTTGAATCTAAAGAGGAAAACTGGTTCTACAGAAAAGGAAAATCTCCCTTGAGGATAAACAACTTTCTATCTATAATGAAAAACAGAAAGCTTTCCTTTTGGTTCTAGGGAGAAGGGTTCATTGTCTACAGAAATGCCATTCCTGCTCATTATATTTTGAACAATGTAATCACGTTTATAAAATTTTGCTTACATGCTCACTAGTGTAGTCCAACCCGTAGCAATTAATATACTCATTGTTTGATACAGATAGCTATAAAGTGTTCTAATTATGCATCTTGTTTGATGAGAAAAGAAAATTATTTCATTCTGCAGTGTATGTGAAAAGATGTTTAAAAAATGGTGGCTTTGTTCGGCTGAGCACACAATAGGCAACAAACAATCATCTATGAAAAAGGAGGGAAAAATACAAAAGTAATAAGCACAGATGTTCACATAATTGTGCTAGGCTCAGCTGTAAAGTTCAAACCACAGTCCCTGCAGGGAGTGGCCAGTGCTATCTATGTTGCAGCCTTCCTGATGTCACTGGTTATAACTGATCATAACTAGGGGTGTTGCACAATTTTGTTAACAAAACAAAACAAAAATAGGCAAAAATCATCTTGTGTAGTTACAGACCAGCAGCTCTACAAAAATATCCTTCAGCGTGCAAGGTTTTTGGAGGCAGGGAAGGTATTCATATCACGTCTTCTATAGTGCTAAGCATGTTGGCAATGCTTGACAAGTAATAAGTAATAACCATCTCCAAGATTTGATGGCAGGTTTGGAGGCATATCAAGCAAACATGAGCAGAGTTTTGAACAAATCCCTTCAATTCCCTTGGGATTTGTGCATTGGGAATGAAACTAGACAAAACTCAGTAGTTTTGTTTTGAGATTTTTGGGGGCATTTCAGCCTGAATTTCAAAGCAAAACTCAAGATAGGCAAGCCAACGTGAACTGAAAATCAAAACTACTTTGCTGAAATTGAAACAAACTAAAATGATAGACAGCAGTGTAAAGTAACAAGGAACCACACATGCCCTTCCAGTAAATAGGTTAAAGAGAAGAAAACCATGGCAGGCAAATCCTGGAGCAGATGACTACTCAACAGTTCACTGTCTGCACCTCCTTGGGTTTTAGGCATAATGGTGACCATATTCTGAGGTTTTGGGGAGGAGGACAAATATCTGAGGGCAGAGCTATGAAGTTATGTAATAGCAACCCTTCATTGGCATGTTTTCCTAGTAACTGCAAGGGTTACTCAAATTGGACTAAGAGCTATTATATTTTAAAAAGTGAAATCTTTTCTACAGGAATATTGTCAAATGGAAGTTAGTAGAAGATTATAATCCTTCTTTAGAATCCTATACAATGTGTTAAAGATGTACTGTTTTCTATCTTTAGAACAAATTCTGTCCATTTCAGATTTACTTTCCAGAATATATACAATTTACATTAACACAGCAACTGCGTCTATACTACAAGCCTCTTTCGCAAGAGGAAATGTGAACGGAGCACTCATTTGCACAGGTTGCACACATTTGCATTTCCTGTTCAGATCCCTTTTGTGCAAGAGGTTTTTGCACCAAAAAAAAAAAAGAGCTGTGTAGACAGCTCCTTTTTGTGCAAAAACCCCTTTTGTGCAAAAGCCGTTCTTCCTCATTTTTTGAGGAGTAACATTAGTTCGAACCAAGGGGTTTGGTTCAAACTAACGCATCCCGGCACGCACTTTCACTTTTGAAACAGCTGGCATTTGGAGTAACGCGCCAGCGAGATCATGCTAATGAAGTGAGGGATATTTAAATCCCCGCTTCATTGACTATTTCGAATGCCTGCATTTGCATCCCTAGTTTGAACTAGGGTGCAAGTGTAGACATACCCTTTGTCTGTAATATTTTAAACATATAAGATGAATTATACATATTTTAAACAAAATTGAATGTAATATATGACAAATAAAATAGATACAAAGATAAGCAAATACAATAGATGTAGGCTTCCTTGCCTTTGTTTATACATGCCTAAATAATTATCTTTAATTTTTGCCTTTTTTAACATCCTTCTATTATAAAAAGAAAATTTGTAATAAAACTCCGACTTAAGCATGGTATTATGTACACCAAATTTACAATAGCTAATGAAAGAGTAAGTACTGAAGTTTAACTTAAATGAGCTGAATGTATGGCTAACATGGTCATAAAGCCAATTTTCATATAATAAAAGATGTAATGTATTGCCAATTTTCTAACCAAGAATAGATCATGTTAAATGCCTTTATCATTAAATTAGGCTAATTAGCCGTATGCTTTATCTCATTTCTGTAATTACAGTTTGTCCTTAGAAAGAAGTAGTCGATAGCTTTGGAAGTAAAGTGTCCAGCAGCAATATACCAAAAGAAGCTGTGAATCATAATGAAAAGGAACTCTTAAATCCTTTTAAATTAATTTCTCTCTCCCTTTTTGCACCTTTTGCCTTCCTCATTCAGAAAGCAATATCAAGAGGAATGTCAAATCCAGGGGATAAGAATTATATTGGATCAAAAAGTTGATGTTATTTCCTGCAGTTCACTTGATCCAAAAATATTTGTTTTCAATGAAGAAATGCCCCCATTATATTTCAATAGCATTCGGAAAAACCCAAGAACGTTGCACCATCAATAAAAATACATATATAAACATTACCTCTGTGCCAATACGCAGGGCCAGCCCGAGCCATTTCGGTGCTCCGGGCAGATAGTTTAATTGTGCCCCAGGTTTGGGGGAGGGCGTATACGCGGCCCCGCCCCTGCGCCGACGCGTGGGGGAGGGCGCATGAGCGGCCCCGCCCCTCCCGGCGCGTGGGGGAGGGCGCTCGAAGCTGGCAGCAGCAGGACGCACGTGCCCAGCCCAGCCCGGCCCGGCCCAGCCTGGCTACCGCCACTGGTATGCAGCCCGGGGCTGCCTGGGGCAGGCCGAGCCTGGCCATGCAGGGCCCCATGGCCACGGGGAGAAGGGTGTTTCTGTCTGGCACTGCGGGGGGTTAACGTGGCCCCCACCGCGGGCGGCCGCTGCAGGGTGGCTGCTGGGAGCTGCTGCAGCCCACGATCTGGGAGCCAGGCGCCCCCCATAGGTTGGCGCCCTGGGCAGCTGCCTGGCTAGCCCATGCCTTAATCCGGCCCTGCCAACACCTATGAAAATGAGACCTTCATACAAAAAGCTGCAGCTTGCTCATCACAAAATTAATGTAAGACTTTGAAAAGTACAGGGTTGTATAGAACCCTTTGGGGAGGCAATAAGTCATTATTCTATTAATGGGATTAGAACCTGAGGGTGAGAATGTTTAGGGGGAAGTAAAAACTTCCCTGTTGTGCCCTTATGTGATTTACCATATTGGAACAAAAACACCCAACTTATGCTACCTCTGCACTGGTGACTAGACATGGGTCCATGTATGTAACTATACCAGAACTCCCCTACCATCCACATCTAACCCCTGGAAGCATGGGTTTTGAAGCGTGTATGGGACAGGAATGCTAGCACACCTGAGGGATGTGGTTATGAACACATGTTGGAGTGTGGCACATCCCTGTGTCAGTTTCTAGTCTGGACAAGGGTAAAAGGAATACCAAGTTCAATAGTCCTCCATCCCTGTTTCCCACAATACGTTGATCCTTTCCTGCCTGACCCTTATCCAATTCTATAAATAGAACTATCTGCCCTTCTCTCTGGAAGCAGCATGATGTGCTCTCCAAACTGCTCCACACAATAAACTCCAAACAATAAACTCTCCAAACTGCTCCACACCACAGGCTACAACAGCAACTACCTTAACCCACTGGATAATATTGTTAACCTCTCTAGCTACAAACTCAACCCAGCAGAACAGTCTGTTTTATCCTGGGATCTCTCTTTCTGCCCCACCTCCCCCACAAACTGAATTCAATTTTGTGGTGACCTTGAGGCTTTCTTTTGCTGCCTCCGCCTACGAGAATATTTCCAAACTACCAATGAACATCAATCTGACCAACCAGATCCCCCCTATCAACACCAAAAGAAAAATAATTCTATATGGACTCCCCCTGATGGTCGGAATTACAATCTGGACTTCTATATACAAAGCTTCCACAACAATACTCAGACTGACCTTATTCACAAACGACAACAAGTGACATATAATCTCAGCCGCGCTGAACACCATGCTATCCAGAGTCTCAAAAACAACCTGGACATTATAATCAAACCAGATGACAAAGGGGGTGCTGTGGTCATTATGAATAAGTCTGACTATGACCAGGAGGCAACCAGACAATTCTCCAGCACCACATTTTACAGACCTCTCTCCTCTGATCCCACTTCAGAATACCAAAAGAAACTACACCATCTCCTTAAAGAATTCCTTACAGCTACTCGGGACCAAATCCACACAAATACCTTCAGAACAATCCTGGTCGGGATTCAATCTGCTTCCCAAAATCCATAAACCTGGACACCCCGGGTGTCCCATCAACTCAGGTATCGGTACGCTCACTACTGGATTATCCAGCTATGTAGACTCTCTTCTCAAACCCTACGCAACCAACACTCCCAGCTATCTCTGAGATACTACTGACTTCCTGAGAAAACTACAAAACATTGATAGCCTCCCTGATAACGCCATCCTTGCTACCATGGATGTAGATGCTCTCTACACCAACATCCCACATGAAGACGGATTACAAGCAATTAGAAACACTATCCCAGAGGATACCACTGCCAATCTGGTAGCAGACCTATGTAACTTTGTTCTCACCCACAATTATTTCCAATTTGGGGACAACTTATACCTCCAGATCAGCGGCACAGCCATGGGTACCCGCATGGCCCCACAGTATGCTAACATCTTTATGGCTGACTTAGAACAACGTTTCCTCAGATCCCGTCCCCTTTTACCCCTTCTCTACTTACGCTACATCAATGACATCTTTATGATCTGGACCCATGGCCAAGAAACACTGGATGCATTCCACAGAGACTTTAACAACCTACACCCCACCATCAATCTCAGCCTGGACCATTCTACATGAGAGATCCATTTCCTCAACACCACAGTACAAATCACCAATGGTAAATTAGACACCACTCTCTACAGAAAACCCACTGACTCCTACAGTGACCTACATGCCTCCAGCTCCCATCCAGGACACACCATATGATCCATCGTCTATAGCCAAGCCCTTAGATACAATCGCATCTGCTCTAATCCCAATGAAAGAGACCAGAAACTTCAGGATCTCTACCAAGCATTTATAAATCTCAATTACCCACCCAGAGAAATAAAAAAAACAAATTGAAAGAGCCAGAGGAATACCCAGAAACCATCTACTTCAAGACAGACCTAAGAAAACCAACAATAGAACACCACTTGTCATCACCTATAGACCCCAACTTAAATCCGTCCAACGCATTATCAATAAACTACAACCTATACTGGAACAGTATACTACCCTCCAACAGGCTCTGGGATACAGACCCATAGTCTCCTATAGACAACGACCTAACCTCAGGATGATTCTTACCAAGAACCACAGGACATACCACACTAATACCAACCCTGGAACCTTCCCTTGCAACAAACCCCGTTGCCAGCTTTGTCCACATATTTACTCTGCTGACACCACCATTGGACCTAACCATTCCAGTTATAAGATCAAGAACACATATTCCTGCTCATCAGAAATATAATTTATGCCATCATGTGCCAACAGTGTCTGTCTGCTATGTATATTGGACAAACTTCTCAGACACTTCTCGCCAAAGAATCAATGCACACAAAACAGACATCAGACAGTTTCACAAAGAAAAAACAGTTTCTTGCCATTTCAACCAGCCTGATCATTGTCTCAACGACCTTACAACCTGCATCCTGCTTCAAAGAGGCGTTAACCCAAGACTTCAAAGAGAAGCCTCTGAACTGTCATTCATGCTTAAATTTGACACTTTATGAATGGGGCTTAACAAAGATGCTAATTATCTTACCCATTACAAAGATAGCTTCCCCAATTATCACCTCTAATATCATTATCTCATAGACATTAACCTCCCTCCCCCCATCTCCCCTCTGTTCTAAAATCTGATTTGTCTATTTGAATATGTGTTCACTTTGTTTGTTTGTATCCCTTTGGTATATATGGTCATGCCAATTTTCTTCCACAATTTTATCTGAGGAAGTGGGTCTGGCCCACGAAAGCTCATCACCTAATAAACCATCTTGTTAGTCTTTAAAGTGCTGCATAGTCCTATCTTTTGTTTCAGAACAGCTTAAGTAAGCATGAACTGCTCTGCCTTTGCAAACGCTCGTTTAGACAATGACGAAGCACAACGTCCTCCTTCTCCTATGTTCCTAGTGCAGGGGTGGGGGAACCTGCATCTCGTGGCTTGCCTGGATCTGACCCCTGAGGTTCAGGGCTCTTCTCCCTCCCAGTATTTGGAAGCCCACACTGGCACTCCAGCCCCTTTGCTGCCCACCAGGCTGGAGCACTTAATCTACTAGCCTGGGTCCCACTAGGCTCTGGCATTCAAGGGGAATATGATGAGTGTCTTTCTCCATCTCAGAGAGGGGCCCATGTCAGTGAGGATTTGATGGTTATGGGGGAGGAGTTGGTTCTCATTTGTGTGTGGCCCCTTACTGATTTTTCTGTGGGACAGCCGTCCCTGACCCTAAAAAGGTTCCCCACCCCTGCCCTGCTGTGTTCCTTCATTCCCAACCAACCTTCTGAAAAGGCCAGCACTAAAGGATTAACTCACTGATCTATTTATTTTTCCCATTCATTTGACAGGCTTCAGCATATTTAGCCCTTTATCATTTGGTTTTTAAAAATCATCTTCTATAAGCTAACATAGTTCTAATGCATTTTGCTAGATCCATTTTCTCCTCCCCAGGATTCTTTTTGGTCCTACGTATTATTAGCACTATGTAAAAAATCTGCCAGAGTTAGTGGTTTTAGACATTGCTAATTGCTAAATCATATGCAGCTGGGCACATATTTGATAGCCCTTCAGCAAACACATTCAATTCAGCATTGCAACAGCCAGTGTTTTTTCCAGGCAGACATTAATAAGTTTCTTCAGTCTTATTAAGACATACTGATATAAGTAAGTAGCACTTACAGGCTCAGGTGCAGATAAATCTCGTGTGCATGTTAGACGGTGTATTTCTTATGATTAAGACAGAAGTGACCTCTCTCAAAATTCTAATCCTAATTACAATGAAAATACTAGGCTGGTTGAAAAATGCATCCCAATTTGCTACTTTCTCTAGAAAATGCTGAGTTAAAGATCCTTAGAGCTACAGTTGGTCAGTGCTTACATTATGTGCCTTTTTGGGCCTTCTGAGCAGAACAACTTAGGAACGTATTTCCCTGGACTTCAATAGGACTTCTTGAGAAAGTAAGCTGCTACTGACTGGATGCGTACAGAATTGGACTCCAAATAATTAATGCTCACAACTTGCCCAAGAGGGTAGGCAATACCAATGGGAGAAGGGCTTCTGTAGGAAATCTTATCAAGGGTACTATCATGGATCATCCCTATATTACTTCATCAAGGTACAAGTCATTACTACAGAGGCCACAAAGAAACTCTAGATCTGTAGAGATACAACCAGGTATGACAGTGGCCAGGACCATTCCCAAGAACATCAACTCTGTACCTCCTGCAAGTCCCTAGCATATGACATTTCCAACACAGAGGGAGAGCCATATCTGTTTTCAGTTTTTCCAAGGGAAAGGAGGGTTAATGATGTGCATTACCTTCAGCCCTGTTCCTTCAATTTTCTCCTACTCTGTCTAGCCCCCGCCTCAGGCCCACTAAGCACCTGGTGGAGCCTATTATGGGAGATTATGCCACAGAGTCAGCTTAGTCTCTCTGTCCAGGAAGTGTAGATCTCCAAAAGAGTGTTCTCTGTATATTAGGGGGAAGGAAGAAGGCACAAACTGCAGCATATTATTATTCCATACTGGAAATTACCATAGGTGGGCACCATAAAGTTAAGGATTAAAAAAAATCCCCACACACTAGCAGACATACAATCAGGAGATTCCAATCCAAGTTTAAAAGATGCAGCAGACATCAATGTACATTCAAATATAGTCTCTATTATAAGTGGAGCTAGCTGCATTGCTTTTAGTCAGAGTTGCCTGACAGTTTCCATTATTAGCACCTTTAAATAAAGTCTTATAACTTCACCTGACTTTAACCATTCAGAAAATAAAATTAGGGACACACATAATATTGCCAAAACAATGTGACTATTTCATTGAGAAGCCCTTCCACTTCATTTTCTGGAGCAAGGCATTGAAGTGTGGCAGGGGAACAGAAATGAAATAAGGTAATAGGGTCAGAAGGATCTGTCCAGTCTTCTCCAGAACCTGGAATTAAATCCAGGAGTCCTAAGTCTCAATATGACTCTATTGTTGGTAAATAGTTATGACATTCACTGGCAAACCGTATGTCTCATTCCCCCTCTAAAGCATGGTTCCCATATAGATTAAACAGCATACTATTGCTATTTGTTACGTCACTAGAGTAAACATCAGAGGACTGCACTGTGGATCTGAATGCTCAGCTCCAGCTGATAATTCAAGCAGGGGAGTCAATATAAAGCCACATGACGACACTACAGGTTGGACCTCCCTGGTCTGGCACCATGAGGATCTGACACATCCCAGATGAGGGATTTTGCTGGACCAAGGGCAGTCATTTCTGGCCCTCTATTCAACAACTCTCTCCAGCCCTGGCCTGACTTCTGCCCTCCTAGCTGTCTCCCTTCTCTCGCTGGCCCTGCTGCCCTGTCAGCCCCTGCCGCCCTACCAGCTCTCTGCCAGCTCTGCTCTCTGGGCTCCCACTGCCACACTAGGCAGCCCTGCTGCCTGTGCATACACCAGGCTTCTGCTGCAGCACCTGGCAGCCCCACTGCTTCAGTGCACCAGGCTCCCGCAGCCTCTCCGCTTGGCTTCCGCAGCCCTGCTGGGAAATCCCGCTGCCACGCGTGGGATTCCAGTTGCCCTGCCAGCTTGCAGGGATCCCTGGTGCTAGCCCTCCACTGTATAAGATGGAAGGTGCTCTGGGGGACTGACCAGGCTTGTGTAGTGAAAGTGGCTGTTTATATTGTCTCTGCCTCATTTCTTGCAGAAGTTGAAAAGTGTTGAGTGAATGAAGCAGGGAACTAAGGGCCAAGGAAATATAGTCTCAGGATTAAAACAGTTGAATACTGCCCAGGAGAAATGGATTCTATTCCTGACTCCAACACAGAATTCCTTTAAGCATGTCTCTTAAAGCAAGTTTTTCACATATGATCACTAATAGTATGCAACTCAGCTTTCTGTGTCCAACATCAGATATTTGGGGTCTGGTGTGTTGAAGTGCTCACCACTGCCACTGAAATCAATGAGAACTGCATCTTGAACATAGTGTACTTCTGATTACCTAAATAGTATGGGGGACAATAATTTTACATGACTAATCAGGATTACAGACAAGCAAGAGGAATGGAGCCACTCAGTGTGGCCGGGGACTCATCCTCCTCTTCCTCTTTGCAGTCTGGGCTGTGGGTCTCAGCTCTGTCCCACCAGTTCTGCAGCCTCTCCCCTGTCAGGACCACAGCCTCCCCTCTGGACCTTGTGCCTGCATGGATGAGGTGTCATTTGGCCTGTGACAGCACATGGAGCCATCTGTGGGTCCACTGTCATGGCCCTTGTCACTCAGGCCCATAAGAATTGGGTCTACAGAGGCTTCTTGTGCTCACTCAGAGTCCATTCAGCAGCAGGGTGGTCTCCCACATGGTCACAGTCTTGCCCTGTTATGCCTTGTCCTTACAGTCTTGGCTGGAGGTGTGACTTTACTCTCTTATCCAAACCTCTGCTTTATCCAAATCCCTTTCTTTGCTCCCCCACTACTCCAGCTGCAGAAGGCATGTATCTCATACTGGAGAG
Organism: Rafetus swinhoei; assembly: GCA_019425775.1. NCBI lineage: Eukaryota > Metazoa > Chordata > Testudines > Trionychidae > Rafetus > Rafetus swinhoei. Next base: position 124,760,603 of record CM033424.1, read on the forward strand.
TGGGAGGAAGGAAGGAATTTGGAAATGGGGTTTTGGAAATATGGGAATGTGCTGTAAAGTAGTTTCTTCAGAGTACTTAGCATTATTAACAAGACCCTATGTATCTCAGATTGTCTGCTAATTGTGGGTGTCCAATTTTTGCTTTCATGTCTCTGGGTCTTCAATCACCAGCTCTAAAAATGAAATACCACCTTGTCACTTTATAGAGCTGTTGTGACACTATTATGCTGATAGCACCATAAAAGATCCCAGGAGACACTTAAATAAGGTCTGAGGTAATACATGGAATAAGGTAAATAAAAAGAAATATTGAAAAACTACCCATATAGCAAATACAGGAGTTCTGTCAAAACAATTGCATATGATCAATTTTGGTTCTATTTCGTGACATATAAGCAAATATACTGTATAATCTTTCCAATCTTATAAGCAAGGTTTCGCCTTTGACTTGGTTTGTTAGTGATTAAACCAGATCAGGTTATACATCAGAGCAAATTTCTATAGAAAGTTTTGCCTTGTGTTAACTCTGGGTACCCATAGTTAAGGTTCTAAATCCATATGTAGGTATTGTGAGAAGGTATGGTACTTACAGTTACTAAAAATACTTACTAGATAGAAATACAGGACATTTTAATGCAGATACATAACTTTATGTGTTTAACTTTGAAAATTTTGGCTTAGCTCTTTAAAGTACAAAAAAAAAAAAAAAAAGACAATAGGTTAGCCTGATACCAAATGCATGTAGCTGCACTTAAATAAAGCCTCTTACATATAGATGTCCTTAATTAAGACTTCCTGAATAGAGCTACTTTTAGCACAGGTTTGCTATCTCTGCTTGAATTAGTTATATCTTAACTTACATCACAATACATCTACCATAAACCTCTTTACAACATTGCCTAGTTAACATAATTGCTATTTGTGGCAGTAATTTTTTTTTAAATATGTATTTTTCATACCTTAACATTTATAATATATTTATTTGAAATGCTTTTGTCCCTTCCCAGTCATTTGATTAATCAAACCCTGACATTTGAGGTTGGTACAGTATTCTGGAAAATATAATCTTAAACAATTCATGTGAAGAGGAGGTAAAAGAAACAATGCTATTGAGCTTTTCTTTTTGTTCCATGGGTGCACTTTTGTTGAGCTTTCTGAAAGCCTGGAATAATGTTTACCCACTATCTACACTTATGGCTAAGTATGAACTTTCATTCAATAATTTATTTTTGTTCAGTCTTTGAAATTAAATCCACACAGAGATTTTTTTAACCCAAAGGAATGATTAAATTCATGTGCATATAACAAAAATAACTATGAACAGGAGGATCAAGAGGAAAGAGGAACTGAAATAAAAATAAGAATACAGTACCTGTTAGAAAGAGTATCACAAGATACCACAACTCACAAAAAAACCAGTATGTTACCTCAGATTTTTGTAAAGATAATTATTGTCTCTTACCTCACCATTCAGGTAAGCATGGCAGCTACTTTCCCTGAAAGAAAACTACAGAAAGAATCTCATGTGAAAGAAAAAAGAAATCACAGCTGAATTCACCTACAGAAGTTCAACCTATATCTTTCCGAAAGGGTCAGCCAGATCTGGGACAAAAAGCTCACAGGGAAGGGGGGAAAAAAACCCATACCTGTGTGTATTGTAAACAGTGCTGTTTACTGCTATACACTGTCATTATAGTTTTGGGTTGTTACTTCACCTTGTCAGTATTGCAACACTGCAAGTGGTGTGAAATATTCTATGATGTTCTGATGAATGTATAAATTAACAGCAAGGGGAGTGGCAGAAGAGGTCAGCTGCCACAGGGCTGGGTGATTTAAAAGGACCCAGGGCCCAAGAAAATCTATTGGCTGCCCTGATTAAAGAATAATAAAGTTTTGTTGCCAGCCTTTGAAATTTACCCAGCTTCAGTACGCTGTAAAGTGAGAGATACACACAAACTTATAATCTATTGCAGCAGGGCAAAAGATTTAATTTGAAGAAATCTAGGGTGGCTGTTTACCATCTCATGGTTTTGTTTAATTTATTGACTATGATGTGAATAGTAAACTGTATTAGTACAAATAAGAAGTGAGTGTGGTCAGAACGTACATACTTCCAGTAATGGGTACTATGGAAAGATCTAAGACAAAGGTAGCAGGGAACATCAGTCAGGATCTCTGAGTTTGATGAGTTTTTTCCTGCAAGTAAATCAGCATGTGACCTACTTTAAGCTACTTTAGCTGAAGTTCTCAAAAGGATCACTAATGCTTATAAACTACTCAAGGCCTGATTCTCAGAGTTACTGAACTGATGCTCCAGCTCATAAAGAAGTCTGTTAGAGCTGTGGGTGCCCAACACTCTTAAACAATCAGCATTCTCTGTTGGGAACATAATACCAGAGGCAAATAAAATCAAATCTCTGCTGAATCCAGCTCACCTTGGATATGGGGGGAACTGTCATGGATCCAGTTATGGCTCCCTGATTCTCTTTCTAGCCTGGAGTCAGGTTAAAGCAGCTGGGAAGCAGCTCTAAATTGTGTTAGCTGGTTACTGAATCATATGCCAGCTGAGGACTGCTAGAGAAAATTGTCCTTCAGCAACTCTCCTTTCACCAGCACATCCTTTCCCATTCCCATCCCCTGCACCAAGGACTGAATGGCAGGAGGAGTAGAAGTCAACCTGGACAACACAGGCTTCTGAGGACTCTCATTCATTTAGGAGACTAGAGACAGATTTTCACTCCCTTTGGGTCACAGAGTAAGACAGAGAATCTGGCCTGCATTCCATAACTTAGGTATATTAGCACTTGCTTATCAAATAGGGTATCCTGAGGTTTAGCTATTTACTGATGAATGTGTTTTGAGACACATGAGCAAAGTATACTATATAAGTGCTGAAGATGATGCTATGCTGTGAGTGTAAGTTTGAGGAGTTCATGGGTATGGTATTACTGTCATATCAGTTTACAAAACTAGGAGCCAGGCAGGAAATCTAGAAATGGATCTAGCTGCAGATTCATCATCTTTTTCACCTCCCAAAGTGGGAGAGAGAAAATCTGGTGTTTGGAACTAGGATTTTGTTCAGGACCCTCTAACTATAATCTGAAAATGCTGGGTCAATGAAATTGTGCAAAAGAGACTGCCATCTACATTTAGCCTCCCCATTTTAAAATCCTCACTTGTTTGTGTCTGCCTTGATCATCCTATCTTCCTCAATTTCTGCTTCTTTTAAAGTTTGCATGCTCTCTGCCAACTGAATAATGTACAACTCATTTGTGTACACATGAATACTGATTATGTAATTTAAATGAAAGATATGCTACCTGATTTTTCTTTGAAAAATACATTTTAAAATCATGTAAATAACATTTGTTACTTGATCCATAACTGTGGTATGCCAATGTAGCATTAAAGGATTTCATGCATATAACTATACAAAATGTTCCCCCGTATAACTAAGCAAAATAGAGTAAGTCCTTGGGAGATATCATTTATTGAATTTAAGCCTTGACATACATACATCTATAGTGTTTGATAATGATAACAGGGTGTCAAGGACAGAACACTCACCAGAATATAGAATTGGTTACAATATTATTATATTGTACAGTTTTTGAAAGGAAATGGTAATTTGCTACTTAGAAATGTTGAGCTCCTACTGATAAAAGACACTGTTTTGCTGGGATCCTGAAAAGACTCCTTTGCCCACTGGCTCACACAAGCCCTCCACTACGTGTCATGAAAATAATTCAGTGATGTCAATAGAAGTTGAGGGTAGGCATAGTTATGAGGGGTATTAAAAAGTGATTCTCTGTTCAGATTTTTATGTTATGAGCCCAATCAACATCTGCTTCTGAGCTCCTTAATCTAACATCTGCAGTCTTCATTCTTGGGGGCTACTCTGATTCATGCCAGGTGAGATCTAGTACAGTGTAGGGATGTTAAATATCAGTTAATGTAATAGTCTAGTAACCTCATGATTTTTTATCGGTTAGTCGACTATTCTATAGTACCCAGGGGCAGGGCCAGCAGCCACTTTATCAGAGGCAGCTGTGCAGGGTGCCAGGCAGGAGCTGGTCCACGAGGGCAGCCAGTTTAAAAACCAGCTCCCCATCTGGACTGGCTGGCTGTCAGCCAGTGCTGCTGCCTCTGATAAAGAGGCAGCAGTGTTGGGTAGCAGCAGCCATTGACTAAGGGGGGTCTGAGCTCCTGGACCTGGCATGAGCTGAAACTGAGCTGGGCTGCCTACCCACCTGACTCCTAATATACTTTAAATACAGAGCCACAGCTGGGGTAGGTTCTGGACCCAGTGGGAGCCAGAACTGAGCTGGGCTGCTGGCCATCCTGCAAAAAATTTACTGGCAAGGGTGGCGGGAGGGAAATGCATGTAGTCTATAGCATTAACCTATAAGCTTTTGCTTATCGGTTAATCGGTTAGTCGACTACATTGTTACATCCCTAGTACAGTGAAGCTCTGGTCTGATATGCATTCCACTAGTTAACCCACATTTTTTCTCTCTCACCATGTGCCCTATGTCAGAGTGGGAACAGAGATTCCACTAGCTCCAGAAGCTTTACAACAGTGAGAATGTCCCTAATTTGAGAGAAATTATCCGGTTTCCCTCCATGCACAGTATGGTACAGCAGAATTTCAGCCAAAATATTTAGGGCCTGATCCTGTAGCCCTTGCTCCTGTAAAGGATCCTGCTTGAGTCAAAGAGTCAGCTTGTGTGTAAGAATTTTCATGCAAGAGCTGGAGATGGGGAACATACATATGTTTAAGGATCAACTGAGAAAGACTCAGGGTATGTCTATACTTGCACCTTCTTTTGCGAGAGGGATGCGAATGTAGCTGAGCAAAATTGCAAATGAAGCACGGATTTGAATTTCCCGTGCTTCATTTGCATATTCACGTAATGGTGCTATTTTGAAATAGCGCTATTTAGAAAAAAGAAACGCTGTCTAGACGCGGTTATTTCAAAAAGAAAACCCGTCTTCTGAAATAACCCTTATTCCTCCTACAACCAGATTTACCAGTTATTTCGGAAGAAGGGTTTCCTTTCGAAATAACCATGTCTAGACAACGTTTCTTTTTTTGAAATAGCGCTATTTCAAAATAGCACCATAACGTGAATATGCCAATGAATATCCCTCGAAAGAGGGTGCAAGTGAGGACATACCCACAGAGAGCAATGATAACTGCGCATTTACACATAGGAGAGTCTCAAAATTAAATACAATACAAATACCCATTAGGTCTCAAACACTCCTGCGATACCGATAACTGTTTATCCCATTTTACAGTCAGGGAAACTGAGAAACAAAGAAATTAAGTGAATAGGAATTCTCAATGGCAGTTCTGGAAATATAATATAGGAGTAATCATCAAGAAAATGTGAGAAACTTGCACCACACTTCAAAATCACATTGGGTTTCAGATTCACAGCCTTTTGTCAATGGAGAAGTTACTGCATGAAATCTAGAAATTACATAAGGGTATGCTCACCTTGGCCAGCCTGTCTCTCCTCTTGTTCCCAAAAGCTTTCACACCAAGAAAACCACTCCTTGGAGTGAGGGGGAGATGGGGATGGAAAAAAATTCGTCATTGTTGTCAGTTGTTCTGGTAAGCCGGTGGAATGTCCCTCTGTACCCACTTGCTAATGAAGGAAAGGTGCACAGTCCCTTAATTTGATTGTAAAAATCTATATAACATGTCTTGTTATGGGTTTGAACAGCATTTACTACAATAGGGACTCAATTCAAAGTTATCTGGTTCTCCTCCTCTAAATTATATCTATAATTGGTGCAGAATGGTGCATAAGATATAAACTTCTACTGAGTTGTAGAATTTAAGATAAATTGAAATAGGTTTTAAAAAAGGATTTCACATGATATTTCACTACTTGGTTAATATGCAAACTATATTATGCTGCTGCCCATAGCCAAGTCAAGAATTTTATTTTTAAATGTGGAAGTTATTTTGTTGCATGGTTAGACAGCTACAGTTTGTTACTAGTGAAAAAACCATCAGTGATAAATGGACACCTGAACCTGCAACTCACTGAGGCCCAGACCCTCAAAAATATGGGAAGGGATTTGTGATCCTTTAAAAAGGGGAAGAAGGGCAGTCCAGGGAACTACAGAACAGTCAGCCTTACCTCAGTCTCCACAAAAATCTTGGAGGGGATCCTCAAAGAATCCATTTTGAAGCACTTGGAAGAGGGAAAAGTGATCAGAAACAGTTAACATGGATTCACCAAGGGCAAGTCATGCCTGACCAATCTGATTAGTTTCTATGATGAGGTAACTGGCTTTGTAGACATGGGGAAGTTCGTCCATGTGATATACCTTGACTTTAGCAAAGCTTTTGATAAGATCTCCAACAATATTCTTGCCAGCAAGTTAAGGAAGTATGGATTGGATAAATGGACTGTAAGGTGGATAAAAACCTGGCTAGATTGTCAGGCCCAATGGGTAGTCATCAATGACTCGATGTCTGGTTGTGGTCAGTTTCAAGTGGAGTGCCCCAACGGTTGGTTCTAGAGACAGTTTTGTTCGACATCTTTATTAATAACCTAGATAAGGGGATGGATTGCACCCTCAGCAAGTTTGTGGATGACACCAAGCTAGGGGAGAGGTAGATATGTTGGAGGGCAGGGATAGGGTCCAGCGTGACCTAAACAAATTGGAGGATTAGGCCAAAAGAAATCCGATGAGGTTCATCAAGGACAAGTGCTGAGTCTTGCACCTGGAGCAGAAGAATCCCAAGCATTGTTACAGGCTGGGCATCGACTGGCTAAGTAGCAGTTCAGCAGAAAAGGACCTGAGGATTACAGTGGATGAGAAGCTGGATATGAGTCAACAGTGTGCCCTTGTAGCCAAGAAGGTGAATGGAATATTAGGTTGCATTAGGAGGAGCATTGCCAGCAGCTCTAGAGAAGTCATTATTCCCCTTTATTCGGCACTGGTGAGGCCACATCTGGAGTATTGCATCCAGTTCTGGGCCCCCCACTACAGAAAGGATGTGGACACACCAAAGAGGGTCCAGCGGAGCGCAACCAAAATGATGAGGGGGCTGGAGTACGTGACCTATGAAGAGAAGCTGAGGGATTTGGGCTTATTTAGTCTGCAGAAGAGAAGAGTGAGGGGGTATTTGATAGCAGCCTTTAACTACCTGAAAGGGGGATCCAAAGAGGATGAACACAGGGTGTTCTCAGTAGCAACAGATGACAGAACAAGGAACAATGGTCTGAAGTTCCAGTGGGGGAGGTCTAGGTTTTTAAGTCCCAGATTGACAAAGCCCTTGCTGGGATGATTTAGTTAGGATTGGTCCTGCTTTGGGAAGGGGGTTGGACTCACTGACTTTTGGTCTCTTCCAACCCTATGATTCTATGATTCAATGAAATATCAGCCTTACCAATACTAAATATTTTAAGACTGTAGCTTCAATTGCTGCTGAATTTATGAATAAAATTCAGTTTGGGGATTATCACATTGGGGTTTTGGAAGACCCATAACAGCTGAGTCACATATTTTTGTGATCCTACCAAATTTTCATTGTCACTAAGGGCAACAACACCGATTCCTTCTGTAAAATTAACAGGCAGAATGTTACATTGACATTATTCTTATTATTCTTTTGAGCTTGGCTCAGTTTTCCTTTTCTATTTTGTAAATAAATGTATTCATATAGCCTATTGCTGGAGTTAGATTCTGTAGCCACATTTTATCATTTTACCCATCTTTTCCTGCTGAGTGAAGACTCTCTTATTTAAAATGATGCCAGTAATACACAAAAAAGGGAAACAAATCTACTTTGAATATCTTCAGAGGACACTGCTTGGTATTCAGAATGGGATCCATATAGATCACCCTAAGGCCTGGTTAACTGAAACACTTAAAATAAGAGCTAACTTGGAGGCACTGATGGAGGGTGGGGGTTAAAGTACATCAAATTGTGTGTGAAGGCATTTTCATCAAATTTGCTGGTTGCGCATCATCAAGGGTATGGAGATCTTCTGTTGTAGTCAACTTGCATCAATTTGTATGATGAGAAATGGCACACAAAGAAGAGAATGGAAAAGAAGTCAATATTCCCCACACACGGTGAATCTGCTTAGGGGAACATTCCACATGCTTGAAATAATCAAACTGTCCAGAGCTTCTTCACCTATACTCCCCTATACTCATCCTTTCTTTTCTGGAGAAAAAGATGACATACTACATGGTTTCTATTGGTGGATAGTCATCCAAACCTCTTTTCCAACTCTTTTTCTACTTCCAGTTCTAGCTGCCACTCTCCTTTACTGCATTCCTCGTCAGCTTTGTTCTCATTTCATGCTTATCATATCTGAAATTGCTTCTTTTTCTCCCCTGTTACCAAGCACAGATTACTTACTGCTTGTTCCACCATTTACCATAAGTGCTGTAGATGTTTTTTTTTTCTTCTCTTCAATATTGGTGAGATTAACACTGGCTGAAATCCTTTCTGTTGACAGAAATAAGTTTTATGTCCTTGGTAAAGACTGTTGTGTTTCAATTGTGGTTTATATTACACCTCAGAAATACCATTCCTGAAAAAAGGTGTTTGTTTTTTTTAATTTCAGGCTCAGGGATAACACAAAACGATTCTGTCAAAAGCCTGCCATGCTTTTCTCTTTTCACTAATTTATCTAATAGGAACTGTAGCATGCAAATTTGGGGCATGTAATCCTTAAAGGAGACCTCCATCTTCTTCTTTTATTTTTTTTTCTGCTTGACAGTCTGAAAGCTGCAATGGTAAGAAGCACTTCTCAACATTAATACTACATGAAAGCATTTGAAATAACACCTTCTGCTTTCTGAAGAATTCTTGTAGTCATTTCTGAGATTCCTACAGCTGCTGGCTACAGCAGAACACTTAACAGGGAGAAACCCAGTACTATATGCCTTAAAACAGGTGTCTGCAACCTATGGCTATAAAGCCAAATATGGCTCAGTACGGAACCAAATATTGCTCTTTTGTCATTCCCAAAATACACACAACTTTTGAAATTAAAATGAAAAATGTATTCAACATTTTAAAAACACATAATTGCTCATGTGAAGATGGTCTTTTTTTGTCTATTTCATCTTTAACTGTTCACTTTAACAACCATCCATCCTCTCCACCCATTGGGGGTTGTTTATTCTCTCTTTTTATTTGATTGATTGAGAAATCTTTCCATCATCATACATGATGGTGAACTCTGTGACCCTCAACAGTAAAAACAGAGAAGAGAAAAAAAAAGATTTCAGTCACTGCTCGAGGAAGTAAATTCCGAATATCCAGATCTACTAATGCACAGCAATGTTCACTGGTTATCTCAGGGCAAAGTTTTGTCTCATTTTGCCACTTGCGTTTACAAGATTAAGTCAATTTTGGATATAAAGTGTGTCAACCACACCAAGCTTTCAGACTGTGACCCGTTGCTCAAGTTTTACTACCTCATTGACATTACTGGTCATTTGAACGAGTTGAACCTTAAGCTACAAAGGCAACGAAATACTGTTCTGACTCTGCAGCAGGCAGTGTTTGGATGTGAGTCAAAATTTACTGTCTTCATCAAAGAGATCAAGACGGGCAGACTTGCACATTTCAAAAGATTACGAATGTTTTGTGATTCGTATCAGAAAGAGAATCCAAATCACAGCTTTGATTTGCAGCAGCTTGCAGGGTTTGTTTCTGAGCTGCTGAAAGCATTCAAGACTCATTTTGTTGATTTTTGCAAACACAGTGCTCTGTTTAAATTTATGATTCATCTACATAAAGCATCCATTGAAAAACTGGATTTGACAGTCATTCCAGGCATCTCAATCAGTGATTTGGACATGGAAATAGCAGATTTCAAGGAGTTGGATATGTGGGTGGAAAAATTCATCATGCTGAATTCTCATTTAGAATGCCTTGCTCAACAATGTGTAGAATTGGCAAAACTGCACAAAATAGCTGACATGAAGAAATTGGAGCACGATGACAATCTGAATTTGCAAATTTGGAAAAAACTTCCTGTCACATACAACACCATGCAGAATGTCAGCTTGGCCTTTCTTTCAATGTTTGGCTGTACCTGTGTGTGTGAGCAGGCTTTCTCTGATTTGAATCACATCAAAAGTAATTTGTACTCAAGACTGACAGAAGACAGACTGAATGCATGCATGAAGGTGAATTTGACCAGTTATGATGTAAACTTCAAAGAAATGTGCAAAAAGATGCAGCAGCAGAAGTCCCATTAAATAAAGTTGGTGAATACAATGTCTCAATTATGTTATTATTAATCATCATTTCAATTATCAAAAATATTAAGTTGTATATTTTCAGTCATACAAATGGGCATTCTTTTATACTGGCTCTTTCTTGACCACTTGCTCTGAATTTTGATGTACTTTGGCTCTTTGGTTTGAAAAGGTTCCCAACCCCTGCCTTAAAACATTAAGAGGTGGACTGTGGCTAGGAAAACAGGCTACATAGAACCTTCCTTCTCTTGTTGCAATTCAGATTGGAATGGACTTCCTGTTACCTGACCTACTAGGAGAGGCTGAGGGATTTGGGCTTATTTAGTCTGCAGAAGAGAAGAGTGAGGGGGGATTTGATAGCAGCCTTCAACTTCCTGAAGGAAGGTTCTAAAGAGGATGGAGAGAGGCTGTTCTCAGTACTGACGGATGGTAGAACAAGAAGCAATCATCTGAAGTTACAGAGGAGGAGATCTAGGTTGGATATTAGGAAAGCTGTTTCACTATAAGGGTGGTGAAGTACTGGAATGGGTTATCTAGGGAGGTAGTAGAATCTCCATCCCTAGAGGTTTTTAAGTCTTGGCTTGACAAAGCCCTGGCTGAGATGATTTAGTTAGGGTTGGTCCTGCTTTGGGCAGGGGGCTGGACTCTATGCTCTCTTGAGGTCTCTTTCAGCCCTAGGATTCTATGATTCTGTGATTCTACAAGCATTCCAGGGAGACAGCAAGAGAAACAGTCCTTGTGGTCCTTCAGTTATTTATGTGTGAGCTTGGCTATGCAGTGTAATTGACATTGAAATTAATGGGATTACTCACAGGGTGTAAAGTCACTGCTGTAAAGAGTCTTTCAAGATTGTGCACTAAGGATGAAATTCAGCCCTGAACAAAGCCAGTGCAAATCTGAAATCCTATTTTGATAGCTTATGTAGGCTCTCCTCACAGGTAAGTTTCACCCCCAAATTGTTCACTTTCACAGCTAGTTGACATACAGTATCAGACTGTATCTTTTCAAAAGGGTAGAGTTGTTATCTCATCTGTCTTTCAAGACTTCTCTTGTGTTTGAACAGAGTGAAATATAAGGTGATGAAAGAAAACTTGGTTTCCAGCTGTACAAATGAACACTACCAATAAACTGCAAGTCAAACTTAAAAATCATTTTGGGGTTCCCCATGCTGATCATTATCTCCTCCTGGGTCTGTCATAATTGATTTTTATTTGAAATTTTTGATTAGTAACATAGGGCTTTACTGGAGCACAGATCCCTTTTATATATTGGAAAGCTGAATGATTCAAATACAGCTATTAATAATTTAAAATTCTACACTCAAAAGTTTAGAGGTCATTAGTGGTCCCTGTCATCTTCTGGGAAAACTTTAGCATGATAATTCCTATTAGTAATACTCCCATTTGGAATTATTTTAAAAACCCCTATAATCTCTCTTTAAAGGGGTTATTTTGTGTTAACAGTTCACTATTTGCAATTCAGCAACATTCAAAGTAATTCCTCTGACACATTCTAGTCAAGCTGCACCTCTGACACCACATGAACAACACCAAGGAACAACTGCAACTTGTTTAAAATCTGAAAGTATAGAACCCAACATGCACAGAAAATGCCTCTCTATTCCAGATGGGAACAGTCAAGAAAGGTCACTGTGAATCCTAGCTACCTATTTAGAAGAGGTTGTTGTTGAAAAGTGAAAGTTACCACGGCCATCTACTTTAACTGAGGGTATAAATCTATATGGCAATTTTTTGAAGGGTCTTTAATTCAGCTGCTGTTATTACACAGGGGGGGGAGGGAGAGTGTTCTACATCAAAGTTTCAAGTATGTGTTTTTAGATACCACTTTTTGAACTTTTTACCTAATTTCGGCTGTGTCTAGACTACACCTGTCAACAGAGAGATGTAGATCAGGCACATCGAAATTGCTAATGAAGCAGGGATTTAAATATCCCGTGCTTCATTAGCATAAACATGGCTGCTATTTTTTTTAAACGGAGCTTTTTCGAAAAAAACGGCAGTCTAGACATGGATCTGTCAAAAAATAAACCCTTTTTCAAAAGATCCTGTAAACCTCATTTTTTGAGGAATACAGGATCTTTCGAAAAAGTGTTTATTTTTTGACAGATCTGCATCTAGACTGCCATTTTTTTTAAAAAAGCTCAATTTAAAAAAAAAAAAGTGGTGGGCATGTTTATGCTAATGAAGCACTGGATATTTAAATCCCTGCTTCCTTAGCAATTTCGACGTGCCTAATCTACATCTCTCTGTCGACAGAGAGCTGTAGTCTAGATGTACTAGATTCAGATCCCTTGAAGTTGTCCAGATGAATACAAGAGGCAACATACTCCCCCCCTCCCACTCCCACGTCTAAGGGACAAGGGAACACAACAAGGAGGAATAAACAGAAAAGATGGTCTTCATTTACCTCTGAAGAGGTTAAATGAGCTGTTCTGACAGTGAGCTGAGAAGGCCAGGAACCAGACTACCTCATCTTGTGCCCATCTTCACTATTATTTGCATTAGGAAAATTATGCCCCATTTTTAATCCAGGTTTAAACTTTACATTTTTGGCTGGTGTCAAAGGAAACTTCTTCAGCTATCTGTCATGCCTCACTGCCTACCCTATTTTGATGGTTCCTCAGCCATTATCACAGCCAGGCTGTTTCTTTTTCACCACATGTGCCTTTATTTCTCATTTCTGCAGCAAACAAAACTCGAGACAAATACACAGCAGGAGAAGACTTCTAAGCAACTACTTTCCTTTACACAACTTACCCTCCAAACTCTAACCCCATTTCCTGTTCCTCCCTATTATAGCCTCCCAAATACTGTTAATTGTATCATTAACCCAGGTATTGCCACCCTGGTATTTATAATCTCCCAAAAGAAAATGTTCAATTATTCCAGCTGAAGCAGCTTCCTCTACTGTGCTACAATGTCAGTGATCAGGGTGCCATAGCCAGCATTCTGTCACAGCTGGTAAAAATGACTTTTCAGTCCTTCTTGGTATAAATTATGAATTTGTCCCCATCACAATTTCTCTAGTTTTGCAGAGAAATGTCTTTTCACTTTGAAAGGACAGTTTTTATTGTGCAGTAACCACTTTTCCATTTTTGGAGAAATTCAAGCAAGAATTATGTCTGCTTTCCTTTTTCACAAACTTATAAAATCACGAATTTTATAAGTCTTGCCAGTGATGATAACCTGTTTTTTCCAGATAAAAAGATGTGTGCACATTTTCATAAGTACACAGATGGTAGAGAGGCAATGAAAAACTTAATGATCGTTTAGAATCAAGCTGAAATGATAAGATGTTTCATATTCCGCCCCAGTCATTTATGTCCAATATGAATATCAGGAGAGGAAAACTAAGGCCATTGTATTGTTTGCTTTTTGTAAGCAGTTTCCTGATATAGTTTTTTTTTCTGTGTATTAGTGGAAAACATTTTTAAAGTAGACACACATGTTGACACATCATATTTATATAGCACCTTTTACCCAGAAAATCACAAGGTGCTTTGTCAATCTGTTATATTGTATAAACTATAAATAGGTGTTATTTTATCTAACACTGAAATGTAGTCATTTCTGGAATGAGAAATGGCAACTGTATAACAGGTCACTATATAATTACAGCATTCAAGGCAAAAACGTGAAGATGTCTGTGTTTTTGCAACAGGATGTATGAAGAAATGTAGATGGTCACACAGTAATTACCTAGGTTGGAATGTTGCTAGGACATTGTGGGTGCATCTACACAGCAATCTTATTTCGGAATAATGACCATTATTCCAAAATAACTATGCAAGAGTCTACACAGCAATTCTGTTATTTTGAAATAATTTTGAGATAACGGGTGGCTTATTTCAGCATCTGTAAACCTCATTCTATGAGGAATAATGCCTCTACCTAAATAGTTAATTCAGAATAGTGGCTGTGTAGACAGGGCAGCTGAAGTTATTGTGGAATAAAGGGCCTCCAGTCTTTCCCACAGTGCCCTGCTGGCCACTCCGTCTACACTCAGCAAAACTCTATAGTCCCCCCCTTTCTCTGGAGCCCTTAAAGCTGCAGCCTCAGGGGAAAGGGCTTATAACATACAGGAGGTCTTGACAGCCCTGAGCCACCCAGGAGTTGACCACACCTGCCCCTACTACGAGGACCTGGACCACATTCTGGCATGCAGGGCAGTCCCTACCCCTCAGTAGTGGGCTCAGGGCTCGATATGCTTATCGTCATCCTCCCAGGGGACAGAGCCTGTGAGGAGGAAGAGGAGGAGGATTCGGATGAGGCCAGCACCATGACCATGCTGACCCTGGAGCTGGTACCCTACACCCTAGATGTGTCCTTGGCATTGTCTGAGGCTAAGGAAGGCACATCGGGTTCCCTACACACAGAGCGTGGCAGTGGCAGGAATGAGGAGTTGGGATGTGCTTCTCACTCGGTCTTTGTGGCCTGGGGATCGCACAGCAGCCTGTGCATGTGGGAGCACGTGCAGCATCACTCCGAGGTGCACAGCCCCATGCAGGCTGCAACAGAGGACCCTTGTGCTATAGGCCACAGGATGTCTGGAGAGGTAAGCCATACTCATCACACTTGCGTGGGACACCCTCTCTTCACAAGCCACCACTAGAAGGAAGCTGGGAACATGGAGACATACACACATACACACATGCCTGCATGCACACTCAGCAGTGCCACACACAGGACATGGGCATGCCCATATTCTCAGGGCAGCATCCACTCCTAGAGAAAGCACGGTGAGGTTCAGGAGTATTTGCCACTCACACACACCTTCCACCCCCAACACCCTGATCCCCTCTCCTCCAGCATACAGGGATACATACAAGTTCCCTCCCTGCATGATGCCACTCCTGCTGGACCCGGCACGCGCGTGGTACGGAGGGAAGCCCAGACACCTCATGGCCCCTCTCCCACCGGCAGGATCCTGGTCTGTCCAGCACCTTCACATGCCCGCTTGTCCCCGGGACATGGGGGCAATGAGCTCCCTATTGGCTGGGAGTTTAGGAATTGTATTTTGGGTATAAGACTCACTAAATCTGATTAGAAAATTCCTGGTTTGTTCCTCCGCCCTTGTCACAAAGTTAGAGGTTACTGATGTTCACTGTGTCTGAGAGGGAGTTTTCTGGAACCACAGAATCCACACTCACAGTAGGTCTGGTACAAAATATTAACTATCTTTATTGCAATAGGCACCATCAGTATACATACTAACATACAACTGGCAATGACTAAAGAGTTTCAATAACCCAGGAGATAACATGAATAAAATCTAAATATATAGCAGCAATTACGTTATAGAAACCATACTCACATGTTCTCACTACCTTGTGGAGTTACAGGATGTACTCCGTTGATGTAATAAGTGTTTCAGTGAGAGATGAGCGGTAGCATAAGAAATTAAAGACTTAAATAGTACTTATAAGGAAAGTTTAGAAAGAAAGTAAATAGAAGATAGAGAAGATGAGAATGACGATCGCACCTCACACTCTCAAGTTCATCATCATCATCAACAACCATAGGCTCAACACCTGTTGGTGTCTGTTGCCTTCCTCACTATATCCTTCCTTCTTTCCCTGTACAGTGCAGAGTGGCTTAGTTTCTGTAGACTAGCTCCACACCAATCTGCTATATCATCTATCCATTCTCTGTGGGGTCTGCCTCTCCTATTCGGACCATCCATTATGCCGAATACCAATGTCTTTACTATTCGCTCATCATTCATTCTGCAGATATGCCTGAATAGCTGTAACTTCCATTGTATAATATTCTGCATTTGGTTTTCTTTTGGCTGTATCTTCCTATATAATTCCTCATTGGTGATCTTCTGCATCCATCCCATTTTCAGGATCTTTCTATAACAACACCTCTCAAAGGCCAATATCCTTCCTTCAAATCTTTCGTTATCACCCATGTCTCACATCCATACAACACGCTGCTAAATACACACATTTTCAAGACACTCAGCTTTGTTCATAAGCGAATTGCTTTACTTTTCCAGATCTTATCCATTGCCTTCAAACTCGCTCTTGCTTTCACTATTCTAATAGTTATTTCCTTCCTATAGTCTAGATCATACGTCATGTTGCTCTCCAAATACGTGAACTTCTCTACATTCTCTAGTTCAATCCCATCTACACTGATCTTCCTTCCTATTTCCTTATCTCCAAATACCACTGTCTTCGTTTTATCGATATTCATAATCAGTCCATACCACTTCCCTTCCTCATTTAGCACCTGCACCATTCTCACTAGCTTCTCTTCATCTTCCTCGATAATAACTATGTAATCCGCAAACCTCAAGTTGTTAATTGTCATCCTGTGCACCGATATCATTGCACAGATGTATAAGCCTTAATCATGTCATTTTCTAGGCCAACCCTCAAAGCCAAAAACAAACTTCCACACCCTCAGGTGTTTGTGGGAGCTCATGTTTGATTGGAGTATTAAATGAGACCACCGTGAAGAGCGGGTGTTTTGACTAGCACTCAGGGAAATAACGCAAGTCTCATGCTGTATCTGCTTTCCAAGGAAAGTGGGATGTTTGCCCTTCAAGTTAGGGTATATTTTGGGGTGTACTGCTCTTAAACTTTTACAATTCTATCATAACACCTGCACCTATGAGATTGGCATCAGATGCCAGGTCTGATAATTCTATTTTCAGTACATAAGATTTCGGTATGCTGTTGTGTATGTCAGTATCTGGGTTTTGTGGTAGCACCTATCTCACCCCAGTGAGCTAGATCCAGTACATTCGATTACCCCACTTCATATATCTTTTTAAGTCTTAACAATATACCATATTTCAATGGAGAAAGGAAATCATATATCTTATCTCTCTGGGTATGTCTACACTAGCCCCCTAGTTCGAACTAGGGTGGCTAATGTAGGCATTCGAACTTGCAAATGAAGCCCGGGATTTAAATATCCCGGGCTTCATTTGCATGTTCCCGGGCACCGCCATTTTTAAATGCCCCGTAGTTCGAACTACCTGCCCGCGGCTACACGCGGCACAGACTAGGTAGTTCGAATTAAAGCTCCTAATTCAAACTACTGTTATTCCTCCTGCAAGGTGGTTTACATAGACATACCCTACTATATTTTGTATCTACTGTATCATATCTTGTTTCTGTTGCTGAAGCTAACATCTTACGGGGTAACATCCTGCAGGCCTTGCATTACTGCTAAAATAGAAAAGTGAAAAGTGAAGAGTTTATCAAAAATATATTGGTTTACAAGCAAGGTTGGCAGGCAAGGTTGGACTTATGGGCTACATTCCCCCCTTGGACATCTGGGTCCTGGCAGGCAAGGGCCCACTGGCTAGAGCGCACATGACCTTGCTCCAAGCACATCGCATTCGTCTGAGCCAAGAACTGATGCTCTTGGCTCAGAGATGAGGGCAAGGCTTCAGGCACAGTGTCTCCTGGGATGACTGACCATCTCTCTTCATTCTATTTATACACAGCCAGACCAGCTGCAAGAGGGGGGCAATCGACACCACCTGGGGCACCTCCTGACCCTGAGACACCCACGGGCACTTGAGACCCATGGATGAGTTCCAGAGGGAGTACTCTTATGGCACTTCTATCCATGGAGCTGACCCTAGACCACATATTTCAGGAAGACATCCTGCTGTGGCAAGACACCTGAAGGGAGATGCTGGAGCAGCACCATGCCATGTGTGCAGCCATGCAATGCCTGGTCACTAGCATGCTGCCTGCACCTGCTCCTGCGACTGTTCTAAGCCTGGCGTTGTACCATTCCCTAGAGTGGTCAGGGTGTAGGGCTTCATGAGCCAAGGCAAGAGAGGGTAGGCCGCATCCCCCGCCATGCATATGGGCATGTCTACATCCCCAGTACTGGTGGTGCGGTGGGGGAAAAAAGTTCCGGCATGCAGCTTCTCAAAGACGCTCAAATTGCAGAAGTGGGTGTTGTACACCTTTCCTGACCACCTGACATATATATCCATAAACTGGCCCTGGTGGTCCATGACAGCCTGCAGGACCACTGAGAAGTACACCTTCTGGTTAATATACACAGAAGCTCAATGGTTGGGGGCCCGGATGGGGATGTGGGTGCTGCCAATGGCCTCCCACCCCCCGCAGTTGGGTAAGTCCATGTCAGCAAAGCCGGTGACAATGGCATCCATGTCACCAAGGTTGATGACCCTGCACAGCAGGATGGTGTTGATGGCTTGATGGAATAGAATAACAAACACACAGAGAATCACAGGGGTGCCGGGGCCCTTAGAAGGTCCCTGAGCCCACCTCCCTACCCCCAGGAGCAAACCCCCACTTACCTCATCCCCGAAAGGGTGTTGTAAAGGCAGGACTGAAAAATCTCCCAGGGAGTGGACTTGCACCCCCACCCTTCCTTTTCCTAGGGAACCCCATTCCAATAGTCCACCACCCTCCTGGGACAATAGCCTGAGAGCATCATACCTGTATGACCAAGGCCCCAACAGTTGATCTCCCCACGCTAAACTGGTTCCCAGTGGATCTGTAGCTGTCCAGCATGGTAAGCTTCCACAAGGCTATGGCTACCCGCTTCTGGAGGGGAATGGCAGGTTTCATGTGAGTGTCCCATCACCTGAGGGCAGGGGCAAGACACTCACAGAGCTCCAGAAATGTGTCCTTCGTCATTTGAAAATTCTGGAGCCATTGTTGGTCGTCCCACTGCTTCATCACGAGCTGGTCCCACCAGTCAGCACTGGTGTCCAGACGCCAGAAATAGTGGTGCATGATGTGCAGGGGAGGGCAGGCGGGATCCAGAAGCATGATCCATACCTGCAGAGAGGTGAGGAGGGTCTCCAAGAGGAGCAGGGGATTGGGTTTCTTCAGGGCCTGGGCTGCAGCCTGCAGAAACTCCTGCATGAGGTTCAGCACAAGCTGCAATAGCCATCAACTGCCCAGAGGCAGCTCTGGCTTCACAGTTGGATAGCTGAGGTGTCTTCAAGGGCAACCACTGTAGGCAAAAGAAAAGGTTTTGCTGTCCCTTGAAGAGGTAGGCAAACCTGAGACACTGCTGTACGAGGGGGGGGTCCCTTTAAGCAAGAGCCTCAGATAGCCTCAGGCAGCAGCCCCGGGGAGCAAGTGCTGTCCTGATGTCCTACCTGAAGTGCTTCTGGGGGGCCTTAAATGCGAGTTAGCGTCCAATCAGCATGGACACTCTATTTTGAAATAGCTCAGTGCTATTTCGATGTTCATTTGGTGTGTAGACACACTATTTTATTCCAAAATAAATGTGCAGTGGAGATGTATCCTGGGTCATTGGGCTGCGTCTCAATTTTGCCACTGAACTGCCAGGTCTCTGTGCCCCAGTTTCTTTCCTTCCTCCACATTCCAAACGCTTGGCTTTTCTACTTAGATGGTACGCTCTTTGGGACAAGAAATGATTCTCACTTTCTGATTATAAAGTTCCTAAAACAATGGCCCCTGATATTAGTTGGAATCTATAGGCACTAGTGTGATAGAAATATATATTAAAATTCTGCATGCACTGAGCTAACAGAAGAAAAAAAGTAGAAAAATTTACTTTAGATTCTAAAGAAGCATGTGTAACGAAGTACATACAAGGAGCAGATCTGCTGAGATGAAAATGACATTATTACCTATTGACTTTACTGAACATTTTAACATCTCTATAAATCACTTTCCCCACCTGTGAAAAGGCTGAAACAAACATCTGCGTACTTGTGGGTATGAGGCTTAATTCCTAGTTGACTGTAACATGCTTTGAGATCCTTTAAAGAAGTCTGATAGAAGAGTTTAGAGGTGCTTTTATTGTTGTTTTTAATTTCAGAACAGAATAAATATTATACATTAGCAGTCCTCTTGAGTCTGTAATTACTGAACTGTGTTTTTGATGAGAGTGTGTTTCCAACAAGTCATTGTAACTTCACTTCATAACTTACGAAAGCATTTCTTTTGCAAGTAAATATGCATGGCAATCAGCAAGATAAAGCATTCAATTTGCATCCAGTTTATCTTTTTTTGTTCTCTGTTTTTGCATTTTCCATAAGCGGTACCATTTTATTGTATTGTATTTCTGTTTTGCTTTGCAATATCACAGCTGTAACAACCAAATATAAAACTCCTTTTTTTCTCAAAGAATAAAAGAAACATCAGGAAGGATCTATAGTTTCACCCTAATGAACCAATTCAGTGCATGTTTATTCATCATGTTAGCAGCTCTCATGGGATTGCCAGAAGCTCCAGCAGTGAGAAGAAAATTGAGGATCTGATGTTTTGTTTTGCTTTGTGCCATAGCAGGATTCAAATGTTAGGAGCTTAATGGGTATTTAAATCTGATGATTGCATACTGTATCAATAGCAATGAAACAAGTGGAGAACTGCAGCTACCAGATTAGTTGACTTAGACTAATATAGTCTGAAAAAGGAATTCTTAAACATCAAACAGAGAAACACTGTACTGAAAAGAAAGGGCAAATGGGAGTGTTACTTCTGTTTTAGTGGAAGGGGACATTTAGAATAAATAGAGCATCAGGTCAGGCTATTTCTATGTCAGTGGCAGAGCTGGCTCTGTTCTTAGGGCCTATGGAGTTACCTGCCCAGGTCTTGATGCAAATTAGAACTTCCTATGTCCACCTCTGGGCCCTGACAGCATATAAAGATATTGTAGTATGCTTGGACATGCCCGCTATAGCTTCCTATTTCCATGAGTCACCATGAATTGCCCCCTTGTGTTTTGCCAGCCTTTCCCACCCATCTGCCAGCATCTCTTTATATTGAGCACCTTAAGCTGTAGATTCTTTCCTCTGATACTGTGAAAAAAACATCATGGCAACCGTCCTGTGAAATCTCAAGATCCTCAACTCAGCTCCAAAACACTGATTTCTTCTATGTACTCCACTCTAAATCCCAGTTCCTCTAGCTCCCGCTACAAGAACTAAGCTGAAGAGTCTGTCTATCAGGATGTGGATCCATGGCATTGCAGATGCCATACATCCCTACTCCATAATGCCCAGTTGGCCATATGCAATGAAGTCAGTGGGTGGGTGGGTGGAGGGATAAAATTCCTTCCTGACCCCTGCTGATCTTGAAGCTGCGCGTCTTAACTTTAAAATCACCAAGTCAGAACATTGTCACACAGGAGAGAGAAAATATGTGCAGAGGTTGAAACCATGACAAAAATAATGGGTTTCAGTAGAATACGTATTTTCATTTTCAACATGTTGCAATTCTTTGCTGTTTTGCTCAGGGGACACAATTTGGATGCAATTATGCCAGGAAAACCTATGTTCACTGGAACCAATGTCAGGACTTCACCCTTGATCCAATTAACAATCACCTAAGAAAATAGGCCAAACCCCATCCCTGAAAAGGCACACAAAATTCCCAGTGTTCAGAGGGACAGCTCAGCCTGCTTTATCCTCTATGATTGTGATGATTTTTCTTCTTGTTGTATCTTGTAGACTGGTGTGAAGGCAGTAGGGATTTTTGTTCTTCTTTCAGCTCTGTGGATTGATAACAATGCTAGTGATTTTCCTTTCTAGGATACAAGAACTGTAGGACCTTGACCACTGTCTAGGGTGTATTTGAAAAGAAAAAGTTTCCTTGCACATGGTTCTTCTTTGGTGTCCATTGGAAAGAATTGAAAATGTTCCCCTTAAATAAATAATATTCATTGAATGTGCAGAGAAAAACTTTTGTATGCATACTAAATACTTCTACAGAAGTCTAAAGACTGAATTTTCGGAACCATTGGATGAAACTGCAGCCCCCATGTGCCAAATTGGTAAAGGGGATGAAACCAATGTAGTTCAATGACAAACACTAGTTTTGAATGTTTTCTTTCCCTCCCACCTCATTTTTCCACCTTTGAATAGTCTCATGGGAGGAACAGAGTAGTGATCACTGAGTAGTTTAAACTCGGTATTTAAATCTGAAGATTGCATACTGCATCAACAGCAACAAAACAAGTAGAGAACTGCAGCTACCTGATTAGTCGAGTTGTGACTAATATAGTCTGAAAAACAAATTCTTAAACATCAAACAGAGAAATGCTGCACTGCAAAGGTGTGTGAAATGTGGGATTCACTATCAAATGAGACAGCGCACAGCTTTATCCTGTTCTAATGAAAGAGCCATCCAAAGGGAAACACAATTTTAGAAATGAATCACAGCAGTCCATCACATCTTAAAGACACTTTTCTATCTTTGTCTCCATTGAGACAGATTGACAAGCAAATTTGAGGCTATGTTTTTTCCTCTTGAATTTGGGAAGGTTATTTTTTAGGTTGAAGCACTGATAACTGGCTGTCAGAGGTTGTATTTATATTTATTTTTCAGAAGTAGGAAACTTAAATGTTACATGAACTGAACTGGTCTTAACATTACAAAAAAAATCTTGATGAATTTCAGTACAAATCACTTTGGGTATATCTACACTTGCACCCTAGTTCGAACTAGGGATGCAAATGTAGGCAACCAAAATAACCAATGAAGCGGGGATTTAAATATCCTGCGCTTCATTAGCATGATCTCGCCGGCACGTTACTCCGATCAACAGCTGTTTCGAAAGTGAAAGTACGCCTGGAGCGAAAAAGCTGTGACCCTTTATGAAGCAAGAGTCAATAGGAAAATGTGGTCTTAGGTTTATTTTTTCATCATAAATTGAAAAGATTGGAGTAAAATAATTCTCTGATATAAAGTTAGTTGCATGTTAGATCCTAAGAATGAAATTCTGTGCTGAGCCTCCAAGAGGAGCAGAACAGAACTTAGAGTGGGGTGGGGGTGTCTTTAAGCCACCTTTAAGCCTTCGGCATCCTGGTCTGCTCTGTGTTCCTCCCTCCAAGTTGAAACAATTATACTAGTTTGTCCCCAGTTATTGAAGCATTGCCTGGAATCTCCACACCATTTAATGCTGGGGCCTTTGTCCAATATGTTATTCACAGCTGCAGTCCACTCTGGAAGTGTCTGACTGTCAACTAGAACACTCAGTCAAAATGGGACTCTGCTAACCAGGTAATTAAAAGTCTGGCTGTCACTGCACAGTCAAGTAGGCTAGTCCCGACCTGTCCAGGGGCACCACACTGTGCCCCAGAAGCAGCCAGCTAGTACAGCTCCTAGGCAGGGATCCACTGGGCTCTGTACACTATCTCCTCCTTGAGTACCAGCTCTGCACTCCCATTGGCTGGCTCTGACCAGTACGAGTTGGGCTTGTAAGATGGTGAAAGAAGTGTGTGTCACAGAGCCTCCTTGTGACTCTACCCACCTAGGAGCTGAATCTGGTGGATGCTTTTGAGGCACAGCATGGAGCCAGGACAGAGAGGCAGTCTGTGGGGAGGCCTAGGAAAGAATGTCACAGGTGTCCTTGGCTGAAACTCTCCTCAGGGGCTCCCAGATGCATACAGCCCCCTAATGGGCCTGCCAGATGGCAGCCATGCACAGCTGCTAAAAGGCCCTGGCCAGCCGCTCAGCCTCTACCGCCTACCCTGACAGGAACTCCTCTCCTTTGTTTTCACACAGGTTGTGCAGGAAACAGCAGGTTGCCTCCACTTGGGGGACGTTCTGCTCACCAATGTCCAGGCAGATGAGGAGACACCGGAACTTCCCCTTTAAATGGCCAAAGGCTCCCTCCACCATAATGTGGGCCTTGCTGAGCCTGGCATTGAACTGTTCCTTGGTGAGGTCCAGGTGCCCTGTGTAGGTCATCATTAGCCAGGGGAGGAAGTGATGGGGCTACATTTTTTCCATTGACTTCAATCGTTTTTGGGCACTGGGAATTAGTATTTCTATGAAAGGTATAGTTATTACAAATGTAATTATTTTCAATGCTTTAGCAACTATATTTTCAATCAAATAATGTAAGTTGTTAATATAGGATGTAGTTAAATGAAGCAGTTCTTAAGTGAGATATACAGAAGTCAGGACTTTCCAGAGGACAGCATGTGAAAATGGGTGTATGTGTGCGCTAGTAGCTCTGAACACACTGAGACAGAAGGCATAATGGGCCAAAGATGGGGTGCTGAAAGATATTCAATATAAAACTGGATAGTTTGTGTGGGTTTTTTGATATATCAGGAGACTGAAGTGGATACGATTTGGTTGGATGAAGATAGTTTGAGAGGTCTGTTTGTGGACAGAAAGAGGGACTGTGCTCCAAAGTATGATATATGGAGGAAAATGTCTTGGTTTGATTTATTTCTGTAGAATGTTTATTCTGGCTACTTTTATGTATGTTTGCCTGTGATTCTGAGAGGTAAATAATAGAATCATAGAACATCAGAACTCTAAGGGACCTCGAGAGGTCATCAAGTCCAGTCCCCTGCCCTCACGGCAGAACCACATAATGTCTAGATTAGGGCTATTCCACTTTGGAAGCCCCAGGGGCCACAATGATACTAACAGCACATGCCGAGGGCTGCACCTTAAGTGTGGTTGCATATACATGCAAATATATATGCAAATATATGCAAATAGCTTCTTTCACAGACAGGCATGAATACAAAGATTAAGCCTTAAGCTGTGACACCAGACCCAAACTTAGCCAGTGTAAGCCAGTTAGCACCTCTCAGGGTTTGCCCACAAGGCTAAGCAGCCAACACTTCCCACAATGCCCCAACGCTCCTGACACCTCCTCCCTGGGGGCTAGAAATGCTGACATCCTGTACCCATCTGTTCCAGCCAGCCCATTCACTTGCGTCTTTCATTGCTCACCCCTCCTGGGGGACACCTCACTGTTGAGGAATGTATTCCCAGTGGAGGTCGTGTTCAAAGGATCTCACCTATAGGCCATGTGTTGAGCCCTGCGTAAACCCAAACCACATGCAGCCCACAAGCCATGTGTTGAGTAGCCCGGGTCTAGATCACACCTCCCAGGTGTCTGTCTAACCTACTCTTAAATATCTCCATTTATGGAGATTTCACAACCCCCCTAGGCAATTTATTCCAGTGTTTAACCACTCTGACAATTAGGAAGTTTTTCCTTACATCCAACCTAAACCTCCCTTGCTGCAATTTAAGCCCATTGCTTCTCCTCCTATCATCAGAGGCCAAGGAAAACAATTTTTCTCCCTTCTCCTTGTAACACCCTTTTAGATATTTGAAAACCACTATCATGTCCTCTCTCAGTCTTCTCCTTTCTAAACTAAACAAGCCCAGTTCCTTCAGTCTTCCTTCATATTTCATGTTCTCTAGACCTTTAATCATTCTTGAACTCTTCTCTGGACCTGCTCCAGTTTCTCCACATGTTTCTTGAAATGTGGTACCCAGAATTGGACACAGTACTCCAATTGAGGCCTAATCAATACAGAGAAGAGTGGAATAATGACTTCTCATGTCATGCTCACAACACTCCTGTTAATGCATCCCAGAATCATGTTTGCTGTTTTTACAACAGTGTCATACTGTTGACTCGTGTTTAACTTGTCATCCGCTATGACCCCTAAATCTTTTTCAGCAGTGCTTCTTTCTAGACAATCACTTCCCATGCTGTATGTGTGAAACGAATTGTTCCTTCTGAAGTGGAGTACTTTGCATTTGTCCTTATTAAACTTCATCCTATTTACCTCAAACCATTTCTCTAGTTTGTCCAGATCATTTTGAATTTTGACCCTATCCTCCAAAGCATTTGCAACCCTTCCCAGCTTGGTATCATCTGCAAACTTAATAATTTTTCTCTTTGTGCCATCATCTAAATCAATGATGAAGATATTGAACAGAACTGGCCCCAAAACAGATCCCTTCGGAACCCCACTTGTTATGCCCTTCCAGCATGATTGTAAACCATTAATAACTACTCTCTGAGAATGGTTATACGGCCAGTTATGCACCCACCTTATAGTAGCTCCATCTAGGTTGTACTTCCCTAGGTCATGCGAGACCGTGTCAAATGACTTACTAAATTTTAAGTATACCACATCCAACATTTCTCCCTTATCCACAAGACTTGTCATCCTATCAAAGAAAGCTTTCAGATTGGTTTGACATGATTTCTTTTTAAAAATCCATACTAGCTGTTACCTATCACCTAATTTTCTTCCAGATGTTTGCAGATGAATTTCTTAATTACTTGCTCCATTTCCTGCTCCAGGTGAACCTGGGTTAGGTGCATGCTTTGGGGTATTCTAAAAAAATATAACTTGCCACAGGTAAATAATCTTTACAAAGAAGTCCAGATTAACAGAGCTTTCTTTGTTTTTCGTCATAAACTTTTGTATTATTATCAATTTATGTTTATACTGCTGGAGAACCAAGCTATCTCAGCCAGATCAGGGTCTCATTACACTAGGTCTGTTCATAATCTGAATAACACATATACCTATGTTAAAAGGAAACTAGCAGGCTGCTCCCCAGACTTGCTACACTTGCCAAACCTCCTCTCTCTGGCCACTTTCATTTTCCCGGGCAAACAGCGTGAGAGCGTGATGACATCATTCTGTCACTCAACAGGATTTTTTTTTTATATAAAGAGATTATTAAAGTTGCATAATCAGCACTCAGAAATTAGGAATTGCCTAAGAAATATAGTTTCCTGTGGAAGTTTAATTTGTCCCCTTTTGCATATGCATTATGATACATTTAATAACACAATCACATATTACTTTTTCCACAGGACTCTTCAATGAACAGAATGGATGGTACTTACTTAATGAGTACCTATTCAATATTTTGTTTTCAGTTTCAATGTGTGACCCCAGGTCTTATTTGCTGCACACTATTCAAACACTACTCTGCATACAAAATTATTAATTTCCTCATTACTTTTCTACAGCACTCTTCACAGTAGTATCTTAGTGCTTCAGAAAACATTAGTGTTCATAAAACCTCATTTCACAGGTGGGGAACAGAGGCACAAACACAGAAAGGTCAAAAATATCAACTAATGTCGAGTACCCAATACAAGACACTAGGGAACAGATTTTTCAGGGTATTCAGTTTTACTTAGAATTAACTATTTTCAAAGCACAGCCCCCATTTATAGCAGTTGCAGTTGTATACCTGCTTCTGCCACAGAGCTTCTGAATATCAGACGGCAGATTCTCTGAGAAGTTTGGCTGAAGGAACTTGCTCACTCAGGATCTCTGAGACAGACATAAGGTTAGAATCTAATTCACCAGGGCAGCCTTCAAATACCTTACCCATGAGACTCTTACATTATTAATTTATTTAATTTTCTACACTATTATAATTTTGAAATAATTGTTAATCTAATTTTTAAATGATATAACATTTAAGATATAATGAAATAAAAGAAAATAAATATAAAGAAGCCAAAAGGAAATTTTCTGCTTTCTGAAAATTTTTGAATTTTCAACTTTTCATTTCAATTCAGATTGTTTTTAATGCCTGACTTTCCCATGGAATGGCAATTCCAGGTGTGACATTTCACCTCCTTATTTTTATGGAAATGTGTTTTTAATACAAATATGCATAACTCAAATATGTTTTATGCAAAACAGTTCAAGTAACCTATTTTTCAAGAGCCTGTGATCCCCTGAATTTGTGTGCTTTCATCGTCTTAGAGCGTGAAAATTTGAGAGGGATAGACACTAAGGCTGCGTCTAGACTGGCATGATTTTGCGGAAATACTTTTAACGGAAAAGTTTTTCCGTTAAAAGTATTTCCGCAAAAGAGCGTCTAGATTGGCACAGATGCTTTTGCGCAAAAAGTGCTTTTGCGCAAAAGCATCCATGGCCAGTATAGATGCGATTTTGTGCAAGAAAGTGCCGGTGGCCATTTTTACCATCGGGGCTTTCTTACGCAAAAAATTCCTTCCCTGTCTACACTGGCCCTCTTGCGCAAGAACTGCGCAAGAGGGCTTTTTCCCGAGTGGGAGCGTCAGAGTTCTTGCGCAAGAACACTGACAATCTTACATTAGATCGTCAGTGTTCTTGCGCAAATTGAAGCGGCCAGTGTAGACAGCTGGCAAGTTTTTGCGCAAAAGCAGCCACTTTTGCACAAAATCTTGCCAGTCTAGATGCACCCTAAGGTGCTGCAAGACTGTTCACTATTTTTTTCAGTTTTCTGAGTGTGAACTTAGAATATTAGTGGTACTTAAAGGGCTTGATGACCTGGTACTCTAGATAACAATCTGTGAATGGTTTTGTTTTTTCTGTAAGACCAAATTGGAGTTGGTCCTAAAAAGACAAGTAACCATTCCACCTGATATTTTTCCACAGGGATGAGGGATTAAACAGAGGTTTCTTGCCCTGGAGAAATTCTATTTCAGGAATGGGTAGCAGTCATCTTTCTCTTCAGATGACCTTTAAAATGAACACAAAGAACAAAAGAACTCATAAGAACATAAGAACAGCCATACTAGGTCAGACCAAAGGGCCATCTAGCCCAGTATCCTGTCTGCCAACAGTGGCCTATACCAGATGCCCCAGAGGGAGGGAACAACAGGTAATCCTCACATAATCCCTCTCCTGTCACCCATTTCCAGACAAACAGAGGCTAGGAGCACCATTCCTACCCATCCTGGCTAATTGCCATTGATGTACCTAACCTCCATGAATCTATCTAAGCTCTGTTTTGAACCCTGTTAAAGTCCTAGTCTTCACCACGTCCTCTGGCAAGGAGTTCCACAAGTTGACTCTACGCTGAATGAAGAAAAAGTTCCTTTTGTTTGTTTTAAACCTGATGCCTATTAATTTCATTTGGTGACCCCCAGTTCTTATATTGTGGGAATAAGTAAATAACTTCCTTATTCACTTTTTCTATACCAGTCATGATTTTATACACCTCTGTCATATCCCCCCTTAGCCTCCTCTTTTCTAAGCTGAAAAGTCCAAGTCTTTTTAATGTCTCTTCAGATGGGACCTGTTCCAAACCCCTAATCATTTTTGTTGCCCTTTTCTGAACCCTTTGCAATGCCAATATATCATTTTTGAGATGAGGCGACCACATCTGTACACAGTATTCAAGATGTGGGCGTACCGTGATTTTATATAGAGGCAATAAGATATTTTCTGTCTTATTCTCTATCCCTTTTTTAATGACTCCTAACATTCTATTTGCTTTTTTGACTGCTGCTGCGCACTGAGTGGAAGTTTTCAGAGAACTATCCACAATGACTCCAAGATCCCTTTCTTGAGTAGTTGTAGCTTAATTAATCCCTATCGTATTGTATGTATAGTTGGGATTATTTTTTCCAATCTGCATTACTTTACATTTATCAACATTAATTTCATTTGCCCTTTTGTTGCCCAATCACTCTTCACAGTCAGCTTTGGTCTTAACTATCTTGAGCAGTTCGGTATCATCTGCAAATTTTGCCACCTCACTGTTTACCCTTTTTTCTACATCATTTATAAATAAGTTGAATAGGAAGGTCCCAGGACAGACCTTTGGGGGACCCCACTAGTTACCTCCCTCCACTCAGAAAACTTACCATTTATTCCTACCCTTTGTTTCCTGTCTTTTAACCAGTTATTAATCCATTAAAATACCTTCCCTCTTATCCCATGACAACTTACTTTACTTAAGAACCTTTGGTGATGGACCTTGTCAAAGGCTTTCTGGAAATCTAAGTATACTATATCCACTGGATCCCCCTTGTCGACATGTTTGTTGACCCCCTCAAAGAACTCTAGTAGATTAGTAAGGCATGATTTCCCTTTACAGAAACCATGTTGACTTTCCCCCAACAAATTATGTTCATCTCTGTGTCTGACAATTTTATTCTTTACTATGGTTTCAACTAATTTGCCCGGTACTGACATTAGACTTACCGATCTGTAATTACCAGGATCACCCCTAGAGACCTTTTTAAATATTGGCGTCATGTTAGCTATCTTCCAGTTATTAGATACAGAAGCTGATTTAAAGGACAGGTTTCACACCACAATTAATAATTTCACAATTTCACATTTGAGTTCTTTCAGAACTCTTGGGTGAATGCCATCTGGTCCCAGTAACTTATTACTGTTAAGTTTATCAATTTGTTCCAAAACCTCCTCTAATGACCAACTCAATCTGGGACAATTCCTCAGATTTGTTGCCTAAAAAGAATGGCTCAGATTTGGGAATCTCCCCAATATCCTTATCTATGAAGACTGAAGCAAATAATTCATTTAGTTCCTCCGCAATGACTTTATCATCTTTGAGTGCTCCTTTAGCATCTCGATTGTCCAAAGGCCCCACTGGTTGTTTAGCAGGCTTCCTGCTTCTGATATACTTTAAAAACATTTTGCTATTACTAACCCTTACTCTGTCACTCTAAGGACAAGTAGCTGTTAGACTCAAGCCTGAGAAAATATCAGCTCTATCTTGAAGGACTTTAAATGAAATAAGGACTATGGTGAGAATTATGATCTGTAACAATTTCTCTTAGGGTGTATCTAGACTACAGGGTTTTTTCGAAAAAAGTGGCCTTTTTTCTAAAAAAGTCCCCTGCGTCTAGACTGCCGCCGTGTTCTTTCAAAAGTAAATCAAAAGAACGCAGCAGTTTTTTTGACAGCAGAAAACCTCGTTTTACAAGGAATAATGCCTTTTTTCGAAAGTGCTCTTTTGAAAAAAGGCGCTATGTAATGCAACTGTGCTTTTTCGAAAGAGAGCATCCAGACTGCCTGGGTGCTCTCTTTCAAAAAAGCAGCTTGCTTTTAAAAAAGTACTGATTGTAATCTAGACGCTCTTTTTTGAAAGAGGCCTGCAATCTAGATGTAGCCTACGTGTATTAGGCTTAATAGGCATGTTTTGTTTATTTTGGCTTAGCAACTTGCTTTTATCTCTCTTTTTTCACTTGCAATCACTTAAATCTGATTTTTCATATTTAATATTTTTTTGTTTATTATCAAACACAGTATAAATAATTGTTATCCAGAGAGGAGCCACAGTTGTACATTGCTCTCTATCATTAATAAAGAGAGAACATTTTCATGAGCTTTTTCTGTGTAAAACTTTTATCCAGAGACAGATGGATTTCTTTGTGGTTTTGGTCCCTTTTGAGGGCTGTATTCCTGGATGCTGTTAAGTCTCTATAACTGAACCATCCCAGAGCTGGGCTGTTTCAGTGTTTGTGCTATTCTGGGAGAGACCAGAGCCTCTGGCCTAGCAGGACAGGGTGGTGGGGCACTCCAGTGGGCAAGAGGGCAGGCTCAGTGCTATGATCTGTACACTGAGGCTATGTCTGCACTGCAGAGTTTTTGCACAAAACCGGCAAAAACTTGCGAAGCATCCACGCCTCAAGTGCATTTTTGTGTAAGCAAATGTACAGTGAATCGACAGAACAGAGGCGTTTTTGCGGTATAGGTATTCCTCTTTCTGCGAGGAATAACTCCTTTTTGCACAAGAGTGTGTGTGGATGGGCAGCAGGGGTTCTTTTGCACAAAAACAGCCTATCAAAAGAAGCACAGGTGCCCTGGTGGCCATTCTTTTAATGGCAATCGGAGCTTTTTTGCGGAGAGAGCGTCCATTAAGTCTGAACGCTTTCGTGCACAAAAGTGCATCGCTTTTCCAATGCGCTTTTGCAGTGCGGAGGTGCTCTTGTGCAAGAAGTTTTTGCGAAAAATCTCTTACCAAAAAGCTTCTTGCGCAAGAAGCCTTCATTGTGGACATAGCCTGAGTGAAGCCTCAAGTTCCAGGCAGTTCTTTTCCTGAATACGTGGCTGAAGAAAGACAATGAAGTGCTCTGCCAGTTTGGAGAAAGTATAAATGAGGCATTAAGGGACCACTTAATGTGTGATATGCATAAATGAAAAAGTCTCTCAATCAAAATGACTTGGTTCAAAGACAAAACTGGCAGAAACTTCAGGCATTACAGCACACATGAAAAATATACAGGACAGTGCAAAAAAGTCAACAACCTCCATATCATAAGAGAACTTCAGGTCAGACCATGCTGTCAATTGAGAATGCTGTAATGTCTCTGCAACTGTCTAATTTAACACACAATCAATAGAGCTGGCGGTAGGATGGCAGTTTTGTTTCACAACCTTTGAATGTTTTTCTCAAAAGAAGATTGTGCCAAAAAGTCCATTTTCAGATTAAAAACTTCAGATTTTTTTTTCAATTAGATTCTCCTTCACTCTCTGGTAAGAAGCAACCAGAGACAACCTTTGACCTCAGAAACCCTCTGGTCAAAAAACTTCATCAAAACTGGTATATTTCCATGAAATATTCTGGTTTCAGCAAAATATCATATTTTGTTGAAAATGTTCCAACCAGCCATAAAGATAAATTAAACGTTATTTGGATTTCTTTACAAATGGAAGGAGCAAGACTTTAAAATGGACCTTGATGTTATATCTTTTTCTGTAGTTTTGGAAAACTTCAGTGCTTCAAAAATGCATACGGGGTGAATTCTCACTTCTCTTGGCATTCTTACAATGGAAGTAGCGTAGCTGTAAACAGCATATGGCAAGTTTCTATGATGTTGAACAAGAGAGTCTTGTATTATTTGGTAAAGAATGGCAGAGAGATATTCAGCTTGAGTGGTAAAGAATAAAGTGTCTGCATGCTTCAAAAAAAGATATGCAATCAAGTGCAAAACAAGCACTAGTTGAACTCTTGGTCAAGGAAACTTATAATGATACTGAAAAATTAAAATATCTGAAAGCAAAAATTGTGCTTGAAGAGAACATAATTTTGTGAATCTTGTCCCATACCTTTTCCAATACAGCCAAAAAAGGAGACAGCACTTCCAAATTTACAGGACGAAAGACCAATATTCAAGGTTAACTGCAGTACATCTATAGTCCCAGTAACAAAGAAGAATGGGGCAGTCTATATATTTGGTGGTTTCAGTATTTACCTACTATTGCATGCAGATTAGAAACCTTTGCATAGAACAACAAAACAAAATTGTCTCATTAATTGGTGGCAAGTATGTCTCCAATGCTGACAAAAGTGAAGTCTACCAACAAATTCAGATTGCAGATTATGAGAAATGCCACCTCAAAACACATAAAGCAGCTCATTTCAAAATAGCAGATTAGTGTTTGGAACTATGTCCACACTAGCAATTTGGCAGTGAGCTATGGACAAGAATTACAAGGCATTGCTGGTACTCAGGGTCACTTGGATAAGCTACTGGTTATAGTAGCTTGTGATGAGTAACTGCACCACAAACAATAACAAACATGTCTCTTTGTTCTAGCTAGCTATGCATTCAGTTAAATAGAAATGTTCATAAAATCATAGAATCACAAAGAAAATAATAGAATCATAGAAGATTAGCTTTGGATGAGCCTTCAGGAAATTTTTCAGTGCAACCCTTTGCCCAAATCAAGACCAACACCACTTAAATCATTCCAGCCAGGGATTTGTCAAAATAGGACTTAAACACCTCTAAGAATGAAGATTCCACCATCACACCAGGCAATCATTTCCAGTGCTTCACTACCCTCCTAATGAAGTAGTTTTCCACAAATATCCAATCTAAACCTCCCCTACTGCAACTTAAGACCATTGCTTCTTGTACTGTCATCTGCCATCACGGTGAATAGCCTAGCTCCAGGCTCTTTGGAACCACCCCTCCCCCCCCCTTCAGGTAGTTAAGGCTACTATCCAATCCTCCCTCATTCTTTTATTCCGCAGACTAAATAAGCAGTTCCCTGTCTCTTCTCATGAGTCATGTGTCCCAGCCTATAATCATTTTGTTGCTCTCTTTTGGATTCTCTCCACTTTGCCCACAGCCTTATGTAGTGGGGGGCCCAAAACTGGACACAAAACTCCAGATGTAGCCTCACCAGTGCCAAAAAGAGGAGAATAATCACTTCCCTCAATCTGTTGGCAATACTCCTACAAAAGCAGCCCAATAAGCCATTAGCCTTGTTGGCAACAAGGGTACACAGTTGACTCATATCCAACTGTAATCCCCATTTTAGGGCCATCTGTAACAGTGCCATCTGGTGGTTCACATTCTCTGCTATACCAAACCACAGCTCAGTGCAGTAAAGAAGAGTGGAAGAGCTGTCAGGGAACCATTTAAAACTTCCTGATTCTTAGGTCAGTTCTATATCTTTTTGAGTTCTGGTACAGAATAGATCAATCTAGAGCTGTTCCAACTTCTCAAGCTGACTATAGTCCCTAAGGACAACAGTTGCAGAAGTTAGACTGTCATTGCATTAATTTTTTAATCCTTTCTTTGTGAATCAATAGACTGGGATTCTGTAGAGACAGCCTTGTAGAAATAAGTTTATGTAAGTCTCTCATAGAAGAGTAGCAGTTAAGTTATAACCACGAGTGTTATTCATATGCAAACTTGTTTAGCAACTGAGTTGTGACAGCACTTCATTTTAAACAAATGAATTTTAATATTAACTAATGTCATGAATACGTCTGAAAAATATTGTAATTCTCAAGTTCTCTATGAACTGCAGCTTTGCACTGTTTCCATCAATCTGTCATCTGGGTTGTGGAGGTATGGTATGAGGGAAAAGGAATTTCTAGGAAGCAGAATGGATGAGAGAAGAAAACTGAAGAGGAAGAAGCACCTACAGTGAAGACAGGCACATAAAAGATGACAATCCTCTCTGGGTTGATTTTGCAGATGTCTTTGCAGCAGGCCATGGATAAAACACAAAAAGAGCTTTTCCAACAGCATAAGAGATAGACAGCTCATCTGTGAACCCTGCTACTTCAGCCCTGCTTGATAGATCCATGACTATTACAAGTAGAAGTGTAGAGTCCCTAAGCTGATTAACAGAAATAATATTGAGAGTATAAGAGTAGTCTCTGGAGTCAGTAGAAACTTACTCCTGCCATATGGCAGGGGTTATAAGCCATTTCTGAAGCATGTCATGTGGTGAGGACTGATAAGGATATTTCCTTTCTGCACAGCAATCAATACAATTCATTCTCAGACAATTTGGCCAAACATATGCAATTTTTTTTCTGGTCCAAAGATCTGTTTTGGATGATTTATCAGGTTCCTTTTGTTATAATCAAGATTTTTTTACTCTATTTAACAATTAAAAACACTCCATTAACCAATGTATAACTGAATATCTAGTCTAGCTAGGCTGCATTTAGTTAAAAAGACTGCCTTTCTTGATTAACATTTCCCTTTGGGCTAAAAACTATTTCCTAAGTGTCACATCCCCCTGTGGAGGAGTCCATATGGCCCTGCCTTGACTAAAGTAAGGCTATGTGAGCCTAGGTCCTGCTAAAGCCTGATACGGACATGCAGGCAAGCAGGACCTCAGTAGGCATGTATGTGGAAATGTAACCTCTTGCCCTACGATTGTTGGGTAAGACATGACCATAAATAACGAGCATGGCTAAAGCTTCCCAGAAACTTGCTAAAACTAGTGGGAACCTTAAGCAAAATAACGGACACATCCTGAATGTATTAGAAATGCCTGCCACAAATGGGAGACAAGATCACTACATGATTGTAGGGTATGCAAAGATAAGATAAGGTAAAAATCAGTGTACCTAATGGTTACAGAATAGGGAACTAATGTTAACAAGTAAAATGTGTGATAATTATAGGCCTAGATGACCAAGTCCAGCTTTGCTATAAAAATAGGCTTTGCAAAAAGATAGATGGGAGTGATTGAGCAGGGTAAGCCCACATGCTTGTTACAACTAGAAGCAGAACCATCCATACCAGCAGAGAAACTGTGGGCGCCTCGACACATGGGAACCAACCCTTGTCTGGTACTGCGTTACCGGTGAACTGTAAGTGAAAAAGGCTTGAAATTGTAGTAGTTGTATCTAAGACTTATAAAGTGTATTAACTGTATTTGGGTCTTGAAGGTGTAGTAACTGCACTTATGGCTTGGATTTTATATTAACTGCTTTTAAAGCTTGCAATAAATAAGGAAGCGGTTAAGTCTCTTTGGTATGTCCTGGTTCCTCTTGGATCTAATTATAGTGAACACATGATACCCCCCATGCTTTATGAAAATTAGCTTATGGATATGAATGTTCATAACTTAAAGATTGTTTATACAAAATGGGTCATGTAACACATCAATTTTACAGTTAGAATCTGCTGAATCTGTATATCCCATTTTTGTACATGTATCATTCTTGTATGTAAAGTTAGAAATATGAAGTTTGGATTTGTTTAAAGTTCTAAATGTGCTAATGGGTGTCATCACTGGTGCTCTAGCACTTAATGACTCAGTACTTGTGAATGGCCATGTTTGTCTTATAAGCCCAAATTGTGTTTACTCCTAGAAAGACATGTGACCATGCCATCTGGTACTGGAATCCATCTTGAACTTGGTATTTTTCATTGGGATTGGGGACTGTGGAACAAAGGATTCCCACTCCAGGGAAAAGTCTATATAAGCAATGAGAAGCCATTATTCTTTTGTCGACAGCTGGCTTTTGAAAATGCTTGGCACACCCTAAGAGGATAGAAAGAACATAAGAACATTAAAGAAGCTGTAGACCCAAGTCAGAGTAATAGATAAATTCTGATTTGAAGCTTTTGCATGAGATAAGAACAGCCGTTTAGGGTAAGAATCTGCAGGGTAAGATTCTTAGTGCATTAGAACTAACTAAGCATTTTTGTTCATCTTAATTTATTAACTTCCTTTGATCTGACTGTTTTCACTTGCAATCACTTAGGCTACGTCTAAACTACAAAGATTTTTTGAACGAGGCTATGCAAATTCTGCGGGAATTTGCATATCTTCCTCCGATCACATTTTCGAAAGAGGATCTTTCGAAAATAAAAGTAGTCTGGACACTTTTGAAAATGCGATCAGAAGAAGATATGCAAATTCCCGTGGAATTTGCATAGCCTCTTTCAAAAAATCTTTATAGTTTAGACCTAGCCTTAAATACTACTTTTTGTACTTAATGAAAACACTTTTGCTTATTATCAAGCCCTCCAGTGTAAATAATTGTTATTGGAGGTGGGGACAACCACTGTGCATATCTCTCTTTTATTGATAAAGGGAGCAGACCACCTTATGAGTTTACTATGTGTAAGAGGTTTACACAGAGTAAGACGGATTTATTTGGGGTTTTGATCCATTTGGGTGGGGGTTGGTTTTCTGGATGCTGAGCCCTTAGAACTGAGTCCTCCCACAGCTGAACTGGTTCAGTGTCTGTGTTGCTTTGCAGGGACAGCAGTAACCCCAACTCTGTTCCTTGGCTGGGGGAGACCAGAGAATCTGGTCCAGCAGAACAAGATCATGGGGAGCCCCAGAGAGCAGGAAGGTGGGCCTTAGTGGCATGATCAGCACATCAGAGGACAACCCTAAAGGGACTTCTGTGATTCACCCAGTCACAGTAATATTCAACACTAATTTAACTGAGTAATAAACACATATTTGACCTTATTTTGGTCACAGAGTTACAGTGGAATGAAAGCTTGCCCTTCTAAGAACTCAGTCTTCATTAACAGACAGTTATTATTACTTTGGTTATGTATGCACTGCACATACCTCATGGTGACAAATAGACTATAAACACCTAGCATGTGTGTAAGCAGCATTGCTTCAATGAGTAATGTAAAGACATGCTTGAATCCTATAAGTATCTCTACATTATATACCACTGGCTAAGGTGTTTAGTACACATATAGCCATATGCTTGAAGTGATAAGCAGGATGCATGTAGAGTCTTGCACAAATACAAATTTTTTATCCACAGATATGTGCAGAGCTGCAGCTCTCTTCTAGAAACTTTATATATCTGCATATACAAATTTTGTATCCATGTAGGGCTCTACACTGCATCCACATTGTAGTGTATACCTATTTGCCAATGAAAGATTCTGGCAGAGTTGAGGAAGCTGAGAAGGACTTTAGCAGTTTCCTGCTGTCAGAGCTTTTTTCTTCTGCATCTCTACTGCCAGAGACTTTCTGTGCTACAGGACCCTTTCCCTGTGGAAGGGAAAATCCCCAGAATTGAGAAGACACCAGGGTCTTATTCTACTAAAAATGCCAGTGTAGCCAGAGGATGCATGGCTTGTACATATAAAGAGTCATATAGGGAATATACTCTAAGACGCAGAGTTATTTTTACTCACCTAAGATGTACCTCAACATCCTCACTACTATTTATATCTTTGATAGGGAGGTTTGAATATGTAATCTATAGACCACCATAAAGAGCGTGTAGAATAATAACATTAATATGACTCTGTGGAGAACTCAAATTTATCAGTGCATTTTCCCCCCATTATTTTACATTAGGATCAGATCCAGCCCTGCTAAGAAATCTTGATTAATGTACCAAGTATTGGATCTGATGCTAAAATCACTCTCTGGGAATACCCTATTAGTGAAAATTTCCCCTTCAAGTCAAAGTTCCCATGAGCCACTTTGCAGTTACAGCTGTCTGAGAATTAATAAGGAAATGATCAGAAGTCAGACAGGAATTGCATTAAGTGCCCATAAGGAAAGAGAAAAAACTTTCAAAGGAGGAATAAAGAACAAACACTTTTACAAAGGAGCATTCTTTTAAATTGTCCTTAAACATTTAGCAAAATCTCAGAGGGAATGGACATAAAAGACATTGTGATCTGATATCCATAACTGCCTGTAGGAACTGATGTGAAGTACACCTACCTGACCCTTATGGCTGATCCCCTGCTCAGTAGAAGTCTCAGTTAACTCTGAATTAAAATAAGGTGATAGGTAACAGTCAGCATGGATTTGTAAAGAACAAATCATGTCAAAACAATCTGATAGCTTTCTTTGATAGGATAATAAGACTTGTGAATAAGGGAGAAGTGGCGGACGTGGTAAACCTAGACTTTAGTAAGGCGTTTGATACGGTCTCGCATGACCTTATCAATAAACTAGGCAAATGCAACTTAGATGGCGCTCCTATTAGATGGGTGCATAACTGGCTGTATACTCATTCTCAGAGAGCAGTTGTTAATGGTTCATAATTATGCTGGAAGGGCATAAGAAGGGTATGTCTACACTACAGAGGTTATTTGGAAAAATAGCTGTTTTTCCAAAAAAAAACCTTCAATTACATGCACACTGCAGTTGCATTCTTTTGAAAGTAAATTGAAACAACAGAGGGTTTTTTCCAGTATTGGTAATCCTCTTTCTACAAGGAAGAAGCCTTTTTTCGAAAAGAGCTCTTTCGGGAAAAGGCATGTGTGGACAGGGAAGAGGGTTTTCTTTCGAAAGAAGAGGCCTCCAGGAAATAGCACAGGTGCCCTGGTGGCCACTCTGTCCAAAGTAATCACAACTCTATAGTTCCTGTCTCCTGGCCCCTCTTAAAGCTGCTGGCACCCTGGACAAGCCTTGTGGCAAGAAGCTGGCCTGAGAGCACCTCTCTGACCACATGGGTCTCCTTGCCACAGGCCTTGCCACCCATGGCCCAGCCTCAAGCCCCCCAACACCCTTCTGGCCCTCACAGGGAGCAGCCCCAAGGCTGTTGGGACCCACCCAGGGGGACCAAGAGGCGGGCACCCTCCTGATCTGGAGCAGAGATCCTGTCCCTCCTCGAGCTGTGGGGTGAGGAGGAGACATTACCAAAATTTTTGGGTGCATGACCGAGTCCCTGGAAGAGTGCAGACACCCACCCCAGACCTTGGAACAGGTCCAGAGTAAGGTGAAAGAGCTCTGCCAGGGATACATGAGGGCCAGAGAGCACAGTTTGCGCTCCGGGGCAAGACTCCACATCCACCCCTACTACCAGGAGCTCCACGAACTCCTGGAGGGTGGGGAAACAGCTTCCCCATCTGTCATCATGGACTCCGGCCTCGACATGCCCATCGTTGCCCACGGCGGATGAGGAGGAGGATCAGGGACAGCAGCAGGAGGAGGAGGACACGGATGACATAGCTGCTGTCACGCTGTCTTTAGAGCTGGGTCCTGTGAGCTTCCAGTCGGCCATGGCGGGCTGCAGGTGAGTGTTGCATTGTTGGAAGGCTGGGGCGAGCCACACACACAGCTCCAAAAAGGTGGCCTTCCGCATGCAGAAGTTTTGGAGCCACTGCTGGTCATCCCTCCACTCCATGACCTGCTGGTCCCACCAGTCGGAACTGGTGTCCAGTCTCCAAAAATGCCTCTCCACGGTGGGTTGCGGTGCAAGGGTGTTGCTCCCACACCTAGGGAGAGGGTCCCCAGAATGAGCTTGGGGTCGACCTTGGTCATGACCAGGAAGGCAGCTGGCATAAAGTGCTGCAGAAACTGCAGCATGGTCGTGTGGGGTCATAGCATATCCAGGGGTAGCTTTGGCTCCATGGAACAAAGGAAAAAGCTGTGGCATCCAAAAAAGCTGGGCAACCACAGCAGGCATTACAAGAGCTTTGCTGTCCCTCAAAGAGGTAGGCAAGCACACAGCAGAAGCAGAGAAATGGCTGTCCAGGGGAGTCCCTTTAAGAGTCTGCTAGGCTCATGCACCAGCACTCAGAAGCAACTGGTGACCTAAAGCCCTGCCTAAAGTGGTGCTGGGTGGCCTTTTATGCAAGATAGCATCCAATCAGTCTGGACACAGTCTTTCAAAAAAGCAGATCGCTTTTTCGATCTTCTTGGCCAGTGTGAATGCTCTCTTTCAGAAGACATTTTTTCAGAACATCTATTCCGGAAAAGCTTCTTCCGAAAGAAGCCTGTATCTAGATGTAGCCCAAGTGGGGTTCCGTAGGGATCTGTTTTGGGGGAAGTTCTGTTCACTGTCTTCATCATTGATTTAGATGATGGCACAGAGAGAACAATTATTAAATTTGCAGATGATACCAAGCTGTGAAGGGTTGCAAATGCTTTGGAGGATAGGGTCAAAATTCAAAATGATCTGGACATGGTCTCAGG
This sequence comes from Rafetus swinhoei, assembly GCA_019425775.1. Classification (NCBI taxonomy): domain Eukaryota; kingdom Metazoa; phylum Chordata; order Testudines; family Trionychidae; genus Rafetus; species Rafetus swinhoei. Next base: position 124,801,520 of record CM033424.1, read on the forward strand.
TAAACAGGATGAAGTTTAATAAGGATAAATGCCAAAGTACTCCACCTAGGAAGGAACAATCAGTTTAACACATACAAAATGGGAAGTGATTGTCTAGGAAGGATTGTCCTTGCCACAGGCCTTGCCACCCATGGCCCAGCCTCAAGCCCCCCAACACCCTTCTGGCCCTCACAGGAAGCAACCCCAGGGCTGTCAGGACCCACCCAGGGGGACCAAGAGGCGGGCACCCTCCTGATCCGGAGCAGAGATCCTGTCCCTCCTCGAGCTGTGGGGTGAGGAGGAGACATTGCCAAAAGGATTTAGGTGTCATAGTGGAAGACAAGTTGAACATGAGTCAACAGTATGACACCGTTGTAAAAACAGCAAACAAGAACGATTAAAGGTCTAGAGAACATCAGCTATGAGGAAAAACTGAGGGTATGTCTATACTGCATTCCTCTTTTGAGAGAATTTCCCGGTCTTCATATGCATAATCACGTCCAGGCGCTATTTTAAAAAAAGAAACACTGTCTAGACGTTTAAGGATAATTTCGAAAGAAGGGTTTTTTTCAAAATAACCGCATCTAGACAGATTTTCTTTTTTCAAAATAGGGTATTTTGAAATAGCGCCCGGACACGATTATGCAAATGAAGACCGGGCAATTCAAATCCACGCTTCGTTTGCAATTTCACTTAGCTGCATTTGCATTCCTCTCTTGAAAGAGGAATGAAGTGTAGACATACCCTAGAATTGGGCTTGTTTAGTTTGGAAAGGAGAAGACTCAGAGGGGACATGATAGTGGTTTTCAAGTATCTAAAAGAGTGTTACAAGGAGGAGGGAGAAAATTGTTCTCCTTGGCCTCTGATGATAGGACAAGAAGCAATAGGCTTAAACTACAGCAAGGGAGTTTTGGGTTGGACATTAGGAAAAACTTCCTAATTGTCAGGGTGGTGAAACACTGAAATAAATTGCTTAGGGAAGTTATGGAATCTCCATCACTGGAGATATTTAAGAGCAGGTTGGATAGACATCTATCAGGGATGATCTAGACGGTGCTTGGTCCTGCTGTGAGGACAGGGGACTGGATTCAATGACCTCTCGAGATCCCTTCCAGTTCTAGTGTTCTATGATTCTATGATTGTGCTGATTAATCTGTAACTAATAACTTTGATTAATACATTAATTGAGCCTCATTATCTGACCACTTAATAGCAGAATCAAATCTTGAAATAAGAAAGGGTTCTTATTTATAATGCAGGACCAACTTTTTTCCAAGGTATTGGATACCTAGTTGGATTCGAGTAGCTCTTTCATTACATGCTAACTTCCTCTTGACCATGTCCATGTAGAAGCCTCCTGTAAGTGATCTGTAACTGAAACTTACAGGTTTGGAGGGAACCTGCTATAGATTTCTTTTTTTTTTAAATTTGCTTCTTGGGGTTTTTTTTGCCTCTAGACATAAACATAATTGGTGTATTACCAAAAAAAAAAAAAAAAAAAAAGTTTATATATACAAAGGAAAAAGAGCCAAACCAGCCTGAGTATTTTTTTTAAACATCAAATTATAAAAAACTATAACTTTCTTTGACCGAAGATTGGTATTCTCTTTCAGCCCACAGGAATATCTTTAATGAGAAAAACACTCCTGAAAATAGCAATTAAATTGAAGTGCTTAACACTGCTTGCTCTGTACTGGCCATAATTTAACACGACAATTGTGATTAAACCATTAGAGATGAAACTGGACATCTTGTTGTTTTTTTCTTATTGTGAGACCATTTAAAATTAATATAAAAAAACTGAGTTGGGTTATTAGCCGTGTCTTCACATTATGCATTGCACCAACTAAAGAGACTGTTTCATTATCAAAAAACCTTCTACTAGAGCATTAGGGGGATCTAATGAAGATAAAGCAACCTCTCCAATTTTCTAATAGATGCATTTTTCTAATCTGAGCAGTCTTTATGTATCTTTAATAATGATTTATTTTTCAGGCTCTTGAGGATGACATCATTCTCCACACTGGAGTCTTGATAATGTCAATTAGAGATCATAAAAAGCCACACGAACTCCTACTTCCTGCACAATTTTTGGTATGCTGTCTCCAGCCTACGTAACAGCTAATTATAAGGCAATGTGATTAGACAGATATCATATAAATAGTATCAATGGCTCATGTTCTCTTGGCATAATTCAATTTGAAGGTTTAAATTATGAATAACCAAAGATCATTCAATCATTTGTCTATCTATCTATCTAGCCACTGAGAAAGAGTAAAGTTGTTTACAGAATGATTTCTTGGGGCTATAAGAATTACTTCTGGAATATATTATTCTTTTAAAGTCGTATGTACCATCTTTTCCATCAAAAAAAAAGTTCTCTGTCCACCTTATAGCAAAATACAGAAATTTATGAGGTCTATGTTATCCTTCTTAGTTGCCAACATTGCATATATTTAAAGATATGTATAATAACAAGTAATTTTAATTGACCACAGAAACTATTTAATTGTCTATATCAGTAAAAAAGCAGTTCTGTTTAAAATAGTGTCTTTCTACATATATTATCTACATACAGTAAACTTCCGATAATCCGGCACATTTAGGACCCATGGGGTGCCGGATTATCAAATATGCCGGACTATTGGAAGGGGGGGCTATCAGGGGTCTGGGATGGAGTGGGGGGGATGCACCCCTCGGCGCTGCGGGACCAACCCCAGAGTCAGCCACTGGTCAGTTTCAGCAGCGGCTGAATCAGGAAAGCCGGGGGGCAGAGCAGCTCTAATTGTCCAGCACTTCTGGGTTCCAGATGGTGGCGGACCATCAGGAGTGCCGGACCATTGGATGCCGGACCACTGGAGTTTTACTGTATATTATCATAATACTATATCTCATATTTGCACAGGACATTTCAACTCATAATTTCCTATCTGCACCACTTCATGCTAATTAAATATTGCATACAAATTTTAATATCTTATCTGCGCTACTTTATAGTAATTAAATATTGTATACAAGTATATTGTATATTGTATACAAACGTTGAAAAATTGAGATTTGTCTAAGTTTTCTTAGCCAAAAATGTTTTCCATTTACACATGCTGTTATGCTGTATCACTTAACTACCACTCTCCACCCAAGAGGTGGCTGCATTTCAGTGTTGATAGATTTTACAGTTTCATCTTAACATTCATTCATACTCTAAACTGTACAACACTCAGTCACAACCCTTAGTGACCATTCCATGAACCTACCAAATCTGCACAAATTCTAAATAAGAAAGATGGCAGTTGCATCAAGCTAAGCAACAAAGAATCAAATGTCACTCGTGGCCCAGGTCTTCCGCCATGGACAAGGGTTGCACAAGCAGCTAGTGATGGGGAAAGGGCACATTAATGTGACTTTAAGCCACTTTTGTACTCCTCCCCTAATCCCATGGTGGCTGTTAATTGGGAACCAAGAATGATATAATTGAGGGCTGCTCTAATTTACGCTGGCTACTAATGACCCTGAGTGGGTGTTGATGTGAAAGCTGACATGAGCCACCAGAGGGTCTTCCTAGAGTGGGATGAACCTCAGAAAGGATTTTGAAGTTCAGCACACATGGTCTGAAGTGCAGCTGAAAATCAGGTAACTACAAGATTGCGTCCTATATCTTATTCTATGCAAGAACATAGGGTTCCAGATTTGTAGCTGTGCCTTTGTTTCTTTCCTACTTTTCTCCAGTCCTCAAGTTTTGAATTTGTATACAGTTCTGTATACAGTATATTTGTTCAGCATTTAAATGAATAGATCTAAAGCCTGATGAAAAAATATTTTAAAAATAGTCTCCCACAGCAGATTGTTTTAATCTTCTGCACACATTTTATTCATGAGAGTTGCCAGAATTTTTTTAATTAAAAAGTAACCTGAGGTGGCTTCACCAACACCAGTCTAATAAGGATTAAGTCTTGTTTCAAGGGAAATAAATTATCAGGTCTTAATTTGCCCTGATCCATTTCCTTAGCTTACTGTCTTTCCCAATTAAAAGAATGTTTTTTAAAATTATTTTCAGCTATGATTTTTGCTTTCAAATTTTCTCAGATTCAATGAAGTAGAAAAAATATTCTTTGTACAGTTTTGATTTATAGTCTCTGATATCAAGTGCTGAGAATTGTCTCGTAGAGGTGAAGATAATATCATCCAAAACATTTCACATATAATAAGAGGCATTATGAAAAGAACAGTTCATCTTTATTAAGATGCAATATCTCTTTAAAGAGTGACATTATAAATGGAGTAGACATTTAGAGTCATTTCTGAATTAGGATTAACTTGAACCCTGATACACATATCATCTCTTACCCTACAAGGAAATCCTGTTAAATTGGTAGGGAGAATAAGTGAAACACAATTGTGCCTTATTTTTAGGGCTGGTCAAGTGATTCAGAAAGTGATTGGCAAATAGAATGGTGACTTCAGCTTACAATTATTCAACATTTTAATTGTTTGTGAAAATTCACATGACATCTGCTTTAATTGTAAAAATGTTTGTGCTCCCTAAAAGTGCCATAAATTCTAGAATAATTGGTTATTTGGCCAAATATGCACTACTCATTCATTAATTGTTCAACCATTTAAGGATTATCAGTGAGAGTGTTACAGAGCAGAAATAATAGCATGTAACTAGGACAACTAATGATACACTACAAATAGCAAATCACCAAATCTAACAATTTAATAAGAACCCCTCAGATTATATTTGTTTCTATAAGGTATTGGTTGAACAAATACCTTGGGAGAAACCTGGTTTGCTTTTTTAAATGATTCATACTTGGAAAAAAAATGTCTAAAGAATTTACGGGTCCGAATCTTAGCTGAGGTAAATTGATGTAGCTCCATTGACTTCAGTGGAGATGCAGCAAGTTTCACTTGCCGTAGATCTGGCCCATAATTTATATATATAAATAAGAGAGAGACAACCAGGTCTGAATATATAAGGGTCAGTAAGAATCCAATGTCTCCAATGTCAAAAATTGACATTTGCTACTTGACATCATGATCAACAGCTAAATCACATATGTGGCTTTGACTATTAACTTTATTGTAGCAGGTGACTGTAGCACTGTGAAATACCTTCATGCAACCCTAAAAGACAGGATGAATATAATAATCCTTCCTGGAGAAGAGAGAGGGGGAAGATTTGAATTATAATTATAGATCAACTGTAAAAATATCAAGGCATGGACACTTAGTATACCTGCACACATGAGCATTTAGTGTTATTTTTATTTAAAAGAAATATTTGACACCTTTTAAAATAATCACTCATGCATTCCTGAAAAATTTCAAACACAATAAGAACTGAAAATGAAGGGCCTTTTAAATGAAAATATTTATTTCCATCTAAAAGTTGTTTGTTTGTTTCTTTGTTTTGGTTTTGCCATCTCAACATGTAACCTCTGGCTGATCAAAGTATTCAAACTCTTTAGGAGAAAGAAAATGAGTGTTTGTTTGCCTTTTACTTACATTTGGAAAATGGATAATTTAATGAGCAAGGCGGTGCTACTGGAATGTAGATTGCTCAAAGGGTTCAGACTACATCAAGTACAAATTCTGACATAATCAGGGGATCAGTCACGGTCACCGGGCCCCTAGGCAAGTTGTGGGAAGAGAGGCCTGTCTCTGTATACCCAGAAGGGCAGGGCCTTGAGCAGAAGGGGTGGGGCCCAGGGCCACCAGCCCTCACCATCATCTGGACCATGGTGTGCCCCTCTCCTCATCCCTCAGAGCCACCTGGCTTGAGCCCATGGTGGTCTAGCAACAATTTAAAGGACCCAAGGCTCTGGGTGCCACTGCTGCCATAGGAGCAGCAGCAGTGGAAGATAGCCCTGGGCTCTTTTAAATCACCAGGCCCCTGGGCAATTTCCCCATTGCTCCCCTCTGCCTTGTCAGTGGGCCTGGACATACTAGCTTGCATTCAGATGTACACATATGAAAGAGTCAGTGGACATATTTATTCAGCAATGCCGCATTACTTCTTCTATCAAATGTAAAGTTTTGTGGTCATATACCTCTTTTCCCCAAAAAACACTTCATCAGAACATAAGAATGACCATACTGGGTGAGACCATCTAGTCCCATGGTGTCCAACATACTAGCCACGTGTGACTATTTGGCTGGTTTAGTGTGGCTAGTTGGCTTGAACAATGTGGCTAGTTGGCTGCCACTATAGTGGCTACTGCTTCAGAACTGGTTGGACACCACGGATCTAGTCCATCTAGCCCAATACCCTGTTTTCCAACAGTGGCCATTGCCAGAGCTTCAGGGGAGTGTTCAGAAGACGGCAATTTTGGAGAGACCCCCTCCCAACTTCTGACAGGGATTTAGGGATGTCTTGAGCAGGAGGTTGTAACCCTGACTGTTTTCTATGGATATCTCCTCCATAATTTGTTCCATTTCTTTTGGAACCCAGTTAGAGTTTTGGCCATCACAGCACACAGTGCAATGGATTCCACAAATTAATTGTGTATTGTGTGAAAATGTATTTCCTCTTATTTGTATTAAACATGCTGGCTAATTAATTTAATCAGATAACCTCTGGGCTTTGCAGTGTAGTAAACAGTAAATAATACTTATCTATTCACTTTATCCACTTCATTAATGATTCTTTAGATGTCTATCATATCCCCACTTAATAGTCTATTTCTAAGGTGAAGAGTCCTAATTTTTACTAGTTTTTCTTCATATGGAAGCTGTTCCACATACTTAATTTTCTTTGTTGCCCTTATTTGAATCTTTTCCAGTTCCCAAGTAACCTTTTTGAAATGGAAAGACCAGCACCGGACACAGTATTTTAAGGTGTGCCATGGACTTACATAGTAACTTTTGATAGTTTATTTTATTTTCTGTCCCTTCCAGAATAGTTCATAGCATTCCTTTGAAAATTATCAGCAAGCACAAATACCATTGTGATTGAAAACTCAAAATCTTAACCTTGTGATAAAACTTTTTTGAAAATGTGCATAAAGTACAGGGATGTTTGTACCATTATCTCAAGATCTTTCTTTAGGTTCAATATATTGCATTGCAGGATATATACCTTTTTTTTCTTTTGTCCCTATAGCTCCACTGCTTTTCATTTTCCTACATCAACTTACCACACTCTCTGAGTGACCCTGAAGTACATGACCTTCCTTTCTGTTTAACAGCTCTCTTTGGTTTTCATCTAATTTCTTGTTCATTCCTTCATATAATTTTATACAGAATTGGGATGCTATTGGCATTCCACCAGTCACTTGCCAGACTTTTATTATGCAGGTATTCATCTATGCCCTTGTCTACATGAGGGAGTTATTTTGAAATAACTCTCCTTATTTCGAAATAACAAGCAGAGTGTCCACACTACCAAGCCCGTTATTTTGAAACAACGGGTTGGTTATTTCAAAATAATAACTTCTTCTTTCCATAAGGAATAATGCTTATTTTGAAATAGCTCTTCAAAATAGCGGTAGTGTGGATGCTCCACTGCTGCTATTTCAAAATAACTACTCCCCAGAGTCATTCAAAATAATTACTTCCCAGTACTTCCTGGGGCTTTAAGTTGAGATAGTGCATCCACATTAAGGGAGCCTGCCTCAGATTAATTTCCAGACTTCCCTATAGTGTGGACATGCAATTTCAAAATAGTTATTTTAGGAGTTATTATTTCAAAATAAATTCCTCGTGTGGACATGCCCTTACTGACTAAGGCCCTGATCCTTCAAAGTCTAAGTTTATGTCTTCACTGGAGAATTAACTCCTCTCAAGTTAGTCTCAGCTCAATTGGGAGCAGCCACAGTGCAAAATAATATCTGAGTTGCACATGGTGTTTGGGTTACTACACAGAGTAATTGCGGATGCAGCTAACAAGCTGTGGTAATTTGAATTCTCTATTCCCTGTTCCCTATTAGGCCAGCCCACAGGAGATAACTCAATGTAGTGGTGCTTTTAATTTTTTTTTTTAAGTAGATAGGACTTGAGCAAGGGGCAACACTTGTGCAACAAATCAAGTTAACTGGCAGTGAAGACAAACCTTCAGGCATGTACTTTATTACACACATGAGAAATTCTATTAACGGTTATATTTGTCTCTGTAGGCTCAGAACTTATACAGTACTTAATAGTCCTGCAAATTAATCATTTGTGTGGAGGGAACAGGTGAAATACATATATAAAGAGCCAATCCATATCCCAGACCTTACAACATAAACAAAGATGACATATCAAGGGTCAGAGACTGTTTATTTCCTTGATAGATCAGTTTGGTAGGATTTTGTATTACTGGCCTTAGAACTACTCCAGGAGCTTTATTATGTTGTACTGCACAAATTTACAACAGTGCAGAAGGTCCAAATCAGAACAGTGCATTCACTTTGGATAGATGTTTATTGTTACTGAAGGTATAGGGCCACAGAGTTTTGGGTCCCAAGGCTCTGTGAGAATAACAATAATACAAATTAGCACACACACACACACACACACACACACACACACACACACACACACACGACAGTCACAGGGGCCATATATCGGCCTATATGTTTGGAAGCACACTGGAGCCCTTGTCCTGACTAAGAGTATGTCTACACTACAGAGTATTGTAGGAAAAAAGGCCATTTTTCTGAAAAAACTTCACTTACGTCCACATCACAATCGTGTTCTTTCGAAAGAAAATCAAAAGAACAGAGGGGTTTTTCCGACAGTGGTAAACCTCTTTCAACAAGGAAGAAGCCTTTTTCCAAAAGAGCTCTTTTGGAAAAAGCCATGTGTGGATGGGGACACACTGCTGGATCTCCACTCCAAGCGGCGGTATGCCAACATTTTTGGGTGTATGGCTGAGTCCCTGGTAGAGCACGGACACCCACCCCGGACCTTGGAACAGGTCCAGAGTAAGGTGAAAGAGCTCTGCCAGGAATACACAAGGGCCAGAGAGCACAGCTCACACTCCGGGCCAGGACCCCCTCACCTGTCCCTACTACCAGGAGCTGCACCAAATCCTGGGGGGGTGGGGAAGCCATTTCCCCACCCACCGTCGTGGACTCCAGCCTCAATACCACCTGTCATTGCCCGGCCAGAGGTTGTGGTGGAGGAGGAAGAGGAGGATCAGGGAAGCAGCAGGAGGAGGAGGAGGCAGACGATGCGGCCACCGTCACGCTCTCGTTAGAGCCTGTTCCTGTGAGCCTGGACATCTCCTAGGCCTCCTCTGATGTCGGGGAGGGATCTTCAGGTGAGTGCTCTCAGTCTGTCACACACACAGGGTGGGGGAGGTGGGAGCAGAGGGGGAGGGGTGCGAGCGTTGCTTGGCCTGCTCAGGCTGCACATTGTGCTGCAGTCTGTGCACATGGAACCATGTGCAGCAGCAGTGTGCAACATGCGGACTCAGCAGGCAGCCCCTGAGCATGCCCAGGATCTTGTTCCCAGGCTCAGGGGAGGCCACACTTGCGTCTGGCCCTGGGGAAGGGGATGCCTTCCCACCACCTACCATGGCTAGCAGCAGGCTGGCCACAAAGGTGCAGGCATGATCCCAGACACCCCGAGGAGTGCCGCACACAGCACATGGGCATGCCTGCACGTATGAGGCAGCACCTGCTCTGGCAGGCAGTGCTGCCAGGCACAGGTGTGTGTGCAGACCCCAGGGAGGGCCAGGCTGCTCCTGGCTACTCTGCCACCCAGGGGATCCCACTGTGGCTGTACAATTCCCTTGCCTGCTTGTCCATGAGCTGCCGGGGGTGGGGATGTGAAACAGGCAGCATGGTTCCCTTGGCACGTTGGGGCCCCTGTGAGGCAGGACCTGCTGTGCAGGCCATACATAGCCTTGCTCCTGGGACATCCCTCTCCTCTGCCCCGAGGACTGTTGGTCGCTGCTCACAGAGGAGGGCATGGCCTCAGGGACAGTATCTGCATGGATGACTGACCTCCTCTCCCTCTTTGTGTTCTCCACAGCTGGACCAGCCGGGATGGAGAGGCAAGCCACACCAACCAAGCCAGCCGCCAGAGCCTGGGGTACCCAAAAGTGCACGAGGGTCCATGAAGACCTGATGTAGAAGCATGTCAGCATCCTGTGGGACATGCAGCAGACCCTGGCAAAGAAGATCTGGGAGAACGCAGAGTGGCGGAACCGCACGTGGGACCAGCTCATCCAGCGGTGTGATAGTATGTGTGCCATCATGCATGACATGATGGCACACCTGGCTGCTTTTGCTGCTCCTGCCTACCACCCTCCTGCCCTCCCTGCTATGCCCATTCCCCCTACTCCTACTCCCAAAGCAATGCCCATGCCCCCTTCCCAAGTGATGCCCATGGCCCTTCCCCAAGTGATGCCTATGCCCCCTTCCCCGTGTCCCCCCGGCCATCCCTGACCCTGCTGCAGCCCCCCCTCCTGTCCACCTCCACTGTGGTCCCACGACCCACCCAACCCCAAGTTCAACAAGGTCCCCTCCAGGTTATGAGCCCCCTTCCCCTTCACATTATGAGCCCCCTCCTCCTCCAGTTTATGAGCCCCCCTCCACTTAAAATAAAAAGACAAATACAGTGTTTGTTGTGTTCAAAACCAAACAGGTGTCTTTATTGAGAGGTCAGGAAAGGGGCGAAGGGAGGGATTGTGGTGGGAAAGGGATAGGGCAGCAAGCCAGAGGCCCCTGGGGGAAGGCTCTGGGGAGAGTTACTGGCATCCTTGAGAGAAACTCTCCCTCAGGGTATCCTGGATCCGCACCCCGGCCTGAGGGGCCTGGCGGATGCCAGCTGTCTGCAGTTGCTCAAAGGGTCTCCCCTCGCGGCCGGCACCTGCCCTCACCCCAGGAGAAAGGCATCCCCCTTCCTCTCCACAATGTTGTCGAGGACACAACATGCCGACACCACCTTGGGGATGTTGTGCTCCCTGATGTCCAGGCGGGTCAGGAAGCACCTGAAATGCACCTTGAGGCAGCTGAAGGTGCACTCCATCTGGATCCTGGTCTGGTTCATGTGGGCATTAAATTGGTCCCAGCTGCAGTCCAGGTGGCTGGTATAAGGCTTCATTAGCCATGGCATCAGGGAGTAGGCCGCATCCCCCACGATGCACAGTGGCATCTGCACATCCCAAACCTCAAAGTCCTGGTGGGGGAAGAATGTGCCCGCCTCCAGCTTCCTATAGAGGCTGGAATTTCTGAAGATGTGGGCATCATATGACCTGCCCGACCACCCAACAAAAATGTTCGTGGACTGTGCATGATGGTTGACCAGAGCCTGCAGCACCATTGAAAAGTAGCCCTTGTGGTTGATGTACTGGGCTGCTCCATGTTGAGGTGCACGGATCGGAATGTGGATCCCCTCAATTGCTCCACTGCAGTTCAGGACCCCCAGGGCAGCAAATCTGGCCACAATTGGGTCCAGGTCTCCCAGGTGGATGAGCCTGCACAGCAGGATGGAGTTGATGGCCCTCACAACCTGCAGAAGGAGACAAACAAATACATAAAACAGAATGAAAAGGGCAGTGCCTGAGCCCTTGGGAGGTGCCCGCTCCCCTCCCACTCCTGCCCCCCGAAACACCCCAGGAGCCACCACCTATGAGGCCAATGCCACAGCAGCAGGGCTGTGTGAGAGCAGGATGGCACAACCCCCCAGGGACGGGGCTTCCCTGCCCACATTCCACCCCCCCAATCTCCTCTTTTGTGAGGGTCCCCCTTTTCCAGGACTCCCCCTCCCCCCGCAGGACTGCAGCCTCAGAGTGCCTTACTTCCATGAGGAGGGCCCCAACAGTGGACTTTCCCACGCCAAACTGGTTTCCCACCAACCAGTAACTGTCTGATGTGGCGAGGTTAGATACGGCAATTGCGAGTTGCTTCTCCAGGGGGATGGCGGGCTGCAGGTGTGTGTCGTGTCAGCAGCTGACAGGGACAAGCCAGGCACACAGCTCTAAAAAGGTGGCCTTCCACATGTAGAAGTTTTGGAGCCACTGCTGGTGTCCCCCCACTCCACGACCAGCTGGTCCTACCAGTCAGAACTGGTGTCTAGCCTCCCGAAATGCCTCTCCACTGAGGTTTGCAGTAGCAAGGGTGTTGCTCCTGCACCCAGGGAGAGGGTCCCCAGAATGAGCTTGGGGTTGAGCTTGGTCAGGACCAGGAAGGCAGCCGGCACAAAGTGCTGCAGAAACCGCAGTATGGCCGTGTGGGGCCATCACATGCCCAGAGGCAGCTTTGGCTCCATGGCACAAAGGAAAAAGCTGTGGCCTCCAAAAAAGCTGGGCAACCACAGCAGGCACTGTGAGAGCTTTGTTGTCTCTCAAAGAGGTAGCAAGCACATAGCAGAAGCAGAAAAACAGCTGTCTGGGAGGGTCCATTTAAGCATGTATCTCTGCTAGGCTCCAGCACCAGCACTCAGAAGCAACTGGTGACCTAAAGCCCCCCCTGAAGTGGTTCTGGTGGCCTTTTATGCTGTGCAATCAGTCTTGATGCTATCGCTTGAAAAAGCAGATCGCTTTTTCTCTGCACTTTGGCAGTGTGGATGTGCTCTTTCGGAAGAAGTTTTTTCAGAAGATCTCTTCCGGAAAAGCTTCTTCCAAAAGAAGCCTGCAGTCTAAATGTAGCTTAAGTCTTTATGGATACTTCTGGAGTAGAAATAATAACTACAAGTAGTAATCACATGTATTTTTGGCCGATTGCTCTTTACAGTTCCTTTGACTCTGTAAACAGGATTTATATAAGAGATTTCAAAGAAATTACTTCTAATTGTCTGCATATAGTTGGTATTTTATTACACATAATTACAATAAATGTTAAAGTGAAAATATTCAACAAGTTTAACAATAGCATGGGACTGTGAAAAATGCAAGTGGAAAAAAATTGTTTCACATTTTCATTTGGCGCACAGATTTATTTTAATCCCCAGACATTAACTATCATAGCCCTCAAGAGAATTATTTTTGCAGTCCCTTTAGGCCACAGGCCACGCTTTTAAAGAGGTCAACCACCCCACTGTCTCTACACCCATTTCTTTAAGGAACTCAGTGCCAGTACATAATTATTGAAATTTCAGTGAACCAGCTTCTCTTAAGCCCCACTGTTTGTGCCTCTTAAAGGCACTATTACTTAATGACCCGTAAAATAGCACAAAGAAAAAAACACATAGAAAGGCCTGGTTGCTTTCTTTCTCCACTTCTCTTTAGTGGGACAGGAAGTGGGAAACCTTTCCTGGTCTGTTGCCTTGTGTCAACTCTCTCTGCTGCTGCTGCCCATTGCAATTCTCTTTCTTAGGACATGGATTCCTTTCTATTAGTCTTTAGTTACGTATTGCAAGTAAAGCACACATAGTAACCCTTATCCACAAATATTTTCAGTTTGTCACTTACCTAAAAAAGTGCTGAAGATCTGATCCAAATCCCACTGAAGATTTTCTTGTAGCTTCAGTGTTATTTGGATCCAAGCACTAAATGAAAACTGAGGAAAGACCTCAGGATTTGGCTTTCTATGATTAGAGCTTCTAGTATATTCTCCTATACTGAAGTTTGATGATCTGTTGAGCATTCAGAAGTGACTTTCTCTGGTATGGATTTTTTTCCAAGCAACAATTTTAGAAAATGTAATATTTGCAACAAAAACTTGCAGTTGAAATGATACCTTACAAAGTATGTGAAGGACAAATAAATGCAGGGTTTTGTAAAGTACTCTAGGAACTGCTGAAATGCCATAGGAAAGTTTCAGTGCTCTCCTTGGAAGAAGTGAGTCCTAGTGATCCTCCTACCATAAAATAATAATGATAATAAATAAAACCTGAAGAAATCAGGATGTCAGGTTTTCAAAGGTTCCTAAAAGAGGGAAGTGCCTGTCTCCCATTGAATGTCAATAGGAGTAGAGCATCTAACTACCTTTGGCATTAGTCACACATAATTATTCATAAAGCCCATTTTTTTTCAAATCTAGATGTCTAAGGTTAGGCTTCTACATCTAGGCACCTCAGTAAAAATGACTATATTTTTAGAGATAGTAAGTGACTGCAGCTTCCATTAAAGTTAATGGGAGCTAGCTTGTCATCACTGAATCCAGCCACCTAGGGTATGTCTAGACCACATGGCTCCATCGACGGAGACATGTAAACGAGGCATAAGGGATCAGTCGGCAAAGGCTTCCAAAGCCGACAGATCCACATCTAGACTACCGTGCTGTGCCGGATCAGCTGATCGTCGGCACAGCGCGGCGGCCATGTTTATTTTAATGAAGCAGGGATTATTTAAATCCCCTCTTCTGTGCCTATGCTGGGTAAACTAGTTTACATGGCTCCATCGACGGAGCCATGTAGTCTAGACATACCCCTAGAATTTAGCTTCCTAAGTATGGATTTTAAAGTTTAGTCACTGAGGAGGAAAACCTGGCTTCACTGAAACCAATGACAAAACTTCCATTAATTTCACTGAGGCTAGATTTTCACCCCCAGGTTTGAAAAAAAGTTACCCATTTATTTTATTTATTTTTAAATTATTTTATCATTTATCTACACTGTAGTAGTGTCCAGAAGCTCCAGTGCATAAGCTCAGACCACACTGCCAGGCATTGTGTAAACACGGAATTAAAAGATAGCTTCTGTCTCAAGGAGCTCACAGAGTCTATGTGGACTAGAGCTGCTCTGAAAATGAGAACATTTATCCTCAGTATTTTCTGATGGCAGATTGTCCCTGTTTGCCTCAAGGGGAAAAAATTGGACAGCAGAATTCTAACCACTTCTGCCTCATAAATATTAAAATTAAAAGAAATCAGTCATGCATTATTTAACAAATATCATGTGACCATCTAGAGTATATAGTAATATCAACATTTAAGTAAAATAATCACACATAACTGCTACCTGTTCAGAACTCAGATTTGCAAATGCACCTCTCCAGGTTCTATAATACCTCTGGAGATTTGTTTACTCTGGGAAGCCAATCTACAATGGAAGCCTCAAGTGCTGTAAGTGCCCTGGGAGCGATGTGTTCACAAGCAGTTCCAAGTCATGGGAATTGCAATGACTTGAGAAAGAAATAATGGCTTTTGATATGATTTTCAGAGGTGCTGAGGACCAGAGAGACAGCTTGCACCTGCCAACAAAGGATGGGAAGGAGGGCAGAATGAGGGCAGCCAGATTCAGCAATATTTCTGAGCATGCTTAGTCCACATAAGCATATTCAGTACAAGCCAACCCTCAAATGGAGCTAGGAGAGGCAAATGTGATAACTCAAGCCTCCGTACTGGTTCTTTCTTAGAGCAATAAACATAAACATAAACCATTGACAACTTGAGCTACCACTTCTTGAGTCAGAAAATTAGTCTCATCCTACAAAGAGCTTAAGCACATTCCATATATCTGTAACCGCCTTTTTCTTCCCCGGGTTACTTGGGAGGAGGTCACACTCACAGGTGTGCCTGGGCACTTGATGGTTTTAACATAAAAGGAGATCCTGAGTACCCCAGTGGTGATGTTGTTTAGTTGGGGATTCTCTATCCACCCCCTTGCTGCTATCCCTTGCTCATAAAGAACATATAATGGCGGTGCCTCCATCTGTCTGGCCCCTGTACACACTTAATGGTGTGCCTTGGGAGCCTCCAAGAATAAAATTATTCCAGCAATAATCTGGATCTAGCTCCAGAACAACAATTACAAATCATAAATATTATACATCTGATAGATTACAGTAGAAAGAACAACCTTTACTTAACAACTTAAAGAAACAGAGTTTAACAGATTAACAGTGAATAACACTAACAAAGTACACAGAAATAATAGGAACTTATCTATCTGGCATTTGCACTGCCACCGTTTATCACACCCCAGAGTGTGCACTCCTCAGGACTCATAGTACCATACACTTGCTTGCGTGGGCTTGAAGATTTTGCAGCTGGAGTGGATGATTGTAGTCTCCTTCTGAGTGCTGGGTGCAGAGTGCAGCTGGAGTGGATGATTCTAGTCTCCTTCTGTGTGCTGGGTATAGAGTAGTACTTCTAGCCACAGGTACAGCCAAAGGACAATCAGAAGCAGCCTGCTAGATTCCAGTCCCAAAGGCTCTGAATCCAAGTCTGTAGCTGCACCCTAACAGGTCCTGGACTGGATAATACTCCTCCACAGCAGCCTGGCTCCTTTTTTCCAAAAACAAAGGGAAGAGTCCACAGACTGCTGAGAGTCTCTCTCCACACATATGGAGAGATGAAGACATTCAGTCTCTCAAAATAGACTAAACGTCTTCATGGCTGGATCTTGTGATTTTGTAGATTGTCAGTTTTTCCACCAGAGCAGTGTTGGTTAGCTTTGTTAGCCAGTCAAAGAATGTAGGGATGGGGGGAAGAGTATCATTTTTCCTTTTACATAAGTGCCTCTTTTGGTTACACTAAATGGTGCAGCAATCTATAGCATGTCATTTCTCAAATAGAGTAGATCTAATAGCATGTCCAAAACACAGAGGCTACGGCTACACTGTAGCCTTCTTCCGGAAAAGCTTATGCAAATGAAGTGTGGTGTAAATGACTCCTTTTTGCACAAAAGCCTCTTGCGAAAAAGCGGCTGCTAACTAATTATGCAAATGAAGCACAGCAATATTCCATGGCACGCTTCATTTGCATATGCTTTTCCGGAAGAAGGCTACAGTGTAGCCATAGCCAGAGACTGATGTAGCCTAGTCACCTTAGGAAGGACCTCATACTTCCTTTCAACATGAGGATATAGTTTGATATTCAAAGACTACATAAGAAAAACTTGCATGCAAAAAAACTCATGGTCATCTGAAGAAGTGGGCTGTGCCCACGAAAGCTCATGATACCATCTACATGTTTTGTTAGTCTATAAAACGCTACCAGACCATTTGTTGTTTTTTAAGTTTTTACATATGTCAGGTTTGCATGGGAGCTGTGATATCTTCATGATTTACTATGTGGGACAAATCCAGTTTTAGGCACCTGCTCAGGACAACTGTTATGCAAGGTATTGTGCCAACAATTTCCCAGCTCCTTTGTAAAGCTGAGTCAAAACTCATTATGAAAAGCATCTTGCTCTATTAATAGCTAGTATTTATCATGAAGATATGTGACAGATGCTAAAGTTATCTGTTCACTGATATCTTTTTATGGTTATTATTCCCTTGGCTAGCTAGTTGGGTTTGAGATTCAAGCTATTAGCCAATTTAAAAGAGGTATTATTACAGATTGGGGTAGAAGGAGAGTTGATGAGATGACATGGTAATGGACTTAATTTTCTAAAGAACAATGTAAGAGGAGAAAATATTGTCCCTTCCAGGTGCAGGCAACCGTTCTAAAAATGTAAGTACAGAAAAAGAGAGAATCAAAGGGTCGATTTTTTTTTTAATCTCAAATCACACGGGCTAGGAAAGAGTTAGGGGGACAGAACCATCTTATTAAAATTTTTAAATTGAAAAGCCAGGTGCTATGCATACAGTTCAGGTAAATCCACACTCTACCTCTCCATTTGCTCATTATGTCTTAAGTATCTTGTGGCATATCTGTGGTGACTATATATTATATGAGTAATCTATGTGAAAGAAGAAGCAAGAAATATATGTGGAATAAAACTAAACGTGTACCTTGATCTTGGTCCTATTGTCATTTTAATGGCTTCTGCCATTCCCCATAAAGATATTGGCAGTGAATGCCTTTTCTTCATGTCTTTTTGTCACTTGTCTCAGTATGACATCCATGTCTGTAGATATTAGGTTTAATAAATCAAAGCATATCCAGATGCATATACATGCTATATCTTTATAAGAATGAAAGGAAAATGATTAGGTTTTAGGTTAGTCTTTGAGAAATATCTGTCACTTGAGATTTGTTTTAGTTTATCCTAAATCTTCGCAGTTCACTAAAGTAGCTTAATGCTGATAGTAGCAGTGGAATTGGAGAGTAACAATTTTTGAGAGTGAGCAGAATATCATCTGCCTATGGACTACTCTTGCACTCTTTATCTCACATGATAATTCATTCACTGAGTGGTGTCTGTCTCATATAGTCTGCTAGAAGTTCCTTGGATTTATCAAATTGTAGAACCAATAGAAGGCACCTCTCCAGTGTTCCATAATTTAAATGAAATGTGAAAGAAATATGGAGGAAAGGGCTAAGTTTTTTTTTTTTATTATATCAATCCAGGTAAGAAATTTACATCCAAATCATAATTTTCTCAGGATTGTTTTATAGCATCCCACTCAAAATGAAGGAATTTTTAGCACAGAACCATAGAACCGTAGAACTAGAAGGAACTATTAGAGATAATGAAGTCCAGTCCCCAGCACTCATGATGGGAACAAGTACCATCTAGGCCATCCCAGAGGAGTATTGTCTAACCTACTCTTAAAAATATCTAATTATGAAGATTCCACAGTCTCCCTAGGCAATTTATTCCAGTGCCTAACCATTCTGACAGGATGTTTTTTCCAAAGGTCCAATCTAAACCTCTCTTTCTGAAAATTATGCCCATTGCTCAATGTCCTATCATTCAAAGTTAAGGTGAATATTTTTTCTCCCTCCTCCTTGTAACAACATTTTAGGTATTTGAGTAGTGTCACCATGTCCCCTCTCAGTCTTCCCTTTTCCAGACTAAACAAACCCAATTCTTCCAATATTACCTCATAGATTACATTTTCTAGATAGTTTGTCACTTTTTGTTTCTCTTCTCTGCACTTTTTTTCCAATTTATCCACATCTTCCCTGAAATGTGGCATCCAGAACTCCACACAGTACTTCAGTTGAGGCCTAATCAGTGTAGAGTAGATTTGAAGAACCCCTGCAAGACACTGAGGATATGTCTAGACTGCACGCCTTTTTCAACAGAGGCTTTGTCGACAGATACTGCCGACAAAGCCTCTGTTGAAAAAGAGCATCTAGACTACGATCAGTATTGTCGAAAAAGCAAGCTGCTTTTTCGAAAGGGAGTCTAGATGCTCTCTTTCAAAAAAGCACAGTTTCCATGCAATAGCGCCTTTTTTTGAAAGAGTACTTTCGAAAAAAGGCGCTATTCCTCGAAAATGTGGTTTACCGCTGTCGACAAAACTTCCGCGTTCTGTCGACTTACTGTCGATAGAATGTGGTGGTAGTGTAGACGCAGGTTTTTGTCAAAAAAACCCTGTAGTCTAGAGACACCCAGAATTATGTTTGCTTTTTTTCAATAGTGTTATATTTTTGTCGCATAAATAGCTTGTGTTCCACTATGACCAGTAGGTCTCTTTCTGCAGTACTTCTTCCTCTATCAGTCATTTCCCATTTTGTATGTGTGCAACAGACTCTTCTCCTTCAGTGAGTACTTGCATTTGTCCTTATAAAATTTCCTATTCACTTCTGAGCATTTCTCTAATTTGTCCAGATCATTTTGAATTATAATCCTAACCTCCTACACATTTGCAACCCCACCAAGCTTGGTAACATTTTCAAACTTTATAGGTGTATTCTACATGCCATCATCAAAATCATGGATGAAGATATTGAACCAGACCCAGAACTAATCCCTGCAGAACCCTGGTCATTATACCTTTCCAGTATGACTTTGAACCATTGAAAACTACTTCTGGGAATGGTTATCCAAACAGTTATGCACCCACCTTATAACAGCTCCATCTAGATTGTATTTCAGTAGTTTGTTAATAACAATGTCATGCAAGATTATCAAAAGTCTTACTAAAGTCTAGATATACCACATCTACCACTTTCCCTCTATCCAGAAGGCTTGCTACTCTGTCAAAGAAAGTTGTCATGCTGATAGGACAAGAAGCAATGGGCTTAAATTGCAGCAAGGGAGGCTTAGTTTGGACAGTAGGAAAAACTTCCTGTCAGGGTGGTTAAACACTAGCATAAATTGCCAAGGGAGGTTGTGGAATCTCCATCACTGGAAATATTTAAGAGCAGGTTGGATAGGTATCTATCAGGGATGATCTAGACAGTGCTTGGTCCTGCCCTGAGGGCAGGGGAATGGACAGAAGGACCTCTCAAGGTGCCTTCCAGTTCTAGTATTCTATGATTTAACATGATTTGATCTTTACAAATCTATGCTGACTATTACTTATAACCTTATTATCTTCTAGATGTTTGCAAATTGATTACTTAATTATTTGCACCATTATCTATCCCAGTACAGAAGTTAAGATGACTGGTCCGTAATTTCCTGTGTTGTCCTTATTTTTTTATAGATAAGCGCTATATTTGCCCTTTTCTAGTCTTCTCAAATCTCTCACATATTCCATGACTTTTCAAAGAAAGCAACTCCTCGGTCAGCCCCTTGAGTATTCTGGGATGCATTTCATCAGTCCCTAGTGACTTGAAGACATTTAACTTGCCTAAGTAATTTTTAATTTTTATTTCCTTATTTTAGCTTCTGATCTTACCCCATTTTTCATAGACATTCACTATGTTACATGTCCAATTTCCACCCACTTTCTTGGGGAAAACTGAAATGAAGAAGTTCTTAAGCACCTCTACCATTTCCACATTTTCTGTCACTGTTTTCCCCTCTTCACTGAGTATTTCATAATAGGATAGCTGCTGGAGCATCAGTTGTTTGTAGCTGGTAGTTAAGTTGAAATCTTTTGAGAATTGTCCACTGCTATTCTGCTGCATATAAAATCTATCTGGTCCACGTGAACTATTGATGGAGAAATATTATTTAAGAGTGAAGCAAAAATCTTGTTTCTGAATTTTATAATCAGTGTTCAACAGAAAGATGGGATCTTATTTGCCTGAAGACCATCATATAGATATAGATATAGATATAGATATAGATATAGATATAGATAGGGTAATTTATTATATTCCTCATGTCCTATGACATTATTTATTTTGTGCATATTTCATTATAGACCTCTGACAGTATTAATACTAATGGATTGATAAATATCTTATAAAATTCTTCTGGAAAACCACTGAATCCAGGTATTTTGCCAACGCTTAGTGAGCCAAGCAAAGTTCTTTCCTCTATGAAATCACTTTGAGGTAACTACAATGTATTTAGGCATAGTCCCTCCATGAATTAGCCAAATAGATTGGAACTGAACTCACTATGATATGTGTAAAGGGATTCATAAAAGTCTATTAATTGTATCAGGTAGTAATAGAGAAAGACCATTGTCCTATAACAAAGAAGATAAAGTATTATTATTGGATCAAGCCATTTTAACTTGCTTCACTAGGCATTTGCCCACTTTCTTCTCACATTCATAATGCCCCCCTTTAAATCTGTTAAGTACAAATTTAATATGGGTGGACATATGTTCATTGCATTTTTATTTTGAAGTAATGAGAGTGCAGCAGTTCATTATTCTGAGGGTTCTTATGCTTCCGCAAGAGGTTATGCATTGAGGGGATCAGGAGTAGTCAGGTGCCCCTCTAGATTTCTGTGAATGCTGGGCTGCCCTTGCAGGGCTTTCTCTGCTTGGCCTGCAAGGAGATGGGGGTGAGAGCTTTGAAATTCTCCTCCTGCACCTTCTCTCACACCCCTGGCATGTATCTATGTTGTACTTTAAAAAATGGCATGGGATCTTCTTAAGGGGGATAAGGCAAAACATCACATTTATTGGTAATTCATCATTATTGTATTATATACATATAATATACTATACTCATGTACTCATGTACAAACACACACACACAAACACGTCTTGTCATTGAGTAGTTATCAATTTGCTGCTCTCCTTAACTCACTGGCCAGGTGAGTTAGATGGAGGAAGGGAAGTGAGAAGCTGGGCTTCTGCAGTCAGGACCGTTGCTCCGATGTTGACAAGACAAGACTCAATTATAGTTTTACACCCATCTTTTTATATGTTTTTATTTATAGATCTTGTGCTGTCCCAGTGCCCCAGGACACTGTGTGACCATGAGTCATCAGTTAACAGCAGATGGTACTTGGATCTTTTTTTCTTGATGAAGCTTTTGTTTTTGTCTTTCTTGAGTGGGTTCGTTTGCAGTGCTCGCTTGCATTGTTCTTCAAGGTGGTGCTGGCAGCTGGTCTCCAGACAGGATGGCTTCTGGACTGATTCCTTTACACACACACACACACATTCACACTTTTACATAGACATACACCTAACTCTAAATAGAGTTAAGGCAGTACAAAGTTTAAAATGGGGGTTCAGTTACAATGACAGATTCTCCAAAGAAGTTCTTAAAAGGTTACTAACAAATTAATTCAAATCCCATTCATAAAAATTAAGCCACAATTCATGAGATTACATACATAATGTCACATCGGTAGATACAGTTTATTAAAAGGGTGATTTTATGCTGCAGTCCTACGTTTGTCTTATTTGGCCCCTCTCCCTGGCAGCTGAGTTCAGGTGGAGAGAGCAAGTGGCAGGATGAGGGTGAGAGTAGCCACCCCAGATTGTTGCCTCTGGGCAGCATGAGGCTTCCTACAGAAGCCCAGCTGGGGAATTGAGAGAAGCCCAGGAAGCTGGAAATGAGCTAAGGATTAGGGAGAATCTGGCTCAGTTGGCCCCACACTGCAGGCCTGGGAAGGGAAGGGAGGGAGCAGGTCACTCACACCTCCCAAGCTGGGCTGTGTCAGGCAGCCACTGCACTGCACAGAGGCGGCAACTCTGAACGGCCACCATTTGCTGGTGTGAAAAGCAACTCCAGGTTCCACCTTCTCCTCTCATTGGCTGGGCCCATCTGGGAGAGGGGCCAAGTGAACAGGCAACATACCAGGAGGAGACTCAGTGGGAAAAGGGTAAAGACACCCTCCACATGCAGGTAAATCTGGTAAGTAGAGTGCAGCAGCCCTGGGCCAGACACAAAATGGAGCAGGAGGTTCCCTCTGCTCACACTGAGTTAGGGGCATAGTCTGTGTCCATCCCCCAGCCACACTGTCTGTGAGAATGCAGGAGCTCCCGGTAGGCACTGTAGTGAAGTGAGTCTCTCTGTCCAGATGCAAGTGCTCCCTACTCCTATAACCCCAGGTCCCCAGAATTTGGCAGGATCAGCTGTCCTGGCCCAAGGAGGTGGGCCTGGAAGCTTCCTCTCAGAAGCTACACAAAGATTGGTCATGTGGTCCCATGCCATACCATGGTGCCCCTCCAGTTTCAGCAGCTGTGAGTTTCCCCTCCTCCAAATTTACCGATTTGCTCTGTCAAAGAATTAAATAATACATTCTTTTCTTTCTTCTTTTCAGATAATAATTTAATGCATTTCCCTCTCAGTAACCTTCAGTGCTTCCTATAATGTTGTAGTAGAGGAAACACTATTTATATTTCCCTTTAAGAAGTTGGTAATAAATGTTTCAATCATCTACTGAAATTTAAGGTCTCCAAATATATTTGTGTTTTATTTCTATTTAGATAATCGTGTAGTACTATGACCAGTATCAATATTAAGAGAAATTGGAGCCTGATCAGAGATGATGATATTATCAACATTCCTCTCTAGACATGAAGGAGCTACCATTTTGGATATAATTAAAAAATAATATGGACGTGGAGGCATGAATAAATGTGTGTAGTCATATTTCATAGTATGTTTTAGTCTCCGAAGACCACCAGCCCAAACTCCTTCTGTAGGGACAACACATGGCTTGCAAAGGTCTGAGATTTTGGCCTAGAGCACTCTGATTTGTGTATATTATCCATGATATTTTACCAATCTCCTCCTAGAACCAACTCAATATCAGTTATGTTAAAATAATGCAGCTATTTCTGCAATAAGTGGTGTTTCCACCATTAGGATTCTATGTACTCCTCAGCTTTAATCTCATAGTATTGAAAATGTTGTCAGTTACTGTGCATATTTTGTTTAGATCTGACAACATAATAAATGGAAAAGATAGACTTTTGCAGATTACACTTGCTATGCCCCTTCTTCTAGAGTTGAAAGAGTAGTGACATTTACATCTCATCCATATTTTTGTCTAAATCTTAAATCTTTAAACGGGTCTCTGGAAGAAAGGCATATAACATCTATTTGATTTCAAGTACCTCAAAGTTTAGATTCTCTTATTGCAGGGGTGGGAAACCTACGCTCCATGGGCCAGATCCAGCCTTGACTTGCCTTGATTTGGCCCGCAAGACTCAGGGCTCATCCACCCACAGCAGGGCGAGCTGGTGCTGGTGCTCCAACCACACATGGGACACAATGGCTAGAATGCTAGCAATGGCCTCCTTGTGGGACCTATCAAGGAAAACCAGATACGTGCCCCAAACCCCTGCCCTCCCCCTACCCAAACACTGCACCCTTATTTCCATCTCTCTGGTGCACTCTCCTCCCACCCAGATTCCCCACCCCCACCTTGCTCCTGCATACCCACCCCACTCCCACACCCTACTTCCTGCCCAGATTGTGAACCCCCCCCACCCAGATCCTGCACTTTCTTCCTTACAGACCCTGTATCCTCACACCAGTCTGCTTCTGCATCCTACCTCACACTCCAACCTCACACTGCCCCTACCTCCTCCTGCATCCTACCTACAACCCAGAACCCACACACTAATCCTCAGGCCACTCCTGCACCCTATCTTCGCCTAGACCTCATATACTCATCCCCAACCTGCTCCTACATCCTATCTTCTCCCCAGGCTCTACACCCTAACCCACAGCCTGCTCTCTGACAGTCCCTTTCTGCACACTGAACCCTTCATTTTTGGCCTCACCCAGTGCCAGAGAGCCCCTCAAAATCTACTGTTCCCCAGAATAGTTAATCTGACCCTGGGGGTAAATCCTGAAGAGCTGCACTTCCTCCTCATGGGGCTGGACTGTGAGGGCAGCTTTTCCCCCCCTGTTTCTTACTTGGGGGCCAGGCCAGTGAGGATTGGTTTTTGGGGGAGGGGCGGTTATTTTGCTTCTCACTTAAGTGTGGCCCCAACTGATTTTTCTGTGGTTTAATAGCCCCTAATGCCAAAAAGGTTCCCTACCTCTGTTAGAGAAATTCATTAATTCATTAAGACCCTAAACATTCCATGAACAAAACTTAATAGAGTTCATAGAAAAATCATTGGTTGTTCAGCTGTTAATTGTTACCCAATAGTTTGACAGTTTCCAACAGCCCCTACAGTCAAGCAAACCCAAAACCAAATGAAACCAAACCCAAATATATACTACCAACCTCATCTTTAATATCCCACATTTCTCATATGGGAATATTCACATCTCAGATGCTATCTGGAGTCTGTATCTACTCCTCCCACATACACACATGCACTCATAATATGAATTAATTAAAAAATGCACCAAAAATCTCTCTGTATATTTTAGAAATATGCGTCTGTCTGTCCATCCATTTGTTCAAGAACTCCTCCTAAATGGTAAGATCTAGGACCACCAAATTGGGTATGCAGCTTCCTCTTCTCTCAACTTAACGTATGATCAGGGTTTGATTCTACCAGGAAAACTGGAAGTGCCTGGAATGGGATTGTTTTCCATAACATGGAAAGGGAGGGGGCTATTTGGAGGGACGATATAGTGCAGACTGACCACTGGGAGCAGCTGTGCCAGCTGGGGCTGGGGCTTGATATCTTACTGGCTACAAAATCAGGTAACTAGCCCCTTTGCCTCAATCCCCTCCCCCTGGCCCTTGGCCACAATATTGGAGCAGGAGAGGAGGAGAAAACCTTGCTGGATGTGGGGGGAGGTCACTCCTTTGAGCTCCCTCTCCCTGCCTTGTTTCCTACACTCCCACTCCCTGTCCTTAGCCCCTCTTCACTCCTCAACCCTCACTCCTACACCCCCCACATTGCCACCCCCCTACTGTGAAGGACCCATGCAATGCTGGGAAAGTCTTTATTTATCAAAAAATATTTATCAAAACACCTATATGTACCAAGGTATGTGAATTAATGAATGAAAGCTATTGCTTCAAAGATACGAAAGAATAAGTAATAGTATATAAATGTGAATATGCATATGATATATAAATATTCATACCTGCAGACTAATGAAAAAGGTAAACATAAACTAACATAAATGATAATGTGTGCAAACAAATAAATATAATTATATTATCATACACATATTATAAATTGTAAACATTAAGTGTGGGTAGAAAAATAAGTATAACTACGCAACTACCCATATAAAGTGATGTATGTGGTTACAAATAACACATAAGTACATAAGTCTCAGAGGGTTAGCCATGTTAGTCTGTAACTTTAAAAACAATGAGTAGTCCTGAGGCACCCTAGAGACTAACACATATATATATACAGTAACATGAGCTTTCGTGGGCAAAACCCACTTCTTCAGATGTAAATAGATATGAATGTACTAGCATTGTATACATATTATACACATAAACAGATGTCTATGTATAGAGATAGATATAAACATGAACAAAAAAAAAGAAAGTGAGCAATATAGTTATTATGAACATATTCATATATCTATTTTGGCTTACCAATATATTCAAAGTATTGATTATCAAGCTACACTAAATATCATGTCTCACAGTACTAATTGTACTCTCTAATACTACCAAAGATGATAAATATATCTACATGAGTTGTCTAATTTTCCTAATTCTTTTCTTCAGGGCTTATGCTCTCCGCTTTTTTTTTTCCGTAATGAGAGAATCATGCTTTTACCCTTCGTAAGATCTTTACTTAATTCCTATATTGCTTGCCAAGAATACAATGAAGTATTGAAATATTTCACAGAGTCTGTCAGCTTCATTATGAAGAACTCAGGATATTTAAGGCTGTGTTTAATATCTGGTCTCCTGAGAGCTTGTTTGGTGTCATTAAATGCTGCTCTCATCTTGCTTAAATTTACAGAGAAGTCTGGATACAAAGAACATTTAAAAGCCTTAGCTGCAGACATCAGCTTAACTTTGTCATTAATTTTAAGCAATTTAAAGATGATGGGTCTGGGGTTATTAGTGTTCTCTCACCTGACCCCAGCCACTCAAAGCACACTTTCAATTTCCAGGGGAGGCAAACTGGGATCTGATCTCAATACCTCAGAGAAAGTGTTCTGAAGAAAGCTTATCATGGTGGTTGTTTCCCCACTCCCAATCCTTCAGGGATCCCCAGGAATGACTAACTATTCTTGTATGGTTTGTTTTCAATATCTTTTTCTCCTCCAGAATGGCTCGTCTTTGCCTTACGGAAACCTTCTCCATTTTATCCTCCTGCAGCTCAATGGCATTTTTTCTTGGTTTGTTAGCTAAGTAGGTCAAACTCACTTTGACTTTTCCCATATTTTTTAGAGAGTTCATGTATATCTTGAAATTAAAGATCAAATCTGGTAGTTAGAAACTGGTTCACAGCTGTAAAGTCCTCTGTGAGAGACTGTTAGGTTTCCTTGGCCTAATCTTTCTTTGGAAACTCAGGCGTGGGTTGCTTGACATTTCTATTTTTCCTAGAAATATCCACAAAAAAGTACTCCTCAGCTAATCAGTATATTTCTGACAGAAAGTTATGGTTTAAATGCCTGGGAGGCATTAATTGATGAGGATTAGTTAATTGGGGCTTAGACATCAAGGACTCATTTTCACTACAGGTCAACACCCTCTCTTGCGCATGCATGCACATACATACACACCTTCCTGCAACAGATATGTTTGAAAGCTGCTTGGAAGCTGCAGAATTACTGATGGATATAGCTCTCTCATGTCACTGGGGAATAGGTGGAGAATGCCCATCGGTAATTCCCCAGTCTTCAGGAGATTTTAAAGATATCTTTGCCATCCTGAAGAATTTTGTCTACAGAAATAACACTCTACACTGTCAGATGAACTGCATTTCAACAACCAAGCTTTCTGACAGAAAACACAAATAAATAACCCGCAATCTCTCACTATTTTGCTTAATTTGTTTCTGCTATCTCAAGGCAGACTGAAGTTATAAATCAAAGTATAGTGACTATTGTATAACAACCTTAAATGGGCTGAAAAATGTGAGGTCTCTGCAAACTATGGGTAAATCTGCTGGTGATTAATGAAGACCTGGAAATGCCCAGAAATGGTGATTTGAACTTTTCAACTTGCTTCCTCGTCATGAACACTGACATTCTGAGAGACTGATAAAAACACATTATGGCTGAAATGCAGTCTATTACCTTTATGAAACTTCAGTAACTGCAGACTCCTAAAGTGGAATTAAAAATATTAATTATACCATCTGAAGAAATCACTATTGTACAGGGCCTTGAATTAACTTTTCTCTTTTATTTATCCTTCTCCATTTTCCTTCCAAGACCTTGAGTATACTGTGGATTGTGAAATGTTATAATAATAAATAGGTGCTATGTGGAAAGCTTACATAATCAAATGAATGAAGCAGAGACTCTGCTTAGTCTTTCAGAGAAAGGAAAAAAGGTGATTCACTAATTTTAAATTTACCTCAAATAATGTTCCGAAAATTTTTCTTACAATTTAAATAATTTAGGTGATGGCCAGGAATGCCATTTCAGATTTTGGTGGAGGTAGTGGGCAACCAACTAATGCTTATCAATTAAAGCCTCCAAGACATTTAAACCACAACTTTCTGTCAGAAATGCTGCAATGGTGGAGGAGGAATGGTGTGTGTGGGGGGAAGGGGATGGCAGACTTAGGACAGCAGCTTTAGCAGTGTTACTGAGCATGCTCAATAAAATCCACGCAGCATATCAGGGACGGGGAACAATCCTGTTCTCCCTCCTCCCTCTCTCCTCCACATACAGACACATCACTACTTTCCAGGGGCTACTAATGAACTTAATAACTCTAGTTTTTTGGCAGCTAACTTAGCAGTTATCTGGCAATCATACTCTTACCTAATTCCTATATAAAACAAAGAAAATTAAATATTAGATCCACTCAGTTCTAGCACTAACATGTTCTGACATCTTATGACAAGTCATTTAAGATTGAGTGGTAAGGCTTACATTTTAAAAATATATTCTTGCTTTGTTACAAACTCTGTGGAAAAAGAGAGAGACGCTGTCAGGGCTCCTATGGTCTCTCAGCTCTGGAGTGGGTTCTAGAGGGTTATACCATGAGGTACATACATCTGGGTTCTATATTAGAAAATCAGACAGTCTGTGCTGGGTCAGACCAATGGTCCATCTAGCCCAGTATTCTGTCTTTCAACAGTGGTCAATGCCAGGTGCTTCAGAAGAAATTAACACAAAAGTCAATCATCAAGTGATCCCATTGACTATTCCTAGCTTCTGGCAAACAGAAGCTATGGACGCCATTTCTGCCCATTGGCAAAAGCCACTGATGGACCTATCTTCCTGGAAATTATTTTGTTCTTATTGGAACCCTGTTAAAGTTTGGGCTTTTCCACCATCTCTTGGAAAAAGTTCCACAGGTTAATCATAAAGAAATAATTTATTTTGCTTTTTTTAAAATCTACTGCTTATAAATTTAATTAACCACACAATGTTCATTCCAGGTCTTCTAAATGGTAGGTTTAGAAAAAACCAGAGACTTTGGATACAGCAAGCAAAAAATATTCCAAGCATTTTCCCAGTCAAGTGAAGAATGAAACTGCTTGACTAAAAGTGGAAAGTGGAATATATTATCATATATTCCAGCACAAATTGAAAACAATTGTTTAAATATATTTTTCTTTGAGAGAGAGATTTTCTTTGCATTTCATTTACACAGAAATGCTACATTTTTTGCCAAAACATGATAAATTGAATATTAAGATGATGAATTCTATCTGGCATCAAGCAACTGAAGAGTACATTCTAATTAAAATTTTCTGGAAAGACAACTATATTATCCTTCTGTTAAAGATGAATGTCCTTGATAACCCTGATTGTTAAGTATTCTACAATAAATTATAAAGATATACAATAAATTATAAAGTATTCTACAATAAATTATAAAGATATTGGAGGGGGAAGGAATTGATTGAAGTTCATTAATTTGAAACAAAGTAATTTTAACAAAACAATAGCAAAATTGTGTTTATTAATTTGAATACAGTAAGGGTATGTCTAGATTGTGGGGTGGTTCGGGATACCTCTGGTATCCTGAAAAACTCCGCCATGTCCAGGGAACACATTTGCTCTTCTGGTTTTTGGGTGTGGTTTTTTTTTTTTTTTTTTTTTTGCGGAGAGCAAACGCGCTCTTTCAGGAGCCCCTGTATTCCTCGTTCTAAGAAGAAGAAGGAAGCTTTCAAAAACATTTTTTTCCGACATTTGACCGAGTCTAGATGGGCCAAATGTTGGAAAAGCCTCTTCCCACAAAAGAATTGGAAAAACTTGTAGTCTAGCCGTACCATTTTTGTAGTTTACAGATTAAAGAAAGTATCAATAGTTTCTATAATGAGAGATATTGTAGGGTTAGATGGGCTTTCTAAATTTTTCATACCCAAATCAATATTTAGTAGATTAAAAATGTATGCCTCAACTGATGAAAAACTTTTACCTCAATAGAATTTATGAACATACTCATAGTTAAGTCCATACTTATGTGGGCTTAACTATAAATCATACTTCAGGTTCTTGAATTAGTACCTTTATAAATGCAAATGTTTCTTGCCCACAATCCCCAACCATTCTTAGTACAAAATCTATGAGATATCCTCATCATGTCATAGATTCTCCCAAAGAAAGGTCACTGAGGGTAAGTTTACACAGCAACATTATTTCAAAACTACGAGTGTTATTTCGAAATAATTTAGTCCACGTTTACACAGCCAGTAGTTATTTCAAAATAATGTTGAAATACTGTCAAGGTGAAGGACTTCTTACTCGGTTTCGTGTAATCCTCATTGTATGAGGAGTAAGGGAAGTCGGAGGAAGAATGCTCTATTTCAAAATAAGTGCTGTATAGACACTCCCAAATTCAAAATAAGCTATCTTGAAATAAGGTGTGCAATTGATGTAGCTCAATTTGCATAAATTATTTTGAGTTAAGACCTGATGTGCATCTTTACTAATTCTATGTTATATACATTAGTGTTCATTTCTTTTATTTCATTAATATATTTATATTTCAGTAGCACTCTAAAGCTTCAATCAGGGTTAGGGCCCTCATTATTCTAAAGGCTATCCAGATATGTAGGAAGACCATGTTTCTGTTTTGAAAAGCACACACACACACACACACTGGTGTTCGTTATTCCCTGCTGAAAGTGCAAGGATTGTTTGACGTCCTTCTTAGAAAACAGATGTAGTGAAATACTAATTCTTGTTGTATTCTGTGAAATTATTGTACCAATATATAGACTTTTTGAGAGGAACACTAAAATCCCATAAAGTTAAAACTAGAGCTTGACAAATTACAGCAAATAATTTAGTCAGCTTTTTTCCCCATTTATCTTGCCATCTAAGACTTAATTTGAACACAGGTTGTCAAAAGTGAAATGTTAGTGCATTAATTATCATGTAATCACATAAGGACCTTACTAATGATCTCTCACTGATGTCAGTAGATGTTGAATCGCTCTGACTTCAGTGGGACCTAGTCCATTGTGAAAAGAAAAATGATTGACAGCTACATCTTGCATTTCACAGTTTATTATAAGTTAAATTGTTGACTGGTTTACTCAGACTGTTAGCTGATTCTGAGAGCATTTTGGCTCTGTAGCTGGAGGGTACATCTACACTGCAACATTATTTCAAAATAACTAGTGTTATTCTGAAATAACTTAGTCCGTGTCTACACAGCTTATTTTGAAATAGTGTCAAAATACTGTCAAGCTGGAGGACTTCTTACTTGAACTCCTGTAACCCTCATTGTACGAGGAGCAAGGGAAGTCGGAGGAAGAGTGCTCTATTTCAAAATAAGTGTTGTGTAGATGCTCCCAATTTTGAAATAAGGTATTTTGAAATAAGATGCTCCATTGACATAGCTCAATTGGCATAGCTTATTTCTAGTTAAGCCCTGCAGTGTAGATGCACCCTGAAATGTTTCCTGTTTGCTAAAAACACCATACTTTTAGAAGAGATCTGGGGAAAACAATAAAGCTTTAATAATTGTTTGTACTACTCATGGTTTCTGCAAGATGAATTTGTTTCCATGTTTCAAGAGTCAGGACCCTGAACTGGAGTCAAACCACACTCTACACTCCACTCAGTGTATCGGTGATCCATCAGGTATGCTCACAGATTTTCACAGAGTACAGGCTTGTGTGTGCTTTGTTGGTTAAACACTGCACACACAAACAGAAATCCCGGACGAGCTTTTCAAAGTGACCCAAAGGATTCTAACACCCCGATCCATTAAAATTAATGAAAATTGAAGATCCAAATCTCCAAGATGGTGTTTAAAATCTCAGCTGTTTTAGAAAAAAATCAACATGGGGAAAATGACATTGAGAATGAAGTTCTTTTCCCTTCTTAATTAATGTACTCCTGTTTAAAGAAACACCACTAATGCTTTCTCATTGCAATTTTAAAACTCTGGCTATAGACACTCTTTTACATAGATTATTTTCCTGATATTAATTTTATATTGTGCATTTGATTTTCTGAAACTGGCCCCTACTTTAATTTATTTTCAGAAAACACCAACAGAAAACACCTAATAACAGTGTAAGCTATATATTTAAAATCTTTTCTGTTGCCTTTTTATACTTCATATGTAGTATTAATAATTTTAGTTTGGAAACTCTCCAATGGTTCGTCTACACTGCAATGTACACCCAGGCTCAGACTCAGGCTTGTGCTCAACCCCTCCTCTTCTGTCTATATATAAATCTTGCTCATCTGGGCTTAGAACTAATACTGTGAGAGAAGGTTATGTACTTATGCGTTCCTTGAGGTGGGCAAATTTTGGGCACGAGTCCTTTGGCTCAAGCACAGTTTGGAAACCCCATGCTTTCAAAGCCAGCAGTTACCTCTGGAATGTTTTTTGGGCCCACACCTTAGGTAAACCAGGGTATGTCTACACTGTGGCACTATTTTGGGACACTTCCGGTATTCTGAAATAGCTATTCTGCCTCTTGACAGTGCTCCCGTTATTTCAAAATAGCTTTCAAAATAACAGGTTCACTATTCCGATGTCCCTGTAAATCTCATTCCACAAGGAGTAAAGGATGTTTTGGAATAGCAGTTTATTTCGAAATTTGGTGCTGTTTAGACAGCACCAAATTACAAAATAAGCTATTTTGTAATTAACTCGGAATAAACTACACAATTTGCGTGGCTCAAATTGTGTAGCTTATTTCGAGCTAAGGGTGCAGTGTAGATGCACCCTCATGTACCTGATTGCCTCAGATACCTCTACCTCCAATCTGCTCACAGTTGATTTTCAAACACATAGTGGCTGGCAAAGGATCTGTTGCAGTCTGGGGGGTAGGCAGCTGCCAGGTGATGAGAACAACTTGTTTCTGGACTGATCATGATGGCCCCAGGCATTTATTTTTAATCTAGAGGGTCTAAGGAACCTACTCATAAAGCTCTAGAAATATCACTAGTTTTGTGCAAAAGTTTTGGACCTACTGCCAATCTTCATGACCCGGAACTGAACAGCATCAACCAGTGCCTGGCTAGTCCTCCTCCTTCACTTCCTCCTCCTGATCCCTTACAAGTGAGACCTTACCCAATAATCATGCTATCTGTTCAATGCTGGATTCTAGGGTCAGCAGGGTACCATTCTGACTAACCACAGACGTGGTTATTTAAAACCAAATTCATCAAACAAAAGGTTTTTCTGATCCCCAAGGGCCAGCCACATACACAAGTCAAGATCTTGGGTCCTCACATAGGCTACGTCTACACATCTAGACCTTCAGTATCCCGAAATTGCTATCCTGCATCTTAAGATCAAGCCCGATATTTCAAAATATAACAGGCTTGCTATTCCGATGTCCCTGTGACCTCATTCCACATAGAGTAAGGGACATTGAGGAATAGCAGGTTATTTCAAAATTTGGCACTGTGTAGAGAGTGTCAAATTACAAAATAAGTATTTTGAAATTGACTCAAATAAGCTACACAATTTGCATACACCCTTAATATCCTCAGTTGGCTCCCATGCTAGCCATGATACTGAAGCTATACTGTTATACTTACACTATTTCAGTGATATATGTGTACACAACTAGAAGAAATAATATTTTAATCATACCATACTTTTAATTTCTTGTACCAAGAATGGCCCTAATCATGCAATGGGATTAGATAGTGGTGTTTCCGTAGTATTAGAATAAGTACTGTTGAGGGCAATGGGACTCCACGAAGTTAAGGATAATGCTAGAGGAGCATACTGCAGTTTAGGATACTATGCAGACAAAAGGATAAATGTATGTACAAATTACGTATGCGGACCCATATGCAAGCACCTAATTTAATGTGCAATGAATCATCTTTGCATGTAAAGGTGATTCATTATCATGTTCTTTCACTCCTTTTAAGGCTCTAATATTAGTACTGATTTCTGGAAATTTGTCCCTTTAACTTTAGAGAGTTCCATTGTGACATTTTCTGATTAAAATATGACTATGCAGATTATTGTTGCTACTACAATTATATAATTGTAACAAATATATAAAGTGTGTCAAGGAAAGTGTCAATAGAAATGTTATGATTGACTGAATATGATTATACTATTTGTATACATGTACTATTTTTGTATTTGAAGTTACAAATATTGGCTCTATACCTATGTTTCAAATATGTTTGCCCTTGTAGCAATGCCCACAGGGTATTTAGCCTGCAGAAGCTGAGTGGCCCATTAAAGGAATGCTTACCTCCCAATGGAACACGTCCACCTACACGGAATGGATTTTCCTGTGAACATTCTGTCTGGAGTATAGATAATGGCTTCTGCTATAGAATCATAGAACCATAGAGCAGGAAGAGACCTCAGGAGGTCATCAAGTCCAGCCCCCTGCCCAAGGCAGGACCAGTCCCAACTAAATCAACCCAGCCAGGGCTTTGTCAAGCCGAGACTTAAAAACCTCTAGGGACGGAGATTCCACCACCTCCCTAGGTAACCCATTCCAGTACTTCACCATCCTCCTAGTGAAATAGTTTTTCCTAATATCCAACCTAGACCTCTCCCACTGTAACTTGAGACCATTGCTCCTTCTTCTGCCATCCGTCACTACTGTGAACAGTCTCTCTCCATCCTCTTTGGAACCCCCCTTCAGGAAGTTGAAGGCTGCTATCAAATCCCCCCTCACTCTTCTCTTCTGCACATTAAACAAACCCAAATCCTTCAGTCTCTCCTCATAGGTCATGAGCTGCAGCCCCTCAATCATTTTGGTCACCCTCTGCTGGTCTCTCTCCAATGCGTCCATATCCTTTGTATAGTGGGGGGCCCAGAATGGACACAATATTCTAGATGTGGACTCACCAGAGCCAAATAAAGGGGAATAATCACTTCTCTGGATCTGCTGGCAATGCTCCTCCTAATGAACCCCAGCATGCCAATAGCCTTCTTGGCTACAAGGGCACACTGTTGACTCATATCCAGCTTCTCATCCACTGTAATCCCAAGGTCATTTTTTGCAGAACTTCTACTTAGCCATTCGGTCCCCAGACTGTAACAATGCTTGGAATTCTTCTGTCCCAAATGCAGGACCCTACACTTGTCCTTGTTAAACTTCATCAGATTTCTTTTGGCCCAATCCTCTAATCTATCTAGGTCACTCTGGACCCTATCCCTGCCCTCCAGCGTATCTGCCTCTCCCCCTAGCTTAGTGTCATCTGCAAACTTGCTGAGGGTGCAATCCATCTCCTCATCCAGGTCATTAATAAAGATGTTGAAGAAAACCGGTCCAAGAACAGATCCTTGGGGCATTCTGCTAGAAACCGACCGCCAACCTGACATTGAGCCGTTGATCACTACTCGTTGGGCCCCACAGTCTACCCAGATTTCTATCCATCTTACAGTCCATTTATCCAATCCATATTCCCTTAACTTGCTGGCAAGAATATTGTGGGAGACCGTTTCAGAAGCTTTGCTAAGGTCAAGGTATATCACATCCACTGACTTTCCCATATCTGCAGAGTCAGTTACCTCATCATAGAAGCTAATCAGATTGGTCAGGCATGACTTGCCCTTCATGAATCCATGTTGACTATTCCTGATCAGTTTCCCCTCTTCCAACTGCTTCAAAATGAATTCCTTGAGGATCCCCTCCATGATTTTTCCAGAGGGCAAAATCTGTACAGTACTTCCCTGGATTGTCCTTCTTCCCCTTTTTAAAGATGGGCCTTTAAAGACTACACTTGCCTTTGTCCAATCATCTGGGATGTCTCCCGATTGGCATGAGTTTTCAAAGATAATAGCCAAAGGCTCTGCAATGACACTTGCCAACTCCCTCAGTACCCTCGGATGCATTAAATCCGGGCCCATGGATTTGTGTATGTTTAGCTTTTCTAAATAGTTCCTAATTTGTTCTTTCCCCACCAAGGGCTGTCCACCTCCTTCCCATGCTGCGCTGCCTAGTGCATTTTTCTGGGAGCTGACCTTGTCCGTGAAGACAGAGGCAAAGAAAGCATTGAGTACTTCAGCTTTTCCCACATCATCTGTCACTAGGTTACCTCTCTCATCCAACAAGGGCCCCACACCCTCTCTGATCACCCTCTTATTGCGAACATGCCTGTAGAAACCTTTCTTGTTATCCTTCACATCCCTTGCTAGCTGCAATTCCAATTGCGCTTTCACCTTTCACCTTACCCTGCATTCTCAAGCAATATATTGATACTCCTCCCTAATCATCTGTCCAAGTTTCCACTTCTTGTAAGCTTCCTGTTTGTGTTTAAGCTCACCAAGGATGCCCCCAGTAAGCCAGTCTGGTTGCCTAACATATTTGCTTTTCTTGCTGCACATCGGGATGGTTTCTTCCTGTGCCTTCAATAAGGCATCTTCAAAATACTCCCAGCTCTCCTGGACTCCTTTCACCTTCATGTAAGCATCCCAGGGGATCCTGCCCATCAGTCATCTGAGGGAGTCAAAGTCTGCTCTTCTGAAGTCCAGGGTGTGTATTTTGCTACTCTCCTTTCTTCCTTTGGTCAGGATCCTGAAATCTCCCATCTCATGATCACTGCTTCCCAGGTTGTCACCCACCTCTACTTCCCCTACTAGTTCCTCCCTATGATGAAGTGGAATTATGCATGGACATACAACTTGTCCATGGGACTCCAAACACCATCTTGTTAGATTAATTTTAATGGTGAGAATAATGGCTTTTCTGCCACATGGGAGGAGCTGTAAAAGGCCCTAAAAACATCTCCATGTTGCCTCTTTCCAGCTCAAACCTCTAGATGATGAACTTATACTAATGGGAACATTCTAACCAAGAGACTGAGGACCTGCCAAAATTTTTTGAAGCATCCAGAGACTTAACAAGCAGTTTATTCAATCACTGCTACAAGCCTGAGCCACTATTTATGCATTGTATGTATTTGTACGTATTGTATGGGAGGAGTGTTGCCTAAGGGGGACCCTCGGGAAACAGGGATTGGGGGGGAAGCCCCATCCCTGGGGGCTTGTGCCATCCTGCCCTCACACAGTCCTGCTGCGGGGGAGGGCGACCTCATAGGGGGTGGCTCCTGGGGTGTTTGGGAGGGTATGAAAGGGGAGCAGGGTGCGCACCTCCCAAGGGCTCAGGCACCCCCTCTCTCATTCTCTTTTGTATGTTTATTTGTCTCCTTCTGCAGGTTGTGAGGGCCATCAATTCCATCCTCCTGTGGAGGGTCATCCATCTGGGAGACCTGGACATGACCGTAAGCCAAATTTGATGCCCTGGGGTTCCTGAATTGTGGGGGAGTGATCGATGGGACCCACATTCCGATCTGCACACTGGACCATCGAGCCACCCCATATATTCAGAGGAAGGGCTTCTTGTCCATTGTGCTGCAGGCCCTGGTCAACCATCAGGGACATTTTTGTTGGGTAGTCGGGCAGGCCACACGATGCCTGTGTCTTCCAGAACTCTAGCCTGTACAGGAAGCTGGAGGTGGGCACATTCTTCCCCCTACCATGATCTTGCCATTGTGGATATACATATGCCACTGTGCATCAGGGGGCCTACCCCCTCATGCCATGGCTTATGAAGCCATACTCTGGCCACCTGGATCCCAGCAGGGACCAATTTAATGCCCACCTCAATTGGGCACGGATGCAGGAGGAGTGAATCTTTGGCCATCTCAAGGCACATTTCCAGTGCCTCCTCACCTGCCTGAACATGGGGGAGCACAACATCCCTGAGTTGGTGGAGGCATGTTGTGTCCTCCACAACATTGTGGAGAGGAAGGGGGAGGCCTTCCTCCCACGGTGGGAGGCAGATGCTGGCCACAAGGGGTGAGCCTTCCAGCAGCCAAGGCAGCTGCCATTTGCCAGGCCCATCAGGCTGGGGTGCACATCCGGGAGGCTCTGAGGGAGAGATTCTCTCAAGGACCCCAGTAACTCTCCCCAGGGTCTCCTCCCTAGGGGCCTTTGCCTTGTGGCCCTATCCCTTCCTCACCACAACCCCTCCCGTTGCCTTTTCCCTGACCTCCCAATAAACACACCAGTTTGGTTTAACACAAAACTCAGTCTATTGATTAAAGATTCAGAAAAGGTGGGCAGTGGGAGGGCGGGCTCATAACTGGGAGGAGAGTGGCTCACTATGCCACCTCAGGTACGGGGGAACTCTTTGGGGTTGGGTGGGTCTGGAGCGAACAGGAGGGTGGTCAGGAGGGAGGTCTGGAATGGGGTCAGGGTTGGCAGGGGGACAGAGGGAAGGGCCATAGTCATCACTTGGGGAGGGGGCATGGGCATCACATGGGGAGGGAGCAGAGGCATGGCGGGGGGGGGCAGGCGGATGGGGAATGAGCATAGCGGGAGGGCAAAGGGGGCAGGAGGCTGGAAGCCAGGAGCAGCAGCCTCAGGTGGGTGTGCCACCATGCGTGACATGACGCCACACATGGGGTACATCTAGACTACAGGCTTTTTGTCGACAGAGGCTTTATCGACAGACACTGTCAACAAAGCCTCTGTCGACAAAGAGCATCTAGGCTGCATAACGCAGATCGAAAAAGTGATCCGCTTTGTCGACAAAGAGCGTCCAGACTGCCGGACGCTCTGTCAACAAAAGAAGGCACCCGGAAGTGCTTCTGGAGGGTCACAGGGGCAGCCTTAAAGCCCAGGCACCGCTGCATGCTCTCTGCAGAGACGTGTGCTTAAAGGAATTCTCCTGGACAGACATTGCTCTGCTCCTGCTTCTGGCTTGCCTACCTCCTAGAGGGAAAGCAAAGCTGCTGCAGTTTTTGCTGTGGTTGCCCTGCTTCCTTGGACACCACAGCAATTTATTTTCAGGTTTGGTTTTTTGCTTTTCACTTTTGTGCTTTTTGGCCATGGAGCCTGAGCTGCCCCTGGGCAGGCGATGGCCCCACACCGTCATGCTGGAAGTTCTGCTGCATGCTCATGAGAGCATCATGACGTTTGCGGCAGCGCTGGATTCAGAGCCCAGCTTTGAGCCCCCAGCTGAGGCTGCAGCCCTACTGCCCTGGCCCCCAAACTTATTCATGGAGAGGTGAGTTTGGAGGCTGGACACCAGTTCTGACTGGTGGGACCAGCTTGTTATGCAGCAGTGGGACAATGACCAGTGGCTCCAAAACTTCCAGATGCGGAAGGCCACCTTCCAGGAGCTTTGTGCCTCGCTCACCCCTGCCCTGCAATGCCAGGACACCTGCTTGTGAGCTGCCATCCCCCTGGAGAAGCACGTCGCTATTGCTTTCTGGAAGCTGGCCACCACTGACAGCTACCACTCCATGAGACATCACTTTGGCACGGGGAGGTCTACTGTCGGGGCCGACTTGATGGAGGTAAGTCACTCTCAGGGGACAGTCCAGGGGGCGGGGATAGGCGGAGAAGGGGGACAGTCAGGACTGGGCACAGGGAATGGGGGATGGTGTGGGAGTGGTGGAAGCCTGCATGGCCTCACCCTGCGAGGGTGCAGGGGCCACAGAGGGGTTGCCTGAGGGGGGGCTCTTGGGGTCTGGGAGGGGAGAAGTGGGGGGGCACGTCTCACCAGCTCATGCAACTCCTCTCATGTCCTGTTATGTGTGTTTGTATTTGTCCCTTTCTGCAGATGGTGACAGCCATCAATTCAGAGCTGCTTCACAGGACAGTCCGCCTTGGAGACCTGTGAAGACCTCCATCTTGGCCGGATTTGTGGGGCTGGGTTTTCTGAACTGTGGTGGAGCACTCGATGGGACTCACATCCCAATCTACACACTGCCCCATGGAGCAGCACAGTACATTAATAGAAAAAGCTACTTTTCAATGGTGCTGCATGCCCTGGTCGACCACTGGGGACAGTTCACAGACATTTGTGTTGGGTGGTCAGGCCAGGCACACAATGCCCGCGTATTCCAGAACTCATATTTATACCACAGGCGTCAGGCTGGGGCATTTTTCCCGGAGAGGAACTATGCAGTTGGGGATGTGCAGATGCCTACGTGCATTGTGGCCGATGCGACCTACCCCCTTATGCCCTGGCTCATGAAGCCCTACACTGGCCACATGGATGCAAGCTGGGAACTGTTTAACTCCCGCCTGAATCGGGCTTGCTTCCAGGTGGAGTGCGCCTTTGGTGGGCTGAAGGGCAGATTTAGATGTCTGCTCACTCAGCTGGACATGGGGGAACACAACATCCCCGATTTGGTTGCAGCATTCTGTGTGCTGCATAAC
This sequence comes from Rafetus swinhoei, assembly GCA_019425775.1. Classification (NCBI taxonomy): domain Eukaryota; kingdom Metazoa; phylum Chordata; order Testudines; family Trionychidae; genus Rafetus; species Rafetus swinhoei. The sequence goes on from CM033424.1 coordinate 124,841,999, forward strand.
CTGGTGGAGAGGAAAGGGGAGGCCTTCCTCCCTGCGTGGGGGACACGGGCTGATGTGGAGGGGAGGCAATTTGAGCAGCCCAGACAGCTGCCATCGGGCAAGCTCACCAGCTGGGCCTGCGCATTCGGGAAGCCCCGAGGGAGCAATTCTCCCAAGGAGTCCAATGATTTTCCCAGGGCCTTCCAAATGTGAGCTTGCCCCATGCCCCCGGTGCCTTCCTCCCCAAAACCTCTCCCAGACCTACATTCACATTGCACATGATCACACTGAGAACAGAGACAGGTGTTGTTGTTGAAAAAAAATGTGTACAGTTTACTTCACTGTGGATTTGTTCCAAAACTATAAAACTCTTGTATTCAGAAATATAAGTTGTTTTTGGTAACAAAATAAAGTGCTCCCCTCAATGACTTTCACAGGGAGGAGAGGGGATGTCAACCTGGAAGGGGAGAGGGAGGCCCACAGCTGAGGGTGCCACCTAGGATGACGCACCCCTACCACCTTGGCTGTGGAGGCCAGATCGGAGACTGGTGCTCCTGCGGGCTGGAACAGTAGGGGGCTGGGCAAGAGGTGGGGCTGTACCTGGGTCTGTGATGGCAGGGGCTGCGGGGGGTTGGGGGAGGGAGCAGGGGCTGTGAGGGGCCAGGAGCTGGGGGGGGGCAGGCTGAGCAGGAGGGGCAGGACCAGGCACAGGACCAGGGAAGGCCACGGCCTCCCGGATCTCAGCACAAATGTCAGTGCACTGCTGGGCAAATTCCTCCAGCAAGCGCCTGCGCCGCTCAGCCTCTGCCTCCATCCTGCAGTTCATGGAGTCCTGCATCCCTTTCAGGACCAAGATGTGCTGACGCACAAGGCTGGATTACCCAATAGGCAGACTAAGCACGTGCTTAGGGTACCAGCAAAGCAAGGGCACCAAAAAAAAAAAAGAGATTTTACGGTATAATATTGTTTTTATTTTGAATTACATATGTGGGGGGGGCACGATAATCTTTTCAGTGTTTAGGGCCTCTAAAGGTCTTAATCCGGCCCTGCTGGCGCACCAGGTCTAAATAGGTGTGCCAGTGCCGACGGGTTCCCTGCAGCCGTCTGGGTGGTGGGACAGGTGTGGCGCCCCTCCTTGTAAGCACAGACAAGTGTCAGACCATGGTTGGGGTTCCTGCAGAGTGCTGAGAGGCCTGCAGCTGAGAGGCAATCCCTGCATCCCCAACCCATGCCTGCACCTGGCATCACTGCCTGCAGGAGCAGGTGGTGCCTAGCAACCGTGCGGGTGCAGGGGTAGGACGGCCCTTCCTGAGGGCAGCCATGGGTGTGCCCCCAACCCCAGGCTGTGATCAGCATGACGTGTCACAGTACTGCACCATCCACTTTGCTCCCGCCTGCCCTGTCCTGTGTGTGTTGGACCCTCACAGCACTCACCTGATGTTCCCTCCCCGGGGTCCGAGGTTGTCTGCGAGGCCTCCTGAGCATGGGCGTCTCGTTCCTGGGTGCCCCGGGTGCTGTCTTCCTCCTCCTCTTCCTCCTCTTGGAGCTCCTGGTCGTCTGCCTGGAGTTGCGGCTGCTGCTGAACAGGGGTCTCCAAGCCTGACTCCACAAGCCACTCGGGAGGCAGGGGTTCCCCTGCCCCCAGGATCCGGTCCAGATCCTCATGGTAGGCACAGTAGTGTGCCGTTTCCCCAGAGTGGGAGCTGCGCTCATGGGCCCTGACGTATCCCTGCCTCAGCTCCTTCACCTTTGCCTAGACCTGCTACAGTGTGCGAGGGTGGTGACCTTTTTTAGCCAGGCCTTCTGCCATTTGGGCATAAATGTCTGCATTCCTCCTCCTGCTGGACTGCATGGCCTGGAGGGACTCCTCCTCAGTCCAGAGCCCCAAGAGGGCTTTGATCTTGGGCCCAGACCAGGAGGGTGCCCGGCGTTTGGTGCCCCTGGCTTCCTGTGGGGCTGTCTCCCTGGAGGGGCCAGGGGGTTCTTGAGGGGCTTCTCCCTGGGACATGTCTCCCAAATGTACCTACCGGGAAGAACTGCGCAGTCAGAGTCCTGGATGTAGCTGACTTGCTGCCAGAATGGTAATCCTGGGTGCCTGTGCCTTTTAAAGATGGCTGCAGACAGGAAGAATAGAGACGAAAGCTGTGGCAGGAGTGTCCACCAGGGCTTCTTCCTGGAGGCCTTTATTGTCGACATAAATTCTCCCTCTCATCCACACTTACCTTTTGTCGACATAACTCTGTCAACAAAGGCATTATTCCTCGTAGAATGAGGTTTACTGCCATCGACAAAACTGCTGCGTTCTGTTGACTTACTGTTGACAGAACTCGTCGGCAGTGTAGATGCAGGTATAGTTTTGTCAACAAAGTCCACTTTTGTCGACAAAACCCTGTAGTCTAGACACACCCATGGTGTCACACCTCTGCATAAGTTGGTCCTAGGCGTGCTCCCACCACTCCAGGTTGGCACGGACCTTGTGCGCCAGGGTGGATGTCTTGAAGGACACTTATATGCTGCCACATCAGGTCTTCTTGGACCCTGGTGCATCTTTGGGTCCCCCGGGCTCTGGCAGATGGCTGTGGTGGTGTGGCTTGGCACTCAGTCCCGGCTGGTCCGGCTGTGGAGAACACACAGATGGAGAGGTGGTCAGTCAACCCTGCAGACACTCTCCCCGAGGCCGTGCCCTCCTCTGTGAGTGGCAACCAACAGTCCGCAGCCCAGAGGAGGGGGACATCCCAGGAGCAAGGCCATATGTGGCCTGCACAGAAGACCCTGTCACGCAGGGGCCCCGATGTGCCCAGAGGACTGTGCTGCTCACTTCTCAGATATACCCCTCCCTTGGCCCAAAGACAAGCAGCCAAGGGAAGTGTCCAGCCACAGTGGCATCCCCTGACGGGTGGCAGAGGATCTGGGAGCAGCCTGCGCCTCCCTGGGGTCTGCACACACAGGTGCGGGTCACTGGGCTGTGTGTGGGAGCGGCTGCTACCTCGCAAGTGCAGGCATGCCCATGTGCTGTGTGTGGCATTCCTCGGTCTGTGTGAGGTTGTGCCTGCGCCCTTGTGGCTAGCCTGTTACCAGCCGGGAGAAAAAACTTCCAGCTGGGAAAAGCTGGCAGGGCTTAATCCCATCCCTGCACAGCCCAAGCTCCAGGCTACCCCCTCACAGCCAGGGGAAGTTGCAGGGCTCTGGCCATATCCCCATGCTCCTGGGGGCTGCTGGAAGGCTCCAGCCCCAGTCCCACTTGGCCCCCCAGCTGGGCTGCCAACTCTGATGTCCTGCCCATCTGGTCCTCCTGCCCTTAAGCTCCCAGGCTTTCTGCTCCAGGATTATCTGTGGTCCTATCAGATCCTGGATGTTGCCAGAGCAGAGAGTCCTGGATTTTAGAAGTACAACCTGTACAGCCTTAGCTGAAACCCAGCTGGCTTTTAGCACATTCAGTAGAGGCTCAAGCACTACACGCTGGAAGTCCCAGATCTGGCTCTGACTGTTAGTGTTATACTTATATTTTAGATGCTAAAGGGTTGGCAACAGCATGATTATTGTGTAAGATCTGAGTTATATATTGACTTGTGTATGTGGCTGGCCCTCTGGGATAAAAAAAAAAACCTTTTATTTGATTAAATTGGCTTTAAATAACCACTCCTCATTAAGTTTATTGGTTTTGGTGGTGATAAAAGAACTGGAATGCTGAAGGAAACTGCTTTTCTGATTTCTTGTTAGCCAGTGCTTTAAATCAGAAATTTACCTTTGTTGCTGGTTTGGTATATCTTATGGGAGAATAACTACCTGTCTTGGTATGTGGATGCCCTATTTCTCAACCATTTGTTCTGAATTTGGTATTCTCAGTTGTGACCCACAGATGCACTGTTACACTCATATCCATCTATTACTATTACTTCAAATTGTTAATCATATGTCCTCACAATATAAACTAATAGGAGGAAATATGTTTTAGAACTTGATAATGGCAAATTTAGTTGTCACAAATTCCCATAAATATGTTAGTTAATTTCCCCCCCCCCCCCCCACGAGTCCAAACAGATTGGGCCATACACCACTGATGCCCTGTTCCAAGGGATGAGAAGTGTTGCTCCTCGGCACAGGAATTAATTTCACTCTAAGTTAAATTTAACTATAGCAATAAATATTTTTTAAAACAATTGTTTTGATGTATGTTTTGTAGAGAATACTATGACCAAAGTAACTGATATAAAGGCAGATTCTGGTAGGAAATCTCGCATCCTCTTTTTGCTACTGAAAACAAAAGAGCATGAATTAAATATATATCAAGTATTTACATTTTAAACATATAACTTAAAGGCTTTTGAATGTTGTCAAGATTATTTGTACATGACTTAGCTATAAGGTTAACTTCATATGTGAATATATATCCTTTCACTTTCAACTCCATTAGAACAATTTTATAGGCCCAGTGTTTTGAAAATTATCATATCACTTACAGTGCTTTTTAAATAGCTACTATATTAAATGTGTTCACTTTTTGAAAATGCCTCAGTTATGAAAAGAACACAACTGTAAATCATGTTTGTAAGTGTTTGAAATGGACCAGAAAAATGCAAAAAGTGGAAGAAATATGTATCTTTGGAAGTGATCATTTCAGTGCAATGGAATGACTTGAATTTAATCCAAACTGGTTAATATCATCCATGTTGATTATGTGTAAAATCAATCCACACTTTACATTATTTCATTTTTTGGTTTCCCAATAATGTGTCCACATCTGCTTTAACGTTAGAAATAAATATCATATGTAAGCCCTTTCATGTCTGATTTTGCTCTGCTATCAGGATTTCATTCATATATTTTCTGAAGCTCAATCTTGGCTTTTGTAAAACTCTCACCTACTAGGTATTAAAATAAATAGGTTAGTTTTATACAGTTGGCACTAAATAAAATATGTTTAGGTTATTGCTGTAAAACTGTTGTGAATATGTCATAAGAGCTGCCCAATATTCACAAATTTTCTTTTGTAGAATTTTGCATGAAACAATTGCATCTTCTTCAATATTTACTCATGCCATGTAATCCTTACATAGCAGTACTGCTGATGACACCAGTACTGCCACTGTTTATCTGAGTAAGGATTATTCAGGATTGAAACACTGTGCAGAATGAAAACGTAAAGTCAAGGTACCAGCCACTAGACATCTTATTGTTAAAACAGCTTTTTGAGGGACTATAGAATGCTCAACATTCTCCAGGATAAATTCTAAGATGTTAACATTCTATGGTGACTGATCCCATAGAGACCATAAAAGAAAAGGGTAAGAATTACATCTGCTTTACTTGAAGATGAAATTCTATGTTCATTCAAATTCATGGATTTTAAGGACAATTTATCTTGTCTGACATTATCTGTATCACTGGCCACATAATTTCATACAATCACCCTTGCATTCAGCCCAATAATACTTGTTTGACTGAAGACACCAACTGAACACACTTTCCCATCTTCACATTCTCCCTTTAAAGAATGCAGCTATCCACTACTGGGGTGAAGTGCTGATCCAGCAATTGTGAGGTAGATGAGTCTCTGGCTCTTAGATTTTTATAATTATATAAAATAGTTATCATGGTCGTACTTCAAGCAAAGTTTTATTTGGTTTCAACTGAAAAGTAAAAATTAGGATGGATAGCTAAAACTTATCTGAACTAAATGAAACACTTAATTATCAATAATTGGAGAAAATATCCCTTGAGAACAATTTTTCTTATGAATTTTCCAATACTTCTGTGACTGTGCAAAGGCTATACTGAAAATGCTCAATCAGTGCAAACTGTTAAGAATAGAGTGATTTAGTCTAATAATTAGATTCACCAAACCAGTAACAAAACAATTTCTGTAATATCTTGTCAATTATCAAAAGGCTAAAATACAGTTCCCATTAAACAATCTAGCCTTTGGCTCCCACCCAGAAGGCCAAGCCTAATATAATGAGGATTACTTAAAATCTTATTCACTGAATATAAAGTTCTACCGATCCCAAGAGGTTGGACACATTACCCACCAAGTCTGTGAATATTTCAGATCTGACCCCAATATACACTTAGAGCTAATTCTTATTAACTAATGTGTAATTTATTTTTAAAAAGGAAAGAAAGCATTACTGTGGTTAAAAGATCATTATATACACAGATATTCATAAAGTTCTTGGGGCAATTTCATAGCAGAGATTGTGAGCTGCTGATTTAGCTGGTTAAAAACTGGAATAAATTGCCTAGAGAGGTTGTGGAATCTCCATCCCTGGAGATATTTAAGAGTAGGTTAGATAAATGTCTATCAGGGAAGATCTAGACAGTACTGAGTCCTACCATGAGGGCAGGGGACTGTACTCGATGACCTCTCAAGGTCCCTTCCAGTCCTAGTATTCTATGATTCTATGATATTTTTAAAAAACTCTTCCAGAATCAGTTTAATAGATTATAGTATAGGCCATCCATATGCAGAGTTTTTTCAAAATATTCCATGGGAAATATCACAAAGACCTGTGTTACAGCCTGAACTTCTCATAATTACATTTAAGCAAATCAGAGTTAAAAGGGATCAGGCCAGGGAACTTTATCTAGTTCCAAAACAGCCTGAGAAGTCTCTTGCCACAGCAGGAACTCCTAGGCTATGTCTACACTGGCAGCTTCTTGCTCCAGAAATATGCAAATGAGGCTAAGCGTGGAATATCGCCGACCCTCATTTGCATACCTAATGAGCTGCCATTTTTTTCAGAAGAGGCTCTTGCGCCAGAAGGAGTGTCTACACTGCCCCTTCTTGCGCAAAAAAAACCTTCTTGCGCAAGGCCGCTACACTGATTATTTTCAGGAATAACGGCATTGCGCAAGAGGGTTTTTCTTGTGCAAGAAGGGGCAGTGTAGATGCTCCTTCTGGCACAAGAGCCTCTTCTGAAAAAAAAGGCAGCTCATTAGGTATGCAAATGAGGCTTGGCGATATTCCACGCTTAGCCTCATTTGCATATTTCTGGTGCAAGAAGCCGCCAGTGTAGACATAGCCCTACTGAAGAAGAACAGGTAATATACATTGTTTCTTTGAAATAAATCTGTTTGCTAGACATACATTGACAATGTTGATAGTATAAGACATTTAGCAATTCAAACTCTTCATAGTTTAGTACAAACTTCAAAGGGAAGTAAAGAATGATAATATTACACCACAAGTCTCATCTAAATCTTAATAGATCTGCAGCACAACTCACCAAAAGCTCATGATACCATCTACATTTTTGCTAGCCTCGAAGGTGCAGCAGTACTAGTAAGTTTTTGGGTTTTTTTCAGTTTGGGTATGGCTAGACTGCAGAATTTTTTGGGGTATCCTGAAAAAACTCTGCCGCTTCCAAGGAACAGTTTTGCTCTTCTGCTTTTTTTTGCAGAAGAGCAAACATGCTATTTCGGAAGCCCCTGTATTCCTCGTTCTACAAGGAAGAAGGGGGCTTTCGAAAGAGTGGGGTTTCTGACATTTGGCCCAGTCTAGATGGGCCAAAAGTTGGAAAAGCCTCTTCTGACAAAAGTATCGGAAAAAGCTACCCAGAATGCTCTCCGCTTTGTGCGTAGCTTTTTCCAACAAACAGATGTAGTCTAGATGTACTCTTAGGGTATGTCTACACTACAGCACTAATTCGAACTAACTTAATTCGAATTAGTTAATTTGAACTAAGCTAATTCGAATTAGTGCATCAAGACCTAAAAACTAATTCGCATTAGCGTTTTGCTAATTCGAACTAGCAAGTCCACATTGAGTGGACCCTGAACCGAAGTTAAGGCTGGCCGGAACCAGTGCCAGCAGGGCATCAGGTTAGGACTTAGAGTATGGAGCTGCTGCCTCAGGCTAGCCGAGGGCTGTGCTTAAAGGGACCTGACCCCCACCCCGGACAGACAGTTCTCAGGGTTCCCCGCTTGCTTGTCTACCTCGATGAGGGACAGCAAAGCAGTCCTGTCTTGGAGTGCCCTGAGTGCCTGCACTCGGCACGTCACAGCACTCGGCCATCAGCCCGGCTGCACTTGCTGCAGGCTGCCATCCGGGGGGTCAATCGGGGGGCTGTCAGGATACAGGAGGCCCTGCAGGAGAGCTTCCACCCCAAGGAGCCCGCAGAGCCACCCCAGTCCTCCCCATCAGGGGCTTGTGCCCCATTCCTCCTCACCTCCTTCCACTTACCCTCCCTAGCCCCCTTCCTGATGTAAAAATAAAGAACACGTGTGGTCAAAAATAGAAACTCTCTTTATTTAACAAAACTGGGGAGAGGGGATTAACCTCTGGGAGACTGGGAAAGGAGGTGAGAGAGAGGAAGAGAGAGAGAGGGTGGGAGAGGGAGGTGGAAACCTGGGAGGAGGGAGCTGGAAGGGGAAGCCAGGGAAGAAGGAGGAGGGGAAGTATAAAACTATGGTACGCCATATCTTCAGTACTGTGTACAGATGTGGTCTCCTCACCTCAAAAAGATGTTTTGGCCTTGGAAAGGGTTCAGAAAAGGGCAACTAAAATGATTAGGGGTTTGGAACAGGTCCCATATGAAGAGAGGCTAAAGAGACTGGGACTTTTCAGCTTAGAAAAGAGGAGCCTGAGGGGGATATGATAGAGGTATATAAAATCATGAGTGGTGTGGAGAGGGTGCATAAAGAAAAGTTCTTCATTAGTTCCCATAATATAAGGACTAGAGGACACCAAATGAAATTAATGGGTAGCAGGCTTCAAACTCATAAGCGAAAGTTCTTCTTCACATAGCACATAGTCAACCTGTGGAACTCCTTGCCACAGGAGGCTGTGAAGGCTAGAACTATAACAGAGTTTAAAGAGAAGTTAGATAAATTCATGGAGGTTGGGTCCATGGAGTGCTATTAGCCAGGGGGTAGGAATGTTGTCCCTGGCCTCTGTTTGCGGAAGGCTGGAGATGGATGGCATGAGACAAATGGCTTGGACATTGTCTTCGGTCCATCCCCTCCGGGGGTACCTGGTGTTGGCCGCTGTCGGCAGACAGGCTACTGGGCTAGATGGACCTTTGGTCTGACCCAGTACGGCCGTTCTTATGTTCTTATGTTCTAAGCTCAGGGCTCAGGGTCGGGGGTTTCACTGGACCAACTTTATTTTCAGGCAAACCTGCTCCTGGGTTCGCATGTGGCCTTCGGTGGCCAGTCTGGCAGCTATCCTGCCCTAGACGGCCACTTTCCAGTGCCTAGTGCAGAGATTGTGGACGTTGGAGGCCTCCCCCCAAACCTGGATGAAGTCCACGATCTCCGCACTAGACCAGGCGGGCGCCCGCCTCTTGCGGCCCCGGGCAGGCTCCTGTGAGCTGCCAGCCTGGTCCTGGGAAGAGGCTGAGGGCTGGGTGGCAGCGGGTGGCTGGCTCATGCCGTGCCAGGTGCAGGGTCTGCTGGCTGGGTGCTGGCAAGCTTGCACCTGGCACGGGCACCGTAGCCAGACCGTGGCCCTTTAAGGGCTCTGGGGCCGGGAGGGGGGCAGAAGAGTTTCCCTGGCTTGGCCCAGAGTGGCCACTAGGGCAACCTGGGAAGGGCTAGCCTCCAACTAGTTCGAATTAAGTGGCTACACAGCCCTTAATTCGATCTACTTAATTCGAACTAGGCGTTAGTCCTCGTAGAATGAGGTTTACCTAGTTTGAATTAAGCGCTCCGCTAGTTCGAATTAAGTTCGAACTAGCGGTTTGCATGTGTAGCGCCTATGAAAGTTAATTCGAACTAACGGCTGTTAGTTCGAATTAACTTTGTAGTGTAGACATACCCTTACAGACTAACATGACTACCCCTCTGAAACGCCTAAATCTTAATAGCTCCTTTGACCTCTGAATCAATAGATAAAAGTGTCATAGACAGGAACAGAAGTTTAGCATTTACAAGCTAATTAGATCAAAATTTTAAACTTTTAACAGATATTGGTAAACACAGACAAATACAATTAGTGTCTACCTCTAATTCTCTAACAATACAGAACTCTCATCTAGTTAATGATGCTTTGATAACTATCTACAAAGAATGGCCCTCATTACCATTTCATTGCATTTTCCAATATATCTATAAAGGTTGATTTGGGGTCGCTTAGCCTGCTGGTTGCTTAGTATATTCTGGCTCAGTATCACAAATAATATCTGATAAGGCTGTAATATTTTCTCATAGGGTTCTGAATGTCTTGTTTCTTAAACACAGTAATGCATATACAAAGGTATATTGTTGAATATCAAAACAGAATTTTTCACTCAATTTGAAAGCTAGGTATTGTTATGATTGGGAATATGTCTGCATAAATTACATATGCATGTATTATGTGTAATTATGAAACCAATGTTTCTGTTTCAGGCTGCAAACTCCATTTTGAATGTGCAGAGTTTTGCCTTTTCTGTGGTTTGTTTGTCTCCATGCTCGGCTGAAAATTCCAAAGGTTGTAGGCAAAAGAATAATAACTGTTGACTCTTAACAGAAACAATGCTTGGAAGTCTAAATACTCTAGACAAAAAGACAGTGCCTACCACAGGGACATTGGTTAGTAATGGAGAAATCACTTTAGCAATAAAATTACCTGACTGGGGAAGCTGGCAGGAGTTTCACCTGACAGGAGGAGCTGAAGGTGTTAATGCTGATCTTCTCAGAGGAGAAACATTTTATATAATCCATGAGAAACACTTCACCTCATAACAGCCTCTGTAAGACAGCGGATATACAGCCTGCCTTCATGAATTCAGATAATTCGCTCAGGACTTGTCTCTGATTGGGTTGGAAGCATCATAATATTTTCTCCTAGAATTTTAAAAGTCTTGTTTCTGGAACCCAGTAATGAGCTAGGAAGAGTAAGCTAGGAAAAGTGAGGGATACTCCAGTGTCAAATATTAATTGATTGGCATGATCTGTGATTTACATAAAGGTGTTAGACTGAACAAAATGTGTGTGTTGACTGCTTCACAATTATTGTTTGCCTCAGGAGAGTTAAACTGTAATCACAAGCTTCATCTCTTTTAAGATGGAGCCCTGGAAGAGAAATATGTTTAAGTAATTGGGGTATTACTGGAGTTGTCACTCCTTCTGGGGTCTAGGGTAGGCAGCGCTCAGGGTGCCACCCGCAACCCACTGTGGGAGCAGCTGAACAGCCAACACAGGCTGCCCCAGGGCTGGAGCTGGCAACTGCCTGGGGGCTAAAGGCCATCCCAGTGATGCCCATGAGTGTAGAGTAAAAACCAAGGAGCTGAGCCAGTCCTATCATAATGCAAAGGAGGAGCGTGGGCAGTCTGGTGCAGCACTTCACATGTCTGCTTCTACGATGAGCTAAACGTGATTTGAAAGGAGTGCAGTCAGCTTCCCCAGCATGTTTGTGGAGTCTGGCCAAGACATGCCTGGTGTCAGCCTGGAGAAAAGTGTGGTGGCAGAAGAGGAGGAGAAGGAGGAGGAGACTAGCCAGCTGGCAGATCCCTGAGAGCCAAGAATTCGTCATGACACTGGAGCCAGTCCCCTCCTCTCAGGACATCTCCCAGCCCAGCACTGACCTTGGAGAGAGCACTTTCAGTGAGTTCACAAACTTTTTCTAACTACAAGTGGATTAAAGCAATAGGGTGTGATGGTTGGTGTGTTCTGGGCTACACAAGGTGTGGGGTCCGGAACAGCTTGTTAATGTGTCTGCAGATGGAGCAGGAGTCTTGCTTGCATAGCTCCATGACGCTCTCACATAAAACTCTTTAATCCTTCTCGCAAGGTTTTTGGGGAGGCCAGCCTTATGCCATCCTTCATGGCAATAAGTGGTCCAGTGTCATTGAACCACAAAGCAGTGCCGCATAAGACCCAGGTTTCAACCTGCATCCACTCCCGGTCACTCTGTGTGATTCAGAGAAGATTGATATCTTACATGGCAACCTGCAGGAAGGAAGATGGAAACCTATTAACACTCTCTTTGGGAGGCCACATGTGCCAGACACACATCCCTCCCCCCCTCTTGCTGCGGGCAGGAAAAGAAGCAGTGTCCCTGGGAAGCCATGAGTGCTGGACCTGGCGCAGTGGGAAGCCTCTCTCTCCCATTCCCCACTCCCACCTGCAAGCTCCTGCCCTGGATGGAAAAGTAGCACTGGCTTGGGAAGCCACATGTGCCGGACACAGCAGGAAGCCACCCTCTCCCTACCCTGACCCCTCTTGCCTGTAGGGCTGGCCCCTTACCATGCCTGACTCCAGACCAAGTGTGTGCTGATGCTCCCCTGAAAAGTCTATGCACCTGCTCTAAAGTGCCTGCTTTAAAGCAAACATTTGGCCTTCAGTGGGACACATCTCCTTTGCCTCTACAGGGGCTTTGGTGTAGGCTAACAGATTAGGCATAGGCTTAAGCCAATGTATCTGCTGTAAAGTCTGCCCTTGTGACTTTTCTTTGCAGCTGAGCCAGCAGCCAGCTCTCTGCATTCTCCCTCTCCCTCCCAGCATTTGCCCACCTGCCTCAGATCCACAGGCAAAAATGCACAAGGGAAGAGATGATCCAGGAGCAGATGGACTGCATAAACTACCTTGTGGCAGAGATACAGGCAGAGTTCCTGGACTGGATCACAGAGTGGCAGGAGAGAAAAGCCACCAGGGAGCAGCAGGCAAGAATACAGACCATGTTTCTCTCCCTGACTGCTGTAATAGAGCACATAGTGTCCTGTCTGGAAAGGGTCTCCATCCAGAACCCCATCTGTCCTGTAAACATATCCCAGAATGCAAAGCTGCCCACAGTGCTCTCTGAGTCGATGGTAGGCTCCCTAATGTGAAAGCACTTCTTTGGACTACATGTGATTCCTCTCGGCAGTAAGGACACGGGATTTCACAAAATTGGGTGGTAAGAGATGAGACAATTTATAATGATTTTACTTTAAATGCAAAACTTTTGAACAGCACTTTTATCAATAACTATCAAACATTCAGGAAATGCTTCAGTCAAAACCTTGCTGGCAAACACAGCAATTGTTATTTATTTTCATTGTGGTAGAGCCAAGAAACCCTATTAAATATCATCTCATTATTCTAGGCATAATTCACACATATAATGGAAAAGCTACACATGCACCAAGAGGCATACATTCTATAGCTATGTAATAAAGACATTCCATTATGGCATTACCAACGAGATCTAAGCAGGTTCTTTCAAGGGTGTATGTATCTAAATGAAAGAGCAACTGGAATACAACTGAGCGAAAAACAATGTTTCAGTTCTTTGACAATTTCAAATCTCAAAGAAAAAAATAACATCTGCTTTGGTCAAAAATTTTAAAAATGGCAATTTGAAAACATCAGAAAAATTGTTTGGGGTCAAACAAAAAGATTTAGTTTGACAACATAAAATGTTTTGATTGAGCTTTTATAAACATTGAATTTTTAATAATAAAATTAAAAGGATTTTTGAAACAAAGTCTTTCTTCAAAACAAGGATCAAAATGTTTCCTGTCAAAATTGGCCACTTATAATATTTTAGAATTTATTTTCTAAACAAAGAAATGAAATTGTCATGGATTTGGAAAATATTTTGGTATCAACAAATATGCATTAGCTTTGTGTGCAAGATTTCACTTATATCTCCATTGAGATATATTATGACAACAATGGAAATACCAAAAGTAATTCAGTTATGATGTAAGAAAAAATAACAATACTTTTTTAAAAATGTGTTCACCATGCAGATTGTGAATAGTTTATTTTTGACCAGGGATAATTGTCCTTGGTTATGTTAAGATGCCATGACATGTTGATGTCTTCAACAAATGTACTAGACAAACTATTAAAACACAGGAATTGGTGAAAATTCTGAAGCCCTTAAATGAATGGCAATTCCACTACTTTATTTCTTCAGTTATGAAAAAAGAAATAATTTCATTGCATAAAGTACAAGACAAAATAGCATATGTAGATCTGCCTAAGTATTTTCTGTTGCTCAGCCTTGCAGAGTTCCACTCAAATTCCTCCAATTGCCTTTCATTTTATAGGCAATATATGCTACTCAGCAGAAAACACCATTTTATTGTATGAATTTAGTTTACATCATTAACTCTTTCAAAAAAATTCAATTGCTATAAGCTGTGTTTTATTTTAACTCGGAACATTTTTTCCCTCCCCATTTTCCATTCCCTCTTCTCCTCCCTCTCTGGATACAAGCTCATGGAATAGTACTGCTTGTTGCCACATCAGGACCACTTTCACATGTTTTCCCCTACTCACAATTTTCCATTTTCTCCCCATCGGCGGTAATATGATACAAAATCTACCTAGGAGACTATTTTGAAAAATCTGTGTGAACGTTACTGAGTGTCAAAGATATAAGAAAAATCTCAAATCTTTGAGATTAAGTTAGTGATAGTAATCGGTTCACTGACAATTATCTGAAGAAACAAATGTTATTTACTATTAGCCTGAGTACACAAAGGTGGAAGAAACGCAATATATTTTCAGTCATTCCTTTTTCTGACAGCTGTTTTACAAAAATGCTACCCCACAATTACATGTAGCAGTTATCTACTTCTTGGCACATCATGCCTTCTAATTTTATTTCTAGGTCAACAGTAAAATGATCACTTGCATTTTTTAAAGGAAAAGATTAGAATTACAAAAATGAAAGTGCTAGGCAGAGTCTTCCTGTACAGCTCAGCAGCTCCTATTGAAACAAATTCAACCATAGTGCAAGAAGGTGCAAATACATTAATTCCAGTGGTGTTAGGTCTTACCACCAAGGTTATATTTGTTCTTCTGGAGCTCTGTAAGAATGAAAAACAAGATTAACTAGTGATTTGGGGCATCCTATCTTAGGAGTGCTAAACTTGAGGCATCTAAAGGGGGCCTGACTGTCAGTAAATGATGAGATCATTTAAAAACAGCTCACATTGGGTACCCTAAAGTCAGGCACTCAACTCTGACCTACGAATTCACACATTTAAGGCTGAGGGGGAAGAAGCAAAATTTTCCATTTCAGCTGCTTTATAATTTATAATGTAAAGATATGATTTAAATCTGTGTTGCCAGATTTTTTTAAAAAGGAATAGACATTATAGCTGTCCAATAATTTAATCATTGTTGTGCTAACATTAAGTCATTTAATGTCCATTCTTTTGAGAGAGATTTTACATTAAGAGATTTATAACCAATGCTAAGAGTAATTTGGGAAAACTCTGGAAATATGCTTCAGGGGGTTGCCAAGTTAGTTTGTTACAGAAAAAAAACAACAAATGGTCTGGTAGCACTTTATAGACTAACAAAACATGTAGAAAGTATCATGAGCTTTCGTGGGCACAGCCCACTTCTTCAGATGACTGGAATTATGAGTTTGGAATGTGTACACCCAAAATAAATAGGAGAGGGGAAGGGGAGGAGGAGGAAAGAAAAAGGGAGGGGAGGTGGGAGACAGAGCATCAGTAAGTATCTGGAGAATGGATACTTAAACCTAAGCAGATAAAAATCAAAGTCAATAGATAGATTCCCATGTCAGGAAGGATACTATACAGAGAGCTGTTAGCACCTTCAGTGGTTGTTAAATTGGTAGTGTCCCAAGGAACCTTCATCACAATTGAGTCCATTAGAATGTGAATTGAATTTGTGGATGAACTGTAATTCCAAGGCTTCCCTATGGATCTGGCTTGTAGAGCTGGTTTGTGACAAGACAACTACTTGGAGATCTGTAGAGTGTGATTTGGAAGGTTGAAATGTTCCCCAGTAGGTTACTGTACATTTCCTTTACGTATATCTGATTTGTGTCCGTTGATTCTTTCCCACAGAGACTGTCCAGTTTGTCCAATATATATAGCAGTGGGGCACTGCTGGCATTTGATGGCATAGATCAAATTACTGGATGTACAGTCAAATGACCTTTTGATTTGGTGGCTTATGTTGTTTGCTCCAGTGATGAATTCACCAGTATAGATATGTGAGCAGAGTTGGCATCTTTTTTTGGTTGCAGGGCTGGGTTCCTGGAAGCTTATGATGTGGTTGTGTGGCATGGTTACCAGAAAGAATTTGTTTCATGTTAGGGGGTTGTCTGTAAGCAAGAATAGGTTTTTCTCCCAAGGCCTCTGAGAGTGAGGGATCATTTTCCAGGATGGGTTGTAGATTGTGTATAATGCGTTGGAGGGGTCTGAGTTGTGGACTGTAGGTAACAACAAGAGGAGTTCTATTATTTTCTCATTTCGGTCTGTCTTGAAGTAGTTCATGTCTGGATACTTTTTTGGCTCTGTCAATTTGTTTTTTCACTTCTCCAGGTGGATATTTCAGTTTTAGGAATGCTCTGTAAAGATCCTGTAGGTGATTGTCTCTGTCTGTGGGGCCAGAGCAAATCCGGTTGTATCTTAGGACTTGACTGTATACAATTGACTGAGAAATGTGTCTGGGATGGAAGCTGGAGGCATGAAGGTAAGTGTAGTGGTCGGTGGTTTTCCGATATAGGGTGGTGGAAATGTGTCCATTATTTAACTGTACTGTAGTGTCCAGGAAGTGGATTTCTCGTGTGGACTGGTCAAGGCTGAGGTTGATAGTAGGGTGGAAGTTGTTGAAATCCTTGTGGAATTGTTCAAGAGTCTCTTTTCCGTGGGTCCATATGATGAAGATGTCATCGAGGCAGCATAAGTAAAGTAGGGGTGTTAGGGGGCGAGAGCTGAGGAAACGTCAGCGTTCAACGTCAGCCATAAAGATGTTGGCATATTGTGGTGCCATGCGAGTGCCCATGGCTGTACCACTGACTTGGAGATAGAAATTGTCTCTGAATTGGAAGTAGTTGTGGGTGAGGACAAAGTCGCAGAGCTCTGGAAATATGTTTAGTCTTAAAATGAGGGGTAATTTTTAACCTAACATATTTACCACTCAAAGTTATTTATTTTCTAGTACAATATATTTCTATTAAATCAGGTCAGACACTATTTTGCTTTCCAATTCCCATGAGTTTTACACAAGTACTGTACATTGATGATTTATTATCACAAGACTGAACAAAGAAATGGAACAAAATTTGTGTCTCATACTGATGCAAGAAAGAGGCTAATTTAAGGCTCATATATAGGGGAGATTGGGCTAGATTTGATCTCATTTGTACAAGCACTACTCCAGGTTTACACATAACTAGAAATCAAGGGCCCAGGTTGTAGGTGGTCAGGTCTCGCTCTTAGAGTGAGAGTCAGACCTAGTGTTTAGGGTATGAATGGCAGGGACAGAGTTAGAGACAGGAATTGAAGCTGAGAGTCAGGATTGAAGTCAGACTCTGAATGCCAGAGCCAAGGGTTGAGGCAGAGCTGGAGTCAGAGGCAAGGACTGGAACTAGATTACCAGGAGGCAGGTAAGTCAGGAGCAGGGCTGGGACAGGATGGAAATAAGGAGGAAAAAAGCATGAGCAGGAGTTAGAGAGAAGAACACAGGGAGCCAGAAACTGCATGTATGTGCATGCTGAGTAGCCAGTGAGCTCCTAATGCTGCTAGAACTGGGCTGCTGGCTTCTCAAGCTGCAGGACGGTCCATCAGGCAACTTAGCTGGCTCATTAGGGCATCAGAAATAGAGGGGTGCCAATTAAGGAGGGCTAGAGGGTTCTGTAGCCACCCTGATGTTTGAATCCTTGTATTTTATACTTGAGGTATACTTAAATTGCATGCCCTAGCCGCAGAGGCAGCTCTTAACTGCAACAGAGCTTGTACTGCTCCCAGCTTTGCCTTTGGGACAGGGAGTTGGTTTATAAACAGAGGGGAGGCAGGGTGATTAAGATAGCAAAGGATTTGTGATTCAAGTAACTGAAAGTTCCTTAGATGATCATGAAAACATTGCCAGGTACTGCACTTAAGAGACGGGGGGAGGGAGGGGGGAAGAGTAGTCTGTGTTGGTCCCAGTGCTGTTCAATTTATTCATAAATGATTTTGAAAAACAGGTAAACAGTGAGGTGGCAACATTTGCAGATGACATAAGATGACTCAAAATAATGAAGTTCAAATCTGACTGTAAAAGGTTCCAAAGTAATCTCAGAAAACTGGGTGACTGGCAACACAACAGCAGGTAGAAATCAGTGTTGATAAATGCAGAGATAAAATTTCTCGATGCCTTAACTGACTGTTCTTGAAGCAGCTGGTACAGGATCCCACAAGGGGAGAGGCAATTCTCGATTTAGTACTGAGTGGTGCGCAGGATCTGGACCAGGAGGTAACTATTAAAGGACTGCTTGGGAATAGTGACCATAATATAACAATATTTAACATTCCTGTGGAGGGAAGAACACCTCAGCAGTCCAACACTCTGTAATTTAATTTCAAAAAGGGGAATTATGCAAAAATGAGGCTGTTATTTAAATAGAAATTAAAAGATACAGTGGCTAGAGTAAAATCCGTGCAAGCTGCATGGAAACTTTTCAAAGACACCATAATAGAGGCCCAACTTAAATGTATAACCCAAATTAAAAAACATAGTAAGAGACCTAAAAAAGAACCACCGTGGCTTACCAACCATGTAAAAGAAGCAGTGAGAGATAAAAAGGCATCTTTT
Source organism: Rafetus swinhoei (assembly GCA_019425775.1). Lineage (NCBI taxonomy): Eukaryota > Metazoa > Chordata > Testudines > Trionychidae > Rafetus > Rafetus swinhoei. The sequence continues at coordinate 124,860,449 of CM033424.1, forward strand.
AAAATATGGAAGTCCAATCCTAGTGAGGTAAATAGAAAGGAACATAAACACTGCCAAATTAAGTGTAAAAAAGTAATAAGAAAAGTCAAAAAAGTTTTTGAGGAACAGCTAGCCAAAAACTTAAAAGGTAATAGCATGTTTTTTAAGTACATTAGAAGCAGGAAGCCTGCTAAAAAACGAGTGGGGCCCCTGGATGATCGAGATATAAAAGGAGCAATCAAGGATGATAAAGCCATTGTGAAGAGACTAAATGATTTCTTTGCTTCAGTCTTCAAGGCTGAGAATGTTAGGGAGATTCCCAAACCTGCACTATCCTTTCTGGGTGATGAATCTGAGGAACTGTCCCAGATTGAAGTGTCATTAGAGGAGGTTTTCGAACAAATAGAAAAACTTAACAGTAGCAAACCACCGGGACCCGATGGCATTCACCCAAGGGTTCTGAAAGAACTCAAATGTGAAATTGTGGAACTATTAACTGTGGTTTGTAACTTATCCTTTAAATCAGCTTCTGTACCCAAGGACTAGAAGACAGCTAACATAACGCCAATATTTTAGAAGGGCTCTAGAGGCAATCCTGGCAATTACAGACCGGAAAGTCTAACGTCAGAACTGGACAAATTAGCTGAAACAATAAGAATAAAATTGTCAGACACGTAGAAGAACTTAATTTGTTGGGCAAAAGTCAACATAGTTTCTGTAAAGGGAAATCATGTCTTACTAATCTATCAGAGTTCTTTGAAGGGGTTAACAAACATGCGGAAAAGGGGATCCAGTAGATATAGTATACTTAGATTTCCAGAAAGTCTTTGACAAGATCCCTCACCAAAGGCTATTGTGTAAATTAGGTTGTCATGGGATAAGAGGGACGATCCTTTCATGGATTGAGAACTGGTTAAAAGACAGGAAACAAAGGGTAGGAATAAATGGTAAATTTTCAGAATGGAGAGGCATAACTAGTGGTGCTCCCCAAGGGTCAGTCCTAGACCAATCCTATTCAACTTATTCATAAATGTTCTAGAGAAAGGGGTAAGCAGTGAGGTGCAAAGTTTGCGGACGATACTAAACTGTTCAAGATAGTCAAGAAGAAAGCAGACTGTGAAGAACTTCAAAAAGATCTCACCAAACTGAGTGATTGGGCAACAAAATGGCAAATGAAATGTAATGTGGATAAGTGTAAAGTAATGCACATCGGAAAAAATAACCCCAACTATACATACAATATGATGGGGGCTAATTTAGCTACAGCTAATCAGGAAAGAGATCTGGGAGTTATAGTGGATAGTTCTCTGAAACCATCCACGCAGTGTGCAGCGGCAGTCAAAAAAGCAAATAGGATGTTAGGAATTATTAAAAAAGGGATAGAAAATAAGATGAAGAATATCTTACTGTCCCTATATAAAACTATGGTATGCCCACATCTTTAATTCTGCGTACAGGTGTGGTCTCCTCACCTCAAAAAAGATTTTTTGGCATTCAAAAAGGTTCAGAAAAGGGCAACTAAAATGATTAGGGGTTTGGAACGGGTCCCATATGAGGAGAGGCTAAAGAGACTGGGACTTTTCAGTTTAGACAAGAGGAGACTGAGGGGGGATATAATAGAAGTATTTAAAATCATGAGTGGTGTGGAGAGGGTGAATAAAGAAAAGTTATTTACCTGTTCCCATAATATAAGAACTAGAGGACACCAAATGAAATTAATGGGTAGCAGGTTTAAAACTAATAAAAGAAAATTGTTCTTCACACAGCACACAGTCAACCTGTGGAACTCCTTGCCAGAGGAGGCTGTGAAGGCTAGGACTACAACGGAGTTTAAAAAAGAGCTAGATAAATTCATGGAGGTTAGGTCCATAAAAGGCTGTTAGTCAGGGGGTAAGGAATGGTGTCCCTGGCCTCTGTTTGTCAAAGGCTGGAGATGGATGTCAGGAGACAAATCGCTTGATCATTGTCTTCTGTCTACCCCCTCTGGTGCACCTGGCACTGGCCACTGTCGTCAGACAGGATACTGAGCTAGATGGGCCTTTGGTCTGACCCAGTATGGCCATTCTTATGCTCTTATGTAAAGTACTGCACAAAGAAAAATATAATGCCAACTATGCAAACAAAATGATGGGGGTCTAACTTAGCTGTTACCTCTCAAGAAAGGGATCTTGGAATTATTGTGGATGGTTCCCTGCAATCATCTGTTCAATGTGCAGTGGCAATCTAAAAAAAACATTGGGAATCATTAGAAGAAAGCAATAGAGGAGACAGAGAACATCATATTGCCTCTATATCGGGGTGGGGAACCTCAGGACCAGGGGCTGGATGTGGCTTTCAGCCTGCCTGGATGCAGCCCTGAAGGCTCAGGGCTCCCACCCCAGCAATGGGGAGCCTGCGCTGGCACTCAATGGGGTTGGAGCACACAGAATCTACTAGCCTAGATTCCCTTAGTCTCCGATGTGTGAGGGGAGTGTGTGGAGTGTTTTTCTCTTCTCAGTCAGTAGCCGCCACATCAGTGAGGGCTTTTAAAATTTTTGTTGTTGTTTTTTGCTTCTCCCTTTGTTGTTGTTTTTTTGCAGCCCCTGACTGATTTTTCTGTGAGTCAACAACCCCTGATCCAAAAAAGGTTCCTCACCCCTGCTCTATAAAAAGTCATCATGGCATGCCCACATCTTGAATATTGTATGTTTATCTAGTTGTCCCATTTAAAAAATCTTTTGGATTTGGAAAAAGTACAGAGAAGGGCAACAGAATGATTAGGGGTAAGGAACAGCTTCCATATGAGGAGAGATTAAAAAGACTGGGACTTTTCATTTTAGAAAATGAATGACTAAAGAGGATATTCTAGAGGTCTAGAAAATCACGAACAGGGAAAAGATCAAAATTATAAAATGGTTGCATAAGAACAAATAAGTTCAAGGAAGATAGGTCCATCAATGGCTACTAGGCAGGATGGACAGAAATGGTGTCCCTAGCGTCTGTTTGCCAGAAGCTAGGAATAGGCAACAGGGGATGGATCATTTGATGAATACCTCTTCTGTTCATTCTTTGTGAAACACCTGGCATTGGTCACTGTCAGAAGATAGGATACTGGAAGATGGACCATTGGTCTGATTCAGTATGGCCATTCTGATGCTATTATATAGAACCCAGATGTATCAGCCCCATACTTTAACCCACTAGATCCCACTCCCTGCCCTGAGCTGAGATAGAGTCCAGGAATCTTGACAGCATCTGTCTGTCTGTCTGTCTGTCTGTCTCTCCACAGAGTTTGTAACAAAGTAAGAATAGACATTAAAATTTTAAGCCTAACCAGTGTCCCTTAAGTGTCTTTACACAAGATGTCAAAAAATATTTGTACTAGTGCTGGATGGGCCTAATATTTATTTAATTTTCTTTCCTTTATATAGGAATTAGATATAATGATCCTCTCAGCTAAGTGCTGAGTTGTCTGCCAAAAACCTAGAATTTTCAAGTGCCTTAGTAGCTCCTGGAAAGTGATGATATGTGTATGGGGCAGAGTGGATAGCGTTGATCCCCTCCCCATTAAAATCTGAAATGATACCCCTGCAGAAATACTGAGCAGGTACCGCTGAGGGAGCTTTTCTCCTGAAGCTAGAATAGAATTTGGCCAATCCAATATCCCTTATAGTCCTTGGGAGAAATGCCATTGCCTTCTAAGGGAGTCTAGTGAAAATACAGCTTAGTGAAAGTATAAATCAATACATAATTTTATCTAGCCTTAGATTTTGCCACCAACTCTTATTTTAAAGTAAAGGAAAGAAATTACTTGTTTCTAGAACTAGAGTCTTTATAATATTTAATAATGAAATACATATCAATACATTTATATCATTCTATCATTCTTGGAGATTTAATTGGTATCATGCTTTTGTTCAAAACATGAAGTCCAACTCTTGTCACTATCTTTGGCAAACTATTGAAGATGTTACTTACCAGTGTTTAAAAACACATTTCTCAGGAAAGCTTTATGGCATGGTTCATGTGCTCCTCTTCTTGAGTCTTCATGGAGCATTGTAGCATCCATCTTCTCTGCAGATTTTACTGATATTTATTATGGCGAGGATTTTCCCAGGAAGACTGGAAGATTTCTTCATTATCCTAACACAACTCTTCATTATCCTAACACAACTTCATTATCCTAACACAACTGGAGTTTACTGCATTCCTTTTATGAAATGACATCTGAAATAGCACAATCACCAGATTTACATGAATAATGCCATGATAATCTCTTTGGATTTTTTCTCTGTATAGTGAGTCTCAACCACTAAGTACCATTGAGGGTACTTAGAGATCTTTCAGAAGGTACATCAACTCATTTGACGGGTTCAGGGGGATTGCAAATGTTGCACATGAAGGCCAAATATTAAGGGATGGCAAGCAAAGCAACTACCTGTGACCCCACACCAGAGAAGACCTTGTAAAAGCTAAATTACATGCGTCAGCCCTGTGAAGGACTTTGGTTTCAAATAAGGCTCATAATAGAAAAACATGCTTATGTATCACTCTGAGATGTTAATATAGAATTGATATTCCAGATTATTTATTTTATAATTGTATGGAAAAATGAGTAAGTCAGCCACTTTTCATTTGACACTCGAATTTTTATTAGGGCTGTCAAAGGATAAAAAAATTAATCACAATTAATTGCATTGATAAGCAATTATAGAATACCATTTATTTAAATATTTGTTCATGTTTTCCACATTATCAAACATATTTATTTAAATTATAACAAAGAACGTAAAGTGTACGGTGCTCACTATACATTCATTTTTATGATAAATATTTGCACTGTAAAAATAAAATAAATAGTATTTTTTTCAATTTCCCCTATTGCAACTACTGTAGTACAATCTCTTTATCATAAAAGTTGAATGTAAAGGTGTAGAATTATATAAAAAAAATAATTGTATTAAAAAATAGAACAATGTAAAAATTTAGCGCCTATACATCCACTCAGTCCTACTTCTTGTTCAGCCAATTGCTCAGACAAACAGCTTGTTTACATTTGCAGGAGATAATTCTACTCACTTCTTGTTTATAATGTCACATGAAAGCGAGAAGAGACATTCACATGACATTTTTCAACCAACCTCACATGATATTTACATGCCAGATGTGCTAAGGATTCATATGTTCCTTCCTTCTTCAACCACCATTCCAGTTGGGTTTTACTCAGTAATGGTCCAAAGCTGTGTGGACCAATGGATGTTCATTTTCATCATCTGCTGCTAGCAGTAGGTTGATTTTTTTTCAGGTGGTTCAGGTTCTAGAGTTTTTCCATTGGAAGGTTACTCTTTTAAGACTCCTGAAAGAATGCTCCACAAGACCTCCTCCTAAAGTTTTGGAAGTCACATCAGATTCTCAAACCTTGGTTCAAGAGCTGTCGCTATTCTTCAGAATCTCACATTGGTACTTTCTTTGACCTGATCTACACCAAATGCATAGCTGGATTTGACACACCTTAAGCTGAGCCATCACAGGGTCTATCCTGCGGGAGGCCAACCGGAGCACATACTCCCATCAGCTTTCCTTACTCCTCACAGAATGAAGAGCTCAGGATGCCAGCAGGTGCTTCCCTGAGCATTTGATTTGAGGGTCTACACTAGATCTGATAAATTGAACACTAGAAGATCAAACTCTGAAAGGTTGATCTTCTCTGTAGTGTAGACATACCGTTTGTGTTTTGACAAATCTTCAGAGACAGTGTTCTTAAAACAAACAATATGTGCTGTGTCATTATTCAGGACTGCTATAACATGAAATATATGGCAGAATGTTGATAAAACAGAGCAGGAGGCATACAATTCTCTCAAGTATTTCAGTCAAAAATTTATTTAATGCATTATTTTTTAAAAACAAGCTTCATCAGCACTGAAATATGCCCTTTGGAATAGTGACCAAAGCATGAAGATGCATAAGAATATTTAGCGTGAATATCTGGAGTGAAAATATCTTGCAATGCTGTCTACAAAAGTGCCATGTGAACACCTTTTTTCACTTTCAGGAGACTCTGTAAACAAGAGGCGGGCAGCATTATCTCCCATAAATGTAAACAAACTTAATTATCAAGAAGTAGGAATGAAGAATAAGTAGGAATGAGTTGAGTTGGAGGCTTTGAGATTTTACATTGCTTTGGTTTTGAGTGCAGTTAGTGTAAAAAAGGAAATCTAAATATGTAAGTTGCACCTTCACAATAAAGAGATTGAACTATAGTACTTGTATGAGGCAAACTGAGAACCACTTTTCTAGTACGTATACATTCTAGGATCCTTTTTTTTTTTTTTTTGCTTATAGCTTCAAAATTTTAAATGCCAAGACCATTTCTCTAAGGGTATGTCTACCCTTGCACCCTAGTACGAACTAGGGAAGCAAATGTAGGCATTCGAAATAGTCAATGAAGCGGGGGTTTAAATATTCCGCGCTTCATTAGCATGATCTCGCCGGCGCGTTACTCCGATCAACAGCTGTTTTGAAAGTGAAAGTGCGTGTTGGGACGCATTAGTTCAAACCAAACCCCTTGGTTCGAACTAACGTTACTCCTCAAAAAAGGGAGTAAGTCATTTTTTGAGGAGTAATGTTAGTACGAACCAAGGGGTTTGGTTCGAACTAACATGTCCTGGCGCACACTTTCACTTTCGAAACAGCTGTTGATCAGAGTAATGCGCCGGTGAGATCATGCTAATGAAGCGCAGGATATTTAAATCCCCGCTTCATTGACTATTTTGAATGCCTACATTTGCATCCCTAGTTCGAACTAGGGTGCAAGTGTAGACATACCCGAACACCTGTATGTAACTTGATAGGGTAGAGATAGTGGTGATATGTAACTCTGACAGCTGAGAAGGTTAATTCATTTCTATCTAATTTATGATATCACTGGACTATTTGATTTTATCTTGGTTTGTTTATTTTTGCATTAATAAAGGAATGTCAAATGTACCCAAAATGTTAGTTTGTTTTACGAACTAATCTAAACCAATACATAATTTAATCTAGCCTAAAATGGTTGCCATCAGTAGTATATTTAGTAATAATCGTATCGATACACTATAAAAAATATATTATTACCTCATTGACATCACCTGCACTGTTATTTTCTCTGACTGATTTCTCTTTAAACACCCATGAAGACTGGGAAGAAACTGTTGTCTTAATTGTTCTATGTGGTACCTAAGCAGTGTCATCGAAGACTTTTCCTATTTTCAAATCCAGTAGGGTGATGTAAATTCCTTTTTGATCCTTTCTTAATTATGAAAGTCAAGACAGCTTCTGTTAAATTTCAAGGAATCTTTTACAGTGTCAAGGAGGAATTAAATATCTCTGAATTGTGCAGTCTCATAAATTACTAATAAAAATTCAGCTTAGAGAAAAGTACCACATTAAACAGTAAAGTTACTTTCCAGATCTTGGCTTAGCATTTAATTGACATGAAAAGATCGAAGAGTCAAAGATAAAAAGAAGTGTTAAAAAACTGGGTGACTTTTTATGTAAATGCTTCTGAATTTTCATAAGAAATTGAATATTTTTGTAATATGTGCATTACGTTTTCTAAATGAAGTTAAATATGAACAGAATTTTAAGAGATAAAACAGAAAAATATTAATGCTCTGAATCTCTTTCAGCTTTATGAAGCAACAGTTGACTCACTTACTTGGTAATAAAACACAACAAATCTTGAAGTTAGGATATTGTTATTTATTGTCCTACATTAGAGACTACAAGACCTTATCTATTAACTGGTATGAATACATGGTAAGACACAGTTTCTGTCCCAGAGAGCTTACAATCTAAATACAGCAGAATGAAGACTGATGAAGGAAGTATAACTATCTTAGATGAGGAAGCAGGGCAAAAGATTTGCCCAAGATCATCAAGAAATGTGATAAGATCCAGGAATTTAATCCACATTACTTGAATCCCAGACAAGTATCTTTATCACAAAACCAGTCTTGTTCTCCAGAAGATGATGGCGCTTACTTGTTTTTCTCAAACATTTCTCATAAAATAGAAAGGGAGGAGTCTAGCAGGAGGGTGATTTGCTACAGAATGACTACATGGGTGTAGCAAGGGGCCAGAGATGGGGACAGGACCATTATAACCCCATTGGGCCAGCAGGTGGCAGGAGAGTAGACAGGCACAGCTATTTACTATATATTTCAGAGAGTTTGTCTGTTTTGTGTATGTTTGTTTGTGTGTCTGTCTGTCCTCCAGCTAGAGGATGTGCATCCTTCCCCTAACTGTGCTCACCGCAGCTGCAGTGGCCATGGACATACACTTCTCACCTAGCACCAAGCTGCTGCAGCGAGACAGAGCTGGGGTAGTTGTCTCTCCCCGGAGCAGCCTGGATGCTGAACACTTCATCTCCTGCCCCACTCCAGAACAATGATTTAAATGAAAAAATACAAAACTTATTGAGTTAAGGACCTGAGCAATGGCAGGTAAATCTTCTAGTCATAAATAAGTGCAGGATACTCAGTGGTAATGTATTTGCATTGTTTGTCTATTGGTGAAAAAGGTGGTGTGTTTCTCTATCATATTGCATCTCCCTGGAGGGGAAAACAAAGCTTGTACAGGTTAGATCTCCCTGGTTCAGCACCCGTGGGACCTGAGCAGTCCCAAACAGGAGAGTTTGCTGGACCTGGGGATGTCAGGCTCTGGGCACTCCCGGGGCTCCCCTTCAGGTCCAAGGTCCCAGCCAGCATGCTGGCCCTGGCCTGCTGTTGGGCTTCACTACCCCAGGCTCCACTTGGGTTGCCAGCCTGCCATCAGGGGCTCCACTCCCAGCCTCAGGCCCTTTGGGCTACCAGCTGGGCTCCCTGCTCCCAGGCCACTGGGTGTGCAGCTGGCAGCCTGACAGACCAGCTCTGCTCCCAGCCACTGACAAAGTCTGGTCCAGGGGCTCTCTGGTGCATCAACATCTGTGATCTTACAGGACCACGGATGTTGCTGAACCAGAGAGTCACGGACCAGAGAGGTTCATCCTGTATTAGATATAAGAACAGGAAGAGAGAGAGAGACTCATTATTTACTGTATGGAATTTTATGGAAGCAAACCAAAAAGTCATCATCCCCTGGTGGACAGTGTCACATCCACAGTCTATTTCACATTTTTAGAGCTCCCTCAGCCATTTGTAAGAGGCTGACACTGTGATTCTGTGACAACTGTTTGTGTCTAGTATCATCTATCTTAGGGTAAGCTATAAAATGTCCCAAACTCTTCCTTCTAATATCCTTGTTATCTGCTTTTTGTAATGCTTGGAAACCTTTCAGTCAGACCATTAGCAGCAGCGTGACAGAATGCCATAGCTGTTTGGAAACAAATTGAGGACCATTATCTCTCATTAATTGCATGGCTGAGCAATTCATGCAACACTTAAATGATCTTTATCCAAATCTGTGGCTAAAATCTGTTTCCTGAAAAGCTCTGATCTGGGATTCCAAGTAATTGTTGCAGGGGTAAAATATTAGCTAATGCTTGCCTCTATGCACTCCCCAAGGAAGAAAAAGTCTTCAAATCCCAAAGATCTTGGTTAGCCAGGAAAGCACAAGGACATTTGTGTGGGGGGTGTTTGCTTCTGCATGAACTCTAGAGTCCCAGAATACCTCTTTTGCTATTCTCCAACAGACTCAAGGGCTACGTCTAGACTGGCATGATTTTGCGCAAATGGTTTTAACGGAAAAGTTTTTCCGTTAAAAGTATTTGCGCAAAAGAGCGTCTAGATTGGCGCGGAGTTCGCGTTAAAACGGTGCGCTTTTGCGGAAAAGCGCGTCTACATTGGCGGCGCGCTTTTCCGCAAAAGCAGAAGCCCGGAACCATTTTGCGGAGGGCACAAGGGCACCAGCCCTTTCCGGGGGCCGGGGCTGGTGGCCATTTCAGACACGTGCTTAAAGGGATCTCCCCGGACAGCCATTTCTCTGCGCTCCGTGCTAGAGGGCCCCTTGCAGGGACTGACAGACATAAGCAGGTTTGGTGGTTGCCCTCTGACTTTGGGACACCGCTGCCTTTGGCCACCTACTGCTTTTGCCAGGGTTTTTTTTCCTAGCCCTCTGTCTTGTGCCATGGAACCACGGGTGGCCATGTGCCTGCTCTGGCCCCTGTCGGACATTTTGGAGTGCCTGCAGCTGCTGCTCCAGGTCGGTGCCCTCCTCTTCCAGGACCAGGAGGGGCCCATCGGTTTGGACCCCCTCACCAGTGAGGCCATGGTGTCCCTGTGGCACCCCCACCCCAGGGTGCAGAGGCGAGTGTGGAGACTGGACACCAGCACCGACTGGTGGGACCGGCTGGTCCTAGGGCAATGGGACGACCAGCAATGGCTCCGGAACTTCCGCATGCAAAAGCAGACGTTCATGGAGCTCTGCGCCTGGCTCACCCCCGCGCTCCAGAGAGCCACCACCCGGCTGCGGGCACCCATCCCCATCAAGAAGAGGGTCGCCATCGCAGTCTGGAAGCTGGCCACCCCGGACAGCTACTGATCGGTGGCACACCAATTCGGGGTGGGCAGATCCACTGTCGGCGCCGTCGTGATGGAGGTAAGTCCCAGGGGGAGTGGGGAATGGGGTGGAGGGAGGGTGCTGCACTCAATGCCCAGGGGCAGCCAAAACTCCACGCTGGGTCACCCAGGGGTTCGGCCCGTCCCTCCCTTGCACAGGCCTGCTGGGGGGGGGTGTAGGGCGAGGTGGCTGTCGTGTGTGTGTGCGTGAGGACAGAGGAATCACGGGAGGGGGCCAAGGAGCGACACCCACCCCTGCCTTATGTGATGTGTTCCCTGTGTTTCTCTGCACCCTTCTGCAGGTCGTCCGCGCCATCAACGGCGTCCTGCTCCCCAGAGTGATCCGCCTGCGGACGTGGGCGCTACCGTCGCGGCCGCTGCCCTCGGGTTCCCCAACTGCGGGGAGCCTGGATGCAACCCACATCCCCGTCCGGGCCCCGGAGCATCGAGCAGCCCATTTCATGAACAGAAAGGGGTACTGCTCCATCGTTCTGCAGGCCGTTGTGGATCACCAGGGCCGCTTCCTGGACATCTACACGGGCTGGTCCGGCAGGGCACACGACGCCCGCATCCTGCGCAACTCCGGACTGTTTCGCAGGCTGGAGGCAGGCACCTACTTCCCCGGGCGGGAGTTGACTGTCGGGGATGTGCCTATGCCCATCTGCGTCGTCGGGGACGCGGCCTACCCCCTGAAGCCCTGGCTAATGCGGCCCTACACGGGGCGGCTGGACCAGAACTGGGCCCGGTTCAACGACCGCCTCAACCAGGCCCGAAATCCGGTGGAGCTCGCCTTCGGCCGTTTAAAAGCCCGCTTCCGTTGTTTGCTCACCCGTCTCGAGATGGGTGAGCGGAATGCAACGGAGGTAGTGGCCGCCTGCTGCGTGCTCCACAATATTGTGGCGTGGAGCGGGGAGGCCTTCCTTCCCGCATGGCTGGCAGCAGAGGGCCAGGCCTACGAACAGCCCCACACAGCTGCCAGCCACCAGGCGCACCAGGATGGGGTGCGATCCGGGAGGCCCTCACGGACATGTTCTCACAGGCCCCGGAGTAGGGTCGCCTCAGTTTCCCTGGACAACTCCCTCCTCCTTACCTCCCAATACACAACAACACACTGTTTGGGGAGAGGGGATGTTGTGCAGAATGTTCGATTGTTATGTGAAATATGTTTGAGCAGTCTAGTTCAGAGCACAGTACTCTTGGTTCTGTTAAGGGTTTGGTCAGGTCAAGCTGGAAGGCTTGTACCTACCAATTAGCATTAGGTTTAGATTTAGGTTTAGTTAGATTATCGCTCGTCGTCGGTTCAAAGCATTTCGCCGTCAAGTTTGTTCGGGTGCGTCGCCGTAGCTAGGTGTTCTTTGAGTTCAGGGTTAGGTGTAGGGATAGTCTAGGCCACCATCGTCTGTTCGAGCTGTCCTGAAGAACAGGAAGAGGAGTCGAGGTTCGTGCGGAAGGCTCGAGTCAGCGCACCCGATTCCAGTCATCTTCGAGGGATCTCCTGGCAGTTCCTCTCCTGAGGCCCGGAAGGACCAAAGGATGGAGGGCGCCAGCATCACCGCAATCGCCCTCCGCGCCTAGACTGTGTTTCATGTATTTTGTGTTGTGTTTACTCTTTTGTAATCTATCCCTTGCTTGATTGGGATTTTATGCATGTCAAATATAGTCCTGTGGTTGAATTTTATCTTCGAATTGGTATTCATTTATGCATCACCAACCCATAACCCTTCAAAATTATTTCCTTTTTTTAGAAAACCTGTGATAGATATGGAATTTGGAGTCCGCATTTGTCATCTTCGTGATTTTATTAGGGTGATCGGCATTCTAAATTAATTATTCACGTTACCTCGCGTAACAGGGAGGAGACCTTGAACTGGGAGGGGGAGAGGAGCTACTCCTGGGAGGGGTGGCCCCTGCGACCGCTCCTGCGGGCGGACCTGGACATGGGGGCAGGCTGAAGGGGAGGTGGGCAGCAGGAGCAGGAGCAGGAGCAGGAGGGGCCATTGCAGGAGGGGAGGGGCAGGTGCACCAGGATGGGGTGCGATCCAGGAGGCCCTCACGGACATGTTCTCACAGGCCCTGGAGTAGGGTCGCCTTGGTTTCCTGGACAACTCCTCTCCTCCCCTTCCCCTCTCCCCTCCCTTACCTACCAACACACAACAACACAGTTTGGTTTCACCATAAACACATGTTCGTTTTTTATTTACAAAGGGGGGAGAGGGAGAGGAGACCTTGAACTGGGAGGGGAGGAGACCTTGAACTGGGAGGGGGAGGAGAGCTACTCCTGGGAGGGGTGGCCCCTGCGACTGCTCCTGCGGGGGTGGACCTGGACATGGGGGGTGGACTGCGTTGGGGCAGGCTGAACGGGGAGATGGGCAGGAGGGGCAGGAGCAGGGGCAGGAGTGGGAGGGGCAGGAGCAGGGGCAGGAGGGGCTATTGCAGGAGGGGAGGGGCAGAAGGGGCGGGGCACTACTAGGGGAGGGATGGCGGGGGCATGGGGCGCGGCCATGCTGTAATGGATGGCATGGGCAATCTGTGCGGAGAGGCTGGCAACAGAGTTCGCCATGACCGCACAGTGCCCCTGGAAGGTGGCCCAGGCCCCCTGGCGCCACTGCAGGTCCGCCTCCATGCGCCTCTGGATGGCCACCTCTACCCGCTTGACGGCCTGCACGTGGCGCCACAGGAGCTGGTCCCGGTGTCGGGTGCACTGCCTCCGTGGTTGGGCGGCTGGGGGTGCTGCTGCTGCGGGACCGGAGGGTCCCCCGCTCCTGGTTGGTCCCGCTGCAGGGAACAGAAGAAAGGATGGGTCAGTCAGGCAGCCCGGCCACTGTCCCCACACCTCATGCCTTCCACCCCACCCCTGAGCCCAGGTGACACCACAGGAGTGGTGTGGCTTGGGCCCCCTCGGTTCCCTGCCCCCCGTGTTGTATGTTTGCGTAGAGGACCGCCTCTGGAGTAGGGTCCTCCTCCATGTATTGGAACCCCCGGTCTGTGTCCTGGCCCCATGGAGGGCGCTTGTGTTGTGTTAACCTGTGGAACTCCCTGCTGGTGGAGGCTTTGAGGCTTTGGGCTAATCAATGGTATTTGACAGGGAAAGTGAGATGAATCCCCACTCAGTGCCTGGGAGCACGTCTGGCAGATGTGGTCTGGGCTCTCAGATCCCCATCGCATGGGATATCTCCTGGACAGAACCAGGAGAGTGACTGGGGAGTGTCCCATCCTTGCAGCAAAACTCAGGCGGCCCTAGGGGCGGCCCGAGAGCTTCCCACCCTTCTCCCTCCCACTATCCCTCACACACATAGCCCAGGGACGTGTGTGACTGCAGTGAGGACTTCCCTCGGGGAGCCAGCCAAGGCACCGGGAGCAGGTGAGGGGCTCAGTGGGGGCCACGCTCACAGGGCTGTGACGCTGCAGTTTACCCAGGAGCAGCTGGCTGTGCCTCACAGCCAGGCATGGGACAGTGTGCCGTTCTCCGTGCTGCACCCTTGCGGCGGTGCGGGCTCTGGGCTGAGTCCCTGGGGCCCTGGCTGGTTCCAGCTGGCATCCACCCTTCCCCCTGGTCCCACCGAATGTGTATGAGCAGCACGGTCCCAGGCGTGATCCTTCCCCGGCCTCGGAGGGTGCGCGGGAGACATCAGGGCTGCTGGAGGGGGCCTGCTGTGTGGCAATGCTGGCCTCCTCCTCCGAGTCAGTGCTGTCATCTCCTTCCCCCGCCTCGGTGGTCCTGGTGACGGGGGGGGGTGCATGCTGCTGTCCACAGCCACATCTGGGGCTTGCGGGCTGGCTGGCTGGGATGGCATGGAGCCGGTCGTAGTGGGGCAGGTGTCTGGTCCTGCCCCCCGGCCCTCGCTGGCCCGCACGTAGCCCAGGTGCAGTTCTTTCACCTTCGCCCGGACTTGTTCGAGGGTCCGGGCGGGATGGCCTTGCTGTGCGAGCGCCTCGGCCATGCAGCCAAAGATGTTGGCGTTGCGGCACCGCGAGTGGGTCTCGTGGAGGCCCTTCTTCTCCTGCCACAGGTCGAGCAGGCTGTCCAGCTCCCCCAATGACTAGGATGGGGCCCGTCTTTTTCGGCCCCTGGGGGCCTCCTGCGCTGGGGGTGCAGGTGGCTCCTCGGCCGGAGCTGCCATGCTGGGCTCTGAGGTGGCTGCTGGGCACAGCAGGGGCAGCGTGGCAGACCTCAGGCCCAAAGGTCTGAGGCATGCTCCTGCCACGTGTGCTCAGCAGCCTGCGTGTGCTTTAAGGGCTCAGGTTACTAGGAAGTCCGGGGCTCCTACGGGGTCTCCCAGCATCCAAACCGCTTTTTTCCGCATGGCGTGCTTTTGAGCAAAAGTCTTAGCTAGCTGTCTACACTGGCCCTTTTGCGCAACACTTTTGTGCAAAAGGGACTTTTTTGCCCGAAAGGGAGCGTCAAAGCTTTTCCGCAAAAAGCACTGATTTCGTACATGAGATCGTCATTGCTTTTGCGGAAAATCGAGCGGCCAGTGTAGACAGCTGGCACGTTTTTGCGCAAAAGTGGCTGATTTTGCGCAAAAAAGTGGCCAGTCTAGACACAGCCTAGGAGTGATAGAGGCAGTCTTGGAGGCAGCCCATTTTGTTAACTCTCCTGAAGGTTATCAGGACAGAGAGGTAAAAGATTAGGCAACACTTTACTCCACAAATAAGACTATCACATACAGCATTTTGAGGTTCAGATGGGAAGACTATTATAACAGGAACAAAAAGCAAATAGAATGTTAGGAATCATTAAAAATAGATAGAGAATCAGACAGAGAATATCTTATTGTCTCTATATAAAACCCTAGTACGCCCACATCTTGAATATTGCATACAGATGTGGTCGCCTCATCTCAGAAAAGAGAAGTTGGCATTAGAAAAGGTTCAGAAAAGGGCAATAAAAATGATTAGGGGTTTGAATGAGATTAAAAATACTGGGACTTTTCAGCTTAGAGACTAAGAGTATGTCTACACTTCAACACTATTTGAAATAACTAGCACTATTCCAAAATAACTTAGTCTGTGTCTCTACAGCAAACAGTTATTTCGAAATAGTGTCAAAATACTGTCAAGCTGGAGGACTGTTATTCTCATTGTATGAGGAATAAGGGAAGTCGGAGGAAGAGTGCTCTATTTTGAAATAAGTGCTGTGTAGACACTCCCTATTTCAAAATAAGCCATTATGAAACAAGTTATGCAATTGACGTAGCTCAATTTGCGTAGCTTATTTCGAGCTAAGCCCCGCCGCTATTCCAGAAAACAATACTAACATCCACACTGCAATTGCGTTATTTCGACCGAAATTCAAAATAACATTGGGCTTTTTCTGACAGCGGTAAACCTCATTCTATGAGGAATAAGCCCTTTTCCGAAAATGCTTTCTCGGAAGAGGGTGTGTGGAGACGCTCCACTGCTGCTATGTTGAAATAGCTCCTCACCAAGACCATTCCAAAGTTATTCCTCCCCAGTCCCTTCTGGGGCTCTAAGTTGAGATAGCGCATCCACATTAGGAAGCTTTCCTGTAGTGTGGGTGCTCTATTTTGAAGTAAGCTTTTCCGGAAGATATCTTCCAGAAAAGCTTATTCCAAAAGAAGCTTGCAGTATAGACATACCCTAAGGGATATGATAGAGGTCTATAAAATCATGACTGGTGTGGAAAAAGTGAATAAGGAAAAGTTATTTACTTATTCCCACTATATAAGAACAAGGGGTCACCAAATGAAATTAATAAGCAGCAGGTTTAAAACAAACAAAAGGAAGTTTTTCTTCACTCAATGCATAGTCAACCTGTGGAACTCCTTGCCAGAGGATGTGGTGAAGAATAGGACTTTAAGGTGTGTCTAGACTACAGGGTTTTTTCGAAAAAAGTGGCCTTTTTTCCAAAAAACTTCCCCTGCATCTAGACTGCTGCCGCGTTCTTTCGAAAGTAAATTTTAAGAATGTGGCAGTTTTTTCGACTGCAGAAAACTTCATTTTACGAGGAATAACACCTTTTTTCAAAAGTGCTTTTTCGAAATGGGCCTTACCACTTTACGAATGGGCCTTAATAAAGATGCTAATTATCTTACACATTACAAAGACAGCTTCCCCACTTATCACCCCTGATTAGCCACTCATTGACGTATAAACAGCTATTCCCTCCCTCCTTCTCCCTCGCCCCACCTTCTGTTCTAAATCTGATTTTTCAGTTTAATAATGTGTTCACTTTTTTCATTGTATTCCTCTGGTATATATGGTCATGCCAAATCTTTTTCAGAATATGATCTGAGGAAGTAGGTCTGGCCCACAAAAGCTCATCACCTATTAAACCATCTTGTTAGTCTTTAAAGTGCTACTTAGTTTTTCCTTTTGCTTTTGAAAAAAAGGTGCTATGTAATGCAAACTGTGCTTTTTCAAAAGAGAGCATAAAGACTGCCTGGGTACTCTCTTTTGAAAAAGCGATTTGCTTTTTCAAAAGTACTGGTAGTAGTCTAGATGCTCTTTTTTGAAAGTGGCTTGCAGTCTAGACGTAGCCTAACAGGATTCAAAAAAAGAGCTAGATAGATTCATGGAGGTTAGGTCCATCAATGGCAATTACATAAGAACATAAGAACATAAGAACGGCCGTACCGGGTCAGACCAAAGGTCCATCTAGCCCAGTATCCTGTCTGCCGACAGTGGCCAGCACCAGGTGCCCCAGAGGGGGTGGACCGAAGACAATGATCAAGCGATTTGTCTCCTGCCATCCCTTTCCAGCCTCTGTCAAACAGAGGCCAAGGACACCATTTTATCCCCTGGCTAATAGCCTTTTATGGACCTAACCTCCATGAAATTATCTAGCTTCTCTTTAAACTCTGTTATATTCCTAGCCTTCACAGCCTCCTCTGGCAAGGAGTTCCACATGCTGACTACACGCTGTGTGAAGAAGAACTTTCTTTTATTAGTTTTAAACCTCCTACCCATTAATTTCATTTGGTGTCCTCTAGTTCTTCTATTTAGGAACTAATAAATAACTTTTCTTTATCGGCCCTCTCCACACCACTCATGATTTTATACACCTCTATCATATCCCCTCAGTCTCCTCTTTTCTAAACTGAAAAGTCCCAGTCGCTTTAACCTCTCCTCATATGGGACCCGTTCCAAACCCCTAATCATTTTAGTTGCCCTTTTCTGAACCCTTTCCAAGGCCAAAATATCTTTTTGAGGTGAGGAGACCACATCTGTACACAGTATTCAAGATGCGGGCGTATCATAGTTTTATACAGGGGCAGTAAGATATTCTGGTCTTATTTTCTATCCCTTTCTTAATAATACCTAGCATCCTATTTGCCTTTTGACCGCTGCACACTGTGTGGAAGTTTTCAGAGAACTGTCCACGATAACTCCAAGATCTCTTTCCTGATTTGTCGTAGTTAAATTAGCCCCCATCATACTGTACGATAGTTGGGGTTATTTTTCCCGATGTGCATTACTTTACACTTATCCACATTAAATTTCATTTGCCATTTTGTTGCCCAATCACTCAGTTTGGTGAGATCTTTTGGAGTCCTCACAGTCTGCTTCTGTCTTGACTATCCTAAACAGTTTGGTATCATCCGCAAACTTTACCACCTCACTGCTTACCCCTTTCTCCAGATCATTTATGAATAAGTTGAACAGGATTGGTCCTAGGACTGACCCTTGGGGACACCACTAGTTACCCTCTCCATTCTGAAAATTTACCATTTATTCCTACCCTTTGTTTCCTGTCTTTTAACCAGTTCTCAATCCAAGAAAGGACCTTCCTCTTATCCCATGGCCATGTAATTTACACAAGAGCCTTTGGTGAGGGACCTTGTCAAAGGCTTTCTGAAATCTAAGTATACTATATCTACTGGATCCCCTTGTCCGCATGTTTGTTAACCCCTTCAAAGAACTCTAATAGATTAGTAAGACAGGATTTCCTTTACAGAACCCATGTTGACTTTTGTCCAACAAATTATGTTCTTCTACATGCTTCACAATTTTATTCTTTACTATTGTTTCACTAATTTGCCCGGTACTGAAGTTAGACTTACCGGTCTGTAATTGCCCGGATCGCCTCTAGAGCCCTTTTTAAATATTGGTGTCACGTTGGCTACCTTCCAGTCATTAGGTACGGAAGCCGATTTAAGGGATAGGTTACAAACCACAGATAATAGTTCAGCAATTTCCCATTTGAGTTCTTTTTAGAACCCTTGATGAATGCCATCCGGTCCCGGAGATTTGTTAACATTAAGTTTTTCTATTTGTTCCAAAACCTCCTCTAATGACACTTCAATCCGGGACAGTTCCTCAGATTCATTACCCACAAAGGACGGTGCAGATTTGGGAATCTCCCCAACGTCCTCAGTCGTGAAGACTGAAGCAAAGAAATCATTTAGTTTCTCCGCAATGGCTTTATCGTCCTTGATTGCGCCTTTTATAGTTCGATCGCCTAGGGACCCACAGGTTTTTTAGCAGGCTTCCTGCTTCTAATGTACTTAAAAACATTTTGTTATTTCTTTTGAGTTTTTGGCTAGCTGTTCCTCAAAATCTTTTTTTGCTTTTCTTATTACATTTTTACACTTGATTTGACAGTGTTTATGTTCCTTTCTATTTATCTCACTAGGATCGGACTTCCACTTCTTAAAAGATACCTTTTTGTCCCTCACTGCTTCTTTTACATGGTGGTTAAGCCACGGTGACTCTTTTAGGTCTCTTGCTATGTTTTTAATTTGGGGTATACATTTAAGTTGGGCCTCTATTATGGTGTCTTTAAAAGTTTCCATGCAGCTTGCAGGGATTTGGCTCTAGTCACTGTGCCTTTTAATTTCTGTTTAACTAACCTCCTCATTTTGTGTAATTCCCCTTTTTGAAATTAAATGCCAGGGTGCTGGTCTGCTGAGGTGTTCTTCCCACCACAGGAATGTTGAATGTTATTATATTATGGTCACTATTCCCAAGCGGTCCTGCAGTTATTTCCTGGACCTGATCCTGCGCTCCACTCAGGACTAAATCGAGAATTGCCTCTCCTTGTGGGTTCCTGCACCAGCTGCTCCAAGAAGCAGTCATTTAAGCCATTGAGAAATTTTATCTCTGCTTCTCTTCCTGAGGTGACATGTATCCAGTCAATATGGGGTAATTAAAATCCCCATTATTATAGAGTTCTTTGTTTTGGTAGCCTCTCTAATCTCCCTCAGCATTTCAATGTCAGTATCCCTGTCCTGGTCAGGTGGTGTAATATATCCCTACTGCTAATTTCTTATTTTTGGAGCATGGAATTACTATCCATAGCGATTCTATTGAACATGTTGATTCATTTAATATTTTTATTTCATTGATTCTACATTATCTTTCACATACAGTGCTACTCCGCCACCCACACGGCCTGCTCTATCCTTTGATATATTTTATATCCCGGTATGATTGTGTCCCACAGATTTTCCTCGTTCCACCAGGTTTCAGTGATGCCTATTATGTCAATCTCCTCATTTAATACTAGGTACTCTAGTTCACCCATCTTATTAGTCAGACTCCTAGCATTTGTGTAGAAGCACTTTAAAAATTTGCCACTGCTTGTTGTCTGCCCTTCCTGATGCATCGGATTCCTTTGTACGCGGTTTTTGTCTGCTCTGGCCCATGGTTTGCCCTCTCCCCTCCTCTCTTTCTGACTACAGCTTAGAGAATCTCTATCAATGGATTCTCCTCTAAGAGAAGTCTCCCTCCGATTTACGTGCATCTCCACACCAATCGGCTTTCCCCATCTCTCAGTTTAAAAACTGCTCTACGGCCTTTTTAATGTTTAGTGCCAGCAGTCTGGTTCCACCCTGGTTTAGGTGGAGCCCATCCTTCCTGTATAGGCTCCCCCTCTCCCAAAAGTGTCCCCAGTTCCTAATAAATCCAAACCCCTCTTCACTACACCATCGTCTCATCCACGCATTGAGATTCTGAATCTCTGCCTGCCTACCTGGCCCTGCGCGTGGAACTGGAAGCACTTCCGAGAATGCCACCATAGAGGTCCTGGATTTCAGTCTCTTTCCTAGCAGCCTAAATTTGGCCTCCAGGACATCTCTCCTACCCTTCCCTACGTCATTGGTACCTACATGTACCACGACCACCGGCTCCTCCCCAGCACTACACATAAGTCTATCTAGATGCCTCGAGAGATCCAACCTTCGCACCAGGCAGGCAAGTGACCATACGGTTCTCCCGGTCATCACAAACCCAACTATCTATGTTTCTAACGATCGAATCACCCACTACTAACACCTGCCTCTTCCGAACTGGCATTCCCTCCCCTCAGAGGTATCCTCAGTGCGAGAGGCTACCGCAACATCCTCTGGGAGGAGGGTCCCAACTACGGGATGGTTTCCCTCTGCTCCCATTGAATGCTCTGTTCCTTGAGACTTTCATCCTCCTTAAGAGTACTGGGGCTCTCAGACTGGAGGTGGGACAGTACTACAGTGTCCCAGAAAGTCTCATCCACATATCTCTCTCTACCTCCTTAGCTCCTCCAGTTCAGCCACCCTGGCCTCCAAAGCCCGAACTCGGTCTCTGAGGGTCAGGAGCTCCTTGCAACGGGTGCACACATACGCAAGCCGCCCACAGGGCAGGTAATCATACATGTTACACTCGCGCAATAAACAGGATAGCCCCCACTCTGCTGCTGGGCTTCTGACTCCATTTTTCTAATGAATAAGTTTAAGTATAAACTGGGATTCTTTTTAAACCTCTGGAATATAGATTATTTACAAGAGTTATGTTTTAAAGAAGGCCAGAAGTCACTAGTGCCCTCTAACCTCCCCCTCTAAACTCCCTCTCCAAACTCCCTGTTAGCAGTTCCTGTTCGCAAGCTCCCTGGTCGCTGAGTCACAGGCTTATATAGCTCTGGTAGCCCCTCCCCCTGACTGATTAGCCAGGTTGGGTAGGAATTGTGTCCCTAGCCTCTGTTTGTCTGGAACTGGGTGACAAGAGAGGGATCACGTGAGGATTGCCTATTGTGTTCCCTAACTCTGGGGTGTCTAGTATTGGCCACTGTCGGCAGACAGGACACTGGGCTAGATGGACCATTGGTCTAACCCAGTATGACTGTTCTTATGTTCTTAAAAATTATGAACAGTAAATAAGTAAATAAGCAGTGACCAGTTCAAAAATAGCCACCTACTGACAATTGCTGATCCAGACTATAATATGAATAGCGAATGCATTTCTAAAAATGAAGTTATTTTGACAAAGAGAATAATATAATAAAAAGTTATAATTCCTCAAATATATTTTTACAATTCAGCCATTTGTAGAGACTTTACTCTCAGTTTTCAAGAGCTGTTACTGTTAGATAACCTACCTTCATTTGCAGTAATTCTAGATTCAGATACCCTACCTACCAGTACAAACACAGCTGATTAAAAAAATATAGTTTAAAACCCTCAGCAAAAGCCAAAATATTTGGCTCCTTGTCTGCCATGTACTCAGATAATAGACTTCCTTTTTCTTGATTTTGTTTGAGAAAATAAAACCTGTCAACAATCACCAAAAGCAATTAGGGAAAATGTTCCCAAACTATTACTATTGTGTCAACTGTACATAACACTTATGAATGGGTTTGTCAGGGGCCATTACATTCCCAGATCAGCAATATGCTTCCCCAGAGTAAACTCGTACTTTTGTCTCAGTAACAACATTTGCTGTGACAACATGTTCAAAAATCTTTCTATGTATATAGCATGGTCCAGTGCCCAAGCAATTCATTAGATGTAACCGTATGTCCAATTGCTGCAGCCATGTTTCTGTTTCCACACAGTCACTTTAACAGTTGGATAATTTGTAGAGAAATCATTAGAAAAGAATCGGAAAATGAAAAATATAACAATTTGACAGCACAAGCAACCCAAGTGAATCTTGAATGATTCTTATAATCAACAGTTATTTTTACAGGAAAAAAAAAATATTGTGAGGCTCTTAGGTGCATGCACAAGCTGTGGAATGGCAGGCGAACATGATTCTGAACCTCTTGGCCTGCCCAATCATGTTCAGCAGAAGGTCATTGATCACTTTAGGTTAACATAAGTCTAATATAACTATTGTTATTGCAACAAAAGAACATTTATTTAATTATTTACTTCTTTGATTTCTTAAACAGGCCCTATCTTTTCTTTCAGAGTTCTGAAAAACATTGGAACAATTGTAACTGAACTTTTTAAAGCAAATAGCCATTGGTACCCAACCCATTGATTGAACAACAATACAGCTTGCTTACACAATGCTGATAAAACAAAAATGTATGTGCATACTAGGCAAAAAGTTATAGGCTAACTTAAAACCTTTTTATACTGATGTGTGAATAAATCTCCCATTTAAGTTACTTGTAAGAGTCAGATGAGAAGTCACACCTAAAACAATGCCTAATTTAAAGCTAACCATTAAACTAGCACCAGGGTACTAGCAACTCTCTGAGCAGAGGGTACAACTGGATATTATGACCACCATGTTGAGTGATTGTCAGAGAGTTCTGGATCCACTGAATTAATTATAAGATTTACCCCTGTTTCTTAGCAGCGCGTTAACTTCAACACTACAGTTGGCTGATTCTTAGCAGTGTGTTAACTTCAACACTACAGATGCCCAGCTCTTGTCTAGAGTGAAGACTTTAGCTGAGAACTGAAAAAATATAGCTGGAGATTATAACAGTTAACTGTATGGGTATGTCTACACTACAACTTTTTTTTTGGAAAAAACGGCTGTTGTTTCGAAAAAACTTCAATTATGTCCACACTGCAATCATGTTCTTTCAAAAGAAAATCGGAAGAACAGAGGGTTTTTTCCAGCATTGGTAATTCTCTTTCTGTGAGGAAGAAGCCTTTTTCTGAAAGAGCTCTTTTGGAAAAAGGCATGTGTGGACAGGGAAGAGGGAGTTCTTTCAGAAGAAGAGGAAAGAAGAAAAAGCACAGGTACTCTGGTAGCCACTCCGTCCATAGTAATCACAGTTTAAATGTGAGATAACGTCCATTCAGTGTGGACGCTATCTCTCAAAAATGAAGACCGCTTTTTCGATGCATTTTGGCAGTGTGGACGCGCTCTTTTGGAAGAAGTTTTTTTCGGAAGATCTCTTCCGGAAAAGCTTCTTCCAAAAGAAGCCTGCAGTCTAGACACAGCCCAAGTTAGTTTTGCTCAAAAGAGGTATTAGTCTTATAAGAATATTAAATGCTTGTAAATTGATGCATGCATTAATCTCGGTTATAATATTAGCATTCCAGGCTATAAGACAATGTGTAATTTTTGGTTTATAACTTGGAAAATGTTTTCTCTGAACTTGTGAACTCAAGCATAAGGATCATCCCCCAAACCCATCCAGAATTCCTATAATGCAAAAGATTACATAATGGCCCTATGGCACCTGGGATATGCTACTTTCAAGAAAGCTTGTTCTGTGGCCTTAGAAGCTGATTGAAGGAAATAAAATAAAATCACAGGACATTTTCCCATCTTGGTAGCTTTTTGAATGGCCAGGGACTATGAACTGAGGCAGAGATCCCATAGGGTGACCTCTTGGGTCAGCCCTGCAAGACATTTTGAATTAAAAATTATTAATCTCAGGATTTTGGTGCTAACTCGTTTGTATGTATAATATGTTTGCTTGCTTCAATCTGTAAATAACACTTTTTATTCCTTTTTCCTAATTAATAAATCTTTAGATAGTTTATTACAGGATTGGCTAGAGGCATTAGCTTTGGTGTAAAATCTGATCGATCTGTGGCAAGTGACTGGTCTCTTGGGACTGGAAGCAAATTAAATGTGGTGTGATGTGATTTTTGGTGTGAGTGACCATTTATCACTGAGTCCAGTTTGTCTGGGTGACAAGATAAGAGTGGAGAGTCTAAGGGGGCTGTCTATGACTCTGTTACTGTGATTCAGGAGTTCACATTTGTCACTGGCTTAGTGGGATCTAATTATAGAACACTAACACATTTATCTGGCATTGTTTGGGTCCTTAACTCAATTATTTTTTTTTAAATAAAAGGAAAATGTACCTGCTTTAGGAGTGTGAGTTGGGGGTTATGGGGAATAGGCAGGAGGGCAGGGGGTGCAACCTTCCCCGCCCCCGAGATTCACACCAGGGTTGCTTGCTCTTCCCCTTCCTGTCCCTGTCAGGGAGCGAGAGCAAAGTGCCCAGCTCATCTGCCCCCTGCACTCCCCAGCTAGAGTGAGAAATGTAGCAAACTGCAGTTTCCCCTCACTTCTTGATGAATGGCAACAGCCATTCTCCCATACGAATCTGTTAAGATCCCAACACCTCCTCCCCACCCCTCAAAGGACACCTAGATGGTTGGAGGCTTGAGGCTGTGGCAGTCCCAGATGTGGGGGAAGTGCACCACCTCCCAGCCCCGTTCACCTGCCTGGTGATTCCGTCTCTTTTTGGTAAGGTTTTATGAGACGCAATCCCATTCCAGACACATCCCATTGTCCTGGCACCACCAAACCTTACCTTGTTTTCAATTATGATAAGAGGAAGCTGCATACCAAATTTGGTGGTCCTAGCTCTTACAGTTTAGGAGGAGTTCTTGAACAAACACAAACTCTCTCAAATATATAGTGGGTACCACTAGTTGGGGGTGTCAGCCTTCTTTTAGACAGTCTGCCACTGACACTACCATGCCACGAGGGTGAGTAGGGTAAGAAAAGAAATAGGTTCATAAGAATGACTCTCTCTCATGCAGTGTTAAGTACAAGATACAATAGACCAGATACTCCTTTTATATGGGCATAAGACAAATTTTTATTCTGTAAAAAAAATCTAGCTAAAACTTGGATTTGCAAAATAATTCACAAGGGAAAAAAATAGGGGAGGTAACAAGGTTTATGCACTGTCTTGGAGAGTGGGGGTGAATCTTTATTGAATCTAAATAGTCTTTTATTCAATTGGTCTGCCTTAGCTCAGAGGTTATAACAATGATAACAATCTCACATTTAATACAGAATCTTTCATCCCAAAGGATTACTTTGCGTTTTATAAGCTTCACGTCAATACCACTTTCTACCACATTTAGTATTCATTTTAACTCTCTCTTTCCAGTAATAGCCAGACCTCACACTGCTTAATACAGGAGGTCTAAGGGCAGGCACAGCACAAGGTGGTAGAAGCTTTCATTTTAATTGTCTGCTAACAAGTCATTATCCAGACGCTTCTTTTCAATTTGTAATTAAAGAACCAGAAATCTACTCCGTAAAGGAAGTTAGTAGGAGTATGTAAGAACTATTGAATTTCAGGGAGCAAATATTAGGTTGCTGTCAGATTACTCTTCTTTCCTTCTTGCCTACCATACAATTATTAAGCAAAAATAGCAGTATATGAACAGGGATTTAATAATAGGCCACATTTTCAAATGCGTTTCATCCTGATATACATGGTGAATGCACAATTCATCACATGCAAATTACCTGAGCACATTTAAACACACACTCGCTTCTGTACAGAAGCACAGAATTCATAACACATTAATAGCTACCACGTGATTTATTCCCCCAAATAAGGCTTTTTATATTTAAGACTAATGCCATCTGCTTTCACAAGTGCTGTACAAAAACAAATGTATAGGCAACATGTATCTTTAAACAATTCATCTGCAGAATTTTACCCAGAAAGATTCTGGTTGGATTTTTTTGAAGGAACTCTCCATAATTAGAAATATATGGCAGCAGCTTTATTTATGAATGGTTTGTAGATGCTAGTAACCCCCAAGAGATATGTAGACAGATATCCAGTATATCCAACTACATGCATTTTAGAAAGAAGAAGAAGAAGAAGAAGAAGAAGAAGATCTTTCCCAATATTGTCCTTTTCCACTCTGGGCCAAACCTGAGAGACTTGATGTCCAATAAAAACAGATAGTGAGGCACTGGCTATCATCTCTACAAAATGAAGATGGAGAAAGGTATCTTCCCCCAAAAGTAGACCAATTATGGAGGCACTTTCAAAATGGTATAGAGTCACTCCAACACCTTCCTTGATGACCCTAAATGGCCTCAAAATATCTGCAGGAAACAGTGGGATAGCCATAGGATCTGAGCAGCAGAGGATCCTCAGGTCTCACTCTGATCTGTACCCTTTTTGCACTACCATAAGTGCCTACAAGGCTTGGAGTATGAACTGTGCAAGGAGGGGTACACCCCAGGTATGCGCTCCTTCTGCATAGGAACTGCACCAGATTTATTTTCAAAGGAAATGTCATGGCAAGGAATAGGACTGGATTTTCCTCTAAATACAAAGCAGAATCCTTCACTAAGCAAAAATCAACCAACCAACACGTAAGTCTTGATGACTACAGCAAATAAGAGGGGACAGAGCAAATGGAAGAGTGAATTATATGCAAGAAATTCTCTTTTGGATTTAAATTTGATAAAGTGAGAAAAGGGAGCAGAAGCTACCTCCAAATTCCCTACTGGAGACTTCCCTGGCATTAGCTAACCCCTAGCAAGCATATAGTCAGCAGAGCTAGTTTCTCCCTCCCAGTCCCCAATCCAGGAGTATGTCTAGACTACATGGCTCCATCGACGGAGCCATGTAGATTTGTTTACTGGGCATAGGGAAATGAAGCGGCGATTTAAATAATCGCCGCTTCATTTAAATTTAAATGGCTGCCGCGCTGTGCCGATCAGCTGTTTGTCGGCTCAGCGCGCTAGTCTGGACGCTCCGCGGTCGACATCAAAGGCATTTGTCAACCTCCCCGGTAAACCTCATCCCACGACGCATACCGGGGAGGTTGACAAATGCCTTTGATGTCGACCGCGGAGGGTCCAGACTAGCGCGCTGAGCCGACAAACAGCTGATCGGCACAGCGCGGCAGCCATTTAAATTTAAACGAAGCAGCGATTATTTAAATTGCCGCTTCATTTCCCTATGCTGGGTAGCTTAATCTACAAGCCTCTGGCGACAGAGGCATGTAGTCTAGACATACCCCAGGTGTGCCTGTCGGGGGTGGGAATGGCTAAGTACAGAGATGTCCAAGGTAGGAGGATAACTAAAGCTCATGACTGGGATATTAGTTTAAAGCCGTGGTCACCAACCGGTCGATCGCGCTCCACTGGTTGATCGCAAAGCCTCAACCAGTCGAACGTGAGACGTTCGGGCACCCCCAACCCCCATTTTCCCCCCTTCCCGGAAAAGCCCCACTACCTACCTCCAGCATAGTGCCGGCTTCCCACGGGGTGGACGGAAATCCTGCCTGCAGCTTTGCGCCACTTCTGGGGGTTCCGGAAGTGCACTGGCTGCTCCCCTCCCACAGCTCTGTGGTGTGCTGGGCACGCTGCGGGAGGGGGCATTGGCCCCAGAGGAGGAGTACGGCAGCTTCCCTGCGCCGCAGGAGGGGTGAGTTGAGCGCAGGTGTCGGCCCCGGGGTTTGACCCTGGGGCAGGCGCCTGCGGGGATTTGTCTGCGCCATGGGAGGCACGCGCCGGCCCCGGAGGAGGTGTGCACCGACTTCCCTCAGGGGAAACGGGAGAATCCCGGGAGGAGGCAGGTGCAGCGGACTCTCTGCCCTCACTGCCCCCCTGTTCCCTCTCCCAAGCCCCCTCTCTCCACTCCCCAGCCCACTGTTTCCTCTCCCCTGTTCCCTCTCCCCACTCCTCAGCTCCTTCTCCCCACTCCCCAGCCTCAGAAACCTGTCCCCACTGGCACCCTGTCCCCTGCCCTCCCGGCACCCTGTCTCCTCTCCCTTGTCCCCTTTCCCATCCCCAGCCACAGAACTCTGTCCCAACTGGCACCCTGTCCCCTGCCGAAGCACCCACTAGCACCCTTCCCCAGTACTATGTCCCCTGCTCCCACCAACACAGTTGGGGCCACATTAGTGAAGCTTGGGGGGGGGGTTGTAGGAGGGGTTTTTTGCATCTCACTTGTGTGGCCCCAACTGACTTTTCTATGGGTCAGTGACCCCTGACTCAAAACAGGTTCCCTGCCCATCTCAGAAATAAAGACAATGCAGAAACTTTTTGTGTTTGACATAGTATTTTATTTGAAAATGAAGCCTGGCCAAAAAACCCCAATTGGGGCCAAGCCCCCATCTGGCCACAGCATCATAACACTCCTGCACTCCCCTTTCCCCCAGACCCTACATCTGAGCCTATCATACACTGGAGTCCCCTGCCCTGAGCCCCTCACATACCCCAACCCAAACTCCTGAACCCTCACATCCAGAAGTCTGTGGCTTACTTAGTACCCTAACCCTACATCTGACCCCAACACTGCCCGGCCTGGAGCTCCCTCCCCGAGACAGCGTTCCCTTATCCACCTCCTCCTGCATCCAGATTTCCACCCAAAGCTTGCACCTCACACCCTTTCCCACACCCAAATCCCTCATTCCCACCCCAGAGACTACACATCCTGTCTCAACCCAGCGAGGGTACGGCTAGACTGCAGGAGTTTTTCAGGATTCTGGAGCTATCCCAGAAAAACTCTTCTGCATCTAGGAATGCGTTTGTTCTTCCACTTCTTTTAGTGGAAGAGCAAACATGGTCTTTCAGGCACCCCTATATTCCTCTTTCCACAAGGAATAAGGGGGCTTTCAAAAGAAGGGTTTTTTCTGACATTTGGTCCAGTCTAGACAGGCCAAATGTTGGAAAAACTTCTTCCTACAGAATAATTGGGGAAAAAAGCAGCAGTATAAGGGTTGGGGATAGCAAGTGATGGAGAGGAGGAGAATAGAGAGGGTGGGGCTTCAAGGAAGGGGCAGGGCAGTAGATCTTGGCTTGTTCTGCCATTTAAAAAGTGATCTTGGATGTAAAAAGGTTGGAGACCACTGGTCTAGAGGGATATAACTTAGTAAGAAAGGCAGGCAAGCCTGTCTCTTCTTCATGGAGCAGCCAGTTCTCCTTCCTTCTCTGCCGTCCCAATCATCTGTAGTCAGCTAGCATCCTCAGGCTTGAATATCTCCATGTGCATATGACAATGCATTTATACTGATGTGAAAAATGAACTTGGGATATATACTTATGAACTTTCGCCATTATGTAAGGCAACTGAGTCACATAACATAGGACAAAAACATCAGTGTGTCCCAGTACAGCACAAAAAAACAGTTTGAAATTTTGCTTATGTTTAGTATTCATGAAAGGTTGAACCTTTTGGATACTGAAATTCTCAGTTTATATGTAGGGGCAGTGCAAGCACCTTGATGATGTTCTGTTCATGTATTTCAGTCATCTTCAAGGGCTACTTTTACAACTGAGTAGGAGAATTCAGTCTTAATGCCATGAAATCCTTGTTCCCCCTGTTGGTTGTTTCTGTGATGCCGAACCTGTCTATTAGGGAATGGAATATAAAGCCACCAGATTAACTTTATACAAGCTATTAGCCAGATAGTGACTACTTGCATTCAGTATTAACCCAAGCCTTCATCCTACTAATGGTACTGAACAGAAGGCTAGAGATCCATAGTGCTGGATTTTTCAGTAGGATTGTTGTCCTGAGGTGGATTTGAATTGGCAGACATCCGAGAAAAAATAAGATTTGTGTCCCATTTCCAGTGTGCTAAGCCAAATAAAAACATCAAAACTTTCCATGCAAATTTAATGCAACATCAATAATCTTTTTGGACACAGTTGATAGCTGTTAATTAAATATACTTACTGCTTTTCTGCAACAATTTCATTTTTCTTTCAGACTAGATCCTCAGAAAGAAAATCTATCCCATTTTGGGGAAAGAAGGGAGAGAGGAAAAAGACAATACAGTCCCCAATTTGTTCATAACTTTTCTTTAACAAATTTTGCCTTTTATTTCAGCACAGGCGTGTTGTTATTTTGTAGGGATTAGATTTTTGGTTTTAAATCAATAATAGTCTAAAATTAGCAAATTTAATCTTCAAGTTGTGCAGTACCCATGAAAGGCAGAGAACTGAGAATAAGATTCATCATACTGTTCTTAGAGCTCAGCTTCTCTTGGTACAACCACCACCTATTATTGACTTATTTCACATGATAATACATCTAATAGCAATGTCAATATTGTTAGCATTCTCAGCAGAGGATAGAGGTAGCGATAATTGTGTGTTTGTGTGTAGAAAATTTAATCACATTTGAATTTTCAGTACCTGACAAATTACCTTTGCTACATCTTATGTCTCTGTACAATTAAACAAATATTCTGGTGATCCAGTATTATTTAACCATGATTAAACCCATTTAAAAAAGGAAATGATGTTTTTCCCCCATCAGAGGTTCATCTAGCTTTTTGCAGCTTTTTACTTTCATTTAGTCCTCATTTGTGCCAAAGGAGCCAAGTTTGATGCTAACCTTGACCAAATTAGTAAGTGAAAATCATTCAGAAGAAAATGTTTAATCTTGAGGGGTAAAAGATTTATATTAAGATGCTGTTAGCATGTAATGTAATAGAAAGAAAAGTAATTCCATGGTGATAGAAATGAATAAAATGCTTTAAATCTTTTGCAAAATGTGCTATATATTTCTGAAGCTGGATAGTCACAGCCTAATGGAGATGTGCCAGTTTTTTGCCTACAGTAAGAATTTCAGTGCCACTTTGAGTGCATTGGGATACCAAGATAAAAGCTTTCATGGCTTGGCCTTTTGACTGCAGGTTAGATACCTCTCATTTATCTTTTGCTCAGTATTCATGCAGGCTCAGCTGTGTGACCTCCTGAATGGAACGACATTAGTAGCACTATAGTTATCAATATGACTCTCAATAGGAAGGTCAGGCCATTTTTGACAAGGAACCAAAAGTCTGGATGCTTCTTTACTACTGATCAAGAATCTACAATTTGGGTCTTGAACTCTCCCAAGACTAATCTTCTTTGCAAGATTTTATGTACATTTCACGTTCAAATATATGTCCTTTTGTGCTCATATTAAATTAAGCGTAGTGGAATGGATGTGAAATGAATTATTTTATTATGAAGAATCTAATTTTTAAAGAGTATAGTTCACAATCATCTTGCACCTGATATTATTACAGCACTCCTTGTTATCCTCATATGAGGTTCTGTCTACACCATGTTATCTCTTCTTGTGGATTACCTATAACTCATATATTCTAACTGAAGAACATAAAGTAGTATTTATTACTGGAAAATCTGCATTTATAAGGCTGAAAAAAATGTGACTGATACTCTCGAAATACCAACTCCCCATTTACAACATCAGCTTCCTCCAAAAAACTATTATGAAATTTCACATAATGCAGCTCATTTCATGGTAACATTCTTCTGGGAATTTCAGTGAAAATTAGAAAAGGAATTTTAAAATTATTGGTTTTTGAAAATAAAATTATCTGAGTTTGAAATTTGTCTAACTTTTTGGCTCATAATATATCCAAAATTACTTAGCCTAGAAAATCCACATGTTTGGTTGTATAGGCCATGCTCCAAAATATTTTTTACTTTGGATAGTTTGTTTGTTTGTTTGTTTGTTTGTTTGTTGAGTATTGGAGTGGGAACGGAAGAGATATAAGAAGGGAAAGTACAGTGTGATACCCCTTAATAAGTTAGACCCCTAACTAAATTAGATACGCCTAGATAAGTTAAAAAAAAGTTATTACACTGCTGAGGGAGGGGATCTGGGGGGACAAGGAAGAGCTTACACTACCCAGAAAGGAGAAAGAGGGAAACTAAAATAGAGATTTTGAAACTAAAGAATTTTTTTTCTCCCCTTGCTTAGTTGCTAACTTCCAAGTTTGGCCTGGTCACTGATGGGTTTTAAACACTCATTCCAATAGCTTCTAGTCTTGTCCACAGTCCTATGAAGTTGAAGGAGGCAGTGGGGTTTTCTCTGGAGTATATCCTACTAGTCCTTTCTTTCCCTTCTTGCTGAACTCCCTTTTGGGTACAAGACAGGAAGGATTGGGATAAAAAACAACTTCCATGGATGTGCAGTGAAATGACAAAATCACTTACAGGGGGATTCTCAGTGAACTAAAGATAAGACCAAAGACCAGAAGACTAAAAATGAAACAGGTACTCCAAGATGTCCTATATACCAGCCAGCCTAGGATGAACTCATTGGGCTAATGACCATATCAACAACTGTGTCAAGTTGACTGAATAGGTTTCTCTGGGGAAGGGTATCCTACAATTGAGCAAGACTTGTTGGTCAACATTGTTCTCTTCCTCCTTATCTAGGAGATGCAGGGAGTTCAGTGCTGGATGAGAAGTCTAACTGTGACTCTGAGTCATGAAATTACAGTTATATGGGAGGCCAAAATAATAATGCAAGGAGGTTGGAGAACTAGCATTGATTGGGCCACACTGGAAAATGAGAATGAGCCTGGTATGCTACTATTTTGGCTGTGGAATGATCTGCAAGATGATCAAAATTGGTGGACAATCAAACAGGAATGCCAACCTTCAACTCAGATGAAAATCATAGTTCAAGGACTCCTGACTAAGAACCACTCATGAATGAAGCAGCTGGAATTTCCTGTTCTCTCTCATGATGAAGAAGTCGATTGTCTGGATGTCCCAACCAGCAAAAATGCTAACTCACCAAATGCTAAACTTCAGAGACCAGTGTGATTTAGAGAGTAATTTCTGCTGAGGTGATCCACCTGGTGATTCTGGATCCCAGGTAAGTGATTGTCCACAGTAGCCTACTGCAAAACTGTCACAGCCCATTGCAGTGTGCTCCTGGATGTCTGGTTATACTACATCACGGTGGTAATATCAATAAGAGTTTACACTCTGATTCTGATGTAATCCTGAAGTGTCTGGTTGGGATTGTAGATGTCATGAAGCTCTGGCACATGTGAGCACAAGCCTTGCATTTTCAGTGATTCCAGGTGCACTCCTCAACCTGTTAAGGAGACATCAGTGACAACAACCCTGACTGGCAGGTACTAAGTAAAGGGAGCATCCTTGAACACATTGCCCCGAACAATCCAACACCATCAGCAATCCCAGGGCTGGTAGAGTAAGTCAGCCCAGTCTGTCCAGGAGATAACAATTTGGATGATAGACTGACCTTGGCCACATCTGAAGAGAATATAAGCACAGAAAGCATACCGGACTCTTTGCATGCTTGTAACCATATGGCCTAGTAATCTTAAGTATACTCAGGCTATAGTTGCAGCTTGAGACTTCACCTACAGAAATAGGTGGCAAATCATCTGGAATCGCTCCATCAGTAGAAATGCTCCTGACATATCAGAGTCTAGCCGGTCACCAGTGAACTCAAGTTTTTGAGGTGGACTCAATTATGATTTTCTACCATTTAGGATCTGACCTAGATGAGTGAGTAGACATAATGTGAAGAGGAGATGACAAAGGACTTCTTCTCTGGATTTGCCCCTCAGTAACCAATCACCTGTATATAGGAAAAATATGATCTCCCCTCTTCCTGAGGTATGCTGTTACCACAATCATATACTTGGTAAAAACAGGGGATTTGAAAATTTGCCAGAAGGCAGCTCAGTGTACTAATAGTGCTGGCTAGACATAGCAAACTGAAGAACCTCCTGTGACTTGGAAAGATTGCTATGTGGCATTCTGAAAGTTCAGGGCAGCAAACAAGTCATTGTGATTTAAGGCAGAAGGGATCATTGCCAGTGTAACTGAATCTCATATATATATATATATATATATATACAGTTCTTATTCCTCCTTTTGGGTTGGGAACCAGGAAATACTGAAAGTAGAACCCCTGATGTGGATGCTACAAAAGGACTTTTTCTAAAGCCCCCAGAGCCAGTTGAGAATGAACCTGCTCAAAGAGCAGTGTCTTGTGAGGGGGTATTTGAAGAGGAAAAGGGTAAAAGTAGGGGAGGAGAGGTGGAGAGGAAAGATATGGCATAAACTGATCTGATGGTACTTTGGACTTGGCTCTTCATGGTAACTGAGTCCAAAACACCATAGAAATGAGCCAGCCTGCATCACCACTGGATCACTGACTTGAACATGAGTCAAAATGGAAGCTTGCTGGATCTTGGCAGGGTGCT
The DNA here is from genome assembly GCA_019425775.1 of Rafetus swinhoei. NCBI lineage: Eukaryota > Metazoa > Chordata > Testudines > Trionychidae > Rafetus > Rafetus swinhoei. The sequence continues at coordinate 124,894,848 of CM033424.1, forward strand.
GGCTTGCATAACTCAGAAATGGAAGATCTTCTCCTCCAGGATCTGTAGCCCATCGGGGAGTAGTCTCCCTGCCTTATAGACTACTCCAAAAAATTCTGTGAGTTCTATTACTACTGTTGCTATTGACCACTGCAGTGGTGTCTCTTTACAGCTGTAGTGTATAGTACCAAAATATGCAAATTACTTCAGGAGTATTTAAACGAGTGCAGGGTTTATTCATTTTTTTATGAAAACAACACCCAGCCATGAAAGGGTAAGTCCTCAATGATCTGTTGCACAATGAGTGCAGTGCCTGAATTTTGGAGCCCTAATACCCACCTTGTGGTCACAACTGATGCCATACTTCTATCCCCAGCATCTGCCACATCCAGAGCTGACTGCATTGAGGTCTTGGTCATCATACAGACTTCTACAATAAATTCCATATACACTTCCCTGCAAGGTTCTGGCAACTTTTCCATGAACTTAGACATGGCCACCCAATTCACAAAGTTTATTTAGAGAGCAATATCTGCTGATTCATGATGTACAGTTGCAGAGAAAAGAAGTGATAAATCTTTTTCCTGGTTAAGTCCATCCTTTTAGACTCTTTGTCCTTAGAAGTAGACTTATACCTTCCCTACCAACCCCCACTGACAAAGGGAAGATTTTTCCAATAACTCCAGGGGGAAGGTTTTATGTCATTTTTCTTGGTCTTTTTTCTCATCTTCTCAGCTTCTTAGAGGATGATAGCGCAGTGTTTCTAGTAAGCAGTGTGCTTATGTGGCCACTCAGGAGAGATTCAAATATTGTCCAGATGATTAGCAGAGCACCCACTGCTAGCTTTTTGTTTCTATTGGGGGTGCACATTCACTCACGCCTCTGTGTACACAAAAATGTTATTTCCCACATGGCTGGAAAAATGTGCACATGGATAGAAAATATTAGATAGCCTAAAATTCCCCTGACACTTTCTGGCATCTTGAAGCCTAGCAACTCCATTTATTAGAATTGTCTCTGACAAAATTCTCATCCTATCTGTAGTAGTAGCAAGGCTGAGTCATTTGCTTCTTGTTTATGTTGTTCAATCAGGCTGAGAAGTTCTAATTTTGATTCTCTACTTTAAGCTAGGGTGCCGAAAAGCTCGTCACAGAGATGGATGTGCCTTGAAGTGGCAGGATACCATATTTTGTTTGGTTACACATTTGCAGAAAGCAAGGTTTAAACTGTTTTTCATAAGAGCAGATGTTCACCTTAGGTGTTAACTTCAATGGAATGACAGTTTAGAAAGGTATTTGCTTCATAATTTATTGATCTGCTGTGGAGTGGAGAAATGGTGGGTGGGAGGCTGTGTGTGTATGAGAGACAGATAGGCAAAGAAAGAAGACATAAATGGGAGGTAAGAGCAGGGAGTAATGAATGATGTAGTATCTAAAGAGATAGTGTTCTTTAAGCTGCGATGGACTGAAATTCATAGTTTGATGTATCAGTGCTTTAAGGCAGGACTGGGGAACCTCAGGCTCGGGGCTGGATGCAGCCCCTGGCTTGCCTGGAACTGGACCTTGACACTTAGCATTGGGGAGCCCAAGCTGGTACTCCAGCTCCCCTGCCACCCACCCATAGGGCTGGAGCACACAAAATCTACTAGCCTGGGCCCCCCTAGGCTCTGTTGTGCAAGAGGAATGTGGGGAGTGTCTTTCTCCTTCTCAGTCAGGGGCTTTTCACTTTGCTTCTCACGTGTGTGCAGACCCTGACTGATTTTTCGGTGGGTCAGCAGCCCCCGACCCAAAAAAGGTTCCACACCCCAGATTTTAGGTTTTCAAAGTGGATAACATTTTCACTTCTAGAGATTTTATACTATAACAAAACCATTGTGTTCACCCCTAGTTGTTTGCTATTTGACAGGAAGAGGGTAAAATTAATTTCTAACATAATACTAGACCCCTCAAATAATGATCAAGTTCTGAGAAGAAGAACAATTTTAATAAAAGTAAATTTGTAAAAGAAGGATGATATTGACCACATAATATTTACACAATTTTTTTTCAGTAACAAAGCACATAAAGGAGAAATATGTGATCTGTAAGATTACTTCAAGGATGTGGCACTAAATTGTGCAAACCGGGTAAATTGTATTGGGTGCCGTTTCCTTCAGTGTATCTAATCTGTATGTTTCTATAGCTCATAAAGGGTTTATTACCCAGAAACGTAATTTTGGTGCTGCATCAGGAAGGATCTTTGAAGAAGTGCATATGTTTGCAGGGTCTCAAAAAAGAAGAAACCCCGCCATATCAGCAGAATACTAATTTGTCCAGGCTCATGTATAATGGCAGCTTGATCATTGCTTCCCCTGGTGCCAAGTAATGTCATAGTGTGATAGCATAAAGACATTGCTTGTCGTGCTCCTGCAGTGATAGCCTACTAGCTGTAAAGATATCAAGCTACCTACAGGTATATCTTAATTCAAAGAACATTATCTGTGGCTCATAGCAAAGATTCAGGTCAGACCAAGGACTGAGAGACTACACCATTTTATATCACCACATTGAATTGTATCTAACTGACTACGGTCCAAAAAAGATGAAGAGAAAGGAAATGGAAATGAGACCTGACATGCCAGCCATCACACACTGGTAATGTAATATATAATGATGGACTCCTGCTTTGGGATATTTTTCAGTTCTTCCAGATCCAGCTTACTGTATTTACAAATAATGTTGCAGAGACAGGAAGACAGAAGACTACAGTTCTGCACAGTGGCAAATCAATGCCCTTAGGATTCATGCCCAGGGGCCTCAGCAAATTTGGGGGTCTCAGGAGTTCTTTAAGCCATGTAGTAAGGGGAAGGCCACCCCTTGGACTTCCTCTTACTGGAAACACAGCCTTGCTTTGCTCCTTCTGTCCCCCCAAGGCAAGGGGAGGGTTTAGGGTTTCACACAGCAATCCAGGCTCCAAGGGCAGCTTTCAGGGGTCTCAGGACAGGGGAGAGATGGAGCAGGGGATAAGACCTTATTATGGGGGGGCCTACAGTCCACCTCAGCCCTCCTCACACAAGGAAGAGGATGTCCCCACTAGCAGGGGCTGTGCTTCACATGACGGATCAGCTTATTATCAGCTCCTCAGCACCAGGAGCAGCTCCTGCCAGTGCCTCTCTGTGCTTGCCTGAGGCTATGCCCATGTTAATATACGGGCAGGGCCATGCCTGTTTCCTCCTCCCTATTCTGGGTGGCCCAAATATTCTTTGTGCCCAGGGCCCCAATAAATCTTCATCTACCTCTGGTTCCATGGAGATGTTTAACAGAGAAGAGAAACAGAATAGCCTCTAGTTGCAAAGTAGTTGCAAAGTAGCTATATTTTTTCTTATAGGATTTTTTGATAGGCCTGTAATGATGATAAACTGGGTTGTTATCATTTTGAGTCCTAATTGCTATTAGTAATGGAGCTTGCATATACTTCCTGGAATCCTGGAATGTTACTTGATTTATATTATTGTAATCATTGTTTTGATTCTTTGTCTCATTATTTTCAAGCCCTCAGAGACATTCTTGGCCCTATGCCCCTAGATTTGGCTTCCCTTAAATGAAGCCACAAATGTTTCTTTCCTTGCTCAGTAATGTAGAGAAAGATTCTCATTTTCTGGGTCAAGGATGTTTTTCATAATTTTATTTTAGGTAATAGCCATTTTAGTTTTCATTTCTATTAGCAAAAAGAAGTTTAAGTGGTAGCAAAGTGGCTAAGGATTCAACAGAAAGTACAATATTGTTCTTTAAATCCAGAAATGCCTTACTGGCAATAGAGAGTAGATACCAGGGATGAGATGAGTTGTAGGATCTTACATAGCACATACATATTATGTGACATTTTTAAAAGGCCTCATCCCTATGCTTTGCATGCCATTTTGTGTTCAACATTAACTGCAGGAGAAATTCTCTGTAAGTGAAATTTACCCTTTCACAGAGGGTCAGTGTAAGACTTATGTCCCACTGAAATCCCATTTAAGCCTACAAAATAGGCAATATGGGGATTTAAATGACACAAAGTAGTTGCTGGGCCTCTCCACCTAGGTGAATTTCACTTTGGATGCATACATAAAAGCATTTGGATATATACGTGACCTGCAAGTCTAAATACTATCATTTGTCCCCACAGTGAATTGTGATGCAAAGCGGCAGAGGCAAAAGTAATAGCCAATATTAGAATTGTGGGCATCTACTCTATCCCTTTATTAGGACACTGTTCTTCCATTCAACGTATTTTCATTTCCTTTTTATACCTTTATTTATTATTTTTCCTTAGTCCTTAAAAAACTTGGAAAATCTGCGGTATACTGTGAAGAAAGAGAGAGAGAACTATAAAATATGCATGATAGGTGACATCAATTATAGAGTTATCAACAGTTTATTTTCTAGTGTTTTGTCAAGGATAGCTTAAATGCCAGGGGCATGTTCAACACCCCGTGGGCTTCTTCAATTCTCTGCTTGCTTTGTTTACCTTCCCATATGACAGTTAATTATATTTATTACCAATGAGAGTTGCCCTTTGGCTCCTGCCTGTGGACCTGGTACTGGATGCTGTGCTTTCCTTGCCCTGCTAGTCAATTAAATAAATGTATTTATTACTATTTTCTCTTTTGCATTTATTGGTTTTCTTTCACAAATATTTGTCAATATCATAAGTTGAGCTATCAAGTCAATCAAAATAATGAGCAGATTAGTTTTTCTGTCCCAGATCCAACATTTTAATTGTAGTCCAGAGACATGTGTGTCAGAGATTCTTGGATATCAGACAACTTTTTTTTTAAAATCTCAATTCCACTAGCACCAAAAAGCTACTCTTTCTTTGGCCTTGGATATTTTCTTGATTACTCCTTTCTTTTTGATATTCCTTTTAATAGCTGCCAAATTGTTCATGCTCTGGCATTAAAGCATTAAAGTTCTTGGGGTTTGCTTGTTTGTTTTTTAATTTGTCTAAACCTACGTATTTAATATATATATTATAATACTATCGTATATATATATATATATATATATATATATATATATATATATAGTATGTATATATCCATGTAAGGTTTCATTTAGTTGAACCTTGTGATTTCTCTGGCTCTGCAGAGCTTAATCTTGAAATTGTCATTCAAGACATCATAGATTAGGACAAGGATAATCTATTACAGTTGGCCAGCTTGCTTGAACATTTTCTTCACATAAACTTTAGTAAGCTCAGATTGCAGATGACAGGAAAAGAGCAATGATGTAAAAACAGCCAGATTGTTAAATAGGTGCGTGTCTGCGAGTGATGATGGAACACAGAATGTAGTATAAGTTCACTGGCAAAGTCTCCAGTCAACAATTATGACAAGAATGAAGGCACATAGATAATAGAAAATGGTAGATGATCAGCTGGTATGCATTATTGCAGCTCCATAAACTTCAGCGGAGCTATGACAATTTATAACAGCTGAAGATCTGCCCCGAGGTAGCTTAAGTTTTAGTTGCATGGGACTGATATTTCTCTCATTTACACTAGTGTAATAGTGGGGTAATGAGGTGGCAATTCAGACTCCTGGTCTGCATGAAAGGAAAAAGTAACCTTGGGGTGAAATCATAACCAGGAACCAGGAGGTTTGGAATTAGAGGAGAATAAAAATCAATCAATTTTATTCAAAACAATATATAAAGACAATAAAATACAGTTTCAACATAAGAAAGTGACAAGATGACTTAAGTGGATAGGTTCTTGGTTTATCTTTCCTTTATACTGGACTAGACAGGTATCCAGTCATAAAGGAGGTAGGTGCTTTCCAGGTCAGTAAAACAAAGGTGGTATTGATGCTAACTGTTCCCCCATGCTGACATCACATTTCAAATAGCAGTGTAGACATACCATCAGACATACTACCATGTAACAGCTTCCCCACAAGCAATTCTTCAGGTCAGGGATAGTGAGAGTGCAGAGCTTTCTTGTTATGCACTTGTACCCCTTTTTGCTGACTCAGGGCAGGAAGGAGGGGATGGTACCGATCTAATTATGCTAGTTCTGTCTCAGCCCATTTAGTGCTGTTTAAGGTTTCCCTGTGCTACCAGTGCAGCAAAAAGAGGCATTTGAGTTGGTCAGGATATATACCTTCATGTTGTCATCTAACCCAGATCAGCTAATTGTATGTTTTGGGCACCCTTTGTGTACAGATTGAAATATTGCCGTGTAACTAGCATGGGTTGTCATACCATGCTAGCTTTAATCTAATTAGCATTCCCATTGTCATTCAAATAGTAGTGAAGCCATAGCAGCATGTGCTTCAGGACTGGTGAGCAACCTGCGTACATACGCAGGGCTCCTATAGTGTTTGTGCAGCCTGCACGGAAGCCCCTGTTGCCACAACTTTGCAGCTGTTCCAGCCAGGTGAGCAATTAAAGCTAGCATAGGCACATCTTGCCATGTAGACATACTCGTAGGGATGTAAAAGAGTAGTCAGTTGACTACCCCATAATCTTAGGCTTATCAGGTAGTTGAGTCAACTACTTTGTTTCCCCACTTCCCCGCTGTCTTTATATCAAGGCAGCAAAGGGGAAGGGGAAACAGGAGCTGGTGCTGTGGGGAGCTGGCTTAAAAGCTAGATCTCCCCAGCACTGTCTCCACGGTGCTGCTTACCACCTCCCCCCTTGTGCTGCTACCTCTATCAGAGGCAGCAGTGCAGAGAGGCAAGGGGAGGCTGCTCCCTGCCCGCTGGGACCCCCTGAGAAGAGGAGCTGCTTCATCCCTTTTTACAACCTTTACTATGGAACAAGGATTCCTACCCTTTAAAGAAGTGACACAAGTAAGAACAGAACACAGATGAATATGGCAGGTGTAGGCACACTGCCTCTCAGAAAGAGTGGTAGATATTTACGTGAAATGGTCATACATATGTGACTTATGTCAGTTGTACCTTCTTCTAATGAAGAGTGCATTGAGGATGACAGTTACTCCTCCCACCAGCTACAGTAATTACAAATCTCTAGCTCAGGTTTCATACCTGGGGATCATGGGGAAGGATGTGGGACACCATAGTTCCACAGAACAGAGTTTGCTCATCTTTTTTTAAAAATCTAGGAAGTTGACACAAAAATTGAAAACATAAAAATGGTTAAAAGTATGTTATTAAGAATATGAAGCTAAACACTCTGAGTTTGCAAATACAGTAAAACCTGTGTTATCCGGCACGCTCGGGTGTTCCGGTTATCTAAAAATGCCGGTTATCTGAGGGTCCAATCAACCTAGGAAAAACCAATGGACAATAATAGTAAAATCCAAGTTTTTAAAATTGGTACTCTTGTAGTGTGAGGCAGTTGGTCTCACATTTCTATTTTGAGTTAAAGATGATTAGTACTTCTTAAATAAAAAACTGTTAAGTCAATCATGGTAAACCAAGCCAGGCCTGTGTGCCTGAAGATGTGTCAGTATTGTGGCTGGGGGCAATGCCGGTTAACAAAGTTTTCTGGTTAACAGAGTGCTGGACAACAAAAGTTTCACTGTACCAGAATTTGCTTCATCTGTGCAGTCTGAATTCTGCCTCTCGTTTCACTATTGCAACACAGGGGTTGTTTGTTTTGTTATATAAGATTATTTTAGAACACCTGGGTTTAGAAAATGTTTAATTATTTGATGTGTCTTAAGTGAGAGATGTTGTTAAACCAAATCCTTTGACTTTGTTAACAATATATACCCTCATAAGCATTCAGTTGAGTCAACAGCCAGTTGCTCTCACTGCCCTCCCCATTTTCCCTTGAGATTATGTAAGCTATTCACGCACACACATTTGCACCCATTTGATCCTTTTTACACCTACAGTACCAATAACTACTGAGTCAACAAAGCTAAATTAAATTAAATTAAATTGCAAAAGTCAATAGCACCACAGCTCATGAAACATCCTTCGCATTCAGGATTCAACAAGATTAATTAATTTTTTCAACAGTTATTTGTAACATTTCACACATCTACAAATTGATAAAAATCCTTATGCGAATTTGCTTTGTTTGTTCAGGATTCCCCCTTAATTACTTATTACAGATAAAGTAATTCTTATTGGTAGCTACATTTATGTATAATTAGCTAAGACTACAGAAGACTAATTACTTACCACAATAGTGAAAAACATTTGGAGGCATTTGACTGTTATGCATAAAGCATAACTGTTTTTTTCTTTTGAGGAGGAGAACTCAATCATTACAAAACCACATTAAGGAGCAGTTAAGAATTGTGTACCCACATAAACAAAAGACAATAAAAGTTAAATCTTAAACTCCACCCTTAGCTCTATTGTTGCTAGGGGTACTTGCAAGCTTGCGTGTTGGAAGAATGTTATATATTTATGGTAAAACTCATGCATAAATTCGTAACAGTGCCTTTTTTGAGGCACCGTTGGCAATCTCTCTCTTTTAATTCCTCACCGCTCCTGTATTTTTTAAGATTCTGTGGCCATAGGATCAGATGATGAAAGAAACATTCCCCAAGGTCACTCAGTCAAAATGCAAATTTAGAATAAAATTTACTTTGTTCAAGTCACTATAAATCTAGATATTTTTTAAAGTCTGTAAATGTCCATTAAAGTGTCTTATTTGAAGTAGAGGGGGTCATAATTGCTGTTTCACCTGCTGCAAGTGTTACTTCAGGGACCAGCACAAACTTAGGGATATGACCCAACCTGCACCCCATCACTGACTGGCATTGGCTGACTGTCACATGGGGCAAAGTGAGAAGACAAATATCAGTTAATCCCTGACAGACAGCATATAATCAACCTGATAGCAGCTTGTTTTGTTCACTCTATCACCAGTTGTTATCTCTATTTGGAAAATACAGTTATCCAGTAAAGGAAAAGAAGAAATAAAATTGAACCTGGGCACCACATAGGGCAAACAATGAATGGACTTTCAAGTGCAGTTTACTGCTGACAGACTATATAATGTATTTTAGCCAGAACCATCTGATTCAGTAAATGAGGATACAAAGGAGGAGATGAGACTGTGGAGAGCTATGACTCCTGGGGGTGAGGGAGCAGCATTCTTTGTCCATGAAAAATGAATGAAGCTATGAGACACTGTTGGAATGGGCATTTTAGAAATAATCAGAGAGTGTTTTCAGCAGGGCTATACTTGCGATGTAAACTTGGTGAGATTCACTTGAAAATATGTTACATCCTCTTCAATATCTGGTTAGTCATTTTGATCCTGGGTCTGTTATATCTCCTAATGTGCTAAACATAGTTTCACAGTGTGCACTTCTTGGTGGACGATTTAACAATAACAATTATTATTATTATTATTATTATTAAAATGACTTTATGGAAATGGATGGCTTGTGGTGTCTTACAGTAGCTGACCAAGACTGAAGTGTATCTTGATTGGAAAAGATTTCTTAGACTGACACTAGACTGGTGTAGAAATAATGGGCCGCACATTGTCTACTTTACTGAGTTTAGGTCTGGCAGAGCACCAGAAGGGACAGTCATGAGGGGATTGGGTTTCTTACATGCAAGTGGTTAGATAAAGGCTAACAAATATTTTGGCAATTGCTATTGTTCATTATTGCAAGTTAAATATTGGTGCCTCTGTGAAATCTTTTATTGCAACTGTCATAAGAACATTATAAATAGTTAAAGGGAGACCTGAGTGAGATGGATGAAGAAAAATCAGCCTGAGGAAAGAAAGTCAGATGGTGAATACATCTCAGCCCACTGAGCTCTCCAGTCAGTGTAGAGTAAAACTTGTGTTGTCTGTTAGAAATAGCTAGCTTATACTCAGGGAAGTGACTTTATGATTGCTCTTTAGTGTTAAATAAAGGTTTGAAAAAAGACCTGCCTGAAATACTACTGAAGGTTGAGACCTTGAGAGAATCGTGGGTGATTTGTAACAGAAACTATTAGTACATGGCACACTAATGGAAGTAACATTGCATCATGTAAAGAGCAAAACTTTGTCACAGTATTTCCAATTTTATCTTTAGCAAGAGTAGAGCTGGTGAAATAATTCAAAGTGAGTTTTGGCAATGTTTTCATCAAATATTTATTTTCAATTACATTCTTCCATTATTCCACCAGCTCTATGCAAGAGCAACAGCAAGTACTATTATCCCTGCCAGGCTTTTTCCAGAATGGCAATGATTTTCATATTTGGGAAAACAGATGCAGCATTAACACTGCTGATCTCATCTTCAGAAGTATCATTAATAACTGCAGCACCCTTCTGCCCTATGTTATCAAACACTTATTCTGCAAAATTCCCACCTGCAGTAATAGCAGCCACATTTTTTTAATCACAGCATGACTGTGATCTTATACTCTCCCCATATATACTTCTAACTAGTGTGTAGCTCTTCTAAACTACCATGCTACTTCAGTTTACAATGCAATGTATTTTTTTTCTTGAAACAATTTTTCCCCTGCCACAATCTCTATCTGTAGCTATAATCTTGCCTGTCTTGGCCCAAATTTAGAGGTAAATGGCAATATCGTTGGATTTATCATCAGGTGCATACAGATTCAGGGGGATATAAAAATGCAAGTGTAGCCATAATTGATAGGAAATATTCCGCAAAGCAGTGATGGCCCAGATGAACACTTCTATCAAGTGAAAAGACAGTAAAGACTTGTCTACACATACAGCACTGATGCAATGCAGCTGTGCTACTGTAATCCTTATTGAAGATGCTCTCTATACTGATGGGAGAGCTTCTCCTGTGGGCATAGACACTCCACTTCCCTGAAAGGCAGTAACATGTCAATGGAAAAAGCTCTTTCATTGACAGCATTTTCTACACTGGGAGGTTGGTCAGTATAAATGCATCAGTTAGGGGTGTGGATTTTCCATGCCCCTAAGCAAGGTAGTTATACTGACATAAGTTCATGGTGCAAGCCAACGCTAAGTTACCAGCAGTGGCTTTAGCACTCTACCAGTGGCAAATAGATGACAGTGGCACAATCTATGTGTGAGAGAGCATAATCTTATAAACATTACTGCCTGATTCAAATGAGGTTGGTTCACTCAGAAGTGCAGTACTGGTGGGCTATGCACCTTAGGGAAAGAGAATAGAACATAACCGTGCAGAACTAAACACAGTGGTGGGTCTAGAGCACACGTAAGTGCCTGTATAAATGTCCATGCAATAGTATCTTATATCATAAGTGATACTCTTCTGATGTCCTTGAGGCCACTTTTGCAGTAAGGTTCCTCACAGTTTCCAGAATACAGTTGATGGTTAGTAAACAAAGGTGCAGATTCTATCTGGCCATTATGTAGTGGAGACAAGTGCAATGAATGTCTGTCTCACCACTTCATCCTTACTCCAGCCATGTGGTAGTCAGGCAGAATGCAGTTCCCACAGGAGGGAATGCAGTAGTTCTTCCAGTTCTCTGACACAGGTGAAGCACATGGAGGAAGACTATATCTCATAAAGGAAGACGGTACTAGGTATGTTGTGTTTGCATATGGGGGATAGAAGAGTTTAAGCATCCCAGTTCTTTCTATGAAGCAATACTACCCTACTCTGGGCTGTAATTAAGAGACAAAAAATTAATCCTCAATATTCAATTCAACTAAGAAAACACAGCCTGGATGGAGCTACCATGAGGTGGCTGCAAAGCTAGCTGGAAAACCATTACTAGACAATAATTTTCAGTAGCTGACAATCCAGCTGAAAGGGCATATCAAATGGGGTCCCCCAAGAATCAGTTCTGGGTCTGGTTGCATTCAGTATCTTCATCAGTTATTTAGATAATGGCATGGGGAGCACGCTTAAGGTGTGTCTAGACTACAGGGTTTTTTCCAAAAAAGTGGCCTTTTTTCACAAAAAAACTTCCCCTGCGTCTAGACCGCTGCTGCGTTCTTTCAAAAGTAAATCAAAGGAATGCGGCAGTTTTTTCAATAGCGGAAAACCTCATTTTATGAGGAATAATGCCTTTTTTCAAAAGTGTTCATTTCAAAAAGATGCTATGTAATGCAAACTGTGCTTTTTCGAAAGAGAGCAGCCAGACTGCCTGGGTTCGGGCACTGATTCGAACAAGTGCCATTTCAAAACTGAAACCGCAGTTTGGATGTGTTTTTTCCAACAATGAGGCGATTTTTCGAAAGATTCTGTACTCCTCATTTTTTGAGGAGTACAGGATCTTTTGAAAAATTGCCCCGTTAAATGGTGCTTGTTCGAAACAGCGCCCGAATGCGATTATGCAAATGAAGTGTGGGATATTTAAATCCCCACTTCATTTGCACTTCCGATGCATCTAATTTACATCCCTCTGCCGACGGAGGGGTGGAGTTTAGACACAGCCAAGATGTAAGTCTACTCTGTGTTGATTTAGGTCTCAGCTGGAGTATTATGTTCATCTCTGGGCACCACATTTCAGAAAAGATGTGGACAAATTGGAGAAAGGTCAGAGAAGTGCATACAAATTATAAAATCTTAGAAAATACGAACTATGATGTAAAACTAAAAAAAAACCCCATGAGTTTATATAGTCTGTTTACTCTTTAAAGGGGTAGAGTGGTCTAGAAATGTTGAGAGTCCCTGGTCTAGATAATACTTAATCCTACCTCTAGTGCAAGGCACTTGACTAGAAGAACTCTCAACATCCATAGTTCTATAATCAATCTCTTACTACAGTGTTGTGTGCATTACAACACACATGGTCTGCTGGTGGGGAATTACCATTCATGCCCATCAACAGTGTATTGATACCTTACCCATATATGTATGCCAAGGTTTCATTGTCCAAAGTCTCTGATGTATCCAATGAGGAGAAGACATATCTAACTACAGCAGCAAAATCTAGTGTAGGGGTGGGGAACCTAAGGCTTGCCTGGATCCAGCCCCCTATACTCAGGGTTCCCCGTATGCATTGGGAAGCCTATGCTCGTGCTCCATAGAATCATAGAACCATAGAGCTGGAAGAGACCTCAGAAGGTCATCAAGTCCAGCCCCCTGCTCTAGGCAGGACCAATCCCAACTAAATCAACCCAGCTTTGTCAAGCCGAGACTTAAACACCTCTAGGGACGGAGACTCCACTACTTCCTTAGGTAACCCATTCCAGTGCTTCACCACTCTCCTAGTGAAATAGTTTTTCCTAATATCCAACTTGGATCTCTCCTACCACAAGTTGAGACCATTGTTCCTTGTTCTGCCATCCGTCACTACTGAGAACAGTCTTTCTCCATCCTCTTTGGAACCTCCCTTCAGGAAGTTGAAGGCTGCTATCAAATCCCCCCTCACTCTTCACTTCTGCAGATTAAACAGACCCAACTCCCTCAGCCTCCCCTCATAGGTCATATGCTCCAGCCCCCTAATCATTTTGGTTGCCCTCCGCTGGACCCTCTCCAATGCATCCACATCCTTTTTGTAGTGGGGGGCCCAGAACTGGACACAATACTCCAGATGTGGCCTCACCAGAGCCAAATAAAGAGGAATAATCACTTCTCTGGATCTGCGGGCAATGCTCCTCCTAATGCACCCTAATATGCCATTAGCCTTCTTGGCTACAAGGGCACACTGTTGACTCATATCCAGCTTCTCATCCACTGTAACCCCCAGGTCCTTTTCTGCACCTTAGCTGGTTGGTCCCCAGCCTGTAACAATGCTTGGGATTCTTCCGTCCCAAGTGCAGGACTCTGCACTTGTCCTTGTTGAACCTCATCAGATTTTTTGTGGCCCAATCCTCCAATTTGTCTAAGTCACTCTGGACCCTATCTCTGCCCTCACTGGAGAGGGGGCTGGAGCACACAAAATATACTAGCTTGGTCCCAACTGATTTTTCTGTGTGTCAGCAGCTCCCGACACAAAAAAGATTCCCTACTCCAATCTAGGTTCTCCTTGTAGTGGTTATAGTTTATTATTTGTCTCTTTAACTTGCAAGCTGATTTTTTTGGGGTCCGTCTACACTGCACAACTATTTCAGGATACCACGGGTATCCTGAAATAGCTACCCTTTGTCTACACAAGCCACCCATTATTTCAAAATATTTTTCAAGATAATGGGAGTGCTATTTTGCCATCCCAGTAAACCTCATTGAACGAGGGATAAGGGATGGCTCAAAATGTAGTACTGTGTAGACCCACCAAATTTCAAAATAAACTATTTTGAAATAGATTCGAGATAAGATATGCAATTTGCATAACTCAGATTGTGTATCTTATTTCGATTTTAGGTTGCTGTCTAGAGACACCCTCATTATTATGACTAACTTATTTCAGATGAGGGCTTGATTCATAGGCTACATCCAGACTGCAAGCTTCTTTTGGAATAAGCTTTTCCAGAAGAGATCTTCCAGTTTCTGTAACACTTTGTGCAGGCTGCCTTCATGGCCCTCAGGAGCTCGACACCAAGCTCATCATCAAGACTCTCTCCCTATGTGTGGGAGCAAGGCCCTTGCAACCACACCCCAGGGTGGAGAGATGATTTTGGAGGCTGGACACCAGTTCCAACTGGTGGGACCAACTGGTCATGGAGCGGTGGGATGACCAGCAGTGGATCCAAAATTTCCACATGAGGAAGGCCACCTTCATGGAGCTGTATGCCTGGCTCAGCCATCTTCCATATACAGGACACCTAGAAGCAACCCGCCATCCCCCTGGAGAAGCGGGTCGCCATCACTGATTGGAAGCTTACCACCCCAGACAGTTACTGGTCGGTGGGCAGCCAGTTCAGTGTGGGGATGTCCACTGTTGGGGCCCTCCTCATGGAGGTAAGGCACTCTCAGGCTGCAGTCCCTGGGGTGTTACTGGAAAGGGGACCCTAGGGAAAGGGGGTGGAGGTGCAGGGGTGGGCTGGGGCGGGAGCAAGCCCTGTCCCCGGGGTCTGCAGTCCCACCCTCACACAGCCCTGCAGAGGAGATGGCTTCATAGGCAATGGCTCCTATTAGACGGGGGGAGTGGAGGGGAAGACTTGGGGACCTACCAAGTGCTTCTGTTTTGTGTATTTCTTTGTCACCTTCTGCAGGTGGTAAGGGCCATCAACTCTGTCCTGCTGCACAGGGGCATCTGCCTGGGATACCTGGACACTATGGCCACCGGATTTGCCACCCTGGGATTCCCCAACTGTGGGGGTGCCATAAATAGAATCCATACCCCCATCCAAGCACCAGAATATCAAGCTGCACAGTACATTAACCGCAAGGGCTATTTCTTGATGGTGCTGCAGGGCCTGGTTGACCACCGTGGAGAGCTCATGGACATTTTCGTCGGGTGGTCAGGGAGAGTGCACAATGCCCACATTTTCAGAAATTCCAGCCTGTATGAGAAGCTGGAAGCTGGCTAATTCTTCCCCCAGCATGACTTTTGGGTTGGGCATGTGCAGATGCCACTGTGCATCATGGGGGACATGGCCTACTGTAAACTGGCCACCTGGACCCCAGCGGGGACCAATTTAATGCCTGCCTGGGCAGGGCGTGCATGCAGGTGGAATGCAGCTTCGGGTGCTTGAAGGCATGGTTCAGGTGCCTCCTGACCCACCTCGATGTGGGAAAGCACAACATCCCCGAGGTGGTCTCCACGTGTTGTGTTCTCCACAACATTGTGGAGAGCAAGGGGGAGGCCTTCCTACCAGGGTGGGGTGCAAGAGGTTGGCTGGGAGGGAAGGGCCTTCGAGCAGCCACACACAGTTGCCATCCGCCAGGCCCATCAGGTGGGAGTGTGTATCTGGGAGGCCCTGAGGGAGAGTTTCTCTGAAGAACCCCAGTAACTCTCCCCGGGGCCTCCTCACTAGGGGCCTGTGCATTGCACCGCTATGCCTTTCCTAGCACAACCCTCTACCTTCCCCCCTTCCCCGTAAACTCAATTAAAACAATGGTTTTGTTTTTCAATTAAAGTAACTGAGGAGGAGGGGTGCTCAGAATAGGGCAAGGGATAGGGCAAGGGAGAAGGGGGGCTGAGAACCTGGATATGGGGAGGGAGAAGGGGGGGCTCAGAGCTGGGGCTGGGAGTGGTGTGTGGTGCAGCTGGAGGTTCCACTTTGGGTCCGGGGACCTTGGCGACCTCAGGGGTGGTGAGGGCCAGGGACAACAGGGGGCATAGGCGGGAGGGGGCTGGAGTGGGGTCTGGCATGGCAGGAGGGGGCATGAGCTGGTATGGCAGGAGGAGGGGGCATAGGCATGGCAGAGGGAGAAGGGGCAGGAGCAGGGACAAGAGCAGGATATGCCATCATCTCCCAAATGGTGGCACACGTTTTGGCCCTGCTGCACCAGCTCAGCCCACATTTGGGTCCAGCACGGGGCATCATCCCAGACCTTCTGGGCCAGGGTCTGCTGCATGTCTCAGAGGAAACTGGTGGTGAGCGCCCCTCAGTCACAGCTGGTCTGGCTGTGGGGAATAAGGAGGGAGAGATGGTCAGTCATCCATGCAGACACTGTCCCTGAACCCTTGTCCTTTTTTTGAGAGCTGTGAGCTACAGTCCTCAGGCCAGAGGACAGGGAAGTCCCAGGAGCAAGACCATGTGTTGCCTGGACAGTGGGCCCAAACTCACAGGGGCCCAGAGGTTTCCAGGGGACCATGCTTCCTGCCCTACCTCTGTCCCACAGATAAGCAGGCAAGGGAAGTGTCAGCCATACTGGGATCCCATGTGTGGGATAGAAGCCTGGAGCAGCCTGGCCTTCCATGGGTGCCACACACACACTGGTGCCATTGTGGGGCGAGCGTGCGGGCATGCCATTGTGAGGCACTACAGAGTCTTTGTGTGGCTGTGCATGTGCCCTTGTCCCCAGCTTCCTTCCAGTAGTGGCTGGTGGTGGCAGGACATCCTCCCCGGGGGTCACACGTGTGTGGCCTCCCCAGAGCTTGTGAGCAAGAGCCCAAGGGTGCTCCGGGGTTGCTTTGTGGGACTGCGTGGAGCAGCCTGGCACTACACGTGCTTCCATGAGCATGGACTGCAGCATGAGGGCCAGCCCGAGAAGGCCAAGCAACGATCACACCCCAGCCCTTCAGTCCCTGCCTTCCCTGCCCTGTGTGTATGAAAAACTAAGAGCACTCATCTGATGATCCCTCCCTGACTTTGGAGGATGCCTGGGAGACATCCAGGCCCTCGGGTACCGGCTCCAGGGTGAAGGTGACAGTGCTGGCCATCTCCTCCTCCTGGCTTGGGAGCCCTGGGCAGGTGATGATGGGTGTCTCCAGCCCCGAGTCTACAACTAGGGATGGGGAAGGGGCTGCACCACCCCTGAGGATGCAGTGGAGCTTGTTGTAATACTGGCAGGAGTGGGGTCCTGCCCGGAGTGAGAGCTGAGCTCCCTGGCCCTGGCATAGCCCTGCCACACCTCCTTCACTTTACTTCTGACCTGCTTGAGGCTTCTGGAGTGCTGGCCCCTCATGGCCAGGGCTAGGCCATCTGGCTGTAGATGTTGGTGTTGCACCATCAGGAGCATAGATCCTCACCCCACACCTCCAGGAGGGCCAGGATCTCCATTGCAGATCATGACGGTGCATGCCTTTTGGTGCCCCTGGCAGGGTCCTGGAAGCCCTGAGCATGCTCCCTGTGAGGGCCACTGGGTTCTCGGGGGGCTTGAGGCTGGGCCATAGCTCAAGAGCAGTGTGGCAGTGGCAGTCACACAGTGAGGTGCAGCTCCCAGGGCCGGCTTCCTGCCACAAGCCTTGTCCCAGGTTCCTGTGGCTTTGAGCTGGCAGGAGACAGGATAGAGTTGTGATGAGTTTGGACAGAGTGGCCACCAGGGCACCTGTGTTATTTCCTGCAGGCCTCTTTTTTGACAGAACTCCCTCTTCTGCATCCACACACGCATTTTTCCGAAAAAGCTTTTTTGGAAAAAGCCTTCTTCCTCATAGAAAGAGGTTTACCACCATCAGAAAAAACCCTCCATTCTTTGAACTTTTTGTTGAAAGAATGCAATAGCATTATGGACGCAAGTATTGGTTTTCCAGAATAACTCCCATTATTCTGGAAAAACGCTGCAGTGTAGACATACCCATAGACCAATCTTTCTTACATATAAACACAGAGACATGACCATTAGCACCCTTCTTTGGCAGAGGTGGAATTTCAGACATGAATTGGAAAACTAAAGTATTTAGAAGATTGTTATCTGATCCAAATACCTTTCACACAGTTCCTTAATTGCATCAGAAGAAAAACTACTAAATTCTCTCTCTCTCTCACACACACACACACACACACACACACACACACACACACACACACACTTCCTTCTGGTTTCTTACATTTCAGCTTCAAATGCTGTATGATGTCTATTCAAAGAATTAACATATCTATTTAATGGAACTGACTGAAAATCCACTTAGGGATGTTCCATTAACACTACCAGACCGAAGAAAGAGAACATTTGTTTTTATAAAAGCATTCTTGTTGTTTCAGTCTTGACAGTTCAGTGTTCATTTTGGGGTCTGATGTATAGTGTCAGAGAAAATAGAGAGAAACAGAGTCAGAGAGAGCACAAAATCTCCCAAATGAATCTCTTTGATTGCACAAGTTCAATGACTTTTTTAAAAGTCTCTTTGATTATTTTTTAAATAACATAGCACTGCCGAGGAATTTGGAATAGAAATAGAGGCAACATGACACAAGTCTTATTCCAAAGAGAGTGAAAAAACTTTTCTTTTTAATAAAATTATGTTCCCCCTGCAAAAAGATAGCTGAAGTTTTATAGCTCTCAAATATACACTATGACCACATCAAGTGCAATAGCCTAAAATCAATTAAATAATACAAACAATTACAAATGTTTAAACTGGATTGATTTTCTATGCCCTTACACTTTACATAGGGCTTGTCTCATTTAATGCACAGTAAGGCTATGTCTACACAGCAACATTATTTCAAAATAACTAATGTTATTTTGAAATAACATAGTCCTCGTCTACCAGCTGGCAGTTATTTCAACATAATGTCAAAATACCGTCAAGCTGGAGGACTTCTTACTCTAGCTCCTGTAACCCTCATTGTATGAGGAGTAAGGGAAGTTGGAGGAACAGTGCTCTGTTTCAAAATAAGTGCTGTGTAGACAGCACAAAATTCAAAATAAGCTATTTTGAAATAAGCTAAGCAATTGATATAGCTCAATTTGTGTAGCTTATTTCAAGTTAAGCCCTGCTATGTAGATGCACCCTAAGGTTGCATCTACACAGCAATGTTATTTCAGAATAACATTTGTTATTCCGAAATAACTTTGCAAGCGTCTACACAGCAATTCTGTTATTTTAAAATAATATTAAAAGTTTCTAGCACTAGAAGCTACACCGGCTGTGGAGGTGGTTTACCTAGAGCAGTGTTTCTCATCCAGTAGTACGAGTACCCTCAAGGGTACTCGAGAGAAGTCTGGGGGGTACATCAACACAACTGAAATTTGGAGAAAACTGAATTTTGGTTTTAAGTTTTACAGCACTTTATTATTTTTGTACTTTTTACACCCAAAAATTTCATTGCCAGCCCAGCTACAATTAATTTGTTTAAACAAATGTGTTGCAATGGTAGAAAAAAAAACCTTGCGTGTCTGAAAACAGTAGGTACTGGGGGTACTTATAATATTTTTTAAAGGGGGTACATATATATATATATATTTTAAAGGGGGGTACTTTAGAAAAAAAAAGGTTGAGAAACACTGACCTAGAGCATTCGGAGAGCTGTATTCACGTTGCCCTGTTAAAGCTGCTTTTTAAAGCTCTGATGCAGTAGCACTTTAAATTGACAAGTGTAGATAAAGCCATAGTCATCTACATTTTGTAAATGAAAATATAAAGTGGAACTAAAATGTACCCCAACAAAAACATACCATGTGCATGTTGGTTGCATGTTACACCAATTTGCCCAAGGGTAAAGGACCATGCAAAGTGCCAGGCAGGAAGAATCAGTCTCAAAATTGCTAAATTTTGTTCAGTGTTCAATTCCTAAATCATTTACACCTATGGAGAGTGAGTATAAAATGCTACCAGGTGAGAATGGTTGAACTTTACATCCAGTTTGCATACTCTGGGATAGATCTTCAGCAGTGGATGAGACAGGCTCAGTGCTACTGAGGAATGGGAAAGCAAATGCTCATTTAAGCAAGTTGCACTGATTCTGGAGCTGGTCAGCTCAGTCCTTTGGGTAACATAAAGCAGTCTCAGACCTGCTCTGTGTATTGTCCAGATGTCACTCTAGGCCTTGGTCTACACTAGGGAGATATTTTGAAATAACTCCCCTCTCCAAATGCAGAGGGAATGCTCTGTGGCAGCGAAGGCATCATTAAAACTATTCTGTCTCTCTGAAATGATGGCTTTTAATAGGTCCAAGGATCTGGCCCACTTTACACAAGTATCAGTCACTATAGAAGTTACATTTTGGTGATTGGTGGGAAAGCATACTGTGGGTGGGGTGGCAGTAACCTACTAAGCAGGAGAACAACAAGTGGCCTCCCCAACTGACCTATAAGAAGCTGGGATAGTATTTTCTACTGTTTAAGAGCACTGTGTAGTACACAATAAATAGGTGGTATTCTTTTCACCTACTCTTCCTGATGAGATGCATTGTGCTCCAGTAACGTAATATGGAATGGACAAGCAAACGAAGGGAAAAAAATAAGAACCTCTCTCCCCTTACACAATTTGAACTTACCTATTTAAAATAAACCCATTTGTATTATTCAGAAATATATGGCTAACAATTTCTCCCAAAGACTGAAACATCCCCATGTTGGCTGCTGGCCCCTGCTGCCTCTTCCCCTCATCCCCTTTTCACTCCAGCTGCTTTCCCAGGCTGCCCCCCAATGAACACTCATTCCCACCCCATCCATCCTGCTGCAGATGCCAACCCTTCCTGGTTCCCCCTGCTTATCCCAGGCCACATGACTTCTGCCTCCTGCTGCCTCCCCCACAAAATCCCTCACCCACAATGGGTCGTGTCTTCCCATGGATCTTCGTCCTCCTCCCCTCCCCCACTGCCAAACTTCCCAAGTTTCCTTTGCTCACCCCAGGTAGTGGCACTCAAGCAGGCAAGTACAGGCATGTACCTGAGAGCAGCTATGGGACAAGAATGGAACACGCCACACTCCCTCTGGCAGAGAGCTGGGCTCACAGTCCAGTCTTCCTTCCCCACTTAGGATTGCACCTTTTCCATGCACACGTGCTTGCTTCTGTGCTGTGACATCAAGTGGCAGAAATGTGCGCCCCCATTTGTGAATCCTTAGAACTGGGTGTCACACTTCAAACACACTATAGAACCTTCACTCTTAAGAATGGAAGCCCTTATGAATTCTCTCTGAAGTGAGATAAAAAGAAGTGTTTCCTTAGCTGTCACATTGGTTTTTTCAAAGTTCATGCACTAGTTATGATAATGATGCAGACATCATATAAAATGAAAGTCCAAAGTCTACACATTAAAGTACACATGTAACCCATGCAATTGCATAAACAATTATTATGACAGTGCAAGCAAATTGAGTGCAAGCAAAAAGAAACCTGCAATTAGATAAAAATGTCAGTGTAGTAATTGTCAGTGAAACTGTGGCCTTAATTCAGTCATAATTTTGGATCTCAGGTCTCCAAAAAATTTCTCCTGAAGCTCGGTAAAAGTTCACCATGTAAATTAATGCAGAGAACATGAACTCCCCAATTTCTCCCATGCGCTGCCCAGTTAAATGTATTTTTTGCAGGAAACTAAGCAGAGATTGGGAGGATGCAAATCATACCTATAAGCCAGTGGTCTCCAACCTTTTAAAGCATGAGATCACTTTTTGAATTTTAGTGCAATCCAAGATCTACCTCAAACACAAATACTGTACCCTTGCTCTGCCTCCTTTGTGCCCCTTCTTGACTGAGGCCCTGCCCCTGCTGACTCCATCCTCCCTTCCTCTCACCAGGCAGGGGCAGCGGGTTGGGGTGCAAGCTCTGGTCTTGGATTAAGAGATTTGGAGTGCAAGAGGGGCTTTGAGCTGAGCTTGGGGAAGGCAGTTGGAGTGCCGGAGGCAGGGCCGGACCGAGCCATTCCGGCGCCCTGGGCAGACAGTTTAATTGCACCCCGGGTTGGGGAAGGGCGCACGTGGGGAAGGGCGCGCAGAGCTGGCGGCGGCAGGACGCACGTGCCCGGTCCGGCCCGGCCCAGCCCGGCTACTGCTGCTGGTACGCAGCCCGGGGCCACCTGGGGCAGGCCAAGCCTGGCTGTGCAGGGCTCCATGGCTGCAGGGGGAAGGGCGCTGCTGGCCGGCGCTGCGGGGGTTAACGTGGCCCCCGCCCCGGGCGGCCGCTGCAGGGTAGCTGCTGGGAGCTGCTGCAGCCCGCGATCCAGGAGCTGGGCGCACGGTGCCTGATGGCAGCTATAAGGGGTGCCACGCGCCCCTTACAGCTGCCATCAGGTGCCCCCCATAGGTTGGCGCCCCGGGCAGCTGCCCAGCTAGCCCATGCCTTAATCCGGCCCTGGCCGGAGGGGATTCTAGGTGTAGGCTCTGGGAGGGTGTTTGGATGCAGGGGGCTCAGAGCTAGGGCAGGAGTTTGGGGTGTAGGGGGGGGTTCATGACTGGGGCAGGGTTTCAGAATGTGGGCCCCTACTGGACACCACTTACCTCAGATGACTCCTGGGTGGTGGTGCAGTGGGACTAAGGCCCTGCACCACTCCCAAAAGCAGCCAGCAAACTCCCTCGCAAGTCCTGTTATGCTCCCTGCCCTGCTCTGTGGAGATAGGATAAAGAGTGGGAGAGGGAGGCACCTTGACATCAGTGCCCCTTTTCTCCCTCTCCTGCCCTGCACAGGAGGCTCGGGGGGAGGGAGGAAGGCAACTACAAGGCAAAGGGCAGGAGATGCGCAGTAGTAGGGGGGAGAGACAGCTGAAGTGCCAGCACTTGATAGCCTCTTGGCCAAACCAGTCAGGGTCACCTGTCAGAGGCTCCATGATCTACCTGTAGATCCCGATCTACTGGTTGGTGACCACTGCTATAAGCAGTCTTCAGGCACCACTGTGATAGGCACTCTATTAAACGTAAGATAGTAGATATACTAGTAAGAATGCATGCAGCACTATCTTTAGCCACTATTCAAACCTGTCAATGCAGCCCTCAGTGCAGGCCTCTTTCACAGCTCTAGTGCATCCCCACGCAACTCAACAAGTGTTGTTTTACTGTACTCAAAGGGAGCTTGAGTACACTCTACTCAAAGGGAGCTGTGCAGGGGATACTCTTTTTTACCCAAGCCCAACCCAAGGAACATTCAAGGGCCAGGAAGGATGAAGACTCAGGGGTCTGTAGCTGTGCAGATCATCTTTCCACCACCCTCTCCCCACTTCCTCCCCCAAAAAAGAAGAGCTGCACAGGCATGGAGTTTTGTGGCTGCTCTGCAACTGCTTCACAGAAGGTGGTTTCACTTCAAATGGAAGAAACCATGTGCTTCACAGAAGGGAATGGTTAGGGAGTATCACTTTAGGACCTGGATGTGATAGAACTCAAGAACTGAGCACAGGTTTGACACAATGCTGCTTTCTTGTGATGTATGAACAAATGCAGGACCTGGGAGGTAAAAGAATGGCCCTTGAGATTAACATACAAGACTGATGGGATTGCAGATGCCTTGTGTGACACTGAACAAATCTAGAAACTTCCCCTGAGCTATTGTTTCCCTGTTTTTTAAGTGGAGACAATAATACAAAACTACTTTGGATGGCCAATTCATAAATGTTTGTAAAATGCTTTAAAATCCTCAGCTAGAAAGCACTTCTGGGTGGGAAGTATTATTATTATAATGTATACAAATATAAAAGGCTGGTGAGAGCACATCTGGTGTACTTTGTGTGGTTTTTGGCTCTGTACTGTGAAAAAATGACATCATTAAACTAAAGAGAAGAGCAATAAAAATGCTGAAAGGTTTAGTAAACATGACCTATGGAGAGAGACCAAAAGCACTGAACTGGCACAGGAGAGAGAAAAGTAAAGCAAAGGGTGACATGATAAATATCTATGAGTACCTGTGAGGAATTAATACAAAAGAAAGGGAAGAGGTTGTTTTCATTTGTCCTTATGGGTAAAACAAGAAATAATGGCCTAAAATTAAGAAAGGTATAAATGGAGGCCAAAGAGTAAAAAGCCTTTATAACAGTGAGGTCAATTAGATAATGGAATAACCTGCCAACGGAGGTCATAGTGTCACAATCACTGGAAGCTTTCCTAGCGCACTAGAGAGAGAAATAACAGGGGAGTCTGTAAAATTGTTTGAATGCAAACATGCCGAGATGCAGAGAGATGGGCTATAGGAACCAAGAGGTCATTCCGGACCCTAATATCTATGATTTTATGATAATACAAAATGATAAATCACCAGTAGTAGAAATAGCAAGGTTCGAAAGCAGAATGTATGGGCTATTCTTGTGAAATATATGTACACTCTACATTAGGATGCACTGTACAAAAATATTTTTTATCAGTACAACATCCTGAGTCATACATTTATGTTTATTAGCTGCTGGTGCATGTAGTTCGAGAAATTAATTGTATCACAGTTGTTTAAAAGTACTGTAGCATCACATATTCCGGCAAGCATTTGGAGGTTTAATGTTGTGCAAAATAATCTATTAGTTAGTACCATCTTCAAGCCTATATTGCTTTTATTCTGAGGATGGAGCAATTTTTCACTTTGATGTAAACTGCAAAATACTGTAAATTCATCATTTAATAAAGCTTATATATTAATATTCTGATCCTGTATCCTTTACAGAACTATGAGCGTCATTATTGTTAACTTCTTTTCTTTTCACCGATGAATCTCCTCTTGTCCCTTTCTCTGGTTATCAGAGCAGGATGTCTTCCTCTGGAGAAGGGGTGGGCAAACTGCAGTCTGTGGGCCACATCCAGCACATCAGCCATTTTGATTTGGCCGTTGAGAACCCGCAAGGGAGTGGGGTTGGCAGGTTGCCCTGTTCTGCACAGCTCCTGGAAGCAGCAGCATGTCCCCATGCCGGCTACTACATCTAGAAACAGCTGGGGGGCCCATGTACTTCACTTGCAGGTCCCATTGGTTGGGGATCATAGCAAATGGGAGCTGTGCAGACAGCACTTGCAGATAGGGCAGTATGTGGAGCCACCTGACCGCACCTCCACATAGGATCTGGGGGCATGTCGCTGCTTCTGGGAGCTACTTGAGGTAAGTATCCCTGAGCTCCACGCACACACCTGGAACACCTTGCCCAGCCTGGATCCCCCTCCTGTCCTCTAAACCTTCAGTGCCAGCCCAAAGCATACTGCTGCACCTCAAACCTCTCATCCCCAAATTCACCCAGAGCCTACACCCCTAGCTGGAGTCCCCATCCTCCTCCACACAACACAACCTCCTATTCTGGCCCCGATCCCTCTCCTGTACTCTCAGCCCTTCAATTCCAGTCTGAAGCCTTCTCCTGCACCACCTCATTCCCAGCCTGCATCCCAATCCCAATTTTGTGAGCATGCATGGCCTTCCACACAATTTCCATAGCCTGATATGGCCCTCGGGCCAAAAATTTGCCCATCCTGGCTCTAGAGGCGAGACACATTGTAAAGCAGTTGCTTGGGGGTTTGAGGCAGCTTGGTTCAAACACTGTTAGAATGGATTCTATTAAAAGAAAATCTATATTACTTAGATGCATTGTTTTTCTTGTCAGTTACAAGGCACTGACAATACATCTCTCCCCTGTACAGAGGCAACCTGCAACAAGGTCTGTTCACCAAAGCCCAGTGCATTAAGGTACTTAACAACATGTCTAATGTTAAGCACAGGAGTAGTATCACACAATGAACATGCAAAAATCATGTGTTAGGCCCCAAACTCCTGAGATTTACATGTATCAAAAATATTAAGAACAATACATTTAGGGTTCTTTTTATATGTCTCTTATTTTTTAGATGGAAGGGACCATGTTTTCAAATTTTTCTCTGCAACCATTTGAACTAAAAATGTACTTTAAGAAAAATGACTGTTCAGAATCTCATGCAGTTGTATGAAGGTAGAAGCTTTGGGAAAAATATCAAATGTCATATAACTCAGGATGAAATTACAAGACTCAGCTGAATTTCCATGGAACCACTTATATACTTAGCATTAGGTGCTTGGTTACATACCTTGCTGAACGAAGACCTATGTCTGATTTATACCCTCAAAATAAGTTAGGCCCAAGTTAAATGGTTCACATGCCTTACTCGGAGCACCTGTTGAAATTCATGCCTCAACACAGACCTTTTAATTTGATAAAAATAGTATTTAGTATATGGTTTTAGTCATAAGGACATGGACGAGAACTGCACAAAACAGGAGAGCATGGAAAGTTGTGATCTGCATCAGTGGCGAGACTACTCACATCAATGAAATCATGGATCTTCCCAGTATTAGGCATAAGATCCTTATGAGGATACATGGTACATGTATCATACTTACATGTCGGATACTTATACATGTTGGATACATCCAGAAATATTGCACTGGAGCCCCGCACTTCCTACTCCTCCCCCTTCCTCCCAGCACTTTCAGAGCACCATGAATCTGTTGATTCATGCTTGGTCCCTGCTCCTTCTCCTCCGTCCCAGAGCTTGAACAGCCACAAACAGCTGATTTGAAGTGTTCCACTTCTGAGATGGAAGAGGAGGGCCGGGCAAAGAGCAAGAATCACTGGGTTTGCAGTGCTCTGAAAATTCTGGGAGGGTTGGGAGGAGTAGGGAATCTGAGACTCCAGTACTCCAGTGTGCAAGAGGTATGTGGGGTAGGAGGGCAGGCAGAGGGTCTGTGAGCCACAGATGGAGCCCCAGATAGTCCAGCACTGACCTATAAATTTTGTTATACAATCTAGTCATTTGAGAGAACCATCAAAATCAAACATTATTTTCTTTAAGCCCATGCTTTAAGCATTCCTATGCTTTATTAATTTCCCTCCATAACAAGTACAGTTGCTACTGAGCAATATTTTATATTTTCTGGGATTCTTTCCCCCTCACATAAACAGCAAAATGATTTTTTCTCTGATTGCATTATAAATTTAGGTTCAATTATATTTGCACAATAAGATTTTTGTCAGAAACACTGAAGTTGACAGATGTATATTTAAAAACACTGGGCATTTTTCATTTCAGTTGCATTGAGCTGAAAACTATACTGTGTTTCTTTGACAGGGAATGCACTATAATATGCGCACACACAGAGATATATATCTGCTTTATACTAGTGATTACTTTGCAAAATAACTGAAATATTCCTGAAATGGATGAATATATTAGAAACGGGTTGCTTCATAAAGAGCCCCACAGCCCTTTATGAATGTCTCTAGCAATTTAAAGTCACATAAGAGAATTAGAGAGAGGAAAGATGCTGATGAAAGAACTTATTTCAACAAAACTAAAAGAAAAGCACAGTGTGAGAATAATGAAGGAGAAGAAATGGAAAGTTTATAGAAAGGAGCTGGCTTCTGATCTCTTGCACACCAGTTTACAACAAAAGTAACTTCATTAACTTTACTGCTGGTGCTCTGGATTTACCTTTGTGTAATAGTGCTTATAACCTGTCCACTGAACCCCAAATATAGTTTCTGGTAAAATTAATTCATTTTGGACAAAACCTAAGCTTTTGTGTGGTGCACCGTGTGAGTGTGTCCATGCACATCTCCACATGTTGCAGTGATCCACTCAACCAGAACCAACATGTGATAACACATGGTGGAGGTGAGGATTTGAGTACTCATCTTTAAATACACAACAAAACATGTTACTGTCCCTCACAAGCCAGGGGATAGAAAGAAGTTTAAGCAATGGTGCTGTTCTGCTGATTAACATGATGGTGGCTTTGTGATGAATAGAGTGGGTCTTTGACTGGGGGGAGAGGGGAGAGGGAAGTAAAGCGGCTGTGTTGCCTTTAAAGAACCTCACTACCATGAGTTCAAAGAAGAAGGCAAAAGGGGCCAAGGAGGAATTAGAAGACTGGATCAGGTTGGGGGTACAGACTTACCAGGAACATCAGTATCTATACCTTGTACCATTCTAGCTGAATCCTTGTTGAGTACTAATATATCCCTCCACATAATGCATGCTTCTTCCAACTTTATTTCCCTCTACTCTGTGTTAGAAATAAGAGTGCATAGGCATTCTTGTTCACTTTCACTGGCAAACTGAGAGAGTATAACCATTAAAAAACCCATAGAACAGAAGTTTGATTACTGTAGCATGTTCTCTTGCTTGTTCTTATGCTTCATGTTACAACTGCCTAGAAGGCAAGTGAAGGTGCAGTGCAACAGCACTAGAATTACACATTGACCCCAACACCACACTCTGTCCCACCCTCAGTGGGTGTAGAATTAGTTTTTACATGCTTAAATTAGTAAAATAATACTATTTAAAAATAATAATAAACGTTTCTGCTTCATGGAAGTAAATAAAAGTGAATGCAAACCTAAAGTTTAATATTAGTGGTTAAATATATTCCCTACTATTCCTATACATTTTCCTTTTCTCTTTACAGGCCCCTATCTATTCCCAGTTTCTTCAGAAATTCAGAAATAAAAGATGAAGCCAGGAGTAAGACAGGGGTGAATGGGGAAAACAATGAAGATTAGTCACTTGACCATTATAAAAATTCCAGGAATTCTCTGATGTTACTGAAGCACTGTGCAGTAACTGGCAAGGAGAGAGCTTTCTTACTCAACTTAGTTGGGGGAAAATAGGTCAAATTTTGCCTTCAGTTATCCAGGTGCAAAATCAGTGGGACGCCACTAAGTGAATGGAGATATTCTGCATTTCCACTGGTGTAACTAAGAGCAGAAGTTGGCCCTCTGACTTTTTGTTTTCTTTTGAAGGATAAATTTTAAATTTTAAATTAACTAGCAAGAGGCTCTGTTGAGATTGAATTTACACTAATTCTATGAATACTACCTCAAGTACAAAAGGATGTGTTTGGCTGCAAAATATCTCCAGCTCCCAATATTTAAGAATTAACTCCTTGATCGTAATGGTCAATAAAAAGCCCATTACTGACAAAGGCATTCATACCAGGACATTCCAAATTCCAGCATCATCAGTGTATTAATATGACTCATAGACTCATAGACTTTAAGATCAGAAGGGACCATTATGATCATCTGGTCTGACCCCCTGCACAATGCAGGCCACAGAATCTCACCCACCCACTCCTGGAATAATCCTCTCACCTATATCTCAGATATTGAAGTCCTCAAATGGTTTAAAGACCCCAAGATGCAGAGAATCCTCCAGCTGTGATCCGTGCCCCATGCTACAGAGGAAGGTGAAAGGGTATGTCTAAACTACATCCTTTTTTGATAAAGGGAAGTAAATTAGACATATCGAAATTGTAAATGAAGCCGGGATTTGAATTTCCTGCGCTTCATTTGCATAATGGCGGTTACGGCTTTTTTCCAAAAGCTGCTTTTTGGAAAAAAAAACGCGGTCAAGACAGGGATCTTTTGACAGAAATGCCCCATTTCAAAAGATCCTGTAGGGTTTTAGGATCCTGTATGGTTATAGGATCTTTCAAAACATCTTGACTGTGGGCTTTTTTCGAAAAGCGGCTTTTCGAAAAAAAGCTGAGGCTGCCACTATGCAAATAAAATGTGGGAAATTCAAATCCTGGCTTCATTTACAATTTCGATATGTCTAATTTATATCCCTTTATCATAAAGGGATGTAGTTTAGACATAACCTAAAATAAT
Organism: Rafetus swinhoei; assembly: GCA_019425775.1. Lineage (NCBI taxonomy): Eukaryota > Metazoa > Chordata > Testudines > Trionychidae > Rafetus > Rafetus swinhoei. The sequence continues at coordinate 124,924,445 of CM033424.1, forward strand.
TGCAAACTACATTTGCTCAAGATTGTGATGGTTTATGAATCAGCTCTTAAATCATCCACTTTCATGATCTGATTTTTTTTTCCCATCTGGACCAGTCAAACCTGGTAAATCCAGAGAATTATGCAAACTTCACTTTCATTCATTAAGAAAATAACTAGTGAATTATACATGATGCTATGAATAAAATATTCAGCTTTTAAACCCTATGTAGTCTACACATCTAAACCAAACATAAATATACTTCTCTTATGTGGTACAATTTTATGATAATATCTCTAAAATAAAAGTCTCAAATGTATGTAAATCTCATTAGCTGTTAGTTTGGGGAAGCTCAAAGGGGTTAGATATCTAGTGTGTTTCTAACTACCATGAATTCAGTTCTTATTGTTATGTAAAGCTTATGTGGAGAGAACCAATAAAACAATATTTTGACTAAAATCGAATTTCAAAAGAATTGGCTATATAGGTGAAAATTGTAAAAGTTAGTCAGGTTTCCAATTAAAAAAATGTTTGGGCATTTGGGTTTTTCCACCCCTTACCCCTTCTGCTATAAAGAAGGGTGGGAGGGAGGAAAAAAGAAAGGCAAGGAGAAGAAAACAAGCCTGAGAAACATCCACTTACCAAAAAATGAATTTTTGAGGGTTGTTAAGAACCTTCCCCATACACACACACACACACACACACACACACACACACACACATTTTAATTTATTTTGTTAAAAAAAATCTGAAAATTCAATGAAGAACTTTTAATAAGATTTTTCAGAAAATATTTTGGTAAAAAGACATTTACTATTTTTTTAATCAGCTCTCTTTATATATTTGTATGCTGCATGGTGAATGGTAGGCTTCAGAGGTATATTGGTGTGGTATATGTGAAGACACAGGCCCACCTCCCTCCCTTACCTTCTTAGAAGCACAGCATATTCCCAGGGAATAAAGGAGGAAGTCCTTGGACTCCCATGAGTACAAGGACTGAAAATTTGCCTCGTCCTTATGCAGTCATGCTTTAGGAACAGTCCTTTCCTTGACTTCACACCACGTGAGGATCAGGCAGAATCTGATACTTTGACTTTACTGGCTGAAAACCAGTTGTATTTCATATATGTGGTTATTTTTGCATTTCTTATATGCTTAATGTCAAAGGATGGTCCTGCCTATGCTGTTACCTTTACTCATGCCAGATAACAGCATCATAAGGGAGGAGGAAACACTTCACTGTGCTGCTACGATAACACCCTTTATATGCAGGTGAGCAAGAGGAAGTGCTGGAAAGAAGGAATGCACTGACCTGATAGTCTAGCAGCATAGCTATGCCAGTGCCTTGGAAATTATTCTATGCACCAGTCATACACTTGTCTTAGCATATTCCTGTTAGACTTCCAAGAAATGCAAGAGAACCAGCAGTCACAATCTCCCTCTCTGCTGCCCTTTGCTTAGAGCCAGTTTTCATCTCATACCTAGTCCGTTTTTTGTACCACAAAGAAACAAAACAGAAACAATTTTAAAAATGTAGACTCTTGTAATTACAAAGGGAAAAAAGTCAGGAATTTTGTGTCAGGGTTCCCAGAGATATAATGGGAGTTACATAGCTAACGTCTTGAGCCCCACAATTACTTGCTTCCAAAATTACTGAATGTATTAGATACAGTTGAAGAGCTATTTTTTTATGATTTATAATTTGTTGTTGGTAATGGATATTTATAATCCCTAGTGAATTGCAATATATTATTATTTTACATCGCTTATGCTCATCAAAATCATGTATCATCATTTTCCTATGTAGCCTAGGAGAGAAAAAGTTGAGATTTTCAAAGGAAGCAATGTTTCTGAAGTGTGTGTTTGTAGAAACGCAATGTCTGAACTATGGGTGTGTCTAGACTACAGCGTTTTGTCGACAAAAGTAGTCTTTTGTTGACAAAACTATACCTGCGTCTACACTACCACCGAGTTCTGTCAACATAACGTCGACAGAACTCAGCAGTTTTGTCGACGGCGGTAAACCTCATTCTACGAGAGTTCTGTCCACAGCAGGCGTTATTGCATCTACACTGTCCTTTGCATCTACACTCTCATGTCGACAAAGCAGCTTGCTTTGTCGACAGAACTGGATGTAGTCTAGATGCTCTTTGTTGACAGAAGCTCGTAGTCTAGACGTACCCAAGATGACTATGCTTATGAATAAAATTATTGAATAATGTATTTGCATATTTCTCTTGATTGGCTTCCAAATACAAGACTGTTTGGTATTTTCAGTTAGGAAACAGCAATCACTATTGTCTCAGTGTATGTCTACACTACTGAGTTTTGTCGGAAATATGGACATTTTTCCGACAAAACCTGAGGAACGTCCACACTGCAATTGCATTCTTCTGCAAGAGAATCGAAAGAACAGAGGGTTTTTTTCTGGCATTGGCAATCCTCATTCTACTACGAAGAAGCCTTTTTCCGAAAGAGCTCTTTTGCAAAAAGGTGTGCATGGATGGGGAAGAGGGAGTTCTTTCGGAAGAAGAGGAAAAAGGAAAATGCACAGGTGTCCTGGTGGCCATTCCATCCATAGCAATCACAGCTTACATGTGAGAGAGCATCCATTTAGTCTGGATGCTCTCTTTCAAAAAAGCCGATTACTTTTTCAATGCACTTTTTCAGTGTGGACGCTCTCTTTCAGAAGAATTTTTTTTGGAAGGTCTCCAAAAAAACGTAACCCCAGACATAGCCCCAGAAAATAGAATGTGCAAAAAAGATTGCAGTATTGCCAGCTCTAGCAATTTTATCACAAATCTCACTACATTTGATGGGCTTTAGTATTTTTTTTAAAGCTTCACTTATAGAATGAAGTGTTCATGTGAGAATTGTAGCTTTTATTAAGAAAGTTGGAATTACCTGTACTCTAAAGGCTCAGAAACCATAGGACCAATAAAAAAAATCCAGGATGAAATCCTGGTCTCTCTGAAGTCAATGCCAAAGTGTCTATCGATTTCACCGGAGCCAAGATTTCAAACTCTTCCCTGCTCCCAGCTTTTTGTTTGTTTGTTTGTTTGTTTAAATCTCCTTATTTTTTGAGAATGGTCTCATGATTTTTAAACACTTGTGATTGATGAAACAGCTGTACTTATAGGCCAGTCTCATTTAATAAATATGAAGCTACCTTGCTCTTGCTTAATATTCAAAGTTTTTGACTAACTAATAAAAAATAATTAAAATAAAAAGCATTATTGAAGTCCTTCACATGTATATCTCACTAGTTACCCTTGAGGCATGAAATATTCCTTTTGATGGGAACTATTGCTCGTGGATTTTTGCTTAATTGATAGCTGTTTAGTTGAAGATTAAGTAAAATTATAATGGATCTAATAACCAAGGATGTAATGTATTGCTGCACTTGCACTATATATTATTACTATGAATTTGCTTTCAGTTTTTTGGGCTTCTTTATTCCTTTAGCAGCTATATTTTTTTAAAGCTCATATAGAGCTGTGTCACGTAACCGACCTGGATAAATGCGTATGATGGAGTTTCCTGAGCTTGAAGAACAAAGGACATTTTATTGCTTTACTTTTTTGTCCTCCTCCTTCTCAATCTTTTGACCACAGTCTGTTCGCCAGCTTCAGGTAAAGAATTTTCATGCAATACTCAGACAGTGCTGTTTTACTCTGAATTCTGATTAATCAAAGAGGTCAACTTTCAGTAGAAACAGCATAAAATTCAGTCCATTAAATTGTCCATTTCAGCCCAGAAATAATGGCTTATAGTTTTGATTATATTAATTAGTGCACTTACTGCATTGCCAGACTAAATGCTTTCAATATTATGTTAAGGAACAAAGAGTTCTGTTCTTTTATTGAAAAAACTAGTTCAGGGGGAACAAGGAGAGAAGACAGGAAAATACTCCAGACTTTCTTTTTTTTTAGTAATCTGTAAGTGATAAAAATTGCTGTTGTAAGTCACTATAACAATTTAGAATTTTAACACAGTATAGTTCACTGCACAGGCACACATAATAATATGCCAATTCATTCCTCTTCAGTTCATTTTTAAATTTGTGTTGTCTTATGTTATAGCTTTTAATCACAAATGCCATGTTAATTTTGATTAAATTAGAGCAAAATAGGATATATTTAGTAATGCCTAATGCTGCTTTTGTGTTCTAAACATGTGAAAGTTACAAATTTTTTGTAACCTTCATAGTCCAGAAGTGTCTCCATTGCTCCTGCAACAGTTGATAGCAGCATAGGATTTTGGACTAACCTATTGGGTTATCATATCCTGCCAATAGTGCCAATACTTTAGGTTTCAGAGGAAATCTAAGCACCCTCCCTTCCTACTTCTAACCAGGGCTCAGACTGGCTGGGAAGAGGCTTATGTGTCAGTCCAGTGCATCAGAATTATTTCCCAAGGCTTAACAAGCTAAATACTTGCACAATGACAAATGGTGGAAAATCATTCCCTATAGACTTCTTCTACTCCTTAGTCTGATAACCTTTTCTACTAATGAGAATAGTTCAGGCAAGGCCCAGGAAGAAGCAATGCTTGCATCACCTCCCACATAGTCACACATAGCTAAGGGCTGTGTGGATCATGCAGTATATGTGTGTACTAGGGATGTTAAATTTCATGAAATCAACTAATCGACTAGTTGATGGATTTTCCATTGACTAGTCAATTAGTTGTTAAGCGGGGGAGCCCTGGCAGGTTTAGCTCCCAGCCCTAGAAGCTAACCCCGCTGTGGCTCTGCCTTTTAAATGTACTGTTGGCTCTTAATACATTCAAAAGGCTCAACTACAGCTGGGTGGACCCTGCACCAGCCAGGACAGTGGTCTCCCCACAGCCAGCTCTTAATACATTTAAAAGGCTGACACTCAACAGGGAGGTACCCAGCACAGGACTGTTATGAGCCGGGAATCAGCTGTCCTGGCTTGCACCAGATTCCCCTGATGCATTTCTGATTTTTAAACGTATTAGGAGCCAGCAGGCTCTTAATACATTAAAAAAGCAGAGGTGCAGCATCTGGGACTGGATGCAAGCTGGGAATCAGTTGATTCCCATCTCGCACCTGGTCCTCACTATCCCCTCTACACACAGATGGTGCTGGGGGGAGCTGGCTTTTAAGCCAGCTGCCCCAGCATCGGCTCCCCTCCTCCTTGCTGCCTTTGATAGAGGCAGTGTGGGGGGGGCGGGGAGAAGCGACTAGTCGAGGGACTAGTCGACTAGTTGCTTACATCCCTAGTGTGGACTGAGGCTATGTCTACACAGCAGCGTTATTTTGGAATAAGGTATTCCAGATGAGATATTCTGGAATAGCTTATTTCAAAATAGCGCATCTACATACAAAATGCATTTTGAAATAGTGCTTAGCTATTTTGAAATAGCTCGTCCACTCTGACTGGACACTGAATTGCATTTAAGGCCACCTGGAACCAGTTCAGGCAGGGCATCAGGTCAGTAGTTGCTTTGTGCGGTTGCTCCCTAAGGCTCTCTGAGACACGTGCTTAAAGGGACCCTCCTGGAGAACCTGTTTCTCAGGTTTCCCTGCTTGCTTGCCTATCTGAGAGACAGCAAAGTATTTTCTCTTCTTGCTCTGGTTGTCCTCACTCAGGACACCACAGCACTCTGTGCTATGGAGCAGGAGCTGCCTCTGGGCGGTCTTCAAGTCTGGGAGCTTTTGCTGCAAGTCATGCAGCACTTTCTGCAGGCTGCCTCCAAGGCTCTGCAGGAACACAACCCCCAGAGCTTCTTGGAGACCCTCCTCGGGTATGTGGGGAAGTAGCTACAGGATCTGGACACCACCCACCATGGTTTGTGTGCCGTGCCCCACCACATTTGGACACCAGTGCAGACTGGTGGGACCACATCATTCCTCGTGGAGTGGAATGAGGAGTAACGGTAGTTCGAATTAGGATCTCTAATTCGAACTACCTACTCCGTGTCGCGTGTAGCCGCGGGCACGGAGTTCAGACTAAGGGGGATTTAAAAATGGCGGCGCCCGGGAACATGCAAATGAAGCCCGGGATATTTAAATCCCAGGCTTCATTTGCAACTCTGGTTGCCCTCATTTGCCTACCTAGCTCAAACTAACAAGCTAGTGTAGACATACCCTAAAGGGGGGAGGGAATGGGAACAGACTGCCCCGCCCCCCAGGATGTGGTCCAGCTCCTTATAATATGGGTAGGTATGGGGCTCTGCCCTGGATCGGGAACTGCCCTCCTTGGCCCTGACATAAGCCTGGCAGAGCTCCTTGACCTTCATCCATACCTGTTCTTGGGTGCAGATGTGGCATTTGCTCCCCAGGCTGTCTGCCACGCGGCCATAGGCATCCACATTCCTGCATCTGGTGTGGAGATCCTGGAGGTTTGTCTCATCCCCCTAAACCTCAATAAAGTCCAGGATCTCTGCACCAGACCAGGAAGATGCATGTCGTTTGCAGCACCAGGAAGGTTCCTGGGAGCTGGCTGATTGCTCCCGGGGAGCAGTGGAGGGCTGGCTGGCACCATTTGTCTGACTCATTTTGGGCCAAAATGGAGTCGGGGCCGCTGCAGGTGGTCAGGGCTGTCAGACCTGCTACGAACCACAAACCCTTTCTTCAGAGTCTGCAGCTTTAAGGGCTCCAGGGGAGGGATGGAGGAGAATAGAGTTTTCCTGTGTGTGGCCAGAGTGGCCACCAGGGCAACCTAGGAAGGGCTGGAGGCCCCCTATTTTAATTTAGCTCTTATTCCCTGTCTACACAGCGCCTATTCCAAAATAGCTATTTCTAAATTAAAAGGTTTACAGAACTCAAAATAAGTTGTCCGCTATTTCTAAATTATTTTGAAATAGTGGTTTGGCTGTGTAGACGCTCATGAAGTTATTTCTGAATAGCGATCATTATTCTGAAATAACTTTGTGTGTATACCCTGAGTGATTGCTGATAACAGAGGATCATCGTATAGCACTGGCATCTTCACTAATCCTGAGACTTCCTGGTCTCCCCTTGGCTCCTAAGCAATGTGAATTGATTAGAGTAGTGCTGCCAGAGGCACTGGATCTGCCCTGGATCCCCCTGCCCAATGATCCTATGCAGCAGGGAATAACAAACTGCTGCAAGTTGTTAAGGCACCATATTAATTTTCACCAGTGGGTTTTATGGGGAAAAATCTAAAGAAACACAGCTGGTGCTCTCATCCTCAGTTCTGCTTCGCTTTTTTCTCCCTATCACTTCTGGTATATGGAATCTTACAGCCCCAGGAGGTATGTGCCACTTAGGTAATGTACCCATTTCTGCTCCCAGAAGGGAGCAAACAGCCCAAATTCTTTATTCAGCCATGCTCATTTAAACTCCCACTGACTTATGTTTGCCTGAGTAATGACTGATTAAAAGCAAAATAAGATCATCAGGAATTTGCCAAGGGAAACTTAGAACCCTGAACAAGGATGTTAGGAAGCAGGCAAGAGAGAGACTAATTTGCAAAAAAGGTATTGTATAAATGTACCTGTAAGGTTCAAGTTAACTGTGGTTAATCATTTTCTTCTTGTTTGTGGGACCTTAAACTTTGTTCTTTTTTTTTTAAAGCACTCTGCTGACCTTTATAATAGAATTTCTAGAACTAGATACATCAGCTATTCACATTTTAAAAGAATAATATCATGATGGGGTATTTCTTTTCCTTATTTCTGAATGAACTTCTTGTTCATGGAAGGTGCCAGGTTGACAGCATTGTGTCCTCCTTATATACAAAAAACAAGAAGAATCCAAACAGCTGTAGTGCAAACTTTCTATATTAGTTTGCAAATGTACTTCAAGATTGTTTCAGAGGCACCTGTGCTACAGAATGCAGTTATTTTTTTCACGTCTGTTCATTATATGGCCTCTGCATTCAAACTGGCAATGACAATACCTGTTGTGGTACAGCCTTTTTTCTGAGGTAGAATGCTGTCCACTACAAAACTATGTTACTTTACTAAACTTTTTCCTCATGCATGCACACTAGTATAAGGAACCCTGCAACAATATAACGTGAGTCTATCAGAAATAGATTTTTTTGCAGTTGTTTCAACTGTTTTTATATTTTGAAATGGAAAATAATAAAACTGAAACATTTTTGTTATTAAAATACATTCAATTTGTGAAGAAATATTAAAAGGAAACTAAATGCAAGGCTTCACAATGTTGACACTGACTAGCTAATTTGTATTAATGATGGTTTTCAGTACCGCTGACTCTCATAAGTACAGTAGAGTAACTGGGTACTAAAAACAGTTAAGCAAAACTTAAACATATGTCTTTAATGGATATTTTATATGCAGAGAACATAAATATCTGTAATAGTCCACCCACTGAGGATATGATGAGATGGGAATCCTGAAGTGTTAAAGAGGCTTTAAGACTTGATAGGCCAGATGGTCTTTTTTCCATCCAATAATTCTTTGTTATTGTACGCCATATACTGTGCGTTATAGAAATGTGCTACAAACACAAAAATAGCTGCAATTTGATGTTTTGCTAGAAGAGGTCCCATACTGATATTATTTTGCTACTAGATATTCAGTGTCAAAATCTCACCTTGTAAATTGATGCAGCTCCACTCTCCTCAAAGTAACATTGTCAATGTACATCAGCAGAAAATGTGGACCCACAAATTTCAAATAATATATTTGTCAATAGCATATGTGTTCATCTGTACATGGGTAGTTGAAAAGATGCCTTTGGGAATTGGAAAACAACTTCTTTGATTTGGTTGTACACAAAATCATTTACATTAGTACCTGACAGAGAACTATTTGTGCTTGTGAGAGTTAGTCACATAAATATTTTACTTGTGGAACACACATTTGGCTAGTCATCACCAGGATTAATACAGCCATTTCTACAATTACATTAAAAGCCTTTTCTGGTATAATTTCTCATAGGCAATTTTCTGGCAGTACTGAGAATCTGTGGAGGACTCTTTAATTTCTGTTTTAATAGTATTCAATTCAGATAATGTAATATGTCCAGTACAAGTCACGGACCTCTGACATATGCCTCCTGGCTAAGTTTTGTATCAGAAAGTGGTCATGGTCATGTATACAAAATAAAGAAAAAATTTCATATATAAGTGACAGTTAAATATTTATTCCAGGAACACATGACTCAATCCTGCCTGCTGAAATTCACTTTTACACCACCCCAATATACCAAAGGAGTTCTAAAGCTGCCTTGAACAAGCAATGGAGGAAATCCCACAGTCAGGTAGAATCTATTTCTGGTACAAATCTAGCTTTACTCACTGTAGTGCATGGAGAGAGTTGGAGATGTGCAAAAGTGGGCATAGAGCACAAAATGCTCCAGCCAATCTCTGACCAGGTTAACATACAGCAGCCCCAGAATTCTCAGGGATAAGAAGATGGCATAACAACTCCTCTGACCCCTCTGACCCATACTCAGCCAAACACTGCCTGAGGACTAAGCCCATACTTTTTACTTCAAATAATGGTTCCAACCTAGACATCCTCAGGATATCTTTCAACCTATTCTCTGAACTGCTAAAGGTATGAATTTTGTGCCATCTCTAGAAACACTTCTCTTATGACAGACTTGTCACTGTTGAAACTACCCAGCATAGCACACCTTTTTATAGGAACCCTTTCCAGCATGCTTTTAAGAAAGCCAGTCCTTTCAATGTGGCCTTGACAAACAGCAATAGTCTTTAATTAGCTGCCTGACAAAATGGACTTCATGTGAGATGTCTGTGCTGAAGCCACACCTAGTTGTCTTTACCTGGGCTCTGCACTGGTGAAGGGGTGTTGATAAATAGAATCAGTTGCAAGATCAGAAACTGTTGTAGGAAAATAAAAAAAGCTTGGAGACAAGCGCTTTATTCTTCCCACCCCACATTGGAAAATTCATCATAATTGACAACTTCCCATAAACCTTTCTCAGCATTTTTGCAGGAAAGCACATTTAGTTCAAAAATTCCCAACCGGCTCTATTAGCAACTCTCATGTTCTTATTGTGAGACTCACAATATATTTCTTTTAGATATTGGGAGTCAGAAGATTGCATGAGAAACTCAGCTTTCTTTAAAAAATGTTTATAGGCTAAGTGGCTGTAGAGGAAAGCTAGAAAATGTGAAGAAAGTGGAAAATGTATCCCAAAGAAAACAAAGGGCAAAGAAAAAGAACCCCAAATTTATTATTTAAAAAAACCCTTCAGATTTTAAGTAAATTTTATGAGTTTTTGCAAATTTAAGATTGTAATTACTGTGTAAATTTCTGGCTGAGACACACATGTCGAAAATCAGCTTTGCTACATCTCTAAACCCAGTTTTTCTTTAGACATACCAGGGATGTTAACTATTGGTTATTTTATAAGTCGAGTAGTCGATGGAATTTCTATCGACTACTTGACTAGTCAATAGGCACTTCCAATTCCTCCTTTGAAATGTACAGGAGCTCCTTCTGGGGCTCCTGTATATTTCAAAGGAGGAATGTGGAACTCCACGTGCAGCCCGGGGCCAGCGGGAAGTCCCATTGACTGTGGACTGCATATGGCGTGCCAGCGGGGGCTCTTGTGCATTTCAAAATGAAAGTGCAGCATGGAGCCCAGGGTGAGCAGGGACTCAAGAGTTCCCCACTGATCCCAGGCTCCATGATGCACTGCCGATTTGAAATGCCTGGTTGAAATCCCCAGCCAATCCCTGGTTCCGCAGAAATGCCTCATGGAGCCTAGGATCAGCTGGGGAGTTCCCAGGTGACCCTGGGCTCCATGCGGTATTTCAAAGGAGCAGCGCCACATATCTGATCCCCCCTTTCCTCCCTATTTGCTGCTTCTATCTAATCGACTAGTTGACTATCCGATAAGCATTTTCTTATCGGATAGTCAACTAGTCCTTAACATCCTTAATAAATACCTCAAACTGAAGCACAAATCTAGACTAAAATGGATTTATAAAATAACATAAAATAAACTGTTTTGTAAAACTTTACCATTCTTGTATTGTGAACATTTCAACATAACAGACTTTTGGCATCTTCCATACAAAGAAGAGAATAATCTAATTCACCTACCTAACCCCTTTTTTCAACTTTCAAAAGTCAAGGAGCTGAATCTGTTTGTATTTACAACAATATATACTACAATAAAAGTGGTAGCTCTAGCAAAGTCAGATCAGAAATATCTGAACAATTCACTTAAAGTAACTTCCAAAGATAAATTGTATATTTATACACCCAACCATTTTGCTACATCTACAACAGAACAGACAAAGCAGACATTGTTGCTCTCTATCCAAGTCTGACAGCTAAAAATAGTCAGTGCCACCAATTACTCATGCTCATGGTTATCAAATGTAATCTCTTTGCATCCCATCCTGTGAGAAAGTGATCATTAGCCACTCTCCTGGAAGTCAAAGGGCTCAGCACCTCCCTGAATCAGCCCCTTTGATTTGTATTCTTTCAGTTTTGCTATGGAGAAAGCCTCTACATTTTATAACTAACTTGTATTTCGCAGAACATTAACATGTAAGAAATAAGGTGTAGAAATTAAAATGTGTTAAGCTTTGCCTCAGATCCCCTGTTTCTAAACAGTGTCAAATAGCCCTTCATCAAAAAATCAGAGGAATACAGATGAGGTTTGAAGAACTTCTGGCATCTTAACTAAAATGAGTTAGTAAAAAACTGCATTGATATTTTCTAAGTCCCATGGCAATGAAAAGCACTTAAAGTCTGGCATAAAAGGAAGATCCTGGCATGCTATTTCACATCTTTTAGGAATGTCTTACCAAACAAGCATATTACTTATTTGATTAACAGTATAACCTATAACTTACAAGCACGTTCAGGGTCCTGCTTTATTGGGCACTATATATACCTCTAGTGAAAGGGACTGTCCCTCCTCCAAAGCAACTGGCAAAAAAAGGATTATCTTCACTTTACAGGCAGACAGTTGAAGTGACTAGGGATTCAAATCCAGGCCCTCAATGGTATTTAGGTGTCTAACTCTGATTGATTTCTGTTGATTTAAGTATCTAAATACATTTGAGGATTAAAGGCTTAAATGATTTGTCTAAAATCATACAAAAAGCCTGTTGACAGAGTCAGGAAATTTAAGCTCGATTTCCTGAGTCCAAGTCCAGAGCTTTTGCTCCCAAGACTAGCTGTCCTTTCTAATTTGAAGAAATATATTAAATGGTAGTCTGAATATGAATGCTAGTTCATCTTTGGTCACTGATTAAATACTAACCTGTAGCCTGAGAAGGAGTTTTAGTAAAATTTGGATGGGTTAGGCTCGCCGATCTGAGCAGAAAAATCTAAGTTTGTCCTCTACCCCAGGTTAAAGTTCAGTGGAACCAAAAGGTTCCCTCTCTTGAGGGCTGGCAGGTGACCGACAGCAACCACACTTTAACTCAGGAAATGAAATAGAAAACAACTGTATTGCTAAAGGAACCACTATAATGCTTATCACAACAAAAACAGTGGCAAGAACACAAATCACTTGAATTCCTTCCCAAGATGTCATTAACACAATCAAATTAAAACTTATCTAAGTATACAAAGAGTAATAATAATAATAATAATTCCTACACACAAGGACCCCAAGGCTGGATGGAGAAGGGTGGCTTCCCTTCCCCTGGAAGACCTGGGAGCAAGTGGTAGTAAGATTCCTAAAAGCAAACTTAAGCAAAATTAAGGAAGTAAGAAAGCCGTTACAGAAAGAGATAGATATAAGTATTTAGTTTCTGAGCTGACAAGATAACACACTCCGGAGTGGACTGCTTCAGCAAAGCTGGGACAGCAGCCCTAATCTCCCAAATCCCTAGGCCTAAATACCCCTTTTGGTGCCAAAATGTTCCGGATATACCCCTTTTCCATAATTGGGCTTAGCACCTAAGATTTCTGAGGGTACCATCTTTGATTGGAAGAAATCTTCAGGGCCCGTATGAATATTTATTAAGAATGACTGATGTTTTCTTGGATAATTTCCCCAAACCACTTAGAAAGCGCGGGAAGCTGCTGTCTAAAAACCTCCATCTGGACTGATTGCGCAGGAAATTCAAAGTGGCCGTTATCATTATGCTATTAGATTTTCTCTGCAAATTCCAGGCAGAATTAAAAAAATAAGCTCTTGTGCCAACCACAAACTCTTGCTTCAGCCCTTTATGGAAAATTACTAAGAAAAACAAATATTTCACTGACTACCTACTGCTATAAGCCATTTTACAGAAAATGAATTCTGCAGGCCCCTTGCATTACCAGCATATTTAAATCTATACAAAGAAAAAACAAAAATGAAATAATAAAGCTATTAATTAACTAAAATAAAGCAAATATCATTTTAGTAGGCTGAAATAAAACAGATAACAGTTAGTAGGCTACAAACCTATCAAGAGTGGAGGTAGTAAGTGTTTTCTTGGCATGTTTAGTGGCTTAATTGGCACACCTTTACAGAGGAAAGAGTGATCTCTACTTGAATATTGGACATTTTTTTCTATAAGACTCATTAGAATATTAAGCAATATTATCCACACACATTGAGTGTTTTCAGAACTGCAAATAACTGATAAAAGAGGTGTAAAGAATCCAAGGAGATTATCTTTATGTTCTTGTGAATATTGTTTTATGATATTATAACCTATGCTTCTCTGAACTGGATCAGAGCACCAAACCCCCAGGTTTAATATCTTGCTTCTAGCAGAAGACACCTGCTGCTTTAGAGAAAAGTAAAAAAAAAATAATACTCCTAGCCATCTGTGCATTGTTATTTCCCTCTCATTTCCCAGCAGAGCTATTAATAGGCAGAATAGTTTGTTTTTAATTTCTCCATGTACTGTATATACCTTTTGGGTCTTTTTCATACTAAGCTCACTGTCTACCAGTTGGCTGAAAATGTTGATGTCAAAATCTTGTTTTTGTTTTTTGTTTTAGCTAGTCTCCTGTCTCTCTGGGACTGAGTTTTGCATAACAGGTGAATGTTTCTTAAAGTTCTTTTTGCTGCCTCAACACTCACTTTCAGCAAGAGATAAGAGTAGTGTTGGGGCTACATTTCTCAGAAAGGGACTCTACCAACTTCTGAACCTAGTCCCCTCTTCAATCCATGAATAATACCAGACCCCTTTGTGTTTTCCTCTTACTACAGTCTCGGTATCTTTTCCCATGATGCCTCAATTGCTTGAAAGACCTTGTAGCATCCAGTAAAGAAGACTTCACCCATTCAGCCCAAAAATCTGAGTCTGGTTTGTCCCCATACAAAGTAAGGTGTTTTGCTTGGCCTAATTTATCTTTATGATGGTCAACTTTTGGGGGGCGAGAATTCATTTTGTATCTGTTTTGTGTAAAACACAGAAATGTCCAGCACAACTACAGGTGTTACTGAATGATTCATGATAATAGAAAGTAAAGTGAGACTACTGAATATTCTGAAACTGCTCCAGTTTAAAAAAATGTGAATCGCAAGCTCCCCATACCAGGCATTGAAGGTGGATTTATTGTGGATTCACACAGCACTTATTGTAGAGGCCATATCCCAGTGTATTCACAGCTTGCTCTTCTGAATCATCTTGCCTTCTTCATTGCATAAAGAGACATAAAATACCAAAGAGAGATTCTAGTCTGCAAGAATTCCAAGTTGCTCATTTTTCCCCTCAGACCCAAGGTCCATTAGTTAAATGCCCTATCTCTTATTTTCAGTTTGGTGGTTGTTTGGACCTTTACCTGTTCTGGACGCTGGTTGAAAGTTTCAACAAAATAACATTCATACACTTCCTCACAATAAATTCTTAAATTTTATAAACTATTTAACTTCAGAATATCTTCATGATGCTATGAGAAAGATGACAAAAAAAAAGTTAATCAAACTCAATTTGGCCTTGATGGGAAAATATCGTGTAACCCCCTTTTTGCTTCCTGGGTTACTCGGGAGCAGCTCACACTCACAGGTGTGCCTGGGCGCTTGATGGTTTTAACATAAAAGGAGATCCTGAGTACCCCGGTGGTGATGTTGTTTAGTTGGGAATTCCCTATCCACCCCCTTGCTGCAGTCCCTGCTTCATAAAGTATATGCAATGGCGGTGCCTCCACCTGGCTGGCCCTGTACGCACTTAATGGTGTGCCTTGGGAGCCTCCAGGAATAAAATTATTCCAGAAATAATCTGGATCTAACTCCAGAACAACAATTATAATAATATACATATTATACAAATTATAAATAATATACATCTAATTGATTACATTAGAATGAACACATCTTTACTTAGCAATTTAAAGAAACAGGGTTTAACAGATTAACAGTGAATAACATCAATTAACACAGTACACAGAAATAATAGGAATTTATCTAGCTGGCATTTGCACTGCCACCATCTATCCCACCCCAGAGTCCCAGTGCACTCCTCCGAAGACTCAGAGTGCTGGGTGGAGGTTCTCTGTAGGTTGTGTGTGTGTGTTAGTCCAAGCTGTGCAGCCAGCTGCAAACTCCCTCAGCCACTGGAGCAGGCTCCACCAAATGCCAGCAGTTCTGGTTCCCTGGGTTGGACACTCAGCCTCTCGTTGGACCCAGAGTTAGTCTATATCTCTGAGGTCTGTCCCAGGCAGCACTTTCCCAAAGAGCCAATTTACTTACAGCCTCCTCCTGTATGCTGGTTGTTGTGTAGTCCTTCTGAGCCACAGCACAGCCAGAGTCTCTCCCCTCTAGAGCAATCAGCTGCCCCAGAAGCAGCCTGCTATATCCAAGGCCCAAAGGCTCTCAGTCCCAGGCTGTAGCTGCAACATAACAGCTCCTGGACTAAATAAGGCTCCTCCACAGCAGCCTGGCTCCTCTGTCCCAAAATGGAGAGCCCCCAGACTGCTGAGACCCTCTCTCCACATGCCCAGACAAGCCTTCTCTTCCTGGTTTCCTCAAGGGTTCATGGGAGTTGTAGTCTCTAGGGTTAGATTGCTGCACACAGGATCCTCCCAGAAAATGTCAGAGGCTTCTTTAGTAAGGGGACTACTGTCTTTTTCTGACCTTTTCAATAGGCAGTCAGAACCAAAGAAACTTAACACAGTTCACATTCCATGAAGGTACACAAAGATCTTCCAGAGTACATCAACTAATTTAGCTATTTGCTTGATTTTGCAACAAGCTAATTAAAAGCACTAGTGAAGTCATTACATACTAAAATTTCATATGCTGACTTGCTTTATATACTATATCAGGAGTTCTCAAACTGTGGGCAAGTTCATTTTAATAGGTTGCCAGGTTCAGTCTTAGACTTGCTGGGTCCTAGGCCAGAAAACCAAAATCAAAGCCTTGCCATGTTTGGCACATCCCAAAGTTTGAGTTTTTAAGTGAGGCAAAACATGGGGCATGCAAGACAAATCGAAGACTGGAAGGGACAGAACATTCTGGAAAGGGCAAGAACAGATTTCTGATAAAATGGGGCAAGCTATCAGGTAAACTCTGGATGAGGGTTTAAAAAATTATTGAAGGATGCAAGAGTCAGTTAGCTCACATCTATTTTACAGGCCAATGGGTGGCAGAGCACCCAAGGTAAGAAGGAACCTACCACTATAATGACTTACTCTTTGCATTGTAAACTATCTGTCACTAAATGCAGTGATTTCATCATGTGTCCATCATGCCGCATGACGGAGCCAACCTCTATACATATTGTTTTTGCTACCATTCTTACCGAGGAATGGATCATAGAATCATAGAGTTGGAAGAGACCTTAAAAGGCCATCAAGTCCAGCCTCCTGCCCAAGGCAGGACCAATCCCAATTAAATCAACCCAGTCAGGGCTTTGTCAAGCCGAGACTTAAATACCTCAAGGGATGGAGACTCCACTACTTCCCTAGGTAACCCATTCCAGTGCTTCACCACCCTCCTAGTGAAATAGTTTTTCCTAATATCCAGCCTGCACCTCTCCCACCGCAACTTGAGACCATTGTTCCTTGTTCTGCCATCCATCACTACTGTGAACAGGCTTTCTCCAGCCTCTTTGGAACCTCCCTTCAGGAAGTTGAAGGCTGCTATCAAATCCCCCCTCACTCTTCTCTTCTGCAGACTAAATAGACCCAACTCCCTCAGCCTCTCCTCATAGGTCATATGCTCCAGCCCCCTAATCATTTTGGTCGCCCTCCGCTGGACCCTCTCCAATGCATCCACATCCTTCCTGTAATTGGGGGCCCAGAACTGGACACAATACTCCAGATGTGGCCTCACCAGAGCCGAGTAAAGAGGAATAATCACATCTCTGGATTGACTGGCAATGCTCCTCTTAATGCAACCAAATATGCCATTAGTCTTCTTGACTACAAGGGCACACTGTTGACTCATGTCCAGCTTCTCATCCACTGTAATCCCCAGGTCCTTTTCTACAGAACTGCTATTAAGCCAGTCGGTCGCCAGCCTGTAACAATGCTTGGGATTCTTCCATCCCAAGTGCAGGACTCTACACTTGTCCTTGTTGAACATCAGCAGATTTCTTGTGGCCCAATCCTCCAATTTGTCTAAGTCACTCTGGACTCTATCCCTGCCCTCCAGCGTATCTACCTCTCCCCCTAGCTTAGTGTCATCCACAAACTTACTGAGGGTGCAATCCATCCCCTCATCCAGGTCATTAATAAAGATGTTGAACAAAACGGGTCCCAGAACTGAACCTTGGGGCACTCTGCTAGAAACCGACTGCCATCCTGACATCGAGCCATTGATCACTACCCACTGAGCCCGACCTTCCAGCCAGCTTTCTATCCATCTTACCGCCCATTTATCCAATCCACATTCCCTTAACTTGCTGGCAAGAATAGTGTGGGAGACCGTATCAAAAGACTTGCTAAAGTCAAGGTATATCACATCCACTGACTTCCCCATATCCACAGAGCCAGTTACCTCATCATAGAAGCTAATCAGATTGGTCAGGCACGACTTGCCCTTCATGAATCCATGCTGACTATTCCTGATCACCTTCCCCTCTTCCATGTGCTTCAGAATGGATTCCTTGAGGATCCCCTCCATGATTTTTCCAGGGACTGAGGTATGACTGACTGGCCTATAGTTCCCTGGGTTGTCCTTCTTCCCTTTCTTAAAGATGGGCACTACGTTTGCCTTTTTCCAATCATCCAGGATCTCTCCCGATCTCCACGACTTTTCAAAGATAATGGCCTAAGGCTCCTCAATTACATTTGCCAACTCCCTCAGTACCCTCGGATGTATCAAGTCCGGACCCATGGATTTATGTACGTTTAGCTTTTCTAAATAGCTCCTAACCTGTTCTTTCCCCACTAAGGGCTGTCTACCTTCGTCCCATACTGTGTCACTTAGCGCATTAGTCTGGGAGCTGAGCTTGTCCGTGAAGACAGAGGCAAATAAAGCATTAAGTACTTCAGCTTTCCCCACATCATCTGTCACTAGTTTACCACCCTCATCCAGTAGGGACCCCATGCCCTCTCTGATGATCATCTTCTTGCTAACATGCCTGTAGAAACATTTCTTGTTATCCTTCACATCCCTTGTGAGTTGCAATTCCAATTGCACTTTCACCTTCCTGATAACTCCCCTGCATTCTCGAGCTATACATTTATACCCTTCCCTAGTCATCTGTCCAAGTTTCCACTTTTTGTAAGCTCCCTTTTTGTGCTTAAGTTCACCAAGAATTTCCCGGTAAGCCAATCCAGTCTCCTACCATATTTTCTTCTCTTGATACGCATTGGAATGGTTTCTTTCTGTGCCTTCAATAAGGCTTCTTTAAAATATTGCCAGCTCTCCTGGGTTCCTTTCTCCTTCATGTTAACATCCCAGTGGATTCTGCCCATCAGGCCTCTGAGGGGAGTCGAAGTCTGCTTTTCTGAAGTCCGAGGTGTGTATTTTACTACTCTCCTTTCTTCCTTTGGTCAGGATCCTGAAATCTACCATCTCATGATCACTGCTTCCCAGGTTGTCACCCACCTCTACTTCCCCTATTAGTTCCTCCCTGTTTGTGAGTGGCAGGTCAAGCTGCGCACAGCCCCTGGTTGTATCCTGCAGCACTTGTACCAAGAAGTTATCCCCAACATTCTCCAAAAACTTCCTGGATTGTCTGTGTACTGCTGTATTGGTCTCCCAACAGATGTCAGGGTGATTAAAGTCCCCCATGAGAACCAGGGCCTGCAATCTGGAAACTTCTCTCAGTTGTCCGAAGAAAGCCTAATCTACCTCATCCACCTGATTCGGTGGCCTGGAGCAGACACCAACCACAACATCACTGCTGTTGCTTACACCTCTAAACTTAACCCACAGACTCTCAACAGGCTTTTCCTCCTCTATATACTAGAATTCTGAGCAATCATAGTGTTTTCTTACATACAGTGCAACTCCTCCTTTTCTCCCCTGCCTGTTCTTCTTGAACAGTTTATACCCTTTTCATGACAGCGCTCTAGTCATGTGAGTCATCCCACCAAGTCTCCGTTATCTCAACCAAATCGTAGTTCTTGGACTGGGCCAGGGCCTCCAATTCTTCCTGTTTGTTACCCAGGCTTCTCACATTGGTGTACAAACACCTTAGATAACCAATTGATTGCTCTACCCTCTGCATTTGAATCAGGGGTCCACCTTTGTCACTCATTCCTCTTTGCATTTCTTTCTGTATCTGACTTCCCCACTCCATTCAGGGTTTTGGTCACCATCCCCCAACGAACCTAGTTTAAAGCCCTCCTCACTAGATTTGCAAGCCTGCCCATGAAGATCCCATCTTTATTAGGTGGATCCCATCTCTTCCTAACAATCTGTGTGCCCGGAACAGAGTCCCATGGTCGAAGAAACCAAAGATCATCAGCACATGTCAATCAATGTAGCTCCATTAAGTTCTGTGGAGTGCAGGCCTGCTGACGTGAGGGAGGAGGGGGAAAAGGGGCAATTGCCCTAGGGCCCAGTGATTCAAAAGGGCCCAGGGCTCCCAGCCACTACTTCTGCAGTAGTGGTGGCCAGATCCCTGAGCCACTTAAATCACCATCGAGCACTGGGCAGTGTGATCCGGCAACTGTGAGGGTTGGAAGGCCTGTCCTGATGTGCTCCAGGCCGGGCTCAGGTCTGTTTGCCCTGGCAATAATCCTGCCCCCCAACATCCCACCCCACACACCTTGCCCAAGGACCCATCAAATCTGTGATAACAATTTACACCAGCTGTGAATCTAGCCATATACATTTCTTCTGATCACCAGTACCAGAACTTTACAATTTGTTTCCATTTTAGCTTATGGATGTTAGCTACTGCAAATACCAGTGCTTTGCTCTGGATAACAGTTTCTAGGACACCACATACAGCATGTTAGCCAAAGACCTGCTTTGCATTGTAGCTAACAAAGTGGGTCCTCTTATTGGTTGCGCCCTTCAAAGCTTACATTTTTTAAAATTATTTAAATGTCCTCATAAATAATGTAGTGAGATTTCAAGTTCTACTGTATAACTGTGATGGAAACATTGGGTGAAACATGCAAAACTGATTTACAAAGTACAGTAAAGATCTCTTTCCTGAATGCATTTGCTCCTAAGAGAGGGAAAAGGAAGAAGAGGAAAAACTTGTTCATTAAGTTGCCTTGCAACCAAATAACGAAACAGCTGCTAAAATCATGAATAACCTGATGGTTAGAAACAGCAAGGGAAATAAAGAGATATGTGTTTCATTTTGTAGTGGTTTGTTCAAATCATGATCAACAGTAAACTTGTGGGAAGAATACTGCTACAAGTAGTGCTCTTATTACATGTGTTTAACTAAGAACACACAACTGCAAAGTGCTATTCTGTGACCTAAGGCCTCATACATGTTAGCACACAATTTGATTTGTTTCTCTGCCTGTTTATACTGTAATGATATTTGCTTTACAATATTGGAAAAAATGTTTGAAGATGAGCAATATTAAAATATCATGAAAAGCCCTTGGTCATTTTCAGGATTTCTGAAAATAATTTCAGTAGTACCTTTTCTATTTTCCTATTACAAAAGCCTGAAATTTACAAATTAATACTTTTCATCTATCGACTCAGTAAAGAGAGAATTAAATTTCCTTGCACCATAAAAACATACAAAGAGCATATATAACATGCTCCTCTTGATAAATCGTCGATGTATTTGTATCAACTTTGTCGGTTAGATTAATATTTACAGAAGAGACAGTATTAAAACGCAAATTTTCTGACACAGTGTCATGCAAATACTCACAAATATTGCCTCAGTAATAGATTATAATTGTCAAGAAGAATATCTTAAATTAAGTGAGTGGATAATACTAAGGCAGTCACTGAAACAGTATATGAAGAATTGCAAATATGGTAGCCATTTTTTAAATTATCTGACAGTAAATGAGACTGTATGTTCCCAGACAAAATATATACAAGATTGCATTTGTATGTAAAAGCATGACATTAACTTACACTTCTGTGCTAGTAATGCAATGTGTTAACTGATGACAGTGTTTGTGAGGGGCAGGGAAGAAGGACTGAGGCCCACAATGAAGTCCTGTAAGCTGCAAGGAAAAATTATCCATTCGTGAGTCTTGGCTTTCTCACAGCATTGGGTTTTTTTGTTTTTGTTTTCTATATTAAAGGTAAATTTTAAACTATTACCAAGGTCTCAACAGGATGGAAATATGTTACTTCCAATGCAACGCATTTATCTGAGCTGGCTTACAGAAAAGCCCTGCAGAATTAACTTCCCATTGAAGGCAGATGGGCTATTGAGCATGGGACATTCTAATGGTTTTTCTTTCAAGGGAAATTGAATTGGCAATTTTTATTCTTGTTTCCCTAGATTTTGGTGATGCCTTATTTGCTGGTTTATACCTCAGGTTAGTTGAAATTATACAATGGGTCAAACAATCTCATCAGTTTTTTTGAAAATATACATGGATCAAACCTTTGTAAAGGAGTCTCCACCCTCTGCTCAATATTTATTAGAGCATAAGTATAATAGCTTCAACTATAAATTTCAGCTCTTGCTTAAACACAGATTACTATTATTTATATTGTTTTGAGATTGTGACATTTTATGCATCCATAATTGGTGGTTGAAATGGAAAACTAACAGTTCCTGGAGGAGGATTAAGGATT
This sequence comes from Rafetus swinhoei, assembly GCA_019425775.1. Lineage (NCBI taxonomy): Eukaryota > Metazoa > Chordata > Testudines > Trionychidae > Rafetus > Rafetus swinhoei. Next base: position 124,946,457 of record CM033424.1, read on the forward strand.
GTCATCTGGTCTTTTCTGATGATGTCTAAACAGGCCAGCTCACACAGTTAGAGTCCATGCTCCCTATCTTCAGACTGGAAGGAACTACAGGAAATACTGATACAGGGCTAGATTGTGGGTTTCTCACAGGCCCTTAGTAAGACGCAATACTCAGTGATGACCCAGTAGCAGACCAGGGACCATACTGTTCTCCTCTTGCTCCAGAGAGTTAATCTGTGTTAACCCTAAACCTGGCACACATTACGGTAATTCCCCTCTTTGCTGGTTTAGCTGTTATGGCTGCCTGCAACAATTCTCCATCCCTGCCAATCCACTCTCCATCCTCTTGAATGAGAAAATGAGTGGTAGTCTCATGTCTTTCTGAACTGTGAGCCATGAAATCCTCATGCGGGAGTAAGTACAGTCCCTTCTACCCTGACTATTCAGGATATGCAGCCAGGACCACAAATGCACCCACAGTAAACACTGAAAAATTGAACAAAGAAAAGACTAAGAAAATTGAATAAAATAGAAAAGAAAAAGGTAGAAAGACATTAGGGAAAAGGAAATACAGCAGCGCTGCTGGAACTGAACAATCCCAAAGCATGCAGCTAATTTGTATATACATTTGCATAATTTAAAAATAAAAGCACACAAGCAGAATATTTACTTGTATTTGTATCCAGCTCAACAGGGGAATAGAAATGGATTGTTCCTGCAGTTCATCAGCAATAAGAACCTGCATCTGATCAGCTTTGTTTTCACTCTATAATTACAGGGAAAAGACAGCCAAATCAGGTCATAAGCTTCAGAGGGGTAGCCGAGTTAGTCTGCAACAGGAAAAACTTTAAAAACAACAAATAGTCTAGTAACACCTTAAAGACTAAATAGTTACAAGAGGCTGATAAGAACCATTAGTTTTCACTTGGAAAGGAAGATGACCAACACCAGATTCTGCACAGACATCAAGAACCATTAGCACCTTCATTGTTTGGTTGGTTGGTTGGTTAAGTCATTAAGGTGTGGAAGATAATGTGCGAGCCATCCAATATCCGGTTCATACCATTTGCATTAGAATTAAAACTTCATATGAAGTTAAGTTCCAACCCTTCTCTGTGTATTTGGCTTGTGGAATTGGTCTGAAACAAAACGGCAACTTGGAGATCCATTAATGAGTATCCAGGAAGATTAAAGTGTTCAACAGGTTTTTGTGTGTTGCCTTTTTGGATATCTGATTTGTGTCCATTAATTCTTTCCTGTAGAGACTGTCCACTTTGGCCAATGTACGTTGCAGTGGGGCATTACAGGCATTTGATGGCATAGATCACATTAGTGGATGTGCAGTTAAATGAACCTCTGATTTGGAACAGGTCATGTTACTGGCAATGTTTTGGCAGCCCTGGAATTGAGAAGGGGGAGGAGTTGAGCAGTTGATGAGAAGTATAGAATAATTTATAGAAATGAGTGAGGAAAAAAAAACCCTTTCTAACTTTCAGTATGTGTCCTTATCCATTTATATTCCTTCCTGTAGACAAACATGAATCTAGAACTCCTTCTGGTTCTCTACCCTCTTCTTTTTGACATTATTCCAGGATGTTCTGACTCACCCAGCTGGTCAGCGTTACCACATTCAGTGCCTCTGCAGCCAGTGAAAGCCCTGTAAGACTCCTGAAAGAAAGCTCAGATTTCAATGGGGAGAAAAACCCAGAAGATTCTGTTCATGCTTATGTCCCTTCTGTGTGAAACACTAACATTGGCAGGATTACAACGACATTTTTCAAGCATAAAAGATTTGTGAGCAATTTCCTGCAATGTATTAGGTACAAACTGACTTTTCTTCAACAGTACGCATACATGGCTTTTAGTTTTAGTGAGGTTTTTTTCCCTTAAACAAGTGCATTTATTGTAGCTGATTTAAGCAAAAGCTTCCTCTCCATTTATTTTGATTTCCCCTGTGTCCTTTTACAGCATTGTAAAGAGTACAGAATCTTGTTGCACAATTATATATTTGTGTAGAGACCTCTTTCAAATCTCCAGAGAAATAATCTATGGGCAATTTTTAAGTGATCTTTTGCAGTAGTCCTAAATCTCCATCTCCAGTTAGGGAATCATTCTTCCCATTCTTGCAATATGAAGATTCATGAAGAACTTTTCTAGGCAATCACCTTATGTAAGAAGAAACAATAACACAGAACATGGAGGAAACAGGCTTTTGGATGTCACAATTAGAAGGGAGAGTCTTTGGTGGCCTTGAAAAATTGGTAATGGGATGGAGTCATTTCACCTCTGTGCCACTGACTTGAAAATGTTCCAGTGTGGTATTGATCAAAAGATGTTTCTGCTGGAATGCAATTTGATTTTATGACCTGTTGGGAAATAAACTGCTGTCCTTTATCCATTTTGTAATGCAAAGTTAACCAAGAAAGGGATGGAGTGGGGGGAAGCTATAGCTATATAATTTGGATTGATACAAGATACAGTTCAAGAGATTTCTCACTCTTAAAAATGATTCTTTTTATAGCTCTTTTGAACAGCCCAACATGTTGCACTTCAAAAGTGCCACGTGAACAGTAATTTCTTTTTTTGGACTTGGTTGAGTCACAATTCAAACTGGTTCAGGAAATTATGATCACCAAGACTACCATACAGCCACTCATATTTTGTCTGGGTCTTGATGCTAGGATGGGTTTGTAGAGGGAGGAGGAAAGGATTACACCTTTTCTTAGTTACATTGTAATTTCTTGCAATTCTGAAGTCAGAGCACATCTTTTCTCCTTTCAGCAGAAGAGACTGATTTAACTTGTGTGCTTACAGAAAACAAAGGGTCAAACTGTGTTAAAAGTTGTGTTAATAGGTTGACAGATACAGGATTACATGTAATGTCACAACTGGCAAAAATAACACTGGTTGATTTTGGTGTTGAAAACATTTAAGACAGTTGTGGTAGCAGAGATGTAAACTTCTTTTTCTCTACTGTAGCACCCATGAAATGCTGACTAGAGGTTCTGCTTGGGCAGTTAAGAATTGGCCAATTCAGACTGCATTTAAACAAAATATAATTGTGTGATAAGATTTCTGAGCACTCTAAAGCCAAAGGTTCCACTTGCGATATGTAAAATTAAGAATGTGCATTGATCTTTGCAGATGAGGGGCCTACAGTTATTAGTGAAGGAAAGTGTACAATATTCAATAGCTGTGTTTGCTTCACTGACACGTGGCCAAGTTTCTGTTTTGCTAAGGGAGCTGCAAAATGCCTGGAGAATCGGGTTCTGTGGGGTTTTTTTTATCAATTTATGGTGTTAGCTCACTGCAGTTTACAAGAAAGCAGAAAACGGCATAATTCTCAAACATTTTGACAGGACTTGTTTAGTTCATTTCTTCATGTTTTCATAAGGAAAATTATGCTTTCATTTCAAAATTGCCTTTGCCACAATTTCCTTGACTGACATCTCCTGATTCCATACACAGCCATTTCTGTAGCAGAATTATTTCTGTATGGTTTGATTTCCCTGATTATCCAGGTTTGAAAACACAATTACACAAGGCCAACTCAGGTTAGTTTACTGCCAAATTGACAATTCTTTGTGTCTAATTTTTCATTACTGTTATTTACTGTTGAAAGTATTTCTGTCTGGATTTTAGCATCTAAAATTTGCTGCTAAAATACAGTAATGTAAATAATGTAATAAGAAGATCCCACATTTATATGTCAAATTGCTTCACAGTTTTGTAGTGTTTACCACAACTGGTCTATTTTTTTGTCAATATAAATATTATTAGTATGCACCATACATATTTCCTCCATAGCTTTTAGGCACAACGATAACTATCAGAAAGATCCTATTTACTGTGCCGAATTTCAGATCTAAACAATACAGCAAGAACTCTCAATTAATGCCACATACCTGCTGAACTATGCAGTATCATACATTACATCTAATTATTTGATAACCTCTGCAGGTCCTCAAACTGAAGACAGGGGGACAATCAGCAGTTCTCCAGTCTACACTGATCGCTCATCCAATACCAGATACAATTCAATTTTCTAAGCCTCATATTTAAAGCCTGCCTTCGGTTCAGATATGATAAAGGAACACATCTCCCTCCCTACCACACCAGAAACACTGATTAGAGCTAGTCAGAAATCACAATTTTGGTTCCCTGTGAATTCCCAATATCTCAAAATTCCCAACATCTCTAGATTAGATTAAAAAAATGAAATCTTAAATTTCTCACAGAAATAACATTGGGGAAAAATCTACATGGAAGAAATCAAAACATTTCTAATAAAAACAGTTTAGTCATGCTGAAATATATTTACATGTAATATATAAATATAATAGACTATTAATATGAATAACATAAAAGCAAAAACTACATACATAGGAACATTTCAACATGTTCACAATGAAAATAGAAAGTAAAAACTATGTATTTCAACCCATTCCCATCAAAATCAACACATTCCCAGAATATTTCAATTTTAACAAAACTGGATTTCCCAACAGAAAACTGTTCATCAAAAAAATTCTGATGATCTGTAACACATCACAAGCTACAAAGCAGCTGGAACTTCTCAGGAAATGGCTCATGGACTCCAAGGCCAAATGAGACCATTGTCTAATGTCATGCATAACATAGGTGACAGAACTTCCCCAAACAATTCCTAAGGCATAGCTTTTAGAAAAGTATGCAATCATGATTTAAAAATTGCCAGTGATGGAGAGTGAACCTTGACCTTGGGTAAATTATTTCAGTGGCTAATTAACATTCAAAAGCCCTGTATGAAGTATTGAAAAACACTTTACCAAATATTTATCCCCAATGTATGTATTTATAGACTGCAATCAACTCAATCTTTAACCTTTCCTTTGTTAAAAACTAAATAGATTGAGCTGACTATACACCATGTTTTCTCATCCTTTAATCATTCATTCTTCTCTGAAACATCTCCAGATTTTGCAAAATTCTTCTTAAATTCTAGCAGAGGCCACACAAGTATCAAGAATAGAAGTAAAACACCTCTGTGCTGCTGCGTGAGATCTCCATGTTTATGTATCCAATCATCATATTAGCCCTTTTGGCTACAGCCTGGTACCTCATGTTTAGCTTATCCACTACTATCACCCCAAATCTTTTCGAGACATTGCTTCCAAGGATAGCACCATCCTTCCATTATGGCCTCTCTTCTTTTGTCCTAGATACGTACCATGACAAACTGAGATTATCCTGGGCAAAACTTATAGAATTAAATTAAATCTTATTGAATACAATTTAATTCTTTTTGGTCTACAGTTGTCTATGTGTTACTGGGGCACTGTATGTACCTATGCTAATAAGAGTGAGATGCTAGTGTCATTTTTCCATTATCAGCCTGTTGAAGCCTGGAAAAGTATGCATATACTCATTCAAACTGAATTCTCCAGCGGGCAACAGACAAAGAAAGCAGTTTTGGATAAATAACTTTGTTTTAAACTGTCTCAGGGCATTCTGCCTCATCTGGCAGACAGATAGGGCCCTGGTCCCCTCTGCTTAGATAAAGGTTGGAAGTGCTGGGTGTACTGAAGGATATCCCATAAGGATAGATGATGATAGTACTGGGCTAAGACCATTATGATAATAGAAGTTGCATTTGTGATGAATTGGCATTTCCCAATGTGTGTGTGTGTATGGGGGGGGGGAGAGGAAAGGGGAGGGATAGTTGAAAAATTCCTGACCAGCTAGCGTGTTTAAGTCTTTTCATGTTTCTCAGGATGTTGCATGCTGTGTGTTCCTCCTCTTTCAGAGGGCAAATGCTCCCACAAAACCCTTCTGGAATTAGCAAAAGCAGCCAATGCCAGGCGGGTCTGAAAACAGTCTGTTGTAAGGAGCTGCCATGTGGAATCATCAATACCTCAAAGAAACCAAGGGCAGAGCAGAGGAGACAGTGGTCTTCATAAAATGTAGAAAGATATAGCTCATGATCTCCCTCTGAAGCTGACAAGCAATAAAGAAACTGGGATGCCTGTAAAAATCCCTTAAGAGTTGGTGCTCAAGGTGGGCTGAAGGATTATTTTTGTGTTCTGCTTGTCTGAGAAATAAAATTGGTCTTGACTCTGGATGTTGCAAGTAGAACTTAAAGTATAGTCTGTTTATCAGTGTAATCCAGTTACAGCCACAACAATTAGTTATTAAATGTAATATAAAAAATCTTTTTGAAAGCTGCAGTTACGAATAATATTCTCATAGTTTTTCATGAAGAGAATTACAGATTTCCTAGAATTCAACCATTTGGGCTATGTGTGTAGAACTAAAGCCCAATGTACACCCATAAGAGTCTATAAAATGAAGGCCACATGCAGTGGCACATAGGAAGATTACAAAAGGCAACAGAACTAAAAGCTCTGGATGGATCATTCAGGAACCACAGAAGCTGAGAGGCAGCAGTACCAGCCAAAGGGGAGTTCCACTGATGCTTTATAGTCATAGGTAAGGGTGCATAAAAGATCTCTGTTCCCCTCCAGAGGCATTTAAGCTCTGCAGAAAACCCTTTAAAAATCCATTCATTTTTTTACTTTTCACGGTAGGCCACATTAATTTTTTCCTTTATGATCATATTTCTGCAGCTGTAAATACATAGCCATTTAACCTACACATTAGTAAAGCTAGTAGAATGTTACCTTGTGCATACCAAAAACAAATGGCCAAACCTTATTCCCAGTGTGCTTTGTCCACTTAACTTAAATACTTCGGGGCCCCACAGGTGAAACACTTGTCTCAGCAAATGGACTGGAAGCTCTTTAACAGATAGCTTTATCCTTCCTAAGGACTCACAAATCTCTCTCTCTCTCTCTGCAGGAAGTTAGGTGCCCTCCTGTTACAAAGAAAAACATACTTGTTTGAGCCATCCATCTCCACTTGAAATATAACAAAAACAGATCATTCTTAGTAATATAATAGTTGTCTGATTTGTCAAACATGTGTAAATATAAACGACAAATTGTTAACCAAGCCTACAATAATTTCTCTTTATACTGTAGAATACATCTCAAATCTGCCAGTTCTAATATCCCTTTCAGTAATTATGAAGGTCCTCAAGGCTATTTGTTAGATGCTATAGGATATGTTTTCCATGACACTGACTTGTGGGGAAATTCATGCTTTGCTTCAGAAAGGCAATAATTAGTTTTGCATAATCTCATAATACAATCTATACGGGGTACCTCATTTATGCCAGGAGATAAAAAAAATGAAAGTGGAAAACTAATTTATTTTTATTGCTGGTTTTGAAGAAAATACTTAGCTTCAACAGGAAGGCCTATACTAAGTCTGCATAATATTTAGAATTTCATTAAAATTTTATTGAACACTTCCTTCATTTTAAATTATATTTGGTGAATCTATAATACATTAGGTTATTTTATGCATGGCCTATCAATACATGCTATTCCTAGCATTAGTGCTGGTGCAGACTGGGAAACCACCTTTCCTCCAATGAACACGTAGTGAAAAGACCAGATAAAATAGCAGTCCCTGCATGACCCTGGTGCACAAGACAACCTATGGGACGTAGGGGGGGAAATGGAGGACATGGAAGCTTGGCTTGTCTCCTGTATTTGCAGGCCCATGGAGGCGGCCACATGAAAGAGGCCTGCTATAGGAAGGAGCATATATATTCCCCCATGCATGTGAATAGGGTTGCCAGGTGTCCGGTTTTCGCCCAGACAGTCTGGTAATTGTGTCTTCTGTCCGGTAAAAAAAAACACCAGAAAATACCGAACATGTAAAATGTCGGTATTTTCTTTTTTTCTTGGACTGAAGGCCGGTGGGGACATTTTTCCCCTGCCGCGTCTGGCGGGGGCAGGAGAGCGGGGAAATTTAAAGGCACAGTGACCTTTTTGTTTGCTTGTTTTCTTCAACAAGTTTGGTCTCCAGCTGTTGTTTTTTTTGCTCAACCAATTTTTTTCCCTGCCATGTTTGGGATTTTTTTGTGAAGGTATCTGGCAACCCTACATGTGAAGGAACTCTTGGAAAGATTATAGTGTACAAGGATTTGAGATGGAGTTCTGCCTGGGAAAGGACTACAGGATCAGATCTTCTAATGCCAAGTTATAGGGGCAAATATTCTAGTTGTGCTACCCAAGATAACAGACTGTGCTCAGAAAAAAAACATATATTACTGAGACCTACGCACATTCTACATTAATCTTTTGCTACTACTTATGCCATCTATGGGGGAGAGTAGTAAAGGTACTTTGTTAAACCTCCATTACACAGACTTCTTTGGTGTATCTGTGTTGTGTGTGGACACAATAAACAAGTTGCTATCACTTGATAGTCTCATAATTTCCTTCCCCTTTCACTCCTAAACACAGAATCGCCACAGAACTCCCTCTAAAAGAGTGTTACATAGGAATTAGTCCTGTCTTTGTCTCCCTACAAGCTGCCACGGTGTTGTAGAAAGATGACATTTCCATAGTGTTTAGGGCTCTGTAGGATGCAGGGGAGACCAGAGATTTTAACCCTATTCAATTAATTTGATAAATTACTGATTGACAGGATAACAGAAGGTACAAAGGTGGAATAAAATGAAGTCTATAACTTCCTTAGTTCATTTTTATTCTCATTTCCTATTTACCTGATGCGATATCTTCCTCCTCATTCCCACAACAAACAATGTCTGACTTCTAAGGAAACAAAATAAAGCCATCCAAGAATGAGTGTTCAGAAACAAAATAAAAACATAAAAACATAAAAATTCTTATTCTTGTATCTAGGGGTATGTCTAGACTACATCCCTCTGTTGCCAGAGGAATGTACATTAGACATACCGAAATTGCTAATGAAGAGGGGATTTAAATCTCCTGCACTTCATTAGCATAAAAATGGCCGCTGCTTTTTGTTGCCACGGATCTTTGGCGACGAAAACCAGCAGTCTAGCCATGGTTCTATCGCTCACTAAAGCCTTTGGCAACAGATCCTATACTCCATAAAATACATCGTTTTATGGGGTATACAGGATCGCCAAAGGCTTTAGTGAGTGATAGAACTCACTTATGGGATGCTGACAACATGAACCCAGAACTACCCACTGCACAGTATTATTTTCAGCATGCACAAGGAGCATAAGCCAGAATGCAAAGCAGTGCAAGAACTGTGGGCAGTTACCCACAGTGTGTAACTCTCAAAGTCAATGGCAGTCTCCCTATTGGGGACGTGCTACTTCAAATTACATTGAATTCTTGCACACAGTGGGGACGTGGATCTTTTACTAGTCAAAATCAGATGGCAAGAAATTGACCTTAATAAGTTCAACCTCATCTGATAGTGTAGACGTGGCCTGAGTAAGAACAAACTGAAGTTATCCATTTGGAAGTTCATCCAAATATTCAGAATTTCACAGATAATTCTGCTCCTGGAAAATTAATGATACAGGACCAAAAATAGTTGGGAAGAGGGGGTATCATATGGACTAATAGATCAATACTATACAACAGAGCTGTACTCTATTTCAACACCACTTAGAGCTCCTCTCTCTCTAAGGTCTGTATCTGCCCAACAGCCCTTTCACGGATCCTATATTCCAGAAATGTTGTCCTATATTGTCAGAAAGCCTTTGACAAGGTCCCTCACCAAAGGCTCTTAATTAAAGTAAGTTGTCATGGGATAAGAGAGACGGTCCTTTCGTGGACTGATAACTGGTTAAAAGACAGGAAACAAAGGGTAGGAATAAATAGTAAGTTTTCTGAGTAGAAAGAGGCAACTAGCGGGGTTCCCCAAAGGTCTGTCCTGAGACCCATCCTATTCAACTTATTGATAAATGATCTACAGAAAGGGGTAAACAGTGAGGTGGCAAAATTTGCAGATGATACCAAACTGCTCAAGATAGTTAAGACCAAAGAAGACTGTGAAGAGCTTCAAAAAGATCTCACCAAACTAAATGATTGGGCAACAAAATGGCAAATGAAATTTAATGTTGATTAAATGTAAAGTAATGCACATTGGAAAAAATAATTCCAACTATATATACAATATGATGGGGACTAATTTGGCTACAACCACTCAAGAGAGAGATCTTGGAGTCCTTGTGGATAGTTCTCTGAAAACATCCACTCAGTGTGCAGCAGCAGTCAAAAAAGCAAATAGAATGTTAGGAGTCATTAAAAAAGGGATAGAGAATAAGACATAAAATATCTTATTGCTTCTATATAAAATCTTGGTACGCCCACATCTTGAATACTGTGTACAGATGTGGTCGCCTCATCTCAAAAATGATACATTGGCATTGCAAAGGGTTCAGAAAAGGGCAACAAAAATGATTAGGGGTTTGAAACAGATCCCATAAGAAGAGAGATTAAAAAGACTTGGACTTTTCAGCTTAGAAAAGAGGAGGCTAAGGGGGGATATGATAGAGGTATATAAAATCATGACTGGTATGGAAAAAGTGAATAAGGAAAAGTTATTTACTTATTCCCACAATATAAGAACTAGGAGTCACCAAATGAAATTAATAGGCAGCAGGTTTAAAATAAACAAAAGGAAGTTTTTCTTCACTCAGTGCACAATCACCCTGTGGAACTCCTTGCCAAAGGATGCGGTGAAGGCTAGAACTTTAACAGGGTTCAAAAAAGAGCTAGATAGATTCATGGAGGTTAGGTCCATCAATGGCTATTAACCAGGATGGGTAGGAATGGTGTCCCTAGCCATTGTGTGTGGCAAAGCAAAATTCTACCACGCTTCCTTTTCCTCCTCTGCCCCCAAATTCCCCTTATGCTAAATTGCAGAGGGATAGAGGCACATAGAATTAAACTAACATGTTTACACCAGCAGGGAAATTCTCTGGTGGCTGTTTGTGGTCAGTTCCCAGCACTTGTGAACACAGAGATGTCAGATCTTATTACAGAGTTCAGCTTTCTTTTTCTGTCACAGAAATGTATTCCCTGGCAAGTGTGAATGAAGGTTAGTACTCTAAATATGGATGGTTTCCAGAATCTTGGGGAGAGATATGATAAGGGCTTGCCATTTAATATCACTTGTCAAGATTTTTTTTTTAAATTAGGAGCCTACAGTTAAAACTACATTTTGATATTTAACTCACTATTACTATTCTGATACCTAAGTAAGGCCCTAAAAATCTAACTTCAGAAACTGTGTCTTTTTAAAGCTAGGATATTTCATTAAAAAAACTACTAAAAAAAAAAGAATGTTAAAGACTGAAAAAGTGGAATTGCAAAAAAAAGTGCTGAAATAAGTTTACAAGCACAATTTCAAATCCCTTGTGAAATATGATCTTTAAATTAAATTAAATTTGTTTCTCAAATTAGTACAATATAATGTATTTATTAAAATCATGAATTATTTAAAAAGCAAAAATTCTCCAATATTTGAAATTGTCAAAATTTTAAAATGTGGCTATTTTGACTAGTTCTTATGAGTTATCTTATCTCCTGAAATATAGCTAAGAAAAGGTTGTGCTACTAGTAGAAAAGAGAATGTACATGAGTACTGAAAAAGATAAGAGAAGTTGTATTTAACAGTTACTGTGTAACTAAAAATTATCAGGTGTATAATGACAATAAAAAGAAGTCTAATTGTACAAGAATGAAAAAAAATATTTTAAAAACATTGTGCACCTGTATCTGAAGATCGGATAAAGCATTTCATTGTATGTGATGGTGAAATTAAATTATGAGTCATATAATATACATAATTCACACACAAGAGGGCAGAATTAAGGTGGATTGTACAAACTGACTACAGTTGTTTCCTGATGTTTGAGTTCTTAACTGTACAAAATTAAAGTTCTCTTAGCATTACTTAAAATAATAGTTACCATTTATTTTATACTGTCCAAATGAAAATTCTGTTTTCTATAAAAGACAGAAGAGGTATAGAAGAGAAATAAAATAGGCCCAGATACTCAGCTGGTGTAAATGAGCAAGCTACACGGATTCTTCTTCGAGTGCTTGCTCATGTCCATTCTGATTAGGTGTACGCGCGCTACGTGCATGGATTCCGGAGCTTTTTTCCCTTAGCTGTATCCATAGGGCCAGCAGGGAGCCCCCTGGAGTGGCACTGGTATACCGGTGCATATATACCCTTGCTGGCCCTTCCACCCCCTCAGTTCCTTCTTACCGCCCGGGACGGTAGCTGGAGCATGCTTTCAGGCTATTAGCCTATCTCTTAGCAGTTGTATTGCCTTTATCCGTTGTACTATAGTTAAATTTGTGGTTTTATCTGGTTAAGTAGTTGTTAAGTACTGTAAATAGTGTAATTAGTTAGATAGGGGAGCACAGCTGGACTCTCCCCATGAGGGGAGGGCATGCCAGGGCCCCAGGGCTTTAAACTCCTGTGCTTCCTGCTCTAAACCTATGCCCTGTGGAGATCATCACTCCGACTGCCTGAAGTGCCTGGGAGAAGCCCATCGAGCAGAAAGCTGCTCTATTTGTAAGAGTTTTAAGCCCCGGACCAAGAAGGAGAGGGACTCCCGGTTGAAACTCCTATTAATGGAGTCGGCACTGCAGCCCCAGAGCGAGGAGTGCCCCCACTCCGTCCGCAGTGCGCCGTCAGCGGCACCCGTGTCGGCCAAGCATCAGTCAGAGGCCGGTAAGGCACCGAGGCATAGGTCGCAGTCCCCGGCACCGAGAGGCTCCAAGGGCTCAAGGGGACGCTCAATGGAGAGGAGTGCCCAGAAGGTGCGCCCTAAGGAGGGGCACCTGCCTTCTAAGGCTTCGAAGAAGAGGTGCAGCCCAGACAAGGGCAGGAGCCCGGGGCAGGCCGCAGGGATAGGGGAGGTCCGTCGTCCCTCCACCCCAGAAACTTTTGAGGCGGCCCGAGACCTCATTGAGATGGCCACGGAGGAAGGAGAGGGCCCGGTGCCGCAGGGGCGGACCGCGCCGGTGCGGGGCTCAAGCGCCCCCCAGCAGGCTCCGACAGCTGGGCCGTGGGGCTCCCTGGGCGAGGTGCAGGCCTCAGCCCAGCATCAGCAGCAATTCCCGGTGCCGGCAAGGGCACTGGCACCGAAGCCAGGACAGACACTAGCCTCAACCCCGGCCCCCTGCCCAGCGGCACCGGAAGCGAGTGCGTTTGCGGCACCGACGGCCCCGGTACCGGGGCACCCAATGGCCTATACAGCACTGGCGCCGGGGCCAGCACCGCAGCCGAGCCTGTGGGCGGTGCAGGGCCCCACACCGTATTACGTGCCAGTTACGGCACCGCGGCTGGTACCCTGCACGGCACCGACGCTGCTGCCTCTCCCTGCACTGATCCCAGCTCATGCCCTGGGAGCACCGGTGCCACAACAGACTGCGGTGCAGCAGCAAATGGCGGCACCGGTTGGCTATTTACCAGCCTACCAAATGCAGCTGGGCACGGTACCGCCGCAGCAAGTGCCTCCACTTATGCCTCCTCCGGCACCGCATGTGGAACACAGGGGCAAGCCGTCAGCCATGGCGGCGCAGCAAAGGGTGCAAGCGTCATCGGGTCCTCCCTGGTTGGCAATGGACTATTCGTCGGCGTCCGAGGCTGAATCGGTGACATCAGCCCGGTCATCGTACAGGTCCCGATCCCATCATAGGTCCCGTTCAACTATTAGATCGGGCCACTGGGACTCAGCAGACCAGCAGCAGTGGCAGAGACAACCCCAGTGGCCATTCTGGACGCCCTGGGCTTACCACCAGGCCCAGGGGCCCCCTCCTACGGTGTTGGTGGCTGGGTCATCCCGAAGGAGTAGCGCCCCATCAGCCACCCCATTAAGAGCCCCTCCACCTTAGGAGAGCCCGCCATGGCGACAATGCCTAGGCCTCATGTAATCGGCCAAGGACAGGAGGCCACGGTCCAGCCGGGCTCGGCCCAGATGGACATTTTGGCCGGAAGGGAACCGGAGGCGCAGCTCGGTGGGGAAGAGGTAGTCCTTCCAAGAGAGTTCTCAGCGTCATCACCGCACGAGGCTCTGGCAGACTCTGCACCTCAACCCCCTTCAATGGATGCAAGGGCGCACCAGGAGCTGCTCCGCAGGTTGGCGGTTAACCTAGCGGTCCAGCACGAGGAGGTCCACGAGGACCAAGACCCTATGGTGGACATTCTGACAGCAGCGGGCCCTGGGCGAGTGGCGCTCCCGCTGAATAAGACGGTGGACAAGCTGTCAAAGACCCTGTGGCAGACACCGGCCTCCATCGCGCCAACCCAGAAAGGTGTGGAGAGGTGGTACTACGTGCCTCAAGCAGGGCACGAGCATCTTTTTAACCATCCAGCCCCGGGGTCGATAGTAGTGCAGGCCGCGGGACAGAAGGAGCGTCAAGGGCCTCCGGGCCCCACCCCAAAGGCGAAAGAGCCCAAGAAACTGGACCTGCTTGGCCGGAAGGCCTACGCCATGGGGGGCCTTCAGCTACGTATAGCGAACCAGCAGGTGCCTTTAACACGTGGGCGTCAATGCAAAAATTTGGCAGTCAGCTTCCCCCTGAATCCCGACAAGAGTTTGGGGCCATGATGGAGGAGGGCAAGTCAGTGGCGCGTACGTCCCTCCAGGCGGCTCTGGACGCGGCCGATTCAGCTGCCCGCGCTATGGCTATGGGGGTGGTCATAAGGCGTAGCACATGGCTACAAGTGTCCGGCATCCCGTCTGAGGTGCAGACCACTATCCAGGACCTACCTTTCCAAGGGTCGGGCCTGTTTTCAGAGGAGACTGACTCCAAGCTTTATAGCTTGAAGGACTCGAGAGCAACACTAAAGTCGCTAGGGATACACACCCCGGCCCCCCAGAGGCGTTCCCTCCAGGCTAGAAGCTATCCCAGACCCTTTCAGCGGGGGCAAAGCACTGATAGGGGCCGTAGGAGGGGCCGCAACAATAGCTGCCCCAACCTCTTTAGAGGTAGGCGTAGAGGCCCTCGGTCGGACTCCGAGAGAGGTGCAGGGCCGTCACCTGGCCGCCAGACTAAGCCTTCATTTTGAAGGTACGCTGGATAGCAGAGTACCAGTTGCACCTATCCATCCACCCTTTGGGGACCGTCTCTCCCTTTTTTTACCAGGAATGGGTAAAGATCACTTCGGACCGCTGGGTCCTAGACCTGGTAAAGCAGGGGTATACTATCCCCTTCCTTTCCTACCCTGCCCCCCAACCCCTCTCCCTATCCCTTTTCAGGGACCCCCTCACGAGACACTTCTCCGGCAGGAGGTGTCCAACCCGCTGTCACTAGGTGCTATAGAAAGAGTGCCCCCAGAGATGAGGGGAAAGGGTTTCTACTCCCGCTATTTCCTGGTACCCAAAGCGAAGGGGGGCATGCGTCCCATATTAGACCTACGAAACCTGAACGCCTTCGTAAGAAAAGCAAAGTTCAGGATGGTGACGCTGGCTTGCATCATCCCATCGCTCCAACGGGGGGACTGGTACGCTGCTCTCGATCTCAAACATGCGTACTTCCACATTTTGATATTTCTGAGTCACAGAAAGTTCCTAAGGTTCGTGGAGGGACAGGACCATTTCCAGTTTACGGTCCTCCCATTTGGGCTGTGTACAGCCCCGAGGGTGTTTACCAAATGTATGACGGTGGTAGCGGCGTTCCTGCGGCGGCACAGGGTCCAAGTGTTTCCATACCTGGACGATTGGCTGATAAGGGGCACATCTCGAGAATAGGTGCTAGATCATGTCACACGGGCGAGGGCATTGTTCGGGAGCCTCGGCCTACTCATAAACAACGCCAAATCCTCATTAGACCCCACGCAGGTGATAGACTTCGTAGGGGCCCATCTAGACTCGCCTGCGGAAAAGGCGTCTCTACCGAGGGACAGATTCCTTGCTATCCGCTCGTTGGTAGTGGAGCTACAGGAATTTCCTACTACGACGGCAAGGACCTGTATGAGGCTCTTAGGCCACATGGCGGCATGTACTTATGTGGTCCAGCACGCCAGGCTGCGCATGCGCCCATTGCAGGGTTGGCTCAAAGTAGCACACAACCCTCTGAGGTCGCCATTGGATGCAGTGGTGACTATACCTCAGGAGATCCTACGCTCACTAGACTGGTGGAAGGATGAGGGCATGGTGTGTGCGGGAGTCCGATTCACCAGAGCGTCCCGTCGGTGCGACTGGTCACGGGGCTCGACGGACGTGGGATGGGAGCGCACCTGGGCAGCCTCAGGCGCAAGGTACGTGGTTACCAGGGAAGTTCCCTCCATATAAATATCAAGGAGCTCCGGTCAGGCTGGCCTGCAGGGCATTCCTTCCCCACTTACAGAACAGGGTGGTGGCGGTGTTGACAGACAACACTACGGCCATGTATTATATCAACAAGCAGGGTGGGGCACATTCCTCTCCCCTGTGCCGGGAAGCCCTAGAACTGTGGGAAATGTGTGTAGCCCACGGCATTTGCCTAGAGGCGTCTCACCTCCTGGGGACCAGGAACGGGCTAGCGGACAGGCTCAGCCGTTCGATTCAGGCACACGAGTGGGTGCTAAGGTGAGACATACTTCACGAAGTCTTCCAGAGGTGGGGATTTCCCCATCTGGACCTGTTTGCGACACTGAGCAATGCCAAGTGCCAGGAATACTGCTCGTACAGGGGTCACGGTCTGGGTTCTCGGGGCAATGCGCTACAGATCAGGTGGCCCGGGGGTCTACTCTATGCCTTCCCCGTTCCGCTGATCCATGAGATGCTCATCAGAGTGCAGAGGTTTGGGGCCCAGGCTATCCTGATAGCGCCGGTGTGGCCTCGCCAACACTGGTTCACCACCCTGTTAGTTCTAACCGTGGAGGGACCAGTCAGGCTACCTCTCGTGCCAGACTTAATCACGCAGAGCTGCGAGGCCAGAGTAGCACTCCACCCGAGCCTGTCATCCCTGCACCTAGCGGTGTGGTTCCTCAGTGGCTCTCAGGTACGGAGCGAGCCTGCTCCAGAGGAGTCCAGGAGGTGCTGTTAGAAAGTAGGAAGCCGTCCACTAGAGCTCTTTACGAGGCTAAATGGAAGAGTTTCACCTCGTGACTAGGGGGCAGAACGCTTGCTCCGGGTGAAGGGGCGGTCCCGACTGTCCTGGAGTACCTCCTCCACCTGCGGGAGCGAGGCCTGGCCACAGCCTCCCTGAGGGTACACCTGGTGGCTATAGCGGCTTTTCACCACGGGGAGGGTCAGAGGTCCATCTTTGCTAATCCTATGGTTAAAAGGTTTCTGAAGGGAATGACAGGATGATGCCATATGAGAGACCGTCGGTCCCGCCTTGGGACCTTAACCTGGTCCTGACTGCCCTTATGAAACCACCATTCGAGCCTCTGGCATCGTGCTCTCTGAAGCACTTGTCTTACAAGGTAGCTTTCCTAGTGGCTGTTACCTCAGCCAGGAGGGTGTCAGAGCTTAGAGCACTGACTTCAGAACCGCCCTACAGAGTGTTCTTTAAAGACAAGGTGAGGTTGCGTCCGCACCCGGGGTTTCTACCCAAGGTTGTCTCGCACTTCCACCTCTCCCAGGATATTTACCTACCCCGTCTTTTACCCCAAGCCACACGCTTCACCCAGGGAACAGGCTTTGCACTGCCTGGATGTTAGGAGGACGTTGGCTTTTTACATAGACAGGACACGAGGGTTTCGTAGATCACCTCAATTGTTTATTTCAGTGGCAGAAAGAATGAAAGGGTTGCCAGTCTCAGCGCAGCGTATATCCTCGTGGATTACTTCCTGCATTCGGCTATGCCACGAGGGTGCGGGTAGGTCACCACCGCGCATAACGGCCCATTCCACGAGAGCTCAGGCGACATCGGCGGCGTTCCTAGCTCATGTGCCAATCTTGGAAATCTGCAGGGCAGCAACATGGTCGTCGGTGCATACCTTTGCGGAGCATTATGCGATTACGCAACTGGCCAGGGAGGATGCTGCCGTTGGGAGGGCAGTTCTGAGATCTGCGGAAGGATAATTACGTAGTTAGTCACCTTCCGACCCCGCCTCCGGGGGGGGACACGGCTAGGGATTCACCTAATCAGAATGGACATGAGCAAGCACTCGAAGAAGAAGAGGTTACTTACCTCGTAACTGTAGTTCTTCGAGATGTGTTGCTCATGTCCATTCTGCATCCCACCCGCCTCCCCCGTGTCGGAAGAAGCCGGCAAGAAGGAACTGAGGGGATGGAGTGGCCAGCAGGGGTATATATGCACCGGTATACTGGCGCCACTCCAGGGGGCTCCCTGCTGGCCCTATGGATACTGCTAAGGGAAAAAAGCTCCGGAATCCGTGCACGCGGCGCGCGTACACCTAATCAGAATGGACATGAGCAACACATCTCAAAGAACTACAGTTACGAGGTAAGTAACCTCTTCTTTATAACTGCTAAGAGTTTGACCCTATAGTTCCTGGAAACCATAGGTCTGGGGATAAAAAGAGAAGTCTAGTTGTCAGTTCATCATGGGCTAAATCCCCAACCTATTGAATTCTTCACAATGTGAGCAATAGTGTGTGTTTTTCCTCTTTTTAGTGGTAGTTACGGGTTTGTCTGCACATTAACACATATCGTATGCACTTAACTCATTTAAATATTTGATGTCATTTACATAGTATAGAGATTTTGCTTATGATGATTTTAATCAAAAAGTGTGTCTTTTTATCTTCAGTTCAGTCTCATTTTGGCTTAATATTAGCATGGCAATTAAGGTAATGAATCTAGTGAGAGGCTGGGAGTATAGAATTCTTTTTGAACAGACACCTGGCACATATTGGTTGCTATGGAGATTACCCAGATGTGCAAACAAGTAGAGAAAAATAGTGATTCAATATTCTCACAGTACAAGAAACAGAATTACTAATTGATAAACATCAAAGCAATATTGGCAAGCGAGAAGGTTTTAACATATTTAGCAGCCCTACACCAGGAGCACCAGAAGGAGGCAAAATTTCTGCTGCTTACAAAGGGTAAATAATCTGTCTGATCTATCAGGCTGGAATGGCAGATTTGCATTCTCCTGTTATGCTTGTGCCATTACATGATCTGGTACAGAGGAAATTAGGACCACACCCCTGATCTTTTTTCAGAATTCTGCTCCCCAGAGGGGAGAACCACCAACTATCTCTCTTCAGAGCACTGGAATTTCCCAGCCTGTGTGCCACAAAAGACAGGGGCAGGGCTAGGAACAGACTTTATCAGGCCTTGGACAATGTGTGAGAGGATTCAGCTCCTGGCCCTATGGAAGTGGTGGGGCCTTATGCAGAAGGGGAGGGGCTAGGGGAAGCTAGCCCTCAGCACCGCCTGAACTACACCGTACATCCCCCAGTCAGCCCTCAGTGCTGCCTGGACTATGCCATGACTTTTTAAATTACTGGGTCCTGGGACAGCTGTCACCTTCACTTCTCACCCCCATCAGTGGCTCTGGCAGGGGAAAGTTTCTTGTTCATCCAGCCATCCCAGCATTGCAGAGGTTGCACACAGCTTGGCTCAGTGATTTTATGCAGCGCCAGAGTTTGTATGTACAAGCAGATGGACTAAGAATATATGTCCCATTGACCTATATTATAATTTCAGTTCCACTGTTGCATCTTTGAGGTCTCTTTTGCTACTCCTGTGATTTAGTTATTTACTCATAAGTAAGGATATTAAAGAGCGGTTATTTGGCTAACCGTGTAGTTGATACAATTTGTATCGACTACATGAGTACTTGATGGGGGGGGAGGGGCTGCTCTATAGAGCCACAGTCGGGGTAGCTCCTGGAGCTGGCACAAGTCACGACTGAGCAGCCCTGGCTGGCACAAGCTCCGCACTGCTGCAGCTCTGCATTTTAAATGTAGAAAGAGCCACTATGCTCTTACTACATTTAAAATGCAGAGGTGCAGCAGTCCCAGACCAGCATGAGCCAGGACTGCTCGGTCTCAGCTCATACTGGTTCCAGCAGTCTCTGTTCACAGCAGCCTGGGCTGATCGTGGGCAGGGACTGCTGCCGGAGCAGCCTCTGCCCACGGGCAGCTCAGGCTGCCACAAACAGATGCTGCTTTGTGGCAGCCTCCGCTACCCACCTCCGCACTGCCTCTGATAGAGGCAGGGCGGCAGAAGGGCAGGTGGCACTGCAAAGACAGTGTTGGGGAGAACCAGCTTTTAAGCCAGCTCCCCCCAGCTCATACAGAGGCACCAGGGGAGGGGAGAGAGAATTGAGTAGTCTAGTACTCGACTCAACTACCTGATAAGCTTAGCCCTATCAGGTAGTCGACTACTTGACTACTTGCTTACATCCCTAGTCATAAGATAATTAAATACTGAATTCTATAGCATTAGTGTTATTGGTGGAGAAATAAGATGACAAGGAAGGACTCATAATGAAAGACATCTATAAATCTTACCAGTTAAGTGCTTAGCTGTATACAGCTCAGGAGTTATCAAACCTTTCTACAACTCGAGCAACACAAAATGTGTATTGGAGCTAATTGCAAGCTAATGGTTTATAATGAAATTAGTTGATTGTAAAATCAATGCTGGAAAAAGTCTGATGTACTAAATGGCACAGAAAGAAATGCAATCCTATTTCCCCCTTCCCCACCCACCTGTGATTTCAGGACAATTACAGTGCCCTATAGTAATCCCATCCATCATAGTGCATCACAAAGTTAGAGCCAGAATATGATCCTTAAACTGGATTTAATAAAATAGGAAGAAAGTGAAGTGACAATGATTATTACAAAAGTCAGAGGCAACCAAAACTAGAGAGCATCACAGTATTCCTTCCTTTGAATTTGTTAAAATCTTCTGATAACATTCCTTCATAGATGGAATGCACACCTTCATTCCTATTAACGTGTCTTGGAGAGATGCAGTAAAATGTTATGTCCTCTAATACCTTAAAGCCAAAGAGTTTTAAAATTATATCCATTCTATAGCTACTCACAAACATCTGTTATGTTTGATGAACACTCAGGAGAGAAGGCACAGCACTTTCTATTTACTGCCCAAACACTCAGCTCAGTCCAGGTATCCAAAAAAATCTAATTTGCACTGTAACACCAGTTTTAGCATGGTAACTTTAATTTAATTCTTATCATTGCAATCCACATGACAACACCCTACAACAGAGGATACTTCTAGACTAGAGCAATGTCTTGCTCTTCACAGCTTAGTTGCACTTCACTTGAAGCAACAATGACAGCAATGACAGTTGGGTGTTTCCCCAGAACTCTTTTTCAAGGTTCCCCAGAGAGAAGGGAGTTCCATGTGTAAGTTAATATTGCTTTGGGGAGCTACATCCTGTAACTAAACTTTCCTCTCCTTTTGCTACTGGGTGAATAATTGATGTTTCCCCCATCCTATCAACTCTAGTACCCAGGAATAAGTAGTGGAAAATATTCTCCAAACATGAAGGGCAGGACAGTTCCAAAGAGATGGCTGACATGAATCCCTCATCCATACAGGAAGGTGGAGATCCATTCATAGAGAATTCTTTCCAAACAAATATATTGTTAGGCAAGGCTAGGCTTACAATTAATACTGTCCCACAATGTCTAGTATACATGTGAGAAATAGGCATGTGACTTTCCTATGCAATTTATCGTATTTCTATAGGAAAGACACAAGAATTTACTTAGTTTGGCAAATTATTTTCTTTTCATTTTCTTTACCATGGAATCATATTAAAGTACCCTCTGTGAACTCTTTCCATGAAGTCTGCAGTCAGCAATCCCACAAGAGTTTAAAAAATTGATGTAAAATGTTAGTATTTTGCATTTATATCTATCTCTAAACTTCTCCATAATTCTGGGCTGTTCAGAGATTGGATTTTGGGTTAGCCTATCTTTAGTCAAAATAAGGGGAATCCATATGAAGCTATGAGTAGATGTCCTCCCCATCCATTCTCCAAGCATATAGACGGTCAACATGTTTTTATCTATATTTCTAATGATGGAAACTTATACACACTTCTAAAGAAGGGTATCACTGGTGAGATGAAGGGTTGACCGCAGAGACAGTATGAAAATATTGATGCATTTCATGATAAAATAGCAGTTCACTCTTGTCACCACAGAGGCAGATGAAAAAGCACATTCCTTTAAAAAAACCCGTAAATGATCAATTATAGATAATGGGAGACCCTTACTTTTCTCTTAATCCTCAATTATTGTATGTATCAAAAGGCCACTGTTTAATTCCTACATCCTGCTAAATTTGATCTGGATTTTATTCCCTCAGAACAGGTAATTGCTTTCTGTGCCCATTTTAAATACTCAAGAGTATTCTGTGATTTTTCTCCCTTCAGCATAGTCATTATTCATTTGATTTTATCAACTCATATGGATCCAGAAGTAGGTATTTGCAGATAATCACAAAAAGGGGAAAGTATTTTTTAAATCATTTAATGACTGGGGATAATTGATAACATTAACCTCCTCAGAGGACAAGATAATGCATCGAGAAGCAAATCCTGTGCTAAAACCTGTTACCTTCAGAGGTGGTGGAATCTCCATTCTTAGAGGTTTTTAAGACCCATATTGAGAAAACCCTGGCTGGGATGATTTAGTTGTTGGTGGTCCTAATTTGAGCTGGGGGTTGGACTAGAGGTCTCCTGACATCTCTTCCAACCCTAATCTTCTGTGATTCTATGATCTGTTACAGTAGAAGGTACATTGACAGGGCAGCAAGAATGATTGCACTGTACAAGAACAGAAGCACCACGGAAGAGGGTTACCATCAGTATGTACACTACTTCTGTGTTCTGGAGATTGGTTCTATTAGGGACTGCATGTTCTGCGGAGAGAAGAGAGCTCATGAGACAGCTGAATTAGAACCTGAAGATCCAAACAATATAAATCCTTGAGTCCTCCTGAATACTACTGAAGTCATTAAGCCTAAGCATCTAGAGCAACTCTGCCATGCAAGGGGGAAAACTCTTCCTTTTCTCCACCTTCTCCATGCAGCAACTCGTCACTGACCCCAGCTCTTTGGGATCAGTGCTCCCTTGAAAATTTGGTCCCACAAAGGACTTGAAAAGCTCACACACCCAAAGCAGAATGATGGAATCACAAGTTTAGAAGGATTGGAAGAGTCATCTAGTCAAACCTTCTGCCAAGATGCTGAATTTGTTGTGTCTAAAAGTAAGCAAAAATAATAAGACTGGTAAGTGCCTTCAACTCTTGGAGAATCTAAATCTTTGTTTTAAAATGTCCTAACCCATTTGGATATAAATATAATCTACAAAACATGAATTGAGTGAAAAGTCTTGCAGTTCTGTCTACAGGATCTGCAGAAAGACAGGCCCAGTTTCTGCTCAGAACTTTACTAAAAGACTGAAAAAAGACGAGGAGCAAGCAATTTTTCAATGCAACTATAGCTACTATTCTTCCTCCCAAATGTTTTAGAAAGCATAGTACAAAAACCAGTCAGTTCAATTTATTTGGGAAATCTATGAACAAAATCAGACACAGTCAATGGAGGTATTCATTCATAAGGCAAGACGACAAACAAGAGGGTTGGAGACTGACGTAACTAATAAGGCTACCATTCAACCAGCTTTGGAACAGCCACGAGGCTCTACAGCAGGTACTAGTAGAATTAAAAGGCAGAGCATGTTCCTCTGCTTTCCAGCAGTCAGACAGGGGTTAGATAATTTTCATATTTGTCAAATGGCTGCTAGTCAGAGGGCGATACACAGCATGGCTGCGTCTAGACTGGCATGATTTTGCAGAAACGCTTTTAACGGAAAAGTTTTTCCGTTAAAAGTATTTCCGCAAAAGAGCGTCTAGATTGGCACGGGTGCCTTTGCGCAAAAGCATCCGTGGCCAGTCTAGATGCGATTTTGCGCAAGAAAGCCCCGATCGCCATTTTGCGGATTGGGGCTTTCTTACGCAAAAAATTCCTTCCCCGTCTACACTGGCCCTCTTGCACAAGTATTCTTGTCCAAGAGGGCTTATCCCTGAGCGGGAGCATCATAGTATTTGCGCAAGAAGCACTGATTTTGTACAGTACAAAGTCAGTGCTCTTGCGCAAATTCAAGCAGCCAGTATAGACAGCTGGCAAGTTTTTGCGCAAAAGCACCTGCTTTTGCGCAAAATCTTGCCAGTCTAGACGCACCCCATGGATCCCCATGCAGGTTTTAGGGACAGCACTCTTGTGGAAGCCCACAGCACCCTGCCCTTTCACAGCTTGTTGGAAGAGAGTGGGTTGGCTTCTCAACCTATGTCTCACTTCCATGTCAATGTAAAACAAAAAAACCAGTCATGAATTATCATGTAAATTAAGGCCCATTCGCAACGTGTCAAAATTTGTGAGCGTTAATTCTCTGGCTAAGTGGCTCACAAATGAGACATCTCCACACAGAGGAACCTGTTAGCCAACATTTCAACCAAACTGGCCATTCCCTTAAAGACCTGACAACATGCCTCTTACTTCAAAGAGACTTTAACACCAGATTATAGAGAGAGACTTCAAAACTTTTATTTATGCTAAAATTCGACATGTTGCAAATGGGGCTTGATTTAGATGATAATTACTTTACACATTACAAAGACAGCCTCCCCACCTTTTGATATTCATAGTAACTCCAGATTAGCCACTTAACTGACTCTTACAATAAGCAATTTCCTTCCTGTCTTTTCCTCTTCCCCTCTCCCCTACCTTCTATTTTATGTAGCTGATTTGTTTACTTCTTCATTGTATCTCTCTGTTATATAATGGTCATGCCATTTCACTTTCAGAATATGATCTGAA
The DNA here is from genome assembly GCA_019425775.1 of Rafetus swinhoei. Lineage (NCBI taxonomy): Eukaryota > Metazoa > Chordata > Testudines > Trionychidae > Rafetus > Rafetus swinhoei. The sequence continues at coordinate 124,971,064 of CM033424.1, forward strand.
GAAGTGGGTCTGCCCCACGAAAGCTCATCACCTAATAAACCATCTTGTTAGTCTTTGAAGTGCTACCTGACTGCTTTTTTTGTTTTACCAAGTTCAGAGTAACACACTACTTCTCTGTTACTTAGTGTCAATGTAGTTAATCTTCACTGCCTGGGCTGTAGGAATAGCCCCACCCCTCATCTTTTATGTCAGTCTTTGACTAATGAGTGTAGTCCTCTGGCAGGTTGGTGTACAGTAACATTTTCAAGCTCTATGCATGGTGAGTGTATGTGGGAGAGTGGATATGTTAAAGGGAGGGTAGAGGAAAGGTTGACGATTAAGAGGATAAGTTAGAAAACAAAAATACAGTACTGAGAGAAATTCTGATGGAAGAATCAGAAAGAGAGAGAAGAGAAAATGTAGAAGAGGTTGAGATCACACATGGAAAAAGGGAGGATGAGAAATAAGGAATGGTGAGAGAAAAGACAAAGGAACTAAATGGACACTGTGTACAATACAGCATAAGGTATTCTATGATCTATTCTAGGAAAGGATAGTAATGCACACTATACTAAGCAGCTTCCCACTGTTGAAAACTGTGATCTGTGTTTGTAGACACTCTCATATACCTCATCTTAATGAAAGTCCTAATTTTCCAACTCGAGTAAAATTATGCACATAGATCCATATTTAAGTATATACATATAAGACTCCCATGTCTGAAAATGGGTCTCAGAACTGAGATCATTTTATTATCATTATTCACTTATGACATGAGACAACATCAACAATTTCTCCCTTTCTTACCGATATAGGCACTTTTCCCAAACGAAGAGAAGCTTTGTTACAAATCTCCACATCATATCTAGAGGTATTCTGTTATGCATATTTTATAGAATTCTGGGACTACCATCCATTTCTTCAGGGGATTTGTAACTTTTAAATTTAGAAATTATTCTGGTGATCTCTGTCTTTGTGATGTCCTAATCCAAACATTTTCTCAGTACTAGATATCTAATATAGACAAAAGCAGACTGTCAAAAACTCATCTTTTCCCTCTGGTTGTGCCTGAAGCTTAGTTTTAGAGGGAGCTCTGTAGGATGCTTTAAAAAAAGTGCCATGAATTTTCCCTTTGATCCTTCTTTTCTTTTATTTTAGACACTGTTGGGTACCCATAATTTTTGACATGAAGCCTTGTTTTTTTTGTTGTTGAATTTATTTAGTAAGAAGTTTCTGTGATTTTTAACCCTACTCCTGTTAATTTGCCTACTATTCTATTTGCCCCCCTGTGTTCTCCAGTGATTTAATTTTCTTCTTGCTTGTTTAGCTTTGTCAGACATTTTTTACTTATCCTCTTTTCAGATTCTATTTTTCTCTGAAGCTTTGAAATGTCTTCTTGCTTAGACCTGTATGTTGTTCTCTATGTTTCTTTATAATAGTCATGCAGGATATTAATTTTCTATGCAAATATCCTTGAAGATCTCCCAAAATACATTTGGCAGCCTACAGTAAAGCTTATTTTAATTGGAAAAAAATATGTTAATATGTTTATTAACCCCTTGTGTTAATGTCCCATGCTATGCCTTTAAAGCAGCAGTCAATGCAATTAGAGCAAAAATGTGACGTACAGCTTAGACAGGACCATATGCTACATCACTTTGAAATGGATGCTGTGTGCCTATAGGCCATAAATATGTTTATTAAAATTTCAAAATATATTTACCAATAATAGGGGAACTTAGTTATTCCTAACCCTATGAAGTAAGGGTCTGTAAGATATCAAAAATGTCGCAAGTAAAATGCACTTTTGCACATAAACATTTCAACATTTAGAGCATGTGAAACATAGTATTCGTGTAAATATTTAATATTGTTCTGAGCTGAGTGAAATTTTGTAATGGCTTGAATTAAAACATTGAGATTGATGGGTATGACCACACATTTCAATTAACATTTATATAAGGATAAATTATTCCCATCCCCCTAGCCTGTAACAAAAATAGATACATGAACCTGCCTACTAGTTTTGGACTATGTAGATGGAGGAAGTTTTGATGAGAATTGTTTTGGGTAAAAGGGTGAATATTTGTGAGGAGAGGCAGGGTGATATTCAGGGTGGAGATATTCAGGGTGGAGAGAGATAGAAAGGCAAAAAAGCAGGAAAGCCAAACAGGAATCTGTTAAGCACAGCGGGGCACTGGGAAAAAACCAGAGAGAACTTTTGGGTCTGTTGGCTAAAGAGGTTTTGTTCTGTAAACTGAGAAACTGCTCCTTTTGTTCCAGATTCCTCCTGTGTTACAGAAGCAGGACTTCACACATTCCGTGTGCATATACATGATTTCATCTGAGAAAATACCAGACTCCACCAATGTCTACTTCCAGCTGGAACATCCTTAGAGCTCTGTATTTTTATTAGCCACTCGGGTCAAAAACAGGCAACAATAGAGGAGGTTTGATCAAAGAATTTGTACAGAAGAGTAAGTATCCCTGACTTGGACTTATGTAGCTTGTTATATGTCAATAACACTGCTGCATAATTTGATCTCTTCATAGGATCTTTTTAGTTAGCATTCTCCTTTACAGGTATATATTTAGTTCTGGTTTCATTGAGAACAACTCCATCCAATTGCAGCTCCATCCCCTGGCAGTCCTCATGGGGGGACCAGAGCTAGACTGACTGCCCCCCACAGCAGTTCCTCATGGGTGAGGCTGCAGGGAGGCTGGCAGCTCATTGCACGGGGGAGGGACTAGCCTGCCCAGAAGCTACTTGTGGGGTGGTGGGGGTGCCAAGGCTGTGCTGCATCCCCCCAAGCTGGCGGCAGCCTCCCCTACTGATGGCTCCTTGTGGGGTGACTGGAGGCTGGGCTGCCTGGGCTTCCAGCAGTGCCTTGCAAGGCAGGTCTGTGGCTGCGCTGCCTGGCGAGTCCTCATGCGGGGTGGGAGGTCTGGGGCTGCGCTGCCCAATGGCTCCTTGTGGGGTGGGGAGACCAAGGCACCTTGGTGGCTCAGTGCAGGGTTGCTACCAGGCCCCCCCTGCTGGTGGCTCCTCACAGGCTGGTGGGGGACGGAGCTGGGCTGCTTGGTCCCCTGGCGGCTCCTCACAAGGGGGAGATCCAGGACTAGGCTGCCCAGTGATTCTTTGCATGCTGAGGTATGGAGCTGGGCTGCCCGACGGCTCCTTGCAAGGGGATGGCTGGCAGCTCCCCAAGAGGTCAGGGATGAAGCACTGAAGCTGGCGGATGTGGGGAGAAAGGTTTGGGGGTAAGGCACCAATTACCTGGGTCAGTGTCAAGCAATATGGAAAACTCTGTCTCCAGATGGCTAGTTTCTCTCTTCTGGACCACAGGGTGGGCAGCCACACCAGGGAGAGAGAGAGAGAGAGATTAGTATTAAAAATAAACATTAGCAGATGGCTGACCTGCTTTGGGGGACAAATTAAGCAATGGCCCTAACATGAGCCTGGCTCGAAACAAACACAAAAACCAACCAACCAACCAAAAACACCCTAGAGAAAAGTCACTTCTATCCCCACAAGATCTATAAAGTGCACAGTGATATTTCATCTACTCTGGCAATTTCCAGCTATTATTATTTATTATTGGAAGATCATATATACTTCATCACACACCGCTAGATTTACTGAGATCACAAGATAGATTTGCAGCATATCAGCAAAGGTTGGGGGAAGGGCTGATGACATTTGGGAGATGAAGGGGAATGAAGGAGGAAAGAAAAATCATCAAGCTCCCCTCTCCGAAAATCATCAGCATCCTGCTCTCCCCCTAAAAAATTCTTGAAGTCACAGATAAAAATACACTTGGGGAGCTTTTCATTTGGCATCTGGTATTTGAGGGCTTTGGCTAAACGTAGGGCAGGAGTGGGCAAAAGCCTCAGTGGGCCGGATCCAGCCTGCGTAGGACTTTGATCTGGCCTATGAGAAAGTTCCAGGCCCCGCCCCCTTGTTCCTTGCCTCAGAGCGGGAGAGGGGTGCAAGCCCTTCTAACTGCTTTTATTTAAAGGGCTTGCATCTAACACTAACACATAAGCAAAATCTACTAAGTCAGAGTCATCACAGTTGATAGTAGTGCATGAGGCATCAGATAGTGAAGTTTCCAGATCTGTCTTAATTCTCATAATGTGCTTTCTGTGGGTAGGGAGAGATGAGCCCCAATTATCAGGAGGCTTGTGATCAAATCAGGAGAGTTGGCATCAGTTTCAGAGTTAATTTCAGAAAATAAGTTAATAGTTGCACAGCTTACACCTATGTACACACTTCCTCTGAGCCACAGGATTGTGCTGGCAATGGCATGGAGCTAGCAGCAGGAAGCCACTGCTGCACAGCTGGTGGTGGTGTCAGGGTAGGTTTTTAGTTGCCATGGGGCAGCAATCGGGGTCAGAGGGCATATGGCAGTGGGAGCATGCAGGCCACCAAGAGGTACTAGGACATGCATAGGGTGGGAGAAGCAGGGGGAGGAATGGAGACCCTGCCCCTCAGAGCCCATTTGCTAGGAGGATTTGAGGACTAGCACTGGCCCTAAGGTTAACTGAGTTTGAGACTCCTGAGCTAGTCTGACTTTTTGCACCTCACAGGCCACAGAACCTGACTGCCTCCTAATCTTTGGCTGAGTTACTGAAGTCATCAACCCTTGATTTAAAGACTTCATGTTACTAACCAATAAGTGACCCATGTCCCATGCTGAACAGGAATGTGAAAAACTCCTCTCTACCCATCTCACCTGGGTAAAATTCCTTCTCAAACCCAAACATGGTATTCTGTTACATCCTGAACATGTGGGTGATTCCCAGGTGCCTGGCTAGTGGGTAAGAATTCTCAATAGTAACTCAGAGCCCCCCCTCATCTAGTATCCCATCTCTAACCATTGGAGATAACTGCTAATAGCAGTTACAGATAGATCATCTCTTGCTATACAAATATCCTCTGCTGTAATGTAGAATGTAGTGGTACTCCTTGAACAACAGTACCACTTTTTTTTTTTTTTTTTTTTTTTTTTTTACTGAAAGCACATTGAAAGGCTTTTAATACTCCCTACTTAGTTTCTTGAAATAAAAATGAATGTTAAAAGTGATGCATCAGTGACTGATGCACTAATCATGACTAAAAGCTGTGGCTATGGCTACATGAATAAAAGAAAGTGTTAAGCTTACCACCTCCTCCCTACAGACTAGCAGATTGAGTTTTTTTAGTGTGACGAGGTCAATTAAAGTTCAGTTACATCAAAATCAAAAATATTTCTTAAACCACATAGTTAGGGTAATTATTTACATGGGCTGCAATTATTAGGACAAATTACAATATGAGAATTCTCTTTTTTGGCCTGGTCACAACTGAGTAAGAACAGCAGAGCCTGAACTAGCCTATCATAAAAAAGCAATTTTTAGTATGCTCTGCTGACTGCAGCAATACATGGAGGATTCCCAATCTTAGCCATGCTCCCAAGCTAGTGTAACTTTGCATAGACTTCACTGTCCTTCTCCAGTGTCTAAAAAAACCCTCCACACCCATAGAAAGTAACTGGAGACCCAGAGTTCAGTCAATAAGGAATTTCAGCAAAGATTGCCCAGTGTCAGCCTCCCTACATTCAAGTTCCAAAAGAAACTAAATAAATGAATTTAATTAAATAACTTTATAAAATCTTATGAACAAATAATAATCTAATTTTTACAACATAACACAGCTCTTTTATAACCCACGGATATTGTTCACAGTTACAGTAAACATAAATAAAGAGAAAAACAGAAGTAAAATCTGAATAGTTCAGTCACAAACACAAGAGACTGAGAGATCCCAAAAGCTTAGATTTAGTTCACCAAAGTCTCAGTTTGTGCTTCTGATCATCAAATCTGCACCATATGCCAAGTCTGAACAATCTCTCCACTTGATTGTAGGGAACTTCAGTTGGAGTCCAGGCAGCCTCTTCCTCAGCTGTGGGTCAGTGCTAGGCAGCCAGCTCACTGATTAACCAGTCAGTTAACTCACAAGTAAACAGATTTAAAGAAAACCCTGTTCAAAAAAAATACAAAAACTGAGAACAAAGTAAAAACGACTCTTTCCCCATGACTATATTTAAAGAGGAGCTGAAGAATCTCACTGAGAAAGTGAACAAAACCAGTTTGGCTAAAATCAAAACAGCATTTAAAACATACAATTAACACAGAAGAAGTTATTTTTCCCTCCCAGGTTCTCCTTGCTATAAGTAGCATTGCCCATGATCCCTGGTACAGAGTTAACAACATCACTAACCTGCTGCAGAGTGAGAGACAACAATCAGCTCTCTGCTTCTGGCTCAGCTTCTCCCAGCTCTCACAGGGCACAAGGCCCTTAGAAAAGCAGCCGCCCTGCCTGCTTGCTCATGGAGTCTGACCTCAAACTACCACACTCAACTCCAGAAGCTTCTGTCTGTGGAGTGCTAAATCCTCCCAACAACAGTAACGCTCAACTCACTCCTACCTCTTCACAGGGGTCTCTTAAAGAGATAAGCTGCCTATTAGGTTCATGGATTACACTAGCAGGCCAGGTCATCATAGTGCAGTGGATTGAAGAGAGCATGTTAGTTAGCCCTTAGCCCCAGGTTTCAGTAGAACAAAGGACATCATACTAGCTTGCTCCTACTTGAGAGCATTAAAGACATGGAAAAGGCTGCCTGTACACTCATCCACCCACTCATCTTGCATGTGATAGAACAAGATTTAGGTAAGCTTCCTGAAGCTCTATGATGTTTGTCATTGGTATGTAGTATAAAACATCTTTCTTTTATGCTGGCTGAGTGATTGCATTGTAGATTTTCATTTTACAGTGCAATCAGCCAGCTCATCATTGGCTGTAAATCAGCAGAGCTGCACTGAATTCAGTAGAGCCATGCTCATTTCTGCTAACTGAAGATATGGTCAAATGTATATATTAGTTTAATTGGTAGTTCACAATTACTGTATGTCTAGAGCTATCAGAGAGATGCTATCTTCAGAGAGAGAGTGTTTTTACTGAGCCATAGAACAGTTTGTGAAAAGCAATAGTAGCGCAAGATTCCACATGATGTATGAACCAATATACCACTCAGAGAGATCAGCTTCTAAAGCTTATTCTTCATGACCATTCACTTGTAGGCAGAGTTTGTGAAAGTAAGCTGATGCGCACTGGTACACAGCCGGCTGTGCGGCAGCAAAAACCAGTAGGGAGCAATTTAAAGAGCTGGCAGTGACTGGGTTGCAAGGTTTGTGATGTGAACCCTTACCTACTGTCAACTGGATTGAGGCCATTAAGACACTTTCCAGCTTATTGGTCACTACCAACTTTGTCTAGAATTGAAACTGACCTAGGGCTTATCTAGACTACAGGGAACAGTCGAAAGAGGATATGCAAATTCCGTGGGAATTTGCATATCTTCTTCCGATCACACTTTCGAAAGCACAGCTTTTGAAAGTGAAAGTAGTTCAGATGCGGCTTTTTCAGCAAACCCCTCCCACCCCCTTTGTCGAAAAGCCGTGTAAACCCGAGAAACAAATATGTTCAAATTCCTTTACCAATCTCCAAAATCTTCTCAGTCTTGTTACATTTTTAATAACGCATGCTAGAAAAGGGATTTCAAGATTTGGTTCACAGCCATCCATTATGCACATTTTTAGCATTTTAAACATGAGCAGTTTTCAAACTCTGTAAAATGTATGCTGTATCAAACCCAAATGATATTCACAAGAATAATTTCTATAAGATATATACAAAAGCATGGAAAAAAAGGTATACAAACATAGAAATTTAGGGCTGGAAGTGACCTAAAGAAGGTCATTGGTCCATTCCCCCAGGCTGACACAGGATTAACTATACTTAGACTATCCTTGTTTTATTTTTTTAAAACTCTAATGACTCTGTTGTTTACACCATAGAAACAAAGAAGTTTGATAAAGATATGAAATACTCTTTCTAGAAGGTTGCAAAGTACACTACTTTATTTCTTCAGGTACAAAACTTTAACACACAAGGACCAAAAGACGTACCCACACACAGGGTATCGCTACACTGCATGCTTATTTTGAAATAAGCTATTCTGGAATAATTATTCTGAAATATCTTATTTCAAAATAGCACATCTACACTGCAGGGCTGTGTCTACATTGGCACCTTTCGGAAGGGATGCTAATGAGACGACAAATCCGCGGGGATTTAAATATCACCGCAGCATTTGCATTTACATAACTGCCGCTTTTTCCGGCTCGAGGTTTTTGCGGAGAAAAGCGCCAGTCTAAACGCGATTTTCGGAAAATAAGCCCTTTTCCAGAAGATCCCTTATTCCTGTCCTTTCAAGTAGGAATAAGGATCTTCCGAAAAGGGCTTATTTTCTGGAAAATCGTGTCTAGACTGGCGCTTTCTCTGGCAAAACCCCAGCCGAAAAAGCGCAGTTATGTAAATGCAAATGCCGTGGGTGATATTTAAATCCCCCGCGGATTTGCAATTCCGAAGTGTCTCATTAGCATCCCTTTTCCAGAAAGGGGTGCCAATGTAGACACAGCCCAGGGAAGCCTCAAAATTAGTCCAAGGCACATTAGTCCCTAATGTGGACATGCTATCTCAATTTAGAGCCCCAGGAGGCACTGGGGAGGAACAACTTAGAATGACCCTGGTGAGGGGTTATTTCAAAATAGCAGCAGTGGAGCATCTACACACACCTTATTGCGAAATAGCTACTTTGGAATAGGAATTATTCCTCATAGAACAAGATTTACAGATTTCAGAATAAGCCATCTGTTATTTCGAAATTATTTCAGAATAACGGGATGGCTGTGTAGATGCTCACATTGTTATTTTGAAATAATGCTAGTTATTTTGAAATAACTGTGCAGTGCAGGATGTTCTCTTGAGCTGAGAAACATGACTCAGCCTAACTTGCTCTAGACTGGCTCTTTGCAAACTGAATTTTGAAATACCCACAGTGCACTCTTGACTGCAAAGATCATTTCAAAGCCCCCTAATCTGCAAGCTGGACGGGGAACCCCCTAAAGATTTAAGGTGACAGCTGATAATTATAATGATGTTTTCAATACACCACAATTGTGATTCCACAACCCCCCTTGGTGACCTGTTCCACTGCTTAACTGTCCTTATAGTAAGATGTGTGTTTTTTCTAAATCTCCATAGTTGCAAATTAAACTGATTAATCCTTTACTACTTTTGGTGGACATAGACAAACTCTGTTCACCATTCTTTTTATAATACCCTTATATATATCTGTTTACTATTGTTATATCCCCCTCAGCTTTCTGTTTTCTGGACAAAACATGCCCAATTTTTCAACATTTCATCATAGATCATGACTTCCCATTTGTTTTGTTGCTGTTCTCTAGGCTCTCTCCAATTTGTTCACATCTTGTGGTTTCCAAATGGGGACTCAGTCATCCAGCTGTGGCTCACCATTGCTGAACAGAGCAGAAAAATTACCTCCAATGACTTACATACCACTCTCCTACTAATACATCTCAGAATGACAATTGCTTTTTTGCAAGAGCACTGTATTGTTTACTGGAATGTGCGGGTCCAGGAAGAGGGCTGAATCAAAGATGACACCCCAGGTTATGCGCCTTGGTGATGGAAACATGGAGTAAGAAAAGGGGCATGGTGAAGAAAGATCAAGATGTCAGGTTTGCCATGTTGAATTTAAGATGGTGACTGAACAGCCATGAAGCAATATCAGAAAGACAGGCTAGACTGGATGAAGGGAGGCAGCACATCATTACAGAAATGGATTCGAGAATTACCATGCTTATCGATAAGACTATCTAGAAATAGGTGTAGAGAAGTGGGGGTAATGGAAAAGGATGGAGACTTGAAGGACACCTGCAGAAAGGGAGAAATGGGATGGGGATAAGTCACCAGAAATAGCCATCAAAGCCACTGAAGAACAAAGTTTAAAGAACTAGGGAATGGTGGATATATCAAAACCACTGAAAGATGAAGGAGAATAAGGATAGAATACAAGCACTGATATTTAGTGAGAAAAAGGGTATGTCTACACTTGCCCCCTAGTTCGAACTTGGGAGGCAAATGAAGCATACTGAAGTTGCTCATGAAGCGCAGGATTTAAATATCCCGTGCTTGACTAGCATATTCGCGGCCGGTCGCCATTTAAAAAAGCCGGTAGCCTGAATTAACTCGCCACATGTAGACGCGGTAGTCCATTGCATGAGGAGTAACAGTTAATTCGAGGGAAGGGTTTTGGATCGGACTACCACGTCTACACGCGACGAGTTAATTCGGGCTACTGGCATTTTAAAATGGCGACCGGCCACGAATATGCTAATCAAGCGCGGGAAATTTAAATCCCGTGCTTCATTAGCAACTTCGGTATGCTTCATTTTCCTCCCTACTCCGAACTAGGGGGCAAGTGTAGACATACCCATAGAGACTGTAAATTAAAAGCCATTTCAGAAGACTGTAGACAGAGGGTGGAAGAATGGAGAGGAGTCAAGAACAGAACTGGAGGAAAGAAACTCAAGATAATTGTAGATGACACATTTAATGTATCAGTAAACCAAACATATCAGTTCTGGTACATTTAAAGTTATGCCCAGTTCTACATGCATCTGGTGTAGTGCCCTTGAAAACCAAGGCTCCGTCTACACTGCATCATTTCTGCAGAAGAGGAAATGCAAATGAAGTGCTCATTAGCATTTCTCATGCTCTCATTTGCATATTCTCTTCCGATCCTTTTTGCGGAAGAGGTTTTTGAGGAAAAAAAACGCTGTGTAGATGGGGCCATTTTGCACAAAAAACCCTTTTGTGCAAGAACCCTTATTCCTCCAAAAAAGTTTTTTTTCCCCAAAATGGCCCCATCTACACTGTGTTTTTTTCTGTAAAAACCTCTTCCGAAAAAAAGGATCAGAAGAGAATATGCAAATGAGAGTGTGAGAAAAGCTAATGAGTGCTTCGTTTGTATTTCCTCTTCCGCAAAAATGATGCAATGTAGACAGAGCTCAAATGTTGTCCAGCAAGGATAAAAGAGAAGCCTGTTCTCTTTCCATGTCATACTTTGATTTAAGTTCAAATCCAAAGGTCTGTATCTCTTCATTGAACCCTCCTTATGCCTTTCTCTTTACTTCTCTCCCTCTCTTTTTATAGGAGGCAATTTACATGCAAAAATATTGAAAGAAGGTATATCTAAAATACATATTCATGCTGCAAGATTTTAATAAACTGCAGCAAATACATTTTTATTCTGCCACTAACAAAACAAGTGAATTTAATTAAAAAGAAGATGAAAGAGCGTGAATTTACATGATCTTGTTTCCTGCAGAGTGTCATAATACATTCACAGCCACCAGAGATCAAGGGATGAAGAGTAAAAGGAGTTTTGCTGGAGGGGAATTCTCTCTTGATAGAATTGTAGGAAAGTAGGGGGGGATAAAGATCTAGGAGCTTAGTTTGTAGATAAACCATGAGCAAAATAGGTAGATAACTTTTTGAAAGAAATATTGACTCCAGCAAATCTGTATCTCCAATTTTCTTATAACTTGTGATTGCTTTAAACAGTACCATTTCCTGGTTCATGCCTTTTTATATTTCTCTCTTTTGTTCTATCTCACAGAGAAATAAAGCCAGGCATCTGGTTCTGTAATTTGGAACCAGGCCTCTGGCTCTCTATAAATTCACCATATGATCAAATGCATGTGCACCTGTGCAAACTGGTAAACTCCTGCCAAATATGTTTGTTTTAGATTTGATTTGGCTAGATTAAGCTAAACGTTAAGAGGTCTACTCCAAAGCCAAAACACAAACAATCAGTTTGGTATATTGATTCATAATACCTTCACTGACTGCATTATTCAATTTAAAAAAAAATCTATTTACATTTTTTGCTTTAACTCTGAAAATAAACTGTCACAGGGAACAATGCACATTAATAATATATTCATGTTTCAACCAAATGATGCAAATGCTAAACACATTAACCTCTGTAAACACCTTTGAGATAGCTATTTTTTTATGCAATGCATAAACAAACCCTTCTACCCTTTGAATTAGCATGATATCTTCACAGATTTTCCCAGTGTCCATTGATAAACATAGTACCATCCAGCCATACACTTTATGGAGCTGTAAAAATAGGACACAAAACAATATTATCTTTATGACCAAAACAATAATGCCTCTCAAACAGCCTGCTATTTCTGCTTGCTGTTAAGCAACAGCATTTAACTATAATACCCCAAGTAAAAGTTAAGGGTCATTAACATTAGGACATAAAAAGGATTACTGTTATCACAACAGCACATCAAGAAGATTATGGCTGTTATAAACAGCACTCAAAGGTGAGGGTTTTTTTTTTAAATTACCTTAACTGGAAGATCCATTTCTCCCTATTGTGTTAATATTTTAAATGAAATGAAATTTAAATCCTTAGGCTTTATATCAGAAGCAAAGACAATGTCACTTTGCAATACATAATATCTAAAAGCTCACATCTTAAAGCAACGTGCTTAATGATACAAAAGTTTCTGAATTGGGATCTCTCTCTTGTAAGTATGGACTCAAAACTGGTAACACTGTATTCTAACGTAAAACTCCCATCAGCTTCAAAGAGAACAAGCTCAAGACCCATATATGTTTGGGTCAAAGGAAGGATGATAAACTTTGTAATGTACTTAGGGTTTTCACATTTTTGTTTTCTGTAATGCTCATTTACTGAGCACTCATAACTTTATATTATGCATATCAAGTTAGACTGTATATAACAAACAACATCTTCACATTACTGTATGTGGGAGGCAAGTATTTTGAGTGTTATTTATAGTCTCGTAGAAAAGAAGAGATCTCAAGAAGTCATCAAGTCCATCCTCCTACAATTGGCCAGGAGCACGCAAACTTAGACCATGCTGGGCAAGTTTTTATCAATCTGTTAAAAACTGCGTATGATGGGGATTCCCTTTCATGTCCCTTGGCAGATGCAACTCATTTTATGTCTTAGCCTTTCTGTTTCGGTCTCTACATGCTTAAACTATTTTTGTTTACTCCTTAGCATTCATCCATGTTTCCACTTTTTTATATTTATTATTATTATTATTATTATGACTAATTGAATCATATCGGCCTCGTTCTGTTCTTCTTATCTTTTTTCACATCAAGATACTTTGCAATGTCTTTAATACTATGTCTGTGACAAAGTACCAGCTCTCATGAATTCTTTTTTTTCTTTTAATTTTTCTTCTCATGTTACCTTACCTATCCATTGTCTGATTTTGTTAAAGTCTATTTTTCTGATGTCCAATGTCATTCTGTTGTTCTTGCTCCTTCCCTCCCTAAGCATCAGATAGCTGTTGGAAAAGTAATACAGCAAAACACAAAATTTGCAATACATTCTTGGAATGTATGGAGGACAACTTTTTGTTTCATAAAGTCTAGAAAGTAACCAAGGGGGTAGGCATTTTAGAATTGATTCTGACCCACAATAGGAATTGGTTGTGAATCTGAAGGTGGAAAGAAATATGAGTGAAAGTGATCATGAAATTATATATACCACGTCAAGTAAAGGAAGGAACAAAGCCCCCACAACTCATCTTAAAATGTAAATGGACAGCTCAACAAGGGATAATGGAGCAGTTGTGGCTGAAGTTTCAATATAGAGGAGATACTCAGGCCTATGGAGGAGTATGGAGGTAGACTAATAATGCAGATTTAGGGAGGATATTAAGGACATGTCTACACTAGGAAATTATTTTGAAATAACTTATTTTGAAATAATAACTCCTGAAATAACTATTTCAAAATAGCGTGTCCACTCTATCGGGAAGCTTCAAAATTAGTCCGAGGCTGGCTTCCTTAATGTGAACAGGCTACCTCGACTTAGAGCCCCAGGAAGCACGGGGGAGTAATTACTATGCCGGACTCTGGAGAGTAGTTATTTTGAAATAACAGCAGTGGAGCATCCGCACTACCGTTATTTTGAAATAACTATTTCTAAATAAGCTTTATTCCTTGTGGAACACAGAAGTTATTTTTTTGAACTAACAAGAAACTTACTTGTCTATTTCAGAATATAATGAAATAGGACAGAACACTGTAATGAACATTTTAATGAAGTCCAGTTATTAACACAGCTAGTAAGGTAGTAAGAAAATTTATATGTGAAGGACAAGATCTCTTTTTTAATTAAGTTATTCTTCATCCCTCATTCTTATGTTTTTCCATGAAGATTAGTGCCAATTAGTTTTTGATCACAAGGCAATTGGGATACAGCTGCTCCTTGTGGGAATACTTGAATTCACATGTTAACCAGGGTATTTGTGGATAAATAATGCAATTCATTATTAGTGCCCCAAATGCTTACTTCCTTTTTATAAAATTTCAGTCATTCAGTCAGAGAGCAGAAGCAATGTCATGTGACTTAAGTGTTTAGTCACATACCATGAATAATGTGAAGCAAAGAGCTAAAGACATATTCAAAGAGAATACTTCAGATGACTTATAACCTACCATATGTTCACATCTTGTGTTCAATGAACAATTTCAAAATAATAAAAATCTGAATCTCTCCAGAAATAAATTGCAAAGAATAAAAGGGCTAAATACATCAGTGACATTGTTTGCTATAAATAGTCTGCCAACTCTAGCTATGAAGGGACAGAAGATGAACTGAAAAATGGATTCTTCTGTAAGAATAAATATTTCACTGATCCAGTACAAAATTCATGAGAGTCTAAAGATTCTGTTGAGGCTGGCAAGAGATAATTTCTGTTGCTACTTTATTAAACATTAATGTTGTCTTGGGGGAATATCCTTGGCTTCTCTTGTAAATCTAACGGGTGCCCAATTTACATATCAGTAGGATCTAGGGATGCCATATATGTCAAATCATTAAGCATGACACTATCAGGTTGTGTTGGCACAATTCAGCGCATGTGGTAATGTGTAAAAATGTGACATAAGTCTGCTGGCCCAAGCGATGGGCATCGGTAACAAAGCTCAGCTCTGCATTAAAAATGTCCCCACATCTGTCCTGAAATGTGATGTCCAGAACTGGACACAATACTCCAGTTGAGGCCTAATCAGTGCAGAGTAGAGGAAAAGAATTACTTCTTTATCTTGCTTACAACACTCCTATTAATACATCCTAGAATGATGTTTAATTTTTCTTGCAATGGTGTAACACTGTTGACTCATATTTAGGTTGTGGTCCACTGTGTCCCATAGGTCCCTTTCTGCACTACTCCTTCCTAGACAGTCACTTCCCTTTTTGTATGTGTGAAACTGACTCTTCCTTCCTAAATTGAGGACTTTGCATTCATCCTCATTGAATTTCATCCTATTTACCTTGGACCATTTCTCCAGTTTGTCCAAATCATTTTGAATTATGTCCTTGTCCTCCAAAGCAGTTGTAACACCTCCCAGCTTGGTATTATTCACAAACTTTATAAGTGTACTTTCTATGCCATTATTTAAATTGATAATGAAGATACTGAGCAAACCCAGTCCCAAAGCTGATCTCTGCAGAACCCAAGTTTTTATGCCTTTCACTATGACTGTGATCTAGATGGTGCGTAGTCTTGCCGTGAGTGCAGGGAAATTGACTTGATGACCTCTCAAGGTCCCTTCCAGTTCTAGTTTTCTATGATTCTACAGTAAGCAGTGTGATTACTAACCTGATGCTTAGGAGCCGGAAGTTACAAAAATTATTTTACATTTCAGGTTCCTCATATCTAGGACATGGGCAGCTCCTTTTATTGTAGCCTCTGTCACAGACTTCTGGCTAAACCAGAGCTCTGCCATTACAGTCTGGCTTAACTGGCCAATTATAGCCAGTTGAGCAAGTCCATGCCGGAAGGGCTAATGGAATCAGCTATCAGCCTCATTAGCCAGAGGGCTATATAAGGCAGCCAGAGGGTAAGCCAAGAAGGAGGAGCCAGAGAGTGTCTGAGAGTATGACTACACTACAGAGTTTTGTGGGAAAATGGCCATTTTTCCAACAAAACCTGAGTTACGTCCACCCTGCAATCGCATTCTTCTGAAAGTAAATCAAAAAAACAGAGGAGTTTTTCTGGCATTAGTAATCCTCTTTCTACGCGGAAGAAGCCTTTTTCCAAAAGAGCTCTTTTGGAAAAAGGCGTGTGTGGACAGGGAAGAGGGAGTTCTTTCGAAAGAAGAGGAAAGAGGAAAAAGCACAGGTGCCCTGGTGGCCACTCCATCCATAGAAATCACAGCTTAAATGCAAGATAGCGTCCATTCAGTGTGGACACTATCTTTCGAAAAAGCAGATCACTTTTTTGATGTGCTTTTGTGTGTGGACGCTCTCTTTTGGAAACATTTTTTTGGAAGATCTCTTCCAGAAAAGCGTTCTTCCAAAAGAAGCCTGCAGCCTAGACATAGCCTGAGTATGTGCGGGCCCCAGCCAGAAGGAGAAGATAGGTGAGTTAGCTGCTGGGGAAAACCAAGCTCTGTAAATAGAAGGTGGTGGGAAGTTGGCACAAGCAATAAAGAGACATGGGCAATTGCACAAGAGAAGGTCTCCTGGTGATTTGTGGCTGATGAAGGGGTCCCAGGGTAAGAGGCCGGGGCAAGGACCTTGCCACACCTCCTTATAGAGAGCAGCTAAGTACCTGAAGTAATTATTTGAATGAATTATACACACTGTTGCATTCTAAATTCATTATCTACTCCATGCACATCAGTGAGAAACCATTGCTTGGTGTGCAACCGTGATGAAAAAAGCAGAAAACAAAACAAACAAAAGCCAGGATATATAAAGTAGGGGACAGGAAATAATTGATATACCATGATACAACATCAACATTATATACATCAATGGTATGATGATGGGAGATCACTCGTTGCCAAGTATGATCATCTTCCATGAGAGTTGTGGACTCTCAGGTAGCTGATTAGACCGGTCCTGAAACTACAAGTTCTATTACAATGAGGACAGATGTTTCCAGGTACAGCAAGAGGTTGTTGACTATGACTAGAAGCCATTGTCCCCTTCCTGCTGCACCTCTTCTCTTCAGTTTGTCAGTGGGCAAATTCAAAATGCAGGGAGCCATTGTGCAGGACTTCTCTCCATTTTGAGCGATTCTGTGCGAGTACGTCTACACTGCATCCCTCTTGTGCAAAAGCCTATGCAAATGAAGTGTGGATTAGCATATTTCTGTGCTTCATTTGCATAGTTAATTAGGGGCTGATTTTGCACAAGAGGCTTTTGCGCAAAAAGGAGCCATCTACACAGCTCCTTTGGTGCAAAAACACCCTCTTGCGCAAGAGGGTGTTTTTGCGCAAAAAGGAGCTGTGTAGATGGCTCCTTTTTGGGCAAAAGCCTCTTGTGCAAAACCGGCCCTTAATTAATTATGCAAATGATGCATGACAATATGCTAATCCACACTTCATTTGCATAGGCTTTTGCACAAGAGGGATGCAGTGTAGACATAGCCTCAGTGTTAATGTCAATGTTGCACTTCTTTAAGTTATCCTTTAGCAAGTCCTTATTATGCATATGTTATCCTGCCACGTTATGGTATCCTTCTTTGAGCTGAGAAAACAGGACCTGTTTTGGGAGGTGATGGTCTGGCATCCGAACAACGTGACCAGTCCAGCAAAGTTGCTGACAGATGATTATTGTCTTGATACTGGTGGTCTTTACCTCTTCCAGAACACTCATGTTAGAGCGCCTATCTTCCCATTTGATCTTCAAGATCTTGCAGAGTCAGTGTTTGTGATACCTCTCAAGGACTTTCAAGTGATGCCTATAAGTTGTCCAGGTTTCGGACTCATACATTAGTGTTGGGAGAATGATGGCTTGATAGACAAGAAGCTTGGTATCTGTTCAGATGTTGTGATCTTCAAAAAATCCTGTGCTGTAAATGAGCAAAGGCTGCACTGGCACAGCTCAGATGATGTTGGATTTCTACATCAATATCTGTCTTATATGAAAGATAACTTTCAAGGTAGAGAAAATTATCAACATTCTCTAATGCCACTCCATTGATTTTAATAGATAGAGCATAAAGTTACCTCATTTGGCGAGGGCTGATGGAACACTTTGATCTTCTTGATGTTGTGAGTGAGACCAAGAAATGTGTAAGCATCAACAAACATCTTCAAGATAGTTTCAAGATCTTTCTCAGAATGGGCAAAAACTGCACTGTCATCAGCATACTGAAGTTCCACAATAGATGTGGTGGAAATCTTATTCTTAGCTTTCAGCTTGCTAAGCCTAAACCACTTTCCATCCACTCTGTAGATGATTTCAGTGCCAGCTGGGAGCTTCCCAGCAATAAGGTAAAGAATGATGGCAATAAAGACAGTGAACATATTATAGTCCTGTTTGACTCCTGTTTGCACTTTGAAAGGTTCACTCTGGGAGCCAGTGCTACTCAGAACAGTCGCTTTCATGTTGTCATGAAACAACTTTAGGACACTGATGTATTTATCAGGATATCCAATCTTTAAAAGTACAGTCCAATGGCACAGTGATTCACTGAGTCAGAAGTTTTAATTAGATCAATAAAAGCCATTTACAGTGGTCAGTTTTGCTCCCAACACTTTTCTTGCAGCTGCCATGCAATGAAGATCATATCCGCAGTTCCGCAACATGGTCAGAAAGCCACTCTGTGACTCCAGTACAATTTCTTCTGACAGGCAGAAAATGGGTTGCAAGGACCCATGCCAGAATTTTGCCTGCAACAGCAAGGGAGAGAGATACCACAATAGTTTCCACAGTCTGCTTTATCCCCTTTCTGAAAGAGAGTAACAATCAATGTTGTTTATCTCATTTCACTGGGTATCTCCTCTTTTATCCAGATTTTTAGGATAAGCAGGCTGAGCTGCAGAATTAACTTTGGCCCACTGTATTTAAAGATTTCAGTGAGGATCCCATCTGGACCTACTGCCTTTTTGTTCTTCATCTGCTTGATGGCATTGTATACCTCATGCAAACTGGGAGGGTCTCTGAGCTCATCTCTAGATGGTCGTTGGGGGATTTGCTCAAGATCTTCATCTGCAACTATGGAGGTATGATTAAGAAGATCTTCAAAATGTTCTCTCTGGTGAAAATTAATGGCTTTGTTGTCTTTCAAAAGTATGTTTCTATCCTTAGATGAAGGGAGTTCATCCCATGACAAGATGGCCCATAAATAGCCTTAATGGCACTAAAGAAACCATGTGTATTATGGGCCACATCAATGGTATATCCTTTTGGAGAATACTGTGTTTGGTTCTGATTCCTTTACCTGAATAAGTACATAAATAAAAAGCAAACATTGTTACAAGACCAGAGAGATTTCTATATAAAGAGAGACGAAAAAGACCAGGAAGGACTAGATCTCCAATTCAGTAAAATACTTAACTTTGTATTTAACTTGACTCACATGCTTCAGATTTAATGAATTCAATGGGACTAAGCACATGCCTAAAGGTAACAATAGCCCAGATCCTCAAAGGTGTTTGGATACTTAAATTCTACTGAAATCATGGCCCAGATACTTTCATGCTTTTGTGGACTTGGGCTTAGACCAGAGAGAGGTCTGATTAAAGCTGTTAGAGAATGTTTTGATCACTATCAGCAGAAGTTAAAGATGCACACTTCTGTCAAAACCCTTAAAGGAGAGTGGCAGTGCAAATGCCATTTGCCTTCCAACAGGGGAGTAGGAGGTTTGGGGGAGGATGCATTGTTTCTTGGTCAACCATCCGTATTGCCATGGATGTGAGTATTCACACCTCCTGTGACAATGGGAATGAAGGGAGCCCAGAAAATGTTACTGTAATAAGTATATAATTAAATCAATTAAATAAATGTTGGTATTAAATTAACAGCAGAGGAAATGTTGGTATAGTCCTAATGTTCTAGCGGGAAGTTAATCTTGTCTACAAAACAGTTCCAAATGACCCCAAGGTCCATTAAGTCCACTTTAAAATTTTCCAATATTTTTCTTTTTAGATTTTCAGCTGAGGACAGTCTCAGAAAAATTAATATTCTCTATGGTTTCTTAACTGCCACATTACTCTACAGATTGACAAAATACATACACATTTGGAAATATTGAGCCTTTGGTGCTTCAGACCTTAATCTGTAAGCACTTCTTCCCAACACTTCCCTATAACTATCAGACAGTCTTACTAGTACTGTGTGGAAATAGAGAATAGCTTCTCACCTAAGTTCAGTGGAAATAAGACAACCTTGATTTCTTGTGCTATATATCTGATGTAGATGAGGCTAAACTATTATGTTCTCTTTGGCTATGCTTTATGAAAAACCATTTCTTGTCACTTTATATTCATGAGAAAATCCAATTTAATATGTTATGTATCAGATGTCTCAGAGGTGCAAGCAAGCAGATCACTGTCTGAGTCATTTGTGCAGGAAGCACCATAAGGTATGGAACAGTTAACTGGAATGTAAAATAAAATATTCATAATGTTACCGCTAGATCTAAATTAAATGGTCTTTTCATTATTGTAATTTAACTGTGTAACATTAAAAAACAACTTGAAAAGGAAAACACCACAGCAACATTTTCTATTCTTGTTAAATTTTCTCATCTGGAGAATTTTGCAGAGTCTCCTGAATTCCCCATTATCTATCTCTTTGGGAAGAAAATAATAATCTGAAATAGTATTTATGACCTACAAGGTCATATCTTACACCAGTTTTCATCAGCTATGAATCTGGCCTAAAGACTCTTCTACAGCATTGCTTCCGTCAGGTGTTCATTTGATTTCCCATTTCTTTTGGATGTTTCTTCATCACTCCACACAAATCTGTCCATCTCCCATTAATTTCTTCTCCATTTCTCTCTTTCTCAAGCCTTTCAATTGGTTCTCTGTTAGCGCGACATTAACCTGCTCTTTATACTTTTTGATACAGTCATATTCAGGGCTCGCCGAACCGCGGCGAGCCCCGCTCGCCAGCCGCGCTGTCCGGCTATCTGCGCATGCGCAGATCGTTCTGAGCATGCGCAGATCGCCCGAACCCGGCTCTTCTGGGTTACAATCTACTGGCCACAGGCGAGTAGATTGTATTATTTGTCGAGCCCTGGTCATATTAATGTATAACAAAATATGCTAAAATATCTCAACTTTAATTTGTTCTGCACATGCTCAGATAGGCATTTGTTTAGCTGGTGATGATGATAGCAGTATCCAAAAAAAAAAAAAATTGCTATAGAGATTATCTGTCCAGCCTTATTTCCACAATAGAGACATTAGATGACTGAAATGAAAGATATTTAAAATATGTATTCATATGAAGGAAATAAAATATGTCTTAAGGATTACCAAACAATTTCCCCTCATTTTTTGCCTTCCAATCTCTGTATCGCTTCTTCCAACCTCCTCCTGAGAGGGACTGAATTGAATTTGCACATAGTCAGTTTTCGCTTTAAGCTAGCTTTAAAATGATCATTATGAGTCCACTGGAGAACTCAGAATCACTACCTAGAGACAGGAAATAAGTGGTGTAGTCAGGTGTGAAGTCAGAAAGTTTCGTTTTGCTTGCATTAGAACTAAACAATGGAATCTATTTTTTATCAAGGTCTCTTGAAACAAATATTCTGCTCTCAACTGCATCATGAGCATCAAAAATCCACTGGGCTATTCAACTTGACCAACTTGACCAGTCTGTTCCCCTGCTACTTCAATTTCCCCTTGTTGTCATGTCTGGATTTACTGTTGTGATGTCCTGACAGGCCTCTGGCTCCATCAGTGATGATAACCAGAAGACTGCTTGTGTGTGTGTTAAATGATGTCTGTTGTGTTGACTTATTCAGCAGACCCCGAGAGAACCCAAAAGACCACAAATCAGATACGGATCGAAGGTGCCCGGCCAGGTTAATTGTTAAGTGAAGTGCAGTAATAGTTGGCAGTAGACTCTACTGAATCACTACGCACATATACTTGTAACAATGGCCTCAGCTCAACCAGTGGGAAATTCCCACTGCCCCCCGGCTGGGCCAAGACTGTCCCCTCCTGATGCATCAGGTTACCACCCTCTACTGCTACTTAGATACCACCCATCATGTTGTACCTCGTGGTTTGACTAGATAATCTCTATCCATTATGCTGTCATTTTAGACCCTTTCCTGAACCTGGGTCTGTATCTGTGGAGAGTGTTCTAAGTTCTTTTTTAATGAGCTGGTGGTACCATGTGCTTTCAACTTATGACCAGTACCAATTACTGTTCTACACCTGGGCCTATTATCAATTAGTGTTTTGCACTCTCAGCCCTGTTCGTGCCAAATTCTGCGAGCTGGGCCTGTTTCTTGCTCACAGCTTAGCTTTGCTTTATGTTAGCCACGTTTTGTCCATTGTTAGCTAGGCCTCAGGCCTCAAACCAGGCCTGTGCGATATGTGCTTATGTTTCGGGACTTTATCTTACTACACCCCTTACTTATAGCTCTTCCTTCAGATTCTCAGTCTTATCAGGGCTACCCACCCAGAAGACTCCTGCAACCTACAACTATCTGCTTCTGCCTGAGAGTTTTAGAAAGTTGAGATCTGCTCTTTTTCCTGCTGGTTCTTTTTTAAATCTTCCTAGTTTTCTTACTGTATGTCTACATGCTATCAAAAAAAAAAAAAAAAAGACCTACAGCAACTGATCAACTGATTTTGGTTCATGTCTCAGTCCTTAACATAGCAATGAGGACCTTAAAGCTCAGGCTGGAGCATGAGCTCTAAAATTCAGTGTGGCAGGTAGATTTCAGAACTCACACTCCAGCCCAACTGGGACATTACACTACTATTTTTAAAGCAAGCCCAAGTCAGTTGATCTGGTCTCTAAGGCTGCTGCCTCATGTCTTCCCTCTACACACTATAAATGTACTTCCTGCTGGCTCCAGCTTCCTGTAGACTACACTCCTCAGGCCCTCTGCCTGGGAGCTAAGAGTCTCTCCTTGAATTAAGGCTATATTTATGTTCCCCAGCAGCCTTGGTTCAGAAACCTGCTGTTGCCAGTCACTTCAATAGGGAGGTAGACTAAGGCTATGTCTACACTATCAAATATTTTGACACCCAGAAGTCAACAACACAAAAATCACTAGAGGATGTTCACAGCTACTCCCTCTGTCAACAGATCATGTTCATGATGGGGGCACCATCATCAACAGAGTAAGTAACGGACTGTGAATATGTATCCCACAGTGCTGTGTTGGGGGAAGATGGAGCTGGTTGCTGACTATCTTGAGATTCCCTCTGAGTTCTCCCATAGCCTTCCTAGCTGCTGAGAGCGGCATCATGATGAGTTCTGTGAGCTCTCCATTTGAGGAATGTCAAAGCAGCTCAGCAGTCTGTTCCCCTCCCACTGCAGCAGCAGCCTGCCTGTTTCTGTGCTCCTAGCGCAGGGCAGAACAGAAGTAGTCCAATGATTTTGCTTTTTGCTTGTTCCTCAAATGGAGCAGCACACTGAGCTGTCCCAGAGCTTTGAAAGCAGAGGGGCACATGCCTACAGAGCAGCAGAGATCAAAACAGTGAGCAAAGAGATCAGGGCAAGCATTACGGAATATGGGCAGAAACCACTTCTGTTGACAAAATAAAGAATAATGTCTAC
Source organism: Rafetus swinhoei (assembly GCA_019425775.1). Classification (NCBI taxonomy): domain Eukaryota; kingdom Metazoa; phylum Chordata; order Testudines; family Trionychidae; genus Rafetus; species Rafetus swinhoei. Next base: position 124,994,571 of record CM033424.1, read on the forward strand.
ACTGGCTCTTTGTTGATAATCGAGGAAAGGGAAAAGAAAAAAAAATCTTTCAAAAGCATAGATGTTTTTATTGCCAAAACTAGGTGTTTTTCCTTGCAAAAGTCTCATTGCAGTGTATTCGCACTGTTTTGTCACCAAAAGGCAGTTTTTTGTCAACAGACCTGACCGGTCCCAAATGAGGGAATTTGCTGAACCAGAGGTGGTCCCCTACTCCCTAGACCACCTTCCCTCCCCTCTGCCAGCCCCAGCCATCCCCCCGACTCCCCCACAGCTGCCATACTGCTGCAGCCCCGGCAACCCGGACTGCCCCAGCGCCAGCCTCACCATTGGAGCTGCCATTCCTGGCCCCAGCCCCACTATGGCTGCCATGGCTGCTGCATCCCCAGGCCCAGTCCTGCTATTGGGCCTGCCATGTCTCTGGCCCCACTATCACAGCTGCCACATCTCTGGTCCCGGACTCACTACAGCGGCTGCCATGCCTACCACAACCTGGCCCTGCTATTGGGGCTTCCATGGCCCCTGCTGCGCTACTGGGGCTCTGGCAGCTGTCTCACCCTCAGCCCCGCTAAACTCCGAGCCGCTAGCCCTCTTGCCATTGGGGTTCCCAGCTAGCAATCACTGGTCCAGGAATACCCATAGTCCTGCTAGACAATGGATGTTGTTGGATGAGGGAGTCCAGGTTTTGGGAGGTCCAATCTGTACTTGGTAGTGTAGCTGTAGCAAGTTAGCTCATCTTATGACAGGATGTGCTGTCTGTATGTTACCCATTTGTTATTACTTGATTTCAGTGGCCTACCCAGTATTAGCATCTAAGCAACTATAGCAGACAAGATAACTATGTTTCTTTTCTTTCCTTCCCTTCTGTCTTTTGAGATTTACAACTGTATTTTTCTGGAGTTCAAAAAATCCAAAGCATCAACAGAAGATATAGCATAGTCAACATCATCATCTCTTTCTGATTTTGTTAAACAAAGTAAAGAAAAATATTTTTTAAATACTCAGGCAATTTCATAGGCTCTCATAACCTAGGAACACATGCTACAGAAGTATTATCAGCACATGGCAACATATGCTGTGGTGCAAAGAAAACTACTCTAACTGCCTCTAAAACTCACTAAAAACTTCTTCAGTTCCTCTAGCGAGGATCTGGATGCCTTTGAATTTAATGGACATTTTGTCACTCACTTGAGAGCAGTAGCAGGGCCCAATAACCCAAAACGTATTCTGGTTCTCCCAGAAGAATTTTCTTTTCAAATATAAACCACCTCATGGAGAATTCTGCACTGGGCAGCCATTATAAAGAGAAGGAAGGAATTCTAGAGTGAATTATTGCAGCCAGAACTCTTGCTGCCATCAAACCTGATTCTCTCCTGCCTTGGACTTTGTGAAGTCATTTATGACTGTGCAGAGTAGGTATATAATGCTACCACATCAGAATTTCATACCCACTTTCCATATGTGTGGCTCTACTATGTGTAAGAAGGGAGGGGATCAAGATTTACATCTCCTGGAATGTTAGAGAGACAAAATGCATATGTGGATGAGAGAAATGAGCTTTCAAACTTACACCTAGCTCTTCTTCAGGTCTGGGAAACATACTCAGGGTCACAGCTAAATACAAGGTGTAAGAGATAGTTTAGTATAAGTAGTTAATACATATTTTAAGGAATCATTAAACGTGTCCAATTAACGCTTCTTCTATCGTAAGGAGAAAGAGGAGGAAAGTGGGGGAAGGGAATGAGGGGGTTATAGATTGTCACAATGAGCCATAAATGTAGTGTCTTTATTCTTTTTTTTAAGTGTCTCTAGCATAGTTATGGATTAAAGCTCCCAGGCTAGTGTTTTGATTGCAGGTTTCCTTTGAGTATCAAAACTGAGAGGTTAGATACAGTGATCACTTGTGTGAAAAAAAAGTATTCATCCATGATCTCAGATCACTATCTCACATATTGCCAAGCAACTGCCCTGAGACAATGAGTGTCTTGGCTTACACTAAATTCAGTGAAATGTAAGGGTTCTTATCATCTTGCATGAGGCTGTTAGCAATTAAAGGAGTGGAAATGAGGCAAATGCAGCTTCCTAATTAGTTTCATATTCTCAAGTCTATACTGTAAGTATCATTCTTTTTCAGACAGTGGTAGCCACTGGAATTGTTCAAAGTTTAGACCCTATCATTCCACCATAATGCAGAAGAAGCAGTTTCCTCTAAGTTCAGACCCCATCTGCTGGAAAGCTGCAGCACTTTAACAGACTCCAATTTTATATTTTTATATGAGAGTAGACTTAAGCCCATTGCTTTCCACAAGAAAGCATGAAAATTACTTCTTATAATAAAATAAATTAGAAGCTAGGAATTGTACAACGTAGATAAGGGAAGCAAAGGAACACAAAGAAAAAAACTCTGGCGGGTGATATAATTAAAGCAAATCAACATGTGTTTATGAAAAATGATTTTTGTAAAACTAGCCCACTATCTTTTTTTTTATTGTAAAAGTGATTGATAAAGGAAATAGTATTGACATCATATATATAATTTGATAGGTTAACATATACATATGGGTTAAAAATTAGAATGATATTCAATTAACATTAAGTTGATTTAAAGCTGGCTGATAAGCCTCAAAATGTTATTATACACAGGGAAATGTCATGCAATATGTATGGTACTGGTAGGGTCTGACAGGGATAAATTTTGTGGCCTCTTATTTAACATTTTTATCAATTATCTGGAAGAAAACATAAAATCATCATTGATAATACTTGCAGATGATATAAAAATTGGGAATGTGGCAATAAGAGGACAGATCACTGACACGGTGTCATCTAGATCTCTATGTAGCACATATAAACTCAGTGAGGGACTCTACCCTGGCAAGCAGTGACATTGAAACAATTTTGGGGTTATAGTGGATAATCACATACCAAGCTGATGTTGTGGTCCAAAAGAGCTATTGTGATCCTTGGATTCATAAACAGGGGAATTGGTGTAAGAACGTGTTTGGCAAATGCTCTGTTTGGCACTGGTGCAAGCATTTCCAAAATACTGTGTCTAGTTCTGGTAATCACAATTGAAGAAGGGTGCTGATGAATTTGAGAAGGTTCAGAGAAGAAGCACAAGAGTATTTAAAGAATTAGAAAATATGCCTTACAATGATCAACTCAAAAAGCTCAATTCATTTATCTTAACAAAGACAAGTTCAAGGTCTAAAATTGTAACCATCAGAATAATTAACCATTGGAAAAACACCAATGGTTGTGATGGACTCTCTACCACTGATAACTTTGAAATCAAGGTTACATGTTCTTTTCTAAAAGATATGCTCTAGGAAGTACTTTGGGGAAGATCTGTTTCCTGTGTTTTATGGGATGTCACACTAGATGATCATAATGGTCTGTCTGTCCTTGGAATCTATGCACACACACACACAAAAAAGGTCAGCTGAGAAGACCAGATAAATTGGATCTATAATATTCTCTCTTTGCTATCTACTATTGTTTTTTTTCTTTGACTGCACACAGACAGAAAATAACAGAATTCCCTAACACCCATTAATGTTTCTTTCCTGTTTTTATTTTAAATTCAAAATCACTAGAAAGATAACTTCATGCTTTGGACATGAAATGGGTGTTAAAAATCTATGTGTAAGGCAACAAAGAATGGAGAAAGTGAGACCTTGTCAACACTTACATGAGCAGAGCTACATCTGTTAGAGGTGAGAATTTTTATTGACATAGCTATTTCAATATAAACCTCAGTGTAGATGCATTTGTAATGGGTGGAAATTATAGAAGTCCACTTAAGGTTCTCCCTTGGTGCACTGATCATGCCACTGATGCCCACCTTCCTGCTCCCTGGGGCTCCCCACCACCCGCCAGATAACGCGCCGCATTGGGGTAACAGCCCCTGCAGAGCAGCACAGACACTAAATCAATCCAGCTCTGGGAGGACTCAGTTCTAAGGGATCAGCCTCCAAACCAACCCCCAAATGGGACTAAAACCACACATAAATCCATTTTATTCCATATACACGTATTACACAGAGAAAGCTTATAAGGATGTCCGTATCATTTATCAATGAAAGAGAGATACGCACAGTGTTTGCTCCCCTCAGGTAACAATTATTTACACAAGGTTTGATAATAAGTGTTTTTATTAAATACAAAGTGCAAAAAGTAGGATTTAACTTGTGCAAGTGAAAACAGTCGATCAAAGTAATTTAATAAATAAAATGAACAAAAATACTTAGCTAATTCTAGTCCACCAAGAAATTTGTTACATGAAAATTCTTATCCTAAACAGCTGTTGTCATCTCAGGTAAAAAGCTTCAAATCAGAGCTTATCTTTTACTCTGACTTGGGTCTATAGCTTCTTCAAAATTCTTTGTTTCCTCTAAGGGTTGACAGACAGTTTCAAAAGCTAGCTGAAGACAAAGGCTGATTGCTTCCGCATGGAAAATTATCAGATCCAAGATGGATTCCAGTACCACGTGGCAAGGTCACATGTCTTTCTAGGACCAACCACAGTTTGGGCTTACAGAAAATAAGGCTAATCGCATGTGGTTGACTTGATTAAAGAACTATCCTTAGCACACTTCGAATTATAAACATATCCACACTTCATATTTCTAACTTTAGGTACAAGAAGAATATATGCACAAAAATTGGATGTACACATTCAGCAGACTGCAACATTAAAATAGATAGGTTACACATTGTTTATGAATATTGTTATGTATATTCACGTTATGCATCTTCATATTCACAAGCCAATTCTCATAAGGCTTGGGGAGGAGCCATCACAGCAATTATACCAGCAAAAATATCTATTTGTTGGGATATTTTATTTTGGCTTATGCCAAAAACTGGCATCAGCTATACCAGAAAACACTCTTTTGCTATTATAAGCTGCATCTACATTAGGAGGGTTTGCTACTATAGGCTATTCTAGTGTAGGTGTGGCCTCAGAGACCTTATTCTTTCTTCACAGTTACCTCCAAGAATATTCGAAGGCTTCCCATACTCAATTTCTCAATAGAGCAAACCAAGTATATACCAAGCATATAATGGCCCAGTAAGAGAATACACACTATAAGTAGTTACAGCCATTTGACATTTGCAGGTGCTTCAACAAGCACTGTAAACATGATATTCTTTTCTTAGCTTTCATACCCTTTCAGGAGCTTAGAGTTGACTATGACCAGCTGATCATTTTTTAACCAGCCTATGCTAGACACTAACATGCTTAATTAAATTGCTCTTTGTCTGCACAAGGTCTTTTGTCCTACAACTTTCACTCCTTCTAAGTGAATAAAGCAGATCAGAATTAAAACAACAAAAATTTCCTAATTTATTTCTCCCAGAATGATTTATGTTGCCTTATGCTTGATGTTTCTTCTTTTCCAAGGAATTGGCTTGTACAACTTACTACTCCCAATGAATAACATCCAGACCATGTGCCTCCCACTACGTTTATGGTATGGGAAATAAAAATTATACCTATGGAAGCTAATTGTCATTTCTCACAGTAGCAGACATTTACACCGATCTGGCTAGATTTTCTCTGGAGATTAAAATGTTCTGAATACAGGTAATTTGGAAAATTTCTAACTAACTAAGTAGCATAAATCCCATTTCAAAAAGTTATTTTGCAATGTAAGAGCCTAAGGGCACATCTAAACTACAAAGATGTTTCGAAAGAGGATATGCAAATTCCACAAGAATTTTGCGTATCTTCTTCCAATTGCATTTTTGAAAGAGGATCTTTCGAAAATGAAAGTAGTCTGGATCCGGTTTTTGACCTCCCTTTTTGAAACCCCAAAACAAAAAAAACCTGCTCTTCCTAAAAAAAAGAGGTTTACGCGTTTTTTCGAAAAAGGGGTTTTTTTCAGAAAAAAAATGCTTCCAGACTACTTTCATTTTAGAAAGATCCTCTTTCAAAAATGTGATTGGAAGAAGATATGCAAATTGCCACGGAATTTAGATATCCTCTTTCGAGTGTCACTGAAACCCAAAGGTATTTAAGCACACAAAGATACATATAGACATTTCTTAAAATCCTAAATCATTTTTGAATAGAGATCTTCGGCTCCTAAATCATGTAGGTGATTTTGAAAAAAATGTACTCCTGATTAAAATTTGTATTCTGTTCAAACTGTCATCTACAGGCACTTATATTTTCCATCTCTTTTTTTCTGCTCTGTATGCAACCTTCTGGAGTCATAGTGTAGTGTTGCAGTGGAAGGTAGTCTGAACTCAGAAGAAAGGACAGAAAAGGCACAGCTGAAGATGTCTTTACTATGATGGAAGGCACAGGTCTACCCCATGATTAATACCCGTACTACTGGATGCCTTTCATTAGAGATGGAGGCAAGCAAATTAAATTTCTCTTATACTGATTTATACTAGCACAAAAATAATTTAATTGTAAATGGTGATGCTTTCCATGACTTTTTTATCTGATTGCAAAATACAGTTTGAGTGTTCCAGTGTCCTCAGTTGGTGTAACTAATTGTAATGGATCTACACTGATTTATACTAGCTCAGGATCTGAACCATTTTTGTAGTTTAACCGAGTTTCATTTAAAACCCAGATCCTGTCAGTCTGGCATTTACCATTCATGCGTAATTAATATGCAAGTAAACATTATTAAAACAATCAAATACCCCGACTCCATTAAGGATTACTTGGTTGTTGTTCAATCCATTGTTTTAGTGTTGAGCTTCCTTAATCTACACTTTCATCACACCATCAGCTGGCTTCCTCGGAAATATAAAAATCTTTATGGTATTCTTTAATTGCTTCTTTTATTATAATTTCCTCTATTTGGGTAGCTATTTATACTTATCAGTCCCTAGTGAACATTCTGACATTCTGGCTAGCCTTTTCAAATACAGTACCTGACAAGCTAAAGTTGTATCTATCCCATTTCCTTTAAATGGCCAAGACTGCTCTCAGTTATACCAGAAACTATGAAGTTTCTTTGGATTTACAACAGAGCAACTGAGACTAGAATTGGTTTCCATAATGCTTTTATTGACACACCCTGAGGAGAGAGAATCTTACTGTATCTGCAGCGGATTAAATTTACTTAGATCAATCATCAGTTCCCTTCCCATCCTGTTGATGTGCGTGGGGATGGCTGGTTTCCAGGGGCCGTATGAGCTGATAGTTTAAACGGTGAAAATTTGCTACAACACATTACTCCTACTTCTACATAAGCAAAAACTACTAGTTGGGATGTGCCAAAACCAAATTTAAAATCCAGAAATGGACCCATGCAGAGATCTGCTGAGAATCTGTAAACTTGAAAAAGGGGTGGCGTAATGATAAAATGTTGGCAGAAGTTAGAATAAATGAACCTGCCCTGAAAAGCAATATAGGTTGTTACCAAACATTGGCAGCAAGTTAATGTTGTTCTAAGCAGTCCTGTTTGCTATCTATAACAATTTCCTTCCACTGAAAAATATAAAATATACTATATAGTCCAGTGTATCAGAGCTATTTGGAAACATTGGGAATATGCAGCTTTTATCTCAGCATTGACAGTGCTTAGTTAAGCTCTCTGCATATTTCTGTCCATGTCCTTCTATTACATATTCTGCTACATCAGTAGCATGGAACCACTCCTCTTTACTATATACTAGCAGAAATACCCGGCGTCTCCCAGGGAAAATATAGTAAAAGGTATGATGAATGAACTATGTCAATTATATTAACATAGCATATTTTATTGGAAATACTTTTCTCTGATATATTACTTTAAGAAATTAACATAGCTAGTGATGTGCTTACAAAACAACAAATCCCACAGGGTCTCTTTTCTCAATCCCCACAAATCAGGAAGGCCCATCTTCCCTTAAAGACTCTATGCAAACCAATGCCTGCAGCCTCCTTGCCAGAAGCCCTGAGAAATGGAGGGGATGTCTCCTGGGCTCTGCAGCAGCAGCAAATCACTGTTCCCCAAGTAGCCACTCCCCGAGTGCCTTCAATGCATGCTCCATGGGGCAACCTGAATGGACTTCCTAGCAGCAGCTGGACCGGTTGCATTGAACAGACAAAGTGAAACACCTCCAGATCAGGTGCAATTTGTGATATCTAGATGATCAGAATATGCAGCACCTGAACGTACCTGTTCTAATGAGAATAGGCTGCTCTGAGTGTAGCGTGTCCTCCTCAGTCTTCATGATGCTCAAAACCTTGTCCTCCTACCCACCTCCGCTTTGTACTGTGAGCTGAATCCTGAAAAGTGCATAATGCCCATGGCACTTGCTGATAATGCACACAGCTCGGCCAGGAGAACGCACGCAGCCCAAAGGAGGGCAAGTGGTGGGATGGCTCATTTGGGTGTGGGGGGAAGGAAGCAACTTTAATTTCTAGAAGGGGTTCAGTTGGAGCCTGGCTGTGTGAAGTTGTTGAGAGGCTGTGATAGCTGGAGACTTCTCCCAGCCACAATTAGCAAGGCTAGACCCCAGCTAGCATCAGCCACATTTGGGTCTGTCCTAGAGACTTGTTGGGGCCCTAGTATAGGAGAGGTTGCTGATTCTCTGCCCCACTGCAGCCTCTCCCCTATGGGCTTTCCCTTGATGGTGCTGCAGGTGCCCACATGCTTTATCCTCTGGGATCTCGTAGTTGCAGTTTATGAGACGCGCTTAACAGAAGAGTTCAGCAAATGCCTATGATCAAGCGCTACTAAAAGCTAATTATCAGTGGGCCAATTGGGGCTCTGGGGGAACCAGGAGAACTGATTTCAAGATATAACCAATCCAGTTACTGAAGTTAGGAAATCGGTAGTATCTGTGCAAAATTTGGTGTTTCTAGCTCTTACTGTTTCAGAGATCTTCCGTTTTGGAGATCTTTTGGAATTATCAGTGGGCCCAACTGGGGCTCTAGGAGAACCGGGGGAACCAATTCCGAGATATAACCAATCCAGTTATTTAAGATAGGAAATCAGTAGTATCCGTGCAAAATTTGGTTTTTCTAGCTCTTATCGTTACGGAGATCTTTCAGGACAAACAAACACAAACAAACTTTCGGAAATATTTATAAGATTATCTGTCTTTTTGTGCCTTAAATTAAAATACTAGGAAGAAAATTACACAGGAAATTAGGTGACTGTCTATTGCCAAAGCTCATGATACCATCTATATGTTTTGTTAGTCCCTACGGTACTGCAAGACTATTCGTTGTTTTTTAAGTTTTTCCAGTTACACACTAACTCAGCTACCCCTCTGAAGCTATTGCCAAAAAAATGCCATTAATGTTGTGGGTATACTTCTTATGGTGGAAGTATAAGAAGTATACCCACAACATTGACACCACCTTCTATTCCAAGCTTAAATCTCTAAATTAAAAATAAAAAGTTAATACTCTGCTCACATGAAAAATTGGTAGTGTGAAATTAGATTAGATTAGATATATGGAGGTGCATTTTTTCTGTGATTTGGTAATATCTCGCAATGGTGACGTATATCGAATTAATTTACATCACAACAATATTTGTGTGTATATCTCACAAAATATAGAAAACAGGTATTAATTGTAGGGCATATTTTTCATTTTTCCTGCAACCATTTGTCACATGGGCACTAATGGACTCTGATAAAATGATAGAAAAGACTAGATTCCTACATTTCTAACTGCACAGTCCCATATAAATGGGTAGTCCTTGATAGCAGACAAATGGGCCTCCATTTCCAGCAGTGACTAGTGACTGTATGTGTTCAATCTGAGACTCTTCAAAGGGGGCTGATTTTTCAGAGAGCAGATGCTCAGCACTTTGGGGACCTCAGGCCTGTTACATTGTGTCAAAGTGGACACTCAAAAACTGAGGTGCTCCATATAACTTTTAAAATATAGGACGTGACTCATGGGAAATCAAGATAAGATAACCTATTCACAAGCTGTTTTTCAAATCAGTGGGAAGGAAAAATTTTCAAATTCTGTTCGTTCCAAAAAATAAAAGAGGTGATACATTAAACAGTTATCTTACTTCTATCATAAAAGATGTGAGATGTCCTCTTATCTGTATCAGAAGACCATCTGATAGATGCCGTTTTGTACTAGAACTTTGAGGAGAGGATGAACGGAATGTAAGAACTGACAGTCTGACAAAGAATAAAGACTTACTTATCACTGCACAGAACACGACTTATACAATGTTTCTATCTTATGTGATGCAAAAATCGAAAACTGACAAATATTTCTTTTAATGCATTTATGTGATCATTCCCAAGCTGTCCCAGATCCAATTATTTTGTACTGCTCACTCTGTACAGCTAAACAAAGCACTCTCTTCTCAAAATAACTGTGCCCATGTTCAACTGAACATAGTCAACATGTGCTTGGGGTGGGGGGGGAAGGTGTTTGTTTTTGGGGAAGGGGATTAAAGTTTGTGCATGGTAACTTAATTGGAATTTTGAAACTTAGCACAGTCATTGTGCAATAGATGATGTATTGGAGGTGCAAGTGCAATGACATCCTCACCCCCCTCTCAATTTCTGATAGGATGGGAGTCAGCAGGGCTGTCCCTACCCGTGTTGGTGCCCTATTCAACCCAACACCAGCACCTCCCCCACAGTGGGGGGAGCTGACACTCTGTGGTGAGGGGGAAGGGCCTATGAGGGCAGAAGATGTGTTGTGTGCAAATTACCAACTCTTCTGGACTGAATACTTTTGTTTCCATGGCATCCAGTCCAGGAGAATTGGGAACCCTGGAGCAGGGCAGGGAGCAAGGCTCACCTGCAGTCTTAGGGGAGCAGGCAGGAGGCATGGGCAGCAGCAAGAGGTGCAGGTGAAGGCTGAAGGGGCAGCTGTTGGACATGCAGCCCACCAGAGTAAAGTGCGCTTTGAAGGGGAAGCTGCCACTTGTCTCCAGCCACTGGCTGTGCAGCCACCAGAGTCCCTTCACTCACTACTTACTGCTTCCTTGTGTGCGTGGGCTGGGTACAGAACCAACGGGGGACAGATGGGGGGGGATGGGAATGGGGGGATACTGGAGCCAGTGCTGCCCATGGCTACTTAACATCCTGTTCCTAGGCATATGCAGCATAGAGTACCACTAAATTTGGTGCCCAAATTTAGTGCCCAAATTTAGTTGTGCCCTACACAGAATGGCCCTGGGAGTCAGGTTAACTGTGGCTAAAGAGATAGAAAGGAACCAGCAGCTAGCACTCCCACTGAGCCCTGCTGGGTGATGCCTAGAGCAGGGAAGTGAGCCTGGGTCCTACCCAGACATGCTGAGTCCCACCCCTGCCTTGCTGGCAGCCACAATTATCTGCGTGAGTATGTATCTGGACTAGTCTGCCTGGGGTGTGCAGCAGGGAGCATGGGAAATTGGTCAGGGCAATGTGGGGCAGACAGAACTTTGTAGTCACGGAGGAATGCTTCTCATGGGCAGTTTCTAGACTTACAGTTCTTGGATAAAACTAATAGATACACACACTTTAAGGTCAGAAGGAATCATCATATTCATGTAGTTGGCCTCCTACACATTGCAGACCACAGAACCTCACCCACCCAGTCCTGGCATAGACCACTAACCTCTAGTTGAGTTAGGGAGGTCCTCAAATCAGGGGGTCACCCCTCTACACATACCTAACATGCCCCCACCATTGGTGTACAGTGCAGATGTATCCTTAATCTTGAGTTTAGTTTCATAGCAGAAATTACAATTAGTCAATAAGGGAAGGTGCTCAGAAGGAGCTACCCCTGCTGCGGCTCTACAGTTTACATGTAGTAAGAGCCAGACACTCAGGCAGATGATTAGATGGCTATGTGAAATACCTCTGCTAGCTGTATTTCTATTGTGTTGATAGTGTAGGAGTGGAAGGCTTATTTTCACTGACTTTACAGCAGTGGCATTTTTGTGGTGCTTATGGATGGATTTTGAATATTTTTGTGCAGGTTTTTTTGCACAAATATTATATAGAAGCAGAATATCATGCACAATGTTACTCATTTTTTTAGAGAAATTTTCAGAAGAGAGTTTTACTTTAAATTGTTAAATAGACTGTGAGGGTACGTCTAGACTACAGGCTTTTGTCAACAGAAGTTTTGTCGCCAGATACTGTCGACAAAGCTTCTGTCAACAAAGAGTGTCTAGACTACATCCAGTTCTGTCGACAAAGCAAGCCGTTTTGTCGACATGACAGTGTAGACACAAAGGACAGTGTAGATGCAATAACGCCTTCTGTCGACAGAACTCTGACGTTATATCGACAGAACTCAGCAGCAGTGTAGACGCAGGCATAGTTTTGTCGACAAAAGTCCACTTTTGTCGACAAAACCCTGTAGTCTAGACACACCCTGAGAGTGAATATAATCTACTGTTCAGTTCTAGGAATCAGAAATGCTTCATTATCAATTCAGATTTGACACGTTGTGTTAATTTAAACAAATCAGTTAACATCTCTGTGCTTCAGCTTAGTCATATTTGAAATATGTGTAATATTACTTAGATACTCTGCAAGGGTTTTGTGTAGCTCAATTCATGTTTATAAAGTGCTTTGAGATCACTGGAAGTGAAAACAATACAATTATACATGATCAAGTATTCTTTTGCCATGTCACACTAGATCATAGGACAAATCTTCATAAAAACTGAACTTGCTGAATGAATACTAATAATCGGAACTATCAAATAAATCAAGGCATATATATGAATATTTAGTGACAAAAGCACTAGCAAAGAGCAATCTGTGCAGTTGTCTACCCATCACTGTGCAGTTTCCTGCCAAGTCCTAATTCTATCTATACATTTTAGAATGGGACCATTTTTCATAAATGCATAGGGCGCAGGGGAGGGGCACAGAGAGGGAAGACGCAATACTGAGAGTGGCCACTGGGGGCAGTGGGCACAGGGGAGATCTATGCTGCAAAAAGACCACTAGGGTCAGTCACACAATCAAGAGGATGGCAATCTGGGGTTGGGGCTCACCATCTTGCCTGCCACCCAACCAGGTAAGTGGCCCCCTCTATCACAAATCCACCCCCCCCCCTTGGCCGCAGTTCTCGGGGGAGGAAGGACCCTGCCGGCTGGGGGACTAGAGGGCGTGAAAAAAGGCTCTGCTAGCCAGGAGGGGCTGTGGGGCAGGAAAGGCTTTGCTGGATGGTACTCCCAACACCCTGTGCCCCTCCTCACTCCTGAATCCTGACTCCTGCAACCCCCACACTTCCAGCTTCCTGCCCTGAAGGACTTAGGCACAGATGGGTAAGTCTTCTAATCAACACATAATCAACATGATATGTACTTTAAGAAACTGATATTCCTTCTGGGGTAATAAAAATTAAAAAGGATCAAATACTTGTCACTGCATCCATTTTCATATGGCCACACATTTTGAAGTCATACAAAGTAAAGCTAAAATTAAAAATATATCTCCTCTGGAACAAATTATTCAAAGGAAGCTGGTTTCTAAGTCATTAGCATAGCATCAGTTAGTTTGATGAAAGAATGCCAGCTAATGTAATACAAACTTTTTTATTACCCTTAAAGTTTGTTAGCTTTTGTAAGAATAAAATATGCTGAACTTTCTAAAACCAGCTATGAGGTCTCAGAAGATCTGAAAATTTTCTTTTGGCAGTCATTACAAGTCAAGCTGCCAGCAGCAAAATCTGAATAAACTCAGGAATTTTATAAGCATTATTACATGCCAAACATTCTATATCTAATCAAGCCCACATCCTTTATAAAGTTTAAAACCAACAATTTGTTTGACATACTTATTCTGTTCAGTCTGGACAAATCCATTATATATTAACAAAACCCAATAATCTGACCAGAGTGGCCCCAGAAAATTTGATTTATTAATAAAATATTTTGCATTTACAATGGCATTTAATGCAAACATTTATAATGTTCAAACCTATGCCACTCTTACCAAGGAGGAAAATGGCCAATCTTTCTTCTGTCACCGAAGAGCAAGGTTATGCCTACAGACATTTTCCAAACTACAAATGTTGTCATAATCACAAACTGCATCTACTCCTACTTTGAGTACTTCTTTCTTTTTTTGAGGAGTTATTCCTATTGCACAGAGATCAATCTAGAAAGGCCTTTGGGCCAAAAGCAACATGCCAAGAACAGGACCAGAAACATAATCCCTCCTTTAAAGAACTTGACTTATTCCAATCAATAGTAGTCATGGAAGCAGTGACAGCAATCAAGGTGATCACCAGTGATACTGAATCTTGTCCTTTCTAGATTATGAGAGCAGAGAATGTCTGGAGCAGGGTTACTAATACAAATCTCTCACTCACCCTCAATTATACAATGCTCTGACCAGAGCTATGACAAGACAGCTTATGAACTACAGCCCAATTTCTAATTAAATTAATCAATAAACGTACTAAAAATGACAGTGCTTGCTTTAGCAGCAAGTATTTTGAACTTACGGTCAAGCACAGGGGCATGGCGTTGCACTGAGGCAGCACTTGTTCCTCTAGTGAATTACTTTCAGTTCAACAAGAGAAGAACATGCAACCTCATCAACCTCTGATGATCACCAGACTAATGCCATGAAAGCTGGAAAGGGGAATATGGAGCCATGTTTCAAAGACTCAGGTCTTTCTTCTCGGACAACAACAAATGGGCATTATGAGAAACTGCTCTCCTAGCTCCAGGGTCCTCACCTGATGAGACCCCAAAAGTTCAATCCCATTTTCACATAAAGTTAATTTCTATATAAAGCTTTCAGGAAACTGCTTAGACAACACAAGTTGAAGTACTACTTACACACATCTGTCATTGTGCTCTACATCAAACATGTCTAAGCTCTTCCAATGTCTAGCAAAATCAGCACCACGATGAATAGCATGGTGAATAAAGTTTACCCCCAGCCAATACCAAGACAATATTGTGAGCAAAAGTGCTTTGAAAAAATATTTTACAATGATTTCTTTACATTTAGGAATGAAGCCAAATCTGCAGTCTGCCTTTCCTCATCCCTAACCCCCAGTTCAATTCCATGTTTCCTTAACAGTGATGTTCTTAAATAAAGCCTTAACTCAAGGTATCTTAACAAAGTATAGCTTAAACGAGCCATTTAGCTCAGAAGACCTTAAGCACTCAAGGGCATAATAAAGATAGAGCATGGAATATGTATAACAAAGTGACTGGGTTCCCAGAGGAATGAGATTGTTCAATCACAGCAAACTATAAAGAATGGGCAAACAATTTCCCAAACTACTACCTGTTCTAATACTTAGATTCACCAACACAGCAACAAAGAGGCTTTTACAATACCTTACTGGTTACCAGCAAGTCAACAATGAAGTTCCCTCAAAACAATCCCATCCTGACCTCCCATCCAGACAGACAGGCAAAATATAGTAAGGAATACTGAAAATCTAGTTCATCATAAACAAGTTCTACCATTCTCAGAGGACTGAACACATTACCCACCAGGTCAATGAATTTTTCAGATATTACCAAATACATGCTTACAACCAATTCTTAAAAATTAAAGTTTATTTAAAAAGGAAAGAGACCGTTGGTTAAAAAGCATTCTGAGTACCATTTTACATAAATTAATAAAGTTACTAGGTTATTTTTATAGAAGAAATGGTGAAATTTAGTGTTGTAAAGTTTCCAGAATTAGTTCCTGAGCCCTGATCTATGCTAGGGAGTTATTTCAAAATAACAAGCAGAGCATCCACACTACAAGTCCATTATTTCCAAATAAGGGGCTGGTTATTTCAGAATAATAACTCCTGCTTTCCATGAGGAATAACACCTATTTTGAAATAGTTATTTCGAAATAGCAGTAGTGTGGATGCTCCATTGCTGCTATTTTAAAATAACTACTCCCCAGAGTCATTCAAAGTAATTACTCCCCAGTGCTTTCTGGGACTCTAACATGATATAGGATGTCCACATTAAGGGAGCTTGCCTCAGATTAATTTGAAGGCTTCCCTGTAGTGTGGATGTGCTATTTTGAAATAGTTATTTCAGGATTATTTTGAAATAATTTCCTAATGTAGGCATGCCCATAGACTTTAGTCCAATAGCCAAATCAGAGTGATCCAGACTGGAGCAGGAGACCTCAATCTTGTGACTCAAATTTCCCCTGACAAACTTACGCAGATCTGACATAACAGGATCAGGGCCCTAGAGTTCTTTTATAGTTCTTTTCTAGCCTTCTGACAGCAGGCATTCCTTTGGTCCAGCATTGTGGCTTTGAAGTAGAACCACCTATTTCCTGTATACCATTGGTAATTAGCTACATGGTGTGGTGTAGTGTCAGTACCCTGCTGGTTGCTATGCTTGGGCGATGGGCTGTGGAGGACCCCCATTGGCGGTTGTCTGTAACCACGGCCCAGCAAGAGGGGCCTCAGGACAGTGGCCAAATTGGTTCTACTTGTTAAGGGAAGAGATGGGACAAAGGAAGTGTGTGCTGGGGAAAGGGCAGTCTGGGGCTGGAACCATGAGGGGGACAGACTGAGGTTCCTGGGGCTGAGGGCTAGGGGTGATGGACCCCTAACCCAAGGGGTCTGAAACACCCTGGCCCCTAATCCTGTAAACATTGCTGTATCCTGGAGGAGCAATAAAACCTCGCTATTCTACTGCTGGCGGAATCTGTTCTTGCTGCTAGGGGGGTGCAGGATCGGGGGAACCCTGACTGCGTCATCACACATGGATTAGCATATGGCAACTGCCCACTGCCCAACATTTACAGGTAGTTTACTACAAACTTCAAAGAGAAATAAATGATATTGTTATAGCCAAATGTCACCAAAATGTAAATATTCCCTTTTGAATCAACAGAATATAGTGATAGACAAGAATAAAGACATCTCTTTAAATGATTAATATCTAACAAGATATAACTGAACACATCATAATTAATAATAAGTAATCATTAGTATTACCTCCAATTCTCTAACAATGAAAGCTTGCATTTGAAACCTCTAGTCTATCTAACATGGCTTTGTTTAGCCATTTATAAGGAATAGCCTTGATTACCATTCATATACTTTTTAATATGTCTTTAAAGGTTGAATTGGGATCATGTAGCTTACTATTTGCTTAACCCTTTCTGGCTCAACGTCACATGTGCTAATGTGCATGCAAGAACATAAAAACTGAAAAAAACTCTATAACATTAAAAATATTGAACAGAGATTCTCCAAAATTAGATTAATTTCCCTTGCACTATGAGGCCCCTAAAAGTGAGTTAAATCATAGAATCATAGAATACTAGGACTGGAAGGGACCTCGAAAGGTCATCGAGTCCAGTCCCCTGCCCTCATGGCAGGACCAAATACTGTATAGACCATCCCTGATAGACATTTATCTAACCTACTCTTAAATATCTCCAGAGATGGGGATTCCACAACCTCCCTGGGCAATTTATTCCAGTGTTTAACTACCCTGACAGTTAGGAACTTTTTCCTAATGTCCAACCTAAACCTCCCTTGCTGCAGTTTAAGCCCATTGCTTCTTGTTCTATCCTCAGAGGCCAAGGAAAATTTTGAGCAACTAAAAATATGTGCTGGGATTAGAATGTAAAATAATATTTACTGCAACCAATAAGGATCTGATGCTGAATCCATTGATAATCAAGGTCAAAGCTCTTACTGATTTCAAATAATGTTGGGGGAAACCTGTAAATGAACCAACCTTCTAGAGGTAACACAGGATTTAAATCTCCTAAATCTGGATTTCTAAATTTAAAAAAGCATTTTTATGCCTAGTAGTAGAGGTAACAAAATTATAATTTCCTAACAGTACCACTGTGGAAATAATGTAAATTCCCACTTGAGTTTTAACATTTGTAATGAATGGAATGTTTATTATTGTTATGAAAATTTATGTGTATAATCAAAGAGCCTATTAATCTGGAGAGAGTTGAAGAAATAAAATGAGAACTTGCTGTCAAAGCAGCTTTTCTCTGAGCTTTCACAGCTGTACCACATATTATAAACTTGTTATAAAATTTGTCAGCTCTATTAGTCTTTATGTTTATATGACATGTGCAAATAACAAAACAATGACAATTTGCACTTACCTCCTGAGATTTCCTGAGCAAATCCTTCCTTTCTATTCCACACAAACTTTGAAAGTATTTGTGAGCAATGGAGGTTGTTCTAAACAGCCTCTTTTATGAAGTCATGATTTCCTACAGCATTTGGAAAACTGGTTTGTACCAATGAAAATATTTTTTTTTTCCATTTCAAAATGTCTATCCATGGAAACTATGGGATCTACAAAGCCTACACTGCTGCAGATCTAAGAAGAGTCCACTAGCATTCCAGGTTACTTATCAAGTATTGCTGCCATGTAATGCTATTTTTGACATAGGAAAGACAAAGTCAGTGAGGTCAGTGAAATCCTTTAAGATCTTAAACACAAAAAGGAAGCTTTCATGAAGTAGAAACTTGGAGAGATGACTGGGAGGCGGTATAAATATATTGCTTAAGCATGCAGGGGTGTAACCAGGAAGGCCAAAGCACTACTGGAATTGCTGCTAGCAAGGAATGTGAAGGGTAAGAAGAAAGATTTGTATAAGAGGATGAGCAGGGAAGGTCTGGGACCCTTACTGGATGAGGGAGGTAATCTAGTGACAGATGATGTGGGAAAAGATGAAGTACTTAATGGGGTTTTTTGCCTCTGTCTTCATGGACAAGGTCAGGTCCCAGACTACTGCACTAGGCAACACAGTATGGGAAGGAGGTGAGCAGCCCATGGTGGAGAAAGAACAGGTTAAGTATTTAGAAAACTTGGACATACACAAATCCATGGGGCCGGATCTAATGCATCCGAGGGTGCTGAAGGAGTTGGCTGATGTGATTGCAGAGCCATTGACCATATCTTTGAAACCTTGTGGCAATCAGGGGAGGTCCTGCACAATTGGAAAAAGGCAAATGTAATGCCCATCTTTAAAAAGGGAAGAAGGAGAATCCAGGGAACTACAGACTGGTCAGCGTCACTTCAGTCCTCAGACAAATTGTGGAGGGGATCCTCAAGGAATCCATTTTGAAGCACTTAGAAGAGAGAAAAGTGATCAGGAATAGTCAACATGGATTCACAAAGGGCAAGTCATGCCTGACCAATCTGATTAGCTTCTGTGATGAGGTAACTGGCTCTGTCGACATGGGGAAGTCAGTGGATGTGATATATCTTGACTTTAGCAAAGCTTTTCATACGGTCTCCCACAATAATCTTGCCAGCAAGTTAAGGGAGTATGGATTGGATAAATGGACTGTAAGGTGGATAGAAAGCTGGCTAGATTGTCGGGCTCAATGGGTAGTGCTCAATAGCTCGATGTCTACTTGGCAGTTGGTGACATGCAGAGTGCCCCAAGAGTCAGTTCTAAGGCCGGTTTTGTTCAACTTCTTTATTAATGACCTGGATGAGGGAATGGATTACAACTTCAGTGAGTTTACAAATGACACTAAGCTAGGGGGAGAGGTAGATGCATGGGAGGATAGGGATAGAGTCCAGAGTAACCTAAACAAATTGGAGTATTAGTCCAAAAGAAATCTGATGAGGTTTAACAAGGAAAAGTTCAGAGTCCTGCACTTGGGACAGAAGAATCCCAAGCATTGTTTCAGGCTGGGGACAGACTGGTTAAGCAGCAGTTCAGCAGAAAAAGGACCTGAGGATTACAGTGGAAGAGAAGCTGGATAAGAGTCAACAGTGTGCCATTGTAGCAAAGAAGGCTAATGGCATATTACCAGGGCTCGACAATTAGTGTAATATACTCGCCCGTGGTGAGTAGATTACAAGCTGGCACAGCCGCGCAGCACGATCTGTGCATGCGCAGTGTGCCGAACCGCACGGCTGGCAAGCAGGGCTCGCCGCCACTTGGCAAGCCCTGCATATTAGGGTGCATTATGAGAAACATTTCCAGTAGGTCTAGAGAAGTGATTATTCCCCTGTATTTTGCACTGATGAAACCACATCTGAAGTATTAAATCCAGTTCTGGTCCCCCTTTACAGAAAGGATGTAGATACATTGGAGAAAGTCCACCGGGGGGAACAAAAATGATTAGGGGGCTGGAGAACATGACTTATGAGGAGAGACTGAGAGATCTGGGTTTGTTTAGTCTCAGAAGAGAAGAGTGAGGGTGAATCTGATAGCAGTCTTTAACTATCTGAAGGGAGGTTCCAAAGAGGACGGAGAGAGGCTGTTCTCAGTGATGACAGATGAGCGAACGAGGAGCTGTGGTCTCAAGTTGCAGTGGGGAAGGTCTAGGTTGGCTATTAGGAAAAACTGTTTCATGAGGAGGGTGGTGAAGCACTGGAATGGGTTACCTGGGGAGGGGGTGAAATCTCCATCTCTAGAGATTTTTAAGTCTCAGCTTGACAAAGCCCTGGCTGGGATGATTTAGTTGGGATTTGTCCTGCTTTAAGCGGAGGTTGGACTCAATGACCGCCTGAGGTCTCTTCCAACCCTATGATTCTATAAAGCAACATCTTTTATTGAACCAACTTCTGTTGGCAAAAGAAACACTTTCAAGATATTTAAAGCTACACAAAGCTCTTCTGCAGGATACTAGTTCAAAAGTTTGCATATTTCCCCAACAGAAATTGGCTCTATAAAAGATATTAGCTCAACCACCTTGTCTCTCTAATATCTAGGGTCCTATATGGCTGCATCACTTGAAACATTTTTTTTATTTAATGTAGCCATAGAAATGGTCCACTTACAACTTAGCCCAGTTTGCTTATTTTATCTATAAATTATATATTTACACAGTATGACCCTTATCCTGAAAACTCAAATGTGCATATGACCCTTTGCACCTGATTAGTCCCTTAGTAGTCAAAGGGACTTTACAAATATATAAAATTAGGATTTGTAGGATCAGGCCCTATGTAAACACAACTAATTGTGCTTTCAGGTGCCTTTAAAAACAGTCACAGAGGAGGGAAAAAGAAGGTTGTCCTCATTTCAATATCAGAAAAATCCAGAGGTGAAACTCAAATCCAGCTGCTATCATTTTTGCTATACATACCAATATTTAATATTTTATTTATGTTTTACACACAAAGTGCTATGTTAAAAGAACATTAAGGTTCTGAAGTCAAGTGAGGAAATCACAGAATTAAGGTTTGTGCTACCTAAATTCTATCCCCTTGTGTGTATGCATTAAAACTGTCTTTAAGTATAGAATTACACACTGCTTTTACACAGGACCCCAACTCAGCACACAGAATTCATTGCACTCAAAGTATAGCTAGTCACTGTTTTATTTTACCCTTGATTTTCAATGGGTGAAACTTGCATAACTTACTGCACAGTGTTCAAACCCTACTCTGAAGACAGACTTATTTTTCTCATAACATGCTTTTTAGCTCCCATTTTTCCCCACTCCATCACAGCTTAGTCTCCCTCCCCTGTTCCCTTTCAGATCTTTGTGACATTCACAGTCTCATCTCTAGTCATACTATGTGTACAGATTAGTGTCCACTCTCTCACAAGTGCAGGGGCTATCCATGTGTTAAATTGTATACCATGAAAGTGAATATTGCATGCACATATAACTGTCTTTTCTATCATAGATCACCTGCTGTCTTAAAAAAAAAAAATCAACCTGTAAGAAAAGGTTACTCCTCTTATTCCCTTCATATGTGAAATTTCTCTCCCAAAATAAAACCTGCCACATGTCCAGTGAGCCTCTTTCAGTCTTCCATTAATAGCTGCTTTTCATGTACAGATATAAAAAAATCATAAAGTTAAACTCTTATGTTATGCCCTGTGGGACTGGAAAACGAGGCTTTACACCACTTTAAGGGGGAAGTACTCAGCTCCCAAGTGGGAAACACAATTGCTTCAAGGAATGGCCCCAGATAACAGACTTTAAAGTCATTGCATATTTTGATGTAACTCTAATACTTTATTCATGAGCAAATAATGCATTATTCATATTATTACATGCATGTCTATTGGTGATGACATGCAATGAGAGTACAGGAGGCACATTTGAGTCTGACAACAAGGAGCTGGATGGAGGCACTGTTGTGAAGGTGTTACCTACCAGCATAGGCGTGCGCAGCACATTTCATTAGGGTGTGCACCCAAACAATTTTTTAAAAATGTACTTTGACCCCCATTAGCCACACCCCTGACCCTGTTAACCATGACCCTGACCCCTATTGGCCACACCTCTGGTGGTAACACTCTCCGGGCAAGATGGACACATGACCAAAAGGTGTCATGTGACCCCCCCCCAAGGACTTTTCCCACTATCCTCCTACTGATAGGGATTAGTTTCCCCCCCCCCCCGCCCCAAACTCCCCTCATGCAACTATCCTGCAATTACATTGCATTACCCCAATGTGTGTGACATTAACTCGGGGGCAGAGAGGCTGGGGGAAGTGTTCCCTCTAAGAGTTTCCTCCCATGAGCAGAATGAATTTTGTGTTGTGCACCAGTACTGAGTTCATGTGGCTTGTTTGGCTGTGTCACTGTGGCACCCAAGTTATTAATAAATATCTCATAAACCTCTACCTTTTCCCTCTGCTGCCATGTCTCCTCCCCTTACTCCATCAGCTCCCCTGGTGCCTGCTGCCCCAACCCTCCTCTGCTGTCCTGACTCCTGCCCTTCGCCCTTCGCCTTCCTGAGACCTGCCCCCCACCAGCCCTTCTCTCCTCCCCTGTGCCTCCTCCAGTAGCCCCACTCTGATCATGTGAGCTACCCCTCCTCATCCCCTCTCCTAACACCTCCTCTACACACCTGCCCTGCCTCTCTCCTCTGGTGCTGGTCCCTCCCTGCAGGTGTCTGCCCTTCTGCTTCACCCCCAGAATCCCCTGGGACCTGCACCCTCCTGGTGCCTCCCCCTTCCCTCATTGTCCCTGCCCCTTTTCCTGATGCCCACCCCTCACCACCCTCTGTCCCAATTCCCCTCATGCCCCTGTGCCCTCACACATGCCTTGCTCCATCCCTGCCTTCCTCATGCCCGCCTTCTTTCAAGCCTTCTCCCAGCACCTCCCCTCCCCTCTAATCCCCAATGCCCTTACCTCTCCTCTCCCAGCATCACCCTGCCCCCATTGACACCTCCCCTCCTGCCCTTTTCCTCATTGTCTCCACTTGGCCCCTGCCATTTGTCTCTCCTCTACCCTGGCCCTTGGTGCCTCCCCCTTTCTTCTCCTGACCTGCCCCCCTCCCCTCAGCACAAGCCTCTTCCTCTCCTACCCCTTCCCCTATTTTCCCCCTCCCCTTCCTTACCTTCAGCTTCTGCCTTCCAATTCCAGCGGGGCTGGAGTCAGAGCTGGCCAGGCCCTAGCCAGGGCGCCCCGCGGTGCTGCTGGGCTGGGGGGGCGGCGCCTCAGGGGGGCCACGCGGTGCTGCCGGGCCGGGCAGGAGCGCCCCCGGGTGCATAAGGGGTGGTGCTGCGGGGCCCGGAGCACAAAAATGGCTCAGGCCAGCCAGCGTTTGTAGTCGGGCCTCAGTTGCTTGGGGAGCTGGGCCGCACGGTTTGAAAGTCCCGGGCCATGACATCACGCCACGGCCGGGCATCTCCCCTCTTACCTGTTGTGCAGCGTTTCAGCACGCCGCACATGCACGTTCTCTGCCCTACAGTGCCCCGTAGATGGTTGCGGGGAATTTAAAGTGCGGGTTTGCGGCACCCCGTCACAAATCCCGCTCCTCCTCCAGCAGTGGCTAGCCGGCCCGAGACATTAGGGTGTGCCTGGGCACACCCTGTGTGCACACCTATGCCTACCAGCTCTGTGTTCTTGGGGAACCAGATCCTGGTCACCTGTCAGCCATGTGCTCTTGGGGAGCCAGGAAGTGACACTCATGGAAAACAATCCCCATCCCCCAGGTCTCTGCTGGAATCAAAGACAAAACAATGAAAAGGCAGAAGAAGACACACCTAAACTCCTCTAGACAAGGGTGATAGAATTAAGGAAACACCCCAGCCTCACCTGTATGGAAGATAGAATGGAGAGACATCTCTATTAGCATACAGAATGGAGAACAGTTCTTCCAAAGCAGGAACTGCATGGAACTATGGGATACCGAAAGCAGAGACACACTGCCTGATGGGAAATCTTTGCTCCAGATGCTAATGAACCCAGGCCTGCTCACACCCAAATTAGTCATTATCAGACCAATTCTAGCAATGGTTCCTATTGATATCCAAAATACAGAAACTGCCTAGTTGCATTGTGAGCTCTTTCAAGGAACATCCTCCATAGCCAGGTGTGATCAGTCTCTATTGTCTCTCCTCTGTTTACCCATAAACAAATCCAGTGTTCTCCTTGAACTATTGTCCTGTCCCTACAAAACCACTTCCCCTTGCTCAAGAAAAACTGTTCTGATGCCTGGATTTAAATGGCATCCATTCCATTGAGACTTCATCATCTCCAGCCTGATGGTGCTCTGTTTGCCTCCTGCCATCTGGACCCCCAGCTCCCATTACCATCTGGGAACCCTGATCAATGCAAGCTCCACGGAGTGGTGAGGTCTTTCTCTCTCTCTCTGCCCCCACCCCACACATACCTCTCTCTAAGCATAGCCTCCTGACCCTGCCTTATATAATCAGTTATATGGTTTGCTAGCCCTAACATTTGTAATCAGTTTCAATTTAGATTTAATATTGTAACTGTTAGATTTAATATTGTTACGGTTTTGTGTGTTTGGTGCCTCATAAATATATATATAGTAAAACCTGCTCTAGCTGGAACTTAAGCATTCAGAAAACTATAGAAACTGGCAAAAAAAAAGCCAGGGGAAAAAAGGAAACTGGCCTTTTAAGTGCTGGGATGCTCCTCAGATGAGTGTGCAGCACATACCTGGGGGAGGGGCGAACGGCAGCCGGAAGCAAGGAACAAGCATCTCGACTCCTCCCCACCAGGCCGCATCCCGGTGCCCACATGGCTTCCGTGCCCCACCCCCGTGTAGGTCCCACATGGCTCCCTTGCCCCCTCCCTTCCCATAGGCCCCACACGGTTCCTGCCTCCCCCCAACCCCGATAAACAGAATTTTTAGATTATCAGAATGCCCTAATCCCCAGGCATGCCAGATAACACAGGTTTTACTGTATTCACTACCCAGAAAGAAATAACTCATTGTTAAGGTGGTTGCTTCTCTCTCTTTTCCTTTCTCTCTCACTCATTCTTCCTCAAGGGGTGTTGTTTTGGCTTCCCCATTCACTCAGCAACAACGCTTTTTGTATCCAAGCTAAAGATCCCTGTAGTGCCCCAAATCCTGTGGGGTTTGCTCATCCCGTGGTTTACCAGCGGAATGATTGAGGTGTGGGAGTGGGGATAGAGAGGTGCTGACTCTGGGGGCATATGAGGATGGCAGCTTAAAGTGCTGTTAAATCCATCCCACTGAGTCCAAGGGCACATGAGGGTGCAGTGTGGCATTGCTGTTAAACCCAGCCTGCTGAGTCCAGGGACATATAAGGGGTTAGCTTGTGAGTGCTGATTACCCAGTCCTCTCAGATGTGCTCTGTTAGTGGGTGTGAGTGTCTGTCTGTTTCTGAGGTGGGAAGAACCCCGTCCTGAGGAACATAGTTCCTGCAGGAGAGCTCCGTTGGGAGGGAGAATTGGAAGCAGGGAGACTTTAGCTCCATATGAGAGCACAAGTAAGCACAAGCAGCACACTGATAGAATTATTAACCTCCCCCCAGCCCCATAAGAGTAACCGTAATAAATGAGCATACCCAGAGTATTTGGGCAAATCTGGTAACAAAGGGACAGCCTCTCACACTGGTATAGCTGGGACTAGTAAAGTCTTCTGGCTCTGTTCCATGCTAACATGATACCCCTGCAAAGCTTGTTCAATTGGGAGGAGGAGGAGTTTAAAAGAGGGAACTTACCACAGGAAGGAGTGGTGAACAAGAAGAAGGTTGATCCACCTTTTCAGCTAGAGTCTGCTGGTAACAGAGGTAGTCCAGACAAGGAGGAGACATAAGATGCACTGCTCCCAACATCACCCTGAATGACAGCAAAGCAATAATTCCCAGGAAGTGGGGTAGAAGGTGAACCTTGTGAAGGAGCAATAGACTCTGAGGGTAGGTCTGCACTACAGAGTTTTTGCGCAAAAACTCACGGCGCATCCACACCTCAAACGCGTTTTTGCACAAGTAAAAGGAAAGAACAGAGGGGGTTTTTCTTGTGTAGGTATTCCTCCTTTTATGAGGAATAACTCCTTTTTGCTCAAGAGTTCTTGTGCAAAAAGGTGTGTGTGGATGGGCAAGAGGGTTTTTTTGCGTAAAAAGAAGCAACTGAAAAAAGCATAAGTGCCCTGGTGGCCATTTTGTAAATAGCAATCAGAGTTTCCTTTCGAGAGAGTGTCCATGCAGTCTGGACACTCTCTTATGCAAAAGTGCATCGCTTT
Source organism: Rafetus swinhoei (assembly GCA_019425775.1). Taxonomy (NCBI): domain Eukaryota; kingdom Metazoa; phylum Chordata; order Testudines; family Trionychidae; genus Rafetus; species Rafetus swinhoei. The sequence goes on from CM033424.1 coordinate 125,020,867, forward strand.
TTCAATGTGCTTTTACAGTCTGGACACGCTCTTGTGCAAGAAGTTTTTGCAGAAGATCGCTTCTGCAAAAAGCTTCTTGTGCAAGAAGCCTGTAGTATAGACATAGCCTGAGAGATTAAACCCTTGGAGGCTGTGCTGTCTGAGAAACCGGTCCTCTTTTCAGATAGATCCTCCTTTCTTGCAATGGGAAGGGAAGAAGAGGAGCCAATGCCTTGGCTATGTGCAGTTGCTTCAGAGAGCTCCCCAAGTGCCAGCCACTGGAAGATGAAGAAGGAAAACAGCAGACTGAGAGAGCTGTGGTGTTGTGTCCGGAGAACCCTGCCCCCAACCAAAGTTGTGTAAGATTATAAACAGTAATTGAAAGTCAATGAGCTGTGGAGCTAAAAAAACATTTTATGTGTGTTGTTTGTTATGATATTTATGTAGAAAATATATGAGCTGAAGTTAGTGTTTACTGTTTCACAGATGGGGTTCAGAAGTTTTAGCATTTACTAACATAAAGTGGTAAATGGTTTTCCTCTCCCATTATTTTTCTTTCAAGGGTTCAGAACTTTTACCATACCAAATCATGATGCAAGGGAAAATAATCTCTCAAAAATATGTCTGAACTGGGGGAAAAAATTGATGCAATCAAAATATATCATTTCAGTTTCAAGCATTTTTACATTTCAAAAAATTGTTTATGGTCTAATTAGTTCAAGTTTCACAATTAAAATAAATTTTAAATAGAAATCTAGAATTTTATTGAAAACATTGAAACATTTCAAGATTTGGTTTTGATGAATTGGCTTTTTTCAACAAAAAATAATGTGTCAAAAATTACTGATTAGCTCTGGTGACTATGTTGACTGAAAACTGACTTGAACAAACTTAACTCAAAGTTTTTTGAGTGGAAAAATTTGATAGAGGTTGTGTAACTGCTACCAGCAGATTTGAACCTGGGACCTTAGGAGCATTGTATAGGTGCCGCTATAGCTTGAACTCTTAGGCTATGTCTAGACTACATGGCTCCCTCGACAGAGCCATGTAAATTAGTTTCGTCGGCATAGTCAAAGAAGCAGGGATTTAAATAATCCCCGCTTCATTAAAATAAACATGGCCACCGTGCTGTGCCGATGATCAGCTGATCCGGCACAGCGGGGCAGTCTAGACACGGCACGGTCGACAAGGGAAGCCTTTGTTGACCGCTCCAGTATGCCTCGTGAAATGACAAAGGCTTCCTTTGTCAACCGTGCCGTGTCTAGACTGCCGCGCTGTGCCAGATCAGCTGATCGTCAGCACAGCGTGGCGGCCATGTTTTTTTTAATGAAGCGGGGATTATTTAAATCCCTGCTTCTTTGACTATGCTGAATAAACTAATTTACATGGCTCCGTCGACGGAGCCATTTAATCTAGACACACCCTTAGGCTGTAGAGCTCCCTTGTTCTTAACTTTCACTGTAAGTGGTCTAAGTGCTACTACATTGGACAGTGAATCACATGAGATGTCTAGCAGCACCTTAAAGACAACAAAACATGTAGATGGTATCATGGATGAGAAAATCTCGGAGCTGGAGGGCACAGTCCCATGAGTCTGGTAGTAGTGTGGCCGAAGCAGTCTGGGTCGCGGTGGTGCCGGGGAAGCCTGGGTGGTGGTGGAACATGATCGGGGCTGCCTGACACCTGGCAGAGGCTGTGACCATGGTAGACTGCTGGAGCCATGGCAGCCTGGGCAGCAGCAGGGCTGTAGTATCCTTAGCAGCAGTGGCAGGGCAGCCTGGACAGCAGTGGCAGTGGCAGCATGATTGGGGCTGCCTGCCACTTGGCAGCAGGGCCAGGACTGCAGCTGCAGCAGCCTGGGAGGGAAATCCAGCCGGGGCCAAGGCAGGCCAGCAGAATCCCTGTAGCCAGGGCCATCAGTGTAGCAGGGCTGGGCCTGTGGCAGCCCAACTGGGCAGTGTGCCTCCAGGCCAGCAGCAGAGCTGGGGCTAAGGGTGGCCAGCAGGAAGCTCAGCTGGGCCAAAGCAGTGGGTAGCGGAGAGGAACTGTGAGCTGTGGGGCTGGTGTCAGGGGACTTCCCGTTTTCTGGCAAATTCCCTCATTTGGGACCGATCAGGTCCCGAAGTTGCTGGACCAGTAGGTTCAACATGTACTAAAGCAAGGATGTTAAGGACACTTATTCTTTTGGCTGAGATTTATAGGATCATTAATATTAGATACATTCTCTATCTACATTCTCTATCTGGACACCAACAAAGGAAGGAGTCAATAACTATCCAACTAACTGGTCTTTTCCTACTTTAAGCTACAGAAAGCAAATGATAGAAGGAAGGACATTTCAGTTATGACAGAAGAAGAACATTCTAATTCCATCTAAACCATGTTGCTAAATATCTAGATTTCTGTCTTTTTTTCCAGGACATACATAGGACTTTGTACCTTTTATCTCTGAATATATTCTTCTGATTTCTATGTTTATGAAGACACCTCACCATTTTATTTTATTATTGAATTCATTTTCAGCTCGGTTCTCTTAAGAGAGGGCTTGCAATTTTGGCTCTGGAAGGAAAAAAGACTGACAATCTAAACCTTGCCCATTCATCCTATAGCACAGGAGTGGGTGATAAGCGGCCTGTGGGCCAGATGCAATTTACCAGAGTTGGCTCTGGTCGGCTGCCAGATGCTTTATTTATCTGTGTGTCAGCAAGTATGGCTGCTCGTAATTTCTCATTGGCTGTAGTTTGCCATTGCTGGCCAATGGGAGCTGCAGGAAGTGATGGCCCTGGCGAATGCCATTTGGCTCAGTGGCTGCTTATTGCCTACCACTGATATAGCAGCACTTGAGCTCAAATATCACTAAATGGAAGGCAACCAGTAGGGTCATACCAATTTGCTCAGTAACAATTTAACTCCGGTCATCTGAAGAAGTGGGCTGTGCCCACAAAAGCTCATGATACCATCTACATGTTTTGTTAGTCTTTAAAGTGCTACCGGACCATTTGTTGTTTTTTAAGCTTTTCCTGTTACAGACTAACTTGGCTACCCCTCTGAAGCAATTGAACTTTAGTCATGCCCCAACTGAAAGTCTAAAAGTCTATTTACTCTGAATTTTAAGTCAAAGAGAAAGTAAATTAATTTTAATGCTAAATTAGTATAGTGTTTCTAATGAGGCATACCTAGCAGCAATCCATTGCCTTAAATACTATCAAACTGATTTTGTATTAAGTACTCCAGAGAATGAATAAAGGGTGTCCTTTTTTCTGATAGAAATGAAATTAGGAATGTGTAATGAGAATTTAGCCTGATAATATAGATAAAATTATAGTAAGCAAAGAAGTACTTCTTGACTATTGTTCTTTTCCTGCAGGGGGATCTTTGGCTTTTTTTAGTTGTTGAATTCTTACATATGTAATATCAATGTTCCTGGTTGTTCCTTCCATTTAGTGGAGAGGAGCCTCCACGGGCTGAAATCCCTCATGGGATGTGAAAGAGAGACCCAGAGACCCTCTGCTGGGGAATCAGCATAGAAGGACATCCACGGGGTTTTGGGAATACAGCTGGGGAAAGGAAGGGGAAGACAAAAGACCAACATCTCTCCATGGCATCATGCATTCCTCAGCTTTCACAACACCCGGCAGAGCTCCCACCTGGAGTTAATGCTACTTACTGCCATTCTATACTCCTGGATTTGATGGCTCTTGTGACACTAGTACCAATTATAAAATATAACAAATGTATTGTTAATGTTACTTCATGTTCATATTAGGTCTACAGCAAGCAAATTGACAAATATCCAGCTTTCTAGACAATTCTGCCTCTCTTCTCTCTCCACCCTCCCCTGGGCTGATGCATGAATAGTTAAGACATCAGCTGAATTAAAACTTTAAATAATGTTGTATGTTACTTCTGCACTAAAATACCAGACTCATTTCTAAACAGATGTTACCATCTGGCTTCATTTGCTTATAAAAGAACCCTTAGGAAAGCTTCCCATCAGGTTTCCAGCTGTAGAAATGAATTCATCTATTCCCAAATGAAAGTTGCTTGTGAATCAATGATGAAGCTAAAGCTACCTACAGTTCAGTTATACCTTTCCCCATGTCACACTCTATGTTTAAAATGCATCACAATGACGTTCTTCTTCTATGGTGCCTTGAACCACCAGCTGTTTGCCATGTCCCACAATACTATTATTACTTATTACTCATATTACTGTAACACCTAGTGGCCTCAGCTGACACCCAGGCCTCATTGTGCTAAGCACTTTAAAAAACACATAGAGACAATTCCTGCCTGAAAGATTTTACAATCTAAATACACAAGACAGAGAAAGATTTGAGAGAGGACTGTGTGAAAAGAAATCAAGGTCCAGAAAGGTGAAATGACTACTCCAGCATTGCAGAGCAATTCAGCAACAGAGCAAGAAGCAGAATTCAAGTCTCCAAACTCCCAATCCAATGTCATAACCTCTAGACCACATCTTTTCTCAGAAATATACCAATCCTTTTTTGCTCTTACTAGCCCATTATGCCTCCTTGTCTACTGCCAATACATACACTATTTATTTATTCTTATTGTAATTGTCCAATTGTCCCATTGTCTGGAGTGTGCTGTAAGAATTGTAGTGGCAATATCGTCAAAAGTGAACTTGTATTTTTTGATATGGCAACTCCTCGCTCAATGTGTAAGTTCCTGAAAAATGCTACTTTAAGCAAAATCATGTTATATGAATCAAATTTCCCCATAAGAATGAATGAAAATGGGAAAATTATATTCCAAGGAATTTTTTTCAGCAGACAAAAGACAGCATATATATTTACAGTATAAGATTTAAAGATTGGTTGAGGTGGTGGAGTCAGAGGGTGCAATATTTCCCAGGGAATATCTTGCTACTAAATGATGGCCCCTCAAAGGTTAATACATTACTCTCAATGTAGCCTCACACTCTACAAGGCAGCATGAACTGAGGAGGAAGTAGGAAATACAATGGTTGCAAACACTTCTCTGAAGAAAGTGAAGACAATGTGAACCCACATTATCTTGTTAGAGCACACCTCTCTCTCTTCCAGATGGCACATACAGTACCAATGGGTGTGTGTGAGAGATGCACGTACTTTGTATGTGTGTTGAGAAAGAGAGACAGAGAGACGGAGACAGAGGGATGGAAAGAGGCAGAGATGCTTATGGTCCCTTTAGGTATACTAACCCCACTTCAAATACACTGCCCATTTAAGTACAATATATCTGCATATATTAAGTACAGTATATACCGACTCAGGTATCTGTATGTGTGATATCCTGCTTTGTGGAGATGGGGTATGGAGTGTGGCAGGACCATCATTAGGACTTATGGGGCCCTGTACAGTACTATTAAAATAGTGCCCAAATGCCTAATGGCAGCCCGGGGAGGGAAATGATGATTTTTTAGAGATGTGATTTTATAATCTTCAGGAACACACTAATGAAATATTTTAAAGCAAATCCTAAACTAAGGTCCTGTAGATTAACACAGTAAATTCAGAAACTGACAGCATGTACCTGGGATGGCAAATGCCTGTGAAATGGCTTCATTACCACTGGAATGGCTCTTTCACAGGTTCAATGTTCTGCTAATGGGTCTGGCAGGCTTTGTCACTTTTAAACTTTACTAGAGCCTCTCCAGAGAAAGCAGAGCCACAGAACAGGGATGGGAAGAGGCAGGTGGTTGGACATTAAGAGCCAGTGGTACCCCACATTTTGGGTGTCCTATGTAGCTACATATGGGTAAGGATGGCCCTGGAGCCTGAGGCTTGGTTGAGGGGAGGAGGACATCCTGACATCAGCACTCCTTTCCCCATGCCGGTCTCACCCTGGTTCCAGTCCCAACAAGGACATGCTGCTTTTCCAGAAAATCCTGCAAATAGTGGATAAAGCAGACAGCCACATGACATTATAAGAGGACATTGTTCAACTTTGAATGATCAAATGCTCTACTAAATAAACAATGTATCAACTAAACAACATTAACCAAGACAATGTTAAATGTGGAGTTTGTGTGTTTCATTGGAAAGTGGCAGTGAGCATACTTCTTGGCTTATTAGTTATGTTAAAGGCCACAAGCAGATAGAATTCTCAGCAGGGATGACCTTAGAATTTTTACTGTTTCATGCATGGTCTGTCTAATACACCACAACTGCAGCATGAAGAATGACGTTATTGTTACTACTAATACTTTGTTTCTATTATGGCAGGTACATCTTGTTCCCATTAAGTAACATTATTATTAATCAGCTCTTTATATTGTGATCGTGTTCAAAGGCCCCAGCCAAAAAGAAAGAATTTACAGTACACAACCATGCCTTGTGTGGTCCACAGTACATTTAGCACATTAGAGGATCTGTAGAATCTGGGTTAAGGTCACTTTGAAAATTCGACTTTGAAATATAAGTGATTATTAAATATCAATTCCTCAATAAAAAAACCTTCATTTTAGTAAAAGGCAATAGCCATGGAGAACATATACAACTGTTTGTATTTAAGATACCAATGCCTTAAAGGTGCAGTCATTTACAAATCTCTTTTCAAAAATTGTTGTTTTTGTCTTTCCCTTCACATTCAGTGGCCATATTCTTTCAGGACTTTTAAATGTGAAGTTCCCTCTTATCCACGTAGAGAAAGATTTTGTGAATATCAAACAAGCATAATATATGCAGAAACACCACTAAAAACTCCATTTGGCATTTGTACTTGAATTAGTAATGTGAGAACACCATTATAATGGAACTTTTTAAAAAGAAGATTGAACCCTAATTCTCTCAGCTTATTCCCCCAGTTAATATTAATTTTCAGATCTCAATGCTTGTTAATATATTAATATAAAAATGTTCTTTTTATTAGCTTGTGTTCAGGTTGTTGCTTTTTTTTCCCCCTGTATGTACATTTATATTTATTTATACACTTAAATATCTATACACACATCAGGTAAAATTCTTTCACCGCTGAATTTAATTGTGAAAGTCCTAACATCTTCAGTGGTGCTGGCGTCTCATTACATATAAAAACACATTTTCATGTTAAAATTGTATATATAAAAAGCCTTATCTGTGGGTTTGGGGACAGAGCTCAATTTAGGACAGAGAACTTATGCCCCTTGTTTCCCTTGCTAACTGTAGGTTTGCTTTGGTGCAACCACACTAGTCTGAATTTGGTCCTAGTAACTCAAACTATTTCTACGCCTGAACAGTTGGATTCATTTTTAAAGTAGTACTGATTGTTATATTAGCCTCATTGTCCTTCCCTTTTATGTTCAACCCCTTGCAGTGACTATTTATAGACACATGATACTTTAAGACTTTTACACATTATTCTTATTGAAATTATACTTATTAAAAAAGCTTTCATATCCCTTTACATTATATAAAAATGGTTGCTAATATGCTTCTAAAACAATGAACAGGGTAACTAGACCAACTGAAAAATAGTAAATGTCTGTGTTAAAAATAATTAAAATATTCCTCATTTGTAAAACCAAAATAATAAGACAATCAGTATTATTCTACTTTCATAGATAGATAAAATGTTAATTATCGGAACTTTAAACTATAGCTGAATCTTATCAATCTTCTTCATATTTATAAAATCGGATGTATTAACAAAATATAGAATTTTCTTGGCTTTAGGTCCATTACAAAAATACATTTATAATTAAAGGGAAGCAGCAGAAGATGTAAAAGGTCGATTTGGACTAGAATTTGGAAACCTTAGAGCAATTTAAGGATGGATTGAAACAATACCAAACACACATAAGGTTAGATACTGGAAATTTCCCTTGAGGCAATGATTCATTACTTACAAGTAGAAAAGTCAAATGCTGGACTGAGTTATTTCCTATAGTACCTAGCTCCCATTTATCCTTCATTTACTGGTATATGTTCAGAACACAATTTATCTTTGCTAGAGTTCCAGTCCTGATATTAATCTCTGTCTCCTAGCCTCTAGAGCTTTGAAAATGCATGTATCTATTTTTATGAAGAAATTATGGCATAATTAATTTTGTGAATAATAGTACTAAGTAATTATGATTACAATTATTCATTAAGTAATCAACCTACTGTTATTGGTAACTGCATTTATTTGCAGTCAAAGCAGTAACTTTGAGACACACGTCAATGTGTGTGTACAGTACCATAAGGAGAAATTTATTTCCACTTAATTCTATTCATGCCAGGCACTATCTTTCCTTGGGTAAGCAAAGCCTTTTTCAAGACAGACACTGTATTACTCAGTTGCTTATTTATTTTTATATTAATATACAGTGGAATAAATTGAAAACAAAGGGGAATGTTTTCTGCTAAATGATTAATTATTCAGTAATGATGAGAACAGTGATTTCATTTAAATCACAGAGCTCTAGAGCCACAGTTTGAAAAAAAATTGAACTGAAATAGAGCAATCATTTAGGAAGCTAAGCATTGGGGCAGGTTCAAGCCCATTGTTTCAGTGTAGTCATTACCATTTGAATGAACTATTCCTGGATATTGATCCCAATAGTCTGACTAGTGAACGCTATTCCAGTTGGCTGTATTTTTGGCTCTCCCCTCCCCCCAAAAATTATCGGAACTTATAAATTATCGGCGGGAGGTGAAGGGGGGGGCCGGGCGGTGACGTACATGGCCAGGGGGCAGGGCCTGGACGAGCGTGCATCCCCGATGGAGACAGAGGAGAGCGGAGAGTTGGCTGTATTTTTGGCTCTCCTCCCCAAAAATGCAAAATTGTGAGCTTTAGTTAATCTCTAAATTAAAAAGCATAACATTCTAAGGGTTGGATTTGATTTACTGGGAATTTTCACATGCACATACATAGGCAAGTACATGAATCATTCTCAAAACACTTAAGTGAGTGCCTAATCACAATGTAGGACATGAAAAGAGAACATGTTTATACCACTGAACTCTCCTGTATGTACATAGGTGACCCTACAGTGCACACACAGTTTTGCTGAAATTTTCAAAGGTGAGTGCTTGGATATTAGGTACCATGGGGAGCATCTACACTGCACTCATAGATCAAAATAAGCTGCACAAATTGAGTAGCTTATTTCGAGTCAATTTCAAAATAGTTTATTTCAAAATTTGGTGCTGTCTACTCAGCACTTATATCTATAGTAGCCCAATGTCTGTGACTCTGTAACGCTGAAATGCTGGCTGTTCCCTCCGGGTGGCGCTGTTGCCTCCCTGGCTGTTCCCTCTGGGTGGCGCTGTTGCCTGAGTCACATTCTTTGCCTCCCGCTGTGGCGCTCGGCTGACTTCTGCGCCACTCAGCTGGGCTGCCGTGGGGGAGCATGGGGAGTGCGGGGCCCAAATGGCCGCTTGTGCCGCTTGCTCCCCTGCAGCGGCCCAGCTGAGTGGTGCAGAAGTCAGCCGAGCGCCACAGCGGGAGGGGAAGGGGGCCGGGCGGTGACTTACACGGCCAGGGGGCGGGGCCTGGCTGTGCACATCACCGCCCCCCCTTCACGCCCCCCTTTACCTCCCGCCGTGGCGCTCGGCTGACTTCTGCGCCTCTCAGCCGGGCTGCCGCGGGGGAGCCCAAACGGCCGCTTGCTCTGCTTGCTCCCCCACGGCGGCCTGGCTTAGTGGTGCAGAGGACAGCTGAGCGCCATGGCAGGAGGTGAAGGGGGGGGGCGGGCGGTGATGTACATGGCCAGGGGGCGGGGCCTGGATGAGCGTGCATCCCTGATGGAGACAGAGGAGAGCGGAGAGAGAGTGAGAGGCAGGAGGGGGAGAAGAGAAAGAGAGAGACGGAGAGAAAGGCAGAAGGCGAAGGAGAGCTGAGAGAGAGAGGGGGAGGCAGTAGGAGGAGGAGAGAGAAAGAAAGAGACACAGAGCGAGAGACCTGGAGGCTCAGGAGAGAAGACCGACATGGAGGAGAGACCTGAAAATCCCGTCTTATGACGGGCTAATTGGCTAGTTTGAAATAAAGCGCTATTCTGAAATGTCCTTTACTCCTTGTGGAATGAGGTTTACAGGGACGTCGGAATAGTGTGCCTGTTATATTTTGAGATAATGAGTGCTCTCAAAAGATGCGGAATAGCTATTTTGGGATACCTCCAGCGTACCAAAATAGCGCTGAAGTGTAGATGTAGCCTCTGTGATCCAGTTTTCACAAACCTGATGGAAATCAATGTCAGTTGAAGGTGTTCACTTTAATCAGAGTATTATATCTAAGTGGCCATTTGTTAGATACTTTCAATGAAGAGGAAAAAAGTGCATCTTGCTTGACAAACTCTTTCATTTTGGTTGAGGTTTATTGTCACAATTCAATATTTGCCAAATGAATGTACCATACACTATATAATTGAGCATGAAAATGTGAGCTTGGTGCAGAGCACAGTTGCACATCATCTTGGTATAGTTCTAACCTTGGATTTTCTAATGAGAATCATATCAAACTATAGAACATCTTTCCGAATTTGAGATAACTGTTGTGTCAGCCAGATGCACAGCTCCATTTTTAGCATTGGGCTATAGATTATTGCAACTTATTGCTTGCAGTTCTCCCAGATGTTTGCTTCAGTACATAAACCTCAGTTTGTACAGTATTCAGAGCCTATGGCACTCTGCAAACATAACCAATATAAACATCAAATGGGTACTAAAAAAAACCACATTGGCTTTCTGTCAGATCTTTGTACTGTACTGGTTTATAAACCTTGGAATGGCTGTGCCCTAACACAATGTGCTATTGATTGCCACACCTTTACATTTACCTATGGTGTCATACTTAAGACTTCTGAGTCTCCTTATGATATGATGATAGTCATTTACAACTAGCTCTAAAACCTTTTGTTTTTAGAGTTATAAAGACAGTGGCTCTAAAGTGCTTTTCTGTCCCAGTGCAGAAAGTTGAGATACTTCAATATTGCAGTCACTATCTATGGCAGCTGAGTTAAATCTTTTGTGTTGCTCTAGCAGCCTCAAGCATTCCTAAAGCCAACCTACCTAGGCCAAAGAGGCTCACCCCAAAATACGGGAAACCTTCAGTGGTGGAGAGCTGAAATAATGACTCCTGTGTTATCCCACCCTCTGCAGAGGTAATGTTATTACTCCTTGCACCTTGGTGTCCCTTGTAGCAATAGACAGTTGGGAAAGTTAGAGCAACCCTCATGCTGCTCCAAATTTTGCTGGAGGTCTGGATCAGTACACAACAATACTAGGGATCAGGAAAGCACAAATGTGAATTAAAGGCACCATTGTTCCCCCCTTTCCGAGATGCTCCTTGGACTCAATTGAGGGTCAGGGCTCTCAAGTTTACATTGAAATCTTACTAAATTCGACAACTCTCACTCACTCTCAAGGCATTCACATGCCTGTGGTGTAGTTAGAGTTTGCAATTCAGTAGATCAAAGTGAATACTTACATCTATGGAATTCCTAGGTACCACTGAAATATCTCAGGGAATTCAGTCAGTACTTGTATCCTCTGGAGCAATAATTGGATGGAATTAAGTAAAGGGAAATTTAATCTGCATATAGGACACTTTGCAGCCATGTTCTGGTTAGTCAAGGAAGTGGAAGACAGCCATTGATTGGGACATTTAAAACAAGACTGAACACTAGCAGGAAATATCCCAGTAGGAAAAAAACCTACACTGGCAGACAGTATGACAAGATTACTTTGAATTTTCCCATCTCTAATTGCAGCCTCTGATTCTATAATTTTCTAAACCAATGTCCAGGATGGTATGGGGGAATGGGAGTACCATCTTGCTGGAGCTATAGATTACATTTGGCACACAGGCTATCAAGTGCAAGTCAAGACCCCACAAGGATTCCCAGTGACAAAACCAGCAAACTCAGCTGGATATAGGAAAAGACCCTGCCTCATCCAGAGTGGAGAAAAGGTAGGATGACTTTTGTTTAAGATCTCCAATACCACAATGCTGCAAACATTGCATCTCAGGTCATGCAATGTTAGCCATGCCTACTTTTCCACAAAAGAAAAGTTCCAGAAAGGATTGGACAGTTAGGGAGTGGTTTAATGTTAGAGAGTGGGTGATTGTCTTAATTACAAATGTTGGTTTATTATTAGTGAATCTTAACCCCTTTCTTTTCCAGATCCAGTGTTACTGTTCCCCCTCGCCATCATGCAGGTTTGTTTGTTTGTTTTATAATATAGCCTTTCTTTGTTGCATTTGTTTTATTTATTTTATTGCCATCTATGCACTGGACTTTATATTCCTTGCCAGCCTGTAGCATTTATATATTTCCAAAAGGACAACACTCCTGTGTATCTGACACAGGCTACGTCTTCACTGCAAGCTTCTTTCAGAATAAGCTTTTCTAAAAGAAATCTTCCAGAAAAGCTTATTTTGAAATTGCGCATCTACATGCAAAAAGTGCAATGAAATAGTGCTGTGCTTTTTCGAAAGATAGCGTCCACACTGATTGGCTGCTATCTCACATTTAAGGCCACACGGAACCAGTTCAGGCAGGGCATTAGGTCAGCAGTTGCTTCCGGGTGCTGCTGCCTAAGGCTAGCTGAGACATATGCTTAAAGGGACCCACCTGGACAGCTGTTTCTCAGCTTCTTCTGCTTACTAGCCTAACTCTCTGAGGGACAGCAAAGCATTTCCACTGTGTGCTTTGGTTGCCCTGCTTCAGGACACCACTGCACTCCTTGCCATGGAGCCGGAGCTACCTCACATGCAATGACCCCACACTGCCGTGCTGCAGTTTCTGCAGCAGTTTCTGCAGGCTTCCTTCATGGTCATGAGCTCTACTCTGAGCTCATATTTGAGAACCTCTGCCTGTGTGTGGGAGGAAGGTCCTTGCAATCGCACCCCATAGTGGAGTGATGCTTCTGGAGGCTGGACACCAGTTCTGACTGGTGGGATCAGCTGGTGATGGAGTGATGGGACGACCAGCAGTGGCTCCACAACTTCTGAATGAAGAAGGAGACATTCATGGAGCTGTGTGCCTGGCTCGCCCCTGCTCTCCGATGATGGGACAGCCAGATGCGACCCGCCATCCCCCCAGAGATGCGGGTTGCCATCGCCATCTGGAAGCTCACCACACCAGATAGTTACTGGTCCATGGGCAACCAGTTTGGTGTGGTAAAGTCGACCATCGGGGCCCTCCTCATGGAGGTAAGGCATTGTTGGGCTGCAGTCCCGGGTGGGAGGGAGTACTGGAAAGGAAGACCCTAGGGGAAAAGGGATTGGAGGTACAGAGGGTAGCCTGGGTGTGGTAGCCTGGGTGTGGGAGCCCCATTCACCTGGGGGGGGGGGGTTCTGCAGTCCCACCCTCACACAGCCCTGCAGAGAGGGGGCTATAAGGACTGGCTGCTGGAGTGTTTGTGGGGAGGAGGGACAGGGATTCGGGGAACTCCAAAGGGCTCAGGCATCCTCTTTGATTCTCTGTTTTGTGTGTTTTTTTGTCTCCTGCTGCAGGTGGTGAGGGCCATAAACACCATCCTGCTGTTCAGGGTCATCTGCCTGAGAGACCTGAACCTCATCATGGCTGGATTTGCTGCCCTGGGCTTCCCCAACTGTGGGGGGGGAGGAGGGCTTTAGATGGAACCTATGTCCCCATCCGGGCCCCTGACCACCGGTCTGCACAGTACATAAACCAAAAGGGATACTTTTCAATGGTCCTGCAGGCCATGGTCGATGACCTCAGATCGTTCACAGACATTTTTGTCAGCTGGTCGGGGAAGGCGCATGATGCCCGCGTCTTCTGCAACTCCAGCCTCTACCAGAAGCTGGAGGCTGGCACATTCTTTCCCCAGCACAACATCATGGTTGCAGTCATTGAGATGCCACTGTGCATCATGGGAGACATGGCCAACCCCCTAATGACATGGCTGATGAAGCCATATACTGGCCACCTGGACCCAAGCAAGGACTAGCTCAATTGTTGCCTGGGCAGGGCCCACATCCAGGCCAAATGTGCCTTTGGATGCTTGAAGGCACAGTTCAGGTGCCTCCTCACCCACCTGGATGTGGGGGAGCACAACATCTCCCAGGTGATCTCCATGTGTTGTGTTCTTCACAACATCATGGAGTGGAAGTGGGAGGCCTTCCTTCTGGGGTGGTGGGCAGAGGCCGGCACGGAGGGACGGGCCTTCGAGCAGCCACGCACAGCTGCCATCTGCCAGGCCCATTAGGTGGGGGTGAGCATCCAGAAGGCCTGATGGAGAGTTTCTCTCAAGGATCCCAGTAACTCGCCTCAGGGCCTCCCCACTAGGGGCCTGTGCCTTTTCCCTCTCTGCCTTTCCCACAACAACCTCTCCCTTCCCCCTACACCTCCGCTTCCCTGCAGACCCAATAAACACACATGTTTGGTTTTCAAAAAGATAACTCTTTGGTTTTTAATTTGGGATAAAAGTAACTGCGGAAGAGAAGGGGCTGAGAACCTGGATATGGGGGCGGAGTGAGAACCTTGGAGCAGGGAGGAGAGGCTCAGAGCTGGGGCTGAGACTGTCACATAGTTCTGGTGCTTGTTCCACCTTGTGTTGGGGACCTCAGTGACATTGGGGCTGGGAGAACGGCAGGAGGAGAGTCGTACACATGTTACAACTCTGCAGCAGCAGCGTGGTGCGCATCTGAGCCCGCCCCTGTGCATCGTCCTGGACCTTCTGGGCCAGCATCTGCTGCATGTCCCAGAAGATGGACACGTGCTCGCTCATGAGGTCCTCCTGGACCCTCCAACACCTGCAGCTCCCCCAGGGTTGGGCAGCTGGCTCGGATCCTCGTGATCACCCCACAGTCATGGCTGGTTTGACTAGAGAGAATAAAGAGAGGCAGTCAGTCATCCCTGGAGAAACTGTCCCTGAGACCTTGACCTCATCTGTGAGCAGAGAACAACAGTTCTTGGGGCAGAGGATGGTGATGTCCTGGGAGAAAGGCTATGTGTGGCCTGGACAGTGGGCCATGTCTCACAGGGGCCCAGATGTCCACAGGAGACCATGCTTCTTTCCTCTCTCCCTCCCCCCCCCATCCCATGGATAAGCAGGCAAGGGAAGTGTCCAGCCACACTGTGATCCAGTAGGTGAAAGAGGGACCTCGAGCAGTCTGGGCTTCCATTGCTGCACACACACCTGCACCTGGCAGCACTGTCCCTGGGAGCGGGTGGTGCCTCAAGCATGCAGGCATGCCTGTGTGTCATGTGCGGCACTCCAGAGTTGGTGTACGGGTGGGTGTGTGCCCTTGTCCCCAGCCTCCTTCCAGTGGTGGCTGGTGGTGGGAGGGCGTCCCCCTCCGGGGTCAGAAGTGAGTCTGGCCTCCCCAGAGCCTGTGAGCTGGACCCGGGGTGCTCCAGGGCTGCCTTCTGGGGCTGCTTGGTGCAGACTGGCGCTGCACATGCACGGACTGCAGCATGATGTCCAGGCCAAGAAGGCTGAGCGACATTCGCACCACATCACCTCAGCACCCTGCACCATGTGTTTGAAAAACTAAGAGCACTCACCTGATGATCCCTCCCTGGCCTTGGAGGATGCCTGGGAGACATCCAGGCCCTGGGGTACTGGCTCCAAGGTAATGGTGCTAGCTGTTTCCTCCTTCTCCTCCAGCTCCTCCTCCTACTCATCTTGAGCTGGGACCCCCGGGTGGGTGATGATGGGCGTCTCCAGCCCTGAGTCAACCACCAGAGGTGGGGAAGGAGCTGCACTGCCCCCCAGGATGCTAGTATTGTTTTTCTGGAATAACAGCTGTTATTCCGGAAAAACGCTGCAGTGTAGATGTATCCACAGTAAGAAGTCACTCAGGTGTAGGCACCAGTTCCCAAGGAAAAAAGAAAAACAAACAAATAAAACAGACTGCAATCCACACAAAAAGAGGAGAAGAGAGAACTTTCCAAATACTGGTGATAGCAAGCACAAGGGAGAGAAAAGGGATTCAGATTAAGCCTCAAGGGAAAGGGATGACACAGTTCAATCTTTTTGAGGTCTAGAATGTATTATGTCCTCTTGATTAAATCTGAATGTATATAAGGACAGTAGCGATAACAAGAGTGCTGGTAAGAGTAATGAAGAGATCCTGCCAAATGAATGCCAGTATGTGTACACATACATATACTTTCAATATTGCCCACTTACAGTGCATGTTATTGTATACTCTCTGCCACATGGGATGCTATGTTTATAACTGCAAAGAAATATTCCAGTTGAATTTACATTTAGAATTGTATATAGGAGAGTGGTATTGTTCTCTGACTGCATTTTTTGAGAGATAGCATACCTTTTAGATGTACCTATCTGTGTGCTTGTATAACCACCACCAAGGCGGATTTGAACCTGGGATCTCGGGAGCTGACTCTAGGAGCCTCTACCCTCTGAGCTAAAAGCCAGCTGGCTCCCAGCCCATGCTGTAGAGGTCTCTTGATCTTAACTGTTGCAGTGGTCTAGGTACCACTTGTAGTACTCAGTAACCACACTAGGTGTGTGGGTTACATTTGCTCACTTTTGGGGAGTGTTTGTTTTGCTTTAGTGACTCTTATCTCCAATTTCTGCTACTGAATCAACTGTATGTATTTTAGTAGATCTGTTAGGTTAGCATCTTATGTTGAAGAGTATTCACTTTCATCTCCTATCCAATAAGAACAGAGAAAACCATTCCCTCCCCAACTGGAAAGTCACAGGAAAGGGCATACCATCTTTTTAGCCATACTTTCCATATCAGCCCTGAGGAATAAGGGAAATGGGGATTGGGGATATTGTGGTCCTAAGGCTGGAGATGGTAGTGAGTGAGAAATATGTGATTTAACTCCTTAGAGATTACACAAGTGTTAACTTTTGCATGAACTTCTTCTATGCTGGCGAAAACCCCACCCACAAGCAGGGGTTTCAGAGACAATGGCCAGCTGGGGAGAACCTATTTCCAATGGAGTCAAATTGACATGGATACAAAAGAGAGTGAAGCTGTGTCTACTCTACAAAGAAAAGTCAGAAAAAAAATACATAAATTGCAAACTGCAATTTGCATATCTTTTTCCGCTTTTCTTCAAAAGAGACTTTTCCGATATTTGGCCCATTACACAGGGCCAAATGTCGGAAAAAAATCCTCTTTTGGAACATCCCTTCTTCCTTGTGAAATGAGGTACAAGGATGCTGACAAAACTCTTCTGCTTTCCTGACATTTTTTTTGGAAAAGTGGACACGTTCCTTGGACACGGCAGAGCTTTTCCGGAATACTGGCGGTATCCCAGAAAAGCTCTGTAGTCTAGATGTATCCTGAGAGTCTCAAAAATTAGTTAGGAAGTACAAGGACTCAGACCAGGTCACTGGCAGTACCCTGAAATCCATGGGGCTTATAGACTGGATGTTTTGCTGCTTCATAAGGGTGATAAACTCCTTTCCCCGAAAAGAACAATTCAGAGAATAAGCTGTGAAAGTAGCCTGACAGTTTCCTATCCCTTTTACTGGACTATGAGGCATCACTAACCCATTTATTTTGTCCCACTTGCCACCATTCCCTTCTACACATGTTTAATTTCATTCACAATGCAATATTTTTATTTTAACTCTCATCTCTTTGCCCTACCCCGTCAGTTGTCTATTATGGTCATGTCCTGAGTTTCTCTTCTTTCAGCAGTGAGCTATTCAAGGAAGGGGCTATGTCTATTTCTCCAAAAGCAGCATGGAAGTTTTCAGTACAAGATTTATTACTATTAATACAATATTTTCAATATATACTTTGATTGAGTGCTTAAAACTCCAATATATCACTGTAAATGTTAAAAAAATGTATTTTTTATTTGTGGGCGCAAATCTTAACAGTTAATCTTGTAAATGCTTAACTGCATGTAGCTAGATCTACAACAGCAATTTCATTGTTTTGATCCATTCTAACATATAAAAAGTCCTCCAGATTTCTCACACAAAATGGAACCTGTCTGCTGGGGTGGGTGCTAATTTGTACTTGGTCCAAGGCTAGGTTCAAATTAGGCAGGCTCAGCAGGTCAGTGACCCAACACTTCTTTTATTTATTTTAGTTATATGTTATATATTTTAGGCTGCCATTTTGTGTGTCAGCATATCAGTGTAAACTAATACAGTGGTGCCTGGCTACACCTGCACATGGAACAAATGTGGTAATAAATAAATATTAAGTACTCCAATGTTATAAATGCTGATTTCATTTCATGGAAGCCTCTTTATCTGCTATTAAACAATCTAGACTACCCAGGAAAACACATGGGGCTGGATTCTCATCTGGTGTCAGTTAGATTGGTTCTACTGAAGTAAATGGAGCTATGCAGATATACACAAGATGAGGATCTGGAAGTGTATGTCAGACACACACCATGAAAATGACTATTTGATGTTATTTTTTCCTGAGTGTGTTTAATACACGTTGTTCATTTATTCTTTTCTTATGACGGGAGAAATGGTGAAGGAAGATGGATTTTTTTCTTTAATTTCAGATAACAGAAGCTAACTGATTGAAGCTGCCCTGTGTAGTTATGAATCAATGTCTTATGTTGGGGAACTAAGAGAAGAGAAACAAAACTATAAGGGCCTATTTCTCTCATGATGTAACTCTCTATAAACTTCAGTAAGGTATTCCAGAGATGAATTTGGCTCTGTTTGCTCTGGGTCTGCATTGAAGGAGGCAATTTGGCAACCAGGAAAAGGGCTGTTACCTAGCAACTGGAACCTTTAGGCAACATAGTTCTAAGGGGAATCTGGATATAAGCAACTGAGAATAAGTTTAAGAGTTGGCACAAAGGCACATAGCAACCAGTTGAGCCTAAAACATACTGCCAACAATCTACAGCATGGAATCAAAGAGGCTTGCAAACTTTTGGAAGTGATAAAGTGTAAAATTAGTGGTTGCTTAAACATAAATAATGAAATTTGGGACATTCATGTGGGAGTTTGTTACACTTCATTATAAAACTAAACTCTCAAAGGACTCACACCTCCTTCAGTGTATGATGTATTTAACAAAGAAATCTCCATGTTCAACACTGAAAAATAAAATATGATCCTTCTGGGGCTGAGGAAGAAGTTTTTAATTGATTATGCTTTTTTTTTATCCCAATAGAGATTTCATTGAATGCCCCCAAACATGTGCATGGAGGTGTTTTTTGCCTTTATTTGCCACAAGCCATTTAGAAGAACAGATACATTTGTTATCAAACCATTCCAGACAAGAAGCTCCAGATTCATCCCTGGTGTATCTCTAATAACTCTTATGAAACAATTAAATACAGTTGCAGTTTATTTCTGAAAGTCAATAACAGCTTGGACAAAATTGATCTCTGGGTGTCACCCCATTAAAGCCAATGAAGTTTCACCAGGGCTTTTTGGGGGGGCTTTTTGGGGGGAATGGGGGTGGGGGAATCTAGTCTTTTACATGGAATTTGTTTGTGTTTGTATGTTTGCACCAAATTTTGTATATTACATTACTAGATGATTTACTTGGTGTTGCTTGGGGCCTTAATTTTTGATTTTTGGAAAATAAAATGAAAATGGGGGGCCAAGTGAGAAGCTCTTCTCCATGGCTGCTGCAGCTAAGTTCACCTGCCCCTGTGCTCCCCAGACAGAGTAAGGAATGCAGCAAACTGTGCATTTTCCCCTCACTCCCTGAAGGGGCTCATACAGCAACATTCCTACACGAATCGGGGGTGGGGAGAGGAGGTGGAAAGCTCAGATCTGGAGCAGTCTCAGATGGGGTAAGGGGAAATGCCCTCAGCCAGCCCCTTTAACCTGCCTGTCAATTCTGTCTCTCTTCTGAGCTGTAATGCCCACAAGCGGAACTGAACCTCAGACCTCTGGAGCTTAGTGCATAAGCCTCTACTGCTTGAGCTAAAAGCCAGTTGGCTCTCAGCTTATCTGTAAAGCGAACGCATTCTCTCTCTTTGTAAGTGATCTAAGTGCCACTACATGAGTCAGCAAACCACACCCAGTAGGTGCGTGGGATACGCAGGCACATCCCATTTTCCTAGCACAATATTGCTTTAAGTTATGATAACAGGAAGCCATATACCGAATATGTTGGCCCTAGCTTTTTCACCTTTTAGCAGGAGTTCTTGAACAAACAGACAGACGCACTGATAGACAGACAAACTCTCTCAAATAAGTAGTAGATTATTTATTGAATTAGCTTCCTTGCTTCTTATTATTCATTTGTGTGATATGTTTTCATTGAAATTATTATAAATTTAGAAAAGTGATGCAACTGCTGCTAATAATCTTATTAAAGAAAATGTGCAGAAAGGGCAGCATTTGATGAGCACCATGTAATGAATGGCAAATTACTATACGTGATGCATTATGGATGTTAGGGGGAAATGTTTATTTTTGTCTCTTAATAATAAGCTCTCTCTCTTATATAGTGTTTTCTAATCAGAAAAATCTCAAGGTGCTTCACAATCTGTATTTATCCTCATAAAACTTATGTGATGCAAGTAAGTACTGTTATCCTCATTTTACAGCTGGGCAACTGAGATAAAGAGAGATTAAGTGACATGCCAACATCATGCAGGAAGCGTGAGGCAGAGAAGAGTTTTCCCAAACCCTTGGCTAATGTCCTAATCAATGGGTCATCTTTCCTCTTAGGCCTGGTCTACGCTAGGACTTTTACATCAACTTTAGCCACATATGGTTGATTTTCTAAGTGATACACCAATGCTACCAAGCCTGTCATGTGAACCTTAAAGGCTGCAGAAGTCAATTTAATTACTTCTCATTTTCATGATGAGTAACATTATTTCCGACCTTGCACAGTCAAATTTACGGTAATGTAGACACAGTGTTGCCAGAAAGTCGAGGCTATTGGCCTGGGGAGGACTCCTGCAGTTTTCTGCTCTGCTCTGGCCACAACTTGTGTCTCTTCTGCTCTCCCTGGTCAGCATGAAAAGCTACGGGAAACATTGATTGGTCTTTCCTGTGAGGCCAACATTGTGAGCATATTCTGAGCAAGCAGCATACTGCAGCACATGTGGAAATGACTTTGAACAACCTTACCAACACTGCAATGACTTTGAACACTGCTGCTCCCACAGGCTCCATTCCCCAGGGACACAGAAGATACGTGGGGAGATGAAGACATCTTCTCTGATCTAAGAACTGGCAAGAGGAACACCAACACTAGTGCCTGGTGGCTAAAGGCTACTCCAGGGATGCCCAGCAGTGCAGAGTGAAAATCAAGGCAGTTCTACCACAAGGAGAAAGAGGTGAGCAGACAGTGTAGTGCAGTACCTCACACATGCTGCTACTACGAGCAACTGGACGTGATTTTGAATATGCTAGCACATTCATACATATCAATGACAATTAGCTCATATTCAAAGCCTGTTACTTCTGACCTAAACCACTTTTTGGTTTGCTGCTTCCATGTTCCTGTGATATACCTTGTGGTGGTTATCATTCAATCCCAAATTTCTTTAGGGCAGTGTTTCTCAAAGTGATCTGCAAAACCACTCTGAGAAACCTGCTAACTGGCTGCTCTGGTGTGTTTATTTACCAGCTCTGCAGCCACAGAGCCTCATGGCTCCCATTGGCTCCAGTTCGCCATTTGCAGTCAAGGGGGCCCCTTTTGTGAGATGGCAACTGGAACCCTGCACAAAAACTGGGGGTGTGCAGCACCCCTTCAAACTCTCATTCCTGCATTTATGAGCTGTGGAAGCAATGAGTCTTGGCTCTTCAGGCAGCCAGTGCTGCTTATTAATTTTGTTGTTGCTTTCCCTCTCCAGTGGTGTAGGTGGGGGGGTGGGCAGTTGCCCCCTGGTGCCATGCTGGGGGGGGGCATCAATTTAGTCTCCCTCCACTCCCCCTGTCATCCCTTGGCTCACCTGCTCCTCCTCTGCCAGCCGCTGCTGGCTAGAGCCTCCTTTCCCTCCTCTCCGCCTCCTCCGCCAGCAAGTTAGTGCATGCTGGGGCCCAGCCCTAAACTGGAGGGGAGGGCGAAAATGCAGTACAAACTTCCCCCGCTCCTCCCAGGGTCAGGCTTAGCCGTGCGCCAGGTTCAGGGCCCCACCATGCAGTGGCAGTGAGGGGGGGCAAATTTTGCCTTTGCCCCCAGCACATAACGCCATCGCTATGCCTCTACCCCTCTCCTGATGAATAGGCTGTGGGGTGGTGTCAGGCATCCTGACACTCCTGTGGATAGTCCATATTCCCACTGAAGCTAAGGAAAATTCCAATTGACTGTAAGGCTTAGAAGGACTAAGCCCAAAGGCAGCAACTAACAACAGAAATAAATTTTCTTCCAGCAAACAGGAAAAATTGAGATTTAGTGACAGGAGACTGTATATAGTAGTACTATAAAGACCTAAAGCTACAAGGTAAAATAAATTAAATGATTTTAAAACAAAAGTACCTCCACTTTAGTCCATTATTCACTCTGGCACTGTTAAACAAGTCTGAATAACCTAGAGGTTTTAACATACCCGGAACAAACCTAATTTAAACATGAAAACCTTGATTCTTCTCCTCAGAAAGGCAGCTGGCAGACAGAGAAGTCTGATTATTTTTTCACAAAACACTGTAATTACACCTGCATTATTCCACTGGTTTTACTAAGTTGATGCCTGGTTTGACAGCAGAATGAGGTCCACAAATATGTAAACCTATCACAGTCTAGAGCCCAATACTTCAAACGTTCACTCACATGAGTAATGTCATTGAAGCTGTTTGGCTTTCTCAGATGAATAAGAATTACTCATGTGAGGAACGGTTTGAAGGCTCACACACTAGAATAACTCTACTTGATTTAAACATCTTATCCAATCTAACCAAGTAATTTCATTAAAAAGACTACTAAATTGGGGGGGGGGGAGGGGAAAGTAATACAATAGGAACAGTGAGACCCTACCTATCAAACTCCTTCATTCTCCATCCCCCTCTTCTTCCTGGACATTTTCTAGGCATGAATACTGGCGATTCCAGTTAACTCTTTCTTTTCAATCCCCCCATTTTTTTCTGTGAGAATATGTCTTTTTTAAGGGTCACATTAGTGACAGCTGTGAGCAGTTCTGATACAGCCATCTAAACTATAACACCATACTCTGAGTTTCTGAGCTGAATAAATGATATATTCTCATCTTCCTAAATTTCTGACTGTGTCTTCTTGAAAGCCAGTGGTTCCTAACCTATTTTCCATTGTGGGCTGCATATGCAGCTCTCTGTATTTATGTGGATCTCATCCACACAATATATACCTATTCCCTATTTGGTCCCTGAGGATATCACAGGGACCGCAGCTGTGTGCTGATTAGGCTCTGGGTTAAGAACAACTGCCTTATGCAAACCACACAAATACCACATGGCACAAGAAGAGGACAGCTAAGAGTGCTTGGGGAGGAGAGTACAGGATAGATAGGGGTAAAGGAAATGAAGCAGCTGAAATCTCCACCAGAGTTTAAGTTATCTGCAATGCAGCAGATAACTGAAAGAGATTTCAACAGAGTCATCCTGTTCATGCAAGTGAGTAGATTAATTACAAAGAAGATAAGCAGAAGGTAGTAATTTAAAAAAAAATAATGTAGGCACAGAAGTTCTAGGAGTGCATAATATTATAGAGGTCAGTTAAGGAAAGCAAGCATATTCTAAGATAATTATGTTTTAAGACTACTGCACACTGAAGAAAAATGTAAATTTTAGGAATATACATTTCAAATGATGATTCAGAAAAGGAAAATTGCTTGAATAATTTATTTTGGATCTCAAACTGTTTAGCCAAATCTATAATAAGAAACTGCTTACGGACAATAATCATAAATCAACAGTGATAGGTATTTGATATCCAAAAAATTAGAAAAAAGACCATTGGAAGATCTATATTTGAAAATTGCCAAGGTACTAAGACTGCATCGAGCAACAGAGGTTACCCAGAAGAGATTGACACTTTGAGGGAAAACAAGATACTGTTTTTATGGACAGAATCACAAACTCTCAGTGCAAAGAGAAAGCACCATGGCCATGCAGAGCCAAAATGTACAACATGCCACCTGAGAGTTCCCTCCCTCCTCCCTCCTACTCCCTCTCCCTCCCACTCACCTGGAGCAACCCCCTCCAATCACCCCAACCCCTGGCAGGGCTTTGTGAGGGCGAGACTGAATAAACCCTCCCAGGGAGGGAGCTTGCAACACCCCACCCTCGCTTTTCCTAGGGAAGCCCATTCCATCCTTCCACCTTCCTCCATACCTGCATGAGCAGGGCCCTGACGGTCGATCTCCCCACGCCGAACTGCTTCCCTATGTCCAGCATGGAGAGTTTCCAGAGGGCGAAGACAACACACTTCTGGAGGAGGATGGTGGGCCTCATGTGTGCGTCCCATTGCTTCAGAGCTCCAGGAAGGTGTCCTTTTTCATTTTAAAGTTCTGGAGCCACTGTTGGTCTCCTCAGCACTCCAGAACTATGTGGTCCCACCAGTCTGCACTGGTGTCCAGACACCAGCTGCGGCAAGGCACGGCATCCAGGGCAGGACAGGTGGCATCCAGCTGCTGGAGCTGTGCCCGCACACACCTGAGGAGGGTCTGGGGGTTGGGTTCCTGCAGACCCTGGGAGGCTGCATGCAGAAACTGCAGCATGACTTACAGCAAAAGTTGTAAGAGCTGAAGACCACCCGGAAGCAGCTCCGGCTCCATAGCAGAGAGTGCTGTGGTGTCTTGAAGCAGGGCAATCAGAGTAAGAAGAGAAAATGCTTTGCTGCCCCTCAGGTAGGCAAGCAAGCAGAAAAACCTGAGAAATGGCTGTCCAGGTGGCCCCTTTAAGCACGAGCCTCAAATAGCCTCAAGCAGCAGTCGCACGAAGTAACTACTGACCTGATGCTCTGCCTGAACTGGTTCTGGGTGGCGTTAAATGCAATTCAGCGTCCAATCAGTGTGGACACTATTTCGAAATAGCTAATGTTTTTTCTTAAAATTCTTAAAAGCACAGGCAAATACACACTGACTTGCTGGGTCCAATCGTAGAACCTCCTAGTCAAATATCCATTTTCATGCAGCAGCCAGCAGAAGATTCAGAGGAATGTAGGCAGAATTATGATAATCTGTCCTTCCCTCAGTTCCTCTTCCACCCCCACCACTACAGGCACACACATTCATGTCTCTTCCTGACCTCTGATATTTAGCAACTAATATAAATTTTAGAGTGCAAGGTTTTATATCCCTTCCAATTTTTTGTTGGCATTAACTATTTCTTATAACTCTGGGTATTCTTGTTATCCCTGTGTGACAGACCCTCGCCCCCCATGCTTTATGACATGGACTTATGGACACAAATATGCATAACTCAAAGATGCTTTGGATAAAATACCTTGTATAACCTATACCTTGAGAAACCTATCAACCCTATTGTCATAATCCAATGGGTCTGTATATCTTATTTTGGTGTGTGCATCATTTTTGTGTGTAAAATTAGATATATGGAGTATGGAATGCTTTCTGGTTTTAATTGTACGAATGCAAGCCATCAAGGGTGTTTCCCTCAAGGTCTAGTCATATATATACAGCCCATTTTGTCTTTTAAGTCTTAGCAGTGGTTGATCCTAGGAAGTCATGTGACCTTCCTAATGGTTGGGGCTGGCCAGGTAACTTCCCATGTAAGGATGGAATGTAGAAACAGAATGCTTACCCAGACTGGGAATCTATGAAACAATGGGAAGCTAGCAGTTTCTTTGTCTTTGGCTGGCATGGCATTCCCAAGGAAATGAACCAGAGACCCCAGAGCATGGGAACTTCCCTGGTTTGAAAGCTTAGCTGGAATAAGAACAGTTTTCGGGTGAATTTATGCTACGGTTTTAGTTTCAGAATTAGCTATGGAGGGTTTTTTGTTATTTTAAATTTGTAATCTAGTTTGCTCTGCCTGTTTCCACTTATAGCCACTTAAATCCTACTGCTTGTACTTATTCAAATCGCTTTTATTTACTATCAAACCCAGTGTAAATAATTGTTACTTAGGGGAGCAATCAATGTTTACAGCCTCCTTTCATTGTTAAAGGAGGCTTACCTAAATAATTCATTTGGGATTCTGATCCCATTTGGGGAGTGATATCCCTGGAAGCTGGGCCCAACACTGCATTTTCCTTAGACCTGGAGAGTTTCAGTGTCTGTATTGCTCCTCAGGAGGGGTGGGGGGTGATCTCAGCTCTGTGTCTTGGCTGGGGGAGACAAGGGAACTGGCCCAGCAGGACAGTGTGGTGAGAAGCCCCAGAGAGCAAGCAAGCGTCTGTGGTTTTGTAAGCACTCTAGGAAGCATCCCCAAGGGGTTCTTCTGTGACCTTACCCTGTCACACCTGAACATGCCTTTTCTTTATTGTTTAACATCACAGTTGGCAAAGACTGTTTTTAAAAAAGGAAAGGGCTACACAGTGTCCTCAACAATACTTGAAATTCAAAAAACAAAGGGCATAGTGAATGGAGCATGTTTTTGCTGGATGAATCTTCCTTATTGTGTATTCAGTAGTATTCAGGCTGAACTTGAAGAGGTAGTTCTATTAGGAAAAGAGACACAGAAAGGAGCATCTATGGTCATCTTGGAAATAGAAAAATGTGCTTACACTGTATGATGGAAACATTAACTAGAATACCTACTCTTTCCATTTGGAGCATGGAATTTTGCTTGTTTTCTTTTATGGTTCCTTTGCCACATCAGAATTATTATTTTAAATGGTTCCGCAATCAGGTATATATAACAGTGTAGAAGGGGCAGTCCATGAATTTGGTAGCCATCAATGTTTTAAAGGTGAAACATCCAGTGTATTCCTCATGTAAAATTCAACATGGTCACTTTTAAAATAGACACTGGTTCAATTATAGTGCTTTTGTTGAGAAAAATATGTATTTGTTTCCTACAGCAATTCATGAAAACAAATGTTGTTTATTTTTCAACCACAGAACTAATTTACCATAAACAAAATCACACTTAGAAAGCAAATTGTTTTTAGGGATGCATAGTGGAGCACAGTGGCACAACTTCCTATCCTATTGGGGCAGAAACTGCATATTATATTTTGACAGTCCAAATACAGGTAATATAAAATTACATAAAAAGTCTTGGCAATAAAGAAAGAGATTTCTCATTTTGAATACTGTGGAAACATGCCACTAGAATCGTCTAAGTTGGTTAAGCAAACATTAAAACAAGACATTATGAATGGTACATAGAAATTTAGGATTACCACATAATAAATAGGATTAAATACTTAGCAGTTAGCCTACCTTAGACTAGAATAACCTGCAGAGAGGAATGAAACTGTAAAGTTTCCTGTTAATTCTTCCACTGGGGAGGCAGGGGTCAGATTGGGGTGGAGTGGACAGAGATCTTGCTACTCTTCCAATCTCCTCCCAAAGTAAGCTCAGGCCACTTCATCTACTCTCGTCACTAGAATGATGAGTAATCATTGTCAGTAAATTTCTGCAGTTCTATCATCCTCCTTCTGCTTTCTTATAAGAAGAAAAATAGTTAATATTGCTGACATTTTAATTATCATCACTGGGCATGTGAATAAATATCTCACTGGAGTAGCTGGTAGAAGTCACATCTTGTAAAGCTATTGATCAGGTTATTTACAGACATCTCTGAGTTATTTGTGCTTGGTTCAAATGTTTTGCATTTTCTTTTGAAACCATAATAGCCAGAGATATAAGAAAGACAGACAGAAAGAAGCTAGTAACTTCAGAGAGGTGGAATACATATAGCATGTTTTCAAGCCCTCTAAGGAGAGGGGAAAATCAGAAAGCCTCAAAGGAGTGGGAAAACCAGAAACATTCCCAAAACCAACAAATTTCAGATGATCCTCTGGGGCCAAAGACGTCCATACTGAGGCTCAAATCACCCAAGTGCCCCTAGATATTATTGCTTTGAGGACCTCAAGTGGGATTCCTAGAAGCCTCACTCTGGGTACGTCTAGACTACAGGCTTTTGTCGACAGACACTGTCGACAAAGCCTCTGTCGACAAAGAGCGTCTAGATTACATCCAGTTCTGTCGACAAAGCAAGCTGCTTTGTCAACATGAGCGTGTAGATGCAAAGGACAGTGTAGATTCAATAACGCCTTCTGTCGACAGAACTCTGTCGACAAAAGGCGTTATTTCTCGTAGAATGAGGTTTACCACTGTCAACAAAACTGCTGACTTCTGTCGACGTTATGTTGACAGAACTCGGCGGTAGTGTAGATGCAGATATAGTTTTGTCGATAAAAGTCCACTTTTGTCGACAAAACCCTGTAGTCTAGACACACCCTCTATGTACATTAATGCAGACTGGTCCTGATTCACCAGTATGGCAGTGTAAAACTGCCAAAAATGTGGTATGTCTAACCACTGAAGAATTATCTCTACCTCAGGATGGTATAAAATAATCATGTTGGCTCTTCTGCAGAGCTCCTTTGTCAGTCACCCTCTTAGTCCACAGAGTAAGTGTCATGCCTAGGGAAAAGTGGCCTGGACACACAGGTGGGACTTCGTTGGTCTGGCACCCTCGGGACCTGATTGGCCCCAAATGAGGGAGTTTGCTGGACCAGAGGAGGTCAATTCTATCCCTTTGCTGATGGGATCCCAAGTTCTCTTGGAGTCCATCAGCAGACCTAACAGAGCTCCCCTGCACCTAGGCCACTGCCTTTTGGCTCCTCTGTCAAGTCTCTGCTGCTCCAGGGCCATCTGGCTCTGTTCTCCAGGGTGCTGGGGCCACTGTGGTTCCAATGCCATGGGATTGACAGGACTTTGCTATCCTGAGGCTGCCACGGCTCTGCAGTCCCAGGGCCACTGGGGCTGACAAGGCTCTATGACACCAGGATTGCCACAGCTGCAGGGTGCCAGAGCTGCTGTGGCTCTGGGAACACTGGGGCTCCGCTCCCAAGGCCTGCTAGGCTCCATTTTTGGGGGCCGCCATGGCTTCCCAGCCCCAGGGCTGCCAGGCGTTGGGGTGTCCGTGCTGCCACAGCAACCGTGGCACCACTCACCGGGGCTGCCAACGCTCTGCTATCCCAGGGCTGCTTCAGCCAACCCCACGACCTTCAGCTCTCTGGGTCAGGGGCTCTCCGGTCCAGCAACATTCATGATAATGCTGGACCATGGATGTTGCCAGATCACAGAGTCCCAGCCAGGAGAGGTTCAACCTGTACTTCTAATGATCTTGGGGTTCATTAAAAAGCAAACCAGTGAATAAGAAAGGAATAAAACAAACAAGAGCATCTGTAGTGAGCTGCTGCACACAGCCATGTGGTTTTCCCAACCCCTTCCTCCAGGGCACATCTTCAAACTTCTATGTTTATAATACTGTATCTCATGAGTGAGCATTTCTAAATCATAATATTCTACAAACATATCTCTACAATACTTGTTTGGCTGATCCATGGTTGCTGGCAGAGACCTTGGAGACATTTGGCGGTTCTGCCTTGCACCAGAGCTCATACTTGGGGAGCCCAGGTTCAGAGAAATACAAAGATAGCTTAAAGCACAAGGGAGAATGAGGACTATAGATATTTTATAAACTATGTTTATGAATCTAAGTGCAGCAGACAAAATTTGACCATGATTTTTAAAACCTGTGAGCTATATGCATACTTGGGGCACTAAACTAGCTTTGGAAAAATTTGTGAGCAATTGGCCAACTTAGAAATTGTTTTAACGTATTTGCTGAAGTGTACTACTATTTTAACATGATTCCGCATAACTAAGGTGTTATTACTGCTTAGGTATATAATCTCGACATCACATGGAAGAGCACTGAGGACATTCCAGTAATATTTAAGAATTCTGGTGGTCCTCAGTTTGGCATAGTAGTAAACTTACTGGCCAGAATATGATAGGGAGAGATAATAACAACTAGAGTAAAATGCCCTAGTGAGAGAATTAATGTCATAATGATGACATGGTTCACAGTAAAGACAGTTCTAGAGAAGCAAATTCAGCAAATCAAAATTCTGTTTAAACTAGTTTAATCTGGAGGTTTTCATAGTTCCCAAACAACATAAAAGTTCTGTGGCACCTTAAAGACTCCCAGATGTTTGTGCAGATATGGACTAGCACAGTTATCCCTCTGTTAGTTAACACAAAAACTAAGAATTTAGACATGTATCAAAGAAAACAAAAAAAAATTGGAATTATATACTATACTGATTATAGATATAGGCAGTAAAAAAGCTAACTTGTATAAAAGCAATATTTGCCCTAGACAGACCACACAAAAGGACTACTGACACACCAAAGCAAAACTACAGTTCATTAAATCTTTATTAAAAATGGGCATATAATGTTTCTATATTCCTTTCCCGGTCATTGCTGACTACCAAAGTACTTCCTGCCGCCCCACCCTCCTGCCCACAGTAGTAAGGTTACATTGTAAAACCTTTCCCACCCTTATTGATTAATTCATTGATATCAAAATTAGGCATAGATGAACTAGGTTTAGGATTAACAAAAGCCCTTTAAACCTTTCCTCATCATTAGAACCAAACTCAAGATACATCTTTTCGAAGAGTTTGATATGTTTGAAAGATTTGGTTTATTGGGTGTGACTGGCCTTTGGGACCAGAAATAATAGAGGCTGATTCATGAATATTTTCCTGAATGCAAGCACCGAGTGTACTTCATTGGGATTCATGAAGTGTAATAGATTGGCAGGCTTCTCCTGTTGCCCAGCATATTGGCAGGTGTTGAAACCCTGCAGGGATAGTGCAGCATGCACTCTCCTGCTCTGCATTCATGGGAGAGGGATTGTGCCTCTGGAGGCAGCATGTCTCTTCATTCCCTCAACATAGGCCTCTGAGGAAAATACAATCTTTGTCTTTTTCAGGTGTGGAATATTTGTTCAATTCAGAGTATTTGTTTGGAGGTTACATTTAAGCAATTGTAGTACAATATAGTATTCTGCATTTCAAAATAAAGGGAAGTGCAAGTTTTAGGAGGTGACATCATGGAACAGAGAGAGAGAGAGAGAGAGAGGAGGAGGGGGAGAAAGAGAGTTGTTCTAAATAGGGTCCATGATAGAATTCTAAAATTGCACAACCACAGAGTTGTGCTTACCTGTGGAATCTATGCTTCCACATCATAACTTGCCTGTGGAATCTATGCTTCCACTACAGTTCTAGTTGATAAAGTGACTATCAACACTGATTTGTGGGTTTCTGTATTTATTGTATCTCAAGACTTTGCAGATCAAATTTGATCAGTACTGAATACCTAATAGTTTGGCCAGGAACCCACTGGGTTAGGAATATTGTAAAAGTTTATATGCTTTGGATATCCACAGCACCTGCAGGTATCTTAAACCATGTCCAATGCGCTTTGCTTAACAGAGTCTACATAGCTTAACTCCTGATTTTACAAAATTGAAATAGTGTGTCTCCACTATGGTGGAGCTGTGAAATTAATTTGAGACAGGCTCTGTTAATGTGAAAGCACTGCCTTGACTTAGAGCCCCAGAAAGCACTGGGGAGTAATTAGTCTGAATTACTGTGAGGAATAGTTTTTTCAAAATAGTGGCACCAGAGCGTCTATACAAACACTATTTTGAAATAACTATTTCCCAAGGAAAACAGGAGTACAGATTTCAAAATAAGGGTATGTCTACACTGCATTCCTCCTTTGAGGGAGGAATGCAAATGTAGACACCCAAAATTGCAAATGAAGCAGGGATTCAATTGCATAATCGCGTTATAGCGCTATTTCCCAATAGCGCTATTTCACCAATAAAAAAAGGGGGTTATTTCGAGAGAAAACCCTTCCCTCGAAATAACCCTTACTCCTCAAAAAACATACCCTAAGTGGCCTGTTATTTCAAAATAGTGGGCTTGGTAGTTTGGATGCTCCACTTACAAATTTGACTTAAGGGATTTATTTCTAAATAACGCCCTTTTGTATACCAGGGTTATAAGTAGTAAATGGTGGAAATGGCTGCATAGATTTTTAGCATAGAAACACAGAATGTCAAAGGCAGGAAGGGTTTACATAGCTTTGGTGTATGTGTAAAATGCAACAGGAAAAAATCAGAGGGAATCCTCAAATAATCCATTTTGAAGCACTTGGAAAAGAAGTAAGTGATCAAGAATAGTTAACGTGGATTCACCAAGGGCAAGTCATGCCTGACCAATGTGATTGTCTTCTATGATGAGTAACTGGCTGCTTGGAAGGCAGTGGATGTGATCTACCTTGACTTTAGCAATGGTTTTGATACGGTCTCCCACAGTATTCTTGCTATCAAGTTAAAGAAGTATGAATTAGGTAAATAGACTGTAAGGTGAATAGAAAGCTTCCTAGATCATCGGGCTAAAGCAAGTCTGGTCAACAGATCGATGTCTGATTAGCAGTCAGTATCAAGTAGAGTGCCCCACAGCATCAGTTCTGGGACCAGTTTTGTTCAATATCTTTATTAATGACCTGGATGAGGGGATGCATTGCACCCTCAGCAAGTGTGTGGATGACATTAAGCTAGGAAGAGGGGTAGATGTGATGGAGGGTAGGGATAGGGTCCAGACTGACTTAGACAAATTGGAAGATTGGGCCAAAATAAATCTGATGAGAAATCCTGCACTTGGGATGGACTGGTACAGGCTGGGGACAAAATGGCTAAGCAACAGTTTGGCAGGAAAGGACCTGGAGATTCAGTGAATGAGGAGCTAGATATGAGTCAAAAGAAAGATAACGGCATTAGGGTGCATTAGTAGGAGCACTGTCAGCAGACCTATGGGAGTAATTATTTCCCTTTATTTGTCACTGGTGAGGCCACATCTGTAGTATTGCATTCAATTCTGGGCCCCCCATTACAGAAAGGATGTGGATGCATTGGAGAAAGTCCAGTGCAAAGAACAAAAATGATTAGGGTGCTGTAGCATATGGCTTATGAGGAAAGGCTGAGGTATTTGGGCTTATTTAGTCTACAGAAGTGAAGAGTGAGGGCGGATTTAACTACCTGAAGGGGGGCTCCTAAGAGGATAGAGAGAGGCTGTTCTCTGTGGTGACAGAGGACAGAATGAGGAGCAATGGTCTCAAGTTGCTGGGGGGGAGGTCTAGATTGGATATTAGAAAATACTATTTCACTAGGAGGTGGTGATTCACTGGAATATGTTACCTAGGGAGATGGTGGAATCTCCATCCCTAGAGGTTTTTAAGTCCCATCTTGACAAAGCTCTGGCTGGAATGATTATTTGGGACTGGTTTTGCTTTTAGCAGGAGTTCGGGATTGATGACCTCCTGGGTTCTCTTCCAACCCTATAATTCTAGGATTCTATGAATTGCCTTAGCTGAACCTCATTTCTTCTCTTACTCTGAGTCAGCCCTTAGTCATACAGAATAATACATCATGATGTTTTCTGAACCTGATCCAAAGTCAGTCAATATGAGTCTTTCCATTCAGTTTAATTGGATCAATACCTGCATAGTTAAAAGAAAAATAGGCACATACTCATCAGTGACTTCTCTGGAGAGCACTAATCAAACAAGATGTATTGGCTCTTGTAGGAATTGTGCTCTGAAATCAAAATGATCTAACATCTAACAGAATAAAGGTTTGGAGTTTTTTTTAAATAGAGGTCTAATAGACACCTTTAATTATGTAACATTTAGAATCACTAATTAATACATTAATAATTAGTTATTGTAGTTGCAGGACCAAGGTAGAAAATAATTACTGCTCAATAACAAAGCTGTATATTTATATTACATAAGTTTCTAATGTTCATTTTTTGAATTGTTTAGCAATCACCTTTGACAATGCAGCTTAATACAGCTAAAACAAATTAAGTTTACTTCATATTAAATCTCATAAATCCAGGATGCTAATCTATTTAATTTTTACCATTAAACAGTATTTAGAAAAATATGATACATCATTAACTTATATATTTTCATGTTTAATATTTGTGAGGTCTTAAGTACTACAGGCTATATTCTGCTACATGCTGAGCTCTCTGACCCTAACCAAAAAAGCAATTCAACATATACTTAACTTTAGAGGGTTGGACCCAGTGTGAACCATTTTTCCATGTCTTCCTGGCCACACCCATTTGACCAGACATGGAGAAACCAATCCAAAAACTCCACACCTGGGTGGTAAAGTGATGTTGTGTCACCAGAAGGTGGTTCTCAGGGCAACCATCCTACTCACCACCCTTAGGGCCAGCTCTGTTTGTGGAATTAAATGGGAGTACTCACATTCTTAAAGTTTGGTACATGTTTAAGTACCTTTCAAACCCTGTGAGTCTCAAACCTGGATCTCTAGAGGTCCCTGGGAATCATTACATTCCAATCCTCCACCCAATAGATCACAGATAGCAGCTCGGCGGATGCGGGGGTGTCCAGGGAGCCCAATAGGTGCACAAGGCCTCTATCAGAGAAAGCTCCAAGGGTCCTACTGGGCCATAGCCCCCATTTATACCTGAAAAGGAACATGAACTTGTCTATGCAACTGGGCTTCCCCATGCAATGGACTACTGGTTTGGTGTATACCTGTTCCTGCCTTCTGATTCTGACCTCCTGGTGTCCTGACTCAGCCTGACTTTTGGTAAGTGCATCCTGGTCCCTGCCCTCAGGTTATGTTGTCCAAACCAGACCTCCTGGTATCCTGACTCATAGTAACTAACTCTGGATCCCTACCCTGTGGTTTGTCTCTTGAATCTGCTCTCCTGGAATTTCAAACTGATTTGATTCCTGGTAGTGTCAGAAGGGTAGTTGTGTTAGTCATTAACTGGAAAACCTTAAAAAACAACAAATAGTCTTGCAGCACTTTAGAGACTAACAAAACATGTAGATGATATCATGAGCTTTCATGGGCACAACCCACTTCATTTCTAGTAATTAGTTCCAGACCCTAAACCCTCTGATTGCACCCCAGGCTAATCCCTAGATCAGGCTAATCCCTAGATCAGGCTGCCCACATCCTAGCCCTGACAGCAACTTCCAGAATCATGACTAAAAATTCCTCTAATTCATGGCTCCTTGAAAAAATGTTAAAGATACATATTTTGACTTCACTGAAAACAGTTCCCTAATTTTTCTTAAAATCTACATTTACATCAATATAAATAAAACCAAATTATGTCTCTAAATAATAATAGGTAAAAAGAAACTGAGTTTGGATCATCAGAAAACATCAAATAAGGCTTTGGATATCTTAAGCTAGGTAACTGGTGAAAGTTCAGTTATGGGGCTAGTTTGTTTCTGATTAACAGAACTGTAACACTGCCAAAAAAGACTATTACATTTTGCTTGAAATTTTCTGCCAAATTCAGAAGATTTTGTACAGCTCCAGTGATTAAAATTTTAGTTACAAATCTTGCAAAGACATTCTTTCTCTGATCATCACTGAAAAGTCATTATTTGTCAACATTGGAATAAAATGTTGGTCAGTACATACTTCTTTCTTATCTCTCTCACATGCTGTAAGTAACTGCTGAATTTTTTGCTTGTTTGGTTTAATTTTCTGTGGTTTCCTGATTAAAACCACATGAAATTTAAAAA
This sequence comes from Rafetus swinhoei, assembly GCA_019425775.1. Taxonomy (NCBI): domain Eukaryota; kingdom Metazoa; phylum Chordata; order Testudines; family Trionychidae; genus Rafetus; species Rafetus swinhoei. The sequence continues at coordinate 125,056,226 of CM033424.1, forward strand.
TGAACTATACAAATGTCTCTCAAACTTTAAAAAAGTTAGAGTTATTTTATCTTTTGCTTGTCACCCATGCAAATAACTCTCTTGAAAGATATTTTAAAAAAATTGGTAATATATAGTAACCACCCAACCTTAATTTTAAAAATATATTGTGAAAATTCACAAGATCTTGATTTTTTCATTTAACTGACAATCTAAGAAAAAATGTTTCAATGTGAAAAGGGCAGCAAATCCTATTTAAATGTTGCAGAAATAGTCTCATCATCATATTTGGAGAAGAGTATGTTTTTATAATTTGGATGCGGGGGGGTCTTTCCCTTCATCCCTCCAATGATAATGTGTCAGTGTCAATCAATCATCCTATTTTCTGTGGAGAAAGAAAATAATTATTTGTTTCTTTGTCCTATCTCCTTTCATTTTTCCCTCTTAAATCTTTTGCCTTTCCCATCCTGATCCTGAAGTGTTTCCTGCAACTGAGAAAAATTGGATTCAAAGTTCTTTCAGAAAAAAAGAAGGAAATACTTTTCACTGGTTCTAACACAATCCTGGCATAATTTTCAGAAGTGTCACTTTAGTATACAAGAGTGAGAAAGTGACTTTAGCGATACCACTATTGCCAAACCAGAGTGTTTCCATGAGATAAGACAGGTAAATTTTTGAAGCCCTGATGGGAGAAAAACAAATGAGGTGAATAGACGTGGGGGTGCCTACCAACAGCTTCTGCCCAAATTGATGAAGGTTAGCTGATGTCACAGGACACTGATGATTAATGGATATTATACGCTTCTGTTAATTGAGTATCTCATATCATCTCACTGACTTGGGCATCAGCTTAACCCGGGCCTTGATAAGATGTCTTCCAGAGAGAAAGAAAACTTTGTGCAGCCATTGTACCCTAATGCATGTATGCAAAGAACCAGAGACTATCTGGCATATAGTCACTAAATTCTTTGTATTAGTCAAATTGCAATAAAATTCCCAGAGCTAAAATCTACCAGAAAAGTAGTACATTCTGTCAAAGAAAAATACAATAATTCTCAAGCAAATACTGTTAAAATGGGAAGCATGAAGCTGAAGAGCCAGAAGACAAATGCAGACAAAAGAAAGTATTCATTTCCATTAATAGAGACAGACATGGCTCAGAATGTGCAGTATTTAAGCATATTTGATTGAAAGTGTAGAGAGGGATGACTACATGAAGTGCCAAAATGAAAGGAAAAATAAAATGAAGGAAGGAAGGCTGAAGGAAACCAAGGAACTGTGATGATTAAATTGAAAACTGAAAGGGGAAACAAGACAATGATATTCAAAAATTTCAAGGTCTGCCTATGACCTATTAGCAATTTCTACTAATTTGTATTTGTAATATTTGAAAAAGGTGACAGCTGGATTTCATGAGGCAAGAAATCCAGCATAATATCTCTCTTCAGGCAGCATTCTCATGCTTCAAAAATACCACTTTCAAGTATAATGTCTGTAAGGAAAGAGCTCTTAAGAAATTGAAAGTAGAAAATTTTACTATTAAAAAGAAAAGCCTAAGAAATTAGTAAGTATTTTGTAAAATGTCCTTTGTACATGTTTATTTCTATTAATAAAAGCTGTGGATATGAATGCAACTGCTAAAGAGGAATAATACCTTGTGGTTCAGTTTCTGACTCTGCACTCAGGAGGACTACACTCACTTCCTGGGTCTACTACAAGTCTCATATGTGATTATGGGTATTTCTCTACATATGCTAGATGAGGCAGCAGTGGGGAGGAGGGCTGGGGGAGGTTAACAACACTTCCCTAACTCAGAAGGGTGTGGAGAAGGTAAATGTGTTAATGTTTGGGAGATTCAGATATTCCAGAATGATGAGGGATAACTTAGTGCCTAGAAAGCAGTGATAAACCTACAGCAAAAAGGTTTAAAGGCTGACTAAAATGGTGAGGTATCCCAACACAGCAACTCTTCCTCCACCCTTTTGAGGAAACATTCAACAGGCCCAACTATCTTGTCCACCACTCTGAGATGAGCCAGTTGATTGTACTTAACCACTTCATAATGCCTGAATTTAAGAACATAAGAAGAATGGTCATACTGGGTTAGACCAAATGCCCATCTAGCCCAGTATCCTGTCTTCCAACAGTGGTCAATGAGAGGTACCCCAGAGGGAATGAACAGAACAGACAATGAAGTTGTCCATACCCTGTTGCTCATTCCCAGCTTCTGACAAACAGAGGCTAGGGACATCATTCCAATTTCTCTTGGGTTGTTCATTTTGTAAATTAATTAATACTTTTACACTGCATTATAATTTCTGAATGGCTTCTGAAGCTCTTTAAGCATTGTAAGAGATTAGATAAAGTAGTGCAGAGATAAAAATAGTATACAAGTTGAAGATCCTACAGCCAAGGAGCAACATAATGGGGACTCAGGGCAGTATTTTTAAAGAGAGCTTAAAAAGGCTTATTCTCCAGTGTTCCCATCTGGTAAACAGTCAGCTGTAGTTCTCCTTAGAGTATGACTCAGCTGTCAAAGAATACAAGCTCTTGAATTAAAATATTTCTAAATCCAAACAAATATTGGTTATACTGAAAAGCTGTTAAAGCATTTCCTCTCATTTATTAATCTTTTCTTTTTCATAGAATTCAGGATTTCTATATTTCTATCAAAATATACAAAATCTAAATCCTCTCAAATTGCAAACATGGAGTGTCAACTGCTGTATCCATGAAATATTATAGAAAGGGCTTGATGTTTTTTTCATAAACTAATCCATTTTCCCATATGTATTTTATCTGTCAAAGCAGCAGGGAAGATTGGAAAGAATCTATTCCATATTCAGAGCTTGGAAAATCCGCAATAACCAAACAGATTTAGTTTGCACTCTTCCAGTTTTTAACAATGGTCACAGGTAAGGCATCAGTGAATGGTTTCAGTTTAGCATATTTATTTTGTGTCATTTCCTATACTGTACCTCAAAATGAATAAGTTAAGAGACTGTCCAGAATGAATTTAATGACTATAGCCCATTAAAATGTTGTTTCCTAAAAGACTCCAAAAACATCTGAGTTGTTGTGGGGCCTGTAACAATCCTATATAGGAAAAAAACAACAAATGGTCTGGTAGCAATTTATAGACTAACAAAACATGTAGATGGTATCATGAGCTTTCGTGGGCACAGCCCACTTCTTCAGATGACCGGAGTTATGAGTAGGGGATATGAAAACTGAAAATAAATAGGAGAGGGGGGAGAAAAAGATAAAAAGGAAAAAGGAAGGGGAGGGGGTGAGACAGGGCATCATTAAGTATCTGGAGAATGGGTACTTAAACCTAAGCAGATCAAATATTTACCCTGAAAATCCTATACAGGAATGCACCTTAGAATAGAAGGGTGCTGTTGGGCTCTGAGTGGAACATACTGTTCTTTTAGTTGGCCCTCTCCTAATACCAGAAGAAAATGGAAGGGTGGGTGGAGCATGAGTGGGGGCTTGGCAGAGAAGAGGCCAAGTGGAGCCAGGGTCCCAGGATGCAGTGGGAAGATGGGTCACAGTCTGATGCCAGGGCTCAAAATGGTTAATCTAGCCCTAGAGTCAAGAGTCTTTGGATCATCCTTCATGTGAGCTGGGTCTGCATTTGTGGAGTAAGACAAAAGTGGAAGAGAAGAGCAAACCAGAGTCCAGCCTGAAGAATGCAAAGCCAGAGCACCAGACACCTGCTGCATTGACCGTGAGCTCTAATAGCAAGCTTCTGTGGAGAACCATGTGGCCAGAACTGGGATAGCAGAAAACTCCAAGTAAACTGGAGCCAAGCCCAGTTAGTGGCTATGGTGAACAAGGTGGGGACTCTGGTCACAGAAGGCCTAATGGAGGGAGATATCATCAGAAAGAGGGCCTTGAAGACTGAACTCTGAGGGCAGGGGATATGTGAACCTGACGGGATAGTCAATACTGGGGAGATAGTCTGAGGGTGCATAGCCAGGATCAGAGCAGATGTCTTTACAGCAGTATCACCACAGAGCAGCCAGGTCCTGGGAAGGCAATGTGGGGTGTGTAAGGAATAGTTTGTGAATTTTCTTGACCTCCAGAAACTATTGCTACACTGTTCCCTGTGTCCATAGTATGAGGTTCCTTCATCATTTAAGCTTTTCAGTTTGCCTCCATTTTGTTTATAATTGTTGTTTAATAATGAGTATATGATTTAAAAATCAAGAGTATGTCTACACTAGCCCCCTACTTCGAACTAGAGAGGCTAATGTAGGCATTTGAAGTTGCAAATCAAGCCCGGGATTTAAATATCCCGTGCTTGATTTGCATCTTCCAACGATCGCCATTTTTGAAATTTACAAGTCGGACTAACTGCCGTGTCACGCGGCAGGGACCCGTAGTTCGAAATAAAGCCTAGTTTGAACTACCTGTTAAACCTCATTCCAGGAGGAATAACAGGTAGTTCGAACTAGGCTTTATTTCGAACTACCGGTCCCCGCCGCAGACACAGGCAGTTAGTCCGACTTGTAAATTTCAAAAATGGCGAACTGGCTGGGAAGATGCAAATCAAGCGTGGGATATTTAAATCCCAGGTTTGATTTGCAACTTCAAATGTCTACATTAGCCTCCCTAGTTCGAACTAGGGGGCTAGTGTAGACATACCCCAATATAGTTATCCCTGGGTCAGGGAAATGCCCAGTAAAGAGACAGTAGCCTGGAGTGGGGATACACTAGCCCTTGACTTGACTGCCCTCTGACAAGAGTGTGGTTAAACCCTCCAAAGATCCAGGAGCACAATTTATTAGGATTATGAGGACTCCATTGCATGAGAGAGAAGAAAAACATGGGTCTCTAAGGACAAGCAGGCAACTGAGTAAAGATTGGGTTGGTAGGTAGGATTGGGACTCAGATGTGTGCTATCCAGTTCCACTGGGTGGTAGAGAAGCTAGGACATTTTATCATGATAGTGGAACAACTCCCACACTTGCATAATACTGCTAACTCTTTTGGGCAGATGCAGCTTGTTAACTTGTAGGACCTACAAATCAGCAGGGACTAGTGGCAGAGAGATAAAATTCCTGCAGGAAACATTAGAAACCACCATATTTAGGCAGAAAGCTTGAGCTGATAGTTATGTTCTGTTATTAGATATTAAAAAAGTAAACAGCAGAAAGAAGCTAAATTTGACATTAAAGAACATTTAGGACTTTTTTGGAAAGCAAGGCAGCACCATTCAGTGGTACAGAAACATTTTGAAGAATGGGGAATTGACATCCCCTCCCCCCCCACTCTGTGCTGCTCCCCCAGCTGAAGCCAGGAGCGAAGTCCTAGCTTGTGGGACCAGCAGCCAGGACCTGGCACAGAGTGCTGGCAGCAGACCCTCAGTGTATGGAGCTGAAGCAGAGCCCCCTCCCCCGCCAATTTGCAGTCCCAGCAGCCAGGACTACAGGCCTGGAACCAGCAGCAGAGTCCCCAGCATGAAGGGCTGGCAACAGAGCCCCAGGTGTGTTGGGCAGCAGCTGGGAGCTAGCAGCAGAGCCCCAGAGCACAGGGTGGCAGCTATGTCCCTGGGTGTGGAACTGGCAGCAGAGCCAGGACCCTGTGCACTAGACTGGGAGTCTAGGGGTGCAGCAGTCCCCCTAACAGCCCTATCTCCTGTGCCTATGGCACCATTTGTCCACAGAACTGATCCTGTAGCTACCAAAGTCAGTGAGGAAACACTGATTGAGTTCAATGAGAGCTGGACTGTCCCATTCATGTAAAGGCAGTAAACATTTAAAAACATCTTGTTGGACCTTGCATAATGCACAATGTCATGTCTTTAAAATGCATTCATGTTTACATGGACAGCGAGACAACACATTGCACCAAATTTGCTTTTGGCCGCTAACTCGTGCAGACACAACTCTGTGCACAAAACCTGCATGTAATTTGCCTTCTGTCACTACTCATTATCTAATTAGCACAAGCAAAAATAGCATTTGAATGACACAAAAAAAGACTGATGGAAAGTCCTACAGTTATCCCACAGTCCTCATGCTTTACAGGGCCAGTCATTCTTCCTTTCTCCACATGTCTTACACAGATGCTTTATAAAGAACCATGGACTACACTGCATCATTAGAAATATCCCCACAATGGGGAGGTGCAACACCGGGGCAGGGGCAGAGCACTGGAAGCTGCACACTTACCACCCCAACCCTTTGTGATGTGAAACTTCTTTCCAAAGCAGAGCTGTGGTGTCTTTCAAGATTCCTCTACAGTGTTCTAGGTCAGGACTCATCGAGTAGATTACTAGCAGAACAGTAGTGGTGTTTAAGTGGAAATGAACCTGGGTGCATAAGAAGGAGGCAGCATAAGGTACTGTTTAATCCAGCCTGGTGAGTCCATGGGCACATGAGGGTCTGAAGAATGTAGGTTCAGCAGTGTAGCTCCATTCTGAGGGAACTGACAAAAAAGAGAGAAGTAAAGGTCCATCTGAGAACACAAATGACAGAAGCAGCACATTGATAGAATTATCAAAACCTGCCTCAGAAGAATGACCCTAATAAATGAGCACACCCCAATGTAACAGGCAAATGTGGTAACAATTCCTGCATAAGAAAGAGAAAAAAAAGTACAAGCTATTATGTGTACTACTGTCGTTCCCAGTGACTTCAGCTGGAGAATCAGATAATAGAATTTGGTCCTGAATATTTTAGATAGATCAATAGCATCTTAGGATATTGTACTTCATAAAATAAAATATTTACCTAAGACTACACCTCCTCACCTAAATTAACAAATTATTCATATTTTAAACAAATTAATAATCATCTTTTATCAGCCTTTACCTCCTGATTACAAATGTTCGACCTTTTTTTAAAATAATAGGCCTGTTTATAGTATTCAGATTCTGTCATCCCGAGTTTCAGGTCTAGATCCAGCTCTTGTCAGTAGTAACCAAAAGTCATTAACAACTTGAAAGAGAGAGTACATGACTCTATATGGGCAAGATAAATAAGACCAGAAATCTATATATTTTAGAAATGTGCATCTGTCTGTCTGTCCATCCATCTGTGAGTCTTTTTCTTCAAGAACTCCTCCTAAATGGTAAGAGCTAGCCACCAAACTTGATATGCAGCTTCCTTTCCTCCTAACTTAAAATAAGGTCAGTGTTTGGTTGTACCAGGACAACCGAAAGTGCCAGGAATGGGACTATTTTCCATAACTTGGAAAGGGAGGGGCTGTTTGGAGGGACATGATATTGAGAGTGGCCACTGGGGGCAGAGAACCTGCAGGGGAGAGCTGTCCTGCAGAGTGTTCAGTGGGAGCAGCTGCACCAACAAGTGGAAAGGGAGAGAAAGGGGAAAGGAGAGAAAAGGAAAGGAGGATGGGAGAAAGGCATAGGGGAGAGAAAATGCCCCTGGCAGCTGGTGGGGGCACTGGGGAGAGAGAAAAGATCCCTGGAAGCTGGAGGGGGAGAAATGGGGGTATAGAAAAGGGCCCTGGCATCTGGATGGTGCTGGAGGGGATAAAAAAGGGCCCTGGAAGATGTAACTCCTCACCTCCAAACTCTTACTCTCACACACATCCATCTCCAGCCTTCTGCACTGGCCCCTGCATCCACAAGGCCCTGCCCTAACTTCTGCACCCCCGCTCCACTAGCTCCTTGCCCTGAAGGACCTGGGCAATGCTAGTACTGTAGATATATTGAGCTTTGGTTTCCAGAAATTTAAATCCAGGTCCTTTCCTAAGATCTATTTTTAAGGAGAAAAATAAAAATAAAATATCAACAGCCAAAATTCTCTCTTGACTTAGTGATTTTTCATTCTTTGTCACATAGATTTTTTTTTTTTTAGCTGCTTAATCCATGGAAAGAACTCTGTTCTCTGTTGAATATTACCTCAATAGCAGCAGCAGCAGCAGCATTTTCTTTTCTTGGCAAGTCTCAACTTTTTCCACTCATATCCATTCAGAATGCTGCTGCAAATGTCGTTTTCTGAGTCCATAACTTTGATCAGATCATCGCTATCTTTGCATCTCTCTATTGGTTACTGCCTTTCCATTGCATCAATCATAAAACACCTCTGATACACTATTGAAGTTTCAGCTCCTGCCTCCAATTGTGCTTTCTTCGATGTAGCCCTTCATGTCTGGGAGAGCATGTAAACATCCACAAAACTAAGAAGAACTAAAAAGTCATAGATAGATAGATAGATAGATAGATATCATGCTGGTCAAGATTGTCTCAGTGTTTCCTTGTACTTCCCTATCTGCCCGTAACCAACTGTTTTCTCTTTTCTTATTGTTAGATTGCAAGCTTTTGGGGGGCAAGGATCGTCTTTTTTATTTCTGATTTTTACCATGTTTTGTACAATAGGATCCTGATCCATTACAAGGACTCTGCAGTGCTACAATAATCCAAAAAGGAACACACACACACACACACACACACACACAAAGGAAAAAAGAAAAAAAGGAAAAGAAAAAAAAAGAAAAAGGAAAAACAGAATCCCATGGGTTGGTAGTAGTAAGATTGAGGAAACACTGATGCAAACCTATAGGTGTTGATGACACTGGAAATGTTGCTGATAAAATACTTAAACATTTGGTATTTGAAGATATATTACATATATATAAACATACACATTTCTATTCCTCTTTCCTTCTATGAAATTCAGCTTAGTAGCTATATGAGAATAAAAGCATTTAATTGTATGCTAACTTAAAGCTCATACACTCAAGTCCCATTCAAATCAACAGGATTTAAATATATGCTAAACCATAAATGAACTTCAGTACATGGCTGATTCAGGGGGAAAAAGACACACATTTACAGATTCTAATCCACTGAACTGATGCATTCCTCTCTTGCTAAAGCAAGAGATTTTCCATTTTCAGACGTATAAGCAGAAGATTTAATGAAGGTGTATTGTATTCTAATGATATGTTAAATGTTGTCTAGAAAGTCTAATGGCTACGGGCCAGATATACATAAACGTACAAATAGCAGCCTAATGAGACGTGCAGAAGTGCCTGAGCAGGTTAGGAACTGGAAGAAAATAAGAAAGTTCTTTATTATGACTATCATATGAAACTCAGTTTACCTGTTTCATATCACCAGAGAGAATATCAACATCTTTAAGGAAAAAGTGATGGAGCTATTAATTGGGGAATGCCTATCTGTCTGAGTCAAACCAGTGTAGCAGGTTAATTTTCCCTAACTTCAAGCCTGGGATCAAAGCAGTACTCACCTGACCTAGACAGCAAGGGGTGTGGGCAGCAGCTAGAGATGAGACTCTGCCAGAGAGACAGAATATTGCAGGGATTACCTGCCTGTCCCATCCCAGGAATGGAGATAACCTAAAACTTGCAAAGAAAGTATGAAGTGTAGGTAAGACCTCAAGTTCACTTGTTTTATCCATTGTCCCTTTCCACTACGTACATTCAAGTGAATAAATAATATTTTGTTTTGAAGAAGCAGTTTCTGAGTCAGTTTAAATCAGTCACTGATCACAGGCTACTGGAGGAAAAGGGCTTGCAGGTGCTAAATACAACTGGGCCTATTGTAGGACCACAGATGGACCACAGGAGAAAGGATGGGGGGCTTTATTCCAGAGATCTAGTTTGAAAGTGGTAGGACCATGTGTTTCCACCCTAAAAGAAATGAATATCGTGAAACCTGTCACAAGTAAATTACATTCAAGAAGAATACAAAGTGTTCGAAAGTTTTATATCCATGAAAGTATTTCATTTCTATTGGAGTTCAATGAGAATTAGAGTTCTAATGTACTTAGATACTTTGAAATTTTCACCGCAAACCCATCTGCATTCTTAGGCATTTTAGTAAACTTGGCTGTATATTAATAGAGTGATCTATACTAAGAAACAGTATGTACAATCTTATTTTTTTAAAATGGGAAATGTTTGCTCATCTAATTTCCTATTTTTAAATGTTTGCTGTATGGGACTGGATACACAATTTTTTTATATCCTATTTCTATATGTGGCTTCTTTATAAGAGTAATTAGCATTAGAAAGGAAGGAACTGTGCAGTCATCAAGCTTTTCCTCATAATGTTTTCATTCTACAGGATTACTGTTCCCTTCTGAATAGAAATCTTTTATGATTCTTCAATTAAGTTGAATGCTGTAACTAACAGCAGCCTCGTTTTATACAAGAAGACTGGATTGCAATTTAGAGTTTTTCGTTATTGATTATAATGTGTTATCAAGAGAGTTTGTTCTGTGAAGACTTAAGTATGTACCAGTATTAATTCTTTCTTTTCCCACACTTGTTTTGGTAGTTGACACAGTATCATTGTACTTTAAATAACAGTGTTCCCTCTTCCGGTAATACATTTTTTTAAAACTGATTGCTTTGAATGTATAAAAAACCCTTCTAAGATAGAGCCTACAAAATGCTAAATGATAAGGATCACTGTACAAATGTCAGGCCAGCCAAAAAAAACATGCACTGATAAATAACTTGGAAAATCTATTTTTTACTCAGAATTTAGTGTTGATTTTTAAAAATTACTTGATGGAAAGCTTGTGTTAGAAGGGAGAGTGAAATTGCTGGATGCACATGTCCCCCGTCAAAGGGCAATACTCTCCAAGATGCAAACGGTCCTCAACTCCCACTAAAGGCAATAGGAGTAGAGGGATCTCATCACCTCAGAGGCTAGGCTATAGTATCAGTAGGGAACCTCTTTCCTCTATATCTCTCCTCCTTTTTTGCCTCTTTAGTCATTACCTATAACATATCCTCTTTCTTCTGGTATCTCTCAACCCATTTCATAAATAATGATCAGAATTCCTCTTGCTTCATCAGAACCAATGGCACTGATCAGGGATGTGTTTCTGCTATTCTATTTTCTGACTTAAACATTTTCCAGTAATCAAGTAATTTGTGCATGTCTGAAGTACCTATTAGTAAGTCCTCTAGCATAAATGGAAGTCAGCAACAATGATTCCCTTGGATTCTTCCAATGAACCATTTTCCTCTCAACATTTGCACAACTATTTCTAAATTAGTCATGAAAAAAATACTATATCAAATCAAGACAATCACCAGGACCATAAACTTGCATTTTATTACTCCATATTAAAGGATTAGAGAATAATGGATGCATTTAAATCACCTTCATTTGCTTACAATATTTTATCTCATTATATACTGTATACATTAAGATACATTTCTATACTATCTGTAATGTGGAGGGATGTGGTTTATCCCACGTCTAATAGCTAGCAATTTAAGATATACAGTGTTATTGTAACCTTGTTTCTGCCAGGACATTAGAAAGACAAGGAGAGATAATATCTGTTATTGGACCGGTTTCAAGTGACCTGAAGAAGAACTCTGTGTAATCCAGAAAACGTATCTCTTTTACTCACAGAAGTTGGTCCAATAAAAGATATTACCTCGACAATATTGTCTCTCTAGAGGTGTGAGATGACATGTATGAATTTAGGGGTTAAAATATGGATTTAGGTATTATAGTTAGGCATCAAAAATAGCAGATATTTTTAGGAACACTGACAATCTACAAATCACACTTAATTTGAAGAGTAAAATTAAAAATACAAACACACTTACTTTAGAACTAACAGCATCCAGCTACATACCGGACCAGATAATAAAATCATCCTGACCATTGCAAAACTAGCTAGAGTATAAGCATGTAAGAAACCAACCTCAACTGCCACAGAATTATACATATGCTACACATGGATTCAGACCAAAGACTTATGAGTGGGTTTTATTGTTTCTGCAGGACTCAGACTTCAGGAAAAATGAGATACTATGATTTTTCTAACTGGTTCAGAGAAAATACACACATTTTATCCACCCACTCTTAAAGCACAAGATCCAATGGCTAGGAAGTGAATATGAAACTGGTAATAAGATGCATATATTGGAGCAGATATTGTGGGATTCAAAGAATGAGAGAGGAGTAATATAATTAAGGCAAATCATTGTGGATATGTACAAATTGCATCCTGTCAAACTAATTTGATATCCATTTTGCATGACATTGCAAGTTTGGTTGATAAAAGTAGCAGTGGTGATGTTAGAGTTCTGTAAGACTTTTGACTTGGTATCACATGACATTTTGATTAAAAAGCTAGAATTATATACAGTAAAACCTGTGTTATCTGGCACGCCCGGGGATTAGGGCGTGCGGGTAACCTAAAAATTCTGGTTATCTGAGGAGGGGGGGGAGCCATGAAGGGGCCAGGATGTGGCCTGCTGCCACGAGCTGCGGGGGATGGCAGGATGTGGACTGGTGGGGGTGAAATCGGGGCAGGAGGTGGAGATGGCGGAGGCGGTCTTCTGGGGGGGAGGGGCAGGAGCTGTGGATGGGGCTTGCCTGCCAGGTGTGCCAGGAGCCACGGGGGGAGCTGCTATGCTTTCTGCTTGCTTCTGGCTGCCATTCTCCCCTTCCCGAGGTATGTGCTTCACGCTCGTCTGAGGAGCAGCTCGGCACTTAAAGGGCCAGTTTCCCTTTTTTGTTGTTGTTTTGTTTTGCTTTTCCCAGCATCAGAAATTTGCTGGTTTCTACAGTTTTCTGGGTGCTTACATTTTGGATAGCACAGGTTTTACTGTATTAACATGATATATATTAAAAGCATTTCCAATGGGGTGCCACAGAAATCTGTTCTTGTCCCTATTACCATTTTATTGGTAATTTAGAAGATAACAAAATCATCTTTGATAATATTGCAGATGACACAAAAATGTTGAGTAAATAATGAAAAGGGAAGGCAACTGTTTCAAAATTGGTCTGGATTTCTTGATAAACTGCCTGTGAGCAAACACACATTTAATCCTGCTAAATGTAAATGTATATATCTAGGAATAAAGAATGTAGGCCATACTTACAAGATGGGAGACTCTATCCTATAAAGCAGTGACTCCAAAACAAGATTTGGTGATTGAGGTAAGCATGAGCTCCTAATATGACACTGTGCTCTAAAGAGCTAATACGATGGATGCATAAACAGAAATCTCAGGTAGGAGTAGAGGGGTTCTTTTATCTCTATACTTAACAACAGTACAAACATTGTTGCCAGGTCTGGCATCCACAATTCAAGAACGATGTCTTGAAAACCCAAAATTTGAAATTTCAGGTATTCTGTTTTCTTCCCTTTTGGCTGCTGAATGATGTAGAATGCAAGATGGGGAGAGTCAGGTTGTTTTATTTCTGTTTTTGGAAAATATGTATTTATTTTTCCTTTTTCTAACTGAATATCTTTTCAAAATGAATCAACTGTGGAAAAATTGAGAAGTTACACATTAGAAAACTAATGGGGAAACAAATCATACACTCCATTCATTCTGTTGCTTTTAGTGAAAAAAAAAGGTGAAAAACCAAAATTTTAGAATGTCAAAAATCATACATTTTTTGAAAACTGAAAGAAAAGTTTAAATTCAAAGTAAAAATATTAAATTTGAATTCAGTTAACTTTAGTAATTTTCATGAAGTAAATTGGAAAAAGAAGAATGAAAAAATATTTTCAAAATATTTTCTAAGGGAAAATATATGTTCTTAACCAATTCTTCTTTAGTCTGCAAAAATCTATGGAAGTAAATATAAATATACCTATCAATCATTCTGAACAGGTGAGATAAGTTCAATCAACACGGTGACCTAACGGAATGTGAATCATTTTATTTCTACTATATAACCAGTGCCAAATTACAAAAAAATCAGAATGTCCATCATGGAATTGTCTCAGTTTTCGCTCATCATAGCAACTAGACAATTCAAATTTTAGTGTCCAGCTTCAATAAAAAAAAAACCTTTTTGAAAAGTTTGGTGACCAAAAATATTATATAGAACCCTGCATATCCACAGCAAAAAAATGACAATTTTCAACATCTGACTCAGCATTGAATATTTCACCCACAATTCCATGATCATTATAATAAAATTAGTTGAGGTCATTTTTCTAATTTGAATACTAAATAATATTTTAATTGAACTACATTTCATCAACTACTGATGCTATCATGTTTCAGTGTATTTAAATTTAAATTCTATTGTATCCTTTCGTTTCTAATGTGAACAACTAGGAGCTGCCCACCTAATAGTTTTACATATGTAGTATTTTAACTTAAGTGCACCTATGTGACCTATGTTTAATTGTAGAATACAGCAAGTAAGGAGCCTTGGATGAAAAAAGGGAGAAATGGCTGAAAGAGAACCATGAGGTTAGGAGAAAGAAGGAAAACATTATATTGACTCATTTGCTATTGGTAAAGTCTTCACATTTCAAAAGATACTACATAATAGTCCAGAAGATAAATCATCAGGAACAGAAATCAACAGACCTTTGTCCTGTTCTCAACTTCACCACTAGACTGATGTGTGCCTTTGGGAAGTCATTACATGTCTCTGTGGCTCATCTTCCCCACCTGTAAAACAATAAAGTTATGCTCAGTGGATTCAACAGACTTCCCAGGCTCCTGAGCAAGGTGAAAGGTGGGCTGCACCCCTGGAAGGGGCAGGGGCTAGCCTCCCTCTAGCAGTCCTCAGTACTGCCCAGATCACACCATGGGGCTCCAGAGGCAATTTAAAAGGGCCCATTTAAAAGCAAAGTAAGAACTATGTATCATTAGAATGGAGTAGTATTCTGCATAATGCTGCAGTGCAACATGTATTCCATTGTTCAGAGTGTGGGTCATCAGCCTTGTATACACAGAAACTGGCTTTGTATCAATATAATCCATGTAAAAATGTCTGGATAACACAGTGATTTGTGCCATAGAAATAGCTGTCATACGAAGTAAATAATAAAATGAAGATTGATCATTATAAAACTAGCTAACCATACAGAAAACTATTACCCTGCTGATAAATCAGTGGTCAAGTTAAGAAGACACAGTTCTGGCTTGTTCCTCCACCCTCAAAATTCTATGTGACCAGAGTTTTTATGTGTACATTCCTAGAAAGGAAGAAGGAACCGCAAGTTTGCCTTACTTTTGTCTTGATTAACACGTGGTGCATAGGCTCCAAAAGTGCAAAACGCCTAAGCATGTTCATGAAGTTAAATGTGTTACTCTATTGGGAATGAAGAAGGCACTTTGATAAATCAGGGCCAAGTTGAGCAGATTAATTGATCATTTTATATATTTTTTAAATGTATAAATATTCTTGATTAGATCAGGTTGATTAGGAAGTGAATATAAACACAAAGCTCATTCGAACAGACTTTAACATTGCCAGACTCCAGCAGCCTTCTCATCTGCACAAGTTCTAGTCAAGCCTTGATGAAAAGCTGACTGCCATTGGACCATTGATTGCAGGTCCAACCCAGAAGTGGAGCCAGTTTAGAGAAATGGTGATGGAGACAGCGAAGTCAGTGTTTCGTCCCAAGAAACACAATCATCAAGACTGGTTTGATGAGAACAACAGTGCTATTGAGGACCTGCTTGCCAAGAAGAACAAGGCATTTATGGAGTGGCAGAATGACTCAGTCTCCTTCTCTAAGAAAGACGGGTTTAAGTTCCTCCAGGCCCAGGCTCAGCAAGAAATCCGCAAAATACACGACCAGTGGTGGTAGAAGAAATCTGAAGAGGTGCAACACAATGCTGACTTAAACAATCCAAGGGAGTTCTTCAGCCCCATCAAGTCAATCTTTGGTCCTTCCAAGTCTGGCTCTGCCCCCTTGCTGTCTGCAGACGAAGCCACGTTGATCAGGGATAAGGCTGGCATCAGTAACCGATGGAAAGAGTATTTCATTCAGCTCCTGAATCGTCCCTCATCAGTCCATCAGTCAGCACTGGAACAGATCCCTCAGAAGCCAACCCTTGAAGACCTGGGAGATCCTCCACTTATTGACGAAGTTAGAAAGGCCATCAGGCAGATGAGTTGCAAGGCATCCGGCAAGGATGGAATTCCTGCAGAACTGTACAAGGCATTTAATGAGGAGTCACTTAAGGTTTTTCATAATGTCTTGACCAGTATTTGGGAAGAGGAAGAAATGCCATCTGACCTCTGTGATGCCGTGATAGTTACTCTGTATAAGAATAAGGGTGCAAGAGCCAACTGCGGGAACTACAGAGGTATCTCACTGCTTTCCGTTGCCAAAAAAATCTTCGCCCACATCATCTTGAACAAGTTGATTTCAACAGTTTCAGAAGTGAGTCTCCCCGAGTCACAATGTGGCTTCCTCCCTAATCACAGTACTGTCGATATGATCTTCGTAATGAGACAGGTGCAAGAGAAGTGCTTTGAGCAGAATATGAACCTCTACTCTGTCTTTATTGATCTGATGAAGGCATTCGACATGGTCAAAAGAGATGCATTGTGGATCATCCTCAGGAAGCTGGGTTGCCCACCGAAGTTCATCTCACTCATCAAGCTGTTTCACAACAACATGACAGGAAAGGTACTCTCGGATGGTGTGCCATCTGAGAAATTTAACATCTCCAATGGCGTGAAGCAGGGCTGCATACTCGCCCCGGTGCTTTTTAACCTCTTCCTCACTCAAGTCCTCATGCATGCTGTCAGAGACCTAGATCTTGGTATTTACATCAGATACCGTTTGGATGGTTCATTGTTTGATCTGAGACGCCTGACTGCAAAGACCAAGACACTGGAGAGGCTTATCACCGAAACGCTGTTTGCCGATGTCTGCGCCCTTATGGCACACCAAGATAACCACCTGCAGACCATCATTGACACGTTCTCTGAAGCATCCAAACTGTTCGGTCTCACAATTAGTCTTGGAAAGACGGACGTCCTCTTCCAGTCCGCACCAAACAGTGCTCCTCCATAGCCATGCATCACTATTTATGGCACACAACAGAAGGTAGTGGACAGCTTTAAGTACCTGGGCAGCACAATATCAAGTGATGGATCCCTTGACAAAGAGATTACAGTGAGGATCCAGAAAACCAGTCAGGCACTTGGGAGACTGTGTATTATAGTTCTCCAGCACAAAGATATTCGGCTTTCAACTAAACTCAAGGTATATAATGCCGTGGTCCTCACTTCTCTTCTGTATGGCTGTGAAACATGGACCCTGTACCGTAGGCACATCAAGCAGATGGAGCAGTTTCACATGTGCTCCCTACGATCAATCATGTGAGTACACTGGCAGAACCGGATTACTAACCAAGAAGTGCTTGATAGAGCTAGTTCCATAAGTATCTAAGCCAAGATCCTCCAGACCCAGCTTCAATGGTCTGGCCATGTTCTCCGCATGGACAAAAGCAGGATCCCGAGGCAGCTGTTCTACGGGGAGCTGGTACGTGGTAGTCACAAACAAGGATGCCGAGGAAGAGGTATATGGACAACCTGAAGACCAACTTGCAGTGGACAGGCCTTCAACCTCGACAACTTGACTAGCTGCTGCAGACAGGACTAATTGGCATTCCCTTACGAGGAAAGCAGTGACAAAGTTTGAAGAACACTGCCACCAACGCCTCGCAGCTGCACGTGAAAGACGACATAGAGCTGCGTTTCCTCCTGTCCTGACAACCGGCATCCCATGCCCTATCTGTAACCGCATGTGTGCTTTGACCTTTGGGCTCCGTTTCCACAAATGAAATGCACAACATGTCTTCCACGGCTCCCGAGAGACAACCAACAACATACACACATATTGACACTCTTTCGGAAACAAAATGCAGCTTGTTGCCCAAAGCTAATCATTGGAATTAGTTTGGGACAAAACTGAAGTAATTACCTGTCTTGACCTATTCATCTGATGCTTGTTTGTGCCGTCTCATTTATTTTGGTAAAGAAGGCAGCTATCAATCATTAAGCAAATACAATGGTGCTCCCCTTCACAATTATAGCTTGGTCAGATGTATTTCCATTATAATTTTCTCCAGAGAGAAGTTGTCAGTTTTCGCTTTGTTTCTAAGACAGCTATGAAAGATCGCCTTAATTATAAGACTCTTGGCATGGCCTTTGTGTTGTCATTCAGCATGACTGATGCATATGCTGAGTTGTCAATCTTAAAATATATTAAACATATTTTGTCAGCTCACTTCCATCGGTGTTACTCCTCTGAAATCAGTGGAGTTATTCCTGATTTATTCTAGGATCTATGTAAAGGGTCCTATTCACCACAGAAGCACCTCTTTGTAGCTAGATCTGGAAATTAGTTCTCACCCCATCTGGTGCTCCTTTCTGCAAATTGCTCAGACTGTATGCTCCTGCCCTCTCTGTGGTTCTGGATTTTCTCTCCCTGCTTGTGCCTCAGGCAAGGTCATTGAATAGTCCTCCCCTTTCAAGGTAGCAAAGGCCTACTAGAAAGCTGTCCAGAAGCTTTGTCTCTGACATTCTTTGTTGTCAAATTTCCAGGTCTTGCACAACTTTCCCAGTGGCTGGTAGGGGAACTCAGTTCCTCCCTCTGCACTGGGTTTCAGTTCAACAGCCCCCTGAGATTCTTCCTCTTTTAGGCTCTCTGATTTTAACTCTGCTGGGCTGACCTTACTTTCAAGGATATTCTCCTCCCTGTTTTCCTCTTCACCTCTGCTTCTTCCTAGAGCGTGACTGCAGACTACCCCTTCCCCTGATCGCCCTCTTCTTCTTGGTATATTTAATAGTATAGCAATCTCACATTATCAGTCTATAGCCAACAAGTGGTGAATTTCCTGACATATAGTGCCTCTCTTTCTCTTTCCAAATTTTCTAAAATTGCAATATTGCTTTCTTAATGGTACCCCATATTCCTGATGCTCTTACGAGATTTATTAGTATTAACCCTGCCACTTGTGTGAGAAACTGAGATGCCTACAAAAAATGTCAAAATAACTGCATGTAATGTAGATGCAGACTATGTTATTTCTGAATAACATCACTTACTCTGAAATAACACTGCTGTGTAGACGTACCCCATGGGAATTGTTAGCCTTTTAGAAGTTATTCTGAGTTATGTGTTTCTTTTGGAGAAATCTGTAGAGTTTAGTGTGAGAGTATGCTTCGCGGAGAAGTTTGCATTTTCTATAAGCAAGAAGCCACCGAGTTTCATCAGAAACCTCCTGCTGCCACTTAATACCATCTCAAAATGTTGGCAATTATATTTTGTAGCACTCTAAACTAGTGATTTTTAAAGGTGTGCTTTGTACTCAATAAAAACAAGGATTTGGAGAGGAAAGAACTCTTGTGTGTGCCAATCATTTTCAGGTAGAAATGCTGTGTCCCCCTGATTTATTTCCTGATACTATCCAGAAAACAGACCAGTTACCATAGTTTTGGGTTCAGATAGTCCTCATTTTCTACTATTCCTCTGTGTGCTAGAATCCATGCTAATTCACTATTTAATCACATCTGTGACAGTTCTGTTATTAGTAATAATATTTCATTAATTATACCATTTCTGCTATCTTGGTTGCCATTTTTGGTAGCCAGTAGTCCTGATAGTGAATCCAAAAAATTAATAGCATAAGCAGGTTACACATCCACTATCAAGCCTGGAAGTTTCACTATCATAAAGGCTATAAAATTTGATTATCTAAAAGATTTCTTTATTCAAATGGATCTTGGGGTCTTCATTTTTACGGCATTTTTCACCATTTCTTTATTCTACTCTCGTGTTTCTTTGTCTTTAGACTCTTCCTTAAATATCTGCACTGTTTACCACATATATATTGGATTTGGTAAATGAAATAAGTAGTTTTTATTTTTCCCTTTTAATTTCATTGTATAGTTTTCCACATTTATATCAGGGGCATTATTTTTCATCCCCATCCCCAATGTATAGCTCCATAATGCATTTTCCCATTCCTATGTGATCATTTATTTTAGGTCTTTCTTTTCTACTAATAGTTTTGTTCACACTTTAATCCTACTGATCGGCAACATTTGTGGCATCATTTCCACCCATTTTGTCCACTGAATTCCCAGAATTCTTCATATATTTGTTTCTATCTTCTCTGTGTCACATAACATTTGCGCAAAAGGTGAAGTTCAGTAATTTCATTCTTAACACTTCAGCCACATCAACGGTGGCTACCCACACTACACACAAAGATGTTGTGATAAAGGAACCACATGCAATGTGTAATGCCTGGTCCTAGACTGAATCTTTAGTTCAACATTAAATATGAACCTAACAGTTGGCAACCATACTCTAAATTTGGTTTTAGGAATACTTTATAAAGAATTACTATTCATTTCTGATCTGTTCCCCAGTGGTTGCAGAAATACACTTAAATAGATTGAAAATACAGAAAATATAAATTCAGTGTGGACTTTCTACACTCATTTGCTATGAAATGGCACACCCAGGAATTTGTAGCTTGTCACTATCTCATTTTATTCATATTGAGAATTGAAAATGTAAAACTCCACATTTTCCCATTCTGTACTTTCTCTAAGTGCTTCATTAATTCACTTCTCAATGATTTCTTGGTTTCTGTTTTCAGCCATATGGTACTATCATCTGGAGGCAAGGATATGACTTTTCCTGCATTTATCTTTTTGGGTAGATCATTTATCATTATGTTGAATAAGGTAGGATTGATGACATTCTCTGGTAGAGTGCCATTTGTGATTTGTATGTATAGACTGGAGTAGGCTTTCCTTATACTGACCTGCATTGTTAGCTTACTTAAGAAATTCTTTTATCCACCTATATTGTCTTCATTATATGGCCATGGATTTTATTTCATGCCATGAAACCTCTTTCCTAATGTATCATCTGCTTATTAAATATCTAGGAAAGATCATATTGCTAACATGTAGATACTTTTCTGCTTCTTTAACAGTAATTTTCCCTCTCCCCACCCCATCTGTGATGTGCAGTTTATTAGTTCAATCCTAAATTCTATAAACCTTTCTATTTATGAATAGTGTGTCTTATTTTCTTTATATCATTTATCATATTATTTGATTAATTCTCTTATGTATTTTTGCTTTCTACTATAAAGTTCCTATTCCTTTTCTGGTCTTAGACGTCTGCTAGTACATTCTATACCTTGTATGTTATTGTAACTTTTGCATCCCTCATACTTGCCCGTCTGCTATACAGCTTCCATTTACTGCATTGTGCTTTCCTCTATGGTTGCTATCCATTAATTCCATCTCTTTTACATATTTTTATAGGAGTACTCTGAGTTTCCCTTTACATATATTCACCATATGTCCAAACCTTTAGTTTCTGTAGCACTTTATGGGTGTGGTAAGGAAAGAGATAATGTTCTTTAAAAAAAACCCTGTGTCTTATTATTATCCTATCAGGAAGGGGTTCTCCCTTAAGTGTAACTAGCCCTGTTGTTGATAGCTTGCTAATTAGATATTGAACATGGAGTAGGTTATCTGCTATACCTTGCTTTCCTTCATCTTCAGTCATTTCATTCAACACCACAGGTCCTCTTGTCCGCATCAGATACTTAAGTAGTTGGCAGTTTACTTTTAGTTTTGCTCACAATTTAATCCATAGCACTTTTGCCTCTTGTTCCTTGTTTTAACCTTTGATTAACAGACACCTTCCTTATAGCTTTCTAGCTCTTTCTATGCTGCCAGTACTTTAAAAAAAATCCTCTCTGACAAAAATCCTTTGAGTGTTTGTGTACCTTATCTTCACATCCTTGACTAGCAACTTCATTAATATTATCATCATTACAATTTAGATTTTTCTCATTATTTTTGGTGACTTTCTGCCTTGTGTTTCTTTTTCTACCTCTGGCATATTCACCCATTTCCCCCCTACCCTGTGGCCACTCTGCAACCTCTGCAGTCTCCATCATCTCCTAGACTGGGTTCTATATCTTTCTCTATATTTTCTATTCCCACTTCCCCAAAGTATAGCTCAGCTAGAGCCATTCCATCCAGCCAGCTCCACAACAGTCCCTTTAGTGTACTATGATACTAGCCAGCCAGCACTACCAGCTACCCTTCTGTTCTCAAAGTCCTGGATTTATACTACTCACTAGCCTGCTGCTTCTCAGCTGGGCTCATAATCTATTAAACTGACTCTCCCACCAGATGCAACTAGGTACCATAATAAGTATTTTAGGGACACAGTAATCCCTACAGGGCATATGTAGGTTGCGTACTCCATCTCAGTGTGGAAATTAGAATAATATCTGTTGTGTATCCTTTGTTTTAAGTCAACATGAGCAAATAGAAGGTGGAAATTCAACACAAGAAAAAGGAGTTAAAATGGAGAATTATCTTCATAAATATACTGTTTTCCAAAAGAGATGCTCTCAGAGATGCTTGGTTAAGGGTGAAAGATAAAATCAATTTACACAAAAACATACAAATCTTTGATATATGATAAGATGATAGAATTTGCTTTGCAAGGGTTATGGTATAATGTTTATATTTAAGAGTAATAAGAGATATAAGTAGGAAGTTTGAGCATGAAAGGAATGTGGGATTATGCCTGCAACACTTTAGAAAGACTGTAAAGGATAGGGAAAAAAAGCAAAGAGGAGAAGAAATACCACAATTGGGTAGAAAAAAAAGTATTTGAAATCAATATGTTCTGGAAATAGATCCTAGAAAATATCCTGCTGAACTTTGTAGTATTTTATAATCCTATAATCCTAATCTCATAAGAGACAGTTTCTGTAAGAGGTAGAGTTTGTCTATGCTTTTTTTAGTATCTTTAACTATACAGGAATAATAAAAGCAGAACAACCTCATCATGTGGCTGCAGTTCTATTAGTGTAAAGGTGCTTATATTGATGTAGTTAATTCCTGTGAATTTAGTGGTTTGAGTTACACTGACACTTTTATACTGATGTAAATGTGTCCACCCTAAGAGTATGTCTAGATTACATGCCTCTGCCAACAGAGGCATGTAAAATAGGCTACCCAACATAGTCAATGAAGCAGGGATTTAAATGTCCCCAGCTTCATTAAACTAAAAATGGCCACCGCGCTGTGCTGGCTCAGCTGATCGTCGGCACAGCGCGGCAGTCAAGACGCTCCTGTAAACCTCATTTCACAAGGCATAAAGGAGCGGTCGACAAAGGCGTTCCCTGTCGACCGATCCGCTTCTTGACTCGCGCACTGTGCCGACAATCAGCTGAGCCGGCATAGAGCGGCGGCCATTTTTATTTTAATGAAGCCGGGGATATTAAATCCCCACTTCATTGACTATGTCGGGTAGCCTATTTTACATGCCTCTCTCGGCAGAGGCATGTAATCTAGACGTACCCTAGGAGTCTGGGTTAAAAAAAAATCAGTCCTCTAACAGAAATAGATTGGTACAAAAATTGTGTGTAGCTAAAACCGGATTCTCTCTCTCTCTCTCTCTCTCTTGGCCATAAGTAAGGTGAGGAATACATGAATGATGTTAAGAGAAATCTTCACTTCCTGGGCTCCAGCACCTAGAAAAGATTCAACCAAGTTATAACCTAACAGGGAGTAGAATGAATTGACTTTAGCAGCTACTATTACTAGGAGGCACTTTCATCTCTATTAACTGGATACTACTGCAGAAACTGTTTATAGTGAAACTGTTCATAACTAGACTTTAGTAATTCATTCCTGATTTACTAAACTCCTGACTCACTAAAATGAATTACAACTTTCCGTCTCTTTAAAGCAGATAGATGCCCAAACCAAAATCTTAAATCCAAACATTCAGGCAAAGGGAGCATTCTGAAATCAGATCCAGATATGAATTTATAATAGACCTAACAAAATCCTTGCACTAAATCCCATCACACTTTTTTTTTGCTTGCTCAAAATCTGGATATGAGTTTTGCAGTTTATGCTCATTTCTACCTATATGAAAAAGTTATCATTCTCTACACATAAATATATGTATGAACATTTAACATGTTAAATGCTTCTCTCCAAGTTGTAACACCATCCAAATTTAGTGAAAAAGTGAAGCAAGGCTATTTTCTATATGTACTCAGCCCAGTGACACAAGGATTGAGGCTTTGTCTACACACAAAGTTGTACTACCTTAACTATGACATAAAAAATAGCACCATTCTGCCCCCCATTCCCATTCACAGCTTGGATGAAGTTGTACAACCAAAATGTACATATAAATTATTCCTATGAAGAAAAGAAAATAAGCTATACTGGTGTGAGATGTCTTACAATAGTAAAATTGAATCCAGAATAGGGCTATATTGTTATTACTGCATCGGAGTGAGGAGGAGGGAGAAACACACACCAACTCACATAACTAGCAGTACAGAAACTCTTCTCTTTTTTTCTCTGCTGGCTGTTATGGGGTGTTTGTGCTTATATTGATTTTGATTCGTGGATAAAGAAAATGGTAAATTCCAAAGACTGTACAATCTAAGTCCTCAGATGATGAGTTGGGAAAATGTAGGCATTCTTTCTTATGAGTATTATGTGTGATTCAGTTTTCTTGTTCACGTGTGTATAGTTGCCTAAGAGAATGCACAAAGTTAAGTTCAAGAGTTGTTGAGAGGCCAACCATGGAAGATAAACCAATGACACAGATAAGTCAGCCTCATTGTGATGAGATCAGGAAAGAATGAACCAGAAGTACTTGGCTGAGAGAGCCCCACCCCCACAGCCTTGCTGGGCATGCTCCACGTAGAGGACAGGTATAAAGGCCAAGGGATCAGGTCAGGCAGGGCTGACTGCTGCCGAGGAAGGATCTGCTACCAGAGCTCTGCAGGAGGAGCTACCAGAGGACTGAACTGTGGAGGCCAGTCAATGGAGAATGGCTGGGGAAGCCCTCAGCCTGGACGTGAATGGAGAAGAAGCTGATGTCAGGAAGTCTGGTAGGAAGTAGCCCCATTAACCCCCAAAGAGGTGCTATAGAAGTGACTATTGACTCTGGCTGCTAGGCATGACTGCCTTCCAACAGGGAGCAATTTGCTATTGATTCTGTCAGTTAGGCCTCATTTCCCTAAGGGAGGAATGTGAAAACTGCTTCAGGCCACTAGGTCCCACTGCCCTGAGGGAAAGAGGAAGAAAGGACCCTGGCTGTTAAGCTTCATTTCCTTGACAGAAGGGATGGTGTACTGATCATGGCCACAAGAATGGACTGTTGTTGGGAAGCGGGGACATAATGAAAGGATTTTGTCTATAGAGACTGAGACACTCAGGGGATGGAGCACTCAGTGGGTACGTCTAGACTACATGCCTCCGTCGACGGAGGCATATAGATTAGACAGATCGGCATAGGGAAATGAAGCCGCGATTTAAATAATCGCGGCTTCATTTAAATTTAAATAGCTGCCCGCTCTGCCGATCAGCTGTTTGTCGGCAGATCGGGGCAGTCTGGACGCACCGCGGTTGACAAGGAAGCCTTTGTCGATCGGCGCAGGTAAACCTGATTTCACGAGGCATACCTGCGCGCCGGTCGACAAAGGCTTCCTTGTCGACCACGGCGCATCCAGACTGTCGATCTGCCAACAAACAGCTGATCGGGCAGAGCGGGCAGCTATTTAAAATGAAGCCGCGATTATTTAAATCGCGCTTCATTTCCTATGCCGATCTGCCCATCTACATGCCTCCGTCGACGGAGGCATGTAGTCTAGACGTACCCAGTGAGAGGCTTGAAAGGTGTAAAGCCCTGCCTAAGAAAGAGCCAGGCTCATCCACCCTGTACACTCACAGATACAGCTTAAATGGAGTTAAGATAATAAGGGCTGGACATCAAATGGAGAAAGTTATTCACTAGCTGGTTCCATACAGGATGGCACATTTTACTTTTCCCAATGCTACACCAGGACCAAACAAAACTATGACAAATGTAAAACCAAAGAACAAAAGAAGTACCCATGGCAGAAATGGAGGGGGAGGGTGGAAGTTGTCAGAAAAGTTGACCAGGTTGTGTCAGGCTGACAGAGTGACTGAGAGGCTATGCATAGACTACATGCCTTTTTCCAAAGAGGCTTTTTTGAAAGATACTTTCAAAAAAGACTCTTTCAAAAAAGAGCGTCTAGACTACAATCAGTACTTTCGAAAAAGCAAGCTGCTTTTTCGAAAGAGAGCACCCACGCGGTCTGGATTCTCTCTTTCAAAAAAGCACAGTTTGCATTACAAAGCGCCTTTTTTCAAAAGAGCACTTTGGAAAAAAAGGCATTTTTCCTCGTAAAACGAGGTTTTTCGCCGACAAAAAAACTGTCGCGTTCTTTTGATTTACTTTCGAAAGAACGTGGCAGCAGTCTAGACACAGGTAAAGATTTTTCGAAAAAAGGCCACTTTTTTTGAAAAATCCCCTGTAGTCTAGACACACCCAGAGATATGGGCAGAAGGCTGCAAGCAGTGTAAGCTGGTTCTTTCAATTCACATGGGGAGTAAGTCAGTCCCAGAGTGAGGTTAAGCTTAGATGAAAGAACAGATGTGTAGAACTTTTATTATTTTAAATCTGCCTCTTAAAATATGATGTACCTTTTGGGCAAAAAGAAAAGTGGGGTCTGGGAGGGGGAAAAGATGCTGTTTTTTCACTTTAATCAACTCCAGTCACAGGCTTCCAAATAGAAATGGCTGCTGGACCCAAATGTAATTGATTTACTTGAAACCCAGTGGGACTGGCTGAATAATCACAGCTGGTATTTAGAGAGCTAAAACCCAGATCCTAGGTCAGAGCGGATGAACTGAGGATTTCTACCCAAGTAGAAGAGAAGGTCCGAGACCTGATTCCCATTGGGAGTGCATTCAGAGAGTCTCCTGAGAAGGTACAGAGGTCTCTCTAGCCTGGTAAATGCAGCATTCATATCTTAGGGTTCATCTGTACTGCACCATTATTTCAGATTAACTAGCATTATTCTGAAATAACTATGCGAGCATCTACACAGAAATTCCATTATTTCAAAATAATATCAAAATAGCGGGCAGATTATTCCAAATTCTGTAAACTTAATTCCACAAGGAATAACTCCTTTTCCGAAATAGCTATTTCAAAATAACTGCAGTGTGGACACTCCACTGCTGCTATTTTGAAATAGCTCCTCACCCGGGCCATTCTAAGTAATTTCTCCCCAGTGCTTCTGGGGGAGCACATTAGGGGAGCCTGCCTTGGACCCAAGGAGCCTGCCTTGAGGCTTCCCTGTAGTGTGGTTGCTCTATTTCAAAATAAGCTATTTCGGAATATATGTTCCAGAATAGTTTATTCCGATTAAGCTTGCAGTGTAGGCGTACCCTTAGAAAACATCAAGCACAAGGTATCTCAGATATGGCATCCAAAAACTGAGTGAAGCAAAATTCACCAACACTCCGGATAATGGTGGGACAGAGTTTTTTGTAAAACCTTTAAAACCTCTTCTGCAAGACCATGTATAGTGACATACATATATAAAATCTCATTGCTCTAAAATAAAGCAAGGCAGATCCTGAAGTCGCTCTGCAATATGCTTGGCAAAGCATTAAGAAGAGGGGCGAGGAAGTATATCTAAGCCACTTTCCACTTCTCAGTTCTAGAGATGACACCAAAAGCTTTTTAGAACAGTCTCAGAGATGCGCGATCTGGCTCTTAGTTTTTGTGCAATTAGACTTGCTGTATGATACATCTTCCTTGTTTTTGTTAATATTAATTATGGAATCTAAATTTTCAATGACAAAGATCCTGAGGTCTAGAGGCAAGACTAAGTATAGTACCATATTTATTCTTTTGATTATATATTCCCAGAATATATAAAGATACTTATGGACAATTCTACAGAACAAGTGCAATTTCTACTTTGCTTTATTGGCATTTCAGTAACTATCATTATGACATCCTTCATTCTACAGTTGATTGGCCAAAATTTTCTGAATATTCTTCTGCAAGATTCATTTTAATCTAATATATATCAAGAGTGATTTATAGATTTATCTTTTCATTTTCTGATTTAGGGCAAACTCCTATTGGAAAGCACATTCCCAGCTATCAAGAGGATGACAGAAGGAACTGTAACCCAAATACAATGGCTTTGCAAAGAGTTTCTGTGCATCGACTCCAATATTGATATTCAAGTCCATGGGATTTGGTTGCAGGCAGGGTCTATCTTGCCTCCTGGACAGACATTGGAGTGTGCTTAAAAGTGGGGATCTGTGCTCCATTCTTCACTCCCCTACGTCAAAAAAGAACCATGGAACACAGGAGCCAGGCATGGAGCTTGGCAATTCTACTGCTCGTGTAGCCTTTCAAATGCTTAGGAGTGAGAGGGAGCATTTGGCAATTATTCTCCACATTGTCATTAAGTCTTTGCTCCATTAATTCTTGTATCTATTTCCTAGTCATCTGATGACAGAAGATATTTATAGATGATTGAGGCTGAACATTTGGTCTTAGCTAATAATTTTGGAAAAGACCATATTTCAGGTTTCTTTCCAATAGTAACCCATTCCAAGGTTCCAGTAATCTGAATGGGCTTTTAACATAAACCACAGAGAAAAGGTGTAACATCTGTCTAAGGCTACTTCCCAGAAAAGCGCTCAAAAGGACAATTCAATTGTTTTATAACAACATAAACCTGCAGAACTTGTGAGGTTGAAGTGCACCATCCTCTTCTCAGTTATTACCGATACCTCAGCTATTATAAGTCCAACTATTTTTTTTTGATAAAGCATCATCTGCTGCAGAAGATTGAGGGATGATTTGGATATGGTTTCTTGATTACTTCCAGAGGACACTTAAATGTGCTGTTGACATTTTTATTACATTTTCTAAGTGGCAATAAAACACATGAAGTCTGATTCCTCAAAAAACAGGAAAAAAACCCAGCTTTAACTTCAAGCTGCCAAAAAGCAAACTATCTGTGAAATGCTAACAATTGCTCATTTAGGGTGCATCTACACTGTACCGTTATTTCGAGGTAACTAGCATTATTTTGGAATAACTATGTGAGAGTCTCCGCAGCCATTCCTTTATTTTGAAATAATTTTGAAATAACAGAAGGCTTATTCCAAAATCTGTAAACCTCATTCTACGAGGAATAACGCTTATTCCGAAATAGCTATTTCAAAATAAGGTGTGTGTAGATGCTCCACTGCTTCTATTTTGAAATAACCCTTCACCACGGCCATTCTAAGTTATTCCTCCCCAGTGCCTCCTGGGGCTCTAAATCAAGATAGCATGTCCACATTAGGGAAGCCTGCCTAAGACTAATTTTGTGGCTTTCCTGTAGTGTAGATGTGCTATTTTGAATAAGCTATTTTGGAATAACTATTCTGGAGTATCTTATTTCAAAATAAGCATGTAATATAGAAGTACCCTTAGGGCCCTATCCTCACCCATTGTAACATAGGAATGAAGGTGCATTAGCTCTTCTCTCCCTCCCTCAATAGGGCCATCCCTAGGAGGATTTGGGGCCTGCAAGCCCCCCTCTTCTCATCCCATCCTCACTCCACCCCCTCTCCACCTCTTCCCTACTTTTTGCCACACAGTCTCTTCTTACCCTCTCTCTGCCCCAACCCACCCCCATTGCATCCCTTTCCCCAAGTTCTCTCCTGGAGGAGCGATTGCGCAGCAGAGCAGGCTAAGGCTGGTTTGCTCTGCTTCCCACAGATCCCACTGCTATTGATGAGAGCAGGGGAAGGCCAGAGGCCTGCTGCCAGGGCCAGGTGCCCCTGTAATGCCCCCTGGCCACTCTGGGTCCAAACAGGGCCCCTAAAGCATGGGGCCCAGGGTGGCTGGCTTGAGCCTTCCTATAGACGGAACATCTCTGCACACATGACCTAACTTTTCACCCATTCCATATGATGTGCAGCTTCGGAGAGGATGGGAGTATATAGGACACACAAACATACATGAGAGTGTTCCCATTTGGGGCAGCCTTTTGGACTATGAATGCTCCTCATCTTCTCTCTCTACACAGAGCCCATGAAGTCTATTGCAGCCTCTGAACTTTTTGAGAATGACCCTAATTAGGTCCACTGCCCACAAAAAGACAACATTTACCTCTTACAGGATAGTAATAGAGATGTAGCCGTGTCAGTCAAGTCTAGCTGAAACAAAATACAGGACTATGTAGCACTTTAAAGACTAACAAGATATTTTCTTCCACAATTTGATCTGAGGAAGTGGGTCTTTCCCACGAAAGCTCATCATCTAATATACCATCTTGTTAGTCTTTAAAGTGCTACATAGTCCTGTTTTTTGTTTCTCTTGCAGGAGTGAGGGATAACACAGAATGTCCTTCTCTCTGCCTCCTTTCTTCTCCTTGACTTAAAATCATTACCCACCGAAGCCTCATTTGCTCCAAGCTGACAACTCAGTTGCATGTCACAATTGTTTGTTTTCAGTTGTGCTAACACACCCAGTTACCTTCCCAGATGCCATTCAGCTAAGAAGAACCTATTTCTCCTCCTCCCCCACCTGCAACTGTGCCCTCACAAAATCTGTAACATTCCCTACCACCATACACT